>JAWHQI010000021.1:7453333-8780000 GCA_033032865.1 Dactylorhiza incarnata | reverse complement strand
TTACAGAATATAAATTAAAGATGCTTGGGAAGGCTTTTTTTTGGTCTGATGAAACTTTCATGTGAACGGAGCTTTGAAACCGTTGCTTGTTGGATGTTGGATTGGAATCTGACAGATTTTGGAATAAGATCTCACTTCATTGGCATCGGGCAATTTGTCCAGGGAGGCAGCAGATAAAGAAGGTAAAATTGGAGGAAGATGAGTCCCAATCTGATACTCTGGTTTGGCTGATTCATTCAAAGGGAGCTCCTCTTGCGTTTCCAGTAACTTCTCGCCTGTTGATGCTGTCGAGATATCTGAGAGCACTGAGGAATGATGAAGGATGGGTGTTGAGAACATCAGTGAGCGCTGAGATGGCTGAGGATCACTTTTCCCAACCCACCCAGGACCAAATTTGGTCCCAGGAGGAAGTGCCTTCTTGATCCTGATGGAAGCTAATTTCCAGCCAATGGGGCCGAAGTTTGCAGCAAAGCGAGCCAGGCTACTGGCATATGCGTGCTCCATGTGAAGCGCAACCTGACACAAAAGACTAAGATCCATCAATGTTCAATACTAGAAAGCAACTGACAATAAAGTTAATTAAATATTCGACAAAGACCATGCAGGAATTTTTTAAGCAGAATCAACTAACACAATGAAATCGATTCACATAGAGTGCCTGCAAAGTGAGCCTGTGAAATTTATTATCATTATTTGTTAGAAGCATTAATATTCATGAACGAGGTCTATTCCTGGAGAAATGAGCCCTGGATATGTTACAATCATAACAAAGGATTGTTTAGGAAAAAAAATACAAGAGGATACTAGAGATAGAAGTTAGAACTATTCTAAAGAGCAAGGAGGTTTGATACAAAAGGTACTAGAGATAAAAGTTCGAACTATTCTAAAGAGTAAGGAGGCTTGATTTTCCATTAGTTTTCTATCCTGGTACTCATCTTTGCTTGTAGCATGCATTCAGAACTCAGAATTTCGTCACAGAAAGATCAAGTATGATGGTAAAGAGATCTTGCTACATATGCTTTCTTCAATGGATTACACAATTGAGTATATCTGCAGAGAAGATAATCAATTGGCTGTTGCTTGTGCAAACTGTGAATCTCAACGAAATCATCTGATCATTTGGACTCATTCATCCTTCACAACTGACGTCAGAAAAGTCTTTAAGATAATCAATTGTCTGATACTTGTGCAAACTGTGAATCTCAACGAAATCATCTGATCATTTGGACACATCCATCCTTCACAACTGACATCAGAAAAGTCAACAAAGATTACCTTATTGGCCTACCGAACTTCAGATTATGGTCAAAACTTACGCAATACTGTAATTTTGCTGCATTATTAAAGGGACTCCATCTTTTTTTATTTCCTAGATATCAGCCTTTGGAGAAAAAAAGAGTTGATGCAAGAAAACAGGCGAGATAAAACTACACTCACTGGCAACAAAATCTTTCTATCTCCATTAAAAGCTGTCAACAGAGGCAACTCTGGGGTGGAGAGTGGGTATTGCTTGTATGTATCTCGCCGATTTTCGTCTGTAGCAAAAACATTCTTTCCAGAGTTTGAGGACCCTCTCCATCCACTCCCTGCAATGATAATAGTACCCACAAGATTACACATGGAACTGAAATCAGGATTGACAATTATTGAAGGGGATAAAGAATAATAGCATGATGATCAATACTCAGGTAACAATACGATTAAAGACCTGAAAAATCCTCATTTGCCACTAATTTATTCTCAGTGCTTAGAATATATGCTTCAGAACTTTGAGCACACCGAGCAGCCCTTCCAAATACATCAGTCATTCCGGGCTTATGCAAAGCCGTTCCTTTTCCCAGAAAATCATACCATGGGTTTGAAATATGGTTTCTATTAACAGCATTAGCAAGGCGAGCTTCAGACGTGTATTCAGAACATGCAGTCTCAGCAGGAGGCTTGCCAACTGGTTGCTTGAAGTTGTTCTTACCAGTGCCAGGTGGACGACCTCTGCGTACTATTTTTGGTTCTGGCTCACTATCATCACTCTCTTGCCTCAAATTTTCAAAATCTTTCTTTGCCAACTCGTAAATGGACCGTGCCTACATAGAAACACCAATTAGCTTAGATAACTCTTAAGTAGATGTATTTGATTTCGAAGCACAGTTTGAAAAAACAATTACCTGCCGAAAATAAATTGTATCTGAAGCATTGTAGCGCATGGCATTTAAGCTTATTAAGAATACATCTTTCTGCATGTACAAAAGCAATCAAAAATTAATTCCTGCGAAATTCTACCAAGCCAAAAGTTCACAGCCTAGCCAAATAACTGGACAACTATTTATAAGGTAGAGAGTTCAAACCAAAAGCAAATGTTAGCATTTAAATCATAATAATTAGAATAAGAGCATAACTATGCCTCTTGCTTCACCACTTTTCTCCAATAAAATAACCCACCCAGCCCAAGCACCCCCACCCATAGAAATCCAGCAAAAGAGTAAATACAATTCTTTTAATCAAAAAAGCATAAAGCTCTTGAAAGTTTATTAAGGGTCATTTACTAGGACATCCCCTCAAGCTTTTGCATAATTACAGAAACCTCTCATTCACCTTCAAAACCTCCCCTCTAAGTTTGTATTGTTAACATACATATACAAAGAAACAAACAAAAAACTGAAGGAGTTATCCAGGGGGTTTTGTGTACATGAATGTTAACATATAAGAGGGGTTTTGACAATTTTGAAAGATAAAGAGGAGATCCTTGTAATTATGCATAGTTGAGGAAAAATTTCACAATTTTGTATTTTTTAAACCTCAAAATCATTTTAAAATTCATTACGAGTCTTCATTTGATAAGCAGGGACCTCACATCATAGCAGGCTGCCACATAATTGCCAAGAAACCTATTTTATAGTAAAAATTTATAGTATTTATGCAGTAGCTTTATCAAAAATCTAGAAAGGCACTAGACCAAATCAATCACGCATGATTTCAAACTTTCAGTATTTAGCAGTAATCTGAGCCTGCTGAAAAATCTGGAAGAATGGTAGCAACCACATCCTTTTATCCCTCCTAGTACCCTCCATATTCATTTTGATCAAATAAAGAACTGTAACTGTAACATCTGATGTTCTACAATTACAGCAACATACACATCATTTCTTTTCATGTAATCAAATAGACACTACACAAGATTCTGTGAAAAAACAAGAAACGATGGATTAAAACTATATTATAGTAGGAGGGACATCTATCAATGATAAGACTAGAAAATAGATTTGCATGGCTTAGGCATGTGCAACAAAGATTGGAAAATGCATCATTTAGACTAGTGAGTAGAGTTAGAGTCAAAGAATTATGCAGAAAAGTGTAAACCTAATGTTAGCATGGATAAAGGTTGTTAAATATAATTTGCATAGTTTCAATAGTTTACATTTAATAACACGTGCATCACTCAATAAGAACGAATGAAAATTGAGGATTCATAAAGATAATCTCAAACAATTAGGGTAACATTTTTGACAATGACAAAGACGATAGACACAATTTTGAACCCCTATATAGTATTATTCAAACTACACCTCTAAACCCCTATACATTTCTTATCAGAGACCGGCTCTCGAGGGAACCTCTACTAGTTTAAACGAGAGTAGAACAGGTAGAAGAGAAGCGAGTCGAAATACTAGGTGTATTCCGGGTTAAGCAAATATTGTAATCACAGACACTGTCTCGGCGTCATGTGACAATTGTGCAATTTGATTGTACTTTCATACTCACTCGTATTTTTTGTGGGTAATTTTTGTAAGAATTTTAAAACATAGCATATATCGTATTCACCCTCACCTCTAAGGTAGACTACTAATCCAACAAAGTCATGTAAATTTCTTCTTAGAGCTCACATGTAGACACATTTGACATCAAATTAATGGAATGGATATGATTGTTGGGCAACAATAAAAAAGAGTATTCAAACACGTGAATAGGAGCCTTTTTTTATTCAATGTTTAATTACACAACTATACAATATAACCCTCCTATATATATAGAAGGGGAGATCGAAATACAAGATACCCAATGTGGGACAAGTATAAATACAAATTTGGATCTCATCCATATCATCTCCTGTGATAACAATATCATCCACATAGACGATAAGAGAGGTCTATTTTCCTACCCTGTGCTTTACATCCTTTACGGGCAGCACAGGAGAGTAGGACTCTTATGGAATTCATCTTTCCACTGGAGCAAAGATTTCCTGATAATCAATCCCGACAATCTTAGTGTAGCCTTTAGACACTAGTCTTGCCTTGTATCTTTCAACAATTCCTTGGGAGTTCTGCTTGATAGAGAAAACCCACCTACACCAAACAATAGTCTTCCCTTGAGGAAGGCACACCAGATCCCACATTCAATTTTTTTTCAAGAGCATGCATTTTCTCATGCATCGCTTCTTGCCATCTATAGTGACCAAGTGCTTCCTACCAAGATGACGGAATATACATAAAAGACATGGAGGAGACAAAGACTTTATGTGAATCATATAACAACTCATATGTCACAAAATGGGATAGAGGATGATGGGTAGAAGTACGATTACCTTTAAGAATATAAGATGGATCCGGTGTCGGATCCGAATCATGGGTGAAGCATGTGTGTTTATACTCTTGCTCTCCCGAGTGTAAACTTGCAAAGGGTGAGAAATTTATGCTGACCATTGGGGGCAATAAGATAAGTAGTAATAGGAAGCTGATATGAGAGGAAATATGTGGGAGGAATGGGTAGGAGGAAGAAAGGTAACTCCAGCATGTGTGTTTATACTCTTGCTCTCCCGAGTGTAAACTTGCAAAGGGTGAGAAGTTTATGCTGACCATTGGGGGCAATAAGAGAAGTAGTAATAGGAAGCTGATATGAGAGGAAATATGAGGGAGGAATGGTTAGGTGGAATAGAAAGGTAACTCCGTCATAGGTAAGGGCTTCCCCAAAAGAGAGGTCTCATAGTAGACCTCAGATTCCCAAATTGTGACGTTCATAGTAGCAAAGGTCTTCTTGGTCACAGTATGAAAGCATTTGTAACTTTTTTGTGGGGCAGAATATCCATTAAAGACACATTTCAGGGCTAGTCAAGTTTGGATCTGTGATGCACATTAGTGAAGCACACACACCAAAGATATGAGGATGAAGTTGAGTGGGAGTAACCTGAAATGTATTAATGGGAGTTTTATGCCCAAGGACATAGGTATGCATACGATTAATGAGGTAAGCAGCGGTGAGAACAATAAACTCACAGTAATATCTAGGAAGATGCATTTTAAGCAAGAGACACTGTGACACTTCAAGAAGATGACAATTCTTGGGCTCTGCCACCCCATTCTAAGCTGGAATGTGGACACAAGAGGTATGATGGATAATGCCGAGACGCTGAGGTATCTCTCAAACATAGAATCAATGTACTCCCGACCATTACCACTATGTGATATTTTAATTGTAGTGTTAAACTGAAGGGCTGCCATATTTTGAAAAAGAGGAAATACTTCTTTTTTTCATCCAATAAACCTAGTATGAGAAAAACAATCTATGAAAATAACAAACCAAGAATAGCCAGAAATAGAGGCAGCGGGACAAGGCCCTCAAACCATGTTGAAATTAGGTTAATTCCATAATGCATTAAATAAGAGTAACACTAATTTATATATAGGAGTGGTTGGCTAAAAGAGAAAGGGACAATGCGACAATAAAAATACAAAATAATAACCCCAAATACTAACAACCAGCAATATAGACAAAGTGACACAGGGTAAGGTTCTAAGGGAACTAATGATAGAAGCAGACACAATTTCCAATAGAAGTTAACTTGCAATAATTTTAAAACCACATTCTTTGATTAGCCACCAGAAAATAAAGCATTTAAATTAAGGAAACAAGAAAGGAGTACAAACACGAATGCACGAAATCAAACGACTAATTAAATGAGAAAACACAGACTTAAATAACTGAAATTGAAGCTTACAATCTAATATCTCTTCAAGTAGAGATTAAACACAAGATTCAACTGTAAAGAAATAACACACATTAAACTCCCACAATACAGAAAGGGGAGGGACGGAGATGTATTTGGAGGGTTGTGGAGTAGACGAGAAAGCCACCTCGGGCTGGACTTCAGGTTCCAATAATGCTGCAAAGGGCTGTCTGCGGCTGGAGGGGGTTGGAATTCAGGAACCAAATGCTGGGAGGGGCTCGGCAGGGAGCTGGGAGGCTCATGGAGGCTTCTAGGATGCAAGGGGCTTGCTGGTAATTGAGTACGTGGCCTGGACAACAGCTGAGAGGAGATTGGAGGATGTAAACTGTTGTCCAAGAATTCTGTTGCAGGTGGTGGCCGGCTGGGAGGAGAATGGAGGAGGGGTGGCTGGAATGTAGGGAGGTGGGAGGGCCGGTTTAAGGGAGGAGGAGGTTTGTGGCTCCCGTGAAGGTAGGGGGAGGAATAAAGGGGAGGGGCCGACTGTTATGGTGGGGGTGGGGAGAGGGATTTGTGGGTAGTGGAGAATGGTGGGATAGGAGCAATTTTAGGAATGAGGTCTAAAATTTAGGAGAAGTTGGGAGGTAGTTATGGAGTGTTGGTGGAGATGACTGGCCGGAGGTGGCTGGTGATGGCCGGAGGCGGACGTCGGAGGTGGTGGTGGTCGCTGGAGACATTTCTGGCGATCGCCGGAAAAATGAAAATGGAGGTAATAGAGGGAAAATATGGGATTTAGGAGAGGAAAACGGGAGTATTATTGCAAGAAATTCTTCGCCGGAGAGACTTATGCTTGCTATATAGGTGCCTAACAAAAGACTCAGCAGACTCGCTAGGACGAGATTCTAGGGGTATGGGAATGAGATCTATGGGTTTCCTAGGTTCATGACCTAAGACAACCTAAATGGACTCAACCTTGTCTTTCTATTCACCGAACTATTAAATGTGCTCTGATATGGGTAACATAGAATCCCAAGAGGTGGTGTGGTCCCCAACAAGGCATCGCAAGAGATTTTCTAGACTCCTATTTACTACCTCAGTCTGTCCATCCGTCTATGGATGGTAGGAGGATGAGAATTGCAATGTAGTACCAGTTATCTTCCACAGGGTTTTCCAAAAATAGTTCATGAATCGAACATCTCGATCAAATACGATGGTCCTAGATAAAAAGTGAAGTCTAAAGATGTCCCGAATGAATATTGATGCGATGAGAGACGCATTAGTAGTTTTGCATGCAATGAAGTGACCCATCAATGACAAGAATAGAGTCGTGTTTGCGCAGGGTGCGAGGTAACTGTTGGATTTGTAGGCGCCCTTAGAGGGGGGTGAATAAGTATTTTAAAAACTTTTATTATATTTGATATACTTGAAAAGCCAAGAGATTAAAATAGTGAAAAACCAAACAAATCAAGTGAAATAAAATAAAGACATGATTTTATTAACTTTGAAATATAAGATTACAAAACTTGATTTCTTATGACGCTAGAAATCGAAGGCGAAAAGTAAAATCCCTTTTTGTTTTCTATCCCGACTCGTATCCCCACGAGCTGGTGGCTTTAGCCTATCCTCCCCCGGATACGGCCTCAAGCCGCTCTAGCCAATCCTCCCCCAGATACGGCCTCGAGCACCTCCTAGACCAAATCTAGATCTAGTCGCCAATACGAGGTGAATTCCTCTCTAAGTCCTACCCAGACCTAGTCGCCAACACGAGGCGAATTTACTAAATGATTACAAGAATAAAGAGATGAAAATAACAACAACAATATGAAAACTCCCTCAAAAGAACTTCTGAAGTTGGAGACGAAAGACCGTTGTAGAATAAGCGTGGTTGAAGCGATCGTCGGTCGGATGCGGCGTGAAGAGGTACTCCTTCAGAAACTCACAGAACTTTTGGTGGGAGATCAACTCTCGGCATAATAAGGCTCTGGAATTTTGGCACTCAACCTCTCTCAAACATGTGTATCAAAAACAAGAGAAGAGTGCTCCTTTTATAGGAGAGAGAGCTAGCATCTACACTATCGCTACCGTCGGTGCTATCTTGAATTAGGAAATATTCTGCGCGGGAGAATCTTCATTCCAAGGAAAGCCAGCCGAGATTTCTCTTGTGTGTCGAGATAGCGCATGTGCTATCGCCTTCTATAATTGCCTCCCGAAATTGCTCTAATCAGAGTTAGCGCCTGCGCTAGTGGCTACCGCCGGCACTAGTGGGCATGCTGGAATTTTGGCTTCAAACTTAGGGGTATCCTTCTTATGTTATCCTTGGGTCATATGGCTTTGTTTCATGCACACTTCAACACACAACATCAAATACACCTAGGATTTGTTATTCTCAAACCTAGGAGATGTGGAAGATCATGTTCCAACAAACTCCCCCTTTTGATAATAACAAATCCATTAATGATAAATCAGAGAATTAATATATAAAGCATGACGAATCCTACTTGTGTGTGTGTGTGTGAGAGATGACTTAGGATAATTGTCGATTTTGGTATTTAGAATTTCTCCCCCTAAATGCATACTCCCCCTATGTGAATGCTCCCCTTATATGTAAGTTATCATCTTAAGAATTAATCATGGTTAGTTCTTCACTATTTGATAGCGGTTTTTATTTATCATGTTAGTTCTCCCCCCTTTTGTTATTAGCAAAAGTGGGTTAAGGTAGCAAGAGACATAGAAAAAGGTTTTTGAGTAAAAGATAAGGCATGATCGAATTTTTAGAGGAAATAAAATGATAAGGAGTTTTTAGCATAAAAAATTTTCATAGTAATAGATCAGAGTTTTTAGCATAAAGATATTAAGCATGTTAGAACAACCTAATATAAACGTTACCAAGCAAGTCGACCATGTGTTGAAGAAAAAGGAATTGTGAGATTCAAGTGATGGTAAGACTTGAAATAAGCATGAAAGCGCAAAGTAAAAGTTATTAGGGAATATTGCGGAAGACTTATAGAAATACAGGAAACATCTTTTCGTAAGCATGATGATTCATACGAGAAAGTATGAGTTAAATTCCAAAATAAGAAGATGTTTTTGTAAGTCGTTGTTCTTTTAAAATCTTTAAGGTTTACAACAAAGTGATTAAGCATGAAATAATGATATCAAAACAAGATTACTACAATGTTATTTTAATTCACAAATTCAAAACATACCAAACATTGTAGAGAGCGTGCTAGGTTATCTAGTGCATTTATATATAAAGAGTAGTATAGAATTAGCATTAGGATCCAATACTTATGAAAAGAAGTGTTATGGAAGATAATGATGTGCACATAAGTGTATTTTGAAGAAAGTAAACAAATGATTTAATCAAGAAATACAAGACATATGGAGAGTATAGTGCACAATAAAACACAATAATTTTACTTCCACACACTTCAATACACACAAAAAAATTGTATAACTACCAAGGTGCTCAGCACACACAATGCTTATTAAGAATTATCATGGTGCAAAGTAGTGCTTGGGAGATCACACATTTTTATTTTGTAATATCGATATTTTTTGTGATCCGGTGTACTTAAGAATAAGTGGTGTAAAAAAAATCAGATTTGCGCATAGTCATGAGAGGAGTGTAGAATAGTTTAGATGAGTCTAGAATATTCTGTACTTTGGAGGGAAATCTCTTTGGGGCCTATAAAAGGGGAAGACCCCTCATTTGTAACCATCCAAGTGATCCAAGTTAGAATCCAAGTTTTGGACAAGCAATAGAGTTCTTTGAGTTCTTTCACTTGTGAGCTTTCTCTTGAGTTGTTTTCACATTCTTCTCTTTATCACAACCTAGTTCTTGCAGGAGAGGCTGACTTAGCTTGCTACGCGGAGTGGCAAGGAGGAGCTAAGGCCGCACGGGAGCTTGTGAGGAGACAAGTCCGTGACAGTTGATATCAGAGCCAGGTTCGCTCAAGTTCGTGGTTGGTGTATAAGAAGACTAGATGGTTGGTGAATGGGCTACTCAAGTATGGATGAGCACAACAAGGAGGTCATGCAACAAGTTGAAAAGAAGAGAAGCTAAAGAGAAATTCATGACAGATGCTTGGATCAAGTTGTGGTGAAACCAGTAGAACAACGCACTCGTGCACGGAGGAGGCTACCATCCGTTCGAGAAGAAGATGAAACCAAGAAAAGAGTGATGGGGCCTAAGGGTGGGTGTTTCTTACGCAAAGGCGACCACCACTTACAAGATTGTCCATGGTTGGGGTGCCTCTTGTGTCTTAGAAGCCATGACTCTACTGGTTGTCCAAGAGCACATCATTACCATGCAGTCGAAGATAAAGGTGACTTCAACACGAAGAGTGGGCAAGATGTGGAGGCGTGTTTCCGCGGGGACAATACTTCTGTGGAGGAAGAAATGGTGTCATGCAATGTGGAGCAGGATATGGACGGAGACTCTAAGTGCAGAGATGGTGGAGCTCGCGAGGAGGAACAGATCGAGGGAGCTGAGGTGCAGCCAGTTGAGGACGCAGAGTCCAGGCGCCAAGGGGGCGAGGCTGACGAAGAGGACCCAGTTGAAGAGTTCAAAGGTGAGCAATCGGTGGAAGAGTTGTTCGAGAGTCGCAGAGGCAATGCTTACACAAGGGCACCGATCTGTATGGATCATAAAGAGGATGTGGAGTCCGATATTCAAGGGAGCAATGCTCATGTGGAAGATTGGCTTGAGGGTAAGCCAAAGGAAGATGCGGAGTCCACAATATGTCAAGTAGTCGAAGTGTCATTACTTGATGCGGAGTCAGTGACACTACTTGATGGAGTTGAGGATCACCAGCCGCGTTGGATTATTGGTCATATGTTCTCGACGATGGGAGGACAAAGGCTCGATCAATACTGCTACTCGACGTATGGTTGCGACGAGGGCGTCGCAAGAATGGGTGTGGGAGAATGTCACGGGCTGCTAGTTCAAGGTGCAACCGTGACCATGGTTTCATGCGCGGATGGCGCAATAAGCCACATGTTGAGATGATAAGGCGTCAAAGTGGTCAAAGAATTGGGTGTGGGAGCTCTTGGCACAAGAATGGCTTCATACTCAAGATGATCATGCATAGGAGGAGTATGCCAAGAATAAGAATTAAGCGTAGCCATGACACCTTATGGCGTAGAAGGATACGAAAGTCTCCAGAACACTGGAGAGAAATCTTAAAGATGACGGAAGGTTCTAGATTGATGTGGAGACTTCTAGAAGATTCTAGAGTTATGTAGAATGCACTAGAATATTGTGAAATTGTGTAGAGATTTCTAGAATATTCTAGAAGAGTGGAACCTCCTAGATAACGCTAAATGTGTGTAGAAGTATCTAGAAGTGTGTGGAGATTTGTAGAAGTTGGGAGTAATGTAGAATAGTCAAGAATACTCTTGAATATTATAGAATAGTGTTGAGGCTTGTACATAGTCATGAGAGGAGTGTAGAATAGTTTATATGAGTCTAGAATATTCTGTACTTTGGAGGGAAATCTCTTTAGGGGCTATAAAAGGGGAAGACCCCTCATTTGTAACCATCCAAGTGATCCAAGTTAGAATCCAAGTTTTGGACAAGCAATAGAGTTATTTGAGTTCTTTCACTTGTGAGTTTTCTCTTGAGTTGTTTTCTCATTCTTCTCTTCATCACCACCTAGTTCTTGCAGGAGAGGCTGACTTAGCTTGCTACGCGGAGTGGCAAGGAGGAGCTAAGGCCGCACAGGAGCTTATGAGGAGACAAGTCCGTGACAACGGGCTCTCTTGGATAGGCAGGGAAGCCTGTGCAAGTGGGTTATTGAATATGCGATCTGGCGTATATACATGTTTAGGAATTCTCTTCACATCACGACGATCCTCACGACAACTTGTGATCTAGCGGCTTCTAGTAGAGGGGCAGTCCTACGGAGTTCTAGATCATCTACTCTAGTGGCGAGGGTTTCGAATTGCTCTCTAAGGTCGTGAAATTGTTAATCCATTTGATCAAATCGATCTTCCAAAAAATTTTGGAGATTGGACATGGGCATATAAGTGTTGGAACTGGTGGTGGCTTGGGTATCTAAAGGGGATGACCTTGACATAATATGCCTAAATGTCTTACCACTACGTAACAGGCAAATGCCCCTAACCTGGCTCTGATACCAAATTGACGCAGGGTAAGTTTCTAAGTGAACTAATGATAGATGCAGACACGATGTCCAACGAAAGTTAACTTGCAATAAAGTGCTTTTAAAACAACAATTTTTTATTTTGCCACCGGAAAATAAAGCATTTAAATTAAGGAAACAAGAGAGGAGTGCAAACGCGAGAGTGCACGAAATCAAACGACTAATTAAATGAGAATTTATATAGACTTAAATAACTGAAATCGAAGCTTACAATCTTTATCTCTTCAAATAGAAATTAAACACAGCATTCAACCGTAAAGAAATAACAAACACACATTAAACTAGCACAATACTAAAAGGGGAGGGCTGGAGATGTATTTGGAGGGTTGTGGAGTAGTAGCCGGGAGAGCCACTCGGGGCTGGACTTCAGGTTCCAATAGTGTTGCAAAGGGCTGTCTGGTGACTGGAGGGGGTTGGAATTCAGGAACCAAATGCAGGGAGGGGCTCGGCAGGGAGCTGGGAGGCTCATGGAGGCTTCTAGGATGCAGGGGGCTTGCTGGTAACTGAGTACGGGGCCCGGACAGCAGCTGAGAGGAGATAGGAGGATGTAAACTGTTGTCCAGGAATTCTGCTGCAGGTGGTGGCCGGCTGGGAGGAGAATGGAGGGGCGGCTGGAATGCAGGGAGGTGGGAGGGCTGGTTTAGGGGAGGAGATTTGTGGCTCCATGTGAAGGTAGGGAGAGGAATACACAGGAAGGGGCTGGTTGTTATGGTGGGAGTGGGGAGAGGGATTTGTGGGTAGCGGAGAATGGTGGGATATGAGCAATTTTAGGAATGAGGTCTAAAATTTAGGAGAAGTTGGGTAGTGGAGGAAGTTGGGAGGTAGTTATGGAGTGGTGGTGGAGATGGCTGGCCGGAGGAGGCCGCCGGAGGTGGTGGTGATCGCCGGAGACGTTTTCCGGCGATCGCCGAAAAACTGAAAATGGAGGTAATGGAGCGGAAATATGGGATTTAGGAGAGGAAAACGGGAGTATTTTGACGGAGGATATTAGGGCTGTTGTGGGGGTGGTCAGATGGATCTTGAGGGTGGTGAAAAGGGGTTGTCGGCAGGAGAAAATGGGGACGTGAAGGGGGTTGTTGGGCTGGAGTTGTAAAGGTGATGATTTAGGAGGATGGAGGCCGGCTGGGGGAATGTAGAATGGGGGTTCACGGCAAGGAGGGGGGGGGGGGCTGCTGTCGGCTAGAGGGGCTGAATTGAGTGTGAACTTGCGGAAGGAGGGGGGCTAGGAGGTGGCCGGCTGCTGTAGAATAGGAGGGAGGGACCAAGCTTCGCTCCCGGAGGTTCCGACTTCGGCACCAAAATGATGGAAAAGAAGGCTTCTTCACACAAACTTTCAATACCCCTAAATGAGAGCTCTCGCCCTCTATATATAGACACTAAGCGGGCAACGAGCGGTCATGATTCGTCGTTTGTTGTGATCCCCAAAATAAATAAAAAATACAACTCGAAATAAAAAAACACAAAGAACAACTAATGCTAAGATCGGCGATCTACTCATGCTGAGCGGTCCCGGTCGTCACTGTGCCCGAGGTCGGGGCTAGTAGACCCGAATGGGCCGGGCGGGCTGCTCCCCATCACAAAGGCAACACACCCATGATCTTTGAAGGAAAGGTTTCCTCTTAGAGTTTGAGTGCACATGATTAATTTGACAGGTCAAATTAGAAAAGCTTCATCATATAACCTTTTAAGATGAGAAAATTAATTTCCTTCATAAGATCAGGTAGTACTCAACAAAGTACTAGACCCATCTAGAGAAAGAAGTGATGTCCAAACATCATAATGTATACGATCGAAGAAAGCTTTAGTTCTACACAAAATATAGGAAATGTGGTTCTGCAATGTTCCACCATATCGCAAGCCTAAAGTGCAATATTATCATTATGGGTATTAAACATCATAACATTCTTTTGTACCATCAAATAAATTCTTCCTAAGTCAATCCCGACATCAATAGTCATACGCTCACAAGATCTTACAAAATGGAATGAGTAAGGAAAAAATAATGCTACAATTTAGTTGTTTGCCTAATGAACTGATCAATAGTAATCCTAAAGGAGAGACAAGCAGTCCCTTTACGATGACCAGACTCATCAACAACTTAATACTCTTAGTTGTAGTTTTAGACTAGATAAGATTAGCTTGGCTTACAACATGATCAGATATACATAATCTATAATCCATGTTGTAACATCCTAGAATTTTTATGGGGCCTAGAAGCTTGAAACCCTAGCTAGGGAAGTTAGTGAACCCTGATCAAGTACTGCCCAGCCCTAGAGAGCTCACCTTGACCCAGAAATGTGCACAGGCACTGGTAGACACCTATTAGACCAAATAATGACCCAAGGAGGCCTACTCAACACTGATGACTAAGCAAGTCCACCCAATGGTTGACTTGGTCAACCCAAGCTCAGAGTGAGCCGAGGAGGACCTTTAAGACCCACTGAGTGAACCATTGCTCATCATGACCCAAGATAATGGCCATGGACCCACTATGACCCCCACTTCACAATGGTGACTGGGTTTGGTCAACCCTAGATGGTTGACTTGGTCAAACCCTGACCTAGACTTGATTTTAGGAGGACTCATGACCCAAACCACCTCACCATCACTTAGAAAGCCTTGAATATGATTTGACTCAGTCTACTCTATGGCCAAGTGGATTGTCACATCATCAAGTGGTCAACCCCAGCCTAGATTAGTCAAAATTAGGGTTGACGCACCCTTCTAAACCTTGAATTGGCCTAACCCCATATCACTTTGGTATGATATTGACCTCAAGAGTCCACCTCAGCCCTGTGTTGACCGCCACCTCATCCTTTGGTCGAGGAGATGGTCAAATGATCAACCCAAAGCTTTGACCGGCCTCTTAAACATTTCTTTTAATTAGAATCAACTGGAGGGAGGTCGGCCACCCTTGGTATCCCCTTTAGAGGCGCGTGAGGTGCCTCAGGCGCGCCCGGGCACACACCAGGCGCGCCCGGGCGCACCCCAGGCGCGCCTAGGCGCGCGTCTTACCAGCTCCCAGGCGCACCAAAGGCGCGCCTGGGCCTTTCAAGGGCTTTTCTTCAACCTGATTACTGAATTTTTTTCGAAGGTGTCGAGGTGGGCAAAAACATGATCTCAGGGTTAGATTACATGATTTCTTATATGTATCTACCATCTAGTGAGGGAACTTGCACCGTAATGGTGAAATTACATAATTAAACCTGCTCAAAAAATGCTTATAAACTCAACTGATGAAGAATAACGACGTAAAATCAATGTGATTGCAGCAACTTGCACCTATAACGGTAAATATTTGTAAAACAAAATCTAAAAAGTAGCCTTTGGAGTTGTGATATAAGTAATTCTAGTGTGTTAATATGGTGGTAGATTTATTTTACGTGTTTTTGTATTTAATAAATTGTATTTTCTCTTTTTTCCATTTTTTATGTCTCACGTGTGACGCAGGACGAATCTATAGGCGGCGGATGAACGATGCCCTAACCCTACATGCAATGCAAATGAGCACGTGACAAAGGCAATGAACCTAAACACCGTCTAATGAAGGGTGAGAGGTTTGATGTGTGACTACTAGAATGCGACCCTAATGTGACGTGCGTGAAGATAACTCTACTCTCCTTAATGACTACATGTGAAGTGCAATGTCCGACGGCGAATTCAAGATATAGTAATAAATGATTAAAACGGACGCATAAAATTTTAGCAATAGCAAAATAAATCTTTAGGCAAGCGAGTTTAGGTTTTCCTCCGCGTGGAAGGTCAAAGCAAGAGCGCACGACGAATAGTTCCTGCAAATCACAAAATAATCTAGAACAAAATCCTACAATGCTATTTATCCAAACAAGTATAAGATCACAACACAATATTTAAATGATGAAAACAAGAGTTCGTACAACAAGAAAACTCACAAAAGTAAGAGGGCTGCCCGAGGTGAGATCCAGTGAATCACGGCGCGGAGGTGGCGATCCGGAGGAGACAACGGCTGGAATCGGATAGCGGTGGCTGGATCTGAAGGTAGGAGGTGGAATCGGGCGGTAGGGAGGTAGATCCGGCTGTATGGAGGAGGATCCGGGCTGTGGGAGGGTAGATCTGGCTGTATGGAGGCGGATCCGGGATGCGGGAGGGTAGATCCAGCTGTAAGGAGGTGGATCCGGGCTGTGGGAGGTTAGATCTGATGGTGTAAATGGTGGTTGGACGGGTGAGATGGATGCTGGGAATGGAGGGCAGAGATTGGGATTTGCTGGAATAGGCAGGAAAACAGCCAGGAAACCTGGATCGGGCAGATCTGGGCAGATGTCGGGCTGTAGAGGAGAGGGAAGGAGTGGTTGCGGTGGCTGCTGGGGCATGCGGTGGGGTCGGCAGAAGGTGGAGAGGGTGGTTGGAAGGGCAGCGGTAGCGGGGCAGTAGGAAGGAGGCGGTAGCGGGGCAGCAGGAAGGAGGCGGTTGCGGGCGGATTGGAAGACTGTAAGAGCGGCAAGTTGCTGGACAGCAGTGATAGGAGGGGCGGCTGGCTGTTGGAGAGATGTGGGGAGGCGGTAGGGGGATTTGGAGGTGGAGGAAGGTGGATAGGGGTTAGGGTTACCTTTGGGGAGCGGGAGAGAGCCTAGGAGTCATCACCTAGGGTTCCACGGAGTCGGCACCGTGGAGTGATCGCTGGAATCCGGGAATAGTCTTTCTCCAAATTCTGCAAAAGACTCCAAGCAGCCCTCATACCTCTTATTTATAATAAAACATAATTAGGGCACCCCAGCATCAACGGCTATGTCTGAATGTATCTTTAGAAGTTCCTTTGTCGTAAATATGCAATCTTTCAGCAAGTCTCTCTTATTAAACCCCAAATAAGAGAGTAATAAACTTACATGTAGCTTCCTACAGCTCCCGTAAGTTAGCAAGTCTCTCTTATTAAACCCCAAATAAGATCGATTACTTATACATAGCCCTCCTCAGGAAACCTAATATTATGCAAGGGTCTAGGTTTAGGTTGAGATTAGGTTAACACTAGAGAGGGGATAAGAGATTCATCCAGTGAATCATGGCTACAGATCTCATACAGTTCTGACACTACCTCTTTTTTAATTTCACTTACACCATGTGTTACGGGGGAGGACAGTGGTGGACCTGATAGAGAGGTTGCAATGAGTGCTTGGCGGGCCTATACCAGGCGGACCCCACCTATGAGCGATGGAACATAAGGCCATGCACGTTATCTATTATTTTAGCGCATTTATAATCTCCCATATTTCTATTTCCACTTATTTATTGTGATGCCTCGGGGTCGGGCTTAAGCACTCTAACTGGCAAGTATTATTTTTTATCTTGGATGAATAAAAAATTTAGAGCCCAAGGGCAGGCCAAGAATGACTTTTGGACATATTTCCTTCTCCCTTCAATCGTGGGAAAAACCCTAAATCCCAGAGGAGGTAACTTTGGTCCAACATAACCATTTCTGTGTGCATTACGATGTTGGATATGAAATCAACCCTTACATATCTCCTCCTTGCTCGGCGTAATCGTGCTTGTCCCTTCTGCATCAACTATTTCCAACCTCAATCCACGATGGGACTGTCACATGCAACAGGCGTCCGAGAGATATTCCCAGTGCTGGCTTCATCATGCTCTACACTAGCCCCTGCATGCATCCAGGAGGTCGTTCAGCCAGTTCCCATTCCTCCCACAACAGTTTAGCAGTGACTAGGCATGAAGTCTAGGACGGCGCTTCCCTAAAGCCTATATCAAACTCCTCCGCAGTTTGAATGTCCTCCCGGGCCCGTGAGGGCATTCCGACGGTTTAGCACTCCATTTTGTATGCCCACCACTCGAGCTATGGACAACACCCTCCATGATGTCGTGAAACGACGCCTCGGTAACAATCTAGCATCCTAGCCTCCATGCAAGCATCCAAGATCAGGAGACCCGCGTCGAGCGCCAATCCACGACGCACAATTCATCTGACAACACCTCGTCCATTCTTGGCCAATCCGACACGTCGTCAATATTTTGTGATTGCAACATGTACTTCACATATGGGCTCACAATGTGCAAAGGTTCAACTCATGAAAATAACATTTTTAATTGCGCAGTGATGGTAGTTTAATTGTATACCAGCCTCCAGATTAATAATAGTTGTCTTCCGTATTTATAATATTCCTTCTTAGGTTTACTTACCGTAGTAATTTTATTTTATAACTTTTACATATAAATATTTTGGCTAATGTTCCACGTCCAATTCAAAGAGAGATTTTAAAACACTATCCAAATTCTAGATTTGCATGTGGTAATCGCGCAATTCAAGTAATTCAAGGAATGACGGGAATTTCAATAAGTCACATTACTCGCTTCATATTGTGACTGAACGATCATTTGGTGTTCGAAAAAAAAATGTGCATAATATAAAACATGAAACAATACACACTTAAAAATAATGTTTGATTGTTGTGTCTACAATAACATTTAACAAATTCATTTGCATACATTCATTACATGCAGATTCCAAGTTCAATGTGTGTGATACTGACAAACATTTTGTGCACCAAAAAGCACACAAACACATAGTCAAGAAACATATAATGATAGTATAACAGATCCTAACGTGAATCTTAAAATCTTTGAATGGGTAGATGTGAATGAAATGTCTGTATTAAGGAACTCTATTATTGAGCAATTACACAGTATTGAACCCGGAAACCACGGTTCAAAAGGAGTTTGGACTGATGTAGCTTGATTTTACTTCTCCTGAGTTAGAACACTAGGTCAGGGACTCAGAGAAAAGAACTTCACTCATGAAGGTGAAAAACTAGAAACAGACCCCGTGAGCTGCAGCGAGGAGGTCCCGCCACTAACCCGGAATATCAAAGAGAACTTCCTCTCTCAATTCAATGCTGAGCTGGGCACCCTGGAGGGTACTGGAGAGCACCAGACTGTCAGCCCGGAAACCACGGCAAACAGAGGGCTGGAGCTCTCCCAACCAGAAACAGCCTAAGGAGAGAGAAGGCCAAAAAGACTCGTGTTACCGACATGCACGCGGAAGACCCACCATGGCAAGTGTATTCCAGGCAGACGCGTAGCGCGGAACGGCAAACCGGGCAACAGGACGCGGGGCAGACAGGACCAAGCTGGTCCTATGCTACGGAGTAACGATACCGGGTGGCGCTATCGCCGGACGACAGCAGGGGCGATAGCGGAGGCTTCGGGCGGTATCGGCGTAACTAGCGGGCGGCGATACCGGCGGTGTTATCTTGGTCTCAGTTTAGAATGTTATGTTATTTTGGAATGTTGTTTTATTTTGGGAATATTGTATCTTTCCTTATGTTTGGTGGATCCCTCCCTATAAAGGGGGATCACCTTGTATGCTTTCTTCATCTTTGAGATCAATCAACTTTAAGGAGAGGGCTGCTCCCTCTTGTTCCTCTAACCCTAGCTTCTCTCTCTCTCTACCTCTCCCCTTCTCTTCCTCATCTCCCTAGAAGGTAACAACTCGCCCTCTCCAAAGGTGCCCTTGGGGGTCTATTTATAGTTTTCTGAAAACGGTCTGCGGATAGCTGAATCCCGCCTTTGGTTTTACTAAACACAGCCCAAATTGGTCTGCAAACAGCGGAATCCCGCTGTTTGGAATGGTCGATTGCAGGCCAAAATGGGATCTCCTGGAAAAAAGGGGGACCCCACTAGGGGCGAGCCGGCGCCACTTGAGGCGTGCTCGCCGCTCGCCCCGAACCCGGGTCTGGCACTAACTACCGAGCTTGCACTCGCATATCGGCTAGAAATGAGTCGACTCGCTTATCGGGTGGACGTCTAGCCGATCGGCTACAGGTCTAGTCGAGCGGCTAGAGGCGAGTCGCCTCCCTTATCGGCTAGACGTCTAGTCGAATGGCTAGAGGCGAGTCAACTTGCCTGAGCTTAACGCCTCGCGGTGACGATAACGCTGGCGATAGGCGAGTCTGGCCCCTCCTACCTGCTGACCTTGCTGGGTCAACTCGGCAAACTCGGGGATGTACACACAGTGCTCATAAGTAATATGAATCTTTAGTATTTTCAATTTTCAGATGAATGATTAAGATGATTTTGCGGAACAGCGAGCGCTTGTCTCAAGAGAAGTTGAAAGAATGGAAGAAACTTAGGTTTGCAACATATTTTTTTAGAAATTGAACTGCATGGCGTATTTTTTAAGTTCATTTTCATATTTAAAAAACTATACAACACTCAAGCCTTTATCCCACTTCACTACAACACAAGCCTTTATTGGTCTACCCCTCCCCCGTTTAACATGCCTAGTGACTAAACTCTCACAACGCCTAGCATGTGCCTCTAATGGTCTCCTTTGTAAGTGTCTGAACCATCCTAAGTGCATCATGTCTTTCCTTATAGTTTCATTCCAAATCTTTATCGATCTACCCCTCCCCCGTTTAGCATGCCTAGTGACTAAACTCTCACAACGCCTAGCATGTGCCTCTAATGGTCTCCCTTGTACGTGTCTGAACCATCTTAGTCGAGCTTCTCGCATCTTCTCTACAATTAGTGTCCCTTTTGTCTTATCTTTGATACATTCATTCCTAATTTTATCCACTCTCGTGTGTCCACACATCCACCTAAGCATTCTCATCTCCGCAACTCCCATTTTTTGCTCATGTACACAATTCACTGCCCAGCACTCAGAACAGTAGAGCATCGATGGTCTAATTGCAGTACGATAAAACTTGTCTTTAAGTTTTAATGGTACTTTACGATCACATAAGATCTCTGAAGCACCTCTCCACTTCAACCAACCTGCTTGGATTCTATGTATCACATCTTTATCTACACCTCCATCTTTTTGAACTATCGATCCCAAATATTTAAAGCACTCACTGCGTGAAATATCTTGATCGCCTAACTTAATAACGCAGTCATCAGCCATTCTTGCACTGCTGAATTTAAGCTCCATATACTTTGTCTTTGCCCTCAACCTAAAACCCATCTTTTCTAAAGTGTCTTGCCAAGATTCAAGTTTCGCGTTTACACCCTCGCGCGTCTCATCGACCAAAACAATATCATCCGCAAACAATAAGCACCAATGTATTGCTTGTTAGATATGTCCGGTGAGCTCATCTAAGATAAGGGTAAAGAGATAGGGGCTTAAAGCTGACCCTTGATGTAAGCCAACAGTGATAGGGAATTCCTGTGATAATCCTCCAGATGTCCTCACCCTCGTCACTGAATTTGTATACATATCTTTAATTATGTCAATATATGATACATTTACACCTTTCTTTTCTAAGACTCTATATAAGATCTCGCTTGGAACCATATCATAAGCCTTCTCAAGGTCGATAAAGAGCATATGCAAATTTTGTTTTCTTTCCTGATAGTTATCAATGAGTCTCCTCAAGAGATGTATAGCTTCCATGGTCGACCACCCTAGCATGAATCCAAATTGGTTCTCCGAGATACAAGTCTCTCGCCTTGCTCTTCTTTCTATTACTTGTTCTCATAGTTTCATGCTATGACTTATTAATTTAATTCCATTGTAATTGACACAATTTTGTATATCTCATTTGTTCGTATACAAAGGTACCAAGATACTTTCTCATCATTGGTCTGGCATACTCTTTGTCTTCAGTATCTTATTGAAGAAATATGTAAGCCATAAAATTCCTTCTTTCCCTAGACATTTCTATACTTCAATGGGTATACTTTCCATCGCAATTACCTCTGATGCTTGAATTTTACCTCTGATAGTTACCGTCTTTCCATTTTTCATCTTCTTTAGAGCATCATTTACCTCTGATGCTTGAATTTTACGATAAAACGTTATGTTTCTATACTTCTCTGATTTACTTAACTCTTCCAAGCTCAGTTCATTGTCTTTCGTTTCATTGTAGAGTTGATAAAAGTATATTTTCCATCGCAATTAATAACCACATCATCCGTCAAAACCAAATCTATTTCATCTTTTATACATTTAACTTGGCTGAAATCGCTTGTCTTCCTCTCTCTAGATCGAGCAATTTTATATATGTCAGTATGCCACGCTCTCCATCTTTGGTACCAGTCGCTTATAAAATTCTTCATAAGTTTGACTTCTTGATTAATGCATGTTTAGCTTCTTTCTTGACAACTTTATATTTTGTCAAGTTTTCATCATTCATGCAAGCATAGAGTGTTTTATAGTTGGCCTTCTTTGCCCCCTCACTTTGTCTTGCACTTTCTCATTTCACCACCAAGATTCTTTATTTGGGGGTGCACGACCTTTTGACTCTCCAAGTACGTTCTTTTCACTTATCCTTAATTGTGAAGACATAACTTCTCATGAGACACCAGGATCAAAATAAGAGTCATGAATTAGTTGTTCTATAATTGTTGTATTGAAAGCAATCTATTTTCCCGTCTTCAAGTTCCACCAACGAATTTGTGGCAACACTTTAGTTCTTGTCTTAAATTTATCATATTTAATTTGCACGTCCAACACCACTAGCTTGTGTTATGTTGTAAACTTTCACCTGGTATGACTTTGCAATTTTTTATTGTATTTTTCACACAGGCGTCACTCAGCTCTGTTAGAGATGAGGATCTTTATATTTCAGATGAACATTTACTTCAATTGCGAGATTTTGGAGGCGAGTTTTGGATTTAATTTCTTAGTTAGCGACTACTTCTCCGTTAGATGTCTTAAGGTACTCGCGAATTCTTCTTTGGAAGAAGTAGCGAGTAATTTCAGAAAGTTTTAACTAGTTTGCATGTTCCTCTATGCTACAGTGTGGGCCAATTTATAGACTTGAGATCTGCCCAGCAGGCAACTTATCCTTCCCCGGGTTGCCCTTCTTCCAGATTGATGTAGCAGATTCTGCATCTTCTAGGGTGTTCTAGTTGGTGCTAGGATGGTCTCCGGACCATCTGGAATATCTCAACCCAAAGTTGGTGAGTACCATTTGCTTAGGCAAATACGCGTTGTAGGCGAATTCGGTCCATTGCTGCATTCCTGAGACGGCTGCTCCATTATACGGCAAACCCAAGACCTCCACTCCGAGCGAATTGAATATACTCGTTCCGGCGAGTGCCTTGTTGGCGAGAACAGACATTTCTCTGACTCTTTTGGAGGAAAGGACTGGGCAATTGGTCCAAACAGTTATCCCCGCATTTTTTACAATCTCCATAAGAAGAGATTTTAGAAAAAATTCCTCGGCGAGAACCCTATTCACGCTTTTCAAAACATTCATAGGCCTATAAATACTAGCTGGTTTGGTCATTTGGGTAGTGTCTGCCCTTGCGTGAGACTCTATTCTTGAGTTGCAAGTACCCTTGAGATCGCAAAAATGAGCAAAGCACCTAGCTTCAGGGATCTGATGTCTCAGGCAAAATCATTTAATCTTCCGACTTCTCCTGAAAAAGGAACAGGGAGGAAGAGAGTGGAGACGGTTAAAACGTCGCGAGAAACCTACTCGCCCAAAGTAGCTCCGACAATGGCCGATTCGGCTCAACCCGTTTCACCCTCTATCGATATCAATGATTCCCCTAGCTCCAAGCTGTCGCCTGCGAAATATGTCGACATTTCGTTTAGAGTCGAGGTGAGAATAGTTTCCGCGATTCTTGCATTGTCTGCGAGTGCTTCAAACCTTAAGAAAGGTATAGCTTTTTCGCTCTTTATTTTGTTGTGCAGGATTCTCGAGCCCTAATGTCGACAGCGAGAATGTTAATGTTACAGTGGCGAATTTAGATCCTAGTTCGGCGCTTCGGCTGGCGGTATTGATGAGCGAGTGTCGCAACGCTATGTCTTCAGAGGGGCCCTCTGGTGGGATAGTCGTGCATCAAGTTGTTGTTAGTGTTGCCAAGAATGTTGAAGTTTCTCGCGAGTCTGAATTGAAGAAGTCCCAGTTGGCTATGAAAAGACAAGCCATGTTTCTTTTGAAGGAAAAAGCGGAAAGCGACCTGGCAAAAATGGCAAGGGAACTCGCCGAGTTGGGGAAAGAAGTTGCTGGGGAAAATGTTGTTGAAAAAAAGGAAAGTCAGAAGGGGCAAGAATTCGAAGTAAAGGGCATTGGAAAAGGGAAAACGGCGAATACATCGGGCGAAGATGTGAAAAAGAATGAGGAAGAAGAAAGAAGCGGAAGAGGAAAAGGCAGTGGCGAAAAGGGCCGCCGAGAAGAGACTAGAGGATGTGGTGGCAACGAAAATGGTTGTCGGGGAAAAAAGAAAGACAGAGAGGACAAGAAAAGGATAGCGGTGAATAAGGCCGTAGAGGAAAATAAAGAAGAGGAGAAAAAAATCTTAGCGGAGAATAAGGTCGTGGAGGAAAAAAGAGAAGAAAAGAAAGAAGCAGCTGCGGTCAAAGCTGCTGCGGAGAAAAAAAAAGGCTGATAAGTGATAAGAAGCGAGGGGATGAAGCGAGTAAGTCCGCAGAGGATGAAAAGAAAGAAGATGAGGAGGTTCCTGATGGGAGAAAAAGAAAAAATGGAAAAGATGTGATCGAATCAATTGCGAAAGGGCGGACGGAGGTTGTTGCGTCGGGAGTGACATCGATCGGAGGTGAAGATGAAGAGGGAGAATTTGCTCATGGATCAAGCGAAGAAGACTTAACATCTATCCTCTAGAACATGGACTCCCTAGTTAACCCGCCTTCCACGAGAACAGATGGGAATCACGGCTTTCCCTTTAGCAGCGATCTTCCGCGAAAAGAGATGTTGGTGGCTGACGGGACGAGAGTCAAGTGAGAAGAAATCTCTAGGTTCCGCGAGGCGAATTTGCGCCAAGCCTCTTCATCCAAGACTACGCCGTTTAGGAAGTGTAGTGCTTTCCTGGAAGGCGACACAGTCATTCCCCCTGAAGAGATGAAACGGAAACGCTTGGAGATGGAGGAAATTGAGAAGAAGAAGTTAAGTGTTGCGGGTTCTGGTCTGAGGGCTTCGCACCTTGAAATGTCTGGAACCAAGAAGAATCTTCCTCCACCTCCGCCGCGAGATTTCCCTGGTTAGTTTTTGCTCTGGAGATATTTATTTTTCTTTGTCGCCAACTCGCCATACTGTAATGCCTTGTCGTTTCTTCCTCAGATTCTATGTTAGGCCCGTCGAGGCTTCCGAGTCATACTAACGAGGAATACCGGCGAGTACTGCATGATAATGACTCGCTTTGGAGGCGACCTCAAATTTTAGAACGGGAGCACTCGGCAATGGTGACTGAGATGAAGAGGCTTTCTGATGAGCGCAGGGATGCGGCTAGAGCGAGTTCATTAAGCTCGGCAGAGAAGATGAAGGAGAAGGAGAAGAAGAAGAAGAAGAAGATTGCACCAGAGGCGAGTACACCGGAACCGGCTAGGAGCAGTCCAACAAGAGAGAAGACTCTCTTGGAGAAAGACAAGGCGAGGATTCACGCTATAATAGCTCGATATCACTATCATAAAGCCCAGATGGACGTAGAAAGTTCAGAGCTAAGCGAGATAGTAGCGAATTTAGGAATAGAGAAGCCGCCACGCAGGTGACTTTTAAAATTCGTTGATTCTGTTATAAATTTGACAAACTCTCTTTCCCCTTGCTGCGGACATGTGATGTATTAGTTTTTCATAAACTGCTTTTTTTCATGAATTCTACTTTTTTGTTAATATTCGTTGATTGTATTCACGTATGAGGCGAGAACTTGTTCTGTGTTATGATGACTTTATGTTCATTAATGTGAAAACAGATTTGACTTTTATCTGGTACTCACATTTTTAGCAGTAAGGTCATGGAGGCAATGTTGCGGTGTTTCGACTTTCGATGCATTTTGCCTATAAATAGGGGTTACCTTCTGCTAACAATGTCACTTTTTGTCCACCTAGATTTTAGGGAGTACCCTACAAAGGCCGGCAAAAGGAAATCGCGCTCTAAGAATGACCCCTCCCCGAAGACGACAAGGGAGCAAATGGATGAACATTTTCGCTCATTTAAGACTTTTCGGGCTGCTAGAGTTTCCCTTGCAGAGTTTGTTGGGTGCAGTAATCATTTTCGCTTCCTCCAAGAATAATCGCTCAGCTTCCTACCCATAATGAACGAATTAACAAAGTAGCCGAGGGGGCGATAGCGGTTCCTTTCTAGCCGGTCCACTTTGGCCTTAGGTTTCTCTTATGGCCTGAATTC
The DNA here is from genome assembly GCA_033032865.1 of Dactylorhiza incarnata. Classification (NCBI taxonomy): domain Eukaryota; kingdom Viridiplantae; phylum Streptophyta; class Magnoliopsida; order Asparagales; family Orchidaceae; genus Dactylorhiza; species Dactylorhiza incarnata. The sequence goes on along the minus strand of JAWHQI010000021.1, from coordinate 8,753,820 downwards.
GCCACTGTACTTGAGCATTACGGGGTGATTCCAAGTCCACTCGTTCCAGTCTCCTATCTGATACTCGCATCCTTCGTTATTTACTTTCACTTAGAATGAATTCCCTTTAATATGCGAGTATTTAGGAATTCATTCACCTTAAGGTCTGCAAAAGATGGTACGGCCTTTTTCGTGGCGCGTGAGTGCGAGCGATCAACATTCCAAATAAGGCCCACCACTGGATGTGGAGCTTCATGGTGCTATCAGGTGATCTTGGCCCCTTGGTGGTTCTGCCTTCATCACGAGAAGAGGAAGAATTTTCTACGCCGAAGTTGACAGGAGTAGAATTATAAGTGGAAGATTTAGTGGCGGGTAATCCATTGGATGTGAATCACTACTTGGGGAAGACTGACGAGGCTACGGGTGTTGGTTCGGGTATAGGTAGGCGATTACACTACTTATGTTCTCGCCTTATTGGTTCCTGCGAGAAACGTTCCTCATTATTTTTCTGGTGCAGGTGACCTTCGTCTGGCAAAAAACAGCCTCTATCGTCCACCTGGATATCTTGATCCAGAGAATGATCCTGACTACCAGATGAAAACACAAAGTCCCGCGAGAGGCGAAAACAATATGATGTGCAGAGGCGAAAAGGAAAAGTCTTGGATGAAGAGGTTCCATCTGGACTTTCAAAAAAGGAAGAAGCGTCGCGTCAGAGGATTGAGCAGCAAGAACGAGAAAGAGGAGCGAGTACCTCCGGGACACAGTCAAGTCAACCCTTCCCTAACGCAGCGGCGGGTCTCTTAGATGCGGTTGGCGGTCCGCTTGTCACCTATGACGAAAACTCGCAGCGTTTTTCTATCAGCTCTCATCTGGTGGATTTCTCAGATTCAGATGATTTGTTTGAATTCCAAAAAGTATTCGCTACTAAATTCCATATGGACCAGATGAGTGAGCTGCGCTTCTCGGACTTACCCGCTAATATTGCGAGATTTAATATGCAAGCGATGATGGGCAGCCATTTCACTTGTCTCCAACTGCTTCGGTCTTGGGAAGTTATAGACAACATGCAAGAAGAGATTTCGAGGCTACAATTGCAAGTTAAAGTGAGTATTCGCGCTTTTACTCTTTGAATAACTCATTTCCTTATTCACAAACACTTTATTCTGGTAGGTTTGGAAGGAACAGAAGGCGGACTTAAAGGAAAGAAACGCAAGTTTGATGAAAAAGAAAGTAAGTTTGAAGAGGCCATTCCGCATGGATAACCCAGAGTACGTTTTTGAAATGTGTTGGGTTTCTAAATTCGCCGTGGAGGAGGCGCTCTCAAAGCTGAAGGAAGGCGAAATGTTGAAAGAAGAATTTGCGAATATTGATTATCCAACTCTACTTCCCAACGCCATTAACCGGGAGGAGAGGCGAGAATCTGAGTCTGAAACCTCTGAAGAGGATTCCAAGGAAACATCTGACTACTTAGACAACTCGGAATCAACCACTTCGAGTTCTTCTGAGGATGACGCAAATCAAGAATAGTTCTTTCCTCTTTTTCTTTATATATATCGGAACCCACGTTCTATTTTGTAATTGGCGACTTCACTTTGTATTTATGATAGTTGAACATTCTTGCGTAATATAAGTTCCTTTACTTTCTATCTTTTTCTTGCCACTTTTTATACGTCTTTTGATATTATGCACCCGCTTACTTGCTTATGTCGTGAAACAAATCTTTGCTCTCACTCGTTGGCGAATACATAAAGCGAGTTCTCTCCAGGATGTTATACTTAATTCCAAAGCAAGTACAATTCGCCAGCTCGAGTACGTCCGTACGAGATCTCGTATCTTTTGCTTATATTTAATTTGGTTGGTGCGTCATTAATGTTCGGTAGTTGAGTCTATTTAATGATCTCTTTCCTATAAATAAGGGAAGTCTTCGGCTGCTAAGCCATTACTTACCTTCTTGCTGGAAGATGCTCTTTCCCTGTTCCTGGCGCGATTACGCGAACTTGACGTGAGATCAGCTCGTCGGCGAAATTTGGAAGACATGGAAGAAAACTCTTTTCTCTAGGAACTTAGGGTTTAGAGCGACTTCAACACGAACCTTCTCTTCTACCTTATACCTGGATTTCCGATAATTAATTGGAGTCTGGGTTTCCTCTAAGGGGTACTCAAGCCCATGTAGTGGCAAAGAGTCTCAGCCCCCTAAAGAATTCTCCCACTTCCTGGTTGCTGGCGACTTCCTGGTTGCTTGCGGGCGGCATTCCTTTGCCCTCTCAGCTGCCTCCATCCATCACCCTACAATCAGCCAAGATCCATCTTCGTGGCATCTATGAAGTGGTTCTCGCGCTATTAACTGGTGCGAGATGGATTTTATCTAATTTAAGTTTTTGTTTTTGTTTCTATTCTCTGTGGTAAGTTCTCGCATCGGCGAGTTGTTATGTAATATTTCTTAAGTTGAATAAAAAACTTTACCTTTTTTCGCAGCGATGAATGCTTTTACCATAATATTTGCCAGTGATATCTTCTGAATTCCCTTGTTCAAACAATATGAAATTAAATTCTAAGTTTTATGGAAAAACTTATCTCACCTATGCCAGGCGAATTTATTTCCTTGTTATAAGTGAATATCATGATCTGATTCATTCCCTTGCAATAATACTAGCCTTTTGGATATGAGAATCTCGTCGGCTTCAGTCATGCTTTTTGTGAATACGTTATATGAGTTTGACACTTTCTGATATTCGAACTTCATAATTATTTCATCCAAAATTCACCACGATTCTGTAGAAGATAAATGATAATTCTCTGTGTGAATCGAATTCCTATAGAATAAGTTTCATCGAACTTTATATTGAGAGTATGCAATCTGGTAAGCCCGGTGTACATGGATGATGATCCCGGAATATATTCAATAATTAGAGTCGAGAACCCTTCCATATAAATTCCGCATGAAATAAGCTTCATTTAAGTATTGTGCGAGAACCTCGCGCATCCGAGATGGGATAAGAAAATGACTGAATATTCTATAAATCAATCTTTTTTATTATGTTGGGAATTGTGCCCTGCAATGTTCCTGATTTGAAGAAGTGATCAGTTCAATGATAAAAGCATTGTGTATTTAATGCTATATTTAGTTCATGCTTGCAGAAGATCAGACAATATGTCTAGTACTTTAACAATTTCACTAAGTACAATATCGTCGAAAAGGACAGGACATATCGTCGAAAAGAGTATGCATGTCGTTGAAATGATGTGCAGAGAAAAGCAGAAGGATCATGTCGGTTATCGTCGAGATAACATGCACGTGATGATATCGTTGTGACATCAACACAACACGACGATATCAGGATGTCGAGATGAAGGAAAAAGACTTAAGGCTAAGTAAGACAGATGTCGACGACATCGTCGTAAAGAAGCCTTGAAGTAGAAAAGGCTAAGTAAGACAGATGCCGACAACATCGTAGTAAAGAAGCCGTGTCGTTGTAAAGGCAAAGAAAGACTGATATCGACGATATCGTCATAAAGAAGGCTTGACGTCGAGAAGGCTAAGGAATGTCTTATGAAGACAGGCAGTTGCAAAAGAATAGCTTATCGACATGGTACTAGCAATGTCGTCGATAAGACAAGGTGATGTCGACGACATCAAGCAGTTGAGAAGATTACGACGACATATCCAGAAGACAGTCTATCGTCATAATCACTAGTGCAGAAGAGATGTCCCGTATCGTCGAGATATACTTGTCTGAAGAAGAAGGAAGAAGACTTGAAAATCTGTCCAAGTCCAAGACAACGACAAGCACTGTCGTCAAGATATTGTCCATGTCGTCGTAACGATGGAAATATCGTCGAGACAGATTCAAATTTTGCCAGACGCGCTGTCAGCATTTAATGCCGCCGCCTGATTGTCCAATCAGCGCGTGCTCTTAAGGTATGGGCGTCTGTCATTAAAGGGCATCATAGGAAACCGTTGGACCGCTCCTCCGTCCTATAAAAGGGAACAGTGGATGCCCTAAAAGATCTCTTGAACAACGGAACTAAAAAAAGAATCCCGCACAGCATATCAATAAAACAGGAAAAACTGCGGAGAAGAAAAGAAATAGAAGAGAACAAAACTCATATCTTGTGTTCTCCAAGAATCAGTCAATCGGCATCGACTGAAAAAAATCGTTCGAGTAAAGAAGCCAGTCAACATCAGGCAAAAGAAAAAGGATTGGAGAAGATCTATGCAATCAAGATTCAAATCAGAAGAATCTTCTTCATGTCAAGAAGCCGATCTCCATCAAGCAAAAGAATCCGTATTTTATCTTTCTCTGTAAGGCTTGCGGGCCAAAACTGTAGGATCTGTTTACAGATCTGAGTGTCGAGCTTGAGGGCTTGAGAGTTGTGAGGCATCAGGGTCAGGGCAGTGGACTTGCGGGTCCGATCGTGTCAAGCTTGCGGGCTTGGCTGCAGTAGGGGCTTGCGGGCCTAGGCTGCAGGACTTGCGGGTCCAAGAGGCAAGACTTGCGGGTTTGTGCTGTGTAGGGCTTGAGGGCCTGAGTGTCGAGCTTGCGGGCTTGAGTGCAGTAGGGGCTTGCGGGCCTAGGTTGTAAGACTTGCGGGTCCGAGTTGTAAGGCTTGCGGGCCGGAGACATTGGCGAAGTTTGCCGAGCCTAGCACACTGCTAGGTAGGCGCAGAGGGACAGAGGACTACTCAAGACACACCGTCTTGAGTAACCTCTATAAAACTTTGTGTGTTTTCTGTGTTATGTTTCTTATATCGTAATCCAACAAACCAGAAAAACAAGAACACCAAAGAGGGGCAAAATAATTTAAAAATACCAATTCACCCCCCCCCCCCCCCCACACCCTAGGTGATAAGTGACACCTTATAACTAACAAGTGGTATCAAAGCTAGGTTGTTCAAAGAAAAGCTTAACAGCTTGAACAGATCTGCTATTGGATGTCCATTCATCATAGCTATGGAATCAAGACTAGCTATTTGTTCTAGGGAGAACTTTGCCCTATGAAAAGTAAGAGCTGAGATATTCATGGAGGCAATGGATCCTAGAATGTTTCTAATTGTTCAAGAAGGGTCATATGTCCCCATGACAGCTTCTACTTGTTGTTCTTGTAAGATGGTGCCCAAGAAAATGACTGAAATGACTGAAGATGAGATTGTCCTGGTCAACTTGGACAAGGAGGCCAAAAACATTCTAGCTGGTGCAGTTGATATTTCCATATTCCAGCAGCTCGTTCACTGCATAACAGCAAAGGAGATGTGGGACTCTCTAACAGTTCCAATGGAAGGATCAAAAGAAGGAAATGCAGAATCAGTATTGCCTTCCAAGAATCAGAAGGAAGAAAGAAGCAATGTAGCTGAGAAGAAAGTCAAAACCATGAGTGACATTGACTCAAGGTATTCAGACTTAGAAGAGGAAGCTGATTTTGGACTGACTGCCTTATCTGAGTTAGAGGAGGAAATTCAGGATGAAGTCTCCCCTGAACAGGTATGCATAAGGGGTCCTCTAACTGCCACAGATTCAGAATCTGAGACAAGCTCATCAGGAAATGATGACTGGTCCAAGCCATATGATGTCCTTCCAGAGGATCTCAAAAAGATCAAGATGCTTTGCAAGGAGCAAGCTGCAGAGATCTTCTCACTTCAAGCAAGAAACTCTGACCTCTCAGAAAAGGCTGAAAAGTTAACTCTAGAAAATGCAGAGTTTTGCCAACTCAAAAAGGATTTCAATGCAAGCTCCAACCTTGACCTAATAAGCAAATTTGGGAAAACTCTGAAGGCATTGATTGACAGCAAGGAGTTGTGCTACTCTCTAACCAAAGAGGTTGTACTTTTAAAGAAGGATAGAGATCAGTCTAGTATCCTAAAATCTAAGAATAATAGAATCACTGTAGCAAGCTCCTGCAAGCCCAAGACCATTCCTCCCTTGATAAATAGTTGTTGCTTCACTCCAAGAAGAGACCATAGACACCTCAAGCATGGGAGCTCTGATGAGTCCCAATTATATACATATTTTCGGACTCATTTGGGCCGATTATCTAGTCTTTGCACTACACTTTAGGCATGTTTTCATGCATATTTGATATTCCATGCTGAATGCACTTTTAGGCCCGTTTCGGTGTATTTTTATGTTTATCTTACTTATGCTTTATGTTGCAATTTAATTTCTATATTTGAGAATGTGTGGAATGCCCATTTGCGTGGCCCGATGATCTTTCATGTTGATACAGGGGTTGTGCGAGTGTTCCGGGGCGCAAAAACTGCATAGGAACACTGCGCACGAGCACTGGACTTTAGTGCGCACGACCACTGGTCGTGCACCACTGATCGTGCATTAATTCTCACTTAAAATGGGCCTGTCCGGCACTGTGCACGACCACTGGACATTAGTGCGCACGACCACTGGTCGTGCGCCACTGATCGTGCGCTATTTTGCAGTTCAGGATTATGCTACAGGTTCTTCGCGCACTATCACAGGCATTCCTTCACGCACGGTCACTGGTCGTGCGCCACTGACCGTGCGCGCTCAAAATTCTGCTTTCTATAAATACGCGATTTCACGAATTCTTCCGCCCTAATCCGCATTTTAGGTCTTTTTCAGCGCTGTTTTCAGGGGCTCTTCGTTCTCCTTCACCCTCCATCATCCAAGAGCCTTCAAGGAGAGGATTCTAGCCCAAAGATCATCAATACCAAGCAAGGAGATCGTGTATCGGAGTAGATCGGGTCGTGAGACGAAGAAGACGGGTCATTGGGAGGAAGTGACAGCCCTCCTCTACCCCGGACGCAGTTGTGGACCGAGTTTGGACGTGGATTGACAACCCAGCGATTCCTACCGTGAATCCCAACAAGGCTTCGGACGTGGTTGATTCCTTTACTCATTTTCCTCTTGATTTGTTATTTAGGGTAGGATTTCTCTATCTTTTGATGATGAGCACTATAAACCATGTGTGTAAAGTTATTTCATTTATATGAAATCATCTTGTTTATAAGTGTGTATGAGGTGTGATTTAGTGGAGATTGTGGGGTGAGTGTTGGTGTGCCGCACTAGCAATTGCTAGTGGCGTGCTTGTTGACGAGGTGCTTGCGACCCTCATTCCGCCGGTGTGACCCACTCCATCTGCAAGCCTACTCTTCCTTCCGCCTAGCGAAGCGTGGCATAGCGGCCCGTGTAATCCATTCGCCTTACGAAGCAGTGCGCTCAAGGCCTGCATAGTTCGATTCCGCGCTTATTCACCTCATCCGCTAGCCTACTCGCCCATCCGCCTAGTGAAGCAGCGCGCTCAAGGCCTGCCTAGTTTCCATCCCGCCAAGCGAAGCATTGCATAGCGGCATTACATAGGAGTAGTTGTAGCTTTCATTTTATTTTCCATAAACAAAATCACCCCCCTTTCGCAACCCATCCGACCTTAAGGACTTCGATCTCAAGTCCTTCCTCAATAGTTAACTCCACCTTACTGTGTTCCTTCCGAGATCGATACTCGGGGATTTACTCCTCGTTTTATATTACTTGAACGATCGGTACACTGCCGTTTCGTGCCGCAGTCGAGCCACCGCCTATAACGGTGTGTGAGATTCGCGCATCAAGTTTTTGGCGCCGTTGCCGGGGAACACAGACGTGTGAGTTTTTTGGAGAGGGAGACGAGAGGTAGAAGCCCTTTTCATTTGTAAATTGCATCCTTTTTATTTTATTTCTTCCAAATCTATTTTTCAGTTTTAAAAATCAGGTTTCCGTCGTTTTAAATTTTATTTCGTGCATATTGAGATCAATTTCTGTTTATATTTGTTGTGAATCTTTCTTTACACCAATATGTATGCTTACCAACAATGTAGGTGGTGTAGATCGTCTAATCATTCTAGTGATGAGTGCTATTTAGGAAGCCATAATTATAATCTGTGTAGTTCATCGTATGGAGAATCTAGAACTTCATACAATGAACCTACGTATTATAAGTATGCGTCCCCATCGCGAGCATCGCCTTCACCGGGTGGTTTGGCTTTTCCACAGTCAAAACCTACCGGGAAGCGCTGTTTGTGTTGTCAGAGTTTTGATCACGCGCTGAAAGACTGTGAGCAATGGAAGTTGCAATTGGGAGAGGATGATGAGCCAGCACTTATCTCCATTTCACTGCCTTCCTATGCCACCGCTCCTTCCATCGCTGATGACACATACGTTAGGCCCCCAGGTCATCATGGGAGCACAACGAATGCGTCGATCAGCGTCGCTGCTGATCACTACGGCGACATTTTGGAATTTTCTTCCTCTACTGTACCATCATTTCCTGTGGATTCCGTATCTGAGGATATTTCTTCACTCCTATCAGACTCTATCTTGAGTCCTATCTCTACTCAGATATTTTCTTGTATCAGTATGCATGTACCTTCTGCTCTTATTGCCGAATTTTTAGATGTGCAGGATGTGCCTATGGAGCCCGAAGCGGTTCTGAGTTGCACTGAGGAGGACATTTTCCTTAGTGATGAGGTTTCTACTTCATCACCAGAGGAGAAGGTCCAACTCATCATTGAAGTTCCTAGCTGCTCATATTATGCCTGCAATGATTCTATGGCAACCGGCATTGAGTTTTTTGTGGAACCTGATAGGAGTGACACCGGGGCCACTCCTCCTTTGTTTGCTTCTTTTAGTTCTTCGTCCAATTTATTTCCTAACCCTCCTTCTTATAATGTTGATAAAGTCATCTTTCCTGCTTCCCCTCATGCATTGAATTCTGATATTTTGTATACCCCCTGCAGGTGAATGAATATTTGGACCCCTTTTTGGGAGATTCTGAGAGGCAGTCTTGGAAAGGAAAGCAGATGGCAATGACGAAATCAATCTTCTATTCCACCTCATCATCATTGCCCGCGTTTTCCTTGAAAGACTGGGTGCAGGGTGGTAAACGATATTTCATCCATGACCGCCGATTGGAGGAGAGGAAGAGGATGAAGAAAGATGAAATATGGAGGTGGAAACCTCCCGACCCCCTCGTCTGCTGCTGTTGGGTCTTCGGACCCATCTCTTTTATTTTTAGTTACTATTTTAAATCAACTTATAGTTGATCCTTTTGGCATGTAATAATTAGGATTTATTAGCTTTCGCTTTATGCTTAGACAATATTATTAACTGCTTAATACAGGTATTAAGTCCAGCTTAAGGACGGTAAACAAAAGCGTTGCTGGGAGACAACCCAAGTTTTTGTTGCTAACCCGTTAATAGTTTAGTTTTATATATTTTTGCTTGGAGCCTCTTTGCCTACAGGTGTGCGGCAATTTCTTTGGTGGCAGACTCTTGGAGAGAAATTTTCATAATTTAACGCCAATTCTTCTGGTATGCTCACTTCTGAGCATGGGGTACACTCTTCCTTTTCTCCTTAGTTTAATGCTTAAAGAATCATATTTTAGATTATGCTTTCATGTAGTCTGGGGGAGAGTGAGAACCATGCACGTGCACGCACGCACGCATTCCGGTAGTGTTATTATTTTAGCTTTCAGTTTATTTAGTTTATCAATTTTTATGTGGCACGCACACACCGCACCCACTATGCACGCACTTACTTGCGAGTGCTACCGTGCCAAATTTCCTTTCGGAATGGAGCCGGGAAGTCAATTGTGTTAGCTAGGAATTGTGGTTTGGAGTACGATGTCGACTCCAGTAGTGTTCTAATCGAATACTCATGTTTTGCATAGAATTTTGCATAGAAGCTATTTCTATTTTCATGCTTTGTATCTTTATTCTTATCTAATCTAGTCATTAGAGTTTTATTTTACTCAAAGCATGAACCTGTGCCGATCTACCGGTAGTGTAGGTGAGTTGGTAGCGAACGCTAGATTCGTATTTCTCGAGTCGGGAGAAAGAGTTATCTTTCTCGGTGGCTAAGAACTTGCCCCTAGCGACTCTCGAAACATAGGCACCGGGTAGTTCTAATGCATTAGCATGATGTAGGCCATTCTTTGGACCGTTTGAGCTTTGAGCCAAAACCAGAAATTTACCCTTGCTAACCAATTTTGAGTCTATCCCACCTTTTCTATTTAGCTCCACCGCTCTCGCTTATGCCAAGATCACCAAACCTGTATACGCACGTGTTTTGAGCTTTATAGTATAACTAATTATTGTGACATGGTGTTATTGGCTAAGTTGAAGAAAAAAGTAAAAAAAAAGAGGGTATTAGTGAGCTAAAAATTGAAAAGATTAGCGCTCCAAAAGAAAAAAAATTCCGAGTTCTTTACATTCTAATTCAGAAGTTCTGAATTGTTTGATAGGAATTACTTTATGTTGGGTGTTGGCGATGAACACATCAGCTTTATGTGTTGTCGGGGTTTTACAAATTGTATTGCTCAAATGTGTTAGGTGCGTTAGCCTCCGAGTTTATCATTGTATATCCTACCGCAACCTAAGCCACATATTTACCCGAAAGCCCTATTGACTAGTGTGTAGTTTTACCTAATGCTATGGAGAGAGTGCGAAAGTGCGAGCTTATGGCTCCCGACACCGATGGATTTCGGTGGAGTTAGTTCCGTATCCCGTATTTGTCGAAATACTCGTCTGAGCGCGTCTCTACATCCTCCCTACACGTGACTGGCAGATCTCACTTGGTTCAGCTTTTGAGTAAACTAATCTCTTATTTACTATTTTAGATATTTGTAAATTACTTTGCATAGTAGAAATTTCTTCTACGAAAATTTTATGTACGTGATTATTTGATTTCGCATATTACTCCTAGCCACAATCACCTTTCTAACCCTTGTTTTTCCCGTCCGCCGAGAGTTGTTTGCTCGGGACGCGCAAACAGGTAAGTCTGGGGGTGTGATGAGTCCCAATTATATAAATATTTTCGGACTCATTTGGGCCGATTATCTAGTCTTTGCACTACACTTTAGGCATGTTTTCATGCATATTTGATATTCCATGTTAAGTGCACTTTTAGGCCCGTTTCGGTGTATTTTTATGTTTATCTTACTTATGCTTTATGTTGCAATTTAATTTCTATATTTGAGAATGTGTGGAATGCCCATTTGCGTGGCCCGGTGATCTTTCATGTTGATACAGGGGTTGTGCGAGTGTTCCGGGGCGCAAAAACTGCATAGGAACACTGCGCACGAGCACCGCACGAGCACTGGACTTTAGTGCGCACGACCACTGGTCGTGCGCCACTGATCGTGCATTAATTCTCACTTAAAATGGGCCTGTCCGGCACTGCGCACGACCACTGGACATTAGTGCGCACGACCACTGGTCGTGCGCCACTGATCGTGCGCTATTTTGCAGTTCAGGATTATGCTACAGGTTCTTCGCGCACTATCACAGGCATTCCTTCACGCGCGGTCACTGGTCGTGCGCCACTGACCGTGCGCGCTCAAAATTCTGCTTTCAATAAATACGCGATTTCACGAATTCTTCCGCCCTAATCTGCATTTTAGGTCTTTTTCAGCGCCGTTTTCAGGGGCTCTTCGTTCTCCTTCACCCTCCATCATCCAAGAGCCTTCAAGGAGAGGATTCTAGCCCAAAGATCATCAATACCAAGCAAGGAGATCGTGTATCGGAGTAGATCGGGTCGTGAGACGAAGAAGACGGGTCATTGGGAGGAAGTGACAGCCCTCCTCTACCCCGGACGCAGTTGTGGACCGAGTTTGGACGTGGATTGACAACCCAGCGATTCCTCCCGTGAATCCCAACAAGGCTTCGGACGTGGTTGATTCCTTTACTCATTTTCCTCTTGATTTGTTATTTAGGGTAGGATTTCTCTATCTTTTGATGATGAGCATTATAAACCATGTGTGTAAAGTTATTTCATTTATATGAAATCATCTTGTTTATAAGTGTGTATGAGGTGTGATTTAGTGGAGATTGTGGGGTGAGTGTTGGTGTGCCGCACTAGCAATTGCTAGTGGCGTGCTTGTTGACGAGGTGCTTGCGACCCTCATTCCGCCGGTGTGACCCACTCCATCCGCAAGCATACTCTTCCTTCCGCCTAGCGAAGCGTGGCATAGCGGCCCGTGTAATCCATTCGCCTTACGAAGCAGTGCGCTCAAGGCCTGCATAGTTCGATTCCGCGCTTATTCACCTCATCCGCTAGCCTACTCGCCCATCCGCCTAGTGAAGCAGCGCGCTCAAGGTCTGCCTAGTTTCCATCCCGCCAAGCGAAGCATTGCATAGCGGCATTGCATAGGAGTAGTTGTAGCTTTCATTTTATTTTCCATAAACAAAATCACCCCCCTTTCGCAACCCATCCGACCTTAAGGACTTCGATCTCAAGTCTTTCCTCAATAGTTAACTCCACCTTACTGTGTTCCTTCCGAGATCGATACTCGGGGATTTACTCCTCGTTTTATATTACTTGAACGATCGGTACACTGCCGTTTCGTGCCGCAGTCGAGCCACAGCCTATAGCGGTGTGTGAGATTCGCGCATCAAGCTCCACAAGAGAAGCAAAGAACATGCCAAAAGCCTCAAAGGTACCTCATGAAAAAATGATCGTGAGGAAACATGAAGTCATTGGGTCTAGAGAAGTGAAGAAATACTTAAAGAAGAAGAAGGAAGGAGACTTGAAAATCTGTCCATGTCCAAGACAACGACAAGCCCTGTCTTCGAGATATTGTCCATGTCGTCGTAACGATGGAAATATTGTCGAGACAGATTCAAATTTTGCCAGACGCACTGTCAGCATTTAATGTCGCCGCCATATTGTCCAATCAGCGCGTGCTCTTAAGGTATGGGCGTCTGTCATTAAAGGACATCATAGAAGACCGTTGTACCGCTCCTCCGTCCTATAAAAGGGAACAGTGGATGCCCTAAAAGATCTCTCGAACAACGAAACTAAAAAAAGAATCTCGCACAGCATATCAATAAAACAGTAAAAATTGCGGAGAAGAAAAGAAGTAGAAGAGAAGAAAACTCATATCTTATGTTCTCCAAGAATCAGTCAATCGGCATCGACTGAAAAGAATCGTTCGAGTAAAGAAGCCAGTCAACATCAGGCAAAAGAAGAAGGATTGGAGAAGATCTGTGCTATCAAGATTCAAATCAGAAGAATCTTCTTCAAGTCAAGAAGCCGATCTCCATCAGGCAGAAGAATCTGTATTTTATCTTTCTCTGAAAGGCTTGCGGGCCAAAACTGTAGGATCTGTTTACAGATCTGAGTGTCGAGCTTGAGGGCTTGAGAGTTGTGAGGCTTGAGGGCCAGGGCAGTGGACTTGCGGGTCCGGTCGTGTCGAGCTTGCGGGCTTGGGTGCAGTAGGGGCTTGCGGGCCTAGGCTGCAGGACTTGCGGGTCCAAGAGGCAAGACTTGCGGGTCTGTGTTGTGTAGGACTAGAGGGCCTGAGTGTCGAGCTTGCGGGCATGAGTGCAGTAGGGGCATGCGGGCCTAGGCTATAGGACTTGCGGGTCCGAGTTATAAGGCTTGCGGGCCGGAGACATTGGCGGAGTTTGCCAAGCCTAGCGCACTGCAAGGTAGGCGCAGAGGGACAGAGGACTACTCAAGACACACCGTCTTGAGGAACCTCTATAAATCTTTGTGTGTTTTCTGTGTTATGTTTCTTATCGTAATCCAACAAACCAGAAAAACAAGAACACCAAAGAGGGGCAAAATAATTTTGAAATACCTATTCACCCCCCCCCCCCCCCCCCTCTAGGTGATAAGTCGACACCTTATAACTAACAAGTGGTATCAAAGCTAAGTTGTTCAAAGAAAAGCTTAACAGCTTGAACATATCTGCTATTGTGTGTCCATTTCATCATAGCTATGAAATCAAGACTAGTTATTTGTCCTAGGGAGAACTTTGCCCTATGGAAAGTAAGAGCTGAGATATTCATGGAGGATATGGATCCTAGAATGTTTCTAATTGTTCAAGAAAGGTCATATGTCCCCATGACAACTTCTACTTGTTGTTCTTGTAAGATGGTGCCCAAGAAAATGATTGAAATGACTGAAGATGAGATTGTCCTGGTCAACTTGGACAAGGAGGCCAAAAACATTCTAGCTGGTGCAGTTGATATTTCCATATTCCAGCAACTCGTTCACTGCGTAACAGCAAAGGAGATGCGGGATTCTCTAACAGTCCTTATGGAAGGATCAAAAGAAGGAAATGCAGAATCAGTATTGTCTTCCAAGTATCAGAAGGAAGAAAGAAGCAATGTGGCTGAGAAGAAAGTCAAAACCTTGAGTGACAGTGACTCAAGCTATTCAGACTTAGAAGAGGAAGCTGATTTTGGACTGACTGCCTTATCTGAGTCAGAGGAGGAAATTCAGGATGATGTCTCCCCTGAACAGGTATGCATAAGGGCTCCTCTAACTGCCACAGATTCAGCATCTGAGACAAGCTCATCAGGAAATGATGACTGGTCCAAGCCATATGATGTCCTTCTAGAGGATCTCAAAAAGATGAAGATGCTCTGCAAGGAGCAAGCTGCAGAGATCTTCTCACTTCAAGCAAGAAACTCTGACCTCTCAAAAAAGGCTGAAAAGCTAACTTTAGAGAATGCAGATTTTGCCAACTCAAAAAGGATTTCAATGCAAGCTCCAACCTTGACCTAATAAGCAAATTTGGGAAAACTCTGAAGGCATTGATTGACAGCAAGGAGATGTGCTACTCTCTAACCAAAGAGGTTGTACTTTTAAAGAAGGATAGAGATCAGTCTGGTATCCTAAAATTTAAGAATAATAGAGTCACTGTAGCAAGCTCCTCCAAGCCCAAGACCATTCCTCCCTTGATAAATAGTTGTTGCTTCAATCCAAGAAGAGACCATAGACACCCCAAGCATGGGAGCTCCACAAGAGAAGCAAAGAACATGCCAAAAGCCTCAAAGGTACCTCATGAAAAGATGATCGTGAGGAAACATGAAGTCATTTGGTCTAGAGAAGTGAAGAAATACTTAAAGAAGACTGACTCCAGAGGCAAAGCTGTGAATGGTGATAACCAACGTCACATTTACAATCAGTACAATTCAGTCTCCTTCAAATATTCTTATGTTCACACAAAAAGGACTCATGCTCACACTGTCAGCCAGAAAGGGAGATACAACAAGTTTGAATGTTGGTGTTGTGGAAAGACTGGCCATTTTGCAATGGATTGTTGGTTCAATCCAACTGCTCCAAGGGTAACAAATGTTAAACTAGCAAATAACCTTGCTCATTATCATTATGCATATCCTGGAGCAGTCAGTTCCAGCATGCTCTTTAAAGCTAACAATGTCCTAGGACCCAAAGCTACTTGGGTACCTAAGGGTCTGTAATCTCATTTTGCAGGTAGTCCAAGAGCCCACCAAAAGCAAATCTGGGCCTTGGACAAGAAGCCTGTTCTGGCCTAAATGTTGGAACAGGAAAATTAGTTTATTAACAATCTTATTGCAGATCCTCCTATTGAAAAGCTTAAAAGATGTCAGCAGGATTACAAGTTGAAAATGACCAAAATACCCCTGGAGAACTCTCAGGGTTGATGCCAAAGATGCCTACCAAGAAGGGACGAAGATTGCCCTAGACAGACAAGTGTAGGAAAATTGTATCGTCGATACAATAAGTTGTCACGACGATATAGTAGATGTCGCAACGACATATGGACTAAGCTGAAGGATGCGTATCCAAGAACCGTCTCGACGACAATCAGCAGTATCGTCGAGACAGAGTTCAGCTATTTAACACGGTACTGGATCGATCTGTCGGAGCCGTCCGATCATTCTCATCGACACAATCAAAGGTATGCGCCCCCTCACCTACCTCCACTATAAATAGAGTGAATGCTTAAGAATAAAAATTATGATATCATTTGCCCTAAGTTATTCCTTCGACAAACCACTGCTTTGTCTCCGACGTACTGCCCCTTCTCTTGTCCTGTATCAATGGCTTCCAAGAAAGAAGATGTGATCTCAGGCTGCGAACTTCGGCGCGGTGGCATCAATTCGTGCTCTGAAGAGATCAGGTCCGTGATAGGATTCTTGGAATCCGACGGCTTAGAATATCTACTAAGCGAGCTCTCAGTTCTTCTCCACCGAGAACTGGCAGAATTCTTCGCTGAAGCCAGGCTCAACCACTCGGAATCCCAGATCAAATCCAGCGTGGCCGGTAAGAAGGTTAAGATATCTGCAAAGAGCCTCAGGAAGGCGCTGCATCTGCCCAGAATCGAAGGGGGAGAGGAAGAAGAGCTGACCACAGAGAATGTCTCGGCTAGCTACACCTGGTGCGGCCACACTGGGAAGACATACGGGTCAATTAAGAGAAATGAGTTCAATCAGAAGGGCAAGTTGCTGGCCGACATCGTGGGGAAGGTGTTGTTATGCAAATCAGGCTCGCATGACCGAATCTCCAAAGAAATGTTCGTTGTAATGGCTCGGATCATTCAATCTAAGAAGACAGACTGGAGTGAGTTTCTCTTCCAGAGAATGAAGAGTACCCTGAAGACTCCGTCTTACGGAAGAATACTGTCTCTATTCCTCCTGAATACCCTTGGTGAAGTTCTCCATAGAAGAATGGGAGTGTCATTGCAATACTCTAAAAGGTTGGACGCTAAGATGCTCGACAGATGGGATAGGTCCATCCCCAAAGCATCCTCTGAAGCACCACCCGCTCCAAAGAAGCAGAAGAAGATAGCCGCTTAAGTCGTCCTCTCTGAAGAAGAAGATTCATCAAGCAGTTCTGATGACAGTTCCCCACCCCAACAAAACCCTGATACATTTGAGGGGGAGACATCTACTCAAAGAGATGTCCCAGCATCAGTACCTGAACCTGCTTCCAAAGAGGTTATTGACGAAGGTAGCAACCCCAACTTGGGGAGTGTTCCAGCTGAGGGGGAGTCCCAACTTGGGAACTCAGCCCAGGATGCAGAGATGGTTGATGGGGAGCTCCTGGCAGGAGGCTCAGCCCAAGATGACGCAACAATTGAGGGGGAGACCCAACTGGGGTACTCTGCCCTAGAAGTTCAAGGAAATATTCCCGAGGTAATGGAAGACACAGCTCCCTCAACTAGCCGCGAGTTGGCAATATGGGATCAGATAGTGCTCACCTCTCCAAGTGAAAACATCCCAGAAGTCCTCAAGGGAAAGGCCAAGACTAAAGCTCACATCAGTGATGTATCATCTAAAAATACTCCTAATGAAGCTCCAAAGGAAGGAGGAGCTCAAGAAGAAGAAGCTGCTGAGCCATCTTCGACTCAGGCAGGCCCTCTCTACCATATGATATCAGCTCTCCTCACAACTCAGCGAAAACAAATGGAAACATTCATTCTAAAGACCGTGGATGGCCTAAGGAAGGAGATGAAGGCAGAGATTCAGACAGGTGAAGAGAGACATACTTCATCTAAACGCCCAGTGCGCTCACTTCTACATTCTAGCAGCTCCCACAATAGAACACATTGGTGAGAAAATCAACAAGGTGGGCCATCAAACCCATGACATCCTAAAGAATCAAGTAACCCTCTCAGATAATGTGGAGTATGCCTTTAAGCAAATAGAAATAGCCGTTAATAATAGCAGGGATCAAGTTCTGAACAGGGTCAACGAGAATGCTCACATAATAGATACACATCTACTGGAAGTCGGGAATAATCTGGATGTCACTGAACAACAACTACACGAACAGATAACATTGGCCAATGAAGCTCTCGAAGAGCGTGTGATTGAACAAGTCCTAAAGGGGGAGAAGGAAATAAAAAATGTTGGATCCCATCAAGCGATGTGGATAACGAATCGAATTAAGCAAACAATGCAAAAACCTCCATCTGTGTATGAAGTAGTTGATCCATCAGTAAGTACTGATTCAGCGGAATATGGTATTGAATTAGGAGATTCAGCAAACTCCAGGAAAAGAAAGAAACTCCAGAGCAACAACTACAGGCAGAAAAGGCTAAGGAAGATTGAGCAAGATCCTCAATCAGGAAAGTGGAGTCCAGAATCCAGAAACATTGTAACGGAATCATGGATGCAGTTTGGATATTCCCAGTATGGTTATGAAAGAGTATACAGCTCAGCTGAATGGAACCAGCATCTAACGCAACTAGAAAAGAGGAAGAACCACAAGTTGGCCTTCCCTCATGGTCCTTCTCCGAAAAAGATTCCAAAGCCCATCCATTTCTATCAGAGGCAAATGAGGAAAGACAAAGGGGCAAGCAGCAGCAGACCTTGAGGAGCGTCAACAACAACAACAACAACAGAACCCATATAGTCCCCAATCATTGGGGGTATGGGCGGGGGAAGATTGGAAACAGACCTAACCTTTGGCACTATGCACAAAGTGGCTTCTCTCAGAGTAGAAAGACCTAACCTTTGACAATAAATGCACAAAGCGGCTGCTCACAGAGTACCACTGAAATAGTGGCCCCCTATACCATCGCGTTTGCTGCGGAATCATGCCCTCCAATCAAAGCCAAAGACATCAGAGAGGGCAGACCCAAGAATCCATTTTGATTTATGTGCACATAACCATGCTTCCTTCATTCAGCATCCAGAGCATTGGTGAAGCACAATACCTTGAGGAGCGTCGAATCGAAAAATTAGAATGGGGCATATGACTGTTAATTTTTATTCAAGAACATTTGATCTATCTATATGAATGTTGCTTAATGTGATTATATTGTCTTACTGTTAATTCTTTATGTGTGTGGCATTTATCATTGAGGTGAGTTAAGACTTCTTCAAATAGGGGGAGATTGTTGGGAACTGTGCCCTGCAATGTTCCTGATTTGAAGAAATGCTCAGTTCAATGATAAAAGCATTGTGTATTTAATGCTATATTTAGTTCATACTTGCAGAAGATCAGACAATATGTCCAGTACTTTAACAATTTCACTAAGTACAATATAGTCGAAAAGGACTGGAAATATCGTCGAAAAGAGTATGCATGTCGTTGAAATGATGTGCAAAGAAAAGCAGAAGGATCATGTCGGTTGTCGTCGAGATAACATGCGTATGATGATATCGTTGTGACATCAACACCACACGACGATATCAGGATGCCGAGATGAAGGAAGAAGACATAAGGCTAAGTAAGACAGATGTCGACGACATCGTCGTAAAGAAGCCTTGACGTAGAAAAGGCTAAGTAAGACAGATTCTGACGACATCATAGTAAAGAAGTCGTGTCGTTGTAAAGGCAAAGAAAAACTGATATCGACGATATCGTCATAAAGAAGGCTTGACGTCGAGAAGGCTAAGGAAGGTCTTATGAAGACAGGCAATTGCAGAAGAATAGCTTATCGACATGTTACTAACAATGTCGTGGATAAGACAAGGTGATGTCGACGACATCAAGCAGTTGAGAAGATTACGACGACATATCCCGAAGACAGTTTATCGTCATAATCACTAGTGCAGAAGAGATGTCTCGTATCGTCGAGATATACTTATCTGAAGAAGAAGGAAAAAGACTTGAAGATCTGTCCAAGTCCAAGACAACGACAAGCCCTGTCGTCGAGATATTGTCCATGTCGTCGTAACGATGGAAATATCGTCGAGACAGATTCAAATTTTGCCAGACGCGCTGTCAGCATTTAATGCCGCTGCCTGATTGTCCAATCAGCGCGTGCTCTTAAGGTATGGGTGTCTGTCATTAAAGGACATCATAGAAGACCGTTGGACCGCTCCTCCGTCCTATAAAAGGGAACAGTGGATGCCCTAAAAGATCTCTCGAACAACGGAACTAAAAAAAGAATCCCGCACAGCATATCAATAAAACAGTAAAAGCTGCAGAGAAGAAAAGAAGTAGAAGAGAACAAAACTCATATCTTGTGTTCTCCAAAAATCAGTCAATCGGCATCGACTGAAAAGAATCGTACGAGTAAAGAAGTCAGTCAACATCAGGCAAAAGAAGAAGGATTGGAGAAGATCTGTGCTATCAAGATTCAAATCAGAAGAATCTTCTTCAAGTCAAGAAGTCGATCTCCATCAGGCAGAAGAATCCGTATTTTATCTTTCTCTGTAAGGCTTGCGGGCCAAAACTGTAAGATCTGTTTACAGATTTGAGTGTCGAGCTTGAGGGTTTGAGGGCTTGAGAGCTATGAGGCTTGAGGGCCAGGGCAGTGGACTTGCGGGTCCGATCGTGTCGAGCTTGCGGGCTTGGGTGCAGTAGGGGCTTGCGGGCCTAGGCTGCAGGACTTGCGGGTCCAAGTGGCAAGACTTACGCGTCTATGCTGTGTAGGGTTTGAGGGCCTGATGTCGAGCTTGCGGGCTTGAGTGCAGTAGGGGCTTGCGGGCCTAGGTTGTAGGACTTGCGGGTCCGAGTTGTAAGGCTTGCGGGCCGGAGACATTGGCGGAGTTTGTCGAGCCTAGCACACTGCTAGGTAGGAGCAGAGGGACAGAGGATTACTCAAGACACACCGTCTTGAGGAACCTCTATAAATCTTTGTGTGTTTTCTGTGTTATGTTTCTTATATCGTAATCCAACAAACCAGAAAATAATTTTGAAATACCTATTCACCCCCCCCCCCCATCTCTAGGTGATAAGTCGACACCCTATAACTAACATAGTAGGCGAGTATGTGCTGAGATAATTCTCGATAATTCTGAAATCCAGAACAAGATCTGATTATAATTCTCACACTCATTGCAGCTCTTTTTCATGATGCAAGCTCTTATGGCTTCTGATGAAATCCCGGGAAATGGAGAGCATATCCAACTATAACTCCAGTGCGATTTCCAAACAACTAGCCAATGCGAATACACGGATATGAGTACACAAAAAACCATGTATGAATGCCCGAGTACCGAAATAAACATATAAACACCGGCTGGTAAATTGGTAACTTTGGCAATGTATACAGAAATCTAACTTAATCATGAAGATGATGCGACTTCTGATTAATTTGTTATCGCGAAAACCAGAATATGAATACGCGAAAATTCGTTCTTGGCTTAAATATAAACCCTCGAGAATATGAATAGTATATATATACACAGAACTGATACCATTCCCGAGCAGCTCATAAGAGCGAATTCATTTATCTTGCTGGGCGAATACCTGTGCGAGTACTCCTTGATTTCAGTGACAACACCATTTTCAATATTTCTCATCCACTCGGAGAGCTACCTACTAGGGTAGACCAATTGGGCATAAGGCATCTGATATGGGAAACTTGTCCTAAGAAAGGCACCCTAATAGTAGCAAACTTATATCCCCTTTCAGGACTTCAAGAATCCATTCTCTTAGGAGCTCGAAAGCTATCTGCTAAGGTGGACCAGTTGGGCATAAGTCATCCGCTATGGGAAGCTTGCCCTCAAAAAGGCACCGTAATAGTAGCAGTCTAATACCCTTTATTCAGGATTTCAAGAATTCATTCTCTTGGGAGCTCGAAAGCTTTCTACTAATGTGGACTAGTTGGGCATAAGGCATCCGCTATGAGAAGCTTGTCCTCAGAAAGACACCCTAATAGTAGCATTCTAATACACTTTTTTTCAAAATTTCAAGAATTCATTCTCTTGGGAGCTCAAAAGCTATCTACTAAGGTGGACTAGTTGGGCATAAGGCATCCGCTATGGGAAGCTTTCCTCAGAAAGACACCCTAATAGTAGCAGCCTCTCTGTTGACGCTCAGAAGAGTTGTTCTATCACTCGAATTCGCGTATGGCGTTCCACGTATGTGAGTCGCGGTTGCTACCGGCGAAAGCAATCGTACTGCCTGTTATGATTGTGGAGTGTGGCAGATACCGACGGAGAGATCTTAAAGCTTAAAGTTCTCCGAATGAGATTGGATCCGGAGATCTCAATTCAAGGGGGCTCAAGTAAGTTCCGCCGATTCCCATGCTTAAAACCCTCCGCGAGATCGAATACGGGGATCGCAATGCAATGGGGTCAAGTAAGTTTTGAAAATTGCATTTGCTTAAAGCATTCCGCGAGATTGGATCCGAAGATCGCAATACAAGGAAGGTCAAGTAAGCTTTGTTTGATATTCCAAACAACTCAAGTGAGACAATGTTTTCAATCATTTCTGAAAATATTGAAGAATCTGCTTCGGAAAACTTTGATGAGAATAAAATGTTCATTTTATCAAAAAATGAATAAGAACAAAACTCTAGTAAAGGATATATGAGTGGTTCATACGAAAAGTATCTCTTCAGATCATCGTCGCTCCATGTATTTGGAATATCTTCACTGTCGTTGTTCTGCAATCGATATCCTCCATTCTTGAGAACTTCCTTCACTATGAAGGGTCCTGACCAATTTGGATTGAGCTTCCCTGCTGAAGTCATTCTTCCAGCGGCATCCACTTTTTTCAAGACCAAATCTCTTTCGGCAAATTGCTTAATCCTGACATTCTTATCGAAATGCCTCGACATTCTTCCTTTGACTTCTTCCTGTCTCACAGTAGCCAAATCTCAGAGCTCCTCGATTAAATCCAGGATGCAGCGCAATTCCTCCTCATTTTCCTCTGCCCAACTTTCATCTCCTTCCTTTGCTAGCAAAACTCTTGCACTCATCACGCTAAACTCTACAAGGATCAATGCTTCTGAGCCGTGAGAAAGTTTGAATGGTGTTTCTCTTGTTGCAAATGTTGGTGTCGTCCTAAAAGCCCATAATACTGAAGGTAACTGTTCGGCCCAATTCCCCTCGCACATTTTCCACCTTTTTTAACAGATTAAGGATTAACTTGTTCGCTGCTTCTACCTGTCCGTTGCTACGAGGATGATGTACCGAGGCACACCTGAGATCAATCCCGACTTATTAGCAAAAATTGTTCAATTCCTCGCTAGCAAATTGCGGACCATTATCAGTTACGATGGCCATCGGAATTCCAAATCTGCACACGATTTCCCCCCAAATGAATTTTTTAACAATCTGAGTGGTCGTCTTTCCTAATGTCTTAGCATCGATCCACTTGATGAAATAATCGATCATCACAAGGATATAGCACCGATGACCACTAGCCATTGGGAAGGGTCCCAGAAGATCCATTCCCCAAATCGTGAAAGGTCATGGGGCTGATATACCGTGCAATTGTTGAGCTTGCTTTCGCTGCAGCGAGACAAACCTTTGCCATTATACACACCTCTTTGCATATTGCTCCACATCTCTTTTCATCTTCGTCCAGAAATATCCTTGCCTTAAGATTCTCTACTCAAGTGTCCTGCCCCCTGAATGACTTCAACACTCTCATGAATGAACCTCTTAAAGTATTCTTAGAATCTCTTCTTCTGAGACACACCTTGCTAATGGTGACAGAAAAGTTTTTCGGTATAGAACTCCTGAAAGGAGGAAATAATGTGTCGTCTTCGACCTGAAAGTCCTTTTGCCAACTACTGAGGGATGTTAATTCTCTGTTGTAAGATAATGGAAGAATGGATCCATCCAAGAAGGTCTCTGATCAATTTCCATTATCTCTTCTTCTTGAATGGTGGGGTGGAAGAGTTCCGCAATAGTTCCTCTCGCTGATAGTCCATATTTTGCTACGCCATCAGCCTCCATATTCTCCGCTCACGAGATATGTTGTATCCTGAACGTTTTGAATACTCCAACATCCTTCTTAACGATGGCCAAATATTTTTTGAGAACTGGATCCCTTGTTTCAAAAGTTCTCATCACTTGAGAGGCCATTACAAGGGAATCAGTATGTACGACGATGTCTTCCACTCCTAACTCTTTTGCTAACCTCAGACCTGCAATTAATACTTCATATTCCGCTTGGTTATTTGTAACGGGAAAGTATAGTTTGATAGTTTGTTCAATTCTAATGTCGTTCGGGTTAACCAAAATTACTCTGGGGCTTAATTTTTTCCCGACGCTCCATCCACTTATATTGTCCAAGCTGTTGGAATTAAATTTTTTCCTCCTGAACTATCTTCTTCCCAAAAATCTGTCAATGAAGTCCACCAAAACTTGAGCTTTGATCGCCATTAGGGGAGATATGAAATGTCAAACTCTCCTAACTCGATTGCCCATTTGGCCAATCGTCCGGAATGCTCGGGCTTTTCGAGAATATTTTTCAGTGGATTATCGGTCACCACTAGAATTGAATGAGCTTGAAAGTATGGACGAAGTCTTCGTGCTGATATAATCAGGGCGAAGGCTAATTTCTTCAAGATTGGATATCTTTTCTCTGCATCCTTCAACACTCGACTGGCGTAATGAATTGGAAATTGTTTCTTCCCTTCTTCACGAAGGAGTACAGAACTTACTGCTTCTGATCATACCACAAGATGCATTATAAGGTTTTCCCCTTCTCTAGGGCTCTGCAAGAGGGGTTTGGTTGTTAGCAGTTTCTTGAGTTCTTCAAAAACTCGATCACATTCCTCAGTCCATTGTAATTCGAAGCTCCCCGAAGAGTTTTGAAGAAAGATGCACACTTATCCCCAGATCGCGATATGAATCGGCTTAAGCCAGCGACTCTTCCTTCCAACTGTTGAACTTCTTTTGGCGTTCAAGGGGGTTTCATGTTAAGAATAGCTTTCACCTTGTCGGGGTTAGGTTCGAGCCCTTGAGGTGTAAGGAGATGGCCAAGTAACTTACATCTACTTGCGCCAAAAACACACTTAGTCGGATTCAACCTCATGTTAAATTTTCGCAAAGTGGAAAACATTTCTTGTAGGTCTCGAACATGATTTAAGAATTCATGGCTTTTGACCAGAAGATCGTCGACAGACACCTCGAGGTTTCGGCCTTTCTGAAGTTTGAATACATGGTCCATCATTCTTTGGTATGTTTCTCCCGCGTTCTTGAGGCCAAATGGCATAACCTGATAACAACCCTCATTTGTAATAAACGACGTGTGCGGGGTATCAGGTGTGTGCATACGTATTTGATGATACCCTGAAAAAGCGTAAATAAAGCTCATGATTGAAAACCCAACAGCGGAATCAACTAAAGAATCAATCTGAGGCAAGGGGTAACAATCTTAAGGGCATGTTTTATTCAGTTTACTAAAATCAACACATGTGCCACTTATTATTGGTCTTTTTCACCATTACAACATTCGACACCCAAACGGGATACTGGATTTCTTCGATGAGTAAGCATTGAGAAGCTTCTGAACTTCATCTCAAATGGGCTTCGCCAAGGTCGTTGCTACCGCCCTCTTCTTCTGCTTTATGGGGTAGGCTTCAGGGTTGATGTTGAGCCGATAGCATGCAACATCGGGGCTAACCCCAGGCATGTCAGTTGTCGACCATGCAAAGATATCTAGATTGTCGAGTAGGCATTGGATCAGCACCGCCTTATCTTCTTTTTTCAGTTCCGCATTAATAGAAAGCATCATATCTTCGCTCCCTTCAACAATTGGGACAATCTGAATCTCGTGGGTTGCTTCCAGATGAACACCTTCCCTTATTTGTTTAGCGGCATCGGCCTTCGTCTCTTTTTTTCCCTTTTCTTCTTCCGACTCCTGCATCTCCCCATCACTATACACCCTCGGTGGTACGTAAGCATCAACCATGTTGATCGCAGTAATATAACATTCTCTTGCGGTTCGCCGAGCGTTTCGTACTCGATATTGTTTCCCTCCCAAGGGGAACTTCAGAACCTGGTGATATGTTGAGGGTATAGCTTGATATCCATCGAGGAGTGGTCTGCCAAAGATGGCATTATAACTACTGGGAGCATCTATAATCAAAAAGGTTTCTGGTCTTATTATCCCGCAGAGCGTGACAGTGAAATCAACGCTTCCTTCTGTTTTCTTTCTTTCTCATACAAAACCATAGAGTGGTCTATCGCAAGCTCTGAGCTTCTTCTCCACTCTCATTGCATCAAATGCCGGTTTGAAAAGGACATTAACTGAAATGCATGTGTCGATCAGAATTTTAGTCACCGTATAATTATTAATTGTCGTCCTTATGACGATCACATCATGAAAAGGATTGGCAGTCTTTGGAAGATCTTCTTCTCCGAAACAAACCATTCCTTGGAAGGGTGTCGATTGGGAGGTTAAGGCTCCTTCCCGATAGCTGATCCTCTTCGTGCTCGACTTTCGAGAGGATTCGGGGTCTCCCCCCCCCCCCCCCCATAAACACAGTTGATTAATCCGAGAGCGCCCTCGCTCTCTATTTCTATGAACTCCAATTCCTCATCCATTCTTCCGGACATTCCAATGTCTTCTTGCTCTAAAAACTCGCATCTCAACTCTTGAACCTCTGACGTCGTTTTCCCTTTAGGTTGAGCATTATATTTAGGGGCGACATATTCTTTTAATTTTCCTTCCTATAGCAGCTTCTCTATGATATCACAAAGAACCCGGTAATCTTTCATGTCGTGGCATGTCTCGATGGAAGTGGCAGTATATATTCATGTTTCTATTCACTAATCCTCCTTGAAGAGGAGGTGGCCTTTTGTATCGAGGCCGTTTTTGAAGGATCTCGACCACCTCATTATTGGAATGATTAGGTCATTATACTCCTCTTGATTATCGTCATACTCTACCGGGAAGACTTGTGACGTTGATGGTTTTTCATATGGACGAGTTACCCCTTTGTTTCTTGGAGGAGAGAGGAGGTATTGCGACCTCGGTTGGTCGGGATGGTATGGATGCGGGGGGATCGAGAGCGATGGACATTCCTTCCACGCGGTGGTTGGGGTGAAGGGAACTACTGACGGCGTGGTATGTACCTATTAGGAGTTGCAGAGGTTTGTGTGAACGTCCTCGACTCTCGTCGCTGTCGGATGAGGTTCCCTAATGAAGAGATGAGGTCGGGGTTGCTCCTCTCACCCTCGATAAAGTGATTGGCCATGTTGATAAGTTCTTCGTAAGAAGCAGGTTGCTTCTTCTCGACGTCGAACTTGAAAAGGCCTTCCTGAAGGCTGCAGGTCAGAGCGACCTGATACCAAGAGGAATCCACGTCGTGGATCCTCAAGATTTCCTCTTGAAATCGATCTATAAAGTGCCCAACTCATGTGGTCCTTGTTTTATGTCGAAAAGAGCGGGTGGGCCTCTCATTCTCTTCCTTGAGATGCCAAACCTCAGGAGGAGTTCCTTCCGGAGATCCCGAAAAGAATGGATTGACAGGCTGGCAGTTTATAGAACCATTCTGTGGCTTTCCTGTCAAATGACGTGATGAGAAGTTTACAACGAACCGCATCAGTTAGTGTTCTCATCGAGGTCGCAGACTCGAAGGCCTGCAGATGGCTGGAGGGATCTTCCCCTCCAGAGAAACGAGGGAGATGGGGTTCTCTAAATCCATTTGGGACTATTGCCCAATGGATTTCATCGGCAAAGGGGGAGGACTCATCTTCCCCTTCCTGGTAATCGGCGAGTACCCCATAGTCAGGTACTCGCTGATTCCAATTCGCGATTTGGCCGAAGCGATCTCGTCCCCTATTGACGAGATTTCCTTCTTCTAGAGCATCGACGAGTTCTTTGTAATTCAATACTCGTGGGCTCCTGATGGTCGTTGCCCTGAATTGATCTCGCATATCATTGGTTATCTCGACTTCCTCCATTTGAGGACGAGGGCTTGGTTCAGGGTTTGGGCGGCGAATTTCAGGGGTCGATGCTCTTGCATTGGGCCCTACGACCTTTTCCGCAATTCGAATGAGTATGTTCATTATTTGATCGAACTCAGCCTTTGTGACTGGTTCTTCGAGGTTGCGAGAACCACCTGGCGAGTTTTCAACTGAACCTCGCCTTGCCATTGCAATTGTTTTTCTTCAATCACCAGAGATCTGAAGGTCGCGTGTTGAGTTGTTGAAGTATTTTTCGCACAGCCGTCTCTCAGATCTGTTAGAGATGAGGATCTTTAGATTTCGGATGATCGTTTACTTCAATTGCAAGATTTCGGAGGCGAGTTTTGGATTTAATTTATTAGTTAGCAATTACTTCTCTGTTAGATGTCTTAAGGTACTCGTGAATTCTTCCTTGGAAAGAGCGAGTGATTTCAGAAAGTTTGAAGTGGTTTGCATGTCCCTCTAGGCTATAGTGTGGCCTATTTATAGACTTAAGATCAACCCAGCGGGCAACTTAACCTACCTCGGGCTGCCCATCTTCCAGATTGATGTAGCAGATTCTGGCGTCTTCTAGGGTATTCTAGTTGGTGCTAGGATGGTCTCCGAACCTTCTAGAATATCTCAACCCAAAGTTGGCGAGTAACATTTGCTTAGGCGAATACACGTTGTGGGCGGATTCGGCCCATTGTTGCATTCCTGAGACGGCTTCTCCATTATACGGCAAATCTGAGACCTCCACTCTAAGCGAATTAAATATACTAGTTCCGACGAGTACCCTGTTGGCGAGAACAGACATTGCTCTGACTCTTTTTGAGGAAAGGACTAGGCAATTGGTCCAAACACAATTCTTACAAATCATTTTATCTTTTTTCCGAGTCATAAAATTTGTGACTTATTTTGTCCGCTTTTAAACGTAATTAAATATTCTTCCTTCGTCATGAAGTGCACATTTGTCACAATTAGCTCATGAGCTATGGCAAAATCTAAATTGGTTCTTCCTTCTTCATTTCTTTCTTCATACTCAAATCCTCCATGAACGGTTGTATAATATTTTCCCTCCCTAAATGTCCATTTAAGTCTCCTCCTATGAAAGTTTTCTCTCTTTGTGGGATTTCTCTTACTAAATCATTTAAGTTTTCCCAAAATTTCACTTTAATAACTTCACTTAATCCTACTTGAGGCGTATAAGCACTGATCACATTAATCATTTTGTTTCCTATGACCAATTTAAGGGCTATGATTCTATCACATTCTCTACTTACCCTAACAACTTCATCTCTCCAAGTGTTATCCACAATAATACCTACTTTATTGCTTTTTTTCTTGTGTACCATAATTTAAAACCTAAACTGTCTAAAAATTTAATTTTCTCACACACCCATTTAGTCTCTTGCAGATATAAGATATCACAAGTTTAAAAAACTATATGTAATGATAAAAAAATATCACAAGTTTTAATCAAAATATGTAATGATAAAAAAATATCACAATCATATTTGAAAAAAAAATATCACAATCATACCCTAAATTTAAAAAAGTATATGTAATGATAAAAAAATATCACAAGTTTTAATCAAAATATTATTTATGAGATGTCTCAATCCAGTATTAAAAGCTATTTTTACAATGTATTTCTAGTTTTATTAAAATATTTCCATCATATTTGAAAACTAAACAACGCATCGTTGTTCCCCTTAATAGATAAAATTGCAATTCGGTTCTAAACACCACTGACATAGTTAATCATATAGTCTGCAGTTTTTCATACCAATAATTTACCACCACTCTATTTCTCACCACAGTTTCTCATCAATGCTCTCTTCACCACCGCAATAGTCGCAAATAGAGAGCTTTAACAAGTTACTACTAGCTTAATGTGAGTGTTTAAACTCACAGTGCCAAATATTTTATCAAAATAAAATGCCAATATGGAAAAGACAGAAGAAAACTATAATATAGGACCAAACAAGAACTTCAAAACTTTTGGCTTTGTTTCCTACCTCAAATTGCTCCAAATTCGTATAAACTCCACTAGATAGTCTACTCCGCACAGTCTCGAAATCCATTGCGTGTTTAATGATATCATGGTAGTCTGGAAGCTACATATGCAGACACCAAATCATCAGCTTTCAGGAAATAGAAGACAAAAATGCTACTATTTACATAATAGAGAAAGAGAGAGAATACTTCATCGGGATCTACAGGTCCGGAGAAAACTCCATAGGTGTCCTTTCTAAATAGAAAAGAGAGCCGGCAAATTTGAGAACTCTACAAACACAAAGCACAGCACTACAACAGAATCCAAAAGTATACAGAAAACAGAGTACGCACTTCTGTAATCTATCAAGAATGAACTCCAATAAATGTTTGTCTGGCAGGGGCGTCGTGGGGCCCAAATCCGATCTCTCCCCTGTCCGGACAACACAATGCAATAATAAACAAATAATAAACGTATAAATATGAATTCTTTCGTGAATAAACGCAGGAGCACCCAACCTTGAGTATCTTCCACCGCTTTGGAAGAAGTTTTAGCTTCTTCCTGCAAAAAAAAACAAATCCTCAAATTAGTCAAGAGAAAGAATTCACGTAAATATACAGGTATCAGAGTGGAAAAAGCGGGAAAATATTTAAAAAAAGTACAGATTGAAAAATAATAATTATTTCTATATTTCTGCAAGCAGGCCCGCCAGGGAAAAGCTAAAGCGGGAAGGAATACAAAGAGGACCAAGAAGACAGAAGCCGTTTTTTTCATTTAATGAAACAGAAAGTGAATTTTGGGCTACAAATATGAAGAGAACGAAAAGTAAATCGATAAGCTAAAAAAAAAGAAAGATGATCAATTTAACAAGACAGACTCGGGGCATCAAGAAAGAAACGGCAGTTGACAACCAGTCAAAAGTTTAAAAAAAAACTTCCTACCGCGCTGCAGGGTAATCAGCTAGCAAAGAGATTCAACCTGGAACGGACTGTAATAAAAGCAGGCACCGAAATAACCGCATTGATTCCGATCCCCAGAAAAAATTTCGTTACCCCAACCAGACTAAGCTACAAATTCACGAAAACCTTGAAAAGTTGGGGCCACTCCATTGCAGAGTACCAGATCACCGAATCCCGGAGCAAACAGAGGAAATTTTGAGAATAAAATGCATTATTAAGGTTCTTTCGGTTGGATATAGTTAAACAACTGGACCTTTCCGACGGTGATCTTCCGCTTCTTGGGTTCAGCGGCGTCCGATTCGGATGCGGAGTATGGCGCGTCGGAGAAATTAGCGTCGGCGTGAGGGAGATGGTGGACGAGCTTGAGCTTCTTCTCCTTTCTCCTCTCGGTGGGCTCATCTTCTTCCTCGTCGTCTTCCACGGGGAACGCCACAGTCGCATCGTCCACCCTCACTCTCAACGAAGGCGGGTCAGGCTCTGGGTTAGGGTTCCGTCGAGCGGGGCGGCGGTCAGCAGGGGGATTAGGGAAGCGGGCATAAGGGTTGGTGCTAGGGTTAGGGTTATGCTTTAGTTGCGGCTGATGCTCATGCTGCTTCTGAAGGCGGAGGCTACGCTTCTGGAGATCGAGTAAGGAGGGACGGCCTTTCTTCTTCCTCTTTTTCTCAACTGGCTTACCCATCTCCTCTCTCTCTCTCTCTCTCTCTACTCTCTCTATCTACAGCAGCAGAGGGTCGATTTTTGGAATTTCTTTTTGTTATTCCGGAGCCAGCCGGCACGTGATACAACACTTAGGCGAGTTTATCATCACGTGATGAACGCCGCTCTTGATCGGGTGCTGATCACACGGAACGGGGTGGGATACGAACCGTTAGTCTGTTATGAGACGAGGCGCGCATGATCCAAGGACTACCTGATTAGTCCGGATCATGATACAGATGAGAAATAAATAAATCTACTTGGCATGTGCTAAAAAAAAAAGATTGGACGGTGGAGATTTTGGGTCTATTTGTAGCGGCTGATACAGATGTGAAAGGTGTTGTGAGAATGAAGTTGTGAGAATGAAGTTGTCAGAAAAGCGTTGATGAAAAGTTATAGGCTGTTTGGATGTTGATCGAATAGAGTTTTCTGATTTAAATTATTTAGGCTCTTTTTGGTTGGTTGTGGCTGATGAAAAGCTTCTAATAGAAAAAAGTGTTTGAGAAAAGTGTTTGATGGGGTCACCCTCAATTTATAGGAATTTCGGGCTGCGAATAGCCGGAATCTCATAACCCTCACTCCCTTAGTGGGGAGTTAGAAAGAAATCTGTCACGGCCAACCGGCCGACCGCCCTTGGTCTCGCGCCTTCGGCGCGCTCGGCCGTCCGACCAGCGCTCGGCTTGGCGGTCGGTCAACCATGACCGCACGCCCGCGACGCGCGCGACCGGCCGACGCATGGTTTGGCGGTCGGCCGGTCGTGGCCAAGCGCCCACGGGCGCACGGCCTAGCCACGTGGTCGGCCAACCGGCCGGCCATGCTTGGCCGCACGCCCTCGGCGTATGTGGTCGGCTATGCCGGCCGGTCGGCCAGCCTGCCGACCGCCCGTGGTCGTGCGCCCACGGTTGTGCACCCGCGGCCGCGCTCCCACGGCTGCGTGGGCCTCCCGGTCGGTCCCCACGTGGTGGTCCGCCCTTCCTCGTCGGCCGCCTCTCCTCACCGTCGGGCGGTTCCCCCATCGTCGGGCCCTTCCTCCACCGCCGTCTGATCCTCCGCACGCATTCTCCACCTTCCGATTAGCGGGTAACCGCCCACATAACCGTCGTTGTAACCACTCGTTATGAGCGGGTGTGAATATCCAAAAGGACATTGCTTTGCGTTTAGAAAAATACCAAAGTAATATGCGTTGTGAATTTTATAAAATCGGGTTGCGTTTAGTAATTTTGGTGGTTATGGTCTGAGCTTATCCATAGTAATCACCGTAACCACCCCCTGAGGCCTATAAATAGAGCCACAAGGCTTCTCTTTTCTCGAATGTGATTCTCCTCCTCCTTCCTCCTAAGTTCAAGAGAGAGAGAACTCTCTTAAAGATCACCCCCTCTTCGAAGTCGCCCTTAAAGGAATCTTCATGCACTTCAAAGACGAACGAAGATCTTCGTCCTCCTTCGAGCATTTTGAAGGCCGTCCGACAGCTTGCGCGTCAAGTTCTAGAGCGTGTCCAAGTCCCAGAACACGCCCAAGTTCTAGAGCACGGTGCTCCCCACCGCTGTAAAGAAGAAAATTGAGCTTCTAGTGTGGTGGTCTGTCACCCCCTGAACGCTTCTCTCTCTCACCCCCCCCCCCCCCGAGTTGTAACGAGGAGCATCTCGTCGCCCTCGGTCTCTCAAGCAAGCCCTGTAAAGAAGCAGCAAATAGTGAAGTTTGATCGGCGTTGTCCCGATCACGTGACTTTTCATCCCTTTCCGGGGTTTTGCACGCTAAAAGAGATCCAGTGCCAAGCGTCTCGCTTCTCTGTGACTATTTGTACGCTCGTCCGCTCCCAGGTTAAGACGAACAATTTTGGACCGGTTTAAGGAGTGAAAGTGCACAGTGTGCCTCTGAGTATTCTCTAGAGGTGTTGAATAGAGTTTAAAACATTTTCCCTAATTATGCACACACAATAATACTACTAAGTATTATGCAATCAGCAATCCCAATAGCAGAATAAAGTAAACACATATTGCAGGAAATATAAAAACAGAAAACTGCAAACAGGGATAGCACAGAAAAGCAAACACAGAAGATACAGGATTTTTATAGTGGTTCCCCAAAATGTGGGTAGTCCACTCTTCTATCTCCCCGGTAGGGTTGCACTAACTGTGTCTGAGTCTTTTGATAAGAAGACTCTCAGAACCACTGAGTCTTTTAATAAGAAGACTATTAGAACCACGAAGTCTTTTGATAAGGAGACTTTAAGAACCACTAAATCCTTTGAAAGAGGGATTAATAAAACAATTTTACAGTTGGTGAATAAAGAAGAAGGAAGAGAGAAAGAGGAGAATAGAATTCTGCTTTCAGAATTCTTCAGAAGCTATTTGTTCCTTCTGTTTATCACTGGATCTGAATAGAATGAACCCTTACTTATGATTGTGATGATTGGAAGGGTTATTGGCTTGATCCTTATTCTTTGAGCACTTCTTGTAAACTTGTTGCTGTGTGATGAAGAAGAAGAAGTAGCTATGATTTTCTTGTGCAGAGAGATATGTTCTTTTCTGTCTTAGGGTTCTTGGAGGAAGAAGAGAAAGCCATGTTCGACAGATGAAAAATATGTGACCAATTGATGCGATTAATTCGGCAAGTGCACCGGTCGCGCAAGTAATAAATGTTGGGAATAGGATCCCCGAGTGTCGGTCTCTTGAGGAATGCAGGTTGGGTGAACGAATTGCGTTGTGTGACAATTGTTACACAAGCGGGAACAAACACAGAAAGTGGGGTTTTGATTTGGTTTCCTACTGTTAACAACAATAAAAGAAATGCGGGTCGAAATCACCGCTTCACTAGGTGAGATGGATGCAACGGCCGCGATGCCGAGCTTCGTGAGACGGATGGACGGTGCGCATGCGAATGAAATGATCACTAGTGCGGAGAGTGAGGGTCGCAAACACCTCTTCGCAAATCGCCGTTAGCTCTTGCTAACGCGAATCGAACACGATGCGTGCGTGAGTGAGTGAGTGGAGGCGAAACGATTCACAAGCAAATATTAATGAATAGAGAAGAAGCAACCATTGCATTTAAGCTAAACATCAAGATATTCAGGTTTAAATGATTCAAAGAAATACATCAAAAAAAAGGGAAGAAGAAGACAACCAATGGACGAAGACTAGTGGTCGTTCACGGACGGAATGGTAGTTTGTCAAGCTACCTCCGGACTCGGGCGGACTGTGCTTCCGGCGTTGAGAGACTGTCACGGCCTCTCCACGTGCTTCCGTCGTCTTCTACCTCAGGATTGCTATCCTTCTCACCGGACAGAAATGAAGACAGCTTGCTTGAGTGCTTGCAGATGGCTGAGAATGCTTCCGGACGATTGAGGAATGCTTAGAATGGCCGGAGACAACTTCCCCTCACGGAGAAGATGAGGTGGAGGTGGCTGGAAGTGGAAAACGGCGGCGTACGGACTGGAAATCGCGCTCCCGGAACCGCATTATCCCTAATTTGCGGATCAGGACATTATATAGGCGCTGGCGAAAATACTGCGCACGGTCATTGGCGCACGACCAGTGGTCGTGCGCGCTGGAGTTCTGTGATCGTGTGCCTGCCTGGGTGGAGCCTGTAATGTAAGAAATTTATAAAATACCATGTTCGCACAACCAGTGGCGCACGACCGGTGGTCGTGGGCACTATCGTGGGTGGTCGTGCGCACTGGTCGAAACAGAACTCATAAAATTGATGTTAAGTGCGCACGAACAGCGGCGCACGACCGGTGGTCGTGCACAATATCGTTGGTGGTCGTGCGCACTGTCCGAGACAGAACTCAAAACATAGGGTTAAGTGCACACGATCAGCGGGGCACGACCAGTGGTCGTGCGCAATAGAAACATTGATCGTGCGCAGTGTTCCTGTACAGAATTGTACCGGGAACACCCGCACGACTCCTGTTCCAGCACAACCACGAATCCAGCCACTGAAAGTGGCACTTAACAATCCATGAAAACTACTAAAAATGATGAACATGAAATAACACCAAAAGGGGCCTAGAGGTGCACTTAGCATGGAGTGTCAAATATGAGTGAAAACATGTCTAAAGTGAAGTGCATAGACTAGAAAATCGGCCCAGATGAGTCCATAAATGTGTATTTATTTGGGACTCATCACACCCCCAGACTTAACTGTTTGCGCGTCCAGAGCAAACCATCTCTCGCGGACAGGAAAAACATAAGCTGGCGAAGAAATTATCAAGCAGAGTACCATGCGAAGTCGCATGCTCTTGTGCGTAGAAATATAGTAGATAAAATTTCTAATTATACATATTAGTTTATAATTTTCTAGGAGCGTAGATATATACTACGTTTAGTCAAAAAGTGAATCACGGTGAATCATAAGGTCGTACATAGGAAGAAAGTAAACTGAACGCTGAGGCGAGCATTGCCAAAGATCGGGGCTCGGGACAACTCCATTGAAATCCATCAATGTCGGTGACCATAAGCTTGCCCGTTCGCACTCTCTCCACGGCACTGGTATGACTCAAATGTGTGAATCAATAGGACTTTAGGTTTGAGATGAGGCTTGGGTTTAGGTGCGGTAAACAAAGATAAACGCGACGGCTCAGACACTAAACCCAAATGAGCTAGCACAGAAAACTATCCTCATCACCACACAAACATGCGGGTACACTACACCCCCAGACTTGGACTTAACAACCTGGGTGCGTGCACCGCCTACTCCCAAACTTATACTTATACAAATGAATTTTTCATTCAAACTCATATCTTTTTCTTTTCTTCTCACTTCTTTTCTCTTTCTCATTTTTTCTTTTCTTTTCTTATCATTTTCAGCAAATAAACAATAAGACACAACCACAACTTCACAAACATATCACCACATCAACAACCCAACTTATGAAAATACTAAACAACTAAAGCTCAGATTTGGGTGTGCGACTAGGATTGACTTTTGGGTTTTGGTGCGATAAAAGTGAGGCTGAATCAAAGAACGGGTAGGCACAACTGGGCTAACGAGGATATATCGATAGGAAAGGGTGTAAAGGCTCAACCGGGCCAAAATGATGGCATATATCACATTCACACAATTGACTAACCGTATACCCATGCTTCAAGAATCGCTTGGGGCAAGTTCTAGCCACCGAGAAAGATAATCCTTCCCCCCGACTCGGGCAATACGAGACTAATGAACGTCTACACACATTCCTATGCTACCGTTTGATTCACGCCGGATCCACCAATTTTTTGAGTAAAGTAAACAATTTTTACACTAGTAGAAAAATATAAACTAAAAGCATAAAAAGAAATTGAATCTACACGAATTCCTACGAGACATGAGCACTCGACTAGGAGCACTACAGGAGTCAACATTTTACTTCGCCTCATAATCCTAAGCCAGCACAATGATTTTCCAAATCACACAAAAAGACAAATTCAACTCGCGACGTGCCAACGGCTAAGCGCGCTCAAGTGGGTGCTGTGGTGTGCAATGAAAATAAACAAAACATTTTAAATGAAATCTTCTGGCATGCGGTTGCAACTCGTGCGCAAAGTGGATAACAACGTGCTCTCCCCCAGACTTAATCTCAACATCACATCACAAAAATTGAAAGCTAGGGGGGGAGAAGTGTTACCCAATGCTCAGAATTGAGCATACCAGACGATTGGCGTTAAATTCGCGAGCAATCCGCAGCTTCCGCCATCACACAGAACAAAGCACACCTGCAAACGGCACAACTAAAAGCAGCAAAAATATATAAAAACTGAATTGAAACATGTTAGAAAAATAAAAATCAGCAAATCTGGGTTGTCTCCCAGCATCGCTTTTATTTTATGTCCTTAAGCTGGACCAAATACCTGTATTATAATTGTTTAAAGGGTGCAAAAATTAAATAAAAAGTGCATGAAAAAGAGAGTTTCACAAAATAAGAGATAAAAAGAAAATCAGCTGTAGGCGCTTTTATGGTGCCCGTCTCCCAATGTCACCAACTGACACTCCTTGTTTATAATGGCGCCATCGTATAACTTCAGTCGATGCCCGTTGACCTTAAATTTGTCTCCCTTATCCCCTGATATTTCGATGGCACCAAAGGGAGAGACATCGGTCACCGAGAAAGGACCGCTCCACCTCGATTTTAACTTTCCTGGAAAGAGGCGGAGACGGGAGTTGTAAAGCAGCACTTGGTCCCCAATTTTGAACTCCTTCGGGATGATGTGTCGATCATGCCATTTTTTTGTTTTCTCTTTGTAGATGCGAGCGTTTTCATAAGCGAAATGCCGGAGCTCTTCTAATTCGTTGAGTTGGGAACGACGCACCTCGGCCGCGGCTCCAATGTCCATGTTCAACAGTTTGGTTGCCCATAATATTTTATGCTCCAGCTCCACAGGGAGGTGGCATGCCTTGCCATAGACTAGTTGAAACAGAGTCATGCCAATAGGTGTTTTGAAAGTGGTCCGGTAAGTCCATAATGCGTCGTCGACCTTTTTAGACCACTCCTTCCTATTTGAATGTATCGATTTCTCGATTATTCGCTTGAGCTCGCGGTTGGATACTTCTACTTATCCACATGTTTGGGGGTGGTACGCTAATGAGATCTTATGATGGACCCCAAATTTTTTCATGAGCTGCACAAACTGCTTATTACAAAAATGACTACCGTCGTCGCTGATAATAGTTCTCGGCGTCCCAAACCTGGAGAAGATATTCTTGTGGATAAAGTGTAGCACTGTGCTAGCGTCATTCGTGGCAACCGCCTCGGCTTCCACCCATTTTGAGATATAGTCAACTGCCACAATGATATAATGCTTACCATGAGACATGGGGAAAGGACCCATAAAGTCTATCCCCCAGACATCAAATGGTTCGCAAACCAGCATGTTATTGAGGGGCATCTCGTCACGCCGGGAGATATTTCCGGTCCTTTGGCATTCGTCACACTTGGTGACATAGGCATGGGCGTCCCTGAAGAGGGTCGGCCAAAATAATCCGCATTGCAAGATTTTTCGTGCTGTTCGAACGGCCCCGAAATGCCCGCCAGCTTCTCTGTCATGGCAGTGCTGCAGTATAGACTGAAACTCGGCTTCAGGAACGCAGCGCCTGATAATTCCATCGCTGCATGTGTGGAATAAGAGCGGGTCTTCCCAAAAATAGTATTTTGAGTCAGAGGCAAGCTTCCGTCTTTGCTGAGGGGACAGATTCGGAGAGAAGGTTTTACAAGCCAAGTAGTTAGCGATATCAGCGTACCATGGGGCTGTTGGAGGGGGCGTAGTGATTGCGAATAATTTTTCATCCAGAAAATAATCGTTCGTTTCCTCCACAAAGCTGTTGGGAGTGTCAGCCGTCATGTCGTACTCCAAATGCGAAAGATGATCAGCTATCACGTTCTCCACCCCTTTCTTGTCTTTGATTTCCAAATTGTATTCCTGCAAAAGTAAAATCCAACGAATCAGACGCGATTTGGATTCTTTTTTGCTGAAAAGATACCTGAGTGCAGCGTGGTCCGTGTACACGATTACTTCGGAAAGCACCAAGTATGAGTGAAATTTTTCAAAGGCGAAGACCACGGCTAGCATTTCTTTCTCCGTGGTGGTATAGTTTGCTTGCGCGCTGTTAAGAGTTCGACTGGCATACGCAATGGTGTGAAAAGTCTTGTCTTTCTTTTGACCGAGTACAGCACCCACGACCACATCACTTGCGTCACACATGATAATAAAGGGTAAATTCCAGTCGGGTGCCACCAAAATTGGAGCCGAGATGAGTTGTCCCCGTAAAGTTTCAAAGGCCTGCATGCATGCATCGTCGAAGTGGAAGGGGATGTCCTTAACAAGCAAGCGAGATAAAGGCTTTGAAATGGATGAAAAGTCCTTAATAAACCTTCGATAGAATCCCACATGACCAAGAAAACTTCGGATACCTTTCACTGACGTAGGTGGAGGGAGGTTTCTGATAACACTTACCTTCGCTTGATCCACCTCGAGCCCTTGGCAGGAAACCTTATGCCCCAACACAATTCCTTCGCGCACCATAAAGTGGCATTTCTCCCAGTTCAAGACAAGATTGGTGTCCTCACATCGCTTCAAAGTCTTGGCCAAATTCGCGAGGCAAGTATCGAAGCTGCTGCCAAATAAAGTAAAGTCATCCATGAAAACTTCGAGGAAGTCTCCCACCATGTCAGCGAAAATAGCGAGCATACAACGCTGGAAAGTTGCGGGGGCATTACACAATCTGAATGGCATTCTCTTGAACGCGAAGGTACCGGAAGGACATATAAATGTTGTTTTGTCTTGATCAGACGGGTCTATTAAGATTTGATTGTAACCTGAGTACCCATCCAAGAAACAGTAGTAGTCCTGCCCCGCTAACTTTTCTAACATCTGATCAATGAAGGGGAGTGGGAAATGGTCCTTGCGTGTAGCATCATTCAGCTTGCGGTAATCGATGCAGACTCTCCACCCGGTGATCATTCGGGTAGGTAGCAACTCGTTATTTTCATTGGCAACAACGGTGATCCCTCCCTTTTTCGGTACCACCTGAAC
This sequence comes from Dactylorhiza incarnata, assembly GCA_033032865.1. Taxonomy (NCBI): domain Eukaryota; kingdom Viridiplantae; phylum Streptophyta; class Magnoliopsida; order Asparagales; family Orchidaceae; genus Dactylorhiza; species Dactylorhiza incarnata. The sequence goes on along the minus strand of JAWHQI010000021.1, from coordinate 8,714,369 downwards.
TGGGCTGACCCATTAGCTGTCGCTGATTGGGTAAATGATGCCAGCGTCTAAGAGCTTTATCACTTCTGCCTTCACTACCTCTTGCATTTTCGGGTTCAAACGCCTTTGGGGCTGTGCTGTGGGTTTGTACTGATCTTCAAGGAGGATCTTATGCATGCAGACCGTGGGGCTGATTCCCTTAATGTCTGCAAGAGAGCGTCCGAAGACTTTATGGTACCTTCTCAGCACACCCACCAATGCGGTTTCGTTGGCGGCGGAAAGAGCTGCGGAAATAATCACTGGATGCGTGACATTTTCTCCAAGAAAAACGTACTTTAGAGAATCCGGTAGTTGTTTGAGAGCCGGATAAATGTTTGGATCAGCAGAATCGCTGGATGGCTCTCCGATTGAATGCGAAACATCGGGCTGGTTCGCAACCTGTGGGGGAATGGGGGGTGAACAACACTTCTCGAGGGTTGTGCCTCGCTTACGGGGTCCGGCTCAATATGAATCTGAGTCTGCTTCTCGGCCATGTCTGCATTGCACTTGTCAGTGGAGCTCACAAGTGGTTCCTGTCGAGGAAGATTGTCAACACCTCTACCACTTCTCAATCGCATGGTATTCACAGACTCCGGATGCTGACTTGCAAGCCCAGAAATGACGTTGGTAAGAGTCCCTATAGTAGAGTGAAGCTGTTGAATTGCTGCTCATTGGTCATTCATTTTATTCAGCATCCCGACCACCAAGGTTGCTAACTGTTCCATTTGCCCTGACGACACATGATCCGCTGCTCTGTTGAATGTCACTGCATTAATTTCAGCAGTACTGGGGGGAAGAATGTCACTGCATTAATGACATGACTCCAGTGCTGGCTGGTGTGAACTATATTCACGACCACTTCCCACGCGTCCTTCCCCGATTTATTAAACAGGGCCCCTCCGGCTGCCATATCGAATAACAGACGGAATTTGTCCAGCACGCCGAAATAAAAAATCTGAATCAAAAAGACTTCTGATAGATCTTCACGGTAGCATCCCCTATGCAGGGATTAAAAACGCTCCCAAGCATCAACTAACGTCTCCTCCTTTCCCTGACCGAAGGTTATGAGTTCCCTGTACTTGTCCAAAACTCGGGTACGGTGTTGAAACTCATGCAAAAATCTCCCTTCGAGCTGCTTCCATGTGGTCGCCTCTCTTTTCCGGACATCCCAGTACCAACTTTTGGCTTTATTATGTAGGGAAAATGAAAATGCCAGGATCTTTTGCAGGTCGTTTTCAACTCCACTGAATATACATGTATAATAAATTTCTAAGAAGTCCTGCACGTGTTGTACCGCATCTTCATGCTTATCCCCACTGAACTTGCAATTCCCAGTCATATACTCAATGATGTCGGAGGAAATCCCGAAGTCATGATCATTCCTTTGTGCTTGAACCTTTAAATCATTTAAACTTCCTTGATAGATGTATTCCTGAATGGAGGTCATGTTAGGAATACTTGAAACCCAAAAGATTAGCGCACGATGGAAAGAACGAAGGTAATTAGATGTGCGTATCAAAAAGAAACAAAAACAACATAGGTAAACAAAGAGAAATAAAAAAAAAAGAGAATAGTTCCTCGTGCAACGATTCTTCACGCAGACGAATTCATCACGTCTGCATTCCCCGGCAACGGCGCCAAAAACTTGATGCGATTAATTCGGCAAGTGCACCGGTCGCGCAAGTAATAAATGTTGGGAATAGGATCCCCGAGTGTCGGTCTCTTGAGAAATGCAGGTTGGGTGAACGAATTGTGTTGTGTGACAATTGTTACACAAGCGGGAACAAACACAGAAAGTGGGGTTTTGATTTGGTTTCCTACTATTAACAACAATAAAAGAAATGCGGGTCGAAATCACCGCTTCAGTAGGTGAGATGGATGCAACGGCCGCGATGCCGAGCTTCGTGAGACGGATGGACGGTGTGCATGCGAATGAAATGATCACTAGTGCGGAGAGTGAGGGTCGCAAACACCTCTTCGCAAATCGTCGTTAGCTCTTGCTAACGCGAATCGAACACGATGCGTGCGTGAGTGAGTGAGTGGAGGCGAAACGATTCACAAGCGAATATTGATGAATAGAGAAGAAGCAACCATTGCATTTAAGCTAAACATCAAGATATTCAGGTTTAAATGATTCAAAGAAATACATCAAAAAAGGGAAGAAGAAGACAACCAATGGACGAAGACTAGCGGCCGTTCACGGCCGGAATGGTAGTTTGTCAAGCTACCTCCGGACTCGGGCGGACTATGCTTCCGGCGTTGAGAGACTGTCACGACCTCTCCACATGCTTCCGCCGTCTTCTACCTCAGGATTGCTATCCTTCTCACCGGACAGAAATGGAGACAGCTTGCTTGAGTGCTTGCGGATGGCGGAGAATGCTTCCGGACGATGGAGGAATGCTTAGAATGGCCGGAGACAACTTCCCCTCGCGGAGAAGATGAGGTGGAGGTGGCTGGAAGTGGAAAACGGCGGCGTACGGACTGGAAATCGCGCTCCCGGAACCGCATTATCCCTAATTTGCGGATCAGGACATTATATAGGCGCTGACAAAAATACTGCGCACGGTCATTGGCGCACGACCAGTGGTCGTGCGCGCTGGAGTTCTGTGATCGTGCGCCTGCCTGGGTGGAGCATGCAATGTAAGAAATATATAAAATACCATGTTCGCACGACCAGTGGCGCACGACCGGTGGTCGTGCGCACTATCGTGGGTGGTCGTGCGCACTGGTCGAAACAGAACTCATAAAATTGATGTTAAGTGCGCATGAACAGCGGCGCACGACCGATGGTCATGCGCAATATCGTTGGTGGTCGTGCGCACTGTCCGAGACAGAACTCAAAACATAGGGTTAAGTGCACACGATCAGCGGCGCACGACCAGTGGTCGTGCGCAATAGAAACAATGATCGTGCACAGTGTTCCTGTACAGAATTGTACCGGGAACACCCGCACGACTCCTGTTCCAGCACAACCACGAATCCAGCCACTGAAAGTGGCACTTAACAATCCATGAAAACTACTAAAAATGATGAACATGAAATAACACCAAAAAAGGGCATAGAGGTGCACTTACAATGGAGTGTCAAATATGAGTGAAAATATGTCTAAAGTGAAGTGCATAGATTAGAAAATCGGCCCAGATGAGTCCATAAATGTGTATATATTTGGGACTCATCACCAATCCTTGTGTTTTTCTTCTCCTCTCAGCATACTTATTCTCCATGATTGGAATTTAAATCTCTTTCTTCTTTTGGACTGTCCTGAAAAGGAATTGTTATTGGACGGTTGATTTCCCTTTCTTCTTTTGTTCCCGACCCGTTTATCAGATTTGAATACATTCCAATAATGTTTTTGTTGTCTCCTGGAATACTTCATTCCTTTCTTGGCAATAAATTAGCTGTTGGAGAACTGTCTTTAGCATTGTGGACCTTCTGAAAAGGTATTAAAAGGACAGCTGAAAAAGCTTCTTTTTCAGACTTTATTCGACGCTACGTCGACTTCAACATTCTTCATTTCGACGCACCTCTGAGTTCTTATAAGAGTAGCTTTGAATTCCTTCTTAGCTCTAGTTGAACTCAGATGTCGACTTTGCGTCAATTACTTATCGCCATATCTGTCGAGTTGAAGGCTTGGAGTTGAACTTCATTTTCTGCGTCGAATTGAAGTCGAAGTTGCGTCGACTTCTAAGATGGCTTCGACAGGCTCTTCCTTCTGCGTCGAGTTCCTTTCGACATTACGTCGACTTGAATTATACTTTGACAGGCTGATTGAGTTGCATCGACTTTCAGTCGGAGTTACGTCGACATCTAGTCAAAGTTGCGTCGACTTTTATTCGACGCAAGTTTTAACTCAACTGAATTTGTGCTTATCTTGACCTGGTCTTGACACTCTAAGGTGAGTGTGACACCATAAGACATCTAATGAACAATTTACCCTTTTTCTACAATGTGGGTAATACAACCTAATTGATGAAATCACTTTAAGTAATTTGTTAGATAAATCACAAGGGTTTTTTCCAACGATCTCCCCATATTTATCATAATAAATTTTACAAAATAAAGTAAGTGATTTCAAACATGTTTTGACATAAACTCAAATACAAACAACTATACATAAACAATAAAGACATTAATGAATGGAATCACAGACTATTTTATACATTGTCAAGTAGTCATATTGTTCTTAACACTTGTGTCTTCTAAATGCTATAATGTAAAGTGTTCATAATTACAGAATACCTGGACTGCACTGTTCTTTGTCAGGAGTTTTCCTCTTCTTTGAGAATACTAGGGGAACAACCTTTTTGTAGCAAATACAAGAGGCTCATTTTCTTCTTCAGTAGTCCTGTCAGCTTCTTGATGGATTTCATTCTCTTTGGGAGGCTCCCCCTGAGAATGTGTATCTTGTTCAGCATTTAGGCCAGCCTCCTTAGCAATCATTGCCACCTCATCCAATAGTTGTTCATCTTCTAGGAGAGCTCCCCCTGAGTTGATGGAAGCTCCCACCGGGTTACTACAGGGATTTCTTTAGCTGGCTCCCTCTAGATTGATGCAAGCTTTTTTGGAGGATTTGAAAGAGGCTCCACTTGGACTGTTTCAGTTTGAAAAACAGTGAGCTTGTTTAGGTCATTACCCTCAGTAGTTGGGACACTTGGGGCAATCTCTCCTTGTGCACTCTTGTCCTTCTCCTGGACACTCACAATTCCTTGATTAAACCTCTCCTCCTCCTGAATCATCTCCCCCTTCTTAACCTTACTTTCCAAGGAGGTTAAGAACTCTTTAGTTACCATGGGGGAGGAGATAGTTGATTTCAGTGCTAGGAGGATCTCTTGTGATTTTTGCAATTATGACTCCATCTGGGAGTACTTCCTATTGAACTTCCTTGCTTGAGAGGTCATTAGATCAACAAATGTGCTAGCAGCTAATCCTACTACTTTTGAAATCACTTGCTCAAAGTCAAAGAAAGGAGTAGGTGTGGTAGAGACAGGAGGTGTTGCTGTGAAGTTCTCATGGAAGTCTGGAATATCTTGGTGGATCGGAGAGTGGAGTTGATAAAATTCTGGAGAAATGTGATATTGTGGTAGCAGAGTAGACTGATTGGCTGTAATTATGGTGGATGGTTGTTTGTTGTGGATGGAGAGGAATGTGAGGTGTTGGATCTGGAACTGTAGTAGATGGGATGGACTGGAGATGTTGGACAGAAGTATCATCTGGGATGATATCTTGTTGTGCTGCTACGGGAACTTGTACTGGATTGTCATCCTTTAGGGGATCTGGTACATTTATCTCTGTGTCCTGTGGAGTTGGAGAAGGAGGAGGTGAAGGTGCAGCTTGACCAGGCTTCAGAATTTGCCTGGTCCACATGGAAAATATCCCTATGTTCATCATTTTCCTTGGAGGAATAAGCACTCCTTTTGACATGCACACCATTGGATAATGGTGGAAGAGCACCTGACTCATAATTCTCATTTATGCATTTTCTTTGTGTGAATATTTGTGGCCAATCAGCTTCAGGAGGCATCTCCCCCAGTTTATCTTCTAATTAAGGACTATAACACCCATGATCTATAACTGCTGTTTGGGGATAACATCATGTGCTGATCTTTTGCATAACAGCCCCTTTCCCACTATGTCTGCCAAGAACCTGTAATCTTCAGATACATCATTCTTTTTCAGGTTGATGGTCTTCTCCCTTTTGAACTGCATTATCTATACTGCCTTTCTTGTCTCTTCCCCTGTTAATTCATCAGAATCACTACCAGTTGGTAGATCATATGTTTGAGTCAACATCTCCTCTATAATGTTAATGACAATTTCACATATTCTTCCATTGATGGATCCATCATCTCCTATGCGGGAGTTGTCCTTTAGCTCTGTCAATTCAACATCAAGAATCTTGCACCTTGTAGATATCAATTTTGTCAGACCAGCAGTTTGGAACAAGCCGAGAATGGCTTTGAAGTTTGTAGATGCTGCATTGAAGGAGTCGACATCCACATCAAAACCCGAGTTCACCTTAGATGGAGGCATCTTATCTGAAGTACCTGCAGACACAAGAGAAAAAAGAGAGAGAGAGAGAGAGAGAGAGAGAGAGAAGAATGCAAGAGAGCTGGAGAGAAAGAGAGCACGAGAGCAAGAAAGGGAGAATTCAAAAACGTAATGAATTCGACACCTATGTTGCTTAAAAGAAGTTGATTCGTCGCAACTTAGGGTTGTATTCGAAGCACCGCCGACAAAGATTAATAACTAGCATGCCAAAATGTGTCGAAGCAGCTTCTAGGAGTGAAACTGTGCGCCCTTGTCATGTCGACGTTGTGTCGATTAGAACTCGACGCACCTTCTATTTTGACGAACAACTATTAAATCGACGTATGCGCCGATATGGAATCGACGCTGCATCGAATGCTATTCGAATTATCTGATTCAGACGGCTCTCGAAGCTGTCGTCGAATAGAATTAGACGGCAAATCGAATTCTATTCGACACAACTCTGAATAAAAAGTTCTATTTTCTTAGAAAGTTCTTGTTGTTTTTCCCAGCAATGATTTTTTTATTGAAAATAGTATTTATACTATCGTTTTTATGAATTATGAACTCAACAAATAATTTTAGAGTAGAGATTACTCCCTTTGCATATGTGTTGTTTATAATTGATCATTTCTTTTTTTCTTTTTGTTCGAGCCAAAATGCTCCAGGTCCACACTCGCTCAAACTGAAAAGAGGTGGAGGAAGAAAACTGTTAGATGGTTGGTTACTTTGAGCTATGATGGAAGACAAGAGTGAGGAGAAAAAGAGATGCCGAGAATCTCTTGGGAGGAGATAACAGAATCTGCTGAAAAAGAGGTAACGAGGTCTCATGAAAGTGGAGGTTAGATCTTGAATTAACTCTAGAGGGGGGTGAATAGAGTTTAAAACTTTCCCTTAGCTTTATAGCGGATTTGAAAATACTGATATAAGTATATGTGTATAGAGTGAGTGATAAATAAAAACTGAAATAAAATGAATAATGAAAATAGCTCACAGCACAACACATAAAAGAAATCAAACACAGAAGACACAAGGAACTATAGTAGTTCCCCACTATACTTGGGTACGTCTACTCTTCTACCACCCTTGGTAGGAATCCACTAGGATTTTTGATCAGGTGCCCTCACACCAATGAGCTTTTGATAAGGTGCCCAAAAACCAACTAGATTTTTTGATCAGGTGCCTTGCCACCAATGGGGTAAACTTTTGAAGGGAGTTTTAACCCTGTACAAAATGGGATAGAGAGGGGTTTAGATGTTCTTCTCTATCAAGATGTATAGAGAAGACTCTAGTGGATTTGATGTTGAAAAGAACTCCTCTGTCTGATTGAAGATGTTTGACAGTTGATTTTGCTGGAGCTTTTCTTTGAAAGATTTGATCTTCCTGTAGCAGATAAAACTGAAATGCACGAGTGCTTCTCAGATTGTTGTTGCTCTTTTGAAGATCTGGACTTGCAGCAAAAGACTGAGAGAATAATGTTAATGTTGTTCTCAGTTGAATGAGGTTGTTGCTGTTGAGGAAGAAGAAGGTGATGTTCTTTTTGTTCTTCTTTCTCTTCTCTTCCTGAAACTTTCTCCTTTCTTGATTCTTATTTTGCAGCAGGAAATCTGAGAGATAGTGTTGAAGATGTTCTCAGAAAAAGTGTTTGCTGTTGAAGGAGGAAGAAAATGAAGTTCTGTTCACTGTCGAAAAAATGCTCTGTGTAAAGAAGACGAAGATCTCTTCTTTTTGTTCTTCTGTTCTTCCAGTATATTTCTCTCTCTTTCTTTTTCTGTACTGCAAAATATTCTATGATGATCTGTCGTGTAAAAACAGCTGTGTCTTTAATCTGCTATAACTTCTTTCCTTTTCTTTTGAAAAACTCTGACAGACATTAATTGCAGATTCCTTATATTAAGGAATATAAAACGCTGAAGAGTTATTTTGAAAACATAAAACAGCTGCGCCATTTAATTCTTTCATTTTCCATGAATATGTCCTTTTTCGAGGAAATGTCAACGACTATAACTTAAATAATAAAGGAAATATATTTTCCTTACTTGATTTGATGGAAAGAGCCGTTGCTGTCGTCGATCTGAGTTCAGAGAATGAATAAGTATAATATTCTGAAATAAATCTGCACTTAAATAATAATTCTTCGATCTGAATAAAATTCGTCGAACGCAGATTCGTCGACCTCAAGATTTTCGTCAAACACAAAATTTACTTTGTCGACCTCAATTGAATCTTGCTGGAATAATTAATTTTGTAGATCTGTGAGAACTTTTGTCGATCTGAATGTGTTCGTCGAACGCAGACTTGAGTTCGTCGAACAGAAGTATTCGTCGACCGCTGAGCCTGGATAAATTCGTCGACCGCTGAGCTTGAGTAAAAGCGTCGAGCGCTGAGCTGGGTTCTCTTCGTCGACCGCTGAGAGAATTTGTTCGTCGACCGCTGAACCGCTGATATGGGATCGTCGACCGTTGAGACGAGATCGTCGACCGCTGAGACGGGCTTGAAGCAAGCCATTCGTCGAACACAGAGTGCTTGTCGTTCGTCGAACGCAGATAGCCGTTTGTCGAACGCATTGTGGAGTTCATCGAACGCAGAATCTGAATGAATTCTCTAGATCTAATAGCCAAAACACTTGACCCATAAACTATACATTGGGGTCAACTTTGTCCTTAGTCAACATATAGTGATCCTAGCCCAAATCAGAAATAGGGTTGTTCCAACAATCTCTCCCTATTTGGGTTAGGACACTATTTGACAAAAATTGAAAATAAACAAATACTAATACAACAAAAACAACAGAGCATGAATATATCTGATATATTTTAAATATTTTATCAGATATAAAATGAATAGTACTCTGAGTTTTGAAACATTTTAATGAAAAATAAAACTAATAGGAATACAATCAGAACCTTTGATTTTTCTGAATTCTGCTGCTTCTGAATTCTGAAATTCTGATTTTGTCTGATTTTGTATTATTCTGAATTCTAATCTGTAACTGAACTGTATCTGCTATGTTAATCAGCTTTCTGAATTTGTTCTGAACTGAATATGTTATCTGCTATGAATTCTGATCTTAATCTTTATCTGATTTCTGAATTTCTGATTAGCTGAGCTGTATCTGCATCTGAACTGTATCTGCATCTGAACTTGATTATGAATGTATCTGAATTTTTCTGAAACGTAAATTTGCAACCAGCAAACTGCTGTAAGCTTTATCAAGCTTCTTCATACAGCAACTCCGCCTGAGAGTGTCTCCCCCTGAGTTCTGGAGGTTCTTCAGCTTTCTCCCTTGCTTAGTTCATAGAACAACTCCCCCTGAGCAAAACAGTGCATCAAATGGAGCTTGTTCATACAAACTTCTACCCCTGCCTAGTTTCAGGAAAGTCCTGAAGCTAGGCCCCTTGAAGAAGGGATATTTGATGGAGGTAGGGAAGGATGCAAGATTTATATTGCTGTTGTTCCTGCACAAGAAAATATAGATCAAGTGCAAAGGGAACTAGAAAGAGAAACAATTCTGTAGGCATTTACATAATAATAAAAAACTTAGTTTGATATGATAAGGAATGAGGGGTAAATAGATTTTTTTTTATCATATTTAATCTCCATCTATCATTCCCAACTGATTTATAAAGAAAATATGTTTCTTTTCATCCAAGGGCTTGGTGAAAATGTCAGCTCTTTGCAAATCAGTAGAGATGAATTGTAGGCAAATTTTGTTTTTATCCACATTATCCCTAAGGAAGTGGTGCCTAATCTCTATGTGTTTAGTCCTACTATGGAGAACTGGATTATGTGTTATAGATATTGCACTAGTATTGTCACAAAATATAATTGAATTATTTAAGTTGACACCATAGTCTAGGAGCTGATTTTGTATCCATAATATCTGTGAGCAGCAACTGCCTGCAACTATGTATTCAGCTTCAGCTGTTGATGTAGACACAAATGTTTGTTTCTTACAAAACCAAGACACAAGCTTATCACCAAAAAACTGGCAAGTTCCTGATGTGCTTTTCCTGTCTACTCTGCATCTAGCATAATCTGAATCTGAGAATCCAGTTAATTCAAATTCAGATGCTGTTGGATACCAAAGTCCTAGATTAGGGCAACCCTTTATATATCTCAAAATTCTTTTTAGTAAAATTAGATGAGATTCTTTGGGGTTAACTTGGAACCTAGCACAAATACTTGTAGCAAACATTATATCAGGGCTACTAGCAGTTAAATAAAGTAAAGAGCCAATAATTGCTCTATATACCTTCTGATCAATAGGTTTCCCTGATTCATCAGCATCAACAACAGCATTAGAGGGCATGGGTGTTTTCATGGTGGAAGAATCAGACATACCAAATCTTTTCACTAATTCCTTAGCATACTTAGATTGGGATATGAAGATTCCATTTGGTGTTTGCTTCACTTGAAAACCAAGGAAGTATGATAACTCACCCATACTACTCATTTCAAATTTAGATTGCATTAGATTAGAAAAACTTTTGCACAAATTTGAATCAGTAGAGCCAAATATAATGTCATCTACATATATTTGAACTAGTAAAGTTTGATTTTTATGTATCCTAAAAAATAAAGTTTTATCTACTATGCCTCTACATAATTTATTCTCTAAAAGAAAACTAGCTACAGTCTCATACCATGCTCTGGGAGCTTGTTTAAGACCATAGAGAGCTTTCTTAAGCTTAAATACAGAAGAAGAGTGAGTTGGAGAGATGAAACCTGGTGGTTGTTCCACATAGACTTCTTCTTTGATTTCTACATTCAAAAATGCACTCTTTACATCCATTTGATAAACCTTGAATTTCTTGTATGCATCAAATGCAAGGAAAATTCAGATTGCTTCTAACCTTGCAACTGGTGCAAAAGTTTGATCATAGTCTATTCCTTCTTCTTGTGAGTATCCTTGTGCTTCTATTCTAGCATTGTTTCTCACAATATTTCCATCTGTATCTAGCTTATTCCTGTAGACCCATTCAGTTCCAATAACTGGATAATTCTTTGGTCTAGGAACCAATTCCCAAACTTTGTTTGTCTCAAACTGATTGAGCTCCTCTTGCATAGCAATGATCTGGTTGGGATCTTGTTCTGCATCTTGTAGGGATTGAGGTTCAATCCGAGAGAGAAAACAAGTGTGCATCATATTCTGATTTACTTGTTGTCTTGTTTGCACACCTGCTGAAATATCACCAATAATTTGAGATATTGGGTGATCTCTAACTGTGATGTGATCAACAGTTGGAGTGGGTCAGCAATAATTTCCACTTGGGAAATTTGTTCAACTGGAAGATGTTCTGCTGTAGTCTGAATTGAGGTGTCAGCAAAATCTGGGTGATTTTCCTCTTCACTTTCTTCAGCATTCTGCTGTTCAGGATTCAGAAATTCTTCTTTATATAGAGCTAATCGATCTAGCTGCTCACATAGTGTAGGTACCTGCAGATTTTCTATGGTAGAAGAATTCTTCTCCTTGTAAAACATATTAGTTTCATTAAAAGAAACATGCATAGATTCTTCAATTTTAAGAGAAGATTTATTATAAATCCTATATGCTTTGCTGATTAGTGAATAACCTAAGAAAATTCCTTCATCAGATTTTGGTTCAAATTTTCTAAGATATTTCTCATCATTATTATGAATAAAACATTTACAACCAAATGCTATAAAATAGCTAACTTTAGGTTTCTTCCCTTTAAGTAATTCATTAGGAGTCTTGCCCTTAAGTTTGTGTATCAAACTTCTATTCAGCATATAGTTTGATGTGCTAATAGTCTCTGCCCAAAAGGATAGGGGCAAATTAACATCTGCAAGCAATGTTCTTGCTGAGGAGTTCTAGGAGCTGAGAAACAATGCCTGATACCTTCCTTCTCACAGAATTCTTGCATAAGAAGAGATTCAAACTCAGTGCCATGATCACTTCTGATCAATGCAACTTCAGTAGAGTACTCAATCTTTATGCTCTTAAGAAAGTCTGTAAGAACTATAAAGTTATCTGACTTTTCTCTCAAAAAGAACACCCAAGTGAATCTAGAGAAGTCATCTACAATAACTAGAGTGTAAGGCTTCCCCCCTAAACTCTTTGTTGCAATAGGTCCAAAAAGGTCCATATGTAGAAAATATAAGATTCTAGGTGAATCACTTTTAGATAATGATTTAAAAATATTTTTAGTTTGCTTTCCTAGTTGACATGCCCTACAAAGACCCTCTTTCTTATATGAACCTAAGGGTAAACCTCTAACAAGATTGTCCTTAGATAATTTAGCAATGGCCCTAAGGTTTACATATCCTAATATTTTATGCCAAAGTTCAGTAGGTTTGCTTAATTCATTAAATAAACAAATTTCTGATGTAGATGAATTGAAATTCACTAAGTAAATATTACCTTGCCTAATACCTGATAAAACAATAACATTATCAACAGATTTAATAAGATATTTCAATTTATTAAAGGTTACCTGATATCCTTCATCACATAATTGGCTTATGTTGATGAGGTTGTGCTTTAGTCCCTTGACATAAGCTACCTCTTTGAAGGTGACTTCTCCAACTTTGACTTTTCCATAGCCTTTGGTCTGTCCACAGTTGGAGTCTCCAAATATAACTTTTGGTCCAAGCTTTGCCTTGTAGTTGTTCAGGTTGGCCTTGTTTCCTGTCATATGTTTTGAACAACCACTGTCCAAATACCATTTTTCATTTATTCTTGGACAGCTGTGTACCTGCAAGAACAAGAAAATAATCTATTTGTTCTTGACCCAGATTACCTTGGGTCTTTTTGTATTTCCACAAAAATCTGAAATAAAAGACATTTCATGTTGGTCCTTATAACCTTGTGGATGATATCTCCATGGAGGTATTATCCATTCAGTGAAAGGATTGATAGAATGTGAAGAATGATAATTGTTCAAATTTGCTGTATAATTTCTGTTCGATGAACTGGGCTGAGTTCGTCGAGCGCCGTTCGACAAATGACTAAGATTTCGTCGAGCGCCGTTCATATAATTACTGTATTGAAAATCTGTCTTCAGAGTTCGTCGAGCTCCGTTCGACGAAGTGGATGCATTTCGTCGTGCTCCGTTCGACGAATTCTGCTGAATTATGCTATTCTCGACAGTCTTACTTGAAATGTTTTTATTTACTCCTACAACCTCTTTGCTCTTAGCAGAGATGAATTTTATAGATGTAGAGAGTATGCTCTTCTTAATTAGAGGTGGCTCACTTGATGAAGCACCCAAGCCTAGTTTGCTATTAAGTCTAGCATTTTCTGTGCTTGTAATGTCCATCAGTTTGATGCTTCTCCCATTGAGGGATTCTTCAAAATTTTTGGCTTCAGACAACTTGCTCTCAATGAGAACAATATGTTCCCTGGAGGCAGCCAAATCTTTCTTAAGATTTACATTTTCTTCACTTATATTATTCATTTCAGCTAGCTTAAGTCTGAGTGAGATTATTTCTTTCTCAGATTTAATTAAGTCTGAGCAAAGGACTTTGAATTCAGCTTTGAATTCAACTGAAGTAAAATCAAAGGTAGATATTACCTGATCTGCATCCGTTTCTGCTTCTGATTCTGACTCTTCTTCATCAGAATTGTTGGCTGACGCATTGATTGCCATCATGCAGAAGTTCTTCTCTTCTTCTTTATCTTCATCATCAGTGGATGAAGAGGCATCTGTTGACTCACTGCTTGAGTCATAAATTTCCATCAGGCACTGGTCATTCTCTTTTGTTTCTTCTTCACCATCTGAAGAACTGGATGAATTTTCTGAATCTATTTCACTCCAGGATTCTGCTACAAATCCTCTTCCCTTCTTTTTGTGCTTGTGGGAGGAAGACTTGCTGGAGTGTCTTCTTTCTTCTTTTTCTTTTCTCTTTTCCTTCTTGTCCTTTTTATTTTGATTTTCTGGACAGTCTGACAGGATATGTCCAGGTTTTCTGCAACCATAACACATGATTTCCTTAGAATTTAATTTGTCATACCTTGGCTTTTCATGGCTCCTGGATGACTTTTTCCTGAAGTCTTTTCTTGCCATCTTGTAGAATCTTTGGGCAAGTAGACTCATGAATTCCTCATCTCTTGGAGATTTTTCTTCTTCATCAGCTTCTTTGAAAGCTATGCTCTTTTCTCTCTTTGTTGCTGGAGATGAAGTGGATGATTCAGCTTCCCTGGATTCGATGAGCTGCTCAATGGATTTGAGCTTGCCCAACAAAGCTTCAGTGGTAATCTCATTGAGACTTCTGGCTTCCTTAATAGGCCATATTTTGGAGTCCCATGTGTTGGGGAAGCACATAAGAATCTTATCATTGATCTCAGTGATAGAGATCACTTTATCCAAGGTCTTCAGCTCATTTATTATGAGGCTGAGCCTATTGTACATATCTGCAACACTTTCATTTTCTCCTTTCTTAAAATTCTCATACTGAGAAATAAGATGTGGTCTCCTGTCTTTCCTTTCATCAGCAGATCCCTCAACCATGTTGTTGAGAGAAATCCATATTTCCCTTGCTGATGTGCATTCCACCACTCTTTGGAATATGTCATCAGACATTGTTTGAGCCAGAATGTTCATGGCTTTTGCATCAACACTTCTTTGCTTTTTCTGAGCTTCTGTCCATTCAGGAGGTGGGACAGCATTGTTGGCAGTTGTTGTTCCAGTACTTGCTGCTGCTGTAGGTGTTGGAGGTCCTGTCAAAATCACATTAAAAATTTCTTCATCAATTGAGTTCATATACAACCTAATCCTTGCTTTCCACAGTGCAAACTTACTGAGATTGCACACAGGAGGTCTTGTGCTTGAATACTCTTTGTTTTGTGCCATGATTTTTTAACAGAAAATAAATAAAAACTCAAAAATAATTTAAGATCTGATTGATCTTTGCGATCCAGGTGTTAGCCTGTAAATAAGATCAACAGCCCTCTGATACCAATTGAAAGTGGAGGTTAGATCTTGAATTAACTCTAGAGGGGGGGGGGGGGGGGGGGGGGTGAATAGAGTTTAAAACTTTTCCCTTAGTTTTAAAGCGGAATTGAAAATACTAATATAAGTATATATGTATAGAGTGAGTGATAAATAAAAACTGAAATAAAATGAATAATGAAAATAACACACAGCACAACACAGAAAAGAAATCAAACACAGAAGACAAAAGGAGCTACAGTAGTTCCCCACTAAACTTGGGTACGTCTACTCTTCTACCACCCTTGGTAGGAATCCACTAGGATTTTTGATCAGGTGCCCTCACACCAATGAGCTTTTGATAAGGTGCCCAAAAACCAACTAGATTTTTTGATCAGGTGTCTTGCCACCAATGGGGTAAGCTTTTGAAGAGAGTTTTAACCCTGTACAAAATGGGATAGAGAGGGGTTTAGATGTTCTTCTCTGTCAAGATGTATAGAGAAGACTCTAGTGGATTTGATGTTGAAAAGAACTCCTCTGTCTGATTGAAGATATTTGACAGTTGATTTTGCTGGAGCTTTTCTTTGAAAGATTTGATCTTCCTGTAGCAGATAAAACTGAAATGCACGAGTGCTTCTCAGATTGTTGTTGCTCTTTTGAAGATCTGGACTTGCATCAAAAGACTGAGAGAATAATGTTAATGTTGTTCTCAGTTGAATGAGGTTGCTGCTGATGAGGAAGAAGAAGGTGATGTTCTTTTTGTTCTTCTTTCTCTTCTCTTCCTGAAACTTTCTCCTTTCTTGATTCTTATTTTGCAGCAGGAAATCTGAGAGATAGTGTTGAAGATGTTCTCAGAAAAAGTGTTTGCTGCTGAAGGAGGAAGAAGATGAAGTTCTGTTCACTGTCGAAAAAATGCTGTGTGTGAAGAAGATGAAGATCTCTTCTTTTTGTTCTTCTGTTCTTCCAGTATGTTTCTCTCTCTTTCTTTTTCTGTACTGCAAAATATTCTATGATGATCTGTAGTGTAAAAACAGCTGTGTCTTTAATCTGCTATAACTTCTTTCCTTTTCTTTTGAAAAACTCTGACAGACATTAATTGCAGATTCCTTATATTAAGGAATATAAAATGCCGAAGAGTTATTTTGAAAACATAAAACAGCTGCGCCATTTAATTCTTTCATTTTCCATGAATATGTCCTTTTCCGAGGAAATGTCAATGGCTGTAACTTAAATAATAAAGGAAATATATTTTCCTTACTTGGTTTGATGAAAAGAGTCGTTGCTGTCGTCGATCTGAGTTCAGAGAATGAATAAGTATAATATTCTGAAATAAATCTGCACTTAAATAATAATTCTTCGATCTGAATAAAATTCGTCGAACGCAGATTCGTCGACCTCAAGATTTTCGTCAAACACAAAATTTACTTTGTCGACCTCAATTGAATCTTGCTGGAATAATTAATTTTGTAGATCTGTGAGAACTTTCATCGATCTGAATGTGTTCGTCGAACGCAGACTTGAGTTCGTCGAATGGAAGTATTCGTCGACCGCTGAGCCTGGATAAATTCGTCGACCGCTGAGCTTGAGTAAAAGCGTCGAGCGCTGAGCCGGGTTCTGTTCGTCGACCGCTGAGACAATTTGTTCGTCGACCGCTGAACCGCTGAGATGGGATCGTCGACCGTTGAGACGAGATCGCCGACCGCTGAGACGGGCTTGAAGCAAGCCATTCGTCGAACACAGTGTGATTGTCGTTCGTCGAACGCAGATAGCCGTTCGTCGAACGCAGTGTGGAGTTCGTAGAACGCAGAATCTGAATGAATTCTCTTGATCTAACAGCCAAAACACTTGACCCATAAACTATACATTGGGGTCAACTTTGTCCTTAGTCAACATATAGTGATCCTAGCCCAAATCAGAAATAGGGTTGTTCCAACAATCTCCCCCTATTTGGGTTAGGACACTATTTGACAAAAATTGAAAATAAACAAATACTAATACTGCAAAAACAACAGAGCATGAATATATCTGATATATTTTAAATATTTTATCAGATATAAAATGAATAGTACTCTGAGTTTTGAAACATTTTAATGAAAAATAAAACTAATAGGAATACAATCAGAACCTTTGATTTTTCTGAATTCTGCTGCTTCTAAATTCTGAAATTCTGATTTTGTCTGATTTTGTATTATTTTGAATTCTGATCTGTAACTGAACTGTATCTACTATGTTAATCAGCTTTCTGAATTTGTTCTGAACTGAATATGTTATCTGCTATGAATTCTGATTTTAATCTTTATCTGATTTCTGAATTTCTGATTAGCTGAGCTGTATCTGCATCTGAACTTGATCATGAATGTATTTGAATTTTTCTGAAACGTAAATTTGCAATCAGCAAACTGTTGTAAGCTTTATCAAGCTTCTTCATACAGCAACTCCCCCTGAGAGTGTCTCCCCCTGAGTTCTGGAGGTTCTTCAGCTTTCTCCCTTGCTTAGTTCATAGAACAACTCCCCCTGAGCAAAACAGTGCACCAAATGTTTCTTTTCATCCAAGGGCTTGGTGAAAATGTCAGCTCTTTGCAAATCAGTAGAGATGAATTGTAGACAAATTTTGTTTTTATCCACATTATCCCTAAGGAAGTGGTGCCTAATCTCTATGTGTTTAGTCCTACTATGGAGAACTGGATTATGTGTTATAGATATTGCACTAGTATTGTCACAAAATATAATTGAATTATTTAAGTTGACACCATAGTCTAGGAGCTGATTTTGTATCCACAATATCTGTGAGCAGCAACTGCCTGCAACTATGTATTCAGCTTCAGCTGTTGATGTAGACACAGATGTTTGTTTCTTACAAAACCAAGACACAAGCCTATCACCAAAAAACTGGCAAGTTCCTGATGTGCTTTTCCTGTCTACTCTGCATCTAGCATAATCCGAATCTGAGAATCCAGTTAATTCAAATTCAGATGCTGTTGGATACCAAAGTCCTAGATTAGGGCAACCCTTTATATATCTCAAAATTCTTTTTAGTAAAATTAGATGAGATTCTTTGGGGTTAACTTGGAACCTAGCACAAATGCATGTAGCAAACATTATATCAGGCCTACTAGCTGTTAAATAAAGTAAAGAGCCAATAATTGCTCTATATACCTTCTGATCAATAGGTTTCCCTGATTCATCAGCATCAACAACATCATTAGAGGGCATGGGTGTTTTCATGGTGGAAGAATCAGACATACCAAATCTTTTCACTAATTCCTTAGCATACTTAGATTGGGATATGAAGATTCCATTTGGTGTTTGCTTCACTTGAAAACCAAGGAAGTATGATAACTCACCCATACTACTCATTTCAAATTTAGATTGCATTAGATTAGAAAAACTTTTGCACAAATTTGAATCAGTAGAGCCAAAGATAATGTCATCTACATATATTTGAACTAGTAAAGTTTGATTTTTATGTATCCTGAAAAATAAAGTTTTATCTACTATGCCTCTACATAATTTATTCTCTAAAAGAAAACTAGCTAAAGTCTCATACCATGCTCTGGGAGCTTGTTTAAGACCATAGATGTTGGAACACGGTCTTCCGCATCTCCTAGGTTTGAGAATAACAAATCCTATGTGTATTTGATCTTGTGTGTTCAAGTGTGCAGGTTAACATAGTCCACATGACTCAAGGAGTACTCATGATGTCTGCCCCCAAAATTGAGGCCAAAATTCGAACGAGCTCACTAGCGTCGGCGGTAGCGATAGCGCCCGGCGCTAGCATTGATTAGCTCAATTCCGGCGGCATTTTTAGAAGGAGCTAGCGCCCGGCGGTAGCTACTAGCGCTGGCGGTAGCATGGCGCACAAGAGGCATAGAGCAAATTGTTGCCACGGATGGGAGATTCGGCCGCGCAAGATCATTCCTAATCCGGGCTAGCGCCGACGGTAGCGTGAAGGCTATAAATTGGATGCTTTGGCTCCGAATTCTTTATCCTCCTCCAATCCCAAACTCCAGAGCTTCGTGCCACAGCAGAGAGAGGAAGATTCAGAGCGATACTCCCACAATTCCATAAAGCCTTAAGGAGATCCGTGGAGAAGATTTCAACACGCGCCATCTTCGTGACGAAAGGCCGCATCGACTACGATCATACTCTGCCGGCCTTCATCCACTTCTCCAAGAGATCCACATAGAGGGAGTTTTTATATTATTGTCTTTTCATTTCATATCTTTTCTGTAAACGGTAGTGAAATTGCCTCGTGTTGGCGACTAGGTCTAGGGTTGGACTTAGGGCTGAAATTTGCCTCGTGTTGGCGACTAGATCTAGGTTAGGTCTAGGGGGTGCTCGAGGCCTTTCTGGGGATAGATCGGCTAGAGCGGCTTGAGGCCGTATCTGGGGAGAGATCGGCTAAAGCCAACCGGTTCGTGGGGATACGAGTCGGTATAGAAAACGAAAAAGAATTTTAATTAGTCGCCTCCGATTTCTAGCGTCATAGAAATCAAGTTTTGTAAAACATTATTTGATATTAATAAAGCATATCTCTTTATTATTGTTTTACTTGATGTCTCTTTATTAATCTTGCAATATTCCGAAGTTTTTCTAAATATAATCTAAAGTTTTTGAAAACCCTTATTCACCCCCCCTCAAAGGGCGCCGACCGATCCAACAAGTGGTATCAGAGCTAGGTTATTCCAATCGGCTTAACAACCGGGAATAATGGCATCTCATGATCTCGCTTCTACTAGTGGTGGAGATTTTTGTGAAGAGGAAAAATCACTTGCACCACCTTTATTTGAAGGGACAAATTATAAAGGATGGAAAATCTTAATTGAAAAATTTATTAAAACTTTAGACATCGAAGTTTGGAATTTAGCAATAGCAAGACCCGCAAATGAATCAAATAAAAAAGAACTTCAATTAAATGCAAAAGCTAAACACTATTTGTTTTGCGGTCTATCTAATGAAAATTTCAAATTGATATATTGCTTTTCAAGTGCATATAAAGTATGGCAATTTCTTGAAGAAATGTATGATTCTCCATCTACAGGTATGGAACAATCGCAAGAACTGGAGAATATGCAAGCGTGCACAAATCATCAAGAATGCCCTCCTCATGACGAATCAATGGAGCACACATCAAAGGAAAGAGATGAAGCAATCTTACTTTTGGAAGAGGAGTGCCAAGAAGAAGACAAAGGAACATTATGTTCAAATCCTCCCTCATCTAAAAGCAATGTAAGGAAATCAAACTTCATCGCTTGTACTTCCATTTCTACTTTACAATTGCTACAAATTACAAAGCGCAAACTTAAGAAACTAAAAAATGCAAATTGCAAATTGCGTTTAGAAAATAAAAATTTAAAAGCAAAAGTTAAAGTAGTATCAAAATCTGATTTATCTAGCTTTACTCATGTCACTTCAATTGAAAATACAAAACCTTGTCTTGATTGCAATAATACTACAGAAAAATTTAAGGAACTTGAAAAAGAAATTATTTTTTATGAAAGAACAAAATGAAAAATTACATTTAGAAAATTCATCTTTGATAAATGATTGTGCTAAGTGTAAAGAATATAAAATTGAAATTAAAGAGATGGATGAAACATTTGATGAATATAGAAACAACCATCAAGATCATATTGATTCAATTGTTTCCATTCTTAAAAATAGCACAATCGCTTATAATAAAGCTAGACATAATTTAAGAATTAAAAATGATGAATTAAAATAAAAAATCAACTTACTTATGAAAATTGTAAATACAAATTCACAAAATCAAACAATATCCAAAAGCAAGATGAATACAAATATGAATATCTTACTTAAACCTAATATTGGGAATAAAAAACAAAAAGCTTTTGGAAATCATAAACCAAGTCTTGAATGGAGACCAAAAAGCAAAAATGAAAACTTAAATGCAAGGATCCATTCATCACATTCTTTTCCCAACTTAAATTCAAATGAAAACAAATTTCCATTATATAATAAATTCAAGAGTAATGATTATGGAAATTTGAAAAACAAAAATTACATTTTTTTATGGTACGAATGGAAACCCATACTTAAGAATGACACATTAATGTCAAACGAATGGGCCCATTCAAACATATCTCCCCAAAAGAAAACACGATGTATTTGGGTACCCAAAGGAACCGTCACTCCCGGTCCTCTTTGGATACCTAAATCTCTTATTCATTAGTATCCCATCATTTGCATGAAGTAGAAATCAATTAAAATGAAATACACAAATTTCTACTTCATGATGTGCTTTAATGTCTTTTCTATTTTTTCTTTTTGTTTTCTTTTAAACCATCATGTCATGGTCATCCTATACAATATTGAAAATATGATTTTATCTCTTAAAAGCTTAATATGGTTTTATAAAACAAATTGATCAAAATTCAAAATCATATTTTGATGACCTATCTTTTATTATTATATTCATTGCTTCTAAATATCTTATATTATCCATATGAATCAAACTCTAAATTTGCTATAAGATATTTCAAATTAAATCCGGTTACTAGATTTTTAGCCTTCACCAACAAGTGGATAAAATTCTGAATTTGCTATGAGATATTTATCTAAATTAAAAAGAAAAAAACATAAGACATATTGAAAGATTAATTGTCATAAATATTGATGCCATACGCACCACCATGATCTATTGATATCTTTTGCTAAAACTTTCTAAAATCATAATTCATATCAAGAATCATCTATCATGACAATTGGTATTATAATTGCTTACTATGGTTGGTATATTATGTGTGTATTGTGATTTATTTCTAGTTTAGACCTTTGAATCATTTTGATATCAAATCAAATAGAATTGTCACTCCAGTCTAGGTCTCTAAGTTGAAACACAATCAAAACTTGGTATAACATTAATCTCAAATTTATCATTCTAACATTGCCACCTAAAAAATATTTGTGTCTATGTTAGGCTTTATTTGTTTACCAAGATATACAGGCTGGGTATTCTCATCTAGGGCTTATCCATAGTATGATTGTGCATGAACATTATTGTTAATCTCTAAAATCATGCATATTTGATTTGTTCAAACATGATATCTTGGGTTTTCATTTCCTATTTTTTTAAGTTATAAGCACAAGTCTTTAGAAAAGTCAAAATGAAAACATAAGTAAAAATATCTCATGCAATGATTATTTTGTCAAGTCATATAAGAAATCGCTTACGTTTCATGCAATTTGGACCATCCAAAACATCTCCTAAAAATCTGCAACTTCAGCATGGAACTACTATTGGGACACCTAATCAAGACCACCAATCAAAATTTCTAAAATCCTAAAAAATCGTTCACTGTCTCCCGCGCTAGCGCTACCGCAGGCGCTAGCGCTACCGCAGGCGCTAGCGTCCATGTTCATTTTTCTGTATTTTTTAAATTTCTAAAAATCCCTTAAAATATATAAATCTATATTTTCTACTTAGTTTTGCACTTCTGTGTTTCTTTATTTTTTGAAAAATCAAATACAAAACTACAAAAATCAAATTACAAAAAATATGTTTTGTTTTTTCGCTTGTGTTGTTTCCTTTATTTAAAGTTCATCTTTATGCAAAAATCAAATATAAAAATTACAAAAGCAAAAATTACAAAAATATGCCTTTATTTGTAAAAATCAACTACAAAAATATAAAACAAAACAAAAACAAGTATCAAAATTATTCTTCTGAACTTAACTTTTCTATGTATCTTGCGAAAGGGTGATTTGGGCTATCATCCCATCATATCACCTAGTACCGGGCGAACCTCTCACAAGGTAGCCCTCGGGAAGTCCAAGATCAATTTTATGAGTTCAAACTTTAAATAAAAATTACTCTTTAAAAATATCAAAAATATTGTACGAACTTCATTGAAAATCAAGCATGATTTAATCTACTATTTAGAACTTCTATAATGTTGAAATTTATCTTTTCAAACTACTTTGAACATTGCCTTCATCATGCTTTGATACATCTATTAATATATGCATAAATTATATTGAAAAAGTTGTGTAGAACTATGCGTAGCATGCCTCTAAGTATGAGTAATGTTTTATGTTTGATAATGATCGCAATTCACTCACTTTTTTTGGCATTGTCTACTTATGTGTTTAATCTAAGAATGTTTGCGTATGTTTTGTAATAGTACAATGAATTAAAATTACACAAGTATCTTACCTACACAACCTTTATTTGCACTTCTAAAAGTTAAGAAAAGTGGTTATCTTTTTCATAAATTATATTGGTTTGCAAAACAAGTGTATTCGGAGAACTTTGTACAAAACAAAATCATAAAATAAAGTGACAAAGATAACTCCACCAAGCACTATTTGAACCTCCTGATAAGTCTTAATATGCATTGTGAGGATGAGCACCTTGGAAAGAATAATAAAGTATCTTGTGCAAACCATAACTTTCTTTCAAAATAAAAACCACTTATTCTTAAGTACACCGGATCACAATAAAAATCAATCTTGAAGAATAATACTATGTGATCCCCCAAGCACTACTTTGCACCCTGATAAGTCTTGATGAGCATTGTGTGTGCAGAGCACCTTGGTAGTTGTACATTTTTCCTTGTGCATTGAAGTGAGTAGAAGTAAAATTATTTGTGTTTTATTGTGCTCTTTACTTTAGATATTACTTATATTTTTGATTAAAACATTTGTTTACTCTATTCAAAATACACTTTTATGCACATCATTATCTTCCATAACACTTCTTCTCATGAGTATTGGATCCTAATGCTAATTCTATACTACTCTTTATTTCTGAAATGCACTAGATAACCTAGCATGCTTTCTACAATGTTTGGTATGTTTTGAAATTGTGAATTAAAGTAACATTGTAGTAATCTCTTTTTGATAAGATTATTTCATGCTTGGTTACTGTATTGTCAAAAAAAAAAATTTTAAATGCAAAATGATTTACAAAAACATCTTCTTTTTGAAATTGAACTCAAATATCTTTTTATGAACCATCATTGATTACCATAAGATGTTTTTTGTACTTCTATATGTCTTCCGCATCATAACCATATAATTGTTTTACCTTGCACTTTAATACTTATTTAAAATCTGTCATCTTGTGTGCATCATCACTTGAATCTTTAAATTCCTTTCTTGCAACAAGTGGTAGACTTGCTTGGTAAACTTTATATTGGTTGAATTTTTTTTTGCTTATAACTCTGATCTATTTCTATTCTAAACACTCCTCCAACAAGTGAAATATTGCTTATAAAACATCTCTTTTTAACTTAAACTCTTATTATGATGTTTCTTTTTCGAAATCTTTCGCAATACTCAAACTCTGATTCATTCATGAATTTCAATGTGAGTTTTATTTCAAAAATTCAAATAAAAATATAAACCCATATGCTATGATATTTCCCATTAGATTTAAATGCTTAATGTTTCCAATAATTGTTATCCATGACTTCATTTCTCACCATAGCGGGGGCGTAGGGTTGTAGACATTAGATAACCTTATCTCTAGTCATGTCTTGTCCTTAACCGGGGAGGGTTCCAGTGGGGCCTTGCGAGGCACTGGGGGAAAAGAGTGCTAAGTTAAGTTTTTGTCTAGTGTTTGCATATGGGATTAACACCCCAACCTACGGCATGTTTGCATCTCCTCATGCCCATCCGTCACTTAGTACAGGGCTAGGGTGTTGACATATTGTCTGGGTAGATTGGTTACTTGGAAATCATGATTGTTTTTAGGCTTAAAACTCTTATTTAAAGGGGAAATCATTATCTTTTGCTTAAACTCTGATATATAAAAGGGGGAGAACTACAAACAAAAGGGATAAAATAAGTCATAACTCTTATCATTTTCAATGAAAGACAAGTCTAAAACTCCTTATCATTTACTTAAAAAGCTCGATCATGCCTTCTCTTTTATTTACACATTTTTAGTGCTTTGTTTCCCTACCCACTTTTGCTAATAACAAAGGGGGAGAACTAACATGATAAAATGCAAAAGGGGGAGAACTAACAATGATAAATGTAACCCGCTATCATAAACCCAACATGACAAATTCAGTTGATAACATACATATTAAGGGAGCATTCACATAGGGGGAGCATATATTTAGGGGGAGCAATTCTAAATGCTAAAATCAATAATCATCCTAAAGTCATCACTCTCACACACACACAAGTATAGTCTCATCATGCTGATTTATTACTGCTTTGATTTATCATTAATGGATTTGTTATTATCAAAAGGGGGAGTTTGTTGGAACACGGTCTTCCGCATCTCCTAGGTTTGAGAATAACAAATCCTATGTGTATTTGATCTTGTGTGTTCAAGTGTATAGGTTAACATAGTCCACATGACTCAAGGAGTACTCATGATGTCTGCCCCCAAAATTGAGGCCAAAATTCGAACAAGCTCACTAGCGCCGGCGGTAGCGATAGCGCCCGACGCTAGCATTGATTAGCTCAATTCCGGCGGCATTTTTAGAAGGAGCTAGCGCCCGGTGGTAGCTACTAGCGCTGGCGGTAGCATGGCGCACAAGAGGCATAGAGCAAATTGTTGCCACGGATGGGAGATTCGGCCGCGCAAGATCATTCCTAATCCGGGCTAGCGCCGGCGGTAGCGCTAGCGCCGGCGGTAGCGTGAAGGCTATAAATTGGATGCTTTGGCTCCGAATTCTTCATCCTCCTCCAATCCCAAACTCCAGAGCTTCGTGCCACAGCAGAGAGAGGAAGATTCAGAGCGATACTCCCACAATTCCATAAAGCGTTAAGGAGATCCGTGGAGAAGATTTCAACACGCGTCATCATCGTGACGAAAGGCCGCATCAACTACGATCATACTCTGCGGGCCTTCATCCACTTCTCCAAGAGATCCACATAGAGGGAGTTTTTATATTATTGTCTTTTCATTTCATATCTTTTCTGTAAATGGTAGTGAAATTGCCTCGTGTTGGCGACTAGGTCTGGGGTAGGACTTGGTGCTGAAATTCGCCTCGTGTTGGCGACTAGACCTAGGTTAGGTCTAGGGGGTGCTCGAGGCCTTTCTGGGGATAGATCGGCTAGAGCGGCTTGAGGCCATATCTGGGGAGAGATCGACTAAAGCCAACCGGTTCGTGGGGATACGAGTCGGTATAGAAAACGAAAAAGACTTTTTATTAGTCGCCTCCGATTTCTAGCGTCATAGAAATCAAGTTTTGTAAAACATTATCTGATATTAATAAAGCATATCTCTTTATTATTGTTTTACTTGATGTCTCTTTATTAATCTTGAAATATTCCGAAGTTTTTCTAAATATAATCTAAAGTTTTTGAAAACCCTTATTCACCCCCCTCTAAGGCCGCCGACCGATCCAACAATAGAGAGCTTTTTAAGCTTAAATACAGAAGAAGAGTGAGTTGGAGAGATGAAACCTGGTGGTTGTTCCACATAGACTTCTTCTTTGATTTCTCCATTCAAAAATGCACTCTTTACATCCATTTGATAAACCTTGAATTTCTTGTATGCATTAAATGCAAGGAAAATTTTGATTGCTTCTAACCTTGCAACTGGTGCAATTGTTTGATCATAGTCAATTCCTTCTTGTTGTGAGTATCCTCGTGCTACTATTCTAGCTTTGTTTCTCACAATATTTCCATCTGTATCTAGCTTATTCCTGTAGACCCATTTAGTTCCAATAACTGGATAATTCTTTGGTCTAGGAACCAATTCCCAAACTTTGTTTGTCTCAAACTGATTGAGCTCCTCTTGCATAGCAATGATCTGGTTGGGATCTTGTTCTGCATCTTGTAGGATTGAGGTTCAATCCGAGAGAGAAAACAAGTGTGCATCATATTCTGATTTACTTGTTGTCTTGTTTGCACACCTGCTGAAATATCACCAATAATTTGAGATATTGGGTGATCTCTAACTGTGATGTGATCAATAGTTGGAGTGGGTCAGCAATAATTTCCACTTGGGGAATTTGTTCAACTGGAAGATGTTCTGCTGTAGTGTGAATTGAGGTGTCAGCAAAATCTGGGTGATTTTCCTCTTCACTTTCTTCAGCATTCTGCTGTTCAGGATTCAGAAATTCTTCTTTATGTAGAGCTAATTGATCTAGCTGCTCACATAGTGTAGGTACCTGCAGATTTTCTATGGTAGAAGAATTCTTCTCCTTGTAAAACATATTAGTTTCATTAAAAGAAACATGCATAGATTTTTCAATTTTAAGAGAAGATTTATTATAAATCCTATATGCTTTGCTGATTAGTGAATAACCTAAGAAAATTCCTTCATCAGATTTTGGTTCAAATTTTCTAAGATATTTCTTATCATTATTATGAATAAAACATTTACAACCAAATGCTATAAAATAGCTAACTTTAGGTTTCTTCCCTTTAAGTAATTCATTAGGAGTCTTACCCTTAAGTTTGTGTATCAAACTTCTATTCAACATATAATTTGATGTGCTAACAGTCTCTGCCCAAAAGGATAGGGGCAAATTAGCATCTGCAAGCAATGTTCTTGCTGATTCAATTAGAGTTCTATTTTTCCTTTCAACTACCCCATTTTGTTGAGGAGTTCTAGGAGCTGAGAAGCAATGCCTAATACCTTCCTTCTCATAGAATTCTTGCATAAGAAGAGACTCAAACTCAGTGCCATGATCACTTCTGATCAATGCAACTTCAGTAGAGTACTCAATCTTTATGCTCTTAAGAAAGTCTGTAAGAACTTTAAAGTTATCTGACTTTTCTCTTAACAAGAACACCCAAGTGAATCTAGAGAAGTCATCTACAATAACTAGAGTGTAAGACTTCCCCCCTAAACTCTTTGTTGCAATAGGTCCAAAAAGGTCCATATGTAGCATATATAAGATTCTAGGTGAATCACTTTTAGATAATGATTTAAAACTATTTTTAGTTTGCTTGCCTAGTTGACATGCCCTACAAAGACCCTCTTTCTTATATGAACCTAAGGGTAAACCTCTAACAAGATTGTCCTTAGATAATTTAGCAATGGTCCTAAGGTTTACATGTCCTAATCTTTTATTCCAAAGTTCACTAGGTTTGCTTAATTCATTAAATAAACAAATTTCTGATGTAGATGAATTGAAATTCACGAATTAAATATTACCTTGCCTAATACCTGATAAAACAATAACATTATCAACAGATTTAATAAGACATTTCAATTTATTAAAGGTTACCTGATATCCTTCATCACATAATTGGCTTATGTTGATGAGGTTGTGCTTTAGTCCCTTGACATAAGCTAACTCTTTGAAGGTGACTTCTCCAACATTGACTTTTCCATAGCCTTTGGTCTGTCCACAGTTGGAGTCTACAAATATAACTTTTGGTCCAAGCTTTGCCTTGTAGTTGTTCAGGTTGGCCTTGTTTCCTGTCATATGTTTTGAAAAGCCACTGTCCAAATACCATTTTTCATTTATTCTTGGACAGCTGTGTACCTGCAAGAACAAGAAAATAATCTATTTGTTCTTGACCCAGATTACCTTGGGTCTTTTTGTATTTCCACAAAAATCTGAAATAAAAGATATTTCAGGTTGGTCCTTATAAGCTTGTGGATGATATCTCCTTGGAGGTATTATCCATTCAGTGAAAGGATTGATAGAATGTGAAGAATGGTAATTGTTCAAATTTGCTGTATAGTTTCTGTTCGATGAACTGGGCTGAGTTCGTCGAGCGCCGTTCGACAAATAACTAAGATTTCGTCGAGCGCCGTTCATATAAGTACTGTATTGAAAATCTGTCTTCAGAGTTCGTCGAGCTCCGTTCGACGAAGTGGATGCATTTCGTCGAGCTCCGTTCGACGAATTCTGCTGAATTCTGCTATTCTCGACAGTCTTACTTGAAATGTTTTTATTTACTCCTACAACCTCTTTGCTCTTAGCAGAGATGAATTTTATAGGTGTAGGAGTATGCTCTTCTTAATTAGAGGTGGCTCACTTGATGAAGCACCCAAGCCTAGTTTGCTATTAAGTCTAGCATTTTCTGTGCTTGTAATGTCCATCAGTTTGATGCTTCTCCCATTGAGGGATACTTCAAACTTTTTGGCTTCAGACAACTTGCTCTCAATGAGAACAATATGTTCCCTGGAGGCAGCCAAATCTTTCTTAAGATTTACATTTTCTTCACTTATATTATTCATTTCAGCTAGCTTAAGTCTGAGTGAGATTATTTCTTTCTCAGATTTAATTAAGTCTGAGCAAAGGACTTTGAATTCAGCTCTGAATTCAACTGAAGTAAAATCAAAGGTAGATATTACCTGATCTGCATCAGTTTCTGCTTCTGATTCTGACTCTTCTTCATCAGAATTGTTGGCTGAGGCCTTGATTGCCATCATGCAGAAGTTCTTCTCTTCTTCATTATCTTCATCATCACTGGATGAAGAGGCATCTGCTGACTCATTGCTTGAGTCATAAATTTCCATCAGGCACTGGTCATTCTCTTTTGTTTCTTCTTCACCATCTGAAGAACTGGATGAATTTTCTGAATCTATTTCACTCCAGGATTCTGCTACAAATCCTCTTCCCTTCTTTTTGTGCTTGTGGGAGGAAGACTTGCTGGAGTGTCTTCTTTCTTCTTTTTCTTTTCTCTTTTCCTTCTTGTCCTTTTTGTTTTGATTTTCTGGACAGTCTGGCAGGATATGTCCAGGTTTTCTACAACCATAACACTTGATTTCCTTAGAATTTAATTTGTCAAACCTTGGCTTTTCATGGCTCCTGGATGACTTTTTCCTGAAGTCTTTTCTTGCCATCTTGTAGAATCATTGGGCAAGTAGACTCATGAATTCCTCATCTCTTGGAGATTTTTCTTCTTCATCAGCTGCTTTGAAAGCTATGCTCTTTTCTCTCTTTGTTGCTGGAGATGAAGTGAATGATTCAGCTTCCCTGGATTCGATGAGCTGCTCATTGGATTTGAGCTTGCCCAACAAAGCTTCAGTGGTAATCTCATTGAGACTTCTGGCTTCCTTGATAGGCCAGATTCTGGAGTCCCATGCGCTGGGGAAGCACATAAGAATCTTATCATTGATCTCAGTGATAGAGATCACTTTATCTAAGGTCTTCAGCTCATTTATTATGAGGCTGAGCCTATTGTACATATCTGCAACACTTTCATTTTCTCCTTTCTTAAAATTCTCATACTGAGAAATAAGATGTGATCTCCTATCTTTCCTTTCATCAGCAGATCCCTCAACCATGTTGTTGAGAGAAATCCATATTTCCCTTGCTGATGTGCATTCCACCACTCTTTGGAATATGTCATCAGACATTGTTTGAGCCAGAATGTTCATGGCTTTTGCATCAACACTTGTTTGCTTTTTCTGAGCTTCTGTCCATTCAGGAGGTGGGACAACATTGTTGGCAGTTGTTGTTCCAGTACTTGCTGCTGCTGTAGGTGTTGGAGGTCCTGTCAAAATCACATTAAAAATTTCTTCATCAATTGAGTTCATATACAACCTAATCCTTGCTTTCCACAGTGCAAACTTACTGAGATTGCACACAGGAGGTCTTGTGCTTGAATACTCTTTATTTTGTGCCATGATTTTTTAACAGAAAATAAATAAAAACTCTAAAATAATTTAAGATCTAATTGATCTTCGCGATCTAGGTGTTAGCCTGCAAATAAGATCAACAACCCTCTGATACCAATTGAAAGTGGAGGTTAGATCTTGAATTAACTCTAGAGGGGGGGGGGTGAATAGAGTTTAAAACTTTTCCCTTAGTTTTACAGCGGAATTGAAAATACTAATATAAGTATATATGTATAGAGTGAGTGATAAATAAAAACTGAAATAAAATGAATAATGAAAATAACACACAGCACAACACAGAAAAGAAATCAAACACAGAAGACACAAGGAGCTATAGTAGTTCCCCACTAAACTTGGGTACGTCTACTCTTCTACCACCCTTGGTAGGAATCCACTAGGATTTTTGATCAGGTGCCCTCACACCAATGAGCTTTTGATAAGGTGCCCGAAAACTAACTAGATTTATTGATCAGGTGTCTTGCCACCAATGGGGTAAACTTTTGAAGGGAGTTTTAACCCTGTACAAAATGGGATAGAGAGGGGTTTAGATGTTCTTCTCTGTCAAGATGTATAGAGAAGACTCTAGTGGATTTGATGTTGAAAAGAACTCCTCTGTCTGATTGAAGATGTTTGACAGTTGATTTTGCTGAAGCTTTTCTTTGAAAGATTTGATCTTCCTGTAGCAGATAAAACTGAAATGCACGAGTGCTTCTCAGATTGTTGTTGCTCTTTTGAAGATCTGGACTTGCAGCAAAAGACTGAGAGAATAATGTTAATGTTGTTCTCATTTGAATGAGGTTGCTGCTGTTGAAGAAGAAGAAGGTGATGTTCTTTTTGTTCTTCTTTCTCTTCTCTTCCTGAAACTTTCTCCTTTCTTGATTCTTATTTTGCAGCAGGAAATCTGAGAGATAGTGTTGAAGATGTTCTCAGAAAAAGTGTTTGCTGCTGAAGGAGGAAGAAGATGAAGTTCTGTTCAATGTCGAAAAAATGCTCTGTGTAAAGAAGACGAAGATCTCTTCTTTTTGTTCTTCTGTTCTTCCAGTATATTTCTCTCTCTTTCTTTTTCTGTACTGCAAAATATTCTATGATGATCTGTCGTGTAAAAATAGCTGTGTCTTTAATCTGCTATAACTTCTTTCCTTTTCATTTGAAAAACTCTGACAGACATTAATTGCAGATTCCTTATATTAAGGAATATAAAACGCTGAAGAGTTATTTTGAAAACATAAAACAGCTGCGCCATTTAATTCTTTCATTTTCCATGAATATGTCCTTTTCTGAGGAAATGTCAACAGCTATAACTTAAATAATAAAGGAAATATATTTTCCTTACTTGATTTGATGGAAAGAGCCGTTGCTGTCGTCGATCTGAGTTCAGAGAATGAATAAGTATAATATTCTGAAATAAATCTGCACTTAAATAATAATTCTTCGATCTGAATAAAATTCATCGAACGCAGATTCGCCGACCTCAAGATTTTCGTCAAACACAAAATTTACTTTGTCGACCTCAATTGAATCTTGCTGGAATAATTAATTTTGTAGATCTGTGAGAACTTTTGTCGATCTGAATGTGTTCGTCGAACGCAGACTTGAGTTCGTCGAACGGAAGAATTCGTCGACCGCTGAGCCTGGATAAATTCGTCGACCGCTGAGCTTGAGTAAAAGCGTCGAGCGCTGAGCCGGGTTCTGTTCGTCGACCGCTGAGATAATTTGTTCGTCGACCGCTGAACCGCAGTGATGGGATCGTCGACCGTTGAGACGAGATCGTCGACCGCTGAGACGGGCTTGAAGCAAGCCATTCGTCGAACACAGAGTGCTTGTCGTTCGTCGAACGCAGATAGCCGTTCGTTGAACGCAGTGTGGAGTTCGTCGAACGCAGAATCTGAATGAATTCTATAGATCTAACAGCCAAAACACTTGACCCATAAACAATACATTGGGGTCAACTTTGTCCTTAGTCAACATATAGTGATCCTAGCCCAAATCATAAATAGGGTTGTTCCAACAATCTCCCCCTATTTGGGTTAGGACACTATTTGACAAAAAATGAAAATAAACAAATACTAATACAACAAAAACAACAGAGCATGAATATATCTGATATATTTTAAATATTTTATCAGATATAAAATGAATAGTACTCTGAGTTTTGAAACATTTTAATGAAAAATAAAACTAATAGGAATACAATCAGAACCTTTGATTTTTCTGAATTCTGCTGCTTCTGAATTCTGAAATTCTGATTTTGTCTGATTTTGTATTATTCTGAATTCTGATCTGTAACTGAACTGCATCTGCTATGTTAATCAGCTTTCTGAATTTGTTCTGAACTGAATATGTTATCTTCTATGAATTCTGAACTTAATCTTTATCTGATTTCTGAATTTCTGATTAGCTGAGCTGTATCTGCATCTGAACTGTATCTGCATATGAACTTGATCATGAATGTATCTGAATTTTTCTGAAACATAAATTTGCAATCAGCAAACTGCTGTAAGCTTTATAAAGCTTCTTCATACAGCAACTCCCCCTGAGAGTGTCTCCCCCTGAGTTCTGGAGGTTCTTCAGCTTTCTCCCTTGCTTAGTTCATAGAACAACTCCTCCTGAGCAAAATAGTGCATCAAATGGAGCTTGTTCATACAAACTTCTCCCCCTGCCTAGTTTCAGGAAAGGACTGAAGCTAGGCCTCTTGAAGAAGGGATATTTGATGGAGGTAGGGAAGGATGCAAGATTTGTATTGCTGTTGTTCCTGCACAAGAAAATATAGATCAAGTGCAAAGGGAACTAGAAAGAGAAACAATTCTGTAGGCATTTACATAATAATAAAAAAACTTAGTTTGATATGATAAGGAATGAGGGGTAAATAGAATTTTTTTTTATCATATTGAATCTCCATCTATCATTCCCAACTGATTTATAAAGAAAATATGTTTCTTTTCATCCAAGGGCTTGGTGAAAATGTCAGCTCTTTGCAAATCAGTAGAGATGAATTGTAGGCAAATTTTGTTTTTATCCACATTATCCCTAAGGAAGTGGTGCCTAATCTCTATGTGTTTAGTCATACTATGGAGAACTGGATTATGTGTTATAGATATTGCACTAGTATTGTCACAAAATATAATTGAATTATTTAAGTTGACACCATAGTCTAGGAGCTGATTTTGTATCCACAATATCTGTGAGCAGCAACTGCCTACAACTATGTATTCTGCTTCAGCTGTTGATGTAGACACAGATGTTTATTTCTTACAAAACCAAGACACAAGCCTATCACCAAAAAACTGGCAAGTTCCTGATGTGCTTTTCCTGTCTACTCTGCATCTAGCATAATCTGAATCTGAGAATCCAGTTAATTCAAATTCAGATGCTGTTGGATACCAAAGTCCTAGATTAGGGCAACCCTTTATATATCTCAAAATTCTTTTTAGTAAAATTAGATGAGATTCTTTGGGGTTAACTTGGAACCTAGCACAAATGCATGTAGCAAACATTATATCAGGCCTACTAGCTGTTAAATAAAGTAAAGAGCCAACAATTGCTCTATATACCTTCTGATCAATAGGTTTCCTTGATTCATCAGCATCAACAACAGCATTAGAGGGCATGGGTGTTTTCATGGTGGAAGAATCAGACATACCTAATCTTTTCACTAATTTCTTAGCATACTTAGATTGGGATATGAAGATTCCATTTGGTGTTTGCTTCACTTGAAGACCAAGGAAGTATGATAACTCACCCATACTACTCATTTCAAATTTAGATTGCATTAGATTAGAAAAACTTTTGCACAAATTTGAATCAGTAGAGCCAAAGATAATGTCATCTACATATATTTGAACTATTAAAGTTTGATTTTTATGTATCCTGAAAAATAAACTTTTATCTACCATGCCTCTACATAATTTATTCTCTAAAAGAAAACTAGCTAAAGTCTCATACCATGCTCTGGGAGCTTGTTTAAGACCACAGAGAGCTTTCTTAAGCTTAAATACAGAAGAAGAGTGAGTTGGAGAGATGAAACCTGGTGGTTGTTCCACATAGACTTCTTCTTTGATTTCTCCATTCAAAAATGCACTCTTTACATCCATTTGATAAACCTTGAATTTCTTGTATGCATCAAATGCAAGGAAAATTCTGATTGCTTCTAACCTTGCAACTGGTGCAAAAGTTTGATCATAGTTTATTCCTTCTTCTTGTGAGTATCCTTGTGCTACTATTCTAGCTTTGTTTCTCACAATATTTCCATCTGTATCTAGCTTATTCCTGTAGACCCATTTAGTTCCAATATCTGGATAATTCTTTGGTCTAGGAACCAATTCCCAAACTTTGTTTGTCTCAAACTGATTGAGCTCCTCTTGCATAGCAATGACCTGGTTGGGATCTTGTTCTGCATCTTGTAGGGATTGAGGTTCAATCCGAGAGAGAAAACAAGTGTGCATCATATTCTGATTTACTTGTTGCCTTGTTTGCACACCTGCTGAAATATCACCAATAATTTGAGATATTGGGTGATCTCTAACTGTGATGTGATCAACAGTTGGAGTGGGTCAGCAATAATTTCCACTTGGGGAATTTGTTCAACTGGAAGATGTTCTGCTGTAGTCTGAATTGAGGTGTCGGCAAAATCTGGGTGATTTTCCTCTTCACTTTCTTTAGCATTCTGCTGTTCAGGATTCAGAAATTCTTCTTTATGCAGAGCTAATCGATCTAGCTGCTCACATAGTGTAGGTACCTGCAGATTTTCTATGGTAGAATAATTCTTCTCCTTGTAAAACATATTAGTTTCATTAAAAGAAACATGTATAGATTCTTCAATTTTAAGAGAAGATTTATTATAAATCCTATATGCTTTGCTGATTAGTGAATAACCTAAGAAAATTCCTTCATCAGATTTTGGTTCAAATTTTCTAAGATATTTCTTATCATTATTATGAATAAAATATTTACAACCAAATGCTATAAAATAGCTAACTTTAGGTTTCTTCCCTTTAAGTAATTCATTAGGAGTCTTGCCCTTAAGTTTGTGTATCAAACTTGTATTCAGCATATAATTTGATGTGCAAACAGTCTCTGCCCAAAAGGATAGGGGAAAATTAGCATCTGCAAGCAATATTCTTGCTGATTCAATTAGAGTTCTATTTTTCCTTTCAACTACCCCATTTTGTTGAGGAGTTCTAGGAGCTGAGAAGCAATGCCTGATACCTTCCTTCTCACAGAATTCTTGCATAAGAAGAGACTCAAACTCAGTGCCATGATCACTTCTGATCAATGCAACTTCAGTAGAGTACTCAATCTTTATGCTCTTAAGAAAATCTGTAAGAACTTTAAAGTTATCTGACTTTTCTCTCAAAAAGAACACCCAAGTGAATCTAGAGAAGTCATCTACAATAACTAGAGTGTAAGACTTCCCCCCTAAACTCTTTGTTGTAATTGGTCCAAAAAGGTCCATATGTAGCAAATATAAGATTCTAGGTGAATCACTTTTAGATAATGATTTAAAACTATTTTTAGTTTGCTTGCCTAGTTGACATGCTCTACAA
The DNA here is from genome assembly GCA_033032865.1 of Dactylorhiza incarnata. Classification (NCBI taxonomy): domain Eukaryota; kingdom Viridiplantae; phylum Streptophyta; class Magnoliopsida; order Asparagales; family Orchidaceae; genus Dactylorhiza; species Dactylorhiza incarnata. The sequence goes on along the minus strand of JAWHQI010000021.1, from coordinate 8,678,376 downwards.
AGACCCTCTTTCTTATATGAACCTAAGGGTAAACCTCTAACAAGATTGTCCTTAGATAATTTAGCAATGGTCCTAAGGTTTACATGTCCTAATCTTTTATGCCAAAGTTCACTAGGTTTGCTTAATTCATTAAATAAATAAATTTCTGATGTAGATGAATTGAAATTCACTAAGTAAATATTACCTTGCCTAATACCTGATAAAACAATAACATTATCAACAGATTTAATAAGACATTTCAATTTATTAAAGGTTACCTGATATCCTTCATCACATAATTGGCTTATGTTGATGAGGTTGTGCTTTAGTCCCTTGACATAAGCTACCTCTTTGAAGGTGACTTCTCCAACTTTGACTTTTCCATAGCCTTTGGTCAGTCCACTGTTGGAGTCTCTAAATATAACTTTTGGTCCAAGGTTTGCCTTGTAGTTTTTCATGTTTGCCTTGTTTCCCGTCATATGTTTTGAACAGCCACTGTCCAAATACCATTTTTCATTTATTCTTGGACAGCTGTGTACCTGCAAGAACAAGAAAATAATCTATTTGTTCTTGACCCAGATTACCTTGGGTCTTTTTGTATTTCCACAAAAATCTGAAATAAAAGACATTTCAGGTTGGTCCTTATAACCTTGTGGATGATATCTCCTTGGAGGTATTATCCATTCAGTGAAAGGATTGATAGAATGTGAAGAATGATAATTGTTCAAATTTGCTGTATAGTTTCTGTTCGATGAACTGGGCTGAGTTCGTCGAGCACCGTTCGACAAATGACTAAGATTTCGTCGAGCGCCGTTCATATAATTACTGTATTGAAAATCTGTCTTCAGAGTTCGTCGAGCTCCGTTCGACGAAGTGGATGCATTTCGTCGAGCTCCGTTCGACGAATTCTGCTGAATTCTGCTATTCTCGACAGTCTTACTTGAAATGTTTTTATTTACACCTACAACCTCTTTGCTCTTAGCAGAGATGAATTTTATAGGTGTAGAGAGTATGCTCTTCTTAATTAGAGGTGGCTCACTTGATGAAGCATCCAAGCCTAGTTTGCTATTAAGTCTAGCATTTTCTGTGCTTGTAATGTCCATCAGTTTGATGCTTCTCCCATTGAGGGATTCTTCAAAATTTTTGGCTTCAGACAACTTGCTCTCAATGAGAACAATATGTTCCCTGGAGGCAGCCAAATCTTTCTTAAGATTTACATTTTCTTCACTTATATTATTCATTTCAGCTAGCTTAAGTCTGAGTGAGATTATTTCTTTCTCAGATTTAATTAAGTCTGAGCAAAGGACTTTGAATTCAGCTTTGAATTCAACTGAAGTAAAATCAAAGGTAGATATTACCTGATCTGCATCAGTTTCTGCTTCTGATTCTGACTCTTCTTCATCAGAATTGTTGGCTGAGGCATTGATTGCCATCATGCAGAAGTTCTTCTCTTCTTCATTATCTTCATCATCACTGGATGAAGAGGCATCTGCTGACTCACTGCTTGAGTCATAAATTTCCATCAGGCACTGGTCATTCTCTTTTGTTTCTTCTTCACCATCTGAAGAACTGGATGAATTTTCTGAATCTATTTCACTCCAGGATTCTGCTACAAATCCTCTTCCCTTCTTTTTGTGCTTGTGGGAGGAAGACTTGCTGGAGTGTCTTCTTTCTTCTTTTTCTTTTCTCTTTTCCTTCTTGTCCTTTTTGTTTTGATTTTCTGGACAGTCTGGCAGGATATGTCCAGGTTTTCTGCAACCATAACACATGATTTCCTTAGAATTTAATTTGTCATACCTTGGCTTTTCATGGCTCTTGGATGACTTTTTCCTGAACTCTTTTCTTGCCATCTTGTAGAATCATTGGGCAAGTAGACTCATGAATTCCTCAACTCTTGGAGATTTTTCTTCTTCATCAGCTGCTTTGAAAGCTATGCTCTTTTCTCTCTTTGTTGCTGGAGATGAAGTGGATGATTCAGCTTCCCTGGATTCGATGAGCTGCTCATTGGATTTGAGCTTGCCCAACAAAGCTTCAGTGGTAATCTCATTGAGACTTCTGGCTTCCTTGATAGGCCAGATTCTGGAGTCCCATGTGCTGGGGAAGCACATAAGAATCTTATCATTGATCTCAGTGATAGAGATCACTTTATCCAAGGTTTTCAACTCATTTATATGAGGCTGAGCCAATTGTACATATCTGCAACACTTTCATTTTCTCCTTTCTTAAAATTCTCATATTGAGAAATAAGATGTGATCTCCTGTCTTTCCTTTCATCAGCAGATCCCTCAACCATGTTGTTGAGAGAAATCCATATTTCCCTTGCTGATGTGCATTCCACCACTCTTTGGAATATGTCATCAGACATTGTTTGAGCCAGAATGTTCATGGCTTTTGCATCAACACTTCTTTGCTTTTTCTGAGCTTCTGTCCATTCAGGAGGTGGGACAGCATTGTTGGCAGTTGTTGTTCCAGTACTTGCTGCTGCTGCTGTAGGTGTTGGAGGTCCTGTCAAAATCACATTAAAAATTTCTTCATCAATTGAGTTCATATACAACCTAATCCTTGCTTTCCACAGTGCAAACTTACTGAGATTGCACACAGGAGGTCTTGTGCTTGAATACTCTTTGTTTTGTGCCATGATTTTTTAACAGAAAATAAATAAAAACTCTAAAATAATTTAAGATCTAATTGATCTTCGCGATCCATGTGTTAGCCTGTAAATAAGATCAACAGCCCTCTGATACCAATTGAAAGTGGAGGTTAGATCTTGAATTAACTTTAGAGGGGGGGGGGGGGTGAATAGAGTTTAAAACTTTTCCCTTAGTTTTATAGCGGAATTGAAAATACTAATATAAGTATATGTAGAGTGAGTGATAAATAAAAACTGAAATAAAATGAATAATGAAAATAACACACAGCACAACACAGAAAAGAAATCAAACACAGAAGACACAAGGAGCTATAGTAGTTCCCCACTAAACTTGGGTACGTCTACTCTTCTACCACCCTTGGTAGGAATCCACTAGGATTTTTGCTCAGGTGCCCTCACACCAATGAGCTTTTGATAAGGTGCCCAAAAACCAACTAGATTTTTTGATCAGGTGTCTTGCCACCAATGGGGTAAACTTTTGAAGGGAATTTTAACCATGTACAAAATGGGATAGAGAGGGGTTTAGATGTTCTTCTCTGTCAAGATGTATAGAGAAACTCTAGTGGATTTGATGTTGAAAAGAACTCCTCTGTCTGATTGAAGATGTTTGGCAGTTGATTTTGCTGGAGCTTTTCTTTGAAAGATTTGATCTTCCTGTAGCAGATAAAACTGAAATGTACGAGTGCTTCTCAGATTGTTGTTGCTCTTTTGAAGATCTGGACTTGCAGCAAAAGACTGAGAGAATAATGTTAATGTTGTTCTCAGTTGAATGAGGTTGCTGCTGCTGAGGAAGAAGAAGGTGATGTTCTTTTTGCTCTTCTTTCTCTTCTCTTCCTGAAACTTTCTCCTTTCTTGATTCTTATTTTGCAGCAGGAAATCTGAGAGATAGTGTTGAAGATGTTCTCAGAAAAAGTGTTTGCTGTTGAAGGAGGAAGAAGATGAAGTTCTGTTCAATGTCGAAAAAATGCTCTGTGTAAAGAAGACGAAGATCTCTTCTTTTTGTTCTTCTGTTCTTCCAGTATATTTCTCTCTCTTTCTTTTTCTGTACTGCAAAATATTCTATGATGATCTGTCGTGTAAAAACAGCTGTGTCTTTAATCTGCTATAACATCTTTCCTTTTCTTTTGAAAAACTCTGACAGACATTAATTGCAGATTCCTTATATTAAGGAATATAAAACGCTGAAGAGTTATTTTGAAAACATAAAACAGCTGCGCCATTTAATTCTTTCATTTTCCATGAATATGTCCTTTTCCGAGGAAATGTCAACGGCTATAACTTAAATAATAAAGGAAATATATTTTCCTTACTTGATTTGATGGAAAGAGCAGTTGTTGTCGTCGATCTGAGTTCAGAGAATGAATAAGTACAATATTCTGAAATAAATCTGCACTTAAATAATAATTCTTTGATCTGAATAAAATTCGTCGAACGCAGATTCGTCGACCTCAAGATTTTTGTCAAACACAAAATTTACTTTGTCGACCTCAATTGAATCTTGCTGGAATAATTAATTTTGTAGATCTGTGAGAACTTTCATCGATCTGAATGTGTTCGTCGAACGCAGACTTGAGTTCGTCGAACGGAAGTATTCGTCGACCGCTGAGCCTGGATAAATTTGTCGACCGCTGAGCTTGAGTAAAAGCGTCGAGCGCTGAGCCGGGTTCTGTTCGTCGACCGCTGAGACAATTTGTTCGTCGACTGTTGAACCGTTGAGATGGGATCGTCGACCGTTGAGACGAGATCGTCGACCGCTGAGAAGGGCTTGAAGCAAGCCATTCGTCGAACACAGAGTGCTTGTCGTTCGTCGAACGCAGATAGCCGTTCGTCGAACGCAGTGTGGAGTTCATCGAACGCAGAATCTGAATGAATTCTCTAGATCTAACAGCCAAAACACTTGACCCATAAACTATACATTGGGGTCAACTTTGTCCATAGTCAATATGTAGTGATCCTAGCCCAAATCAGAAATAGGGTTGTTCCAACAATCTCCCCCTATTTGGGTTAGGACACTATTTGACAAAAATTGAAAATAAACAAATACTAATACAACAAAAACAATAGAGCATGAATATATCTGATATATTTTAAATATTTTATCAGATATAAAATGAATAGTACTCTGAGTTTTGAAACATTTTAATGAAAAATAAAACTAATAGGAATACAATCAGAACCTTTGATTTTTCTGAATTCTGCTGCTTCTGAATTCTGAAATTCTGATTTTGTCTGATTTTGTATTATTCTGAATTCTGATCTGTAACTGAACTGTATCTGCTATGTTAATCAGCTTTCTGAATTTGTTCTGAACTGAATATGTTATCTGCTATGAATACTGATCTTAATCTTTATCTGATTTCTGAATTTCTGATTAGCTGAGCTGTATCTGCATCTGAACTTGATCGTTAATGTATCTGAATTGTTCTGAAACGTAAATTTGCAATCAGCAAACAGCTGTAAGCTTTATCAAGCTTCTTCATACAGCAACTCCCCCTGATAGTGTCTCCCCCTGAGTTCTGGAGGTTCTTCAGCTTTCTCCCTTGCTTAGTTCATAGAACAACTCCCCCTGAGCAAAACAGTGCATCAAATGGAGCTTGTTCATACAAACTTCTCCCCCTGCCTAGTTTCAGGAAAGGCCTGAAGCTAGGCCCCTTGAAGAAGGGATATTTGATGGAGGTAGGGAAGGATGCAAGATTTATATTGCTGTTGTTCCTGCACAAGAAAATATAGATCAAGTGCAAAGGGAACTAGAAAGAGAAACAATTCTGTAGGCATTTACATAATAATAAAAAAACTTAGTTTAATATGATAAAGAATGAGGGGCAAATATAAATTTATTTTTTTATCATATTGAATCTCCATCTATCATTCCCAACTGATTTATAAAGAAAATATGTTTCTTTTCATCCAAGGGGTTGGTGAAAATGTCAGCTCTTTGCAAATCAGTAGAGATGAATTGTAGGCAAATTTTGTTTTTATCCACATTATCCCTAAGGAAGTGGTGCCTAATCTCTATGTGTTTAGTCCTACTATGGAGAACTGGATTATGTGTTATAGACATTGCACTAGTATTGTCACAAAATATAATTGAATTATTTAAGTTGACACCATAGTCTAGGAGCTGATTTTGTATCCACAATATCTGTGAGCAGCAACTGCCTGCAACTATGTATTCAGCTTCAGCTGTTGATGTAGACACAGATGTTTGTTTCTTACAAAACCAAGACACAAACCTATCACCAAAAAACTGGCAAGTTCCTGATGTGCTTTTCCTGTCTACTCTGCATCTAGCATAATCTGAATCTGAGAATCCAGTTAATTCAAATTCAGATGCTGTTGGATACCAAAGTCCTAGATTAGGGCAACCCTTTATATATCTCAAAATTCTTTTTAGTAAAATTAGATGAGATTCTTTGGGGTTAACTTGGAACCTAGCACAAATGCATGTAGCAAACATTATATCAGGCCTACTAGCTGTTAAATAAAGTAAAGAGCCAACAATTGCTCTATATACCTTCTGATCATTAGGTTTCCCTGATTCATCAGCATCAACAACATCATTAGAGGGGATGGGTGTTTTCATGGTGGAAGAATCAGACATACCAAATCTTTTCACTAATTCCTTAGCATACTTAGATTGGGATATGAAGATTCCATTTGGTTTTTTCTTCACTTGAAGACCAAGGAAGTATGATAACTCACCCATACTACTCATTTCAAATTTAGATTGCATTAGATTAGAAAAACTTTTGCACAAATTTGAATCAGTAGAGCCAAAGATAATGTCATCTACATATATTTGAACTAGTAAAGTTTGATTTTTATGTATCCTGAAAAATAAAGTTTTATCTACTATGCCTCTACATAATTTATTCTCTAAAAGAAAACTAGCTAAAGTCTCATACCATGCTCTGGGAGCTTGTTTAAGACCATATAGAGATTTCTTAAGCTTAAATACAGAAGAAGAGTGAGTTGGAGAGATGAAACCTGGTGGTTCTTCCACATAGACTTCTTCTTTGATTTCTCCATTAAAAAATGCACTCTTTACATCCATTTGATAAACCTTGAATTTCTTGTATGCATCAAATGCAAGGAAAATTCTGATTGCTTCTAACCTTGCAACTGGTGCAAAAGTTTGATCATAGTCTATTCCTTCTTCTTGTGAGTATCCTTGTGCTACTATTCTAGCTTTGTTTCTCACAATATTTCCATCTGTATCTAGCTTATTCCTATAGACCCATTTAGTTCCAATAACTGGATAATTCTTTGGTCTACGAACCAATTCCCAAACTTTGTTTGTCTCAAACTGATTGAGCTCCTCTTGCATAGCAATGATCTGGTTGGGATCTTGTTCTGCATCTTGTAGGGATTGAGGTTCAATCCGAGAGAGAAAACAAGTGTGCATCATATTCTGATTTACTTGTTGTCTTGTTTGCACACCTGCTGAAATATCGCCAATAATTTGAGATATTGGGTGATCTCTAACTGTGATGTGATCAACAGTTGGAGTGGGTCAGCAATAATTTCCACTTGGGGAATTTGTTCAACTGGAAGATGTTCTGCTGTAGTCTGAATTGAGGTGTCAGCAAAATCTGGGTGATTTTCCTCTTCACTTTCTTCAGCATTCTGCTGTTCAGGATTCAGAAATTCTTCTTTATGTAGAGCTAATTGATCTAGCTGCTCACATAGTGTAGGTACCTGCAGATTTTCTATGGTAGAAGAATTCTTCTCCTTGTAAAACATATTAGTTTCATTAAAAGAAACATGCATAGATTTTTCAATTTTAAGAGAAGATTTATTATAAATCCTATATGCTTTGCTGATTAGTGAATAACCTAAGAAAATTCCTTCATCAGATTTTGGTTCAAATTTTCTAAAATATTTCTTATCATTATTATGAATAAAACATTTACAACCAAATGCTATAAAATAGCTAACTTTAGGTTTCTTCCCTTTAAGTAATTCATTAGGAGTCTTGCCCTTAAGTTTGTGTATCAAACTTCTATTCAGCAATAGTTTGATGTGCTAACAGTCTCTGCCCAAAAGGATAGGGGCAAATTAGCATCTGCAGGCAATGTTCTTGCTGATTCAATTAGAGTTCTATTTTTCCTTTCAACTACCCCATTTTGTTGAGGAGTTCTAGGAGCTGAGAAGCAATGCCTGATACCTTCCTTCTCACAGAATTCTTGCATAAGAAGAGACTCAAACTCAGTGCCATGATCACTTCTGATCAATGCAACTTCAGTAGAGTACTCAATCTTTATGCTCTTAAGAAAGTTTGTAAGAACTTTAAAGTTATCTGACTTTTCTCTCAAAAAGAACACCCAAGTGAATCTAGAGAAGTCATCTACAATAACTAGAGTGTAAGACTTCCCCCCTAAACTCTTTGTTGCAATAGGTCCAAAATGGTCCATATGTAGCAAATATAAGATTCTAGGTGAATCACTTTTAGATAATGATTTAAAACTATTTTTAGTTTGCTTGCCTAGTTGACATGCCCTACAAAGACCCTCTTTCTTATATGAACCTAAGGGTAAACCTCTAACAAGATTGTCCTTAGATAATTTAGCAATGGTCCTAAGGTTTACATGTCCTAATTTTTTATGCCAAAGTTCACTAGGTTTGCTTAATTCATTAAATAAACAAATTTTTGATGTAGATGAATTGAAATTCACTAAGTAAATATTACCTTGCCTAATACCTGATAAAACAATAACATTATCAACAGATTTAATAAGACATTTTAATTTATTAAAGGTTACCTGATATCCTTCATCACATAATTAGCTTATGTTGATGAGGTTGTGCTTTAGTCCCTTGACATAAGCTACCTCTTTGAAGGTGACTTCTCCAACTTTGACTTTTCCATAGCCTTTGGTCTGTCCACAGTTGGAGACTCCAAATATAACTTTTGGTCCAAGCTTTGCCTTGTAGTTGTTCAGGTTGGCCTTGTTTCCTGTCATATGTTTTGAACAGCCACTGTCCAAATACCATTTTTCATTTATTCTTGGACAGCTGTGTACCTGCAAGAACAAGAAAATAATCTATTTGTTCTTGACCCAGATTACCTTGGGTCTTTTTGTATTTCCACACAAATCTGAAATAAAAGACATTTCAGGTTGGTCCTTATAACCTTGTGGATGATATCTCCTTGGAGGTATTATCCATTCAGTGAAAGGATTGATAGAATGTGAAGAATGATAATTGTTCAAATTTGCTGTATAGTTTCTGTTCGATGAACTGGGCTGAGTTCGTCGAGCGCCGTCCGACAAATGACTAAGATTTCATCGAGCGCCGTTCATATAATTACTATATTGAAAATCTGTCTTCAGAGTTCGTCGAGCTCCGTTCGACGAAGTGGATGCATTTCGTCGAGCTCCTTTCGACGAATTCTGCTGAATTCTGCTATTCTCGACAGTCTTACTTGAAATGTTTTTATTTACTCCTACAACCTCTTTGCTCTTAGCAGAGATGAATTTTATAGGTGTAGAGAGTATGCTCTTCTTAATTAGAGGTGACTCACTTGATGAAGCACCCAATCCTAGTTTGCTATTAAGTCTAGCATTTTCTGTGCTTGTAATGTCCATCAGTTTGATGCTTCTCCCATTGAGGGATTCTTCAAACTTTTTGGCTTCAGACAACTTGCTCTCAATGAGAACAATATGTTCCCTGGAGGCAACCAAATCTTTCTTAAGATTTACATTTTCTTCACTTATATTATTCATTTCAGCTAGCTTAAGTCTGAGTGAGATTATTTCTTTCTCAGATTTAATTAAGTCTGAGCAAAGGACTTTGAATTCAGCTTTGAATTCAACTGAAGTAAAATCAAAGGTAGATATTACCTGATCTGCATCAGTTTCTGCTTCTGACTCTTCTTCATCAGAATTGTTGGCCGAGGCATTGATTGCCATCATGCAGAAGTTCTTCTCTTCTTCATTATCTTCATCATCACTGGATGAAGAGGCATCTGCTGACTCACTGCTTGAGTCATAAATTTCCATCAGGCACTGGTCATTCTCTTTTGTTTCTTCTTCACAATATGAAGAACTGGATGAATTTTCTGAATCTATTTCACTCCAGGATTCTGCTACAAATCCTCTTCCCTTCTTTTTGTGCTTGTGGGAGGAAGACTTGCTGGAGTGTCTTCTTTCTTCTTTCTTCTTTTCTCTTTTCCTTCTTGTCCTTTTTGTTTTGATTTTCTGGACAGTCTGGCAGGATATGTCCAGGTTTTCTGCAACCATAACACATGATTTCCTTAGAATTTAATTTGTCATACCTTGGCTTTTCATGGCTCCTGGATGACTTTTTCCTGAAGTCTTTTCTTGCCATCTTGTAGAATCTTTGGGCAAGTAGACTCATGAATTCCTCATCTCTTGGAGATTTTTCTTCTTCATCAGCTGCTTTGAAAGCTATGCTCTTTTCTCTCTTTGTTGCTGGAGATGAAGTGGATGATTCAGCCTCCCTGGATTCGATGAGCTGCTCATTAGATTTGAGCTTGCCCAACAAAGCTTCAGTGGTAATCTCATTGAGACTTCTGGCTTCCTTGATAGGCCAGATTTTGGAGTCCCATGTGTTGGGGAAGCACATAAGAATCTTATCATTGATCTCAGTGATAGAGATCACTTTATCCAAGGTCTTCAGCTCATTTATTATGAGGCTGAGCCTATTGTACATATCTACAACACTTTCATTTTCTCCTTTCTTAAAATTCTCATACTGAGAAATAAGATGTGATCTCCTGTCTTTCCTTTCATCAGCAGATCCCTCAACCATGTTGTTGAGAGAAATCCATATTTCCCTTGCTGATGTGCATTCCACCACTCTTTGGAATATGTCATCAGACATTGTTTGAGACAGAATGTTCATGGCTTTTGCATCAACACTTCTTTGCTTTTTCTGAGCTTTTGTCCATTCAGGAGGTGGGACAACATTGTTGGCAGTTGTTGTTCCAATACTTGCTGCTGCTGTAGGTGTTGGAGGTCCTGTCAAAATCACATTAAAAATTTCTTCATCAATTGAGTTCATATACAACCTAATCCTTGCTTTCCACAGTATAAACTTACTGAGATTGCACACAGGAGGTCGTGTGCTTGAATACTCTTTGTTTTGTGCCATGATTTTTTAACAGAAAATAAATAAAAACTCTAAAATAATTTAAGATCTAATTGATCTTTGCGATCCAGGTGTTAGCCTGTAAATAAGATCAACAGCCCTCTGATACCAATTGAAAGTGGAGGTTAGATCTTGAATTAACTCTAGAGGGGGGGGGGGGGGGGGGGAGTGAATAGAGTTTAAAACTTTTCCCTTAGTTTTATAGCGGAATTGAAAATACTAATATAAGTATATGTGTATAGAGTGAGTGATAAATAAAAACTGAAATAAAATGAATAATGAAAATAACACACAGCACAACACAGAAAAGAAATCAAACACAGAAGACACAAGGAGCTATAGTAGTTCCCCACTAAACTTGGGTACGTCTACTCTTCTACCACCCTTGGTAGGAATCCACTAGAATTTTTGATCAGGTGCCCTCACACCAATGAGCTTTTGATAAGGTGCCCAAAAACCAACTAGATTTTTTGATCAGGTGTCTTGCCACCAATGGGGTAAACTTTTGAAGGGAGTTTTAACCCTGTACAAAATGAGATAGAGAGGGGTTTAGATGTTCTTCTCTGTCAAGATGTATAGAGAATACTCTAGTGGATTTGATGTTGAAAAGAACTCCTCTGTCTGATTGAAGATGTTTGACAGTTGATTTTGCTGGAGCTTTTCTTTGAAAGATTTGATCTTCCTGTAGCAGATAAAACTGAAATGCACGAGTGCTTCTCAGATTGTTGTTGCTCTTTTGAAGATCTGGACTTGCAGCAAAAGACTGAGAGAATAATGTTAATGTTGTTCTCAGTTGAATGAGGTTGCTGCTGTTGAGGAAGAAGAAGGTGATGTTCTTTTTGTTCTTCTTTCTCTTCTCTTCCTGAAACTTTCTCCTTTCTTGATTCTTATTTTGCAGCAGGAAATCTGAGAGATAGTGTTGAAGATGTTCTCAGAAAAAGTGTTTACTGCTGAAGGAGGAAGAAGATGAAGTTCTGTTCACTGTCGAAAAAATGCTCTGTGTAAAGAAGACGAAGATCTCTTCTTTTTGTTCTTCTGTTCTTCCAGTATATTTCTCTCTCTTTCTTTTTCTGTACTGCAAAATATTCTATGATGATCTGTCGTGTAAAAACAGCTGTGTCTTTAATCTGCTATAACTTCTTTCCTTTTCTTTTGAAAAACTCTGACAGACATTAATTGCAGATTCCTTATATTAAGGAATATAAAATGCTGAAGAGTTATTTTGAAAACATAAAACAGCTGCGCCATTTAATTCTTTAATTTTCCATGAATATGTCCTTTTCCGAGGAAATGTCAACGGCTATAACTTAAATAATAAAGGAAATATATTTTCCTTACTTGATTTGATGGAAAGAGCCGTTGTTGTCGTCGATCTGAGTTCAGAGAATGAATAAGTACAATATTCTGAAATAAATCTGCACTTAAATAATAATTCATCGATCTGAATAAAATTCGTCGAACGCAGATTCGTCGACCTCAAAATTTTTGTCAAACACAAAATTTACTTTGTCGACCTCAATTGAATCTTGCTGGAATAATTAATTTTGTAGATCTGTGAGAACTTTCATCGATCTGAATGTGTTCGTCGAATGCAGACTTAAGTTCATCGAACGGAAGTATTCGTCGACCGCTGAGCCTGGATAAATTCATCGACCGCTGAGCTTGAGTAAAAGCGTCGAGCGCTGAGCCAGGTTCTGTTCGTCGACCGCTGAGATAATTTGTTCGTCGACCGTTGAACCGCTGAGATGGGATCGTCGACCGTTGAGACGAGATCGTCGACCGCTGAGACGGACTTGAAGCAAGCCATTCGTCGAACACAGAGTGCTTGTCATTCGTCGAACGCAGATAGCCATTCGTCGAACGCAGTGTGGAGTTCATCGAACGCAGAATCTGAATGAATTCTCTAGATCTAACAGCCAAAACACTTGACCCATAAACTATACATTGTGGTCAACTTTGTCCTTTGTCAACATATAGTGATCCTAGCCCAAATCAGAAATAGGGTTGTTCCAACAATCTCCCCCTATTTGGGTTAGGACACTATTTGACAAAAATTGAAAATAAACAAATACTAATACAGCAAAAACAACAGAGCATGAATATATCTGATATATTTTAAATATTTTATCAGATATAAAATGAATAGTACTCTGAGTTTTGAAACATTTTAATGAAAAATAAAACTAATAGGAATACAATCAGAACCTTTGATTTTTCTGAATTCTGCTGCTTCTGAATTCTGAAATTCTGATTTTGTCTGATTTTGTATTATTCTGAATTCTGATCTGTAATTGAACTGTATCTGCTATGTTAATCAGCTTTCTGAATTTGTTCTGAACTGAATATGTAATCTGCTATGAATTCTGATCTTAATCTTTATCTGATTTCTGAATTTCTGATTAGCTGAGCTGTATCTGCATCTGAACTGTATCTGCATCTGAACTTGATCAAGAATGTATCTGAATTTTTCTGAAACGTAAATTTGCAATCAGCAAACTCTGTAAGCTTTATCAAGCTTCTTCATACAACAACTCCCCCTGAGAGTGTCTTCCCCCTGAGTTCTGGAGGTTCTTCAGCTTTCTCCCTTGTTAGTTCATAGAACAACTCCCCCTGAGCAAAAAAGTGCATCAAATGGAGCTTGTTCATACAAACTTCTCCCCCTGCCTAGTTTCAGGAAAGGCCTGAAGCTAGGCCCCTTGAAGAAGGGATATTTGATGGATATAGGGAAGGATGCAAGATTTATATTGCTGTTGTTCCTGCATAAGAAAATATAGATCAAGTGCAAAGGGAACTAGAAAGAGAAACAATTCTGTAGGCATTTACATAATAATAAAAAAACTTAGTTTGATATGATAAGGAATGAGGGGTAAATAGAATTTTTTTTTATCATATTGAATCTCCATCTATCATTCCCAACTGATTTATAAAGAAAATATGTTTCTTTTCATCCAAGGGCTTGGTGAAAATGTCAGCTCTTTGCAAATCAGTAGAGATGAATTGTAGGCAAATTTTGTTTTTATCCACATTATCCCTAAGAAAGTGGTGCCTCATCTCTATATGTTTAGTCCTACTATGGAGAACTGGATTATGTGTTATAGATATTGCACTAGTATTGTCACAAAATATAATTGAATTATTTAAGTTGACACCATAGTCTAGGAGCTGATTTTGTATCCACAATATCTATGAGCAGCAACTGCCTGCAACTAGGTATTCAGCTTCAGCTGTTGATGTAGACACAGATGTTTGTTTCTTACAAAACCAAGACACAAGCCTATCACCAAAAAACTGGCAAGTTCCTGATGTGCTTTTCCTGTCTACTCTGCATCTAGCATAATCTGAATCTGAGAATCCAGTTAATTCAAATTCAGATGCTGTTGGATACCAAAGTCCTAGATTAGGGCAACCCTTTATATATCTCAAAATTCTTTTTAGTAAAATTAGATGAGATTCTTTGGGGTTAACTTGGAACCTAACACAAATGCATGTAGCAAACATTATATCAGGCCTACTAGCTGTTAAATAAAGTAAAGAGCCAACAATTGCTCTATATACCTTCTGATCAATAGGTTTCCTTGATTCATCAGCATCAACAACAGCATTAGAGGGCATGGGTGTTTTCATGGTGGAAGAATCAGACATACCAAATCTTTTCACTAATTCCTTAGCATACTTAGATTGGGATATGAAGATTCCATTTGGTGTTTGCTTCACTTGAAGACCAAGGAAGAATGATAACTCACCCATACTACTCATTTCAAATTTAGATTGCATTAGATTAGAAAAACTTTTGCACAAATTTGAATCAGTAGAGCCAAAGATAATGTCATCTACATATATTTGAACTAGTAAAGTTTGATTTTTATGTATCCTGAAAAATAAAGTTTTATCTACTATGCCTCTACATAATTTATTCTCTAAAAGAAAACTAGCTAAAGTCTCATACCATGCTCTGGGAGCTTGTTTATGACCATAGAGAGCTTTCTTAAGCTTAAATACAGAAGAAGAGTGAGTTGGAGAGATGAAACATGATGGTTGTTCCACATAGACTTCTTCTTTGATTTCTCCATTCAAAAATGCACTCTTTACATCCATTTGATAAACCTTGAATTTCTTGTATGCATCAAATGCAAGGAAAATTCTGATTGCTTCTAACCTTGCAACTGGTGCAAAAGTTTGATCATAGTCTATTCCTTCTTCTTGTGAGTATCCTTGTGCTACTATTCTAGCTTTGTTTCTCACAATATTTCCATCTGTATCTAGCTTATTCCTGTAGACCCATTAAGTTCCAATAACTGGATAATTCTTTGGTCTAGGAACCAATTTCCAAACTTTGTTTGTCTCAAACTGATTGAGCTCCTCTTGTATAGCAATGATCTGGTTGGGATCTTGTTCTGCATCTTGAAGGGATTGAGGTTCAATCCGAGAGAGAAAACAAGTGTGCATCATATTCTGATTTACTTGTTGTCTTGTTTGCACACCTGCTGAAATATCACCAATAATTGGAGATATTGGGTGATCTCTAACTGTGATGTGATCAACAGTTGGAGTGGGTCAGCAATAATTTCCACTTGGGGAATTTGTTCTATTGGAAGATGTTCTGCTGTAGTCTGAATTGAGGTGTCAGCAAAATCTGGGTGATTTTCTTCTTCACTTTCTTCAGCATTCTGCTGTTCAGGATTCAGAAATTCTTCTTTATGTAGAGCTAATCGATCTAGCTGCTCACATAGTGTAGGTACCTGCAGATTTTCTATGGTAGAAGAATTCTTCTCCATGTAAAACATATTAGTTTCATTAAAAGAAACATGCATAGATTCTTCAATTTTAAGAGAAGATTTATTATAAATCCTATATGCTTTGCTGTTTAGTGAATAACCAAAGAAAATTCCTTCATCAGATTTTGGTTCAAATTTTCTAAGATATTTCTTATCATTATTATGAATAAAACATTTACAACCAAATGCTATAAAATAGCTAACTTTAGGTTTCTTCCCTTTAAGTAATTCATTAGGAGTCTTGCCCTTAAGTTTGTGTATCAAACTTCTATTCAGCATATAGTTTGATGTGCTAACAGTCTCTATCCAAAAGGATAGGGGCAAATTAGAATCTGCAAGCAATGTTCTTGCTGATTCAATTAGAGTTCTATTTTTCCTTTCAACTACCCCATTTTGTTGAGGAGTTCTAGGAGCTGAGAAGCAATGCCTGATACCTTCCTTCTCACAGAATTCTTGCATAAGAAGAGACTCAAACTCAGTGCCATGATCACTTCTGATCAATGCAACTTCAGTAGAGTACTCAATCTTTATGCTCTTAAGAAAGTCTATAAGAACTTTAAAGTTATCTGACTTTTCTCTCAAAAAGAACACCCAAGTGAATCTAGAGAAGTCATCTACAATAACTAGAGTGTAAGACTTCCCCCCTAAACTCTTTGTTGCAATAGGTCCAAAAAGGTCCATATGTAGCAAATATAAGATTCTAGGTGAATCACTTTTAGATAATGATTTAAAACTATTTTTAGTTTGCTTGCCTAGTTGACATGCCCTACAAAGACCCTCTTTCTTATATGAACCTAAGGGTAAACCTCTAACAAGATTGTCCTTAGATAATTTAGCAATGGTCCTAAGGTTTACATGTCCTAATCTTTTATGCCAAAGTTCACTAGGTTTGCTTAATTCATTAAATAAACAAATTTCTGATGTAGATGAATTGAAATTCACTAAGTAAATATTACCTTGCCTAATACCTGATAAAACAATAACATTATCAACAGATTTAATAAGACATTTCAATTTATTAAAGGTTACCTGATATCCTTCATCACATAATTGGCTTATGTTGATGAGGTTGTGCTTTAGTCCCTTGACATAAGCTACCTCTTTGAAGGTGACTTCTCCAACTTTGACTTCTCCATAGTCTTTGGTCTGTCCACAGTTGGAGTCTCCAAATATAACTTTTGGTCCAAGCTTTGCCTTGTAGTTGTTCAGGTTGGCCTTGTTTCCTGTCATATGTTTTGAACAGCCACTGTCCAAATACCTTTTTTCATTTATTCTTGGACAGCTGTGTACCTGCAAGAGCAAGAAAATAATTTATTTGTTCTTGACCCAGATTACCTTGGGTGTTTTTGTATTTCCACAAAAATCTGAAATAATGGACATTTCAGGTTGGTACTTATAACCTTGTGGATGATATCTCATTGGTGGTATTATCCATTCAGTGAAAGGATTGATAGAATGTGAAGAATGATAATTGTTCAAATTTGCTGTATAGTTTCTGTTCGATGAACTGGGCTGAGTTCGTCGAGCGCCATTCGACAAATGACTAAGATTTCGTCGAGCGCCGTTCATATAATTACTATTTTGAAAATCTGTCTTCAGAGTTCGTCGAGCTCCGTTCGACGAAGTGGATGCATTTCATTGAGCTCCGTTCGACGAATTCTGCTGAATTCTGCTATTCTCGACAGTCTTACTTGAAATGTTTTTATTTACTCCTACAACCTCTTTGCTCTTAGCAGAGATGAATTTTATAGGTGTAGAGAGTATGCTCTTCTTAATTAGAGGTGGCTCACTTGATGAAGCACCCAAGCCTAGTTTGCTATTAAGTCTAGCATTTTCTGTGCTTGTAATGTCCATCAGTTTGATGCTTCTCCCATTGAGGGATTCTTCAAACTTTTTGGCTTCAGACAACTTGCTCTCAATGAGAACAATATGTTCCCTGGAGGCAGCCAAATCTTTCTTAAGATTTACATTTTCTTCACTTATATTATTCATTTCAGCTAGCTTAAGTCTGAGTGGGATTATTTCTTTCTCAGATTTAATTAAGTCTGAGCAAAGGACTTTGAATTTAGCTTTGAATTCAACTGAAGTAAAATCAAAGGTAGATATTACCTGATCTGCATCAGTTTCTGCTTCTGACTCTTCTTCATCAGAATTGTTGGCTGAGGCATTGATTGCCATCATGCAGAAGTTCTTCTCTTCTTCATTATCTTCATCATCAATGGATGAAGAGGCATCTGCTGACTCACTGCTTGAGTCATAAATTTCCATCAGGCACTGGTCATTCTCTTTTGTTTCTTCTTCACCATCTGAAGAACTGGATGAATTTTCTGAATCTATTTCACTCCAGGATTCTGCTACAAATCCTCTTCCCTTCTTTTTGTGCTTGTGGGAGGAAGACTTGCTGGAGTGTCTTCTTTCTTCTTTTTCTTTTCTCTTTTCCTTCTTGTCCTTTTTGTTTTGATTTTCTGGACAGTCTGGCAGGATATGTCCAGGTTTTCTGCAACCATAACACATGATTTCCTTAGAATTTAATTTGTCATACCTTGGCTTTTCATGGCTCCTGGATGACTTTTTCCTGAAGTCTTTTCTTGCCATCTTGTAGAATCTTTTGGCAAGTAGACTCATGAATTCCTCATCTCTTGGAGATTTTTCTTCTTCATCAGCTGCTTTGAAAGCTATGCTCTTTTTCTCTCTTTATTGCTGGAGATGAAGTGGATGATTCAGCTTCCCTGGATTCGATGAGCTGCTCATTGGATTTGAGCTTGCCCAACAAAGCTTCAGTGGTAATCTCATTGAGACTTCTGGCTTCCTTGATAGGCCAGATTCTGGAGTCCCATGTGCTGGGGAAGCACATAAGAATCTTATCATTGATCTCAGTGATAGAGATCACTTTATCCAAGGTCTTCAGCTCATTTATTATAAGGCTGAGTGTACAACCCCGATGTTCGCCAGGAAGCAACCAAAGCTCGCGCTCAAGGAGGCGAGCCAAGAGGGGCGAACCCTGATCTCCGGCGAGGCAGGCCAAGGAAGAGCAAGAGACTGCGCAGGCGAGCGAGCCCAGCGAAGGGAGGGTAACCGGCTCTTTTTGAGCTCGGCGAGGGCAGTGCATGTGAGCCCGACCAGTTGAAGAGGGAGCTCGCCAGGCGAGCCCGGAACCTCGGGGTACAGTTAGCCACTCTTGGGGTACAGTTAGCCATCCTGGGGTTCGCCGACCCAGAGGCTCGCGAGGGCAGTGCATGCGAGCCCGACCAGTTGAGGAGGGAGCTCGCCAGGCGAGCCCGGAACCTCGGGGTACAGTTAGCCACTCTTGGGGTACAGTTAGCCATCCTGGGGTTCGCCGACCCAGAGGCTCGCGAGGGCAGTGCATGCGAGCCCGACCAGTTGAGGAGGGAGCTCGCCAGGCGAGCCCGGAACCTCGGGGTACAGTTAGCCACTCTTGGGGTACAGTTAGCCATTTTGGGGTGCGGATAGCCATCCTGGGGTTCGCCGACCCAGGGGGTCGCGAGCTCCGCTCGCGAGGGCAGTCGGCTTGGCCGGGTCGCTATGAGCGAGCCCAACCATCCGAGGAAGGGGTCTGCTAGGCGTGCCCGCCTAGAAGGAGTGCTGATAATACCTCTGGGGGTTCGCCGACCCGGAGGCTCGCGGGCTCCACTCGCGAGGGAGGTCGCGAAGTGGGCTGGCTCGCCCCGTAAAAGTCCAAGAAGGGATTTTTTACCAAGAGGCTCCCGGCGGTCTGCACTTAGCCTCTCCAAACAGCGGGGTTTGGCTGTTGGCAGACCAATCCGGTGTGCGGATAGTAAGAATGGACAGCGGGATTTGGTTATTGACAGACCACAAAACTAAAATCTATAAATAGACCTCAAAGGGCACCTTGGAAGTGGACCGGTTCATTATCTTTGAGCCCTTCTCTCCCTAGGACGCTTTGGTTTGGGCTCTCCAGCTCTCCAAGGTGCCCGAGTCTTAGCTTTGGCTTGGGAGGGGAAGCGCTCAACGATCTTCCGGGTTAGTGGAGGGACCTCCTCGCTGAGACTAGGGTCTTTGTTCTTTGCTCGAGTCGTCAACCTTACCTCACCCGAGGGACCGGTAAGGGCTAGCTGCCCCTCATCTCGGTGAGGGCCCCGAGCTCCACACGAGACCGAGAAATCGGTTTCAACATTTTGGTGCGGTGAGCGTGGAGCGCGGCTGGTTCAAGAAAGTCCCAAGGAAGAGTTATGGCTGGGGATGAAGAGCAGGGCGAGGAGTTCGGCGAGACCCCTCAGGAAGCAATGGCCAGGATGTTCGCGGATTTCAGGAAGGAGGTGCTCGACACCTTGGGGTTCACGTTCACGGCTCTGCGAAGTGAGTTTGCGACCCCGGCACCTCAGGCGACCACTCCCCCAGCGGCAGTCGGCGAGAGGGCACCAGGAGGAAGGGCTGGAAAAGAAGTTGCCATTGAACCAGGACATGACAGGGAAGGGCGAGTGCTGTTCGCCAGTCCGGCGAGCCCGGTGTTAGCGAGCTCCGCGCAAGGCGATTTCGGTGCCGACGAGCTCTGCCCCAGCGAGCGCGGCGCAGGCGAGCGCGCGCCAGGAAGATGCGACGACAGTCGGGGTGGTTCAGGCGAGCGTCGCCCTCGCGAGTGCGACCCCAAGCTTGGCGAGCAAACTGGGTCCGCGAGCCGAGCGAGAGAAGATGGTAGGAGGGGGAAGCCCCTTCTGCGAATTAGTGTTGTCTGCACCCGTTCCAGCGGGATTCGGGGAATGGGATAGAGTTTACTACAATGGCAGAGATGACCCAGTTCAGCATCTGCAGTCTTTCGAGGACTCGGTCTCCATCAGGCCGATGTCCGATGCCTTCAAGTGTCGGCTCTTCGCCGTCACTCTCAAGGAGAAGGCCAGGGACTGGTTTCATTCACTTCCGGCAGGCTCCATCTACGCGTTCGAGGACCTGCGCCGAAGTTTTTTGTTGAGATTTTCAACTTCAAAGAGGAGGAAGAAAGACGCTGATTCCCTCTTCGCGGTGAAGCAGGAGTCCAGGGAGACGTTGGCTCAGTACGCGGATCGGTTCCAGGAGGAAGTACAGCTCACTCAGGAGGTGCCCGGGTTTGCACTTCAACTCGCCTTCATGGTCGGGTTGAAGGAAAGTTTCTTCAAGATGGCATTGAAAAGGAAGGCCCCCGTCTCCTATGAGGAGCTGATGGAGAGGGTGGCGGAGGAAGTAGCAAGCGAAGAAGCCAACCCAGAGCTCACCAAGAGGCTGGCAAGGCTCAGTGAGCCGGAGACGAGGCAGCAAGAGGTCAGAAGAAGAGAAGAGCCCCGGGCCCCGGAGGGGGGATGGAGGCCGCAGGGTGGAGGAGTGCAGGGGCAAGGAAGGCGTTATGGCCCGGGGAGGGGTAACCATTTCGAAGGACAATGGAGACCCCCCCAGTTGGGGTGGAGGCAGGGCCCGATGCAGTTGCCCCCCCCACCTCAACAGGCCATGGCAATTGGCCGGGGAAGAGGAAGGGGAAGAGGAGGAGAAGCGGAGACGGCGGCCGCTAGGAGAAGAAGGAACAGGATAGCAGAGACCGGGGCAAGGGAAGCGGCGGTGCCCTATTGCATCTTCCACGATGTGGAAGGCCACTCCACGGACACCTGTCCGGAGTTCCTGGAGGTGAAGAGGGGCCGAGCACCCGCGCCACCACCGCAGCAACCATTAAGGATCGTGGAGGTGGAACCTCGGGAGGAGGAGGAGGAAAGATGTGAGGATAGAGCAGATCTGGGGAATAGAGGAGGGATCAGAGTGATCCATGGGGGGGGGGTAGGGGCGGAGGCGACCCGCAAGGCTAGTCTCCATACCATCTACCGCCGGAGCGTAGCGTCAACATCCACCGCTCCACCCCCAGCCGAAAAAATTATTTTCACCCAAAAGGACATGCCGAGCTACGAAGACCCGTTCTGCGACGCGCTGGTCATCCAGACGGCGATCGAGAACTTCACCGTCTCCCGAATCCTAGTGGACAATGGGAGTTCGGTCAATGTCATCTTCAAGAAGGCATTCGACAAGATGGAGGTGGAGCCCAGAAGGGTGTTGGCCTCGGATGGCCCCCTGTTCGGATTTTCGGGAGAAAGGAAGGAAGTAGAAGGAGGGGTAGGGCTCCATGTGACCCTGGGTGGGCAGTCTCGGAACTGTCGCTTTGTCATAGTGGACGCCCCGAGCAGTTACAGCGCCATCTTCGGACGACCACTCATCAGCGCGTTCCGTTGCGTCCCTTCCACTTTCCATCAGTGCCTCAAGTTCAACGACGGAGGGGTCCAGGTGCGGGTCAGGGGGGATCCCAAGGTAGCAAGACAGTGCTACGTGACGGCCGTCAACACCATCTCCTGGATGGGAGAAGCCGAGGAGTGGGATAAGGTGACGGAGGAGGTAGCCGAAGCCGGAGGTCTGGAGGTGGCTGAAGAGAAGAAGGGAGGTGAAGTTCATGCCCAGGAAGGGGTGGCTAAGATACCCCGGGCGGAGAGAAAGGAAGAAGAGGAGAAGGCCCAGGAGGAAAAGGCGGAAGAGCTGATGGTGTTAGGGGAGGGAGTCGAGGAAGAGATCCCGGCTCCCGCTTGTGCCGAGGAAGAGAAGGCTTGGGGGGAGCAGTCCCGGTTGGAGGCCGTGGACGAGGTTGTGGAGCTCGAGGTCATCACCCGGCTGGGGGTGGTGGAAAAAGTCCGGGTCAGCGGAGGACTCAGCCCAGGAGATCAAGCGGAGATTCTAGCTTGCGTGCAACAGAATGTGGACGTCTTCGCTTGGAGCGCCACCGAAATGCCCGGGATCGATGCAGATGTGGCGTGCCATCGCCTCAACCTCGACCCCGGTGCCCGCCCCATCTGCCAGAAGAGGAGAGCCGTCGCAGACAAGCTAGAAGGGCCCATCCACGAGGAGGTGGGCAAACTCCTGCAGGCCGGATTTGCATCGGAGATCCAGTATCCAGGCTGGGTCTCCAATGTCGTTATGGTGAAGAAGGGTGGAGGTAAGTGGCGTATGTGTATCGATTTTTCACTTCTTAATAAAGCATGCCCGAAAGATTGCTACCCCTTGCCCAGAATCGACGCGCTGGTTGACTCAGCCGTCAGTTTTACTATAATGTCCTTCTTAGATGCTTTTTCAGGTTACCATCAAATCCGCATGCATCCCCCGGACATTAAGGACGTTTCCTTCATCACGGGGGATGGATGTTATTGCTATAAGATGATGCCCTTCGGGCTCAAGAACGCAGGGGCAACATACCAAAGGATGATGGATAGGGTCTTCCGCGAACAGAAAGGAAGAAATTTAGAGGTCTATGTCGACGACCTCATGGTTAAGAGCCGAGACCTCGGGACCCACCTCCGAGACCTCGAAGAGACATTCGGGACCCTGCGGCGGTACAAGATGAAGCTTAATCCCTTGAAGTGTGTCTTCGGGGCAAGCCGAGGAAAGTTCCTGGGCCATTTGCTCACCCCCACGGGAGTGGAGCCCAACCCGGACAAAGTTAAAGCGGTGATGGAATTAGAGTCGCCGAGGAACCCGAAGGAGGTCCAGAGCCTCACAGGGAAATTGGCTGGGCTCAGTAGATTCCTCTCCAAGGCGGGAGAAAAATGTGCACCTTTTTTCAAAGTACTGTGGGGAAACAAGAAGTTCGAATGGACCCCGGAATGCGAGAGGGCCTTCCAAGCCCTGAAAGAACAGCTCACTCAAACCCCTCTGCCCCAGGGACCGAGACCAGGAGAGGACCTATCTCTATACCTAGGGGTAGGATCCGAGGCAGTAAGTTCCGTGCTAATCCGGGAGGAGGGAAAGAAACAGTTCCCAATCTACTATGTTAGTCGAGTGCTGAAGAAGGCGGAACTCCGATACCCAATCCTAGAAAAGTTAGCCTTCGCCTTGGTGGTATCGGCCCGGAGGCTCCGGCCTTACTTTCAAGCCCATTCAATTAAAGTAGTGACCGACCATCCGCTCCGCAAAATCATGGAAGGGGTGGAACACTCAGGAAGGTTGGCAAAGTGGTCCGTGGAGTTAAGCGAGTTCAACATCACCTTCGCACCCAGGACATCCATCAGGGCTCAAGCAGTGGCAGACTTCATGGCCGACTACGCGGCCGAAGTGGGGGAGCACGAGCCACCTCCCCCGGAAGCATAGAAGATGTTGGTGGACGGAGCGTCGGGAAAACACTCCTTCGGGGGGGGGGGGGGGAATAGTCCTAGTGAGTCCTCAGGGGACTCGGATTGAGCAAGCCTTAAACATCCGTTTCCCGATCACCAACAACCAGGCGGAGTACGAAGCAGTGATAGCGGGCCTTCGGCTGGCCCGGGAACTGGGTGTGCAGGACGTGGAGGTCTCCAAAGACTCCATGGTGGTGGCATGCCAGATCAAAGGCGAGTTTGAAGCAAAGGATCCAACCCTCCTACTATACCTGGAGAAGGTTAAGGGAGTCATCGGGCAGTTCCACACCTTCTCAATCAAACATGTGCCGAGGGAGGAGAGCACCCAGGCGGACCTCTTAGCCAAGTTCGGTCCCCGGGCGGGGGGGACGACTTCGGAACTCTTCCGGCCCTCCATCGAGGAAGGAGAATTGATGGAAGTAGATCAACAAGCCTCATGGATGGATCCGTTCGTCACCTTCTTATCCACTGGGCAGTTCCCTGGAAATGATGTGGATAGAAGACGCTTCAGGTATAAGTCCGCCTATTACTCTTTGCATGCAGGGGGGCTATATAGAAAGACTCTCTCGGGACTCCTGGCCCGTTGTGTCTCCGAGGAGGAGGTCCCGAGAGTGCTGGAAGAAATCCACTCCGGGGAATGCGACAGTCACTCCGGGAGTCGGACCCTGGAAGGAAGAGTATTGAGGCAAGGCTACTTCTGGCCCACTCTCAGCAAAGACGCGGCCGAGTTCGCGAGGAAATGTCAAAAATGCCAGCTCTATGCTCCACTCCAGCTCCTCCCAGCCCAAAGACTCCGGACCATCACGGCTCCCTGGCCCTTCGCCATATGGGGGCTGGATCTGGTCGGTCCCTTCCCCAAGCCAGCGGCCAGAGGAAGTTCCTGCTGGTCATGATCGACTACTTCTCTAAGTGGGTAGAAGTAAAAGCACTCGCTAAGGTAACCTCTCAGGTTGTAAGGAATTTTATATGGGGGGAGATAATTTGCAGGCATGGACTCCCTCTAGCTATAGTGACGGACAACGGGCCACAGTTTGCTAGTGAAGAGTTTGTCGGTTTTTGCACCCAGCTCGGCGTTGATCTCAGGTTCGCATCGGTCCACCACCCGAGGAGCAATGGGCAAGTGGAGGCGGCGAACAAGATAATCGTCAACCTGCTAAAAAAGAAAGTGGAAAACCTACGAGGAAGTTGGGTGGAACAACTACCCTCCGTCCTCTGGGCCATGAGGACTACTCCGAATACCGCCACCGGGGAGACTCCGTTCAAGCTCTCCCACGGGTCCGAGGCCGTTCTCCCCATAGAGTTCGAGGTAAAGACCCCCCGGGTGACCGCTGCATGCGAGGGGGATGAAGAGTGGCTAGAAGGTAACAATGCCGAGCAGAGGCTATCCTTGGACCTGGTGGAAGAACTCCGGGACTTGGCCACCATCAGGCAGGAAGAGGTCAAGAGGCGGATGGCTCGATATTTTGACAAACATATCCGGGTCAAACACTTTCAGAAGGGGGACCTAGTCCTGAAGAAGGTCGATGCGGCCGGCAGAGGGGCCACAGTGGGTAAGCTTAACCCCAACTGGGAAGACCCATATATTGTAAGCGAGGTGCTCAAGTCGGGGGGGGGGGGGGGGGGTATCACCTCCAGGATGTGGAAGGGATGCCCCTTGACCGGGCTCGGAGCGGGGATGATTTGAAACGATTCTACCCTTGAAAACTTTTTTTTTTGTTATCCAATCAACATCTTACTTTCATCTGTTATGCTTTCAACTGCTGTGGTACTGAGGTTGGAAATATTGGTGCTGGATTGCCCCAGATCGATTCCGCTCCCGGGCTCTCACCTAGACGGGGGGTTCTGGTTGATCTCTGGAGAGGCTGGCAAGGTTGGAAATATTGGTGCTGGATTGCCCCAGATCGATTCCGCTCCCGGGCTCTCACCTAGACGGGGGGTTCTGGTTGATCTCTGGAGAGGCTGGCAAGGTTGGAAATGTTGGTGCTGGATTGCCCCAGGTCGATTCCGCTCCCGGGCTCTCACCTAGACGGGGGGTTCTGGTTGATCTCTGGAGAGGCTGGCAAGGTTGGAAATGTTGGTGCTGGATTGCCCCAGATCGATTCCGCTCCCGGGCTCTCACCTAGACGGGGGGTTCTGGTTGATCTCTGGAGAGGCTGGCAAGGTTGGAAATATTGGTGCTGGATTGCCCCAGATCGATTCCGCTCCCGGGCTCTCACCTAGACGGGGGGTTCTGGTTGATCTCTGGAGAGGCTGGCAAGGTTGGAAATGTTGGTGCTGGATTGCCCCAGATCGATTCCGCTCCCGGGCTCTCACCTAGACGGGGGGTTCTGGTTGATCTCTGGAGAGGCTGACAAGGTTGGAAATGTTGGTGCTGGATTGCCCCAGATCGATTCCGCTCCCGGGCTCTCACCTAGACGGGGGGTTCTGGTTGATCTTTGGAGAGGCTGGCAAGGTTGGAAATATTGGTGCTGGATTGCCCCAGATCGATTCCGCTCCCGGGCTCTCACCTAGACGGGGGGTTCTGGTTGATCTCTGGAGAGGCTGGCAAGGTTGGAAATGTTGGTGCAAGATGGCCCCAGATCGATTCCACTCCCGGGCTCTCACCTAGACGGGGGGTTTTGGTTGATCTCTGGAGAGGCTACTAACAAGGGTCAAGGGCTATGCTGATGGGTCGAGGTGTTAGAGCCAGAAGGGTTTGAGTCCAGGCAGGCGAAGCCTAAGGTAGCAGGTTGAAATGCTATAACCAAAGAGGTTCAGCTCGCGGGATGCCTGTGTCCATGCTCGCCAAGGTTAGGTTCGCCGGGTAGCAGCCGCGGGCAGCGACAACCCGAGTTCGTGTAATCCGCGAAAAGGGAACCTTGGCGAGGCGAGCCCAGACATGCCTGTTCGCGAGCCCTTCGAGAACACTACCACGTAACAATTAGCCAAGAGAGGTTGAAAAGAAACCCAATGCGAGGAAAGAAATGAACACAAGCATGATCATAAATGTTAACAAAAGAAAAACTATCACGAGATCCTTCAATGTTCGGCGGCGATCTCGCCAGCCCAAAAAGAATAATATACATTCACAAGAAGGGAAGGAAAAAGGGAAGTCATTCTGGAAGGACCTCGCCGTCTTTGCGAGCCCCCAACCAGGGGGCCAAGGCGAAGAGGTCCGGGCAGACGTCTTCCGCTGTGAACTCCATCGCGTCTTCGGCCAGCAGGCTCGCATCCTTGAGGGTCGTGAAGACAAGGTTGGCGACCTCCTGTGCGTCTCGCCGCCTCTGCTCCTCACTTTCGGTAGCCTTCTGTTGGGGGCCGACTCGCCCAGGAGAGGGGGGGTAGCACGCTGCGAACCAGCTCATCCACTCGAGCCTTCAACATCGTATTCTCCAACTCCAGCTCGCCGTTGCGAGCGAGAAGCTTGGTGGCAACGTCGGCATCCTGAGCGTCAAACGAGTTAGGAGAAAGCTAGAGGTCGCGAACGGCAAGGAAAAGAGACCCAAGGATCACTTACCATCTTGCCCTGCATCCCGGCGAGAAGGCTTTCCGTCACCTCCTCCTTCTCTTTAAGACCTTTGATCTCTTCGCGAGCTCTCTTGAGCTCCTCCCGGTACGCGCGAATATCCCTATCCGCCTGCAGATAGCGGCGCCCCGCCATGTGCGCGAGTTCCGTTGAACGGAACTGGGCTCACATTTCTTCATAAACCAGCTGCCGTGGTCCCATGTCTTTGTAGGCAACGGCGTCCTCGCGGCCATATAAGCCGAAGGAGAGAGAGAACGCCTCCTCCCCAGCCTTACCGAGCTCCACCCAGGAGGGGTGAAGGGTGGAGCAGGAAATCCGGTTGGCAGTGGGGTCCCAAGCGAGCAGGGGTTCGCCGAGGACGTCGGAAACTTTCTCGCCCAGACCGAAGTTTCTGTGGCCTTTGGGTTGGGGGGTCACGGAAGAACTCCCAACACCCTGGTCCGCCGGGGGGTCAGGTTTTTTCGCAGGGGAAGGAGGCGAGCCGTCGGTCTCGCTTAGATAAACGACCGCGCTCCTATCCTTGGTAGCGATGGTCTTTCCCTTCAACTTCTTGGAGGGCCGCGAACCCAGTTGACTCGCAGAAGGAGGCCGCTTCTTGCCGGACCCGACGGCGGGAAGGTCGCGGCAAGCCTCTGCCGCTGCGGTTGCGAGAGTGTCCGCCGTGAGAGTGGCACCTTGCGCGTGCGGGGGGTTGACAGGGATCTCGCGCTCGCCTGTAAAGTGAGAGTGTTATGCAGCGAAGAAAGGAAAGGAGAGTGGGGCGAGATCGAGCCCTACCTTCCCCTTGAGGAACGGCGAGTAACGAATCAACGTTGCGCCGCAGATAGACGACTTCGAAGTTTTTGCCGGAGAGGTACTGGAGGAGTTTAGCGTCGGCGCCGCTCAGCGAGCTCGGAGGGCGGTAAGTGGCGTCATCCCGCTGGAGGGGGGTGAAGTGGAGATTGCCGAAGGGTCCCTTCACTAGAAGGAACTTCTGAGTCCAATAGTGACTCTTATTCACCGCCTCGCAGACCGTGACGTGCTGACTCGCGAAATAAGTAGTCCCGTCTCGGAAGGCGCGGAAGGAGAATACCTTGCGGAAGACGAGGAGGCTGAATTCGATCCTCTCCTCCCGCAGGTAACTGGCGAACGCGACAATATCCGCGATCGCATTTGGGGTCAACTGGCTCGGTAACACTCCGTAATATCGCAACACCTACAAAGAACGATGAGAAAGTCGCGATAGCGAACGTGAAGCGGCGAGAAGGCCAGGCGAAGTACCTGACGAATTTCAGGCCACAGAGGGAGTCGCAACCCATTCTCGAAGTGCGCGACGGGGATCGCGAGCTCGTCAGCCTCGGTCTCGTTTAAAGTAGAATTCTCGCTTGGACAGCGGGCTGAATAGCCCTCTGGGAGATAGCGGTCCACGGCGAGTTTATACTCCTCGGCTGTGATGTTCGCACAATAGAACTCGTGGGCCTGAAACGCTGAGGCGCACTTTGACCGCCCCTCGCTCTCGCCATCCGCTCCCAGTTGCTGATTCGTCCGCATCAAGTCAGGAAGAGGCAACCTACAAGCAGCGAGTGCGAACACAATCTTGCGAGGACGGAGATGAGCGTAGACGCGAGAAGACGGGAGAAATAAATGCGACGGGTAGGAGAATGAATCCGAGCTATTTATAAGAAATTCGGGTGGGCACGGGAATCGAAGCGTCGGGAGTGCGGATAACTGAAATAAAGTAGTTTTCTGCTCAAAGGGACTGCGGTCTTGCAAGCCAGGGCTCGCCATCGCGCGATAATTGAGTCCCACCCAAGGCCGGCCCGCGAAAAAAAGGGGTCCGGGCATAGCGTGGCACAGAAGCTCGCAAGCGCTTTGCGAGGGCGATCATATCAAACACAGCGGACGAGCCGCCCGGACTTCGCTTGCCCATCAGACCGAAACCTGGGGTCGCCACGGTAACCTTAGGCGGGACCGGCGAACTCGCCGGGGTGGAGACTTTCTCCTTGGGACTCGACGATGGAGTATCTGCATAGGCCACCGACGTGTGGGTATCACGGACTTAGGCGGAGATAAAGTAGGATGCGAGTGACTTACGAGGTTGCGAGAGAGGTGCCTGTTGGGACGAAGTCCCGACCCCAACGTCTAGCAACCCCAGCTTCACGGGGGACGGAGCGCCGAAAGTCGTCAGCGTAAGGCTTGCCAGGCGGTCCTCCGGAGGAGGATTCTGCGAGAAGGAAGGGAATGAGCAAGGGGCCGAAGTAAAGAATTTAGACTGAGGATACCTGTTGTGCGAGCACGGTATTCGGCAGAGGTAGGGAATCAGGAGGCAATGTCATGTCCTCCCCCGGCGACCTCCTAATCGTCATGGCTCCCTTGGTCTGGGGAGAGGTGGCAGGGTTGAACATCCAGGCGTTGCGCTCGGCGGCCCGAGCTTTCGCCATCTCCCTAGAAGCCTTCAGTCGTTCCAACGCGCTCTGCTTGGTGGACATCCTGAAGGAAGAACGATTTCGGCGAGAAAGGAACAAAAGGGAAGGCTTGATCACCACCCTCGGTGGGCAGTATTTATAGCTTCAGGCAGGGGACCCACCAAAAGATTCCCGCCACGTCAGCAGAGTCGGCGAACACCAGGGGTTGGATGTATCTTCGCGAGCTTAGGACAACCTCGCGAAGAGCGGGGATTGTGTACAACCCCGATGTTCGCCAGGAAGCAACCAAAGCTCGCGCTCAAGGAGGCGAGCCAAGAGGGGCGAACCCTGATCTCCGGCGAGGCAGGCCAAGGAAGAGCAAGAGACTGCGCAGGCGAGCGAGCCCAGCGAAGGGAGGGTAACCGGCTCTTTTTGAGCTCGGCGAGGGCAGTGCATGCGAGCCCGACCAGTTGAAGAGGGAGCTCGCCAGGCGAGCCCGGAACCTCGGGGTACAGTTAGCCACTCTTGGGGTACAGTTAGCCATCCTGGGGTTCGCCGACCCAGAGGCTCGCGAGGGCAGTGCATGCGAGCCCGACCAGTTGAGGAGGGAGCTCGCCAGGCGAGCCCGGAACCTCGGGGTACAGTTAGCCACTCTTGGGGTACAGTTAGCCATCCTGGGGTTCGCCGACCCAGAGGCTCGCGAGGGCAGTGCATGCGAGCCCGACCAGTTGAGGAGGGAGCTCGCCAGGCGAGCCCGGAACCTCGGGGTACAGTTAGCCACTCTTGGGGTACAGTTAGCCATTTTGGGGTGCGGATAGCCATCCTGGGGTTCGCCGACCCAGGGGGTCGCGAGCTCCGCTCGCGAGGGCAGTCGGCTTGGCCGGGTCGCTATGAGCGAGCCCAACCATCCGAGGAAGGGGTCTGCTAGGCGAGCCCGCCTAGAAGGAGTGCTGATAATACCTCTAGGGGTTCGCCGACCCGGAGGCTCGCGGGCTCCACTCGCGAGGGAGGTCGCGAAGTGGGCTGGCTCGTCCCGTAAAAGTCCAAGAAGGGATTTTTTACCAAGAGGCCCCCGACGGTCTGCACTTAGCCTCTCCAAACAGCGGGGTTTGGCTGTTGGCAGACCAATCCGGTGTGCGGATAGTAAGAATGGACAGCGGGATTTGGTTATTGACAGACCACAAAACTAAAATCTATAAATAGACCTCAAAGGGCACCTTGGAAGTGGACCGGTTCATTATCTTTGAGCCCTTCTCTCCATAGGACGCTTTGGTTTGGGCTCTCCAGCTCTCCAAGGTGCTCGAGTCTTAGCTTTGGCTTGGGAGGGGAAGCGCTCAACGATCTTCCGGGTTAGTGGAGGGACCTCCTCGCTGAGACTAGGGTCTTTGTTCTTTGCTCGAGTCGTCAACCTTACCTCACCCGAGGGACCGGTAAGGGCTAGCTGCCCCTCATCTCGGTGAGGGCCCCGAGCTCCACACGAGACCGAGAAATCAGTTTCAACACTGAGCCTATTGTACATATCTGCAACACTTTCATTTTCTCCTTTCTTAAAATTCTCATACTGAGAAATAAGATGTGATCTCCTGTCTTTCCTTTCATCAGCACATCCCTCAACCATGTTGTTGAGAGAAATCCATATTTCCCTTGCTGATGTGCATTCCACCACTCTTTGGAATATGTCATCAGACATTGTTTGAGCCAGAATGTTTATGGCTTTTGCATCAACACTTGTTTGCTTTTTCTGAGCTTCTGTCCATTCAGGAGGTGGGACAGCATTGTTGGCAGTTGTTGTTCCAGTACTTGCTGCTGCTGTAGGTGTTGGAGGTTCTGTCAAAATCATATTAAAAATTTCTTCATCAATTGAGTTCATATACAACCTAATCCTTGATTTCCACAGTGCAAACTTACTGAGATTGCACACAGGAGGTCTTGTGCTTGAATACTCTTTGTTTTGTGCCATGATTTTTAACAGAAAATATATAAAAACTCTAAAATAATTTAAGATCTAATTGATCTTTGCGATCCAGGTGTTAGCCTGTTAATAAGATCAACAGCCCTTTGATACCAATTGAAAGTGGAGGTTAGATCTTGAATTAACTCTAGAGGGGGGGAGGGGGGGTGAATATAGTTTAAAACTTTTCCCTTAGTTTTATAGCAGAATTGAAAATACTAATATAAGTATATGTGTATAGAGTGAGTGATAAATAAAAACTGAAATAAAATGAATAATGAAAATAACACACAGCACAACACAGAAAAGAAATCGAACACATAAGACACAAGGAGCTATAGTAGTTCCCCACTAAACTTGGGTACGTCTACTCTTCTACCACCCTTGGTAGGAATCCACTAGGATTTTTGATCAGGTGCCCTCACACCAATGAGCTTTTGATAAGGTGCCCAAAAACCAACAAGTTTTTTTTGATCAGGTGTCTTGCCACCAATGGGGTAAACTTTTGAAGGGAGTTTTAACCCTGTACAGAATGGGATAGAGAGGGGTTTAGATGTTCTTCTCTGTCAAGATGTATAAAGAAGACTCTAGTGGATTTGATGTTGAAAAGAACTCCTCTATCTGATTGAAGATGTTTGACAGTTGATTTTGCTGGAGCTTTTCTTTGAAAGATTTGATCTTCCTGTAGCAGATAAAACTGAAATGCACGAGAGCTTCTCAGGTTGTTGTTGCTCTTTTGAAGATCTGGACTTGCAGCAAAAGACTGAGAGAATAGTGTTAATGTTGTTCTCAGTTGAATGAGGTTGCTGCTGTTGAGGAAGAAGAAGGTGATGTTCTTTTTGTTCTTCTTTCTCTTCTCTTCCTGAAACTTTCTCCTTTCTTGATTCTTATTTTGCAGCAGGAAATCTGAGAGATAGTGTTGAAGATGTTCTCAGAAAAAGTGTTTGCTGCTGAAGGAGGAAGAAGATGAAGTTCTATTCACTGTCGAAAAAATGCTCTGTGTAAAGAAGACGAAGATCTCTTCTTTTTGTTCTTCTGTTCTTCCTGTATATTTCTCTCTCTTTCTTTTTCTATACTACAAAATATTCTATGATGATCTGTCATGTAAAAACAACTGTGTCTTTAATCTGCTATAACTTCTATCCTTTTCGTTTGAAAAACTCTGGCAGACATTAATCGCAGATTCCTTATATTAAGGAATATAAAACGCTGAAGAGTTATTTTGAAAACATAAAACAGCTGCGCCATTTAATTCTTTCCTTTTCCATGAATATGTCCTTTTCCGAGGAAATGTCAACGACTATAACTTAAATAATAAAGGAAATATATTTTCCTTACTTGATTTGATGGAAAGAGACGTTGCTGTAGTCGATCTGAGTTCAGAGAATGAATAAGTATAATATTCTGAAATAAATCTGCACTTAAATAATAATTCTTCGATCTGAATAAAATTCGTCGAACGCAGATTCGTCGACCTCAAGATTTTCGTCAAACACAAAATTTACTTCGTCGACCTCAATTGAAACTTGTTGGAATAATTAATTTT
Organism: Dactylorhiza incarnata; assembly: GCA_033032865.1. NCBI lineage: Eukaryota > Viridiplantae > Streptophyta > Magnoliopsida > Asparagales > Orchidaceae > Dactylorhiza > Dactylorhiza incarnata. The sequence continues at coordinate 8,645,327 of JAWHQI010000021.1, read as the reverse complement.
GTAGATCTTTCCGAACTTTCGTCGATCTGAATGTGTTTGTCGAACGCAGACTTGAGTTCGTCGAACGGAAGTATTCGTCGACCGCTGAGCCTGGATAAATTCGTTGACCGCTGAGCTTGAGTAAAAGCGTCGAGCGCTGAGCCGGGTTCTGTTCGTCAACCGCTGAGACAATCTGTTCGTCGACCGCTGAACCGCTGAGACGGGATCGTCGACCGCTGAGACGAGATCGTCGACCGCTGAGATGGGCTTGAAGTAAGCCATTCGTCGAACGCAGAGTGCTTGCCGTTCGTCGAACGCAGATAGCCGTTCGTCGAACGCAGAATCTGAATGAATTCTCTAGATCTAACAGCCAAAACACTTGACCCATAAACTATACATTGTGGTCAACTTTGTCCTTAGTCAACATATAGTGATCCTAGCCCAAATCAGAAATAGGGTTGTTCCAACATCTCAGAAATGAGATAGCTCCAGCTGTCGAAAATGAAGTATTGAGGATCTCAAGAATGAGACCGTCCCAGCTGCTGGGAAGAGATACGATGGTCTCAAAAATGAGACCGCTCATATCAAAGGCAAGAGCTGGAAACTCTCCCAAAGATCCCAAACCAATGCCCCTACCCCCATATTTATAGGCGGGAGGGCCTGCCCAAACGGGCAGTCAGGAAGGAACGGGCTGCCCGGAGCTGAGATCTCCCAGGCCGAGGTCGCCCCTAGGGGGACGACCTGGCAAGGTCGCCCAGGGGGCGACCTCAGGCCGAGATTGCCCCAGCTGGGGCGATCTGCCTCAGGCCGAGGTCACCCCAAAGGGGCGACCTGGCGAGGTCGCCCAGAGGGCGACCTCATGCCGAGATCGCCCCAGCTGGGGCGATCTGCCTCAGGCCGAGGTTGTCCCAAAGGGAGGACCTAGCGAGGTCGCCCAGAGGGCGACCTCAGGCCGAGATCGCCCCAGCTGGGGCGATCTGCCTCAGGCCGAGGTAGCCCCAAAGGGACGACCTAGCAAGGTCGCCCAGAGGGCGACCTCAGGCCGAGATCTCCCCAGTTGGGGCGATCTGCCTCAGGCTGAGGTCGCCCCAATGGGATGACCTGGCGAGGTCGCCCAGAGGGAGACCTCAGGCCGAGATCGCCCCAGCTGGGGCGATCTGCCTTAGGCCGAGGTCGCCCCAAAGGGACGACCTGGCGAGGTCGCCCAGAGGGAGACCTCAGGCCGAGATCTCCCCAGCTGGGGAGATCTGCCTCAGGCCAAGGTCGCCCCAAAGGGACGACCTGGCGAGGTCGCCCAGAGGGTGACCTCAGGCTGAGGTCGCCCAGCTGGGGCAATCTGCCTCAGGCCGAGGTCGCCCCAAAGGGGTGACCTCTCGAGGGAGGGATCATGCGGGGCGTGACCTCTAGGTGAGGTCGAGCGAAGCGCAACCTCTACGAGACAAAATGCGAGACCACCCAGGCGATGAGGGACCGCCAGGGCTTGGATCTTCGGCGAAAAATACCTGGACTGCCGGGAGAGGGTGTGGATTGCTTCGGTTACCTGCAAAAAGCTAGCTCAAGATGATCGCTGATTTCTGGGTAAACACTTTTCCCTTCACTTTTTCTGGGAAAAGAACTCTACATCTTCCTGCACAAGTAACTCAAACATTAGAAGGTACTCATGTTACCTTGGGCCCTTTGCTTTTACCATTATAAGGTTCTATGAAAGAGTAGATGGGTTTTTCATGATATCCTTTAGGATGGCAGAGAATGGGTCTATCAAACCTATCTTTATTATTTTGGTATTTGAAATGTGTATAAAATTATCCAATAATAATAAATCAGCAGTGTCTTATTATTCTACTTTTGGCTTTTGCCTTTGGCATGCTGTTGATTAATTTCTCCGAATTACTTTTCCCTGGAGATTTCTTTTCCTTGTTTGAATTTGCTCTATTAAATACAGTTATTTTATCTGGATTGTTAATATCCTGATCATTAGTTAGTGCACTCCTCCCACTTGGTTGATAGTCACTAGGTCTAATAAATCTAACTGGATTTTTCCAGGCTGGTCTACTAGTGACTTCAGTGCTAGTGCACGGGTCTGCTCCTAGAACTAGATGCTTAAATCTCATGGAGAGATTTTGTGTAATATCTTTGAGCTTTTGACTCCTCCCATTCAGAGAGTCCTCAAAGGCTTTTGCCTTTGTTAGCTCTTCTATTAACTTTGGATTTTCATTTCTTATCTCAATTAATTCTATTTCTTTATCCTGAATTTCATTTCTCAAATCATTATTTATTGAATATAATTCATCTTTCTTGAATTTTTCTAATTCTTCCCCATCTGTTTTTAATTCTTGTTGTATTTTGAGGTAATCATTTCAAAATTCTTTAAAACAAATTTTAAAGTCTTCTGAGTTAAAATCAAAATTATCAAACTGTGATACCTGTTCTTCTTCATCATCTGAGGAGATCCCTAATGCCATCATGCAGGCATCTTCAGCAACTTCTTCATCACTTTCTGATGAAGAGGAGTTTAACTTTGCTTCAGAGTCACTCCAGGTTTCAGCAATGAAACCTTTAGCTTTCTTCTTGTCTTTCCTCCTGAAAGACTTCTTCTTCTGCTCATCTTTGTTGCTGCTCCTGTCCCTTTGTTCTTGTGGGCACTCAGGGGCTATGTGACCTAGCTTGTTGCAAGAGAAACAAATCACTTCCTTCTTTGGATTATTATCAAATCTGGGCTTTGATCTCCTCTCTCTTCTTATTGAGTCTTCTGTCTTGACCCACTTTCTGAATTTCCTTGCTAGGAGGCTGAACATCTCATCTTCAGGAGTGGAGGGCTCTCCTTCAGCAACCTTCAAAGCAAGGCTCCTTTGGATGGGAGTTGAGGTTGTCTCCTTTGCCTCTTCTTCAACCCTACTATTCAGTAGCATCTCATAAGAATTGAGCTTTCCTAGCAAAGCATTAGTAGAGATCTCTCTAGGGCATCTGGACTCTCTGATAGCCTAGATCCTTGAGTCTCATGAGATTGGGAAGCACATGAGGATCTTATCATTGATCTATATCAGGGATATCTCCTTGTCCAGACTCTTTAGCTCATTGATAATGATGTTGAATCTATCATACATTTCAGCAACACTTTCCTCAGTTTTCTTTTGAAAGTTCTCATATTGGGATATGAGAATGGACTTCCTATCCTTTCTTTCATCAGAGCTTCCTTCTACAATTCTGGAAAGTGATTCCCAGATCTCTTTTGCTGATTGGCAGTCAGCTACTTTCTGGAAAATATCATCTGACATTGTAGAAACCAGAATGTTCATTGTCTTGGCATTACATGCCTTATGCTTCTTCTCAGCCTCTGTCCACTCAGTCCTTGGAGCAGCTTCCAGTGTTGAAGATCTACTGACATCTTGTCGACTGGAGACGGGGGACCTGAAATTATAACATCAAAGATGTCTTCATCAATAGAGTTCATGTAAAGCTTTATTCTGGCCTTTAAGAGTGTAAACTTATTTAGGTTACACACTGGTAGTCTTGTTGATGCATAATCCTTAGAACACATTTTCATTAGAAAGTAGTTTTAATTAATTTAAAATAAAGAAATAAGAGTGAGGAGATCTTTTGATCAAGGTGTTAACCTTTTAATAATCAACCTCCCTCTGATACCAATTGAAAGTGCACATTGTGCCTCTGAGTATTCTCTAGAGGAGAGGGGGTGAATAGAGTTTAAAACTTTTTTCTTAATTATGCACACACAATAAATGTACTAAGTATTATGCAATCAACAATCCCAATAGTAGAATAAAGTAAACACAGAATGCAGGAAATATAAAAACAAAAAACTGTAAACAGGGACAACACAGAAAAACAAACACAGAAGACACAAGATTTTTATAGTGGTTTCCCAAAATGTGGGTAGTCCACTCTTCTACCTCCCTAGTTGTAAGCCCCCTTTTTTGCTTCGCTACTGGTCTTATGCCCAAAATCGCCGCTTTGCGGTGACACTAACACACGGGAAGGTCGCCACTATAAAGCGTCGATCCTGGCGGCAATATCGATCACAGAAAAGAGAAGTATAAATGAAGACAAGTCCACAAATCACATGTTACATAGAACCGTAAGGGTAAATGTCCACAGATAATAACTGAATAAAATATAGGTGTAGGCCTGCAAGCGGTTCAGTTCAGTTTTATGTAAAACTGAAATCGAACTGAATAGCCTCGGTTTTTGCACACCCAAAACCGAAACCGAACCGAATCCAATCGGTTCGGTTTATTACCCGTCGGTTCGGTTTTCTACATTTGATTCGAAGTTGTTTAGTATTTTTGTAGGTTCATGCATTCTATCTTAAAATTTTATGAGATTTTTGAACTATAAGAACAACATTTAGTGATTTAGATTAACTAGTGCACCAAAATTTTTTAGAATAGAGGTTACAGAGCTGATGGCGTAAACCCTACAGAAAAGGAAAATAGAAATATAGAATGAAATCCCGGCGTTGTACCTGTGTATAGAAATTTATTGCCAGTACAAAATTTATTGACTCAACCAGTCAACCTGTGTATAAAAAGAAAAATTAATAATGATATTTTATTTTATGCTTTTAATTCTCCATGAACAGAGCTGATGGAGTGATGGTTGTAACTGAGGGCATTTAAGAAACCATGTATGCCGAAAATTATGTCAGAGGAAAAAAATTTATCCCAAAAATAGCTTATGGTCGGTTCGGTTCGGTTCAACCGGTTTTCCATGGTGAAAACTGAACCGAATATGGGTTGATTTTCAGCCACCACAAACTGAAACCGAACTGAATCGGTCGGTTCAGTTCAAAAGTCGATTCGGTTGAATCGGTTCGGCTCAGTTCGGGCAGTTTTGGTTTTTTGCGTACAAGCCTAGATAGGTTACAATAATAAATGGCTCATGCCCTGTCATCATATCCTCACTACAAGTTCTCTCGCAGAAGCAAACTACTAATCACTCACTGATCCCGAAACTGGTATTCCTGTACTAGACTGGCCCGCCTCCATCTACATCGGCCTCTAGTGCTGCCGCGTCTTCTCGATACCCTAAAATGATATGGTCCATCGACCGTTAGTAAAAAAGACTAAGCCTTATGTTCCCCACCTCTCCCCCAATGGCTCTTAGGCACCGTGCAGGAGGATGAAGCAGAGGACAACAAGGGGTATAAAACAAAGCAGATGACGACGGATCTATTCTACAGGAATTGTCAACCACTACACAATGTATAAATACAATCAAAGCAGTAATTGAAGCATGGTAAAGAGCATATAAAGAACAGTAAGTAAAGCAGTTATACAATAGAAAAATAACCATTAGTTTATAGGAGTGCACATACAAACCTATAGACCAAGGATTCGTTTAGCAATGCCTATCGCATAAAAAGTCTCATACCGATTTATACGATAGGGGTAGATGTTGAAATGCAATGCTTATGCCATAACATGCAGGGTTATGCAGTTTATGCTATGTTCACACAAGTGCAACTCACACACTTCGACTCTATGCGCATAGACCTTTAGTTCCCCCTTTTTGGAGCTAGCAAAACTGTTGGACATGTGTGTCACATCCCTTTGTTTGAGAATAACAAATCCCAAATTGTATTTGATCTTGCTTGTAGTGTGTTTATAGTTTGAAGGAACTATAGGTGCAATACTCCACAGGTAGAAAGCAGCTGAATTCAAACATCTGGAAGAATGCAGTACCACCGGCGTTAGAGCTACCGCCAGGCGCTAGATCAGGTTCCGTTCGACAAATTTGCCTGCGTTCGACGAAAATTCCGTTCGACGAATTTGTCTGCGTTCGACGAAAATTCTGTTCGACGAATATTTCGTTCGACGAAATGTGAAGGTCGCTCGACGAATTGGAGTTCGACGAACTGAGCTCCTGTACAACAATATTGCGTTCGACGAATTTGAGGCCGTTCGATGAATTTGAAGCTCCGTTCGACGAAAGTGTTTCCGTTCGATGAAATTGCTCCGTTCGATGAATTTAAGGCCGTTCGACGAAAGTTTGTTCTGTCACGTAGCCGACGGTTTCACAACCGCTCCACACGAACGCTACTGCCAGCACTAGCGCTACCTCCTGGCGCTATCTCAAGTTCGTGCACAGCGCCATGCCACCGACGGTTTCGCAATCGCTCTACATGAAGGCTACCGTAGGCGCTAGGAGCTACCGCAGGCGCTATCTTCAAGTTCTATAAATTGATGGGCATTTTCTCGTTTTGGCGATCCATCCTAGAGAGATTGCTAGGGTCACAATTCTATTGCTGTTATGTTGCCGAAGATGGATCTCCCACTAAAAGCTTAAGGAGAATTCTGGAGGAGGACTACGTCACGCTACATCCGAAGGACGATCGCTTCGACCTCGCTCATACTACAGTGATCCTTCATCCTCATCTTCAGAAATCTCATATAGGGAGTTTTTTATTATTGTTATCTTTATTTTTCATTCCATACTTTCTTTGTAACCATTTAGAGAATTTGCCTTGTGTTGGCGACTAGGTCTGGGTAGGACTTAGGGGGAAATTCGCCTTGTGTTGGCGACTAGTTCTAGGTGATTAGATCTAGGGGGGATCGAGGCCATATCCGGGGAAGGATTGGCTAGAGCGGCTTGAGGCCTTATCCGGGGAAGGATAGGCTAAAGCCAACCGGTTTGTGGGGATACAATTCAGTATAGAAAAGCAAAAGATATTTACTTTTGTACGCCTCCGATTTCTAGCGATATTGAAATCAATGTTATGTAAACACCTTTTTATATAAATACAATCATGTCTCCACTTGTGTTTACTTGATTTCTCTCCTTTGGCGCTATCTCTAAAATATTGGTTACTAAGTTTTCAATTCTAATTACTTTATCTAAATTGTTTAATTCAATCTCTTTCATCATAAAACAATTTAGTACTTGTTTCTAAACTTGGTTATTATGATATTCTCACAAATTAGCTAAATTGTTATTTTGCCTTTTCATATTAAAAAACAATTTAGTAATTTTCATAACATTATTAAAAAGAATTTTTATTCCCTTATTCACCCCCTAAGGGCGCCAATCGATCCAACAAGTGGTATCAGAGCGAGGTTATTCCAAACGGTTTAAAAACCAGGAATAATGGTGTCTCATGATCTCGCCTCTACTAGTGGGGGAAAGTTTCTTATAAATGAAAAATCTTTGGCACCACCTTTATTTGAAGGCAAAAATTATAAAGGGTGGAAAATATTAATGAATTTTTTTTAACTCATATGATATCAAAATTTGGAATACGACAATTATAAGACCAGTGGATGAATCAAATAAATTGGAATGTCATTTAAATGCCAAGGCTATGAATACTTTATTTTGTGCTTTATCAAAAGATATTTCCAAATTGATTTATTGTTTTACTAATGCTTACAAAGTTTGGAAATTTCTTGATGAAATGTTTGATCTTCCGTGTATAGGTTTGGAGCATGCACAACATTTGGAAAACATTCAAATTGGCATAAGCAATCAAGAAAGAATCTCTCAGGATGAAACCATGGAGAGCACATCAAGTGGAAGAGAAGAAGAAATATTGTCTTTGGAAGAGGAGTGCCAAAAAGATGTTAAAGGAACTTTATGTTCAAATCTTGCCTCTCCCGATAGCAATGTAAGTAAATCAAATTCTTCTATCTTTGTGACTAACTCTATTTCCACATTACATATGCTACAAGTTGCTAAACATAAAATTAAGAAATTAAAAATTACAAATGATAAATTACGTTTAGAAAATAAAAAGTTAAAAGCTAATGTTAATGTAGAATCTAATTATGATGTGGCTTCTCAGTCTTGCTCTTTAGTTGAAATTCCTACTCCTTGTTTTGAATGCAATCTATTAAAAGAAAAATTCAAGGATATTGAAAAAGGGCTCTTAGTTTCAAAAAGGCATAATGAAAATTTGATAATTGAAAATGATGCTTTAACTTGTAAGTTAAGACAATTGAAATCTTTTGTTGAAAAAGTTCTAATTTCTAGTAATGTCATTCATCATAAGATTTTGAATAACAAAAATAAATTAACTTACAAAATCATTTCTAAAAAGGATCATTTTCACTCATCAACTCAAAAGGAGTTTAGTTTCAAAAGGAATTATGATCCTCACAAAATTCTTAAGAGTCACTATTATAGGTCTCAATATATTTTCAATCATGACTCATATTTAAAAACTCCTTTTCATGAAAATCAAGCTATAAAACATTTTCCGTCACATTATAAGAGTATGTCAATAAGAAAGAGTGGAAATGAAAATCATCAAACTAAGAATCAATCTTTTAAAACATATTGCAACCCACTCTTTCAACGATCACTTCTAAAGAAAGACAATCACTCTTATAAACTTTCAAAGAATCCATATAATAAAATTCATTATGATTATCAACATCAAGCTATTTTGAAAAATAATTTGAATAAACATAAACCTACAATGAATTATTTTTCAAACAACTATCATATAAAGATGTCACATAATCATTATATAGATTTAAGTGATAAACAACCAATGTATGAATGGCGACCCATAAAGAAAAATGACATATCATCTTTAATTGTAAAAGACCATTCATCATTATCTTCACAAAAGCCACCACGATGTATTTGGGTACCCAAAGGAACCATCCCACTTGGTCACCTTTGGATACCTAAATCTCTCATTCATTAATATCCATTCATTTGCATGAAGTAGAAACAAATAAAAATGAAATATCACTACTCTACTTCATGATATGCTTATTGTCACTTTTCTTTTGTTTATTTTTTATTATTTTTTGAACAAACATGCTATGATCACTTTATATATCATTAAATATGACTTTCATATATTAAGCCTAATGTTTATCAAATCAAATTTGAATTATAATTGAACATTAAGTCATATATTTTTCAAAGTGGTCTATCTCTCATCTTTGATTGTTGTTTATCCTTTTAAATCCTTTACCCTTAATTGTCTTGAATTATCATTAGAAATTGAATATTGAAATTATTATCAAGACTATTGAAACTATTTTAAAGATTGGATTTAAATGGTGTATTAAAGGGCTTAAGCTAAAAATTAAAATGCGCAACGTTTTGATTATTTTCTATTTTATTTGCTGCATTTGATAGCCCTTATAATGAAAAATATTATCAAATAAAATCGAAAACAAACATTCACAAAATGCATGTTTAATCCTTCAAAAAATGCGAGTTTTAGATCAAAACTTCAAATAGCCATATCTTTTGATCCGCTCGTCCATTTTTCACGTTTAATATCTTTTCGGAAAGAGCACAGAAATCTCTATCCAACAGAGAACTAATCTTGCCCATTCAATTTCGTTTGGTGCTATCAAAATTGCCCAAACTCAACTTTGTTTAAAAGTTATACCAGTCTCCTTATTTCGGCAATTTCTGTGTCTTTGGATTCTTCATCACATGACATCCTTTATATATTGTGTGTAATGTGTGTCACCATTGTTTGCATGTAATTTAGACCTTAGAATCATCTTGTATCATTAAAATCAAAGTTTAATCATTTCATTCTAAGTCTAAAGAAAATTAATTTGAAAACTTCTCATATTACATGCAACATTATCTCCATTAATCCTATGTAATAACATTGCATTCAAACCTATCATCCTAGCATCACTTCTTGGTCTATGCTTATATATTTATGCTAGGTATAACACTTACAATGTTATTCAAATTTTATGATAACTATGTGATTTGAAATCATAAATTGAATACTAAAATTCCAACAAACACATAGTTTATAGATTAATCATTAGAATATGTATGAATATTGTATCATGAATCATATATTACCATGCAAAACCAAAGATCAATAAATTCAATTATTGAAAGCAATCTTATAAATTTCAAAACTTTATATATGTGATCTTTGTCTTTTATATGATTAGATGATCATCATTTTTCTAGACTTACAAATCAAACATGCTTATTCAAAAGAAAATCACCAAATCATTTTGTCATTAGTTTAGAAGGAATAGAATTCACATTCATCATGATGATCTAACTTATATTCTATGCAAAATTCTCTATAATCATAAATCATAATTCATGTTTTATCAAGACATATCTCAAAACAATACTGTTTATCACCTAGGAATTATGAATCTTATGATAAAAATATGAATAATGTTTTCTTTACATTATTTGATGTATTGATTTGCTTTGCGAGTGATTGCATGTATCTCTCATATTTGTAGACTCTAGAATCAACTTTGTAATGAAAGAATAAATCAAACTAAATCATCACTTTATCCTAGATCTATAATTTGAAACTCTATTTTGGAATACATGCAATATTAATATGAATCTTATGACATGACATTAAACCCAAAACTCATCATACTAGCATTGTCACTTATTAAATATTAGTAATTGTGCTAGTTATCTCATATCGTCATCTCATAAAAGTAGAAAAACTATGCGACAATATATAACTCATCATATTAATCAAAACCCATAGTTTATAAATCAACCCATTATTTAAAAGCATAGGTTGTCTAAAGATTATTCACCTATGACTTCATATCTCACAATAGCGGGGGCGTAGGATTGGATACATTAGAGACCTAACCTCTAAGACATGTCTTGTCCTTAACCGGGGAGGGTTCTAGTGGGGCCTTGCGAGGCACTGGGGGAAAGAGTGCTAGGTTGAGCGTTCTCTAGTGTGTGCATATGGGATTAACACCCCAACCTACGGCATATGTGCAGATCCTTATGCCCATCCGTCACTTAGTACGGGGCTAGGGTGTAGACATTTAGTCGGGGTAGTCTTTAATCTTAGGACATACTTATATTACTCTTCGCATGATCATTTTATTTACTTATCACTTAAATCATGCATATTTTGGGTTGTTTAATAAAAACTGTCCTCTTGTGTTTGCATAATTTATCTTTTGAGCTTAAATGTTTTTGTAAAACACATGTATTTGAAAAAGCTATAGTTTTATGCAAATTTGATCAATCAAGACATCTCCAAAAATTACAAAAGTTCTGCATAAGACTACTCTAAGGACACTTAATCAAAATAAAAAATCAAAATTTAAAAATTCTCAAAAAATCACGTACTGTTTGCCGCGCTATCACTAGCGCCGGCGCTAGCGTGGGTTTTTGATTTTTCTGATTTTTAAAATTTCTAAAAATCCTTAAAAATATGTTTGTTTATATTAACTAATTTGTTTTTTGAATTTCTGACATTTATTATCTTTGTTTTAATTTATATTTAAGAAAATCAATTAAAAAAAATTCAAAATTCAAAAAAATACAAAAATATGTTTTTGAGATTTGTGTTTCATTCATATTATTAAAAATCAACTACAAAAGTTCAAAATTCAAAAATTCAAAAATATGTTCTTGAGATTTGTGCTTTATTGCTATTATGAAAAATCAAATACAAAAGTTCAAAATTCAAAAATTTATTTTTGTGGTTTTCTGTTTTTTTCTTTCATTAAAACTTTTCAAAACAAAAAAAACTGTATGATCTTTATTGCAAATATCAAGCATGAATGAATTCTATTATTTAGAATTATTTACAATGTTAAAATTTATTCCTTGAAATTACTATGAACATTGTTTTGTTTATCATGCTTTGATATATCTATTTAAAGTGCATCAAATATTGAAAAATATATGTAGATCCAAGCTTAGCATGCCTCTAAGTATGAGTAAATGTTTTATGATTGATAATGATACATTTCACTCACTTATTTTGATAATCAACATGTGTGTTTAAATCTAAAATGCTTGCTTGTGTATTGTATTTGTACAATGAATTAAAACTTGCATAAGTTTATTGCCTACACTATATTTGAATTGCACTTATAAAATTTAGAAAAGTGGTTAAGTTAAAAATTTGGGGTTTGCAAAACAAGTGTATTTGGAGAATGTTGTCTCACAAATGTGAACAAAAAAAATTTATATATAGAAAATCCACCAAGCACTACTTGAACCTCCTAATAAGTCTTCATAAGCATTGTGAGGTTGAGCACCTTGGAAAGAATAGTAAAGTGTCTTGTGCAAACCTTGGTTACTACACCACTCTGTTAAAAATTATGTGCATTAAAAGTGTGTGAAAGTAATTTACTTGTGTTTTATTGTGCACTTTACTTTACATATGTCTTGTATTTTATTGATTTAAATCAATTGTTAACATTACCCAAAATACACTTATGTGCACATTATTATCTTTCATAACACTTCTTCTCACGAGTATTGGATTCTAATGCTTTATCTATACTACTCTTTATATAAGAAATACACTAGATAACCTAGTATGATCTCTACAATGTTTTGGTATCTCTTGAACTTAAAATTAAGTAACATTGTAGTATAATCTTTCTTTGATATGTTCATTTCATGCTTGGTATATTTATGAAAAACTTTGAGATTTCAAAAAGGTTAAAACATCTTTCAATTTTGAACTAAAACTCATATTTTTACTTATGCTTTTCATGCTTACAAAAAGATGTTTCTTATAATCTTCCGCTTGCTTACAACTCTTATATGTTTATTTGAAATCTCTTATATATACTATGCTTAAACTCTTTATCATTTCATATATTACAAAAGCTCGATCATGATTTATAACTAGCCTAAAGAATGCCTCCTTACTACCCTCACCCTACCTTCTTTTGATAATACCAAAAGGGGGAGATTAATTGAAGAAATCTATATAGGAGAAATATAGAAGATTAGGGGGAGAATAATTCATGTAATCTATCATTTAGGGGGAGTAAAACATAAATTGCATTTATGTAGGGGGAGCATTAAGATAGGGGGAGTATGCATATCATCATGCTTATCATATACTATAGTTGCACTATCATCTTGCTTATCATATACTATAAACACTATTGTTGATTTCTTGCTAAGAGGATCTGTTATTATCAAAAGGGGGAGATTGTTGGACATGTGTGTCACATCCCTTTGTGTGAGAATAACAAATCCCAAATTGTATATGATCTTGCTTGTAGTGTGTTTATAGTGTGCAGGAACTATAGGTGAAATACTCCATAGGTAGAAAGCAGCTGAATTCAAACATCTGGAAGAATGCACTACCACCAGCGTTAGAGCTACCGCCAGGCGCTAGCTCAGGTTCTGTTCGACGAATTTGCCTACGTTCGACGTAAATTCCGTTCGACGAATTTGTCTGCGTTCGACGAAAATTCCGTTCGACGAATATTTCGTTCGACGAAATGTGAAGGCCGCTCGACGAATTGGAGTTCGACGAACTGAGCTCCTGCATAACAATATTGCGTTCGATGAATTTGAGGCCGTTCGATGAATTTGAAGCTCCGTTCGACGAAAGTGTTTCCGTTCGATGAAATTACTCCGTTCGACGAATTTGAGGCCGTTCGACGAAAGTTTGTTCTGTCACGCAGCCGACGGTTTCGCAACTGCTCCACACGAACGCTACCGCCAGCGCTAACGCTACCGCCTGGCGCTATCTCAAGTTTGTGCACAGCGCCACACTGCAGGCAGTTTCGCAACCGCTCCACACGAACGCTACCGCAGGCGCTAGGAGCTACCGCAGGTGCTATCTTCAAGTTCTATAAATTGATGGGCTCTTTCTCATTTTGGCGATCCATCCCAGAGAGATTGCTAGGGCCACAATTCTATTGCTGTTATGCTGCCGAAGATGGATCTCCCACTAAAAGCTTAAGGAGAATTCTGGAGGAGGACTACGTCACACTACATCCGAAGGATGATAGCTTCGACTTCGCTCATACTACAACGATCCTTCATCCTCATCTTCAGAAATCTCATATAGGGAGTTTTTATTATTGTTATCTTTATTTTTCATTCCATACTTTCTTTGTAACTGTTTAGAGAATTCGCCTTGTGTTGGCGACTAGGTCTGGGTAGGACTTAGGGGGGAATTCGCCTTGTGTTGGCGACTAGTTTTAGGTGATTAGATCTAGGGGGGCTCGAGGCCATATCCGGGGAAGAATTGGCTAGAGCGGCTTGAGGCCTTATCCGGGGAAGGATAGGCTAAAGCCAACTGGTTTGTGTGGATACAAGTCGGTATAGAAAAGGAAAAGATATTTACTTTTGTACGCCTCCGATTTCTAGCGATATTGAAATCAATGTTATGTAAACACCTTTTTATATAAATACAATCATGTCTCCACTTGTGTTTACTTGATTTCTCTCCTTTGGCGCTATCTCTAAAATATTGGTTACTAAGTTTTAAATTCTAATTACTTTATCTAAATTGTTTAGTTCAATCTCTTTCATCATAAAACAATTTAGTACTTGTTTCTAAACTTGGTTATTATGATATTCTCACAAATTAGCTAAATTGTTATTTTGCCTTTTCATATTAAAAAATAATTTAGTAATTTTCATAACATTATTAAAAAGAATTTTTATTCCCTTATTCACTCCCCCTCTAAGGGCGCCAATCAATCCAACAAAAACTCCCATGATACCCCCATAGTGGCAAACAGAAGCAGTGGGTTGGGCCTCGCCCACCTCTAGGTTGGTATTCACACTACCTAACCTAGAGCTATCGTACGCCGCAATGCCAAACCACGGAGCATCTGTGTACTCTTACTGGCTGGACCACCAGACTTTCTTGGATAAGTGTAAATCCAAACTTGCCGAGTCAGCGTATCGACATCGGTGTGAACGACCGTCAATACCGAAGACCCACCACCTTTATGCATATGCAGTTATAATTACCATCTATCTCCGAGCCATAAGCTCCCCGGGCTAACACGCCCGTCACCATAACCTTCCGAGCCACCGACTCGCCGAACCAACCCGTGCACACCTATAACCACCGAGCCTACCGCTCGTAAGACCAAACCAACTAACCTCCCGTAACCACGGGGTGTGGGTGTGTGGATTATTAAGACAATCTTGCATAACAGTTTATTCCAATGATTTAGGGTTAATCTTGGACTTCCCGAGGTTTACCCCTTGAGGGGCTCGCAGCGGTACTAGGAGGTATGATGGGATGATAGACCAAACCTCCCATTCTCAAGACACTTAATGTTATTGGTAACTACCCATAAGGATACCCTCTTATCATTACACTTGGATTAATCCCAAGTATTTTATGACCCTCTAAGGGGAAAGACGATCTTTTGTCGATCCCGAGCACAACCTTACCCCCTTAGCTTATCAGGTACACTCATCATGTAGACTCCTAATGGTGACCTCACATCTTTTCAACCAGACTAGGTACACCATCTACCTTCCATTCCCACATACCGGTCTTCAATTTACCCAAGTTTTATAGTTTTACTATACACAAACCAAATGAGCTATATGAGTTGCATGAGAGGAGGTAATCCAAATAATCATCTGAATGATCTAAGATTATTACTGGGAGTCTATCATGATATTATAAGACTAAATCCAGAAGGTCATAATTTTCCTTATTTATTTGACATTTATTATAATTTCTCCAACATTGGTCAAGTATGAAATTAAACATGAAGTGTAACATCTATTTATGATCCGGCCTACACAAATTTATGGAAAATCTATGATATCAAAATAACAGCAAATACATAATATCCCAATTTTACAGTAAGGTATTGACCTCTATAATGATCAGAAAAGTTTACTGACTGAGTTTAATAATTTTTCAAAACCGTTTAGTCACATAAATAAATATTTCAAGAAAATTCAAACTAGGGCACATTGTGAAGTGACCTACTGATAAATAATTCAAAAAACCACACAAAAACTCACAGAGCTTTCTAATGCACTAAAGTGTCATATTACCAAGTTTCACAAATTTTCAGAGAGTATTTGTCTCTCATTTATTTATCACAATCTTAAGGCAAAATAGTTGACTTGTGAATGAAGTACTAATTCAATCCATCCAAAATTCACACAAAAATTATTAGAGATTTGTATCATGATTATATGAGCACTACCAAACTTTCATCAATATTCAAGGTAAAATGAGCATGTAAATTCCTCTTATAAGAAAGTGCCCTAAAAGGTCATAACCTAATTCAGAGGGGACAAGTGTTCTTAAAATTCTCATAAAATTACCTAGGGTATATTTACACCCTATGAACTTATCTACCAAGTTCCATAACCATTCAAGGACATATGACCCTATGTCTTTCACAAGGATTAAAGTGCAACCCTAGGGTTAGAACTAGGGTTCTAGGGCACATCCACCCCAAACCACCCCAAACCACTCATGGGGGTGCTTCATATGATTCTAAACCACTGACCCTATTGGGATGAAATCAATTTTAAATTAAAGTAGACTCCAATGGATACAACTTTGGTATTGACCACTTTTCCATCAGGAGGGCCTAGGTATTTTTAATAATTAATTTTAAGTACAACAATATATGCAACAGAAAATATAATAACATAAGGATTTATACTATATGATTCTGCACGAATCCTGAAGCAAATCGGGTGGTAGCTGGTCTCCTTCAGCCAAGGGTCCAGATCAGCCCATCCTGTAGCCTTTGTAACTTGGTTTTCCCGGCCACCCACGCCCCTCCCCGGCCGGCCAATGTTATTGAGGCGGTGGCCGCCGATGGGAGGTCTTGGCCGGCCGGTGGGGCCGAAACCGACGGTTTAGGCAAGGAGAAAAACCTTAAAAAATGGAGATTTCGGCAATTCTGATTGGGGACCAATTGACCCCAATCCTTGCCGATTTTGATGTGGATCTATCCACTGGAGAAGAGGAGAAGAGGAGAAGAACCAGACCTATGTGGAGCCTTGAAGCTTGCCGATTGGGTGGTTCTCCATGGCCGATCCTAAGCTTTGGGGCCATTGCAACCTCCACACCAAGTTGCTTGAAATATTCAGGTGAGTGGGGAAAACTCATCCTCACAGCCTTGTGAAGTTTTTAAAGAGCCACTTGTGGAAGGGGGAGAGGTGAAACCTCCAATTTCACCATTAATGGAAATTAAGAATTTTTGGCCAAAACTGAAATTCCATTAAATTAGCCACTTGGGTGGCCAACCATGACTATTAAACTCCTCAAAACTGATGAGGGAGGGGGGGGGGGGGGGGGTACAAAGCCGTTGGAGATGAAGAGGGGAGGCCCTTGGCCTCCCATGACCATTAATGGCCCTCTCTCTCTTCTTTCTCTCTCTCCAAAATTGGGGAAATTGCACTTTCTCTCTCCTACTCATCATTTCCAGAAATTGAGTGGCAACTCCTGCTAATTATCAGCCTCCTAAGCTAATGGGCTACTCCAATTAGGCCTAGCCCAAGTGGATTGGGTTGATTTGGGCAAAATAGGGAATTTTGATCTAAAATTAGGGTTGAGTTGACTTTGGTAAATTGACCACTTGGGTTTACCCCAATGGGTGGCTAGTGACCCATTGGCCTCCCCTAAGGGTTAGGAAGGTCTAGGTATGGTCAATTTGGCAAGGTGGAGGCCAATTGACCCACAATAGCACAATTTGACCACAATAGGGCTAGAGTTGACTTAGGTTAAATTGGTGGCACCATGATGGGGTTTTTTAGTCCATTGGGTCCCTAATATCCTTATAAGGGTATGGGCAAGGTCAATTTGGCATGGTGGATGCCAATTGACCCTAAATAGGCTACTTTGACCAATTTAAGGTTAGTGTTGACTTTGGTCAACTTGGCCTCTTTGGTTAACCCCAATGGGTGCTTAGTGCTCTAAGGGACCCCTTAATAGGTTAGGTATGTCATGGTGGGGTCAAAGGGTCAAGTTGAGGCCCTAAAGTTCAACACTAAGCTTGGTAACTAGAAATTGCTATTTGCAGACCAAGGTGCTCTTCAAGCTTCCTAGGGTTTTGTCATGACCTAGTCATGACAAAAACACTCTAGGGGTCTAGTTGTTTGGGGGATGTTACACTAGTAGGGTTGCACTAACTGTGCCTGAGTCTTTTGATAAGGAGACTCTCAGAACCACTGAGTCTTTTGATAAGTAGACTCTTAGAACCACTGAGTCTTTTGATAAGGAGACTCTTAGAACCACTGAATCCTTTGAAAGATGGAATAATAAAACTCTTTTACAGTTGGTGAATAAAAAAGAAGGAAGAGAGAAAGAGGAGAATAGAATTCTGCTTTCAGAATTCTTCAGAAGCTATTTGCTCCTTCTGTTTATCACTGGATCTGAATAGATTGAACCCTTGCTTATGATTGTGATGATTGAAAGGCTTATTGACTTGATCCTTATTCTCTGAGCACTTCTTGTAAACTTGTTGTTGTGTGATGATGAAGAAGAAGCATCTATGATTTTCCTGTGTAGAGAGATATGTTCTTTTCTGTCTTAGGGTTCTTGGAGGAAGAAGAGAAAGCCATGTTCGACATATGGAAAATATGTGATCAATCCTTGTATTTTTCTTCTCCTTTCACCATACTTATTCTCCATGATTGGAATTAGAATTTCTTTCTTTTTTTGGGCTGCCCTAATAAGGAATTCCTATTGGACAGTTGATTTCCGTTTCTTCTTTTGTTCCCAACTCGTCCATCAGATTTGAATACATTCCTATAATGTTTTTGCTGTCTCCTAGAATACTCCATTCCATTCTTGGCAATAAACGAGCCGTTGGAGAACTGTCTTTAACATTATGGACCTTCTGAAAAGGTATTAAAATGACAGCTGAAAAATCTTCTATTTCAGTCTGTATTCGGCGCTGCGTCGACTTCAACATTCTTCATGTCGACACACCTCTGAGTTCTTATAGGAGAAGCTTTGAATTCCTTCATAGATCTGGCTGAACTTAAATGTCGACGTTGCATCGATTACTTATCGACATATATGTCGAGTTGAAGGCTTGGACTTGAACTTCATTTTCTGCGTCGAATTGAAGTCGAAGTTGCGTCGAATTCTAAGATGTCTTCGACAGACTCTTCCTTCTGCATCGAGTTCCTTTCGACGTTACGTCGACTTGACTTATACTTTGACAGGCTGATTGAGTTGCTTCAACTTTTAGTCAGAGTTACGTCAACATCTAGTCGAAGTTGCATTGACTTCTATTCGACACAAGTTTTAACTCAACTGAATTTGTGCTTATCTTGACCTGGTCTTGACACTCTAAGGTGAGTGTGACACCATAAGACATCTAATGACCAATTTACCCTTTCTATACAATGCGGGTAATACAACCTAACTGATGAAATCACTTTAAGTAATTTGTTAGATAAATCACAAGGGTTTTTCCCAACAATGATCTTCGAGTAGACCGCAATAGTTTGGCGCCGTCTGTGGGAAGGAGTTCCCCAAAGCTCTAAAGATTTGGAAGATAGTATCCTTCACCCAGAGATACTCTTGACATGAGATATGACAAGTAGAAGTGATGCGCAAATCTCACACACCGCTATAGGCGGTATCAAAATTGCGGCACAAAACAGTAGTGTACCGATCGTTCAAGTAATATAAAATGCGGGAGTGAATCCCCAAGTATCGAATCTCAAAGGGACACAGTAAGGTGGAGTTATCTATCGAGGAAGGACTTGAGACTGAAGTCCTTTAGGTCGGATGGACTATGGAAAAGGGGTGATTTGGATTGTGTAAAAATAAGAGAAAAGAACTAAACTACTCCTATGCAGGCCGCTATGCGTTGCTTCGCAAGGTGGATGGATGAGTAGACACGCAGATGAAGTGAGTGTAACTGCGGAAAGGGGTGAGGGTCGTTAGCACCTCGTCAACAAGCACACAACTAACAATTGCTAGTGCGACACACGATCGTGTTGGGTAAATGGATGGTGGAAGCGGGCGCTTCTCACTTGCATAGACCACAGAGATAATTTCACATAGACATGAAATATACTAAATAGCATAACAAGATTTGGCACACATTGTCCATACACACAAATGATAAAGGAAAACAGTACTGCAATATGAAGGGGGTGAGATTACAACCAAAGTGGCAGAGACTCAACGGAGGTTCACGACTGGAATTTATGGTTGTCAATCCTTGTCTGAGCTTGGGCGCCAACTACCATCCGGGGTATGGAGAGGAGTTGTCACTTCCTTCTAGTTGACCCGTTTTCTCTGTCAATCATCTTCAATCCTGATCTCGCCGGAGAACTTCATGTATGCTGCAAGAAATCCCTCAAAATGGAGGTTTGGAGGTGCATGAACAATGAAGGAGGCCAAGAGGATGCTCCGGCTATAGATTTGCAAGAGAATGGCGGTCGGAGCTCCTCCCGAAGGTGGGCGGCGATGGATCGACGAAAATGGCTGGCTGGTGCGGAAGAAACAGCGCTCCCCTCAAAATGAATAGTCGCCCGCTGACTGAACCTGCGTGCTTAAATAGAGGCGTTAAATTAAGAAACGCACGATCAAAATGCACGACCGTGCATTTTGGGACGTGCGATTGACAGAGATAAACAACGCCTAGAGATACAGGAAGGTCGTGCGTTTTTGTTCACGCACGAGCGGAATGCTCGTGCACGACCAAAAACGCACGGGGTGGGGCAGGCTGTAAATTTTTCCTGCTTCCAGGTAGGTCGTGCGTTTTCCTTCACGCACGATTGGATTCAATCGTACGTTAAGGAAAACGCACGATGAACATCATCACAAACATATCTGAGTAAATCGCACGATCACCTCAATCGTGCCTCAACAATAATCGCACGGTCGTGCGATTTACCCAGACTGCAATGCTCAGCTCAAGGGCACAATCCACCTTTACACATTCAAAACCAAAGCTCCAACCACACAGGAAATAAGACTAACATCCAAAATAACAGCAAGAAAGGCATGGGGAGCCCCTAAAGGAATACCCCCAACACAGAATGCGCAATTGCACACCCCGATATGCGAAAAGAGTGCACTATGTGTAAAGTGATAACTAAAGCAAATATGAGCATTTTAACGCTAAACGGGTAGTGCACGAGTGAGAAAACAGGCCCAGATGAGTTCGAAAAACCCTATATAATCGGGACTCATCAAGAAGCACTCGTATAAACCAAGGCTTGGTCCATGAAGGAGATACTGGACCCGGTCCTTCTTATATGCTCATCAGCGCACCCTGCTTGGAAGAGACAGTAGTCGCACCGACAATCGCGCTGGCAGGGCGAATGGTACAAATAGAGGAACAACAGGCTAAAATGATGAACCTCTTAAGGAACCTGGGAGTGGCTATGGCTCCTACAGAATCCCTGCACCCGTCAATGCACCTCCTTCACCTCCGCGTCAAGCCCCAGAAGACAACCAAGAAGAGCACTCTGAGTTCTCAGCAGTAGCAAGTATTGCGTACCCCGCCCGCCTGGCCTGGTCTGTCGAAGCAGGTCCGCAGCATAACCACCAGAGGGCAGCTGTCCCTGAGAAACTCCCCGGAAGGTTAACCCTAGAAGAAGTCAGAGAGATGATAGTGGAAAAATATGGCCAGGTCGGCCGCTAAGCAGCCTATATATATCGCCTCATTCACAATGTGTCGTCGTTGGCTCCCGAAGTTCTGGTACATCCGATCCCAGGAGGATTCAATCTTCCGAACATGGAATTCTACGATGGGACCGAAGACCCCCTAGAGCATCTAATCCACTTCTCAACCATCCTTCAGATTTATAACGCCTCGATCAACTGCTCTACCAGGTATTTCTGGCCACTCTGAAAGGCCAGGCGAGAACTTGGTTCCATTCTATTCGGAGTGGGACTATCCAGAAATTCATCGAACTAATGCAGCAGTTCCTGGATCAATTCATCGCAAATCGACGAATGGTAAAGGACCCTTCCCACCTCTCAGCAATCAAACAAAGCGAAGGGGAAACCCTTAAGGAATTCTTTCGCCGGTTCACTATCGAGGGCCGTCAAATTCCCGGGGTGGATCCTAAGCTCCTTCGGGGAGTATTCCTTGGAGGACTCCAACTGAGTGGATTCTACTCCGCCCTGATGAGGGAGACGGTCCCTAGCTATCCTGATCTTGTGCATAGAGTTGAGGCACAAATCGCAGCTGACGATGAAGCTCATCCCCGACAGTCCGAAGGAATGGTAAAGAGGAAGAGAGAAGAACCGGCCCCAAAGAGGTAAGAGGAGCGCCAAGGGAATCTACGTCATCAAGATCGTCTTGACAACAAGCCCCCTAGAACCTACCAAGAGTATGCACCACTCAACACCTTCCGCACAAATGTGCTCTACGTAATACAAGACAACCCGACATTGCAAAAGTCAAGAGACCTCCCCCAGGGAAAGGGAGATCGGTCAAAGTACTATGATTTTCATCATGGCATAGGGCACGCCACTGAGGAGTGCATCAAAATCAAGGATGAGATAGAACGTCTCATCCAGCAAGGTATCCTCAGAAGGTTCTTACAAGATCAGGCGTGAAATTAGCCAGCGAATGGAAGAAGAGAGCAGCCGCCCACTCGCCAGGGTGCGCTAGTGGACATGCAAGTAGTTGGGGTAGTGGAAACCATCTTGAGTCCCCTTTTCCCTGCCGTCAACTCCAACGCCCAACCAGCTGAAATGAATAGCTTCAGGTATGAAGACTTAAAGGGGCTGCTCGTTCCACTTCAGAATCTGCAGGTTATCAATGCACAAATAGGCGATCCTAGCTTTCGCGTCAAGCGGGTGCTGGTGGATAACGGCAGCAACGTTATGTTCATGTCTGCTCTCCTCAGCATGAAGATCCAGCAAGAGAACATCCAGCCAGCCTTCAGACCAAATTACGGCTTCAATGAAAGTCCTGTCCCAGTCAAAGGCACATTCGCTCTCCCCGTGACTTTGGGGGATTTCCCAAAGTGAGTAACCCACGACATATAGTTCATAGTGGTAGAGTCAGAATCGCCTTACAATGCGATTTTTGGTCGACCATTGCATGTACTATTGGGAGCTATCCCGTCCATCCCACACCTCGCAATGAAGTTTATCACCCCGGGTGGAGTCAGGGTCATTTGTGGAACCCAGGAGGCAGCATGTGCATGCTATCTCCAGCAGATGAAACCTAGACAAAGAGCTGCCCGATGTGCCAGCACATCCAGAACCTGAAGTCCCGAAAAGAACTAGGAATCAGGCAGAAATGCCCTACTATATTTCGAATTCGTCAAATTTCCTTTTAAGAAATCTTGGTTGTAATAACTACTCTAGAAAAGTTGTAAGTTTTCACTTACGCAAGAACTATTGTGTGTTAAATTTAAGAATGCTTTATTTTTCTTCAAAACTTGCTATCATAGGAACATTTAGAGGCTAGTCAACATGTAACACCCTCCCTGTTACATAGCATATAGCAGTAGGTCCGTCCGGGACCCCACGCCATATAAAATGAACAGAAGAGCGCGTTACTAGATTAACATTAAACAATTAATAACATAACCATCTCAGCACACAGAGTCACACAACGGAAGCATTTTAATTTCAATTAAAACCAGTGTATACATTGTCCACAATAGCTACTAGGAATGAAAGACATAACAAGTTCTTTACAAGGTTGTTTACATAATAAAGGTGGCTTCCAAACATCGGCATGCAGGCCGGCCACACATGAAAAACAGTAAACAAAAGCTTTGGCCTTCGAGGGCCAGTACAGCACAGCAGCTGGGGCTTCAGCCCGCTATTTCCCGTTAGCCTTTCCAGGGCCTGTACAAACAAATCCACCAAGCGGTGGGAAAACAAGTAACCGGTCAGCTTTAGCTGACCCAGATTTATAACGACCCCACCCCATGCTCGGGGCTGCAGTGCTCCTTCCCTGCAGGCAAGTAACAACATTATATATATCCCAGGTGCGTCTAAGCACCACATAGAAGCATTCATCGACAAGTACTTTTTCAACTCGGATGTAGGCTTACACGCTTTGTGCACTCTCGGCACACAATCGACAAGTCCTTTTTTAACTCGGACTCTCACTATGAGCTAACTCTCATCAAGGTTGGCCGACCTTGACGAGTTCTACTCGCAAACGACATATCGTGACCCGAGGTTGCAATCCTCATCACAAGATAGCTAAGGAGGGGGGGGGGGGGGGTGGGTTGGTTCCGCCAGATGCCCGCGCTCATAATATTAGGGATAACATCCACCTAAAATGGGTACGGCTTTCCCTAACCCGCTCTTAACCCGTAAGGTCAATGAAGCAAGGTACGCGGTCCTTCAGCTTCTGCTGCTCAACCCAGTTCATGCACATAGGCTTCACAGGCTTCCAACAGCTCACTGGGAGCTACCACCGGCGTTAGCTCTAATGCCTGGCGTTAGTGACAGAACTCAGTTCTGCTACCCCTTTTCCGGGTATTTTTTGGGAAACACCTCCAGACCTCTTTGCAGTACGAATCAGTACACAGAACCCAAAAAACACAGCATAGATCACGGAGTCTTTTCTGGAATGCAATAACATATCAACATCACCAATCCAGACCAACCTGTCCAGATGGGCTTCACACAGCATGCCTATGCCCGTACTTCAATTCCGGACTCTATGTGCAATTACTACGGGGATAACATCGACCCGTCGGCAGAAATCTATCCACTTGCTAGTGGAAATCTGCCTACTATTATGCAAATCAAAGGACGAACGTGTCCAAAGACTAGGGAGGAGAATCGTTACCCTCGGCGCTCATTTTGGTGCCATAGATCTGAGAGGAACTCGGCTGGACACTTTGAAAGAGCTTCCTTTCCACTGGATCAACGATGGCAAACACGCAAGCAAGCTCCCCCATAGATTTGCTCTCAACACAAGCAAAAGACTAGCCCAAAAAGACCTTATTCCTTCAGAAATCCCAAGTTCTCTGCCTTTGGAATGAGCTTGGAATCAGAAAAATGAGAAGGGAAACTGAATTTGGCTGCCTTTTATATTTTCTTAGCTAACGCCGACGTTAGCACCTAACGCCGGGCGTTAGCCCTTAAGGCGGTGGCTGAATTTATCCACAGCCTCTTAAAGCCCGACGACGTTCGACGATCGGCGTTCTACGAACGGCCTGGAGTTCGTCGAACGGCGGTCGACGAACACTCTGCAGCCTGCAGTCGACGAACGACCTGAAGTTCGTCGAACGACATTCGACGAACACACTGCAGTCTACGTTCGACGAACAGCCTGAAGTTCGTCAAACGGCATTCGACGAACACTCTGCAGCCTGCGTCCGACGAATGACCTAAAGACTTCGTTCGACGAACGGCTGGCTGTGTTCGACGAATGGCTGCCTATGTTCGACGAACGGCTTAGAAAGCTGCGTTCGATGAACAGCTGCCTGCGTTCGACGAACGACTGACTGCGTTCAACGAACAGCCTAAAAATGCTGCGTTCGACGAACAACCCATAAGGCTGCGTTCGACGAACGGCTACCTGCCTTTTTTGAGTTCTCGAGAAATATAACCCTTGTTTTGATTTCTCGAGAAACACTAAGTCCTTGGCTAACGCCTGGCATTATAGCTAACGTTGGCGTTAGCTTTACAATTGCTGATTTCAGTGCACTGGAAATTGAGGTGTTACAAATCTCCCCTCCTTTAAGAAATTTTGTCCCGAAATTTTAACAGTGCAAAGAAAAAAAAAGATACAAAACATAACTTGTACCTCATCAGAAAAATTCGTGGAACTCATCCCGCATAGTTTGCTCACGTTCCCATGAAAGCTCCTCACAACCGCAGTTGTTCCAGCGGACTTTGACCATTTAGATCATTTTATTCCGCAACTGCCTGACATAAGTGTCTTCGATGCAAATAGGTGAGACCAACATCTTTAGCCCATCATCGACCGACACCTGATTTTTTACCAGGATCTGGCTAGGCTCTGGCACAGCTTTCCGCAGCATAGAGATGTGAATCACATCATGCAGTCCGCTCAACTCTATCGAAAGAGCGAGCCGATAGGCCGCTTCACCAACGCGCTCCAGAATCTCAAACGGTCCAAGGTACCTTGGACTCAACTTTTTCAAGCGCCGAATCTGGGACACACCCTTGAACGGTTTGATCTTTAGGTAAACCCAGTCGCCCACGGCGAACTCGACGTTTCTGTGCTTGGCATTGTAGTATTTCGCCTGCCTATCTTGTGCAATCAACAATCTCTCCCGGATTATTTGAATAGCCAAATTTGCATCTTTGACTTCCTTCTACTTAAACAGCTTCGTCTCACCTGTCTCCGCCCAAGCTAAGGGAGTGCGGCAAGCTCTACCATAGAGGGACTCGAAGGGCGCTATTTTTATACTTGCTTGATAACTGTTATTATAGACGAACTCGATCATAAAAAGATAATCTTCCCACTTCTTACCGAAATCCAGGACACACATACGGAGCATGTACTCCAGAGTTCTATTCGTACGTTCAGTCTGTCCATCCGTTTGAGGGTGGAATGCAGTACTAAACTTCAACTTTGTACCTAACAACTGGTGGGTTAGCCTCCAATCTTTCGAAGTAAAGCGCCCATCTCGGTCCCTGACGATGCTACGGGGTACACCGTCAATCGTACAATGCTATCAACATAAAGCTTTGCTAACCTTTCAACTGAATCGTCCATCCGATTTGGAATAAAGTGGGCTACCTTGGTCAAGCGATCCACGATCACCCATACGACATCATTCCCACTCTGAGATCTCGGCAAACCGTGCACGAAATCCATAGAAATATCGTCAAATTTCCATTCTGGTACTGGCAACGACTTCAGGAACACACCAGGTTTCTGACATTCCGCTTTCACAAGTGCGCAAGTTTTACATTTTGCCACGTACAAAGCGATGTATTTCTTCAGACCTGGCTACCAAAACAACTTTTTCATGTCTTGGTACATCTTTGTGCTACCCGGGTGAATTGAGTACTTTGTAAAGTGCGCTTCGTCCATCAATTCTTCCCGCAACTTACCCACATTTGGGACGCACAACCGACCGTCTTTCCACATCAGACTGTCGTCTAACACAAACTCTGCAGCAGTTCCAAATTCAAACTCCGCCAAATAGCGCTGCATGCTCGAATCAAACTCCAGGGCCTATCGTATTCTGTCCGCGAGGTCGTATTGCACCTCCGTCCAGTTCAAGCACGCACTTGCACTAGAACTCTTCTCCACACAGGAGATCTCCAAGGCTTCCAAGTCACTGATCAGACGTGGATCATACATCTGAATCCAGTTGGCCTGCGCAGAAGCCCTCTGGCTCAAAGCATCTGCGACGACATTTCCCTTCCTGGGAGTATAGTGTATTTCAAAAGTGTAGTCCCCCAGGAACTCCATCCACCTTCGCTGCCGCATATTGAGCTCTTTCTGATTTAGCAGATATTTTAGTCTCTTATGGTCCGTAAAGATATTAACCTTCACGCCATACAAGTAGTGTCGCCACAATTTCAGAGCGAAGACCATGGCTGCCAACTCCAAGTCATGGACCGGGTAATTCCGCTCATGCACTTTCAACTGGCGAGAGCCATAAGCTATCACTTGACCATGCTGAAGAAGTACACAGCCTAAACCACTCCCTGACGCATCGCTGTAAATTTTATAGCCTTCTGCACCACATGGAAAACACAAGATCGGTGCCGTGGTCAGACAATTCTTTAATTCTTCAAAAGCTCATGCATACGCTGGTGACCAAACGAACTTCTGATCCTTCCTTGTCAAGGTTGTGAGAGGAAGCGCAATCCACGAAAAGTTTTCCACGAAGCGTCGATAGTAGTCGGCAAATCCAAGGAAGCTCCTGACTTCCGCTACTGTCGTCAAAACGGGCCACTCTTGGATTGCATCGATCTTTGCCGGATCCACTGCGATACCCTCGCCACTAACAACATGACCAAGGAATGCTACTGAAGCTAGCCAAAACTCACACTTGGAGAACTTGGCATACAACTGACTCCGTCGCAGGGTCTTCAAAACTACGCGCAAATGAATCGCGTGTTCTTCTTCAGACTGAGAGTACACCAAGATATCGTCGATGAAGACGATGACAAATATGTTGGACATGTGTCACATCCCTTTGTTTGAGAATAACAAATCACATATTGTATTTGATATTGCTTGTAGTGTGTTTATAGTGTGCAGGAACTATAGGTGCAATACTCCACAGGTAGAAAGCAGCTTGGAACAAATTTTTGAAAGGAGCAGCGCTACCACCAGCACTATCGCTACCGCCAGCGCTATCGCTAGCGCTACCGCTACCGCCAGCACTATCGCTACCGCCAGGCGCTATCTAGAGTTCGTGCACAACGACGGTTACGCAACCGCTACCGCCACCGCCAGCGCTATCTCCCGCTACCGCCAGGCGCTATCTCCAGTTCGTGCACAGCGCCACGCCGACGACGGTTTCGCAACCGCTCCACACGAACGCTACCGCAGGCGCTAGCCACTACCGCAGGCGCTAGCTCCAAGTTCTATAAAAGGCTGGGCTCTCTCTCGTTTTGGTTAGATCTTCCAGAGACATTAATTGTGCCCAAACTCTCGTGCTGCTACTCTGCCAAAAAATCATCTCCCACTCAAAGCCAAAGAAGAAAGTCTGGAGAAGGAAGCCGTCACGCTGCATCCGAAGAACGATCTCTTCGACCTCTCTTGTGCTTCAGCGATCCTTCATCCTCATCTCCAGAAATCTCAAGAGGGAGTTTTGCTTGTTATTTACTTCATTTCTTTATTTGTATTTTTGTAGTTAATTCGCCTTGTGTTGGCGACTAGGTCTGGGTAGGACTTAGGGGGAAATTCGCCTTATGTTGGCGACTAGTTCTAGGTGATTAGATCTAGGGGGCTCGAGGCCATATTCGGGGAAGGATTGGCTAGAGCGGCTTGAGGCCATATCCCGGGAAGGATAGGCTAAAGCCAACCGGTTTGTGGGGATACAAGTCGGTATAGAAAAGGAAAAGAAATTTACTTTTGTACGCCTCCGATTTCTAGCGATATTGAAATCAAATTTTGTAAACACCTTTTTTATATAAATACAATCATGTCTTTATTTGTGTTTACTTGATTTCTCTCCTTTGGCGTTATCTTTAATATATTGGTTACAAAGTTTTTCAATTCAAATTACTTTAACTAAATTGTTTATTTCAATCTCTTAATCATAAAACAATTTAGTACTTATTTCTAAAGATGAAAATTATGATATTCTCACAAATTAGCTAAATTGTTATTTTGCCTTTCTCATATTATAAAACAATTTAGTAATTTCTATAAAATTATAAAAAGATTTTTTATTCCCTTATTCACCCCCCCTCTAAGGGCGCCATAAGATCCAACAAGTGGTATCAGAGGACATGTTATTCCAAACGGTTTAAAAACCAGGAATAATGGCGTCTCATGATCTCGCTTCTACTAGTAGGGAACATTTTCTTATAAATGAAAAATCTTTAGCACCACCTTTATTTGAAGGCAAAAATTATAATGGGTGGAAATTTCTTATGGAAAAATTTCTTAAGTCTTTGGATATGGAAGTATGGAATATTACTATTAAAATACCCCCAAGTACTTTAAATAAAAATGAAATGTTTTTAAATGCCAAATCAATGAATAGTCTATATTGTGCATTGCATCAAAATATTTTCAAACTAATTTATACACTTCCTACTGTTTATGAAGTTTGGAAATTTCTTGAGAATACTTATAGTCTTCCTTCTACAGATGATGAACAAGAGGAATTCCTTATGGATCCAAGAGAAGAAATCGACGAGGAATTCCTTATGGATCCAAGAGAAGAAATCGATGAGGACTCATGCTTGGAGGAAGAAAAATACAACGTCACAATGTTGGACTCATTTGTTGGTAACACATCAAGTAAAAGAGAAGACGGAAACTATATCAAGGTAAGGAAATCTAAATCTTCTCTTTTTGTAATAAATTCAATTTCTACTTCTCGTATGCTTAAAATTGCTAAACGTAAAATTTTAAAATTAAAAATTGCTAATTCCAAATTACGTTTAGAAAATAAATCTTTAAAAGCAAACGATAACGTAGAATTAAATATTGATGTGTTAAATTCTCTTTCACGCTCTTTAGTTAAAATTCCTATTCCTTGTCTTAATTGCAATTTATTAAAAGAAAAAATCAAGGAAATTGAAAAGGACTCATAATTTCTAAAAGGCATAATGAAAAATTGTTAATTGAAAATGTTGTTTTATCTTGTAAGTTAAAACAATTAAAATCTTTTGTTGAAAAATTTCAAATGTCACCTAATGAATTTCATCATAAGATTTTGAATAACAAGGATAAATTAACTTACAAAATCATTTCTAAAAATGACCATTTTCACACATTAAATCAAAAGGAGTTTAGTTTCAAGAAGAATTATGATCCTCATAAAATTCTTAAGAGTCACTATTATAAGTCTCAATATATTTTCAATCATGACTCAAATTTAAAAACTCCTTTTCATGAAAATCAAACTATAAAATATTATCCTTCATATTATAAGAGTATGTTTATAAGAAAGAGTGGAAATGAAAATCATCAAAATAATAATCAATCTTTTAAAACATATTGTAACCCACTTTTTCAACAATCACTTCTTAAGAAAGACAATCACTCTTATAAATTTTCAAAGAATCCATGTAATAAAATTCATTATGATTATCAACATCAATCTATTTTGAAAAATTACTTGAACAATTATAAATCACAAATGAATTATTTTTCAAACAAATATATTCATATAAAGATGTCACATAATCATAACATGAATTTAAAAGAAAAACAACCAAAGTATGAATGGAGGCCCAAAATTAAAAACGAAACACTAACTCGACTTGTGAAGGCCCATTCATCACTATTTTCCCAAAAGCCATCACGATGTATTTGGGTACCCAAAGGAACCATCCCACATGGTCCCCTTTGGATACC
Source organism: Dactylorhiza incarnata (assembly GCA_033032865.1). NCBI lineage: Eukaryota > Viridiplantae > Streptophyta > Magnoliopsida > Asparagales > Orchidaceae > Dactylorhiza > Dactylorhiza incarnata. The sequence continues at coordinate 8,614,713 of JAWHQI010000021.1, read as the reverse complement.
TAAATCTCCTATTAATTAGTATCCAATCATTTGCATGAAGTAGAAAAAATTAAAAATGAAATATCAATACTCTACTTCATGATATGCTTATTGTCTCTTTTTCTTTTGTTTATTTTAAATTTTTTTTAAACAAACATGCTATGATCACTTTATATATCATGTAATATGACTTTCATATATTAAACCTAATGTCTATCAAATCAAATTTGAATTAAAATTGAACATTAAGTCATATATTTTTTCAAAGTGATCTATCTCTCATCTTTGATTGTTTTTTATCCTTGTAAATCCTTTACCCTTAATTGTCTTGAATTATCATTAGAAATTGAATTTTGAAATTATTATCAAGACTATTGAAACTATTTTAAAAATTAGATTTAAATGGTTTATTAAAGGGCTTAAAACTAAAAATTAAAATGCGCAAAATTTTTTTATTCTATATTAGTTTGCTGCATATGATAGCCCTTATAATGAAGAACATTATCTAGAAAAATCGAAAAAAAAATTCATCTAAACGCATGCTTAATCTTTCAAAAAGCGAGTTTTTGATCAAAACTTGAAATAACCATATCTTTTGATCCGCTCGCCCGATTTTCGCATTTAATATCTTTTCGGAAAGAGCACATAAATCTCCATCTATCGACAAACTAAACTTGCCCATTTAAGTTTGTTTGGTGCTGTCAATTTGCCCAATTTTAACTCCGTTTTTAAATGCTATCTTAGTTCGTTGATTCGGAAATTTCTGTGTTTATGGATTTTTTCATCACATGATATCCTATGTATAATTGTTTCATATATTAATTTAAATATATTGTGTGATGTGTGTCACCATTGTTTGCATGTAATTTAGACCTTAGAATCATCTTGTATCATTAAGATCAAATCAAAAGTTTAATCATTTCATTCTAGGTCTAAAGAAAATTAATTTGAGAACTTCTCATATTACATGCAACATAATCTCCATTAATCCTATGTAATAACATTGCATTCAAACTCATCATCCTAGCATCACTTCTTGGTTTATGCTTAAATTTATATGCTAGGTATAACATTTACAATGTTATTTAAATTTGATGATAACTATGTGATTTGAAATTATATAGAATACTAAAATTCCAACAAACACATAATTTATAGATTAATCATTAGAATATATATATGAATATTATATCATAAATCATATATTATCGTGCAAAACCAAAGATCAATAGATTCAATTATTGAATGCAAATTTTATTATAAATTTCAAAACATTCTATATGTGATCTTTGTCTTTAATATGATTACATGATCATCATTTCCTAGACTTACAAGTCAAACATACTCATTCAAAAGAAAATCTCCAAATCATATTGTCATAAGTTTAGAAGAACTAGAATTTTCATACATCATGATGACCTAACATTTATTCTATGCAAAATCTCTATAATCATAAATCATAATTCATGTTCTATTAAGAAAAATCTCAAAATAAGAATATCACCTAGGAATTATGAATCTTATGATACAAATATGAATATTGTTTTTTTTCATTGCATTAGTTGGGGTATGGATATGATTTGATATTGATTGCATGTATCTCACATTTATATAGATTCTAGAATCAACTTTGGAATAATAAAGATACATCAAACTTAATCATCACTATATTCTAGATCTATATTTTGAAACTCCATTTTGGAATACATGCAATATTAGTATAAATCTTATGACATGACATTTAACCCAAAACTCATCATACTAGCATTGTCACTTATTGAATATTAGTAATTGTGTAGTTATGTCATTTCGTCATCTCATAAAAAGTAGAAAAACTATGCGGATTTATATAACTCATCACATTAAACAAAACCCATAGTTTATAAATCAACCCATAGTTTAAAAGCTTAGGTTGTCCAAAGATTATTCACCTTTGACTTCACATCTCACAATAGCGGGGGCGTAGGGTTGTATGCATTAGAGACCTAACCTCTAAGTCATGTCTTGTCCTTAACTGGGGAGGGTTCCAGTGGGGCCTTGCGAGGCACTGGGGGGAAAGAGTGCTAGGTTGTGTGTTCTCTAGTGTGTGAATATGGGACTAACACCCCAACCTACGGCATGCGTGCAGCTCCTCATGCCCATCCGTCACTTAGTACGGAGCTAGGGTGTAGACATTTTGTCGGGGTAGCCTTTAATCTTAGGACATACTTATATTACTCACTGCATGAACATTTTTATTCACTTATTACTTAAATCATGCATATTTTGGGTTGTTTAATAAAAAATGTCCTCTTGTGTTTGCATAATTTATCTTTTTGAGCTTAAATGTTTTTGTAAAACACATGAATTTCAAAAAGCCAAAGTTTCATATAAATTTGATCCACCTAGAGATCTCCAAAAATTCTGAAATTACAGCATGGAACTACTCTAAGGACACTTAATCAATATCAAAAATAAAAAATTTAAAATTCCTAAAAAATCGTGTACTGTTTACCGCGTTATCACTAGCGCCGGCGCTAGCGTGAGTGTCTGATTTTTCTGGGTTTTAAAATTTCTAAAAATCATTAAAAATATTTTAGTCTATATGTACTACTTTGTTTTTGTATTTCTTACATTTGGTATTTTTATTTTATTCACATTATGAAAAATCAACTACAAAAATTCAAAAATATACAAAAATATGTTTTTTTTATTTGTGTTTTTATTCATTCTATGAAAAATTAACTATAAAAGTTCAAAATCTAAAAATACAAAAATATGTTTTTGTTATTTGTGTTTTTATCCATATTTTGAAAAATCAACTACAAAAGTTCAAAATTCAAAAATACAAAAATATGTTTTTTTTCTATTTTCTTTTTCTCATTAAAAATGATAAAAAAAACTGTATAATCTTTATTGTTAATATCAAGCATGTATGAATTCTATTATTTAGAATTATTTACAATATTAAAACATATTCTTTCAAATTACTATGAACATTGTTTTGCTTATCATGCTTTGATATATCTATTTAAAGTGCATCAATTGTATTGAAAAATGTGTAGAACCAAGCTTAGCATGCCTCTAAGTATAAGTAAATGTTTTATGATTGATAATGATACATTTCACTCACTTATTTTGGTAATCAACATGTGTGTCTAAATTTAAAAATGCTTGCTTGTGTATTGTATTTGTACAATGAATTAAAACTTGCATAAGTTTATTGCCAACACTACATTTGAATTGCACTTATGAAATTTAGAAAAGTGGTTAAGTTAAAAATTTTGTTTTGCAAAACAAGTGTATTCGGAGAATGTTGTCTCACAAATGTGAACAAAAAATTATATATGTAGACAAATATAACTCCACCAAGCACTACTTGAACCTCCTGATAAGTATTCATAAGCATTGTGAGGTTGAGCACCTTGGAAAGAATAGTAAAGTGTCTTGTGCAAACCTTGGTTATTACACCACTTTGATTAAAAAAAAAATTTATGTGCATTAAAAGTGTGTGAAAGTAATTTACTTATGTTTTATTGTGCACTTTACTTTGCATATGTCTTGTATTTTGTGATTTAAATCAATTGTTAACATTGCCCAAAATACACTTATGTGCACATCATTATCTTTCATAACACTTCTTCTCATGAGTATTGGATTCTAATGCTTTATCTATACCACTCTTTATATAAAAATGCACTAGATAACCTAGCATGATCTCTACAATGTTTTGGTATTTCTTGAATTTACAAATTAAGTAACATTGTAGTATAATCTATCTTTGATATGATCATTTCATGCTTGGTATTTTTATGAAAAACTTTGAGATTTCAAAAAGGTTAAAACATCTTTCAATTTTGAACTAAAACTCATATTTCTACTTATGCTTTTCATGCTTACAAAAAGATGTTTATTATAATCTTCCGCTTGCTTACAACTCTTATCTTTATATTTGAAATCTCTTATATATGCTATGCTTAAACTCTTTATCATTATTTATATTTCGAAAAGCTCGATCATGTTATATAAATGCCTCCTTACTACCCTCACCCCACCTTCTTTTGATAATACCAAAAGGGGGAGATTAATTGAAGAAATCTATATATGAGAAATATAGATAAATAAGGGGAGACTAATTCATGAAATCTATCATTTAGGGGGAGTAACACATAAATTGCATTTATGTAGGGGGAGCATTAAGATAGGGGGAGTATGCACATTATCATGCATATCACTTACTATAGTTGCACTTTTATCTTGCTTAACTTATCTATAAACACTATTGTTGATTTCTTGCTTAGAGGATTTGTTATTATCAAAAGGGGGAGATTGTTGGACATGTGTGTCACATCCCTTTGTTTGAGAATAACAAATCTCATATTGTATTTTATATTGCTTGTAGTGTGTTTATAGTGTGCAGGAACTATAAGTGCAATACTCCACAGGTAGAAAGCAGCTTGGAACAAATTTTTGAAAGGAGCAGCGCTACCGCCAGCGCTATCGCTAACGCCAGCGCTATCGCTAGCGCTACCGCTACCGCCAGCACTACCGCCAGCGCTATCGCTACCGCCAGGCGTTATCTCGAGTTCGTGCACAGCGACGGTTACGCAACCGCTACCGCTACCGCCAGCGCTATCTCCCGCTACCGCCAGCGCTATCGCTACCGCCAGGCGCTATCTCCAGTTCGTGCACAGCGCCACGCCGCCGAAGGTTTCACAACCGCTCCACACAAACGCTACCGCAGGCGCTAGCCACTACCGCAGGCGCTAGCTCCAAGTTCTATAAAAGGCTGGGCTCTCTCTCATTTTGGTTAGATCTTCCAGAGACATTACTTGTGCCCAAACTCTCATGCTGCTACTCTGCCAAAACATCATCTCCCACTCAAAGCCAAAGAAGAAAGTCTGGAGAAGGAAGCCATCACGCTGCATCCGAAGAACGATCGCTTCGACCTCGCTTGTGCTTCAGCGATCCTTCATCCTTATCTCCAAAAATCTCAAGAGGGAGTTTTGCTTGTTATTTACTTCATTTCTTTATTTGTATTTTTGTAGTTAATTCGCCTTGTGTTGGCGACTACGTCTGGGTAGGACTTAGGGGGAAATTCGTCTTGTGTTGGCGACTAGTTCTAGGTGATTAGATCTAGGGGGCTCGAGGCCATATCTGTGGAAGGATTGGCTAGAGCGGCTTGAGGCCATATCCGGGGAAGGATAGGCTAAAGCCAACCGGTTTGTGGGGATACAAGTCGGTATAGAAAAGGAAAAGAAATTTACTTTTGTACGCCTCCGATTTCTAGCGATATTGAAATCAAATTTTGTAAACACCTTTTTTATATAAATACAATCATGTCTTTATTTGTGTTTACTTGATTTCTCTCCTTTGGCGTTATCTTTAATATATTAGTTACAAAGTTTTTCAATTCAAATTACTTTAACTAAATTATTTATTTCAATCTCTTAATCATAAAACAATTTAGTACTTATTTCTAAAGATGAAAATTATGATATTCTCACAAATTAGCTAAATTGTTATTTTGCCTTTCTCATATTATAAAACAATTTAGTAATTTCCATAAAATTATAAAAAGATTTTTTATTCCCTTATTCACCCCCCCTCTAAGGGCGCCATAAGATCCAACAAAATCGATCCAAGTACTCTCGAAAGGTCCTATTCATCAGATCCATAAATACTGACGGCGCATTCATCAATCAAAATGGCATAACAGTAAACTCATAGTGCCCGTAGCGGGTACAAAATGCCATCTTGGGGATGTCGCATTCCCGAATCCGCAACTGATATTAGCCAGACTTAAGATCCATCTTGGAATACACCGACGAACCCACTAGCTGATCAAATAAGTCATCGATTCGAGGAATTAGATACTTGTTCTTCTCGGTCAGCTTGTTCAATTCACGGTAGTCAATGCATAGACGCAGGCTTCCGTCCTTCTTCTTCACAAAAAGGACCGGAGCACCCCAAGGTAATGTACTTGGGCGTATATAGCCTTGCTCTAGTAACTCCTGTGATTGAACCTTTAACTTTGCCATCTCCTTTGGCGTAATACGGTACGGAGAGCGTGACACAAGCTTGGCACCTGACACCAGCTCTATAGTGAAGTCTATCTCTCGCTGAGGCGGCGCCCCAGGAAGATCTTTAGGAAACAAATCATGATACTCTGAAATAACAAGAACATCACTCAGACTGGGCTGAGGCTTTGCAGCCTCCACTAGCACAACACACAAGTCTGCGCCTTGCCGAACAACCTTGACTACTTGGACTGCAGACATCAACGTCTTGCTCGATCCATGCAAACCGACAAAAGTAGTCGCACGTTTGGTATTTCGCCCTAGTGTGACCTCCTTAGAAGTGCAATCAATGTAGGCCTGCTGCGCCGACAGCCAGTCCATGCCAAAGATCACATCAAACTCCGAAAGTGGCAGTATTAGTGCTTCCAAATTGAAATCTTGACTTCCTATTCGTACCTTTACAACACAGCCTCGATCCACACTTATCGAGCAGCCATTGGGCAGCATCACATCTAAACGTTCCTTTCTAAATGACGAAGGCACCCCAAGCTGTCGTATGAAGGCCTCCGATAGAAAAGAATGCGAAGCTCCTGTATCAAACAACGCTCTCGCTGGAGAGTTAAATATTAGGACAAAGCCTAATATGCAAACAAATACAAGCAATGCACAAGGTGTGAAATATAAAATGCAACAAAAGCTGTATACTAGCGCATACCTGTCACCACATCGCTTTGTTTTATGGCCTCATGCTGGCCAATTGTACACTCTAGGTTGGGCTGGAGCAGCATGGGATGCGGTTGACTCTGCCGCCTTCCCTTTCTCTGCCGCGTAAGCCGCAGCCGCCTTCTTGCCTCCATGACAGCCTTGGGCCATATGACCCGGCTTACCATAGTTAAAACAGATGAGTGGGCCTCGCCCAGTCGTCACACCCGAAACCGCAGATTGAGCTGACCCAGAAGGTCGCGCTCTGTTCCTCCATTTGCCTCGCCCAGACTTCACAGAGCTCGGTGCTTTGAACTCTGGCTTTACCACTGCTAACTCCTTTCTGTTCTGAGACCGTTTCATATCCTTTTCTAAGGAACGAGCTTTATTGACCAGGGTCATAAACCCCTGTGTCATTGCCCCCGACAGAAGGATCCGCAACTCTTCTCGCAGACCTTCATAGAACCGATTGGTCTTCTGAGCTTCATCGGCAAAGGTCACTCCTGCGTAGCGCCCCAACCGAGTAAACTCATGCAGGTAATCATCAATCACACGATCGCCTTGAGTTAGACGGTTGAACTGGTTCTCCATCTCGATTTGCTGAGCAGGTGGGAGATACCACGCCAAGAACAATCTCGAAAACTCATCAAACGAGATGTCCGCCGGCTACCTTCCTGCTAGGTGATGCAGCTCTATATCATCCCACCACAACTGCGCCTCCCCATCAAGTAGGAAGGTTGCCAAAGTAACCTTCTGGCCTTCCTCCGTATCAGTGGCCTTCAAGGTCTTGCGCACCTTTGATAGCCAATCCTCAGCTTGCGTCGGGGTTCCTTCCCCCGTGAACGTAGGAGGATGGAAACTCAGAAAGTACTGCAGTTGTTGGTCCGGAGCTCTTCGTGCCCTCACCGGCACTGGCCTTTCAACCGAAGGTTCAACTGCCACAACCGACACTGGGGCCACTCCAAGAGTAGGAGACTGTCCAGGGACAGGCCCTCCAGGTTGTGCAGTCAACATAGCAAACACTGCTTCAACTATCATCCTCACTGTCTCAGCAGAAGGAGGAGTAGGTACTTCAGATGGTGCATTGCTGGCAGTCGAACGCGGGGGTCGAGATGGCCCTGCTCCACTCCCAGTCATCTATACATGTGCACAAAACACCATTAGCGACGAAGAGATAACATGGATCACTAAAGGAACACAGAAGTTCCATCCCAATGCTACACACAAACATGTAATTCATTCCTAAAGTGGACAATTACTAGTTATTTACATGAGATAACGACAACGCACACACGTGCTCACCACCCCTTAAAACAAACAGAAGAGCGCGTTACTAGATTAGCATTAAATAGTTAATCACATAACCATCTCAGCACACAGAGTCACACAATAGAAGCATTTTAATTTCAATTAAAACCAGTGTATACATTGTCCAAAATAGCTACTAGGAATGAACGACATAACAAGTTCTTTACAAGGCTGTTTACATAATAATGGTGGCTTCCAAACATCCGCACGCAGGCCGACCACACATGAAAACAGTAAACAAAAGCTTTGGCCTTCGAGGGCCAGTACAGCACAGCAGCTGGGGCTTCAGCCCGCTATTTCCCGCTAGTCTCGCCAGGGCCTATACAAAAAAATCCACCAAGCGGTGGGAAAACAAGTAACCGGTCATCTTTCGCTGACCCAGATTTATAATGACCCCACCCCATGCTGGGGCGGCGGTGCTCCTTCCCTGCAGGCAAGTAACAGTAGTATATATATCTCAGGTGCGTCTAAGCACTGCATAGAAGCATTCATCGACAAGTCCTTTTTCAACTCGGATGTAGGATTACACGCTTTGTGCACTCTCGACACGCAATCGACAAGTCCCTTTTCAACTTGGATTCTCACTATGAGCTGACTCTCATCAAGGTTGGCCGACCTTGATGAGTTCTAATCCCAAACGACATATCGTGACCCGAGGTTGCAATCCTCATCACAAGATAGCTAGGGGGGTTGGTTCCGCCAGATGCCCGCGCTCATAATATTAGGGATAACATCCACCTAAAACAGGTACGGCTTTCCCTAACCCGCTCTTGACCCGTAAGGTCAATGAAGTAAGGTACGCTGTCCTTCAGCTTCTGCTGCTCAACCCAGTTCATGCACATAGGCTTCACAGGCTTCCAATGGCTCACTGGGAGCTACCGCCAACGTTAGCTCTAACGCCTGGCGTTAGTGACAGAACTCAATTCTGCTACCCCTTTTCCGGGTATTTTCTGGGAAACACATCCAGACCTCTTTGCAGTATGAATCAGTACACATAACCCGAAAAACACAACATAGATCACAGAGTCTTCTCCGGAATGCACTAACATATCAACATCACCAATCCAGACCAACCTGTTCAGATGGGCTTCACACAGCATGCCTATGCCCGTACTTTAATTGTGAACTCTATATGCAATTACTACGGGGATAACATCGACCCGTCGGCAGAAATCTATCCACTTGCTAGTGGAAATCTGCCTACTATTATGCAAATCAAAGGACAAACGTGTCCAAAGACTAGGGAGGAGAATCGTTACCCTCAGTGCTCGTTTTGGTGCCATAGATATGAGAGGAACTCGGCTGGACACTTTGAAACAACTTCCTTTCCACTGGATCAACGATGGCAAACACGCAAGCAAGCTCCCCCACGGATTTGCTCTCAACACAAGCAAAAGACTAGCCCAAAAAGACCTCATTCCTTCAGAAATCCCAAGTTCTCTACTTTGGAACAAGTTTGGAATCAGAAAATGAGAAGGGAAACTGAATTTGGCTGCCTTTTATATTTTCTTAGCTAACGCCGATGTTAGCACCTAATGCCGGGTGTTTGCCCTTAAGGCGCTGGCTGAATTTATCCACAGCCGCTTAAAACCCGACGACATTCGACGATCAGTGTTCGACGAACGGCCTGGAGTTCGTCGAACGGCGGTCGACGAACACTCTGCAGCCTGCAGTCTACAAACGACCTGAAGTTCGTCGAACGACATTCGATGAACACACTGTAGTCTGCGTTCGACGAATGACCTGAAGTTCATCAAACAGCGTTCGACGAACACTCTGCAGCCTGCGTTCGACGTACGACCTGAAGCCTGCATTTGACGAACGGCTGGCTGCGTTCGACAAATGACTGCCTGTGTTCGACGAACGGCTTAGAAAGCTGCGTTTGACGAACGACTGCCTGCGTTCGACGAACGGCTGACTGCGTTCGACAAACAGCCAAAAAATGCTGCGTTCGACGAAAGCCCAGAAGGCTGTGTTCGATGAACGGCTACCTGCCCTTTCTGAGTTCTCAAGAAATATAACCCTTGTTTTGATTTCTCGAGAAACACTAAGTCCTTGGCTAACGCCTGACGTTATAGCTAACACTGGCGTTAGCTTTACAATTGCTGATTTCAGTGCACTAGAAATTGAGGTGTTACAAGTCACCCCTAGCCACGTCGTGAATTACGACATTAATGGGATCTACCCATCTCTTCCTCAATCCTGCCAACGCCAGGAATGACTGCTATGTTCAAGAAATAAGCTCACATGCATACAATTGGCTATCATAAGCGGTCGCAAGCTTATATTTGTACGCAAATTATTTTATGTTTAAATTTGGTTAGGCATAGTTGTCTGCTCCAAACTCTATTATCTCAGGAACACATCGAGAAACCACCTTCTCGGTCATAGGGCCTGCCTCCCTTGCGCTCGCAAATGGTTTGATGCGTCAACCCTTCACCTCTACTATCAATGACATCCTCCGGGTCGGTAATGTGTGTTGGATCGGTAGGCGCCCTTAGAGGTGGGGGGGGGTGAACAAGGGTTTTAAAACTTTTTCTTATATTATGAATATCTTGAAATAATAAGTGATTAAGAAGGTGAGAAATTAAACAAAACAATTGAAATAAAGTAGAGACATGCTTTATTAATATGAAATATGGTTTTACAAAAGTTGATTTCTATAACGCTAGAAATCGGTGGCGAATAATAATAAACTCCTTTTGTTTTCTATCCCAACTCGCATCCCCACGAACCGGTGGCCCTAGCCCATCCTTCCCCGGATTCGGCCTCAAGCCGCTCTAGCCAATCCAACCCCGGATATGACCTTAAGCACCCCCTAGACCTAACCTAGATCTAGTCGCCAACACGAGGCAAATTTCAGCCCTAAGTCCTACCCAGACCTAATCGCCAACACAAGGCAAATTCTCTAACGGTTTACAAGGAATATGAAATGATAATAATAAAAACTCCCTCTTGAAGAACTTCTGAAGTTGGAGACGATGATCCGCTGTAGGATAAGCATTGATGAAGAGGCCGTCATTTGGATTCGGCGTGAAGAAGTCCTCCTTCAGAAATTCGCAGAGCTTTGGTGGGAGATCAACTTTCGGCCAAATTAGGCTCTGGAATTCTAGCACTCAACCTCTCTCTCTCTTGGGTGTCAGAAACGAGAGAAGACGGGTCCTATTTATAGCCTCAGTGTTAGCGCCCACGCTATCGCTACCGTCGGCGCTATCCCAGATTAGGACATATTCGGCGCGGGAGAATCTTCAATCTGAGGAAACATATTCATCTTGCCTTCTGTGCTCCGCGCTACCACCTGCGCTATCTGCTACCGCCTGGCGCTAACGCCTTCTAAATGTACTCCTGGGATTGCGTTGATCATCGCTAGCGTTGGGCACTTGGTGCTACCGCCGATGCTAGTGGGCATGTTGGAATTATTTGCCCAATTTTGGAGGCAACCTTCTTATGTCATCCTTGAGTCATATGGACCTTGTTTCTTGCACACTTAAACACACAAGATCAAATACACATAGGATTTGTTATTCTCAAACCTAGGAGATGCGGAAGACCATGTTCCAACAAACTCCCCCTTTTGATAATAACAAATCCATTAATGATAAATCAGAGCATTAATATATAAGCATGATGAAACCTACTGGTGTGTGTGTGAGAGTGATGACTTAGGATAATTATCGATTTAAGTGCTTATAATTGCTCCCCCTAAATACATGCTCCCCCTAGGTGAATGCTCCACTAATATGTAAGCTATCATCATAATTAATCATATTTTGATAGCAGATTTTATTTGTCACGGTAGTTCTCCCCCTTTTGTTATTAACAAAATTGGGTAAAGGAAGCAAACACATAATAGTTTTGATAATAAGATAAAGGCATGATCGAGCTTTGAGAGAGAAGAAAATGATAAGGAGTTTTAGAATAATTTTTATAGAAATACATCAGAGTTTTAGCATAAGTATGTTCATAGAAATAAATCAGAGTTTTTGGCTTTAAAAGGAATAATATAACATTTACCATGCAAGTCTACCAAAGAAAATTTGAGTTAAGCATGAAAAGAATACAAGGTAAATGGAATGTTGCGGAAGACTTATATAAAAATACAACAAACATCTTTTTGTAAGACATGATGATTCATAAAATGAAAAAGATGTTTTTGTAAATCATTTTTCTTTGAAAAGATTATCATGAATTAACCAAGCATGAAAGAGATGTATGAAAAAGAGACTACTACAATGTTATTCTAATTCATAAAGTCAAAACATACCAAACATTGTAGAGAGCATGCTAGGTGATATAGTGCATTTAAATATAAAAAGTATTATAGAATTAGCATTAGAATCCAATACTCCTGAGAAGAAGTGTTATGAAAGATAATGATGTGCACATAAGTGTATTTTGAAAAGAGTAAACAAATGTTATAATAAAAAATACAAGACAAATGTAGAGTAAAGTGCACAATAAAACACAAATAAGATTACATCCACATACTTATTATGCACAAAGAATGTACAACTACCAAGGTGCTTTGCACACCAAATGCTTATTAATACTTATCAGGGTGCAAAGTAGTGCTTGGGGGATCACACAATTTTATTATTCAATATCAAGTTTTTTTGATCCAGTGTACTTAAGAATAAGTGTTTTTTTACAAAAAAATGAAGGTTTGCACAAGACACTTTACTAATCTTTCCAAGGTGATCAACCTCACAACGCTTATTAAGACTTATCAGGAGGTTCAAGTAGTGCTTGGTGGAGTTATCTTTGTCAATTTATTTTATGATTTTTTTGTACAAAGTTCTTCGATTACACTTGCTTTGCAAACCATTTGAATTTTGAAAGTACAACCACTTTTCTTTATATTTAATAGTGCAAATAAATGTAGTGTAGGTAAGATACTTGTGAAAATTTAATTTATTGTACAATTACAATACACTAGCAAGCATTCTTAGATTAAAAAACACATGTAGACTTAGCCAAAAAGTGAGTGAGGAAATATCATTATCAACTATAAAACATTTACTCATACTTAGAGGCATGCTAAGCTAGGTTCTACACTACTTTTACAATATAATTGATGCACATATTAATAGATATATCAAAACATGAAAAGAACATTGTTCGAAGTAGTCTGACAAGATAAATTGGAACATTGTAGAAGTTCTAAAGATAGTTTAAAACATGCTTGATTTTCACAATAAATTCCATACAGTTTTTTGTTTGTTTTTGTGTTTTATATTTTTGTATTTGATTTTTGCATTTAGAAATAGAATTTAAACCAATGAAAAAATGAAGTAAAAGAAATATTTTTGTAATTTTGGCTTTTGTATTTTGCTTTTGTTTTAATTTTTCAAAAATCAATTCAAAACATAACTGCAAAACTATGTAGTACTTATAATTGAGCATAATTTTAGGTATTTTATAAAATTTTAAAAATACATAAAAATAGAACCAAGCGATACCGCTCACGCTAACGATAGCGCTGGCGGTAGCGCTGCTTTATTTAATTCCCTTTTCACTTTGTCATTTCGTCCATTGCCTCTCAAGCTCTCCCAAAAAACCCTAGAAGATAACGTAGCCCACAAATAAATCTAAGGTAAAACTTCATCCTTTCTTATGATTTTTGTTTTAAACTTTGATTGTGATGTTAAAGATGAAGATATTTGAAGTTATTAAGTGGTTTTAGATGATAGATCTACAATGCCTGATTCTTTTATTTTTGAAGAGAGGAACTAGAACAAATCTTCATCACTTTTATGATTCTTGTTCTAAGTATTTGATTTTGATGTTTGTGATGAAGATTTATGAAAAACTTTTATTTTTGATGATAGATCTAGAAAAAAAGAGAATCTTCAATAATTTTTTTTGTTTTTCATTTTGATTTTTTATGAAGATTTTTTGTTTTGATTTTAGCTTAGATTATGTGGGTTTCTTGGATCTAGCAATTTGAGAAGGTTAGAATTTGGAAATATTTTATATTTAGAGAGATCTTACCATTTCAGATCAGTGAATTAGCGCAGGCGCTACTGCAGGCGCTAGTGCTAGCGCCGGGCACTAGTGCTAGCGCTGGCGCTAGTGACTTTTGCTTAAATTTTAATTATTCTTTTAATGTGATAGATGGCTTCTTGAACAAATGGGAAGAAGCAAGCAGGACTAGCTGTGGAGACAGCCATAGTAGGTGTCCCATATTACGTGGAGTTTTCCGTGCCAAGACACCATCACATCATGCAACTGTTCATAAACTCTGAAGTGTTGAATGTGTTTCTTTCAGGGGGTTTTATTCAGAGTTAGTATGAGAGTTCTATATGCACTTGGAAGACCCATCACAGATTGATCTGGATGGAGGAGTGCGGTCTCAAGTGCAGGGTCAAGTGTTACTATTACTCATGATGATTTGAGGGAGACATTTGGGTTGACCGAGCATCCAAATAAGTTGGATGTGGTTGAAAAGTTTATAGTTGATAGGGATTGGACTCATCTAAATATGGTACTCCACCACAGGGAATGCAAGAGTTTGATCCAAATGGTGGGGTCACTTACAGTGGATGACCTTACTGTGCATAACATTTTACGCCACACTATCTTGCTGAAATTGGGCGACACGGTAAAGATTACAACACAACATAGTCTTGTCTCGTATTTTATTCTTGAGGAGGAGAGATTCGATGTAGTAGACTTGTTACTTTCATTGATCAGATATACACACAAGTTACGGGATCCTTCTTGTCAGAGATATAACAACCTCCCGCTCGGTGGCATAATACAAAGGGTTATTCTTCATAGGTACCCTTCTATTGAGATTGGTTTTTACTTGATAGATTGCTTTCCTCCTATATATAGTACCTCACACCTATGAGCTACATCCCTCCCGGATGAGCCATCAATATCTACTCGACCATCACTCCAACGAGGAACGTCATCCCAAGGGGCTCGAAATGATTCATTTGAATCTTTTTGAGAAGAAATGGGAGAGTGGATGACAAGAGTAGAGAAAGATGTTTCCGGTATAAAGAAGATGATGAAGTTCATGATCAAGCTAAATCCATCTACACCGGATATAAGGGAGTGGGATAGCCCAGCACAGGATCCACCACGTCATTCGATTCGGAGGAGTCGCAGAAGACGATCTCCAAGTGCTAGTGTGGAGGAGATAGACGAGACAGAGTAGATGAGTAGGAATGTCCTGATGGAAACTAATATTCATGTTGTGTAATAATATATGAATTTGAACACATGTTTATTGAATGCTGTCTGCTAGCACTGACGCTACCAGCTAGCGCTATCTGTAATGTTTAATTTTGTTGTTTTTGAATGTTTGACTATTTTTATCTGGTCCTTATTTGGTAGTTTTTGAAGGTTTTGTTTTACGTTTTATTTATAAATATGAAGTCATATGAAGTGGAGATGTTTAAGCAAATTTGAAATCATATGAAGTAGTATGTGTTTGAAATCATGTGACTTGAGATTTTAATATCACATAGAAAATTTTGAATTCAATTTATGATATATATATACAATGAGTTTTGGAAGAATAGATTGGTCATTAGAAATAAAGGGTATGACTTTAAAATTTGATAATTTGATTTATGAATCTTTAAGTGATAGAGTCTTGTGTCTATATGATGACCATACTATGATAGCAAAACAAATAAGAAAACAAAACAAATAAATTAAGGCATATCATGAAGTAGTAATTTGTATATTTTATTTTAAAAATATTCTACTTCATGCATTTGGTGATACCTAATGAATAAGAGATTTAGGTATCCAAAGGGGACCAAGTGTGGTGGTTCCTTTGGGTACCCAAATATAAGTTTCAGTTTTAATCTTGGGTCTCCATTCAAACCTTGGTTTCTTATGCATCAACTTTTCATTGTGATAATCTTTATATTGAAGATTATGATTGTAATGATTATTGAAGGTATTGTTTATAGGAAATTTGTGTAATGTTGCTTTTAAGTTGGGAGAAACATGATTTTGTAAATAATGGTGATTTTGACTTTGATTTACAAATCCGTTGTGTTTCTTATTTCCATTATTTGGTTTAGTTAAAATATTCATGTTCATATTCATATTTAACATGTTTTTAGATATTTCTTGATATTGTGAATTTTTATTTATAATTTTCATAAGCACGTTGATTTTTGATTTTAATTCATCATTCTTAATCTTTAAATTATGCCTAGCTTTATTATAAGCTATTGTGCTATTTTTAAGAGTGGAAACAATAGAGTCAATATGATTTTGATAGTCATTTCTAAATTCCTCAAATGTTTCATCCATCTCTTTGATCTCAATTTTATAATTTTGGCACGTAGCACAATCACTTTTCAAAGATGAATTTTCTAAAAATAAATTTTCATTATGTTCTTTAACACAAATAATTTCTTTTTCAAGTTCCTTAAATTTTTCTTTAATATCATTACAATCAAAACAAGGTTTTGTATTTTCAATTGAAGTGACATGGGTAAAGCTAGATAAATCAGAATTTGATTCTACTCTAACTTTTGCTTTTAAAATTTTATTTTCTAAGCAGAATTTGCACTTCGCATTTGTTAATTTCATAATTTTGCGCTTTGTAATTTGTAGCAATTGTAAAGTAGAAATAGAATTGCAAACAATAAGAAGATTTGATTTCCTTACAGTGCTTTTGGATACTGTGAGATTTGAGCATGGATTTTCTTTGTTATCTTCATCTTTTTGGCATTCCTCTTCCAAAGATGGGATTTCTTCTTTTCCACTTGATGTGCACTCCATTGATCCATCACGAGAGGAGCTTTCTTGACCATTTGTGCAATCTTGTATGTTCTCCACTTCTTGCATTTGTTCCATACTTGTAGATGGAGAATCATACATTTCTTCAAGAAATTTCCATTCTTTGTATGCACTAGTGAAACAATATATTAATTTTGAAATTTCTTGAGATAAAGCACAGAAAATACTATTTAACGCTTTTTCATTTAGATGACGTTCCTGTTTATTTGATTCATCTGCTGGTCTAACCATTACTATATCCCATGCATTGATATCTAAATTTTTAATAAACTTTTCCATTAAAAATTTCCACCCTTTATAATTTCTCCCTACGAATAAAGGTGGCTTAAGACATTTTTCTTCTTCATAAAAATTTACCCCACTAATAGAAGCGAGATCATGAGACGCCATTATTCCTGGTTGTTAAGCCGATTGGAATAAAACCTGCTATAATACCACTTGTTGGATCGGTAGGCACCCTTAGAGGGGGGGGGGGTGAATAAGGGTTTTAAAATTTTTTCTTATATTATGAATATCTTGAAATAATAAGTGATTAAGAAGGTGAGAAATTAAACAAAACAATTGAAATAAAGTAGATACATGCTTTATTAATATGAAATATGGTTTTACAAAAGTTGATTTCTATAATGCTAGAAATCGATGGTGAATAATAATAAACTCTTTTTGTTTTCAATCCCGACTCGCATCTCCACGAACCGGTGGCCCTAACCTATCCTTCCCCGAATTTGGCCTCAAGCCGCTCTAGACAATCCAATCCTAGATATGGCCTTCAGCACCCCCTAGAACTAACCTAGATCTAGTCGCCAACACGAGGCGAATTTCAGCCCTAAGTCCTACCCAGACCTAGTCGCCAACATGAGGCGAATTCTCTAATGGTTTACAAGGAATATGAAATGATAATAATAAAAACTCCCTCTTGAAGAACTTCTGAAGTTAGAGACGATGATCCGCTGTAGGATAAGCGTTGTTGAAGTAGATGTCATTTCGATTCGGCGTGATGAAGTCCTCCTTCAGAAATTCAAAGAGCTTTGGTGGGAGATCAACTTTCGGCCAAATCAGGCTCTGGAATTCTAGCGCTCAACCTCTCCCTCTCAAGGGTGTCGGAAATGAGAGAAGAGGGGTCCTATTTATAGCCTCAGTGCTAGTGCCCGCGCTATCTCTACCGCCGGCGCTATCCCAGATTAGGACATATTTGGCGCGGGAGAATCTTCAATTAGAGGAAACATTTTCGTTTTGGCTTCTGTGCTCCGCGCTACCGCCTGCGCTATCCGCTACCGCCTGGCGCTAGCGCCTTCTAAATTTACTCCCGGGATTGCGCTGATCATCGCTAGCGCCGGGCGCTAGGTGCTACTGCCGGTGCTAGTGGGCATGTTGGAATTATTGGCCAAATTTTGGGTGCAACCTTCTTATGTCATCCTTGAGTCATATGGACCTTGTTTCCTGCACACTTAAACACACAAGATCAAATACACATAGGATTTGTTATTCTCAAACCTAGGAGATGCGGAAGACCATGTTCCAACAATGCGGACCTCTCATGACTCGACTCGAAGCGTCCACCCTTTGCCCACGTAGAAGGTTCCAACACCACCCGGATCTCGTCCTCTAAATCGCGTCTCCAGGGCCTGCCCCCTCGTGCTTGCAAATAGTTTGAAGCATCTGCCCTTCACCGCTACTATCAACGACATCCCTCGGGTCGGTAATGCTAACCTCTCACTACTCGGCTCTAAGCATCTGCCCTTCGCCCACGTAGAAGGTTCCAACACCACCCGGGTCTCGTCCTCTACCATCAACGACATCCCCGGGGTCGGTAACGCAGACCTCTTACTACTCGGCTTGAACCGCCTGCCCTTCGCCCTCGTAGTAGGTCGCAGCGCCACCTGAGTCTCATCCTCTACTATCAACGACATCCCCCAGGTCGGTAACACAAACCTCTCATAATTCGGCTCGAAGCATCCGCCCTTCATCACTACTATAAATGACATCCCTCAGGTCGGTAACACGAACCTCTCACTACTCGGCTCGAAGTGTCCTCCCTTTGCTCATATAGAAGGTTCCAACACCACCCGGGTCTTATCAACTAAATTGCGTCGCCAGGGCCTGCCCCTCGTGCTCATAAACAGTTCAAAGAGTATGCCCTACACTGCTACTATCAATGACATGCCCTGGGTCGGTAACGCAGACCTCTCACTATTCGGCTCGAAGCGTCCGCCCTTCACCCACGTAGAAGGTTCTAACACCACCCGGGTCTCGTCCTCTACCATCAATGACACCCCTCGGGTCGGTAACGCGGACCTCTCACTACTTGGCTTGAAGCATCCACTTTTTTTCCCATGTAGTAGGTCCCAACGCCACCTGGGTCTCGTCCTCTACCATCAACAACATCCCCTAGGTCAATAACATGGACCTCTCACTACTCGGCTCAAAGCGTCCGCCCTTCGCCAACTTAGTATGTTCCAACACCACCTGGGTCTCGTCCTCTAAATCGCATCACCAGGGCCTGCCCCTCACGCTCACAAACAATTTGAAGCGTCCTCCCTTCACCGCTACTATCAACGACATACCCCGGGTCGGTAACGCAGACCTCTCACTACTCAGCTCGAAGAGTCTGCCCTTTGCCCACATAGTGTAACATCCAAACTTTTAAAAGGGGTCTAACCGGTTCAATTGAACCCTTGGAGGGGCTTATGTTGGAACATGGTCTTCCGCATCTCCTAGGTTTGAGAATAACAAATCCTATGTGTATTTGATCTTGTGTGTTTAAGTGTGCAGGATAACAAAGTCCACATGACTCAAGGATTACATAAGAAGGTTGCCCCCAAAGTTGAGCCATCAAATCCAAAACACCTACTAGCGCAGGCGCTAGCTATCATTCAACGAACTCTTAGCGGCGCTCGACGAATTGCTTATAATTGCGTTCGACAAAAATTCGATCGACGAATTCTTGGCTGCGTTCGACGAAATTTTGTTCGACGAAATGTGTGCTTAAGCACAATTGCTGGGAGAACTTATAGAAGGAGATAGCGCTAGGCGATATCCGATAGCGCATGCGATATCGAGGAGCACAGTAGGCAAGAGAGAATTGTTTCCTCAGATTGAAGATTCTGCCGCTCAGAATATGTCCTAATATGGGATAGCGCCGACGGTATCACTAGCGCAGGCGCTAGCGCTAAGTCTATAAAAAGGACATCTTGGCTCTGTCTTCATAATCCTCGAGAGATCCAGAATTCCAGAGCTTCGTGCCACAACAGAGAGAGGAAGGTTCAGAGATATACTCCCACAAATCCATAAAGACTAAAGGAGATACGTGGAGAAGATTTCAGCACGTGTCATCATCATGATGAAAGACCGCATCGACTACGATCATACTCTGCGTCTTCGTCTACTTCTCCAAGAGATCCTCATAGAGGGAGTTTTTATATTATTGTCTTTTTATTTCACATCTTTTCTGTAATCATTTAGTAAATTTGCCTCGTGTTGGCGACTAGGTCTGGGTAGCACTTAGGGCTGAAATTCGCCTCGTGTTGGCGACTAGGTATCGGGTGTAGGTCTAGGGGGTGCTCGAGGCCATATCCGGGGAAGGGTTGGCTAGAGCGGCTTGAGGCCGTATCTGGGGAAGGATCGGCTAAAGCCAACCGGTTCGTGGGGATACGAGTCGGTATAGAAAACAAAAAGAGTCTTTCTATTCGCTTTGATTTCTAGCTTCGATAAGAGATCAAGTTTTGTAATCATGCTTCTCAAGTTAATAAAATCACGTCTTTACTTTTACTTCACTTGATTTGTCTTGATCTTCTCTAGTTTAATAATCAAAGGTTTTTCAAAGTTATTCAAAATATAATATAAGTTCTTAAAACCCTTATTCACCCCCCTCTAAGGGCGCCTACCGATCCAATAAGTGGTATCAGAGGGAGGTTATTCCAAATCGGCTTAACAACCGGGAATAATAGCGTCTCATGATCTCGCTTCTACTAGTGGGGTAAATTTTTATGAAGAAGAAAAATCTCCTAAACCACCTTTATTCGAAGGGAGAAATTATAAAGGGTGGAAATTATTAATGGAAAAATTTATTAAAAGTTTAGATATCAATGCATATGATATAGCAATAGTTAGACCAGCTGACAAATCAAATAAACAAGAGCGTCACCTAAATGCAAAAGCTATGCATTATATTTTTTGTGCTTTATCTCAAGATATTTTCAAATTAATATATTGTTTCTCTAGTGCATACAAAGTATGGAAATTTCTTGAAGAAATGTATGATTCTCCTTCTACAAGTATGGAACAATTGCAAGAACCGGAGAATATGCAAGCTTGCACAAGTCTTCAAGAATGCTCCTCTCATGACGGATCAATGGAGTACGCATCAAATGGAAAAGCAGAAGAAGTACTATCTTTGGAAGAGGAGTGCCAAAAAGATGTAAATCGTGCCTCTCCTGAAAGCAATGTAAGGAAATCAAATCCCATATTTTGTACTTCTATTTCTACATTACAATTGCTTCAAACTACAAAGGGTAAAATTAAGAAATTAAAGAATGCTAATAAACATTTGCGCTTAGAAAATAAAAATTTAAAGGCAAAAATTAATGAAGAATCAAATTCTAATTTATCTAGTTCTACACATGGCTCCTTAGTTAAAAACACCACAACTTGTGTAGAATATAATGAATTAAAATAAAAGCACAAGAAACTTGAAAAGGATTTTATTTTTATAAAAGAACAAAATGAAAAATTATGTTTAGAAAATTCATCTTTGATAAATGATTGTGCTAAGTGCAAAGACTATAAAATTGAAATTAAAGAGATGGATGAAACATTTGATGAATATAGAAATAACTATCAAGATCATATAGATTCAATTGTTTCCACTCTTAAAAATATCATAATCGCTTATAATAAAGCTAGACATAATTTAAAGATCAAGAATGATGAATTAAAATCAAAAAATCAACTTGCTTATGAAAATTGTAAATACAAATTCACAATATCAAACTATATCTAAAAACAAGTTGAATATGAATATGAACTTCTTAACTAAGTTTAATAATGGGAGTAAGGAACATAAAGGATTTGTAAATCAAAATCAAAATCACCATTATTTATAAAATTATGTATCTCCTAAAGTAAAATCAAATATGCAAAAATTTCCTATGAAAAATAATTTCAAATGTCATCATTATTTTAAGCCTAAGTTTAATGAATATGAAAATTTAATGCAAAATTATAATATTAAACCTAAGTATGAGTGGAGACCCAAAATTAAAGATGAAACATTAACTCCACTTGAAAGGGTCCATTCGTACTTGTCTCCCCAAAAGCCATCTCGCTATATTTGGGTACCCAAAGGAACCATCCCACATGGTCCCCTTTGGATACCTAAAACTCTTATTCATTAGGTATCATCAATTGCATGAAGTAGAATCCTTTCAAAATGAAATATACAAAGTTCTACTTCATGATATGCTTTCATGTCTTTTAATTTTTCTTGTTTTCTTATTTCTTTTGAACTATCATGTCATGGTCATCCTATCAGTATTAAAAATATGATTTTATCTCTTAAAAGCTTAATATGTTTATAAAATCAAATTGATCAAAATTCAAAATCATATTTTGATGACTTATCTTATATTCATTGCTTCTAAATATCTTATATTATCCATATGAATCAAACTCTAAATTTGCTATAAGATATTTCAAATTAAATCCAGTTATTAGGCTATTAAGATTTTTAGCCTTCACCAACAAGTGGTTTAGTGAAATAACATGATTTAAATAAAAGCCCAACTTTCAATATGGTTGTCTTTGTTCACAATAAAAAAATTATATTGTGTTCACTCCTTAATGTCAAACATGATCTAAACCATCACTAGTGTTCACCTATCAAAAATCACATATATATATTCAAAATACTTAATTAAAAGAAAATCACTAAAATGTATTGAAATAATTTACCGTCATAATTCACAAGCACCACCATAATCTAGTGTTGTCCTTTGATAAAATTCTCTAAAATCGTATATCATAATTCATATAAAAAATCATCTAAAAATAACTATCTCTATCACATGTATATGAATTATATGACAACAATTGACATTATAATGGTTGGTGTTATGTTGTATTATGTGTGTATTGTGATTTATTTCAAGTTTAGACCTTTGAATCATCCTGATATCAAATCAAATAAATCATCACTTCATTCTAGGTCACTAAGTTGAAACACAATCAAAACTTATAACATTAATCTCAAACTTATCATTCTAACATTGCCACCTAAAGAATATTTGTGTCTATGTTAGGCTTTATTTGTTTACCAAGATATACAGGCTGAGTATTCTCATCTAGGGCTTATCCATGGTATGATTGTGCATGAACATTATTGTTAATCTCTAAAATCATGCATATTTGATTTGTTCATTCATGTCCTCTCATGCTCATATTTCCTATCATTTTCAAACTACATTGATAAATATAAGCCTTAGAAATATTAAAATGGAGATATAATGAAATATATCACTTGCAAAGTTTATTTGGAAAAGTCATATACAAAATCGCTAATGTGTCATGCAATTTGGACTATCTAGACATCTCCTAAAATTCTGAAATTTCAGTATGAAACTACTGTTTGGACACTTAATCAAGATCAACAAACAAAAATTTCAAAATCATCAAAAATCATGTATTGTTTCCCGCGCTAGTGCTAACGCCGGCGCTACCGCACCTATGTGTTTTTCTGTATTTTTAAAACTTTGAAAAATCCTTAAAAATATATTAATCTGTGTACTATTCATTTCTGCACTTTTGCTTTTATTACATTTTTGAAAAATCAAATAAAAAAATACAAAAGCCAAATTACAAAAAATATGTTTGCCTTTTTTGGTTTTTTTGTCATATGTTTAAATTCTTTTTCTAAAAAAACAAAAATCAATTACAAAAATATAAAACAAAAAAACAAGAAGTATCAAAAATTATTATTTTGAACTTAACTTTTCTATTTACATGTATCTTGTGAAAGGGTGATTTGGGCTATCATCCCATCATATCACCTAGTACCGGGCGAACCTCTCACAAGGTAGTCCTCGGGAAGTCCAAGATCAATTTTATGAGTTCAAACCTTAAATTATCAAAAATACTGTATGGACATCATTGAGAAAATCAAGCATGATTTAATCTATTATTTAGAACTTCTATAATGTTGCAATTTATCTTTTCAAACTACTTTGAACATTGCTTTCATCATGCTTTGATATATCTATTAATATGTGCATCAATTATATTGAAAAAGTTGTGTAGAACTAAGCATAGCATGCCTCTAAGTATGAGTAAATGTTTTATGTTTGATTATGATATTTATTCACTCACTTATTTTGGCATTGTCTACTTATGTGCTTAATCTAAGAATGCTTGTGTATGTTTTGTAATAGTACAATGAATTAAAATTGCACAAGTATCTTACCTACACTACTTTTATTTGCACTTTTAAAAGTTAAGACAAGTGGTTATGTTTTTATAAATTGTATTGGTTTGCAAAACAAGTGTATTCGGAGAACTTTGTACAAAACAAAAATCATAAAATAAAGTGACAAAGATAACTCCACCAAGCACTACTTGAACCTCCTGATAAGTCTTAATAAGCGTTGTGAGGTTGAGCATCATGGAAAGAATTGTAAAGTATCTTGTGCAAACCATAAATTTCTTTCAAAATAAAAAAATTACTTATTCTTAAGTACACCGGATCACTAGTCTCAACATTAAAAATAAAACAGGTGATCCCCCAAGCACTACTTTGCACCCTGATAAGTCTTAATGAGCATTGTGTGTGCAAAGCACCTTGGTAGTTGTACATTTTTTGTGCATTGAAGTTTGTGGAAGTAAAATTATTTGTGTTTTTATTGTGCTCTTACTTTACATATTTCTTGTATTTTTGATTAAAACATTTGTTTACTCTACTCAAAAATACACTTATGTGCACATCATTATCTTACATAACACTTCTTCTCATGAGTATTGGATCCTAATGCTAACTCTATACTACTCTTTATTTATGAAATGCACTAGATAACCTAGCATGCTTTCTACAATGTTTGGTATGTTTTGAATTTGTGAATTAAAATAACATTGTAGTAATCTTTTTGATAACATTATTTCATGCTTGGTTACATTATTATTAAACTTAAAGATTTTAATTGAACAAAGATTTACAAAAACATCTTCTTTTTGAAATTTAACTCATATATCCTTTTATGGATCATCATTGATTACAATTAGATGTTTTTTGTATTTCTGTAAGTCTTCCGCATCATAACCATATAATTGTTTTACCTTGCGCTTTCATGCTTATTTAAAGTCTTTTATTTTGTGTGCATCATCACTCGAATCATCGAATTCCTTTCTTGCAACAAGTGGTAGACTTGCTTGGTAAACTTTATATTGGTTGAATTTTTTTTGCTATAAAACTCTGATTTATTTCTATAAAAATATTGTAATACTAAAACTCTGATTTATTAATGGATTAGCTATGTGAACTTTTCTTTAAAAATTCAAATATTAAAACCCATTGGCTATGAAATTATAATTTGATTTAAAACGCTTCCAATAATAATTATCCATGACTTCATTTCTCACTATAGCGGGGGCATATGGTTGTAGACATTAGATAACTTTATCTCTAGTCATGTCTTGTCCTTAACCGGGGAGGGTTCCAGTGGGGCCTTGCGAGGCACTGGGGGGAAAGAGTGCTAGGTTGAGTTGTGTCTAGTGTTTGCATATGGGACTAACACCCCAACCTACGACATGTTTGCAACTCCTCATGCCCATCCGTCACTTAGTACGGGGCTAGGGTGTAGATATATTGTCTGGGTAGATTGGTTATTTGGAAATCATTACCTCTTTAAGCTAAAACCTCTGATCTATAAAAATTACTCAAAAACTCCTTATTATTTCTTTCTCTCTATAAGCTCGATCATGCCTTTATCTTATTATCAACTTTTAAGTGGTGTCTCCTTACCCGCTTTTGATAATAACAAAAGGGGGAGAACTAACATGATAAATATATTCTGCTATCAAAATATAAAACTAACATGCTTAATTAAGATGATAGCTTACATATTAGGGGAGCATTCACTTAGGGGGAGCATGTATTTAGGGGGAGCAATTCTAAATGCTAAAATCGTAAATTATCCTAAGTCATCACTCTCTCACACACACAAGTACGTTTCTTCACGCTTATATATTAATGTTCTGATTTATCATTAATGGATTTGTTATTATCAAAAGGGGGAGTTTGTTGGAACATGGTCTTCCGCATCTCCTAAGTTTGAGAATAACAAATCCTATGTGTATTTGATCTTGTGTGTTTAAGTGTGCAGGATAACAGAGTCCACATGACTCAAGGATTACATAAGAAGGTTGCCTCCAAAGTTGAGCCATCAAATCCAAAACACCTACTAGCGCTGGCGGGAGTACTAGCGCAGGAGCTAGCTGTCGTTCGATGAACTCTTAGCGGCGCTCGACGAATTGCTTATAATTGCGTTCGACAAAAATTCGATCGACGAACTCTTGGCTGCGTTCGATGAAATTTCATTTGACAAAATGTGTGCTTAAGCGCAATTGCCGGGAGAACTTATAGAAGGAGATAGCGCCAGGCGATATCCGATAGCGCAGGCGATAGCGAGGAGCATAGTAGGAAAGAGAGAATTATTTCCTCGGATTGAAGATTCTGCCGCGCAGAATATGTCCTAATATGGGATAACGCCGGCGGTACCACTAGCGCAGGCACTAGTGCTAAGTCTATAAAAAGGACATCTTGGCTCCGTCTTCATAATCCTCGAGAGATCCAGAATTCCAGAGCTTCATGTCACAACAGAGAGAGGAAGGTTCAGAGATATACTCCCACAAATCCATAAAGACTAAAGGAGATCCATGGAGAAGATTTCAACACGCGTCATCATCGTGATGAAAGACCGCATCGACTACGATCATACTCTGCGTCTTCGTCTACTTCTCCAAGAGATCCTCATAGAGGGAGTTTTTATATTATTGTCTTTTTATTTCACATCTTTTCTGTAATCGTTTAGTAAATTCGCCTCGTGTTGGCGACTAGGTCTGGGTAGGACTTAGGGCTAAAATTCGCCTCGTGTTGGCAACTAGGTCTCGGGTGTAGGTCTAGGGGGTGCTCGAGGCCATATCCGGGGAAGGGTTGGCTAGAGAGGCTTGAGGCCGTATCCGGGGAAGGATCGACTAAAGCCAACCGGTTCGTGGGGATACGAGTCGGTATTGAAAACAAAAAGAGTCTTTCTATTCGCTTTGATTTCTAGCTTCGATAAGAGATCAAGTTTTGTAATCATGCTTCTCAAGTTAATAAAATCATGTCTTTACTTTTACTTCACTTGATTTGTCTTGATCTTCTCTAGTTTAATAATCAAAGCTTTTTCAAAGTTATTCAAAATATAATATAAGTTTTTACAACCCTTATTCACCCCCCTCTAAGAGCGCCTACCGATCCAACATCTTAGACCGAGTCTTATAAAACCAAGACCCGACCTCCACACCAAAATGGTGGTCGTTTAGAGAAATGAGTGTTTTGAGTAGCATTGTGCTTCACCACAATGCTTAAGTTGTATAGTGAGCATAAATGCTCCGAATTGACTTACGTCAGTTGCGTTAGACTCGTATGGTCGACATGAGTGCAACAGAACTATTTTCATTCCAATCCGAGGTCATTTGGTGAAAGTGACCATTTTGAGTATCGTAGCGCATCACGACGACGCTATTTTAGTATAGTGAGCATACGTGCTCTGAATCGACTTCCATCAGTTACATTAGACTCATACTGTCAATACGAGTACAAAGGAACTCGTTTCATTCCAACACGATGTCATTGGTGAAAGTGACCATTTTGAATACCGTAGCGCGTCACGATGACACTATTTTAGTATAGTGAGCATAGGTGCTCCGAATCGACTTCCGTCAGTTCCGTTAGAATCGTATGGTCGATATGAGTACAACGTAACTCGTTTCATTTTAACCCAAGATCATTTGGTGAAAGTGACCATTTTGAGTACAGTAGCGCATCACGACGATGCTGTTTAGTATAATGAGCATACGTACTCTAAATCGACTTCCGCCAGTTCCTTTAGACTCGTATGGTCGATACGAGTACAACAGAACTCGTTTCGTTCCAATCCGAGGTCGTTTGGAGAAAATGACTATTTTGAGTAATATCGAGCGTCACAACAACGCCATTCTCAAATGTTAAGCAAACTAGTGCCAAATTTAATTCTGTCAGTTGTGTTAGACTCGTATGGTCGATACAAGTGCAACAAAATTCGTTTCGCTCAATTCTGACATCGTTTAGTCAAATAAAAAAAATAAATGCTCGTAAAATTATACAGAACCTCGAGATACGTAAATGCTTGATTTCAACCCCGTCACCTCAATAATGACTCGACGCTCGACGATGCGGGTCCATGGTGACTTTGACCCTCATAAGTGGCCCTCTTAGAATTGACTTTGGTCAAATCACCATAAAAGTGGAATTTCAAGAACCCACTTAATCCCACTCCTCAACTCCACCCACCAAACCAAAACCACAATCCCCATGATTATGTTTGATTGGTTAATCAACATGCTCTAATCTCAAGGCAAAGGAGATCAAGCCATGTGGCAGCCCAACCCAAGGGAGTGGAGGAAGATATTTCTTGGCATAAGCCTAGCCTAACCCAACCTTGCTTAGCTTAACCTAACCCCAACCACCTAATCAGCAAGTACATCTCCCCCCTGAACTGGTGGCTGCCAGCTCCACCCCACCCTACCATAGTTGGTCGGTAACCCAACCCCGATTATAGCCTAACCAAGAGAGAAGAGAGGGAGGAGGTCTCTCGGCCACCCTATATAGGGCCTCCTAAGGCTTCACCAAAAGAGGGGGACCTCCAGATCTCCTCCTTCGCATTTTTGAAACCAGCCCCACCACCCACGCGCTCATCGTAGCTGGAGAAGATGCTCCAAGTTCCACAACCACCTCCACCACCCTCCCATGGCGACTTCGCCGGAGGGCTTCCGTAGGACACCAAATAAAATGGGATCTCCTCCTCTCCTCCCTCCCTAACTTTCTGACGTCTTGCATGTGAGCTCCGGTGGCCAGAGCGCCACCGCCGTCCCCCCTCTCCTCCGTTCAAAACTAAGAAAAGTAGCTCCGGCGGTGGCCGACATTCGCAGGCCACCAGACCACTGCCGGAGGGAGCGCCCTCCCCTTAGGAGTCGGCCGGGGGCGGAGCCATGGCTGGCTGGCGGCCGGCCGGCGGCGGGGGAGGCCCATAAGGAGGCGGTTGGGTACAGGCCGCGAGGAGGAAATTTTAACAAAATTATAATATTATAAAATTTTATAATATTATAATCTAAAATTTGGTATTTGATTTTCTGGATTGTGAAAAAATGCTCTAATGGAAAAGTGGTGAACAGAAAAAAATGTTCCTTTTAAGAATATCTACCCCTCATAAAAATTTGGGATTTTCTTGACACTATTTGGTATTTTATTTGAATTAAATAGAGCTGTTTTGCTAGTTTTTGAATTATCTGAGAGATGTAAACAAATTAGAAAGTTTTGGAAAAATTTCAGGAGATGACTAGAGACTATACACATTATCAGTAATTGATTGGGAATTTTCCTTATTAAATTGTCATTTTTATTGATTTAATCAAAATAGCTCTTATCACTAAATAAATCTCAGAGGACAATCTACCTGATCAAAACTCCGTAAAGTTTTTTTTTAATGTTTATTATAGGCTGATACATCCTCTGTATTTTTACTAGAATTCATTAAGCATTCCTGATATTTATAAAGCTCTATATAAGGCCAAGTTTACTATTTAAAAAATAGTAGAGGCTCTTAACTATGAGATAAAAATCTAAGAAAAACCTGAGTGATGGATAGAGCCCTTATGTATTCTTAGTATTATTTTGGGAATTTTTGGTTTAGTTTTGTATTTTTGAAGAAATTAAAAGTGTTGAATTTTACACTTGTAAATTTATGGTGGTGGAATTATCCAGTCAAAATGCTTTATATTTTTACCAGAGGACTTTAATGGCCAATTACATGCGCTGAAAATGTTTCAGAATTTTCAAGGCATTCCTGGTATTTTAATGATTTAAACTGACCCGAGCCTACTTTAAAATTGATAGAGGCTATGTAAGACCTCAAAAAGGATCTGAAATATCTTGAGAAGACGATAAATTACTTTGAAACTCATGGTTTGGTGATTTCGATAGGTGGGCTTATTTTTATAATAATCGTATACAATCAAACCGGCAGACCATAACACGGTAAAATACTAAGAACTCGCCGCAGAATTGTGAACTCGCCTCCTTGGAACGGAGATGCCTCCTCAAAATGAAGATGACTCCTTAGAACGGAGATGCCTCCTCAAAATGGAGATGGCTCCTTGGAACGGAGATGCCGCCTCAAAACGGAGATGGCTCCTTGGAATGGAGATGCCTCCTCGAAACGGAGATGGCTCATTAGAACGGAGAGGCCTCCTCGAAATGGAGATGACTCCTTGGAACGGAGAATCCTCCTATGAATGAAGCGATGAACTACTAACCCTCTCATTTTACTTTTCTTTCAGTTTATTGCACTTTCTTTCAGTTCTACTTTTACTCTAGTTCAGTACTGATCCAGTTCTTTTCAGTACTTTATTTCACTTCTTTTCTGTTTAGCACTTTTACAGTTCAACATTTTATTACTGCAGTTCATTTCCATACTTTATTCTAGTGCTCCATATCTACAATTTATTACAGCAGCATTGATTTAGCGTTGAGATGGAAATGTGGTATTCCTTCAGAGTCAACCCTAAATAGTGCCGAACTGGCCGCCGCTCTTGGAGAAGAGCGGACAGATCGATATCTTCATTTCTCATTCATCATTACCTGTAATTTAGAGTTGATGTGAAGATGGGATGTCCCTTCAGAGTCAACCCAAAATAGGGCCGAATTGGCCGCCGCTCTTGGAGCAGAGCGGACAGATCAATGTTTTGATTTTTATACCTTTATTGCCTGTAATTTAGAGTTGACGTGAAGAAGAGACATTACTTCAGAGTAAACCCTAAATAGTGCCGAACTGGCCACCGCTGTTGGAGCAGAGCGGACAGATCTGTTGGAACATGCTTTCCGCATCTCTTGGTTTGACAATAACAAATCCTATTATATTTGATCATACTTGCATTGTGTTTTTATTGTGTAGGATCTTCAACATTCAATCCCCAAAGGAGTGTGAAAAAGAAAGACGTCGAAGTGACATCAGGATGATTATCTGTTGTTACCACGATGCGGTAACACTACCGCAGGCGCTAGTGGTTCGACAAAATGGAAATCGTTGAGAAGGAAACCGCTGAGAACGAAACTGCGTTCGACGAAATGTGAGGCTGTTCGATGAAATGAAACTGTGTTCGACGAAAAGAGAAGTGCTCTACCACGGAGCGCTAGCACTACGATTGGCGCTAGCAAATCAGAAACCGTTGAGAAGGAAACCACTGAGATCGAAACTGCGTTCGACGAAATCTGAAGACGTTCGATGAAAGGAGATTCCGTTCGACGAAATTGCATTCGACGAACTGCATGCTCTACCACGGCGTTCGACAAACTGCATGCTCTACCGCAACACTCGACAAAATGCATGCTTTACTGCGGTGCGTTAGAACTACCGCTGGTGCTAGTGTTCGTTCGACGAAATGAAAGCAGCGCTCGACGAAATGTGGGGCCGGTTTGACAAAGATGCGCCCGACAAAAAGAAATGTGCTATACCGCGGAGCGTTAGCACTACCGCTGACGCTAGCATAACAGAAACAATTGACGAGTAGGAAACAGTGGAGAAAAAGGAATGTCGACGGGATGCTATTTTGGCAAGTACTATCGCGGCGCGTTAAGGCTAACGCCCAGCGGTAACTTTTGGATGTCCCGCCATCATGATGCTGATTGAGGAGCAAATGAGGAAGGAGATCTCGCGGGAAGGAATAATCAATAAAGAGTATGCAATATCATTATGAAACCAATCAATCAAGATTTGGAAGCTCCAATCAATCAAGATTTGATTAATCAAGATTTGGAAACTCCAATCAATCAAGATTTAATTAAGAGACCAAAAGGAGCATGCAATATCATTATGAAGGCAAGAATATATCATATTTTCGTGTGGAATAATGTATTTCCAAAGATAGAAGCCAAACCCACGAAATTGATGAGAATTGAAGGAAGGAAACTGCTCACTGCTGCTACCGCCCCGCTATAGCACTACCGCCGGCGCTAGCTTTCCTAGACAGCAAACCTCTATTTAAAACAGCCCGAAAATGAGTTTCCCTTGACAGATTTGGATGAAATTTTCGAGGGTGAAAGCCCTAGCCGTCTAGAGAAAAGTGAGGGGTGTTTTCTAGTCATCAAAAGAGAGAGTTCTTCAGAGGAGATCAAAAGAAAATCATGCGCAAAGATTGAAGGCTATCAATACGGCGATCAAGAAGTCTTCTCTCAACATACACATGGAGTGTTCTCGCTGCAACAATCTCTAATCAATTGGAGACATCCAAGGATCTCAAGAACATCAAAGAGGAAGACTCTCAAGACACAATGATCGAACCTTTATAAGCGAAACGACATCTACATCAAGGGTTCTACTTAGAGGGGAGTTTTTTCCATTATCTTATCTTGTAACGCTTATATTTTATCATTGTAATCGGTTAGTGAATTCGCCACATGGCGACTAG
Organism: Dactylorhiza incarnata; assembly: GCA_033032865.1. Taxonomy (NCBI): domain Eukaryota; kingdom Viridiplantae; phylum Streptophyta; class Magnoliopsida; order Asparagales; family Orchidaceae; genus Dactylorhiza; species Dactylorhiza incarnata. Next base: position 8,582,206 of record JAWHQI010000021.1, on the reverse strand, counting down.
GTCTAGGTAGGACTTAGGGAGGAATTCGCCTCGTGTTGGCGACTGGGTCTAGGGAGTAGATCTAGGGGGTGCTCGAGGCCTTTCTAGTGATAGATTGGCAGAGCGGCTTGAGGCTGTATCTGGGGAGAGATCGGCTAAAGCCAACCTGTTCGTGGGGATACGAGTCGGTATAGAAAACAAAAAGGGTTTTCATATTATTCGCTTTGATTTCTAGTGTCATTGAAATCAGATTTTGTAATTAATTTTATAAATGATAATCATGTCTTTTCTTGTTTAATAAAATTGATTTCATTTCTAATTTCATTATCTCTTTACTTTTGATTTAACTTACTTCGACCAAAATATCAAAAGTTTTCTATTAAAGTTTATAGTTTTTAAAATCCTTATTCACCCCCACCTCTAAGGGCGCCTATAGATCCAACAAGTGGTATCAGAGCTAGGTTATTCCAAATGGCTTAACATTCGGGAATAATGGCGTCTCTTGATCATGATCTCGCTTCTACTAGTGGGAAAAATTTTAATATAAAGTATTATCACCACCTTTATTTATGGGCAAAAATTATAAAGGGTGGAAAATATTAATGAAAAATTTTCTTAAGGCCTTAGATGAAAAAGTTTGGAATATTACTATTGAAAAGCCACCTAGCGTACTAACTAGAAACAAAATTGTTTTAAATGCAAAATCTATGAATAGTATATTTTGTGCGTTAGACCAAAATATTTTCAAACTTATTTATACTTTACCTACCGCACATGAGATTTGGAATTTTCTTGAAAGAACTTATGATTCTCCTTTTGCATGTGTGAAACAAACGCAAGACTTGGAGAACATACAAGCTTGCACAAAAGTTTAAGAAAGCTCCTCACGGGATGGATCCATGGAGTGCACATCTAGTGAAAGAGAAGAAGAAATCTTATCTTCGGAAGAGGAGTGCCAAAAAGATGTCAAAGGAACTATATGTTCAAATCTTACCTCATCCAGAAGCGCTATAAGGAAATCAAAATCTCTTATTGTATGTAATTCTATCTCTACATTACAATTGCTTCAAACTACAAAGCGCAAAATTAAGAAATTAAAAAGTGCTAATAAACATTTGCGCTTAGAAAAAAAAATTTAAAGGCAAAAATTAATGAAGAATCAAATTCTAATTTATCTAGTTCTACCAATGGCTCCTTAGTTGAAAACATTACACCTTGTGTAGAATATAATGAATTAAAAGAAAAACACAAGAAACTTGAAAAGGAGTTTATTTTTGTAAAAGAACAAAATGAAACATTATGTTTAGAAACTTCATCTTTGAAAAATGATTGTGCTAAGTGTAAAGACTATAAAATTGAAATTAAAGAGATGGATGAAACATTTGATGAATATAGGAATAACTATCAAAATCATATTGATTCAATTGTTTCCACTCTTAAAAATAGCACAATCGCTTATAATAAAGCTAGACATAATTTAAAGATTAAGAATAATGAATTAAAAACTAAAATCAACTTGCTTAAGGAAATCATAAAGAAAAATTCTCAATACGTAAATCAACAATTTCAAGCAAATTCCAAAAGCAAGTTAAATATGAATTTTCATAATATGTCTAAGCCTAACAAAGGAAATGAAAAATATCAAATGCTTGAAAATGAAATTCCAAATCATTATCATTTACAACATCATTTTTCTCCCAACATAAACTTAAAGATAAACAAATTTCCTATAAATAATGTTTTGCAAAATCATCATGGAAATTTGACAAATAAAAATAATATTAAATCAAGGTTTGAATGGCGGCCCAAAGTTAAAGATGAAACAAAACTCAAATCAAAAGGGTCCATTCAATCATATCTCCCCAAAAGCAAACACGATATATTTGGGTACCCAAAGGAACCATCACAACCGGTCCTCTTTGGATACCTAAATCTCTCATTCATTAGTATCCAATCATTTGCATGAAGTAGAAATCAACTAAAAATGAAATATCATTATTCTACCTCATGATATGCCTAACCTATTTTTTGTTTATTTTTCTTTTTGTTGAACCATCATGATATGACCACTTTATATAACTTGTGATATGACTTTCACATATTAAACCAAAATTCATAAATAAATCAAATTGAATAAAGTTGAATAAAAAGTCATATCATTTTTCAAGTGATCTACTTATCTTTTTTATGTTTATCCTTCTAGATCCATTTCCTAAAAGTCTTATAAAATTTGAAAAACTAAAGTTGTCATATGATATTATTAAGACTAAATGAAATAAGTGTCAAAGTGGATTTAAAAGGTATTTTAGGGGTATTAAGCTAAATTTATAAAATGCGCAAGTTTTGCTTAGGTATTTTGATTACCCCTGCCCCTAGTATGTTTAATCATAATAATGTCAAACCGGAATTGAAAAATTGCATGAATATTATTTCACTTATTTATGATCATTTCACTCATGCATATGTTGTGCAAAACTCAACAATTAAGGTTTAATGAATATGGAGCTTTAATGAATATGAAACCCATGTACTAAAATTTTAACTTTCGCAACTTTTTGCGATTTCTTCTCGTCTCTTCAATTCATTAGACAGGCCTTACATTGCATAAGCATAATTAAGCAAAATCGGAAGCAAAATCTAAGAAAATCTAAACTATATGATTAAAATAAGTACTCTTTGTGAGCTAACGCAGGCGCTAGTACCTAACGTCGGTGTTAGCTCAACTATCAGATTTTCTGTAATTTTAAAATTCTAAAAAATCACTAAAAATATATTATTTTATATGTACTACTCTTTTTTGCAATTCTGGCTATAATTGATTTTTGAAAAATTAAAATACAAAATTACAAAAGTCAAATTACAAAAAATATTTTTTTTCTTTGGTTATTTGTTTGATTTCTATTCCTATATGCAAAAATCAAATACAAAAATCAAAAATTATTATTTTGAACTTAACTTTTCTATTTACATGTATCTTGCGAAAGGGAGATTTGGGCTATCATCCCATCACATCACCTAGTACCGGGCGAACCTCTCACAGGGTAGACCTCAGGAAGTCCAAGATCAAATTATAAGAGTTCAAACTTTAAATTAAAATTATTTCACAAAAATATCAAAAATACTGTATGGACTTTATTGTGAAAATCAAGCATGATTTCTTCTATCATTTAAAACTTTCTACAATGCTGTGATTCATATTTTCAAACTACTTTGAACATTGTCTTTATCATGCTTTGATACTTATAAACTCATGTGCATAAATTATATTGTAAAAGTTGTGTAGAACCAAGCTTAGCATGTCTCTAAGTATGAGTAAATGTTTTATGTTTGGTAATGGTATTTATTCACTCACTTATTTTGATATTGTCTACATATGTTTTTAATCAAAGAATGCTTGTGTATGTTTTGTAATAGTACAATGAATTAAAATTGCATAAGTATCTTACCTACACAACCTTTATTTGCACTTTTAAAAGTTAAGAAAAGTGGTTATGTTTTCATAAATTATATTGGTTTGCAAAATAAGTGTATTCGGAGAACTTTGTACAAAACAAAAATCATAAAATAAAGTGATAAAGATAACTCCACCAAGCACTACTTGAACCTCCTGATCAGTCTTAATAAGCATTGTGAGGTTGAGCACCTTGGAAAGAATAGTAAAGTATCTTGTGCAAACCTTATCTTTCTTTCAAAATAAAAACCACTTACTCTTAAGTACACCGGATCACTAGTCTCAACATTAAAATAAAATAAAATATATGATCCCCCAAGCACTACTTTGCACCCTGATAAGTCTTAATGAGCATTGTGTGTGCAAAGCACCTTGGTAGTTGTACATTTTTGTGTGCATTGAAGTGTGTGGAAGTAAAACTATTTGTGTTTTATTGTGCTCTTTACTTTACATATTTCTTGTATTTTTTATTAAAACATTTGTTTACTCTATTCAAAATACACTTATGTGCACATCATTACTTCCATAACACTTCTTCTCATGAGTATTGGATCCTAATGCTAATTCTATACTACTCTTTATTTATGAAATGCACTAGATAACCTAGCATGCTCTCTACAATGTTTGGTATGTCTTGAATTTGTGAATTACAATAACATTGTAGTAGTCTCTTATTGACATATTTCTTTCATGCCTGGTTACTTTATTGTCAAAATTAAAGATTTTAAATGCAAAATGATTTACAAAAAATATCTTCATCTTTGGAATTTAACTCATATTTCTTCTTATGAGTAATCATGATTACAAAAAAGGATGTTTTCTTGTATCTCTATAAGTCTTCCGCATCATCACCATATATTTTTACCTTGCGCTTTCATGCTTATATCAAGTCTTAAATATTAAAATTCCTTTTTTCAACAAATGGTAGACTTGCTTGGTAAAATTTATATTGGTTATTCTAACACATATATCACTTTTATGCTAAAAACTCTGATCTATTTCAATGAAAATTTTTATGCTAAAAACATCCTCCTATTATTCAATTTCAAATCATCTTTTTAATTGCTAAAAGGATGTATTCTTTATTCCAAAATGTTAATTCTTCCACAATAACTCTGATTCATTAATGGATTTTAAAATAGCTATGTGAGTTGTTTGTTTAAAAAATTTAAATAAAAATAAATCTATAGGCTATGTACTCATCATTAGATTTAAAATGCTTAAATGTTTCCAATAATTATTATCCATGACTTCATATCTCACCATAGCGGGGGCGTAAGATTGTAGACATTAGATAACCTAATCTCTAAGTCATGTCTTATCCTTAACCGGGGAGGGTTCTAGTGGGGCCTTGCGAGGCACTGGGGAGAAAGAGTGTTAGGTTAAGTTTTGTCTAGTGTTTGCATATGGGACTAACACCCCAACCTACGACATGTATGCAGCTCCTCATGCCCATCCGTCACTTAGTACGGGGCTAGGGTGTAGACATATTGTCTGGGTAGATTGGTTACTTGGAAATCATTACCTTTTTTTATGCTTAAAACTTTTACAAAACAAAATCCTTTGTGAACTTAAATTGCTACAACATCTATTTTTGTTATACCTAAAACTCTTAATCATCTACTATGCTTCACCATTCTTATATAGATGTTCACTTCAAAAATATATTTCTTCATGCTTTCCACCTCTTTACTACTTGTAAGCTCAATCATGAATACGTTTTTTCCAACAAGTGGTTTCCTTATGAAAATTTCATCACATTCCCTTTTCACTCCTATATAGTGTATTTTTTTCCTAAGCGTTTAACACTTTATCATGTTCATTCCCTCTCTACACATTTTTTGCACACATTCCTGTTTAACTTTCTCTCAACCCTCTTTTGATAATACCAAATGGGAGAGAATAAATTTGAAAGAAATTCACATGTTTGGGGATTCAAGTTCATAGGAAGCTTTATTGTAGGGGGAGCCTATGCACATGTCTTAAATTTCATGCTTATCCTTTTTAATAAACACAATTCCTATCTTTTGAACTATTTCTTTCTAAAGGGATTTGTTATTATCAAAAGGGGGAGTTTGTTGGAACATGCTTTCCGCATCTCTTGGTTTGACAATAACAAATCCTATTGTATTTGATCATACTTGCATTGTGTTTATAGTGTGCAGGATCTTCAACATTCAATCCCCAAAGGAGTGTGAAAAAGAAAGATGTAGAAGCTACATCAGGATGATTATCTGTTGTTACCGAGGCGCGGTAACACTACCGCAGGCACTAGCGGTTCGACGAAATGGAATCCATTGAGAAGGAAACCGCTGAGAACGAAACTGCGTTCGACGAAATGTGAAGCCGTTCGACGAAATGAAACTGCGTTTGATGAAAGGAGAAGTGCTCTACCGCGAAGCGCTAGCAGTGCCGCTGGCGCTAGCGAATCAGAAACCGTTGAGAAGGAAACCGCTGAGATCGAAACTGTGTTCGACGAAATTTGAAGACGTTAGACGAAAGGAGATTCCGTTCGACAAAATTGAGTTCGACGAACTGCATGCTCTACCGCGGCGTTCGACAAACTGCATGCTCTACCGCGGTGCTCGACAAAATGCATGCTTTACCGCGACACGTTAGAACTACCGCTGGCACTAGTGTTCGTTCGACGAAATGAAAGCAGCGCTCGACGAAATGTGAGGCCGGTTCGACAAAGATGCGCCCGATGAAAAGAAATGTGCTCTACCGCGGAGCGTTAGCACTACCGCTGGTGCTGGAATAAATGGAAACAATTGACGAGTAGGAAATAGTGGAGAAAAAGGAATGTTGATGGGACACTATTTTGGCAAGTACTATCGCGGCGCGTTAAGGCTAACGCCTGGCGGTAACTTTTGGATGTCCCGCCATCATGATGTTGATTGAGGAGCAAATGAGGAAGGAGATCTCGCGGGAAGGAATAATCAATCAAGAGTATGCAATATCATTATGAAACCAATCAATCAAGATTTGGAAGCTCCAATCAATCAAGATTTGATTAATCAAGATTTGGAAACTCCAATCAATCAAGATTTAATTAAGAAACCAAAAGGAGCATGCAATATAATTATGAAAGCAAGAATATATCATATTTTCATGTGAAATAATGTATTTCCAAAGATAGAAGCCAAACCCACGAAATCGATGAGAATTGAAAGAAGGAAACTGCTCACTGCTGCTACCGCCCCGCTATAGCACTACAGCCGGTGCTAGCTTTCCTGGACAGCAAACCTCTATTTAAAACAGTCCGAAAATGAGTTTCCCTTGACGGATTTGGACGAAATTTTTGAGGGCTGAAAGCCCTAGCCGTCTAGAGAAAAGTGAGGGGTGTTTCCCACTCATCAAAAGAGAGAGTTCTTCAGAGGAGATCAAAAGAAAATCACGCGCAAGGATTGAAGGCTATCAAAACGGCGATCAAGAAGCCTTCTCTCAACATACACATGGAGTGTTCTCGCTGCAACAATCTCTAATCAATTGGAGACATCCAAGGATCTCAAGAACATCAAATAGGAAGACTCTCAAGCCACAACGATCAAACCTTTGCAAGCGAAACAACATCTACATCAAGGGTTCTACTTAGAGGGGAGTTTTTCCATTATCTTATCTTGTAACACTTATATTTTATCATTGTAATCGGTTCGTGAATTCGCCACATGACAACTAGGTCTAGGTAGGACTTAGGGAGGAATTCGCCTCGTGTTGGCGACTGGGTCTAGGGAGTAGATCTAATGGGTGTTCGAGGCCTTTCTGGTGATAGATTGGCTAGAGCGGCCTGAGGCCGTATCTGGGGAGAGATCGGCTAAAGCCAACCGGTTCGTGGGGATACGAGTAGGTATAAAAAACAGAAAGGGTTTTCATATTATTCGCTTAGATTTCTAGCGTCATTGAAATCAGATTTTGTAATCAATTTTATAAATGATAATCATGCCATTTCTTGTTTAATAAAATTGATTTCATTTCTAATTTCATTACCTCTTTACTTTTGATTTAACTTACTTCGACCAAAATATCAAAAGTTTTCTATTAAAGTTTAAAGTTTTTAAAACCCTTATTCACCCCCCTCTAAGGGCGCCTACAGATCCAACAAGATTGATGTTTTGGCTTTTAATTCTTTATTACATGTAATTTAGATTTGACGTGAAGATGGGATGCCCCTTAAGAGGCAACCCTAAATAGTGCCGAACTGGCCGCCACTCTTGGAGCAGAGCGGACAGATCAATGTTTTGGTTTTTATTCCTTTATTGCCTGTACTTTAGAGTTGACGTTGTAGGATTTTCTATACATCAAATGAACAACATATCATATATGTGCAGCGGAAATAACAAAGAAGAACAACCCAAAAGAGTATAAGGATCTTACGATTTCATGAGTCAAGAAATAAGAAAGGTAACAACAACGATGTACCTTAAGGGGATTGAGTCAACACTCAACCAAGATGCTCCAAGAAGAAATCTCGAAGACAAACTCAGAGTCCCAAGCACAGAAGTCGATCAGCGCCTCTATAGAAGCCCACACGAGTGAAGGAGAACCCCATTACTCTTGCCCAATAAGATCTAGGATAGAGAAAGAATGCCCTCTATATTGAAACTGAGACTCGGCCCAATGAGGAGTTCAGACCCCCGTGAAGGGTGCAACAAGCACTTACTTATCCTAAGGGGGAACTTGACCGAGGTTTTGAGACTAAGTACCGACCCTTGGCTACAGCGTAGAGGTCCCACCACACACCTAGAAGATCTTAGAGCGCTTCCCCTCCCAAGCCAAAGCTGAAGCTGGGCACCTTGGAGAGCCCGAAGAGCTAACCAAAGTTTTCCTGAGGAGGAGGAAGCCAAATCCGTCCTCTCCAAAGGTGCCCTTAGGGTCTATATAAAGTTTTTGCCTTCTGGTCTGCTAATAGCGTGATTCCGCCTTTTGGTTTAACTAACCGCACCCCAAAATGGTCTGCTAACAGTCAAACCCCACTGTTCTGAAGAGCTACCGACAGCCCACCGAGGGCATTTGGGTAAATTTGCCACCTGACCCTTATTGCGCGAGTGGCTCATAAAGACACTAGTCGCTAGTCCTTCTACGAGCGAGGCTCACGAGATCCCTTTCTGCGAGCGGCCCGTGAGGGCACCGCTTGCTAGCCCACTGGCATCATAAACTCCAGCCTGGCTCGCATACGTGAGGCGGTGAGCCCTTTATTTCCTCTCCACTACTAAGTGCGCCACCCGAAGAGCCGAGCCCACACCTGCTTTGCGCTCGCAATATAATCGCACAGATATCAACCTGGCTCGCCTCCCCCTCGTGGCCCGCTCTCCGCGAGGTGGAGATCCCTTGCACACTTTGCCCTCACGACCCGCTTCACCCTAGCGGCGCATGTGCCGCGAGGCGGCGAGCCCTTGCCTGCTTCTAGGGCCCTGCTGAGATGGCAACTTGGGACTTTTTCGAGCAAGCATCCTGCGAGATCTTACCTACTCGCCCCAGGTGGGCGAGATCTTTTAAGCCGCCCTCGATCCTCTTTGACCTCGACGAATTACATGTTATACACAATCCTCACTTTTTTTCGGACTCGGCACGAGGTCGAAAAAACAATGGAGAACCCGTGGTTGAGAGAGATTGGAGCTAGACCGCATACCACTCTGGGCGAGTGTCTGATGGAGCCGACACTCCCCTGCTTCCCTTTCACCTCCGGGCGAGTTCCTGATGGAGTAGACAATCCCTTGCTTCCCTTACACCTCTAGGAGAGCGCTGATGGAGCCGACACTCCCCTATTATCCGCACATCTTCAGGTGAGTGCCTAATGGAGCCGACACTCCCCTGCTACCCTTTTATCTCCGAGCAAGCGCTTGATGGAGCCAGCACTTGCCTGCTTCCCTTTTACCTCTGGGAGAGTTCCTGACGGAGCTGACACACCCCTGCTACCCTTTCATCTCCGGGCAAGCACCTGATGGAGCCGACACTCGCCCACTTCCCTTTTACCTCTGGGCGAGTTCCTGATGGAGCCGACACTCCCCTGCTACCCTTTCATCTCCGGGCGAGCGCCTGATGGAGTCAACACTTGCCTGCTTCCCTTTTACCTTCGGGAGAGTGCCTGATGGAGCCCACACTCCCATGCTACCCTTTTATCTCCGGGTGAGCGCCTGATGGAGCCGACACTCGCCTGCTTCCCTTTTACCTCTGGGTGAGTGTCTGATGGAGCCGGTACACCCCTGCTACCCTTTAATCTCCGGGCGAACGCCTGATAGAGCCGACACTCACCTGCTTACCTTTTACCTCCGGGCGAGTGCCTGACGGAGCCGACACTCCCCTGCTACCCTTTTATCTCCGGGAGAGCGCCTGATGGAGCGGGAACTCGCCTTCTTCCCTTTTACCTTCGGGTGAGTGCCTGTGGAGCCGACACTCCCCTGCTACCCTTTCATTTCTGTGCGAGCGCCTGATTGTAATGCCCCTGAATTTCTAGGAATTATTTTAATCCTCCTTTGACGTCATTTTTGACGTAAGGGCACTGCGTTAGTGCGAAGTTAGCGATGCGTCGTTGCTTGCGCATTTCCGCGTTCTTTCGGTTAAGTCGAACAAATTTTGGTGTGTGCCGGAATTGGAAAATTTCGCTTTAGAAAATTAAATTATTTAATTTTAGAAAGGCTCGTCGAAGTTTCATTGTGATCCGAGCGTTATTAGAGCCCCGATGATTTTCCAAAGATTTGTTTAATTATCGTCACCGCAAACTTCAAGAATTTATATCTTGAGTTTGGCTCGTCGGATTTTGTTTTCGCCATCTCCGTTGGATTCGTAGCGCCGACGTTTGTCTTGGGTGCGATTTCGTTGGAATGGGTGGCCGTTGGTTCGACCCTTCTTTTCTTTTCTTCTTAATATTATTATTATTATTATTACTACAGCATATATGTATATATATGTATAAATATATATGTATATATATATATATATGTATATATATATGTACTAATGTATATGTATATATATGTATATGTATGTATATATGTATATATATATGTATATGTATGTATATATGTATATATGTATATATGTACATATGTATATATGTATATGTACATATATATATGTACATATATATATGTACATATATATATATGTACATATATATGTATATATATATAATTTTATTCCTCCACTATCTCTTTATATATATAATATATAAAAATATCTTTCACCACTATCTATATATATATATTATTACTAAACTTCTTCTCCATTTCTTCTTCCTCCCTGGTTTTCGAGCCAGAAGTTTCTGGAGAGAGAAAGAGGGTTTTCTCTTCTATCCGTTGTCCGTCGAGGGAGCTCGAGAGCTCAGATTCGTCGCCGGAGCGTAGGTTTGGAAAGTTCTCGCCGTGCTCATCGTGTGCGTAGTAAGTTTTGTCCATTTCGTATATTTTTGGCTCTAGGGTTAGCAACCCTAACCTTCTTTTTGTCCAATCTTCGTAGATTCTTTGTGCTTAGGTCGTGCTTGAGCCGATCCTTGATGTGGAGTGCTCGAGAGGCCGTATTTTGATGATTCGAGTTAAGGCAAGTGGTGGTTTGTTTTCTTTTCCCTTGGATTATTTCTCCAATTTTCCATCTCTGTTTGTTATCTTTTGTATGTTAGTATATACATGTTGTATAAAAAATTCCTTCTCGGTTCTGGTAGTCCAGATCGGGCTCTATTAGAAGAAGGATATGTTAGCTTAGGAAAATATTTTCTTTTAGAAATTTCTGTCTAAGTAAGAATCGACGGGGCATCCCGTTAATCGACGGGACCTCCCGTCAATCGGCGAGACCATCCCGTCGATCCTTAGTCTCAGCCGGGTTTTTTGTCTTTCTTCTATTTTCTCCAAGGCAAAATCGATGGGACCATCCCATCAATTTTTGGCCTCAGCTGGGGAGAAAGTTTTTTCAATTTCTCTAAGTAAGAATCGACGAGACCTCCCATCGATCGGGATCCCATCCCGTCGATCGGGCTCCCGTCTTGTCGATTGGGTCCTCTTCCCTCCAGTTATGAGTTAGGCCTTTCCCATTGACTTTTGCTATAAGCTTGCCGTCGACTTTTGCCTTAGCTTTTCCCGTCGATTGGAGTTAGCTTTTCCCGTCTATTGGAGTAACTCTTCTCGTCGATTTTATATAAGCTTTTCCCATCAATTTTGTATAAGCTTTTCCCATCGATTTTGGGTAGCTTTCCCGTCGATTTTGGGTAGCTTTTCCTGTCGATTTTGGGTAGCTTTTCCCGTCGATTTTCTTGAAGTTTTTCCCGTCAACTTTGATATAAGTCTTTCCCGTCGACTTTGATATAAGTTCTCCCATCGACTTTGATAAAAATCTTCCCGTCGATTTTGAAGATCTTTCTTGTCGATTTATAAATCTTTTCCCGTCGTTTTTTTGTTAAGTTTTCCTGTCGACTTTTGATAAGTCTTTCTGTCGATTTCATCGCATATTCTGAATTGTTTCGGCATATTTTTATGTTCTTTTGTCGGGTGTTCCCGGGTATCTTAAGCTATGTTATCAAGCATTTTAAGTCCATTTGTTGCGACGTTAGGTGAAGTTATGTTTTATTCGTTGAGATGTCCCGTAATTGTTAAGGGATCTTTTATGGTGTCTTTTTGTGGCTTTCATCGTGTGGTTATGAGAAGTTTGTTGGGAGTCAAGTTTGGACTCACCGAGTATTTTCTAATGAACCGTTGAGAATTATTCTGGTGTTTGGCCTTTGTGTTAAGCTTATCTTTGTCTTGTTCCGACACCAAGTCTTGCATGGTGCCAGCTTGCTGAAATCTTCAACCTTTTTGCAAGTTGAATGTTGAACTAATGATTGATTGTTGAATCTTGTGTTTATTGATTCTCTCATAATGAGTTGTGGCTAAAACCATTGGTAATCCTATTTTCCTGCCTGACACTCTTTTGTTTGGCCTGTTGGTTTTGAAGAGCGATGTTTGCTCTGTTGGATATGTGAGCTAGGTATGCTCTGTTGGAGTCTGTTAATTGTGTGAGCTAGAGTCACTGCCACATGCTCAGAGCAGTAGCAGTTTGGGTGGTAAAGTTGGTGTCTTCAGAGTTGCAGTTAGTTGCAGTTGCTCATTCTCCCCTCACAGTTGTGAGGTAGTTGTTCTTTTGCTTCAGTTGTAGCTTTGACACTCCAGTGTTAGATTACTTGCTAGCTTTTTTGTCGTTACTTGCTAGTTAGTTACATACTTGCTCTCTGGGAAGTTTTATGTTAGGATGCATAAGTTATTTTATGTATAGAAAATGGCATTCTTGCATAACATGATTTTAAGTAAATGTCACATATTTTGAAGATCGTAGAAAATCCTTCCTTTACTTATACTAAATTTAGAGATGTGCATATCATTGCTGGAATATTTGATCTTCATGCTCATGTAGGATATTATGAACCAATTTTTTTGCTGCGTATGTATAGTTTTCTACTCATGGACTGGTTGATCCACTGGACGGAGGGGCACGATCCTAAGCTAAAAATGTAAATTTTCTATTTAACTCAATCATATTCATGTCTTTATAAATTATTCGTAAGGAGTGTTTTCCTGGGCATCTATGGTTGTTGTTAAAATTTTGGAGATGGATCGAAGACAACCGCGGAAGACTTCAATTCAATTCAAATCAGTTAACCAGTGACAATGAAAGACAAGAGAATCTCAATTGACTACTATTGATGAGTAGTATTTGTGTGTATTTTAATTATAGTATTTAGGTTAGTTTTTATATAATTTTGTAAATATTATTTATATTTTAGTTTAAAATCACTTCTTTTATAATTTCTATTCTAAATGGAGTTTTACTTTTATTTTTGCAGAATTTTGGGAAAAATTGTAGAAAATCACAAGTCACGCCCTCAGTCACGCCCGTGACCAAGGGCATGTGACCTAAAGATCTGCGTTCGACAAAAACCGAGCTGAGTTCGACAAAAGCTCTCTGCCCCTGCGTTCGAAGAAATTGGAGCTGAGTTCGACGAAAGCTCTCTGCCCCTGCGTTCGATGAAATTGGAGTTGTGTTCGACAAAAGCTCTCTGCCCCTGCGTTCGACGAAATTGGAGCTGAGTTCGACGAACGCGCTCTGCCCCTGAGTTCGACGAGCGCTCTCTGCCCCTGAGTTCGACGAAGCCTGAGCTGAGTTCAACGAACGCGCTCTGCCCCTGAGTTCGACGAACGTTCTCTACCGCTGAGTTCGACGAACGCTCTCTGCCAGCCAGCCCATGCTGCATTTATTGAAGGCGCCCAGGTACATGCCCGTGACCCGAATTGTCACGACAGTGACTTTCCCGTGTGATCCCTGCACGCCGCCGAGCCGCAAGCCAGCCCTTGCTGCATTTAATGAAGCCGTCCAAAGTCAAGCCCGTGACCCAAGTTACACGGGCGTGTAATGTCCGAATGTCTCCCGCCGTCACGCAAAGTCTACACCACTGTCGGATCCGATGTCAGTAATGTTTACACGCCCTAGGTCACGCCCGTGACCGAGGGCGTGTAACTTGAAAATTTTTTGCTATAAATTCAGAAGCTCTCCTTGAGTCCAGGGTTCAGAATTTTGGAGATGGGGAGGTGCTGCTAGAGCTGTTAGTGAGTTTTTCATGTTCATGTTCATGTTTTTCCTTAGGCTTTCATGTTCTCTTTTTCATGTAATGTACTAGTTTTTATTTCTTTCATGCACTAGTTAATTAAAGCTTGTAACCTTAATTTTCTAGCTTTGTATTCTCTTTTTAAGCGTGTAATAGTTTTGGTTTTCAATAAAATTAAGTTTGCTCTCTTTCATGTTCTCTTTCTCCTTAGTAATTTATTTTTTCATGCAATGTTGATTTTTCTTTCCTTTCATGCAATGTTTAATCTTTTTATTTAGCTTGTAATTTGTCTTTTTTTAGTTAAGTAAAACAACCCTAAAAAAATCGTTCGATAAGATAATGGTGATTTTCCTCGAAGAAGAAGTAATCAACGTGCCCCGTGGAATACGACCTTGGTATTTCTAAATATCCTATGCTATAGACGATAAGGTAAACTTGCCTTAATCGGATATAGTTTTGGAGAAAATCTTCAAACCTTCGCTTAATTTCAAAACAAAGAAATTTCTATATCAAGTTTTTGGCGCCGTTGCCAGGGACTTTGCGTAGATATTTTGAAAAGAGAATAGCTATTAATTTTATCATGCTTCTGTTTATTTTATTTTGCGTTTTCTAAATTTCAAAAAGAAGATTTTTTTTAGTTTTTCCTCTTCCTTCCTTTTCTTTTTAGTGTATGACCCGAGGTAGTGCTTCGAATATTCCTTTTGATCCAGAGATTGAGCGAACCGTTTTTAGGCGCCGCCGTTCTCATGATAAGGATAATAAATTAGAATTCGAAGAGTCGATCAGGGACACTAACACATCGAATATGGATCCTGATCTTAATCCTCCTAATCCTAACGAGCCAAATCCTAATGAGGCCGTGCAATGGACCATGTCCTATTATGCGCGGCCGAATTTGGAAGGCACACAATCGAGTATTGTTCGCCCCACAGTGGCGAACAATAATTTTGAGATCAAGTCTAGCATAATATAAATGGTGCCACAATCGGTGACCTTCGATGGTGAACCGGACGAAGATCCAAATTCGCATATTTCTTACTTTATTGAAATTTGCGATACTTTTAAAATCAATGGCGTCACTGATGACGCCATTCGATTGCGTCTTTTTCCTTTTTCTTTGCGGTCTAAGGCCAAGCAGTGGCTGGGATCCCTACCTAGGGGATCCATCACTACATGGGACGAAATGGCGGAAAAATTTCTAAATAAATATTCCCCGCCTTCGAAGACAGCTAAATTGCGCACGGATATTGCGTCGTTCATGCAAATCGACTCGGAGACTCTCTATGACACATGGGAGCGCTTCAAGGGGATTTTGCGTCGATGCCCTCACCACGCACTTGCCACTTGGCAGCAAGTGCAAATATTTTATAATGGCTTAAATCTCCAAACAAGGCAAATGATTGATGTGGCCGCCGGGGGGACGTTAAATAACAAAACCCCGGACGCCGCTCAAGAGCTTTTCGAAGAGATGGCCACGAATGCGTACCAATGGAACATGCCCCGAGCGCGGCCTAATAATCCAGCCAAAATTTATGAAATAGATGCAAACGCAAATTTGGCTTTACAAGTTAAGCGCTTAACAAAGCAAGTGGCGGAGATATCTACTTCCTCCGCCACTCCTCCTTGGGCTAATAACGTTTTAATTGAAGAACAGGTCGACTACATGGGAAATCCGCCCCGGCCTTCCTATAACCCAAACTCTGCTCCGTATAACAACACATACAATGCGGGTTATAGGAATCATCCGAATTTCTCGTAGAGCAACCAAGGAAATGCTCAGCGCCCTATGAATCTAAATCAACCCCCCTAATCAACTTCTTAACTTAACTCCGCCTCTAAATTTGATTTCTCAAAATTTTAATCCTCCCAGTTTTCCACCTCAACAGCACAAGCCCTCTTCGCTTGAAGAGGTCTTTGCAAAATATGTTGCTACAAATGAATTGAACATCCAGAACCTCACCGGGTCGATAAAAAATTTAGAGAATCAAGTGGGCCAGCTCGTAAAGATGATTTCTGAGCATCAGCAAGGCGCACTATCGGGAAATACAGAGCAAAATCCAAAGGAGAGCGCGCACGTGATTACACTCCGAAGCGGGAAGGAGGTGGTTTCAAAAAAAGATGAACCCAAGGTAACTTCCTCTCCTCCTCCTCCTACTCTTAATTTATCTTCGAAGTTGCCCGCTACGTTAGCTCCGCGTGCTTCTACTTATAATATTCCGTATCCGTCTAAGTTTAAAAGCGAGTGCGCTGAAAAAAATTATAAAACGTTTTTAGACGTTTTAAAGCAAATTCATACTAATGTACCCTTCTGCGAGGCTATCTCTCAAATGCCTAAATATGCGAAATATCTTAAGGAGTTGCTCTCCAATTTGAAAAGATTAGAAGATATTTCGCATATTTCTTTAAATGCAGAATGCTCCGCGGTTGTACTCAACAAATTGCCTCAAAAAGCAAATGACCCGGGACGGTTTTCCATCTCGTGTTTATTTGGCAATTCGTTAGTAAAACACGCCTTAGCGGATCTTGGAGCAAGCATCAATCTCATGCCGTTTTCATTATTCAAAAAGGTGGGTCAGGAAATCCTAGCCCCACTCGAATGAGTATTCAATTAGCGGATCGTTCTTTAAAATATCCGGTAGGAATAGTGGAGGACGTGCTCATCAAGGTTGACAAATTCATCTTCCCGGTGGATTTTGTCATTCTTGACATCGAAGAGGATGCCGAAGTACCCATTATACTCGGCCGCCCCTTCCTTGCCACCACCCGCTCTATTATAGACGTAAGTAACAGAAAGCTCCTCCTACGGGTTGGAGACGATGAAGTTACTTTCGACATAAATTCCTCGATGCGGAATACATTAGAAAACGACGATTCGTGTTTTTACCTGGAAGAGTATTATGAGTTCGATTCATCTCCCGAGTTAGTCCCATCGGCAAGTAGTGATTCCGAGCTCGTCGAGCTCTTTTATCTTGAAGAAGAAGTCTCTCACCCCACACCACCGGAACCATTACTTCTAGAAAAATAAAAAATTAAAACTTCTTATAAAGAGCCACCCATATTAGAGTTAAAACAACTCCCTCCTCACCTCCAATATTTATTTTTAGAAAAAGAGTCTAAGCTACCCTTCATCGTTTCATCCGATCTTAGCAACTCGGAAATTTCTGAGTTGTCTATAGTCTTAAGAAAGCACCGCCACGCAATTGCGTGACAAATATCGGATATTAAGGGTATAAACCCTTCCTTCTGCACTCATAAAATCTTTCTCGAAGATAATTCCCGTAACTCAGTCCAGCCTCAATGACGACTAAACCCGAACATGAAAGAAGTCGTTAAGGCCGAAGTTATTAAACTTTTAGACGCGGGAATCATCTACCAGATATCAGATAGTACTTGGGTTAGCCTAGTACAAGTCGTACCGAAGAAAGGTGGCATCACGGTAGTTGCGAATGAAAATAATGAATTGATCCCAACCCGTACTGTTATAGGTTGGCGGATGTGCATCGATTATCGAAAACTAAATGATGCCACCCATAAGGATCACTTTCTGCTACCTTTTATCGATCAAATTTTAGAGCGCCTTTCAGGTCACTCCTACTACTGTTTTCTCGATTGTTTGTCGGGATATTTCCAAATCCCGATTTCGCCCGACGACCAAGAGAAAACCACTTTCACTTGTCCCTTTGGCACCTTCGCCTATCGAAGGATGCCATTTGGTCTATGTAACGTGCCAGCTACATTCCAAAGGTGTATGCTGGCAATATTTGACGAGTTAGTAGAGGAGGTGATGGAAGTGTTTATGGACGACTTCTCCGTGTTCGGAAACCCATTTAAAAATTGTTTAAAAAATCTCGAGCGTGTGCTGCAGCGATGTGAGGAAACAAATTTAGCGCTTAATTGGGAGAAATGCCATTTTATGGTCAAAGAAGGATTAGTCCTTGGCCATAAAATTTCGGGCAAGGGGATCGAGGTCGATAGGGCCAAGATCGAAGTAATTGAAAAGCTCCCCCCTCCAACAAATGTAAAAGCTATTAGAAGTTTCCTAGGCCACGCGGGGTTTTATCGGCGCTTTATACAAAATTTTTCCAAAATCACAAAGCCGTTAACCCATCTTCTCGAAAAAGAATCCTCCTTTATTTTTAACGATGAATGCCATTTGGACTTTAAACTTATCAAAGAGAAACTTAAAAACTCCCCGATTCTAGTCGCCCCAGATCGGTCGCTCCCTTTTGAAATCATGTGCGACGCGAGTGATATTGCGGTTGGTGCAATTTTAGGACAACGGGTGAGTAAGTATTTCCACACGATTTATTATGCGAGCAAAACACTCACGTCGGCACAAGCAAACTACACCACTACCGAGAAGGAACTTCTAGCAATCGTTTTCGCTTTTGATAAGTTTAGGTCGTATATCACGCTTTCCAAAGTTATCGTCTTCACAGATCACTCTGCGCTTAGGTATCTCTTAAGTAAATCGTACGCCAAACCTCGTCTTTTGCGATGGATCCTCCTCTTGCCGGAGTTTGATTTAGAGATCCGGGATAAAAGGGGAGCCGAAAAATTGGCGGCCGATCATCTTTCTCGATTAGAAAATCCCTCCTCGGAAGCATTAATAGAAGCCGACATTAATGATAAATTTCTCGAAGAGCGCCTCCTTGCTCTCGAAAATATTAATTCATCTTTTACCCCCTGGTTTGCGGATTTGGCTAACTATTTAGTAGCCCGGGTCCTGCCAAAAGAATTCTCGAGTCAGCAAAAGAAGAAATTTTTTTTTGATTTAAAGAATTATTTTTGGGAGGACCCCTTTTTATTCCGTGTTTGCGCAGACCAGGTGGTGAGAAGATGCGTCTTAAGTGAGGAAGGCCTTAAAATTTTATGTCATTGTCACGAGGGACCAACTGGTGGTCATTATCAAGCAAACCGAACCACGAGGAAGGCGCTGGAGGCGGGCTTTTATTGGCCCATGCTCTTCAAAGATGCTCACACCCTTGTGAGTACTTGCGACAACTGCCAGCAGTCGGGGAACATCTACCGGCGGGATGAGATGCCCCAAAATATTTTCTTAGAATGCGAAATTTTCGATCTTTGGGGTATTGATTTTGTTGGTCCTCTCCCTCCCTCTTATTCAAACAAATATATTCTCGTTGCGGTCGACTGCGTGTCAAGGTGGGCGGAAGTGCAAGCTCTCCCCACCAACGATGCGCGAGTCGTCGTTAATTTCTTAAAAAAAGTATTTTCTCGATTTGGCACGCCGCGCGCTATAGTGAGTGATCGGGGCACCCATTTTTGCATTAGTCAATTTACAAAAATCTAAGCAAAATATGGTGTCACACACAAATTATCCACTGCATATCACCCACAAATGAGCGGACAAGTCGAAGTTGTTAATCGAGAATTAAAGCGGATTTTAGAAAAAATGGTTTCTATTAATCGGAAGGACTGGGCAATAAAGCTCGATGACATGCTGTGGGCCTATCGAATGGCGTACAAGACCGCTATCGGTTGTACACCGTATCGAATGGTTTATGGCAAGGCTTGCCACCTTCTGGTCGAACTAGAACACCGCGCATTTTGGGCACTTAAATTTTTAAATCTTGATTCCACTTTAGCGGGCGATCAAAGAATATTTCAAATGAACGAATTAGATGAATGGCGAGCGAATGCGTATGAGAGCAATAAATTATATAAGGAGCGAACAAAGTTTTATCACGATAAACACATAAAATTTCTGAAAACTTTTTCGCCGGGCGACCTCGTCCTCCTTTATAATTCTCGCCTTCGCCTTTTTCCGGGAAACCTAAAATCCCGATGGACCGGACCCTTTATTATTAAAGAGGTTTGGTCCAATGGGACTATCCTAATTTCCCACATGGAAAAAGGTACCTTCAAAGTAAATGGGCACCGCCTTAAGTTATATCATCCGGGAGAGCTAGCTAACGAGAAGAGTGAATCATTATCTTTTCATCCTATAATATGATCGGCAAGTGGGTCAAGCTATGCGAACTTAAACAAAGCGCTTTTGGGAGGCACCCCAAAGTTATCTTTTTATTGTTTTTCTTTTTTTTAACATGTTTTATAGGTAACCGACGCTTCCCCCGCATCTTCATAACCAGGGAAGCCCTCTTAACCTCTCCTTAGTTTCTATTATTATTTTTGTTTTGTCTTGCACTTTTTTTTCTTTTACTTCATACTTAGTTTTAAACATTGGGGACAATGTTTAACTTTAAGTATGCGGGTGTAAATAGTTCTTTGTAAATAGCTGTTAAATTAGAAAATTTTCAAATTTTTTTTCTTATGTTTTCTTCTATTTTACACTTGTAAAACCCCAAAACTCAAAAAAATTTAGAAAATCGAAAAATATAAATCTTGGAAAGGGACGTTTGGGAACTCACCCCATCTCACCTCCTAGTACCGTGAGAACCCTTCACAAGGTATACCTCGGGAAGTCCAAGAATTAACAAAAAAATTTAAGCTTTTTAGTATATGTTTTTATTGTTTATTTCTTATAAAAAAAAGATAATATATAAAAAAAAGATAATATCAAAATTCAAAAATATGAAAAACTTAAAATACAAAAAAAATAAAAATCTTATACTTCTCCTATTTGTTGTTTTTGTGAGTTCTTAGAAATCTAGTTGAGGATGTTTATAAGCATGTTTATGTGTTTAATTAGCTAAAATTTTGCTTATCATAGTTTGTTAATTTTAAATTTGAGGTAATTTTGCTTTAAGAATCATCTTATGATTTTAACTTGATTAGAGAATTTTTTTTAGCATGACTTCTCTTTTTATTTCTAAATGGCTTCATTTTGTAGTGAATTTGCTAAACCACTTTAGATTTCAATTATATTTTCTTATAACTTTGTAGATCTTAGGAAATTTAATTTTACTAGAATTTCCTCTCAATATAATTTAAAGCCAGCTAGATTTAATTTCCTTCCCTACCCCCTGTGTTGGCATAAAAAAATGAAGTTTAAAAGATCATATGTCATGGGAATAAGAGGATAAAATTAATTATTCCCTAAACATATGCACCCAAAATTATTTAAAAGATTATATGGCATGGATTAAGAGGATAAAATTCATTACTCCTAAACATATACATTTTGGGTTTTTATTAGAAGAGAAAAAAAAAGAGAAAAAAATATTCATGATGAGGATAAATTCCATTACCTCCATTCAAAAAATTCTCTTCTTTTGCCAAATTTTATGAAATCCCCCTTAGCCAATTATCATTGTTCTAGATTTAGTTTAATATTATGGAGAGAGCAATATTTAGTAAGTTACTTTTCCTTAAGTTTCTTTTAAGATAGAGTTCTTATAATTTTAATTTAATCTCGTTTTATAGTTTCTATAATATTGTTAAACCAATTAATTTTCTTGAGAAGTCCTTGCCTAAACATTTCCCCTCTTTTCAAATCATCATCATAATTTAGGACTTAATTCCTCCTTGAATTTACTCTTAACTTAACTTTTGGTTTAAATGAAATTTTAGTTTAAAATTAAAATTTTAAAAATGTCTTATAAATTAGGTCTCACATTTTTGCTCTGGAATAACAAAACCTCAAGTATGAGGCTATTTGATGAGTAGTATTTATGTGTATTTTAATTATATAAATATTATTTATATTTTAGTTTAAAATCACTTCATTTATAATTTCTGTTCTAAATGGAGTTTTACTTTTATTTTTGCAGAATTTTGGGAAAAATTGGAGAAAATCACAAGTCACGCCCTCAGTCATGCCCGTGACCAAGGGCGTATGACCTAAAGATCTGCGTTCGACGAAAACTGAGCTGAGTTCGATGAAAGCTCTCCGCCCCTGCGTTCGACGAAATTGGAGCTGAGTTCGACGAAAGCTCTCTGCCCCTGCGTTCGACGAAATTGGAGCTGAGTTTTATGAAAGCTCTCTGCCCCTGCGTTCGACGAAATTGGAGCTGAGTTCGACGAACGCGCTCTGCCCCTGAGTTCGACGAGCGCTCTCTGCCCCTAAGTTCGACGAAGCCTAAGCTGAGTTCGACGAACGAGCTCTGCCCCTGAGTTCGACGAACGCTCTCTGCCGCTGAGTTCGACAAACGCTCTCTGCCAGCCAGCCCATGCTGCATTTATTGAAGCTGCCCAGGTACACACCCGTGACCCAAATTGTCATGCCCGTGACTTTCCCGCGTGATCCCTACACGCCGCCGAGCCGCAAGCCAACCCATGCTGCATTTAATGAAGCCGTCCAAAGTCACGCCCATGACCCAAGTTACACAGGCGTGTAATGTCCGAATGTCTCCCGCCGTCACGCAAAGTCCATGCCACTGTCGGATCCGATGCCAGTAATGTTTACACGCCCTAGGTCATGCCCGTGACCGAGGGCGTGTAACTTGAAAATTTTTTGCTATAAATTCAGAGGCTCTCCTTGAGTCCAGGGTTCAGAATTTTGGAGATGGGGAGGTGCTGCTAGAGCTGTTAGTGACTTTTTCATGTTCATGTTCATGTTTTTCCTTAAGCTTTCATGTTCTCTTTTTCATGTAATGTACTGGTTTTTATTTCCTTCATGCACTAGTTAATTAAAGCTTGCAACCTTAATTTCCTAGCTTTGTAATCTCTTTTTAAGCGTGTAATAGTTTTGGTTTTCAATAAAATTAAGTTTGCTCTCTTTCATGTTCTCTTTCTCCTTAGTAATTTCTTTTTCATGCAATGTTAATTTTTCTTTCCTTTCATGCAATGTTTAATCTTTTCATTTAGCTTATAATTTGTTTTTTCTTAGTTAAGTAAAACAACCCTCAAAAAATCGTTCGATAAGATAATGGTGATTTTCCTCGAAGTAGAAGTAATCAACGTGCCCCGTGGAATATGACCTTGGTATTTCTAAATATCCTATACTATAGACGATAAGGTACACTTGCCTTAATCAGATATAGTTTTGGAGAAAATCTTCAAACCTTCGCTTAATTTCAAAACAAAGAAATTTCTATATCAACCATCTTTATTACAATGCGTTGCATATATGGCGAGACATGATTTATAAGAGAACACTTAGATGAGAATAACAAGCAACATAACAAGCTTCTGGCAACTAGAAGACCTGAGACTACATAGACCGCTCGAATATAGCAAGACCGCCGGCTTCCCTGAGATCGCACAAACAGAACAGGTCGCTGACCTGTACTCTGCCAAACCGCCAATCTCAGACCGCACAATCTGCTCCTTATTGAACTGCTGAAAAAATAAAACTGTCCGCACTTCTTGATCGCCAGACCGCACGGTCATGATCACAGAAGAACCTGCGAACACAAGATGAAGAACTGCTCACTGCTGCAAGACCACAACTCAAGACCTCCTAACCGCTTAAGGTCGCCTAATCAACTGAGTCCGCTGCAAATAGACCAAGAACTTCAAAACACAGTTCGCCCAGACGAGACCGCTGGCAAACTGGTTTATTCAAAGCTGGAAAGAAGGAAGAATGCTGACAGTAGACTGCTGGCTGCCTTACAATTCTTGCATACGAATGGCTACCCATGCCCTCTATTTATAGGCAAATGAACGGATGTTGTCACCGCCACAGAGGGATATGGTCACCTTTCTTATTGAAGCACGCGATCTCTAGAACCAGACCGCTCGGTCTCTAGAAGACTATTATTTACTCAAGCAAGACTGTCCAAGACAGCTTGCCAAGAACAACCCGGCAGACCGCCCAGTTTATACCCAAATAGGAACACTTGGGCACAACCGGTAAACCAAACACAGGTCACCAACACTAGAGACACGCGATCTCAACAGCAAGATCGCCACACCGAGCTCACGCGGTCTCTGTGTTCTCCAGATTCAGACCGACCGGACAGTCCACTTCCACTTCAAAAATTTAACACTCCCCCTTGAAGTGGGAAGTGGAAGTCAGCCCAAGTAGACTCCTCAACCGATCAAACAGTCCCTTCGACAACAGCTTCGTAAAGATGTCCACGACATTATCCTTCCTCTGCACATGTTTAACCATAAGAGACCCCTCCAACACCTTCTCCCGAATGAAATGATGTTGAATCTCTATGTGCTTGGTTCGCGCATGACAAACTGGATTGTTCACCAGTTTGAGGGCACTCTCATTGTCACCCCAAAGCAGAGTAAGACCTCGCACCTCCCTATGAATGTCCTCCACAAGTCTCCTAAGCCAGGTGGCTTCCTGAGCTGCCAAAGCCGAAGCTTTGTACTCCTCTTCCGTAGTGGAGACAGACATAGAATCTTGCTTCTTGCTGCACCAAGATATAGCTGTAGAGCCCATCATAAAGACGTATCCAGAAGTCAATCTCCAATCATCTGAATCTCCTCCATAATCAGCATCCATGTATCCATGCAAGCAAAAGCCAGAGTCCTTCCCATAGAAGAGACCCAAATCAGAGGTGGACTTTATGTACTTCAAAATGCTTCTAGCCGCCAAAAGATGAGGTTTTCGAGGCTCTACCATAAATTGACTCACTTGGCCAACTGCATAAGAGATATCTAGCCTTGAGATTGTCAAGTATATCAGACTTCCGACCAAAGCACGGAACACCAAAGGATCAGAAAGAACCTTCCCCTCATCACGTCGAAGTATCATACCAACCTCCAGTGGTGTAGAGCTTCTCTTCCCCCCTTCCATGCTGAATCGCTTCACAACTCATTATGTATAGCCTTTCTGGGATACAAGCATACCGCCCTCTTTCCTCTCCACTTTGAGTCCAAGGAAATGGTGGAGCTCACCCAAGTCCTTCATCTCAAATCTGATAGCTAACTCAGCTCGAAGTCTAGCTACCTCAAACTCGAAATTTCCCGTGATGATCATATCGTCAACATATAACAACACCAAGACCTGAAGCTCCCCCGTCTTCTTTACGAACAAGCTTGAATCAGAATCAAAAGCAAAGTATCTGCTGAACTCAAGGTATTCTGCTATCTTTCCATACCACGCCCGAGGCGCCTGCTTCAAGCCGTAAAGGTCCTTCTTTAGCTTGCACATGTGTCTTGGGTAGAATTCAGCGATATAACCAGGTGGCTGATCCATGAAAATATCCTTGTCAATCTCGCCGTAAAGGAAAGCATTCTTCATGTCGAGTTGCCAAATTTTCCACCCTTGGTAAGCCGCCAATGCGATCACCACCCGAACTGAAGTCATCTTGGCAACAAGGCTGAAGGTTTCTTCATAATCCTTCCCATACTTCTGAGAGAAACCTCGAGCTACAAGGCGAGCCTTGTATCACTCAATGCTACCATCAACCTTCTTCTTCAACTTGAAAACCCACTTGCAAGTCACCAGAGTTACACTCTCAACCTTAGGCACCAACTCCCAAGTCTCATTCTTCCCGAGGGCAGCCATTTCTTCATCCATTGCCTCTTCCCGCTCCTTGAATCCAATGACATTTTCAAAACAAGATGGCTCTCTCTCATCCAGGGGACCTGTGAAGAAACATGAGACAAAGCTCACCAAGTTTCCCCATATATACCGATATGGTGGAATAATAGTCCTCTTGGACCTCCTCAAAGCTTTACTCTGATCCACCTCTTCCACTGCAACTTCTGGACTAGATCTCATTTCAGGCATACTTGGAGCATTGCTCCCCCTGCTTCCAGAACCTGAAGCACCTGACCGAGAGCTAGAAGCAGCTGGAGCACCTGGAGAAACAAGCAACTCCACCAGAACTTCCCTTGCAGCTTCTTCTGGTCCATCATCCAACCTGCTATGTTATAACTCAACAGAAGAGCTACCTTGGTATGATGTCAGTTCATCAAATACCACATCCCTTGAGACCATAGCTCTCCATGTCTCTGGATCCATGCATCTCCAACCCTTCTTCCGGTCATTATAACCGACGAAGACTAGCTTCCTTGCTTTCACATCTAGTTTCATTCTGAGGGCATCAGAAACATGCACATATCAGGTAGTTTCATTCATGTTAATTCGACTAAGAGGCATCTGATTGATGACATAAGTTGCATAAGACATTCCCTCTACCCCAAAGGCCTTTGGAATGCTCTTAGCATGAAGCCAACATTTGCAGGTCTCCGTCAGATGATAGATCTTCTGCTCTGCAACTCTGATTTGTGTTGTGGAGTGTGAGCACAAGAGAGCTCTCTACCGATGCCATGATTTCTACAAAAGTTGAAGAATGCATTGGAAGTGAACTCCCCTCCATTGTCTGTTCTGAACTTCTTGATCCACAGATTAAGCCGACCTTCCACTAGCTCCTTGAACTCCACAAACTTTTCAAAGACTTTCGACTTCTCCTTCAAAAAATATACCCAAGTATATCTAGTGAAGTCATTAATCAATACTAGCATATACCTACTTCCTCTAAGACTGACAATGTTGGTAGGTCCAAACAGATCACCATGAATACACTCCAATGGTTCTTTGCATCTACTTTGTGATTTGTCGAATGGAAGGCGATGAGTCTTACCATATTGACAAGCTGCACAAACGTGACCTTCACCGAAGGTTGACAAACTAGGCAAGCCTCTCACAAGGCCTTTCCCCGCCATAACTTTCAACTTATCCATCCCAACATGTCCAAGTCTTTCATTCCAGATAGCAGCGCTATCATTAGTCCTCATCCTATCAACATTGGAACTTGCAGATAACACAAACAAGTCCTTCACCCTTCTTCCAACATGAGTGACTTCAGTCTTCACCGCTGACTTATTTCAAAGATACTTCACTTATGTTGGACCAAACAGAACATGATATCCAGCATCAACAACATTGGTCACCGAGAAGAGGTTTTTCTTCATCCCCGGAACATGATAGACACTCTCCAACATGAGTGGACCTCTATCTCCATTTAAAGAAACTACACCCTCCTTCTCAACTATATGCATAGAATCATCAGCAGTAATGATAACATCATTACCTGAGTATGCCTGCAAAGAAGAGAACTTTGACTCGTCTCCAGTTAGGTGATGACCATAACCCGAGTCCACAATCCAATAATCTTGATAGTTGATGGAAGCCAAATCCGGAACACAAGTGCCCGTCATAAAGCTCCATCACTCCACCTATCTTCTGCATTGGAAGCAACCTCTTCTTTTCCCGTAGCATGCCCTGGTTGAAGATTGACTCTACATTCCCTTTTGAAATGACCAAGCTGATTTCACCTGTAGCACCTTGGCCCTTCCTTCTTCTTTCCATCACGCTTAGGAGTATTACTCCTCTCTTACTGATATGAAGTTGAAGGTCCATCGCTAATAGATGACTTCTTCTTCTTGTCCCATCTCTTCTTCTTGCCCGAGTATAAAACCTCACTTTCTCCTCCAGAGATAGATATCCCAGCCATTTGATTTGCCAAGCTCTCTTGCGAAGCCATCAAGTTCTCTAGCTCTAGCAATGATGGCTGATTTGCCCAACCTTGAACAAAAGTGACAAAAGCCACATACTCCCTCTACAAGCCGCGGATTATGTGCCTCTTCAGCCTTGCTTCTAAAATAGGTTCATCCGGGTCCAAAGCTGACATCTCCGCGCAAAGGTTCTTCATCTTCAAGAAGAAAATTGAAATGGACAAATCTACCTGTGTTGCTTTCGCTAACTTATTTTCAAGAAACTGTAGCCGAGCTACATTCTTCTTGTTGAACAAGCCATCCAAGGCTGTCCAAATCTCAGCAGCTGACCTACAACCAATAATGTGGTCAAACAACTCTGGAATGATAACACTCTTTAAAGTGAACTCTGACTTAGCATTCGTTCTCTTCCAAGCTTTCACCTTCTCAACATTCCCCTCAATAGCTATAATAGCTTGTCTATCATCTCCTCTGACTACATCCCACAAATCTTCGCCAAGAAGATAGCTCTACATGCACGACTTCCACTTTTTGAAGTTAGTCTGCGTAAGGAGCTCAATTCCGAGACCTCTTGTATAACCTCCTTCCATTGCTATCACACTGGTTAACAACCTTTCAGAGACTGAAGCAAGATTCTATGGCTGATCACTGCGTCGAACCTGCCTCTGATACCATGTTAAAATTTCGGAGATGGATCGAAGACAACAGCGGAAGACTTCAATTCAATTCAAATTAGTTAACCAGTGACAATGAAGGACAAGAGAATCTCAATTGACTACTATCTTTATTACAATGTGTTGCATACATGGCGAGACATGATTTATAAGAGAACACTTAGATGAGAAGAACAAGCAACATGACAAGCTTCTGGGTCTAGAAGATCTGAGACCGCACAGACTGCTCGAACTTAGCAAGACCGCCGGCTTCCTTGAGATCGCATGAACAGAACAGGTCGCTGACCTGTACTCTGCCAAACCGCCAATCATATACCCCACAATCTGCTCCTTATTGAACTGCTGAAAAAATAAAGCTATCTGCAGTTCTTAAATGCCAGACCGCACGGTCAAGATCACAGAAGAACCCGTGAACCCAAGATGAAGAACTGCTCACTGCAGCAAGACCGCAATTCAAGACTGCCTGACCGCTTAAGGTTGCCTGATCAACTGAGTCCGCTGCAAACAGACCAAGAACTTCAAAACACAGTTTGCCCAGACGAGACCGCTGACAAACTGGTTTATTCAAAGCTGGAAAGAAGGAAGAATGCTGACGGTAGACTGCTGACCGCCTAACAATTCTTGCATACAAATGGCTACCCCTGCCCCTCTATTTATATGCAAGCAAACAGATGTCGTCACCGCCACATAGGGATATGGTCACCTTCCTTATTGAAGCACGTGGTCTACAGAACCAAACCGCGCGGTCTCTATTAGTCCATTATTTACTCAAGCAAAACTGTCCAAGACAGCTTGCCAAGAATAACCCGGCAGACCGCCCAGTTTATACCCGAATAGGAACACTTGGGCACAACCGGCAAACAAAACACAGGCTACCAACACTAGAGACGTGCGATCTCAATAGCCAGATCGCCACACCGAGCTCGCTCTGTCTCTGCTCTCTTCAGATTCAGACCGCCCGGACAGTCCACTTCCACTTCAAAAATTTAACAGGTGTCCCCTGCAGGACGTGGCATCATAACGCATATTTTCCCCTTGCTCTGATATTATTTATTAAATTCGTGGGAAAATGCGGGTTGCGACACTGATGGTGCCGGCAGTCGCCTGCTTCCCTTTTATTTCTGGGCGATTGCCTGATGGAGCCGACACTCCTCTGCTACCCTTGTTGGATCTGTAGGTGCCCTTAGAGGAGGGGGGGGGGGGGGGGTTGAATAAGGGTTTTTAAAACTTTTAATATATTTTGATATACTTGAGATAATAAGAGATTAAAATAGAGAGATGTCAAGTAAAATAATTGAAATCAAATAAAGACATGATTTTATTAATAAGAAATTAAGGATTACAAAACTTGATTTCTTATAATGCTAGAAATCAAAGGCTAATAATAAAAAGACTTTTTCATTTTCTATCCTGACTCGTATCCCCACGAACTGGTGGATTTTGCCTATCCTCCCCCGGATACGACCTCAAGCCACTCTAGCCAATCTTCCACTGGATACGGCCTCGAGCACACCCTAAATCTACACCCTAGACCTAGTCACCCACACGAGGCAAATTTCTTCCCTAAGTCCTACCCAGACCTAGTCGCCAACACAAGGCAAATTCACTAAACGATTACAAGAATAAAGATGTGAAATAAGCAACAATGATATTAAAATTCCCTCTTGAAGATCTTCTGAAGTTGGAGATGAAAAACCGCTGTAGAATAAGCGTTGTTGAAGCGATCGTTGTTCAGATCCGGCGTGAAGAAATCCTCCTTCATAAATTCATGGAACTTTGGTGGGAGATCACTTTTCAGCAAAATATGGCTCTGAAATATTGGCACCCAACCTCTCTCTAGAATGTCTATTGAAAACGAGAGAAGAGGGGTCATTTTTATAGCATTGGAGCTAGCGCTTGCGCTAGAGCTACCGCCGATGCTATCCTGGATTAGGAAACATTCTCCACGTGCGTATCTTCAATCCAAGTAATGCCTCTTGACATTCCTCAAGTGCTCCGAGATAGCGCCTGCGCTATCCGCTAGCGCCTTCTAAAACAGCTCCCGAAATTGCTATAATCAGAGCTAGCGCTTACGCTAGGTACTACCTCCGCCGCTAGTGGTCTTGTTGGAATTCTGGTTTCAAACATGGGGGCAACCTTCATATGTTATCCTTGAGTCATATGGCTTTGTTTCCTGCTAACTTAGACACACAAGATCAAATACATATAGGATTTATTATTCTCAAACCTAGGAGATGCGGAAGACCATGTTCCAATAAACTCCCCCTTTTGATAATAACAAATCCATTAATGATAAATCAGATTTTTAATATATAAGCATGATGAAAGCTACTTGTGTGTGTGTGAGAGTGATGACTTATGATAATTGTCATTTTTAGTATTTAGAATTGCTTCCCCTAAATACATGCTCCCCCTATGTGAATGCTCCCCTTATATGTAAGCTGTCTTCTTAATTATTAGTCATGTTAGTTTTCCCATTTGATAGTGATTATTATTTATCATGTTAGTTCTTCCCCTTTTGTTATTAGCAAAAGTGGGTAAGGTAGCAAGAGACATAGAAAAAGGTTTTTTGAAAAAAAGGCATGATCGAGCTTTTTAGAGGAAATGAAATGATAAGGAGTTTTAAGCATAATAAGGTAATGATTTCCAAGTAACCAATCTACCCAGACAATATGTCTACACCCTAACCTCGTACTAAGTAATGAATGGTCATGAGGAGCTGCATACATGCCGTAGGTTGGGGTGTTAGTCCCATATGCAAACACTAGAAAATACTCAACCAAGCACTCTTTCACCCCCAGTGCCTCGCAAGGCCCCACTAGAACCCTCCCCGGTTAAGGACAAGACATGACTTAGAGGTTAGGTTATCTAATGCCTACAACCCTCCGCCCTCGCTATGGTGAGATATGTAATCATGGGATTATAATAATTGGAAACATCAAGCATTCAAATCTAATGATAAGTTCATAGCCTATGGGGTTATATTTAAAAAAACATAGCTATTTTGAAATCCATTAATGAATCAGAGTTTTTAGCATAAAAATGATATTCGTGTTAGAACAACCAATATAAATTCTACTAAGCCAGTCTACCACTTGTTGAAAAGAAAATTTGAGATTTAAGACTTTGATATAAGCATGAAAGCGTAAGGTAAAAGTTATAAGGTAATATTGCGGAAGACTTATAGAAATACAAGAAACATCTTTTTGCAATCATGATGATTTATAAGAAGAAATATGAGTTGAATTCCAAAATGAGAAGATGTTTTTGTAAATCCTTGTTCTTTTAAAATCTGTAAGGTTGACAATAAAGTAACCAAGCATGAACGAAATATATCAAAAAGAGAATACTACAATGTTAATGTAATTCACAAATTCAAAACATACCAAACATTGTAGAGAGCATACTAGGTTATCTAGTGCATTATATATATAAAGATAGCATAAAATTAGCAATATGATCCAATACTCATGAGAAGAAGTGTTATGGAAGATAATGATGTGCACATAAGTGTATTTTGAAGAGAGTAAACAAATGATGTAATAAAAAATACAAGACATATGTAGAGTAAAGTGCACAATAAAAATGCAAATAATTTTACTTCACACACTTCAATGCACATAGAAAATGTACAACTACCAAGGTGCTTTGCACACACAATGCCCACTAAGACTTATCAGGGTGTAAAGTAGTGCTTGGGGGATCCTACACTTTATTTTTCAATATTGATTTTTTTTGTGATCCGGTGTACTTAAGAATAAGTGGTGTAAAAAAAGCTAATGGTTTGCACAAGACACTTTACTATTCTTTCCAAGGTGGTCAACCTCACAATGCTCATTAAGACTTATCAGGAGATTCAAGTAGTGCTTGGTGGAGTTATCTTTGTAAATTTATTTCATGATTTTTTTGTTTTGTACAAAGTTATCCGATTACACTTGTTTTGCAAACCAATGTAATTTTGAAAGCACAACCACTTATCTTAATGATAAGAGTGCAAAGAAAAGTAGTGTAGGTAAGATACTTGTGCAATTTTAATTTATTGTACAATTACAATACATAAGTAAGCATTCTTAGATTAAAAACACATGTAGATTATGCCAAAGTGAGTGAGTGAATAAAAATCATTATCAACCATAAAACATTTACTCATACTTATAGACATGCTAAGTTTGGTTTAACACAACTTTTTACAATACAATTGATGCACATGTGATTAGATATATCAAAGCATGATAAAAATAATGTTCAAAGTAGTTTTGAAAAGATGAATTTCAACATTGTAGGAGGACTAAATGATAGATTAAACCATGATCGAAATTCATAATAAAGTTCATACAGTTTTTGATACTCTTGAAAAATAAATTTGTTTACAATTTGAACTCTTATAATTGATCTTGGAATTCCCGAGGTATACCCTGTGAGGGGTTCGCACTGGTACTAGGAGATGTGTTGGGGTGACATCTCAAATCTCCCTTTCGCAAAATACATGTAAATAGAAAAGTTAAGTTCAAAAAATAATTTTTGATAATTCTTTGTTTTATATTTTTATATTTGATTTTGCATATAGAAATAGTAATCAAGCAAATAAACAAAGAAAGGAAGTGAATAAAAATATTTTTTGTAATTTTCCTTTTGTAAATTTGTAATTTAGTTTTTCAAAAATCAAATAAAGGCAGAAATGCAAATACATATGAAAGAATATGTTTTTAGTGATTTTTTTGAAAATTTTAAAAATACAGAAAATTTGACACTCGAGAAAGCGTCGGCGCTAGTGCTAGTGCGGGAGACAGTGAGCAAAATATTAAGATTTTGAAAATTTTGTTTTATGATTTTGATGAAGTGTCCAAAGATTAGTTTCATGCAGAGATTTCAGAATTTTTGGAGATGTCTAGATAGAGCAAATTGCATGAAAATGATAGTGTTTTCTTATATGACTAAACATCACATGAGATATATTTTCTCAAATTTTTTATTTTGACTTTTCTAAGGCTTGTGTTTATCAAAATATTGTAACCAAAAAAATAGGAACTGTAAACACAAGATATCATGTTTGAATAAGCCAAATAAGCATGATTTAAATGATTATAATGTGAAATGATGTTCATGCAATGAGTAAAATAGGTATGCCCTAGATAAAAATACCCAGCCTGTATATCTTGACAAATATATAAAACCTAACATAGACACTAATAATCTTTAGGTGACAATGTTAGTATGATAAGTTTGAGATTAATGCTATGCCAAAGTATGATAGTGTTTCAATTTATAGACTTAGACTGAAGTGAAGATTCTATTTTATTTGATCTTATTGATATCAAGATGATTCTACAGTCTAAACTTGAAATAAATCAGAATACACACATAATACACCAACCATGGTATGCAATTATAATACTAATTGTCATATTATAATTCATGTAAATTGTTGAAACCGGCAACCAGTCTCTTGAGTTCGGACCCACCGGTGGGGGGGGGGGGGGGGGTAGCCTACACCTACTTGCCCATCATTTGAGATCTTGATTGTAGATGAAGAATTAGGAACATACCCAAAGCTGTAGCGAGGAGGTCCCGCCACACACCCGGAAGATCTCAGAGGTTCCACTCCCAAACCAATGCTCAGCCGGGCACCTTGGAGGGCACTAACAGCCAACCCCAAATCTAGCCTGGAGGAGAGAGCTCAAAATATCTGATCTCCTCCAAGGTGTCCTTTGTTGGACATGTGTGTCACATCCCTTTGTTTGAGAATAACAAATCCCATATTATATTTGATATTTCTTATAGTGTGTTTATAGTGTGCAGGAACTATAAGTGCAATTCTCCATAGGTAGAAGGCAGCATGGAATCAAACTTTTGAAAGAAGCAGCACTAATGCCAGCGCTATCGCTAATGCCGGGCGCTAGCTCATTCGACGAACTTGAAGCTCCGTTCGATGAAAATTTTCGTTCGACGAAAAATTCCGTTCGACGAACTTCGAGCTCCGTTCGACGAAAATTTTGTTCGCCGAAATTTTGTTTTGCCACGCCGCCGACGGTTTCACGAACACTACCGCCAGCGCTAGAGCTACCGCCTGGTGCTATCTCAAGTTCGTGCATAGTGCCACGCCGCCGATGGTTCCGCAACCGCTCCACACGAATGCTACTACAGGCGCTAGGAGCTACCGCAGGCGCTATCTTCAAGATCTATTAATTGATGGGCTCTCTCTCGTTTGGGCTAGTGCTTCCAGAGAGATTACCTGTGACATATTTCCAGAGCTGCTACTCTGCCGAAAGTTCATCTCCCACTCAAAGCCAAAGAGGATTTCTGGAGAAGGAAGCCACCACGCTGCATCCGAAGAACGATCGCTTCAACCTCACTTATGCTACAACGATCCTTCATCCTCAACTTCAGAGATCTCATATAGGGCGTTTCATTATTGTTAATTTTATTTTCATTCCATATTCTATTGTAATCGTTTAGTTAATTCGCCTTGTGTTGTCGACTAGGTCTGGGTAGGACTTAGGGGGAAATTCGCCTTGTGTTGGCGACTAGTTCTAGGTGATTAGATCTAGGGGGCTCGAGGCCATATCCGGGGAAGGATTGGCTAGAGCGGCTTGAGCCCTAATCCGTGGAAGGATAGGCTAAAGCCAACCGGTTTGTGGGGATACAAGTCGGTATAGAAAAGGAAAAGAAATTTACATTTATACGCCTCCGATTTCTAGCGATATAGAAATCAAATTTATGTAAACACTTTTTCCATATAATATAATCATGTCTCTTTTGTGTTTACTTGATTTCTATCATTTGGCATAACTTTTAGAATTGCAAATTACAATTGTTTTCCTTCTTTAAGATAAATTGTTATTTTGTTCTAAGTTTCTCTAAACAATTTAGTAAAAAGTAACAAAGAATTTTATTCCCTTATTCACCCCCCTCTAAGGGCGCCGTAAGATCCATCAAGTGGTATCAGAGCTAGGTTATTCCAAACGGTTTAAAAACCAGGAATAATGGCGTCTCATGATCTCGCTTCTACTAGTGGGGGGAATTTTCTTATAAATGAAAAATCTTTGGCACCACCTTTATTTGAAGGCAAAAATTATAAAGGGTGGAAAATATTAATGAAATCTTTTTTTAACTCATATGATATCAAAATTTAGAATACAGCAATTATAAGACCAGCAGATGAATCAAATAAATTAGAATGTCATTTAAATGCGAAGGCTATGAATACTTTATTTTGTGCTCTATCAAAAGATATTTACAAATTGATTTATTGTTTTACTAATGCTTACAAAGTTTGGAAATTTCTTGATGAAATGTTTGATCTTCCGTGTATAGGTTTGGAGCATGCACAACATTTGGAAAACATTCAATTTGGCACAAGCAATCAAGAAAGAATCTCTCAAGATGAAACCATGGAGAGCACATCAAGTGGAAGAGAAGAAGAAATGTTGTCTTTGGAAGAGGTGTGCCAAAAAGATGTTAAAGGAACGTTATGT
This sequence comes from Dactylorhiza incarnata, assembly GCA_033032865.1. NCBI lineage: Eukaryota > Viridiplantae > Streptophyta > Magnoliopsida > Asparagales > Orchidaceae > Dactylorhiza > Dactylorhiza incarnata. The sequence goes on along the minus strand of JAWHQI010000021.1, from coordinate 8,546,776 downwards.
TCAAATCTTGCCTCTCCCGATAGCAATGTAAGTAAATCAAATTCTTCTATCTTTGTGAATAATTCTATTTCCACATCACATATGCTACAAGTTGCTAAACGTAAAATTAAGAAATTGAAAATTACAAATGATAAATTACGTTTTGAAAATAAAAGGTTAAAAACTAATGTTAATGTAGAATCTAATTATGATGTGGCTTCTCCATCTTGCTCTTTAGTTGAAATTCCTACTCCTTGTGTTGATTGCAATCTATTAAAAGAAAAATTCAAGGATATTGAAAAAGGGCTCTTAGTTTCAAAAATGCATAATGAAAAAGTGATAATTGAAAATGATGCTTTAACTTGTAAGTTAAGGCAATTAAAATCTTTTGTTGAAAAAGTTCTAATTTCTAATAATGTCATTCATCATAAGGTTTTGGATAATAATGATAAATTAACTTACAAAATCATTTCTAAAAAGGATCATTTTCACACATCAACTCAAACGGATTTTAGTTTCAAAAGGAATTATGATCCTCACAAAATTCTTAAGAGTCATTATTATAGGTCTCAATATATTTTCAATCATGACTTATATTAAAAACTCCTTTTCATGAAAATCAAACTATAAAATATTTTCCGTCACATTATAAGAGTATGTCTATAAGAAAGAGTGGAAATGAAAATCATCAAAATAAGAATCAATATTTTAAAACATATTGTAACCCACTCTTTCAACAATCACTTCTAAAGAAAGACAATCACTCTTATAAACTTTCAAAGAATCCATATAATAAAATTCATTATGATTATCAACATCAATCTATTTTGAAAAATAATTTGAATAAACATAAATCACAAATGAATTATTTTTCAAACAAATATAATCATATAATGATGTCACATAATCATAATATGAATTTAAAAGATAAACAACCAAGGTATGAATGGAGACCCTTAAAGAAAAATGACACATCAACTTTAATTGAAAGGGCCCATTTATCATTGTCTCCTAAAAAGCCACCACGATGTATTTGGGTACCCAAAGGAACCATCCCACTTGGTCCCCTTTGGATACCTAAATCTCTTATTCATTAGTATCCTATCATTTGCATGAAGTAGAAACAATAAAAAATGAAATATCAATACTCTACTTCATGATATGCTTATTGTCTCTTTTCTTTTGTTTATTTTTTTATCATTTTTTTGAACAAACACGCTAAGGTCACTTAGATATATTATGAAATATGACTTTTACATTTTAAGCCTAATGTTTATCAAATCAAAATTGAATTAAACTAAATATAAAGTCATAAAATTTGTAAGTGATCTATCTTTCCTTTTTATATATTTTATCCTTTTTAAATCCATTGCCTATAAATGTCTTATATTATCATTATAAATTGAATGCTAAATTTTCTAAATGATCTTATCAAGACTAATGAAATTACTTTCAAAATTGGATTTAAATGGACTTTTAGGGGTCTTAGGCTAAAATATTAAATGCGCAACTAATTGCATATTTGTCTATTTTTCGTTGTTGCATATAATAGCCCCTATATTGAAAATCATAATCGAGAAAAATCAGAATCAAATAATATCAAAAATTATGTGTTTTAAATCAAATATAGTAACTCTGTTGCTAATGCCAGGCGTTATCACTAACACTGGCGGTAGCATAGTTTCCTAAAAATTCTGATTTCTCTATTTATTATTTCTGAAAAATTATTTTACTGTGTTAAGTATCATTGTCTTCTACTTTCAGATAATCAAAACAATTTTGTTTGTCTCTTTAAAAGGATGAATATGAACTATTCACACACCACCATGATCTATTGATATCCTATGCTAAAATTCACTATTATCATATATCATAATTCATGATCTATCAAGAATTATTTTAAATCAACTATTTCTATCAACCTTAGGAATTATGAAATATATGATGGCAATGGTATTATAGTTTCATATCTTATTATGTGTGTGATGTGTGTCACCATTGTTTGCATGTATCTCATTATATTTAGACCTTAGAGTCATCTTGTATCATTAAGATCAAATCAAAAGTTTAATCATTTCATTCTAAGTCTAAAGAAAATTAATTTGAAAACTTCTCATATTACATGCAACATAATCCCCTTTAATCCTATGTAATAACATTGCATTCGAACTCATAATCCTAGCATTACTTCTTGGTCTATGCTTATATACTTATGCTAGGTATAACTCTTACAATGTTATTCAAATTTCATGATAATTATGTGATTTGAAATTATATAGAATACTAAAATTCCAACAAACACATAGTTTATGGATTAATCATTAGAATATTTATGAATATTGTTTCATGAATCATATATTATCATGCAAAACCAAAGATCAATAAATTCAATTATTGAATGGTATTTTATTTCAAACTATATATGTGTGATCTCTGTCTTTGATATGATAGCATGATCATCATTTTCTAGGCTTAAAAATCAAACAGGCTTATTCAAAAGAAAATCACGATATCACTATATCATAAGTCTAGAAGGATTAGAATTCTCATACATCATGATGATCTAAAATATATTCTATGCAAAATTCTCTTTAATCATAAATCATAATTTATGTTCTATCAAGAAATATCTCAAATCAAAAATAGGAATTATGAATCTTATGATAAAAATTATGAATAATGTTTTCCTTACATTATTTGATGTATTGATTTGCTATGCTAGCGATTGCATGTATCTCTCATATTTGTAGACTCTAGAATCAACTTTGTAATGAAAGTTTAAATCAAACTTAATCATCACTCTATTCTAGATCTATACTTTGAAAGTCTATTTTTGAATACATGCAACATTAATATTAATTTTATGATGTGACATTAAACCCAAAACTCATCATACTAGCATTGTCACTTATTGAATATTAGTAATTGTGCTAGTTATCTCATATCGTCATCTCATAAAAGTAGAAAAACTATGTGGCTTTATATAACTCATCACATTAAACAAAACCCATAGTTTATATATCAACCCATAGGTTAAAAGATTAGGTTGTCCAAAGATTATTCACCTATGACTTCATATCTCACAATAGCGGGGGCGTAGGATTGGATACATTAGAGACCTAACCTCTAAGACATGTCTTGTCCTTAACCGAGGAGGGTTCCAGTGGGGTCTTGCGAGGCACTGAGGGGAAAGAGTGCTAGGTTGAGCGTTCTCTAGTGTGTGCATATGGGATTAACACCCAACCTACAGCATGCGTGCAGCTCCTCATGCCCATCCGTCACTTAGTACGGGGCTAGGGTGTAGACATTTAGTCGGGGTAGTCTTTAATATTAGGACATACTTATATTACTCTTTGCATGATCATTTTATTTACTTATCACTTAAATCATGCATATTTTGGGTTGTTTAATAAAAAATGTCCTCTTGTGTCTTCATAATTTATCTTTTCATGATTAAATGGTTTTGTAAAACACAAGAATTTGAAAAAGCCAAAGTTTCATGCAAATTTGATCCACCTAGAGATCTCCAAATATTCTGATATTTCAACATGGAACTACTCTAAGGACACTTAATCAAAATCAAAAATCAGATTTTTAAAATTCTCAAAAAATCAAGTACTGTTTGCCGCGCTAGCACAAGCGCCGACGCTAGCGTGGGTATTTGATTTTTCTGATTTTTAAAATTTCTAAAAATCAACAAAAATATGTTAGTTTATATGTACAAATTTATTTTTGTGTTTTTGTCTATTTTATTTTTGTTTTATTTGCATTATGAAAAATCAACTACAAAAATTCAAAATTTAAAAATACAAAAATATGTTTTTGTGATTTTTCTATTTTTATTTCTTTAAAAATGATAAAACTACAAAAAACAACTGTATGATCTTTATTGCCAATATCAAGCATGTATGAATTCTATTATTTAGAAACAATGTTAAAATTTATTCCTTGAAATTACTATGAACATGGTTTTGTTTATCATGCTTTTATATATCTATTTAAAGTGCATCAATTGTATTGAAAAATGTGTAGAACCAAGCTTAGCATGCCTCTAAGTATGAGTAAATGTTTTATGATTGATAATGATACATTTCACTCACTTATTTTGGTAATCAACATGTGTGTTTAAATTTAAAATGCTTGCTTGTGTATTGTATTTGCACAATGAATTAAAACTTGCATAAGTTTATTGCCTACACTACATTTGAATTGCACTTATAAAATTTAGAAAAGTGGTTAAGTTAAAAATTTGGGGTTTGCAAAACAAGTGTATTCGGAGAATGTTGTCTCACAAATGTGAACAAAAAAAATTATATATGTAGACAAATATAACTCCACCAAGCACTACTTGAACCTCTTGATAAGTCTTCATAAGCATTGTGAGGTTGAGCACCTTGGAAAGAATAGTAAAGTGTCTTGTGCAAACCTTAGTTATTACACCACTTTGTTAAAAATATGTGCATTAAAAGTGTGTGAAAGTAATTTACTTGTGTTTTATTGTGCACTCTACTTTACACATGTCTTGTATTTTGTTGATTTAAATCAATTGTTAACATTGCTCAAAATACACTAATGTGCACATCATTATCTTTCATAACACTTCTTCTCATGAGTATTGGATTCTAATGCTTTATCTATACTACTCTTTATATAAGAAATGCACTAGATAACCTAGCATGATCTCTACAATGTTTTGGTATTTCTTGAACTTAAAATTAAGTAACATTATAGTATAATCTTTCTTTGATATGTTCATTTCATGCTTGGTATCTTTATGAAAGACTTTGAGATTTCAAAAAGATTAAAACATCTTTCAATTTTGAACCAAAACTCATATTTTTACTTATGATTTTCATGCTTACAAAAAGATGTTTCTTATAATCTTCTGCTTGCTTACAACTCTTATCTTTTTATTTTGAAATCTCTTATATATACTATGCTTAAAATCTTTATCACTATCTATATTACAAAAGCTCGATCATGTTTTATCATTTATAAGAAATGCCTCCTTACTACCCTCACCCCACCTTCTTTTGATAATACCAAAAGGGGGAGATTAATTGAAGAAATCTATATAGGAGAAATATAGAAGATTAAGGGGAGAATAATTCATGTATATATCATTTAGGGGGAGTAAAACATAAATTGCATTTATGTAGGGGGAGCATTAAGATAGGTGGAGTATGCACATTATCATGCTTATCATTTACTATAATTGCACTATCATCTTGCTTATCCTATACTATAAACACTATGTTGATTTCTTGCTTACAGGATTTGTTATTATCAAAAGGGGAGATTGTTGGACATGTGTGTCACATCCCTTTGTTTGAGAATAACAAATCCCATATTGTATTTGATATTGCTTGTAGTGTGTTTATAGTGTGCATGAACTATAGGTGCAATACTCCACTGGTAGAAGGCAGCTTGGAATCAAACTTTTGAAAGAAGCAGCACTAACGCCAGCGCTATCGCTAACGCCGGGCGCTAGCTCGTTCGACGAACTTGAAGCTCCGTTCGACGAAAATTTTCGTTCGACAAAAATTTCGTTCGACGAAAAACTCCGTTCGACGAAAATTTCGTTCGACGAATTTTGTTCGACGAAATTTTGTTCTGTCATGCCGCTGACAGTTTCGCGAACGCTATCGCCAGCGCTATCTCAAGTTCATGCACAGCGCCACGCCGCCGATGGTTCCGCAACCGCTCCACACGAACACTACCACATGCGCTAGGAGCTACCACAGGCGCTATCTTCAAGATCTATTAATTGATGGGCTCTCTCTCATTTTGGGCTAGTGCTTCCAGAGAGATTACCTGTGCCATATTTCTAGAGATGCTACTCTGCCGAAAGTTCATCTCCCACTCAAAGCCAAAGAGGATTTCTAGAGAAGGAAGCCACCACGCTGCATCCGAAGAACGATCGCTTCAACCTCGCTTTTGCTATAGCGATCCTTCATCCTCAACTTCAGAGATCTCATATAGGGAGTTTCATTATTGTTAATTTTATTCATTCCATATTCTATTGTAATCATTTAGTTAATTTGCCTTGTGTTGGCGACTAGGTCTGGGTAGGACTTAAGGGGAAATTCGCCTTGTGTTGGCGACTAGTTCTAGGTGATTAGATCTAGGGGGGCTCGAGGCCATATCCAGGGAAGGATTGGCTAGAGCGGCTTGAGGCCTTATCGGGGGAAGGATAGGCTAAAGCCAACCGGTTTGTGGGGATACAAGTCGGTATAGAAAAGGAAAAGAAATTTACATTTGTACTCCTCCGATTTCTAGCGATATAGAAATCAAATTTATGTAAACACTTTTTCCATATAATATAATCATGTCTCTTTTGTGTTTACTTGATTTCTATCATTTGGCATAACTTTTAGAATTGCAAATTACAATTGTTTTCCTTCTTTAAGATAAATTGTTATTTTGTTCTAAGTTTCTCTAAACAATTTAGTAAAAAGTAACAAAGAATTTTATTCCCTCATTCACCCCCCTCTAAGGGCGCCGTAAGATCCAACACCCTTAAGGGTCTATTTATAGATTTTCTAGGCTGGTCTGCAAATAGCATAAATCCACCTAATAATTTTACTAATCGCACCCCAAATTGTTCTGCTAACAACCTGACTCCACTATTCTGAAGGGCTATTGGCAGCACACGAAGGGTATCTAGGTCATTTCCCCACTAAGGCCTTCTGGGTGAGTGGTCCGTGAAGGCACCACTTGTTAGGCCCCTCACACACTAAGTTCCATTGGGTGAGTGGTCCGTGGGGGGAACCACTCGCCTGATACCTGACTTGCTGGGCAAGTGGGGTCTCGCCCTCACTTGCCCACCTTCAGCGCATTCACACTCCTAAGTGTGCAAGTGCTTTGCGGAAGAGGCTCACACGTGCCCTGAGGCTCCCCTGCCTCTCCTGACCTGAGCGAGTGCCCTTCTTGACCTATCTTGCCTGCGTTTACCCTCTTGGGCCTGGGGGACCCACCCGACAAATATGGGGTTGTACGCAATCCCCGCTCTTTGCGAGCGAGTCCTACGTTAGGAATGAAAAGTCCAAACCCAATATTTGGCGAGTGTTTGCTGACCTTGAGGGAATCTTTTTGTGGGCCCTCCATTTTGCTATAAATATATCTCAGGTTACTGCCTTCCGAGCGCCCGTCCTCCCATCAATTCCCCGAATGATAAGGGGGCCTTTCGCTTCAGGCTCATTTTAAAAAACCCCTCCCATAGCCCCACTATGAAGGCTAGCTGGAGGGTGAACCCTGGTGTTGGATCTTGAGGCGCCCTTAGAGGGGGGGGGGGGGGTGAATAAGGGTTTTACAAACTTATGTTATATTTTGAAATATTAGAAATGATAAGAGATTAATTTAGTGATAGACCACACAAAAAGAAGAAATCAAGTAATATAAATGTGAGACATGATTTTATTAACTTGAGATATAAGATTTCAAAACTTGATTTCTTATAACGCTAGAAATCATATGCGATAAAGTAAAATCTCTTTTTGTTTTCTATACTGACTCGTATCCCCATGAACCAGTTGGCTTTTGTCATTAGGTCAGATCATTCCTAAAGAGCTCCTGCAATCACGTCTGCTTCCCTCCTTGCTATAATCTTCATTTCAGGAATGGGAGTCAATGCCCAGCATTAAGTCCCAAAGCCTGGCGTTAGACCATATTCAACTTTTCATTTGGTGAGGAAGTCCTGACCAATAATGCAGCAACCTAGTGTCATGACTGTTTAGACCTATATGCTAAAAACACAATGACAAACAAGATCAAATACAAGTAGGATTTGTTATTCTCAAATCAAAGGGATGCGGAAAACCATGTTCCAACAATCTCCCCCTTTTGATAATAACAAATCCAATAGAGATAAATCATATTCATATTTAGGAGATATATGTTTTTAGAATGATATATGACACTAAGTAATATTTATGAAAATAATAAGAGTTATAGATTGTTAAATATGAGCTCCTCCTACATAAGTGCTCCGCCTTAGTGTATGCACCCATGGACTAGATTCATGCTCCCCCTTAATTTAGTGAAACATATTACTTTAATCATTACGGTTTATCATTTTATTCTCCACCTTTTGTTATTAGCAAAAGTGGGTGGAGTTGAAACAAAACTAGAAGAGAGAAGGCAAAAGTTAGGACATAGCTAAGAGAGGATTAAGAATTTTGTTTTAAGCATACGGTAAGTCGTAATCGAGCTAAAGGATAGAGTAGCACAATAAAAAAATATATGATAAGCATGAAAGAACAACACTCCATGATTTTACTAAAGGAATTCTACCACTTCCTTTTCAAATTAAATTGTAAGAATAATATTACTTGTTGAAAGAAATGCAATATTGTTTGACAAGTACAAGTGAAAGACAAATCCTTAGAAATAAGCATGAGAACACATGGTAAAAACCACATAGTCAAATAGGAATGTGGAAAGATAAAACAAAGTTATTAAGATTTATATTTTTGTAATAGCTTGACCATTTCAACAATATATCTAGACTCTTCACATTTGAGCATTTTAGCTTTGAAAAGTTTCATAACAAATAGGCAAGCATGAATTTACATATTCAAAAAGATAATAACTACAATGTAGCCAATTCGTATTTCAAGTAAATCAAACATTGTAGAAATCATGCATTACAATCTAGTGCTTTTACTTAAGTTTTTAGAGAATTATGTATTTTTGCATGAGGATCCAATTCTCATGAGTAGATGCTTTATGAAAATCAATGATGTGTGCAAAAGGTGTTTCGATAAAAGTATACAAGTGAAATAATCAAAACACATGTCATATGTAATGAAATAGTAACAACAACATTAAGAATGTAATCCTATAATTACTTTCACACATCATGTTTAGAATAAAATTTCAAAGCACATAGCATAAGTACAACTACCAAGGTGCTTCACCCACACAATGCTCATTAAGACTTATCAGGGAGCGAAGTATTGCTTGGAGGATCACATAAACCTTTTTTGTTAGAAAATTTTATTTTTAGTGATCCGGTGTACAAATAGAAGTAAAACAATATGTTTGCACAAGACACTTTACAATTCTTTCTAAGGTGCTCAACCTCACAATGCTCATTAAAACTTATCAGGAGGGTGAGTAGTGCTTGGTGGAGTTATCCTTGGCAATTCATTACAAAATTTTTTATTTTGGGCTAAAGGTCTCCGAATTCACTTGTTGTTGCAAACACTTACAATATTGAAATAACACTTCTATGTGTGCAAGAAATTTATTTTTGAATGAAGGTGCAGGTAATTTAGACATACAACCTAATATATTAAAACTATTACACTACACAATCATGCAAGACTAAGATTATGAGCACATGTAGATTACCAAAGTAGTGAGTGTATGAATCTATGATTAGCATAAAACATTACTCATACTTAGAGGCATGCTAGGCAATCATACACAATTATGTATAGACTATTTCATTGCACATAATAAGATTAAGTTCAAGGCATGACAAGATAAAACATTGTGTAAGAAATTTGAAATAAAAATTAGACATTGATGACAATCTTTAAGTGTATGCCTAAAATCAATTTTGACCATTTGAAACAAAAATGACTAAGATGTTTGCTCTTGCGAAGTCTTATAGTCAAATCATAATTTTGTAAATTTTTTAAAGCAAAACAAATAACAAAAACATATTTTTATCATTTTGAATTATTTGAATTTTTTGTATTTTGGAATAAAATAACCAAATTAAAAACAAAATAATTTCAAATCTGAGAAAATAATCAGAGAAAAATCATTAGAAAATATCAGAAATAGTGTAGAGAAACTAGAATTTCAATTTGGCAAAAGGAGCTAATGTCTGGCGTTAACTTCTTAACGCCCAAACAGAACACTATTTTTTGAGATTTTTGAAAAACATTTTCTTTGGCATTGATAGTATGTATATAGACCTTCTTAGTGTAGAAATTTCAGAGAATTTGGAAATGATTCAAAGGCTATTTAAGCATGCTTTATTTGTTCAAAAATGGTTTTATATTTTTATTTGATTTTCAAATAGTTGTATTTTACAAGATCATTAAGGTTCAAAATGATAAAATATGCAAAACACAAGAGAAGCATGCTTAGTCAACCCAAGAATGAATGAATAATATAATCATAAAGAGTGCATGCAAAACATATGATATAGGTATGTCCTAGATTATAATACCCTAACTCTTTGCCTACACCTTAGCCCCGTACTAAGTGACGGATGGGCTTGAGAAGCTGCACACATGCCGTAAGTTGGGGTGTTAATCTCATATTCACACACTAGAGAACGCTCAACCTAGCACTCTATCCCCCTAGTGCCTCGCAAGACCACACTAGAACCCTCCCTGGTTGAGTATAAGACAAGACTTATAGGTTAGGTCATCTAATGCATACAATCCTACGCCCTCGCTATTGTGAGACACATAATGTGGGTGAATGATCATGGACATCCTAAGCATTTTGTCCTATGGAATCAATTTATATACTATGTCTTTTTATGAGATATTGATTTCTAATTATAATTTAAAGCAACATAGTTATTATGAATTTTAACTTTTACTTGTTCTAATTTAAGATGAATTCAATATGTCATTATTTGATAGCTAACATGAATGATAATATTTATTAGTTGATAATGCAAGAATGATGAGTTTGATATAATGTTGCATGTGATCAACAATAGTATTTTAATTTTAGACATATAAATGAAATACATGCAAAACATAAGATAATAATATACTAATCATGATCACAAACTATATGTTGAAAGCAATACGATCTTTTGATTTTGCATGAGCATTAATTTTATTACATTTAGATTTAGGTACTCATGATTTATTCATAATGATGTAAAAAAAAATTCATATTCAACCCCTTTTTTAAAGTATTAAAGAGAAAGATTGTAAGGTGAATAATGAATACAATGAGAAACTATTTTTTTGCTTATTTTTGAAAGGTTTTATAAATTTTCTCTTTGGTTTTTGAATATTAAACAAAAACATATATATAATTTTCTTGACTTCCAAATTTCATTATTCTATTTTTCTTTAGCATAACATGTCATGATATAACTAGCATAGCCATTGATTTCTACTTATAGTAAGTGATGATGCTAGATAAAAAGTTATGATAATAAGGTGCAATGTTATGTGAAGATTACAAGCATATGATAGATTTGCATATATTCAACATGGAGCTTCAACCTAACTCTTCATAAATCTAGAATGATGTAATTTAATCTTGTGAGTTATTTTCAATAAGTATAAGGTTGATTCTAAGGTCATTGGAATGGTACTTAGGAGCATGTGATGTACAATCCATTGACATAAATAATGTCGAAAAAGGAAAAACTGAGATAACTTCTAAACGGAGTTGAATTTTGGTAGTTTTTAGGGTCGAAATGAACTCAAACCAGCAAAGATGGGTTGCCATTGCATAGATCTTCTCGACCTCATTTCGAAAAGCTATTGTGGGCAAAATTCTGACAAGCGGATCAAAAGTTATGATCGTTTGAAGTTTAGGTAGAAATCTCACAATTTTTTTTAATTATAGAAAAAGTCCAAAGGCCTATATAATTTTTCTAAAAGGCAAGATAATGATAATTTTCTTTTTTCGGATATTTGCAAGGAAGCACATGAGTCTATAGTTTATCTTTGCGAGACATTAGTTGGACTTAGCAATTTTCAGTAGATCTTGTACTTCCCGAGGTCTACCTTGTGAAGGGTTCGCACCGGTACTAGGAGATATGATGGGGTGACATCCCAAATCTCCCTTTCACAAGATACATGTAAATAGAAAAATTAAGTTTATTGTTTTATAATTTTATATTTGATTTTTCAAAAATCATACAATGACATACATATAAAAATAGGTAGTATATATAGACGAACATATTTGTAGTGATTTTTCAAAATAAAAAAAACACAGAATATTGGACATTCGAGTTAACGTCGGCGTTAGGTCTCAGCACCTGCGTTAGCTTATAGAGAGTGCATATTTTACTCATATATCATAGATTTTCTTCGATTTCACTTCCGATTTTGCTCAATTATATTTGTGCAATGTAAGGCATGTCTAATGAAGTAAAAAATGAGAAGAAATCACAAAAAGTTGCGGAAGTTAAAATTTTAGATCATGGGCTCCAACAACAACCTTAATTCTTTGAGTTTTGCACAATCATTTAAGCTTAATATTATAAGATATGCCAAAAAAACATGATTGAACAAGACAAATATGCATGATTTTAGTCATAATAGATTGGTCATTTATAAATGAAAATTTGAATTTAACTTTTGATTTAATTTAATCTGTAAACTTCATTTAGGTTTTAGGGGATAAAGACAAATTTCAAATATTATATTAGATGACCATGGCATGATGGCTTAAAATAAAAGAAAAAAAATCATTAAAGCATATCATGAAGTAGAAATTTGTATATTCTATTTTGAAAGGATTCTACTTTATGCATTTGATGATACCTAATGAATTTGAGATTTAGGTATCCAAAGAGGACCAAGTGGGATGGTTCCTTTGGGTACCCAAATACATCGAGATGATTTTTGGGGAGATGAGTATGAATGAACCCTTTCAAGTGAAGTTAATGTTTCATCTTTAATTTTGGGTCTCCATTCATACTTTGGTTTCATATTCTTATATTTCAAATTTCCATAATTATTTTCAAAAGTGTTACGCATAGGAAAATTGGTTAACGTTTAAATTTATGTTGGGAGAAAATGGATTTTGTAAATGACAGTGACTCGAATTTTGATTTACAAAGACTTTGTGTTCCTTACTCCCATTATTAGGTTTATTCAAGACATTCATATTCATATTCAACTTGCTTTTACATATTCCTCGAGATTGTGAATTTATGTGTTGTGAATTGTTATTCATAATTTTCATAAGCAAGTTGATTTTTGATTTTAATTCCTCATTTTTTATCTTATGATTATGTCTAGCTTTATTATAAGCTATTGTGCTTGTTGGAACCGAGATTAGGCCCAACGAGGAGTTCGGACCCCCAAGATGGGTGCAACTCGCGCTTACTGATCCCTCAGAACAACTTGACCGAAGACTTAGAACTAAGACCCTTGGCGACAGTGTGGAGGTCCCAACACACACCCGGAAGATCTTAGAGCGCTTCCCCTCCCAAGCCAAAAACTGAAGCCGGGCACCTTGGAGAGCTCTGAGAATGCTCACCAAAGATGACCTGAGGAGAGAGAAGCCAAAAAAGAAGTGTCCCTCCAAAGGTGCCCTTAGGGTCTTATTTATAGTTTTTCTGAACAGGTCTGCTGATAGAGGGATTCCGCCTTTTGGTTTCACTAAACGCACCCCAATTTGGCCTGCTAACAGCCAAACTCCGCTGTTCCGAAGGGCTATTGGCAGCCCACCAGGGGCAGAGGGGTAATTTCACCTTCTTAGCCCCTGGGCAAGTGGCCTGCGAGAGCGCCACTCGTGAGCCTTCTCACGAGTCCCCTCGCGAGTGCTGCTCGCGAACCCTCCCTAGGCGAAGGCCCTGAAGGGGCTAAGGCCTTGCTTGCCTTCCTTCTGACGACAACCACCCAGGCTAGGCCTCGCATTCTCCCCTGCGAGATCACCCTAACTCGCCTTGCCTGGCTCTCGCGATTCCTTAGTGGCGAGATGACGACTCCCAGCCTAATTCACCCATCTTCGATCCTTACCCCCTCAGGCGAACACAGGGTTGTACACAATCCCCGCTCTTTGCGAGATTACTCTAAGCTCGTAAAGAATCATCCAACCCTGGGTGTTCGCCAGCGACTGCTGATCTGTCGGGAATCTTTTTGCGGGCCCCACCTTACAGCTATAAATACTACCCAAGTCAGGGTGGCGCGTGCCATCATTCTCTTCCTCCTTCTCCTCCTCCTTCTATTGTAGATGCCGGGAAATGCCTCTTTTAGAAGAACTTCAAGCTCGCCTGAGGGCATCCAAGGCGGGCGAGCTCTCTGCCATGGCCAACGCCGTCGCCTAAATGACCCGTCAGACCACTCCTCCCCTGCCCAAGATGAAAAAGGCAAAGCCAGTCAGCCTACCCCCAGGGGGGGGCATGACAGTACTGCTAGACTCTTCTCCTGATAACAGGCCCACCAGTGAGGTAAAATCTATCCTTCTCGCTTAGCTGCTCATTTGATTTCGCTAAACCTCGCCTGACCACAAGGCCCCCAACCTATAGATAAGGGCGCGAGCGAATACTTACCCGGGACTCGCCCCGATCCTCCGGCGAAGACTGACCTCGCCAACGGGCAAATTGCTAGTAAGTTACCAACCCTCACCTGCCAAGCTTAACCTCCAGACTAATGGCCTTTCCATTCTTCTACTTCTTACAACCTCCCCCCATGCGACCCTAGGTCATCAAAACTCGCGACCCTAGTCGATCCCCCCTGACAAAACCCTTAACACCCCGGGGTTCAATATCTTGAGGGGGGAAGGTTCTGGTGGCTCGCGACTGGCCACAACCACTCCTGCCGATGATGCGATGTGCCGCACTGGTCTAAGGAAGTTCGTCCCGCTTCCTTTCACTAATCTTTTTCAGGGTCGGCCTAACACTTCTTGCCTGCCTCCTGGTAAGGTTTCTGCTGCTGTTTATCAGAAAGATCATTCTCTACGATAATAAGAGAATGCTTCGCTAACTGCTAATGCTGTTTAGATTTGCTCGCAGGTGATTTAGAGACCCTCCCCACCGACTCTGACTTTGGGGAGGAAGAGATGTCTCCTTTTCCTTTGCCGGAGCAAATGGACGATTTCCTTGGCGATCCGCGAGATCCCGAAACCATGAAGAGGCGAACTTCAGAATTGTTTCAGAAATAAGGGTGACTGCTGCAGGATCTTCACCTCCAGGAGAAGAGGGACAGAGAGATTGCAGAGGAGCGGCACGCCGCTCTGTTGGATGAGTGTGCATGGCTTCGCGCCGAGATGCCGCAAGATCTTGGCGAGACGGCCACCTCCCTAGGGACACACCTCGCGCGAGTGGAAGATTACGCTCGCTTGATTCAACGCAAGGCTCACGCCGTCCACACATATCACTACCATAGGCTTCCGCCGCGGTCAGGAGTGCGAGGTCGTGGTAGGTGGAAATGGATACATTACTGTTGGATCGGTAGGCGCCCTTAGAGGGGGGTGAATAAGGGTTTTCAAAAACTTTAGATTTATTTAGAAAAACTTTGGAATAATGCAATATTAAAACAAGAAGAAGTCAAGTAAAACAAAAAGAGAGACAAGCTTTATTAATATTAAATAAATCTTACAAAACTTGATCTCTATGACGCTAGATATCGGAGGCGAATAATAAAAGCTCTTTTCGTTTTCTATACCGACTCGTATCCCTATGAACTGGTTGGCTTTAGCCGATCCTTGGATACGGCCTCAAGCCTCTCTAGCCAACCCTTCCCTGGATATGGCCTCGAGCACCTCCTAGACCTACACCCGAGACCTAGTCGCCAACACAAGGCGAATTTCAGCCCTAAGTCCTACCCAGACCTAGTCGCCAACACGAGGCGAATTCACTAACGATTACAAGAATAAAGATGTGAAAATAAAAACATCAATAATAAAAACTCCCTCTAAGAACTTCTGAAGTTGGAGACGTTGGACCGCTGTAGTATAAGTGTTGTTGAAGCGGTCTCCGGTCGGATGAAGCGTGAAGAAGTCCTCCTTCAGAAATTCTCTCTAAGCTTTTGGTGGGAGTATCTCTCTGAACCTTCCTCTATATGCTGTGGCACGAAGCTCTAGAGTTTAGGGTTGTGGAAGAGTGAGGAAGACGAAGCCAATGGGTCCTTTTTATAGCCTCAGCGATAGTGCCTGCGCTAGTGCTACCGCCGGCGCTATCCCATTTTAGGACATATTCTGCGCGGCAGAATCTTCAATCCGGGGAAACAATTTCGCCATTCCTCTTGTGCTCCGCGCTAGCGCCAGCGCTAGTAGATAAAGCATGCACTAGCTGCTACCACCTGCGTTAGCTGCTATCGCCTGACGCTAACACCTTCTAAAATTGTTTCCGAGATTTTCTCAAGTCCATGCTAGCGCTAGCGCCGGTGCTAGCGGGCATGTTGGAATTTTGGCTTCAAATTTTGGCGCAACATTCTTATGTTATCCTTGAGTCATGTGGACTTGTTATCCTGCACACTTAAACACACAATATCAAATACACATAGGATTTGTTATTCTCAAACCTAGGAGATGCGGAAGACCATGTTCCAACAAACTCCCCCTTTTGATAATAACAAATCCATTAATGATAAATCAAAGCATTAATATATAAGCATGATGAAACCTACTTGTGTGTGTGTGAGAGTGATGACTTAGGATAATTAACGTTTTAGGTATATAGAATTGCTCCCCCTAAATACATGCTCCCCCTAAGTGAATGCTCTCCTAATATGTAAGCTATCATTTTAATTAAGCATTATATTTTGATAGCAGATTAATATTTATCATGTTAGTTCTCGCCCTTTTGTTATTAGCAAAAGCGGGTAAGGAGACATCACTAAAAAGTTGCAAAGAAGATAAAAGCATGATCGAGCTTGTAGAGAAGGAAATGATAAGGAATTTTAGAATACTTTTCATTTAAATAGATCAGAGTTTGAGTATTACAACATTTTCATAAATCAGAGTTTGTAGTATAACCAAAATGTAATGATTTCCAAGTAACTAAACTACCCAGACAATATGTCTACACCCTAGCCCCGTACAAAGTGACGGATGGGCATGAGGAGCTGCATACATGCCGTAGGTTGGGGTGTTAGTCCCATATGCAAACACTAGACACAACTTAACCTAGCACTCTTTCCCCCCAGTGCCTCGCAAGGCCCCACTGGAACCCTCCCCGGTTAAGGACAAGACATGACTAGAGATAAGGATATCTAATGTCTACAACCCTACGCCCCCGCTATGATGAGAAATGAAGTCATGGATAATTATTATTGGAAGCATTTTAAATCAAATTATAATTTCATAGCCAATGGGTTTTAATATTTGAATTTTTAAAGAAAAGTTCACATAGCTAATCCATTACTAAATCAGAGTTTTAGTATTGCAATATTTTTATAGAAATAAATCAGAATTTTATAGCAGAAAAAATTCAACCAATATAAAGTTTACCAAGCAAGTCTACCACTTGTTGCAAGAAAGGAATTCGAAGATTCAAGTGATGATGCACACAAAATAAAAGACTTTAAATAAGCATGAAAGCGCAAGGTAAAACAATTATATGGTAATGATGCGGAAGACTTATCGAAATACAAGAAACATCTTATTGTAAATGATGATCCATAAAAGATATATGAGTTAAATTTCATAAAGAAGATGTTTTTGTAAATCATTGTTCAATTAAAATCTTCAATAATGTAACCAAGTATGAAATAATGTTATCAAAAAGATTACTACAAAGTTATTTTAATTCATAATTTCAAAACATACCAAACATTGTAGAAAGCATGCTAGGTTATCTAGTGCATTTCATAAGTAAAGAGTAGTATATAATTTGCATTAGGATCCAATACTCATGAGAAGAAGTGTTATGGAAGATAATGATGTGCACATAAGTGCATTTTTGAGTAGAGTAAACAAATGTTTTAATCAAAAATACAAGAAATATGTAAAGTAAGAGCACAATAAAACACAAATAATTTTACTTCCCCTCACTTCAATGCACAAAAAAATGTACAACTACCAAGGTGCTTTGCACACACAATGCTCATTAAGACTTATCAGGGTGCAAAGTAGTGCTTGGGGGATCACATAATTTTATTCTTCAATATTGATTGATTTTTTATTGTGATCCGGTGTACTTAAGAATAAGTGGTTTTTATTTTGAAAGAAAGTTATGGTTTGCACAAGATACTTTACTATTCTTTCCAAGGTGCTCAACCTCACAACGCTTATTAAGACTTATCAGGAGGTTCAAGTAGTGCTTGGTGGAGTTATCTTTGTCACTTTTTTTTATGATTTTGTTTTGTACAAAGTTCTCCGAATACACTTGTTTTGCAAACCAATATAATTTATGAAAAAGATAACCACTTTTCTTAACTTTTAAAAGTGCAAATAAAGGTTGTGTAGGTAAGATACTTGTGCAATTTTAATTCATTGTACTATTACAAAACATACACAGGCATTCTTAGATTAAACACATAAGTAGACAATGCCAAAATAAGTGAGTGAATAGCGATTATTATCAAACATAAAACATTACTCATACTTAGAGGCATGCTACGCATAGTTCTACACAACTTTTTTAATATAATTGTTGCACATATTAATAGATATATCAAAGCATGATGAAAGCAATGTTCAAAGTAGTTTGAAAAGATAAATTGCAACATAGAAGTTCTAAATAATAGATTAAGTCATGCTTGATTTTCAATGAAGTTCATACAGTATTTTTGAAGAATAATTTTGATTTAAAGTTTGAACTCATAAGATTGATCTTGGACTTCCCGAGGACTACCTTGTGAGGGGTTCGCCCGTTACTAGGAGATGTGATGGGATGATAGCCCAAATCCCCCTTTTGCAAGATGCATGTAAGTAGAAAGTGTAAGTTCAAAATAATAATTTTTGATACTTGTTTTTGTTTTATATTTTTGTATTTGATTTTTGCATATAGGAATAGAAATCAAACAAATAACCAAATTTTTTTTTGTAATTTGGCTTTTGTAATTTTGTATTTTAATTTTTCAAAAATCAAATAAAGTCAGAAGTGCAAAACTAAATAGTTCATATAGAAAAATAAAATTTTAAGAATTTTTCAAAAATTTAAAATTACAGAAAACCGGATAGGTTCGCTAGCGCCGGCGTTAGCGCTAGCGCTAAAAACAGTACATGATTTTCAATGATTTTGAAAATTTTACTTGTTGATCTTGATTAATTATCCCAATAGTAGTTTCATGCAGAAATTTCAAAATTTTAGGTGATGTTTTGGATGGTCCAAATTGCATGAAACGTTAGCGAATTCTTATACGACTTGACAAAATAATCAATGCATGAGATATATTTACTTATGTTTTCAATTTGACTTTTCTAAAGACTTGTGCTTATAACTTGAAAAAAATAGGAAATGAAAACCCAAGATATCATGTTTGAACAAATCAAATATGCATGGTTTCGGTGAACAAAGAGTAATGTTCACGCAAATAGTAACATGGATATGCCCTAACATATAAAACCTAACACAGATATAAATATTCTTTAGGTGACAATGTTAGTATGATAAATTTGAGATTAATGTTATGCCAAAGTTTGATTGTTTTTCAACTTATAGACCTAAAATGAAGTGAAGATTCAATTTGATTTGATCTTATTGATATCAAGATGATTCTAAGGTCTAAACTTGAAATAAATCACAATACACATAATACACCATAACACCAACCATGGTAAACAATTATAATGTCAATTGTTATCATATAATTCATATACATGTGATAAGGATAGTAGTTTTTAGATAATTTTTGATATGAATTATGATATATGATTTTTAGAGAATTTTATCAAAGGACATCAATAGATCATGGTGGTGCGTGTGGTATTAGCATTTAAGACAATTAATATTTCAATATGTCTTTTGTGATTTTCTTTATAATTTAGATAAATATCTCATAACAAATTTGAAATATTATTTATATTGATAATATAAGATATTTATGGGCAATGAATATAAGAGAGATAGATAGGTCATCAAAATAAGATATGACTTTTGAATTTTGATCAATTTGATTTTGTAAACTTATTATGTTTTTAAGAGATAAGATCATAATTTCAATACTATATAGGATGACCATGACATGATAGTTCAAAAGGAAAACAACAAATAAAAAAATATATTAAAGCACATCATGAAGTAGAAATTTGTATATTTCAATTTGTAAAGTTTCTACTTCAGGCATTTGATGATACCTAGTGAATAAGTGTTTTAGGTATCCAAAGGGGACCATGTGGGATGGTTCCTTTGGGTACCCAAATATAGTGAGATGGATTTTCGGGAGACAAGTACGAATGAATTCTTTCAAGTGGAGTTAATATTTCATTTTTTATTTTGGGTCTCCATTCATATTTTGATTTATGCATCAAATTTCCATATTCATTAAACTTAGGTTTAAAATAATAATCACTTTTGAAATTATATTTCATAGGAAATTTGTGCACATTAGAATTTAATTTGGGAGATACATAATGTGGGTTAGAATTCATTATGTTTGTGTGGCTAAACATTCTACTAGGTGCATGTTTAATATGTTTTAACATACTAGTAGAAGTTTTACACATGATTGATGATAAACTAGAAATAAGATATTTAAAATTATTTAATCCTTTTTGAAAGAGTGATTTTAAAGATTCTAGTTTATAAGAGAGACTATTATTTTTGTTTATTAATTTTTCGTTATGTTCTTTTGAAATTAAAAGTTCTTTTTCTAAAGCCTTGAATTTTTCTTTAATATTATTATAATCAAAATAAGGTGTATAGTTTTCAAATGAAGAGCATGATTGAGATTCAAACACATCCTTTTTGGATTCTTTATTCACATTTGCTTTCAAAGTTTTATTTTCTAAACGTAATCTCTTATTAGCAATTTTTAATTTCTTCATTCTACGTTTAACAATTTTTTGTATATGGAAATAAGATAAAAAATTAGACGTTCTTACAGCGCAATCGGGAGAGGCAAAATGTGAACATGACGTTCCTTTGTCGTCTTTTAGGCCTTCCTTCTTTATAGATGGATTTTTATCTTCTCTTGATGAATTGCTCTCTTTGGCTAAGTCAATTTCTATGATTTCCATTATTTTGCTACAAGAGAGATTTTCTTGAATAATGGTGGATGCTTGTATGTCCTTCTCTTCCTGTGTTTGTTCCATACCTGCAAGAGGAAGATCATAAGTTATCTCAAGAAAATTCCACATCTCGTATGCAGTAGGAAAAGTATGAATGAGTGGAAATATTTTGATCTAACGCACAAAATAGACTATTCATCGATTTTGCATTTAAAACCATTTCGTTTTTATTTAATACGCTAGGTGGATTTTTAATAGTGATGTTCCAAACTTTTTCATCTAAAGCTTTAAGAAAATTTTCCATTAATATTTTCCATCCTTTAAAATTTCTTCCTTCAAATAGAGGTGGTGCTAGTGATTTTCCTTCTTCATAAAAATTTACCCCACTAGTAGAAGCGAGATCATGAGACGCCATTATTCCCGGTTGTTAAGCCGATTTGGAATAACCTTGCTCTGATACCACTTGTTGGATCGGTAGGCGCCCTTAGAGGGGGGTGAATAAGGGTTTTCAAAAACTTTAGATTTATTTAGAAAAACTTTGGAATAATGCAATATTAAAACAAGAAGAAGTCAAGTAAAACAAAAAGAGAGACACACTTTATTAACATTAAATGAGTTTTACAAAACTTGATCTCTATGACGCTAGAGATCGGAGGCGAATAATAAAAGCTCTTTTCGTTTTCTATACCGACTCGTATCCCCACGAACCGGTTGGCTTTAGCCGATCCTTCCCTGGATACGGCCTCAAGCCGCTCTAGCCAACCCTTCCCCGGATATGGCCTCGAGCACCTCCTAGACCTACACCCGAGACCTAGTCGCCAACACGAGGTGAATTTCAGCCCTAAGTCCTACCCAGACCTAGTCGCCAACACGAGGCGAATTCACTAACGATTACAAGAATAAAGATGTGAAAATAAAAACATCAATAATAAAAACTCCCTCTAAGAACTTCTAAAGTTGGAGACGTTGGACCGCTGTAGTATAAGCGTTGTTGAAGCGGTCTCCAGTCGGATGAAGCGTGAAGAAGTCCTCCTTCAGAAATTCTCTCTAAACTTTTGGTGGGAGTATCTCTCTGAACCTTCCTCTATATGATACGACACAAAGCTCTGGAGTTTAGGGTTGTGGAAGAGTGAGGAAGACGAAGCCAATGGGTCCTTTTTTATAGCCTCAGCGATAGCGCCTGCGCTAGTGCTACCGCCGGCGCTATCCCATTTTAGTATATATTCCACACGGCAGAATCTTCAATCCGGGGAAACAATTTTGCCATTCCTATGGTGCTTCGCGCTAGCGCCAGCGCTAGTAGATACCACCTGCGCTAGCTGCTACCGCCTGCGTTAGCTGCTATCGCCTGGCGCTAACACCTTCTAAAATTGTTTCTGAGATTTTCTCAAGTCCACGCTAGCGCTAGCGCCGGTGCTAGCGGGCATGTTGGAATTTTGGCTTCTAATTTTGGCGCAGCATTCTTATGTTATCCTTGAGTCATGTGGACTTGTTATCCTGCACACTTAAACACACAAGATCAAATACACATAGGATTTGTTATTCTCAAACCTAGGAGATGCGGAAGACCATGTTCCAACAATTACTAGTCCTCACTCGCACTCCTCTCCTATCCGGCTAGACCCCGACAATGTTTAAAAACTTGTTTAATCTCGCTGGACAATCTCGCGAACTTTTTTACCTTTTTATTAACTACTTCTCGCCCACTACCAGGGCTCTCGCTCACTTATTATTTATTATGCGACATAATTGCTCGCAATGCTTGCTGTATATCTGTTATTTACATTTTCTTTCCTGTCGTTCTCGTATGCAAATCTCGTTGATACTAATTTCGCTAGCGGGTCTCGCTTGCTAATGCATCTGGAGCTACCTTACGTTCTTGCACGCAGTCACCATATGGGGTTTTTCCTAACCGCACCACCCGTCGCTTCGACTTCTTTCCCGCGCTTTTCATTTTCTCTAAATAGGTCCCAGTGCTGAAACTCACCTACCGCATTTATCACTAGCTTTTCTTCTTCCTCTACCTGCGAGATCTCGCATTCTCTCCCTCACACCTTTTGCTCTTTTTCTCGCAGGTTTCATCAATGGTGGGGGACGCTAGCGAGACTAAAGGTCGGCTGAAGTGTGCCTGGGCCTTTACCGACCACACTTTCTTAAACAACAACCTAACCGAGGAAGAATACCTCAGCGCTGGCTCTGACTATATCCCGCCAGGGTTCTCCGCTCGCTGCCCTAGCGTGGATGACGTAATCAACATCCCAATGCAGGATGAGCTCGCCATCCCAACCGCCCACTTTGGGGTCGGCCTGCGTCTGCCTCTGTGGTCAGAGGTCCGCCAGGTACCTGTTAATCTCGCTTACATTTACCTTGCCAGGATTTAGATTCTCGCTCGCTTCTTTAAGATCTCGCAATCTTGCTCGCCAGGTGTTAAAGAATTTCGGCGTGATATTGGGTCAGCTGACCCCTAATGCCATGGCTGTCATCGTCGCGTTTGCGTGTTACATGTGAGAAGAACGCATTGAGTTTAGCTTACCAGTCTTCCGGATGCTGTTCTCCTTCAGGGCCTACAAGGTTGGCACCGCCTACTTCATGGGCTCGGGGATCAAGGTCGTCAAGACCGTCAACAAGAGCCATTACTGGGCTCAGAAGTTTATTTTCGTCAAAGGGAACTTCGGCAATGTTCCCTTCTCGCCAATCCAGCACGGCGAGAGCACCTATCGCCCCCGGCTCTCGGCGGCCATAACGCCGCCCTATTCCAATTCTTCAACAAGAAGAACTTCGAGGTGGTCCATCTCCGCCGAAACCTCAACTCGCTGCTCCCGGTGCTTCCCGGGGAGGGAATGTACAGCGCTCACTCACCTATCCCTTATTGATGCTTCCACTAACTATCTTTAACTGTTAAACCTCTTACAGGTGAGCGAGACCTCCCCGTCCATCCTCCTTACACGAGCAACAGATCAATCCCTGTGGGCCTCGCTCTCGTGACCATGGGAGCGGAGGCCTGCCGCGAGATCCCCCGCCCTACTGCTCCGCCTAGCAGGAAAAGGGCTGAGTCCCCTGGCCAGAAGGATCACTCATCCCAGCCCTCGCAGAAGAAGAAGAATAATTCCCCCCATTTGATAAGGGAAATGGGCATGACGAGGTCTCCTCGAGCGAGATCTCTCCAACCGGCCTTCCCGTGGAAAGGGAGTACAGCGAGCCGGTCGAAGTGGTCGCTAGGACCAGCCCTCTGCCAGTGCCAATCATCCACTGGAACTTTGGTTTCGGCCAAAGGCACAAGGATGAGGCTGGCCAACACCTTCTATTCTGGAACCCCGAGGTCAACAAGGCCTCAATCTCCACCCTTCTTCCCTCTTGGGTGGAGCAGGAAACTGTTAATGGGCAGGCATTCTCTCTGTCCTTCAGTCTTTATGGACGCGAGGACGCCTCGATTTTTAAGACCGAGACCTCGAGGACCCTGGCCTATGAGAGTGTGTGAGCTCAGCTCCGTTCCTTGGAGCTCGCCCACATGACCGGTCGACGATGTGTTCAGCTGGAGCGCCATAACAAGGAGCTTGCCTTCGCCTACAATAATTCTGCCGCCGAGATCGCGAGCCTAAAGGAGAAGCTGCTCACCTCTGATGAGCTTCACTCCAGCCATTAGGATGGAGCGGTAAGTCTTCGAGCACTCTCCTTCTTCCTCTTCTAACACAATGTTTCCTCTTATAAGACCCCATTTTTTTTCTTTCCAAACACCGAGTCTTAGGCCCAGAACCGCCGCTTTGCAGTGACACTTTCACTCGGAAAGGTCGTCACTACAAAACGCCGATCCTGCCGGCCAAATCGATCACAAAGAAAAGTGCATTAAAGAAGACAAGTCCACAGAATCAACATGAAAAATATAAAAATGTCCAAATGATATAACTGAATAAAAAGATAACAAGGGTTACAATAATAAAGGGCTCATGCCCTATACATCATATCCTCACTACAAGATCACTCGCGGAAGCTAACTCCTAATCACTCACTGATCCTGAATCCCGTGCTCCCGCACTACACTGGCCTGCCTCCGTCTGCACCGGCCTCTGGTGCTGCTCCATCGCCGCGGTCTCCTAAAATGATAAGGTCCACCGACCGTTAGTCAAAAAGACTAAGCCAATCCCCCACCCCTCCCCCAGTGACTCCTAGGCACCGAGCGGGAAGGATGAAGTGGAGGACAACAAAGGGTATATTCAAAAAGCAGATGACGGGGCATGATCTATAGGAAGAGTTCTATCACTACTCAAGTATATATGTACATAATCGAAGCAGTAAAAGAGCATAGTAAGAGCAGGTAAAGAATAAGTAAAGTGCAGTAAGTAAGGACATATAAAATAGAAAAGTAACCATTGATTTATAGGAATGCCCACACAAACCTATAGACCAAGGGGTCGTTTAGCAAAGCCTATCGTATAAGAAGTTCCATAGCCGACTTATACGATAGGGGTAGGGGTTGAAAAATGTAATGTTTATGCTATGATAGGCAAGGTATGCAGTTATGCTATGTTCATAAAGTGCAACTCACCCACTTCGACTCTATGGGCATAGACCTTTAGTTCCCCCTTTTTGGAGCTAGCAAGACTCCTAGGATACTCCCGTAGTGGCAAACAGAAGTGGTGGGTTGGGCCTCGCCCACCTCTAGGTTGGTATTCACACTACCCTACCTAGACCTATCGTACGCCTCAACGCAAAACCACAGAGCATCTGTGTACTCTTACTGGCTGGACCACCAGACTTTCAAGGCTAAGTGCAAATTCCACACATGCCGAGTCAACGTATTGACGTCTGTATGAACGACCGTCCAATACCGGAGACCCACCACCTTCATGCACATGCAACATGTTCTACTATCTATCTACATACTCCAAACATAAACCACCTGGGCTTAACTAGCCAAGCCAAAAAAACATATCTGAGTCACAAACTCACCGGATCAACCATCCGCACAAACCACCACCGAGCCTACACCCCGGGGTACCAAACCAACTAAACTCCCATGACAACAGAGTGTGAGTGAATGCGTTATTAGTTAATCTTGAGCATCTTCTATACTCTTACGACTTATGGTTAATCTTGGACTTCCCGAGGGTTACCCTGTAAGGGGCTCGCTATGGTACTAGGAACCACAATGGGATGACACCCCAAGGCTCCCTTTCTCAAGACACTTAGTGTTGTTGGTATATACCCATAAGAACACCCCTCTTATCATTTCACTTGAGTTAAACCTGAGTGCTTTATGACATGCTAGGGAAAAGATGATCCTTCGTCAATCCCAAGCACTACCTTACCCTTAACTCATCAAGCACTCTTAATATATAACTCCTTTACCATCTATAATCCTTCTTGTTGACCATCATACCTTCTCAACTAAACTAGGTAAACCACTTACCTCCCATTCCCTCCTAAGGATCCACTTGATTCTCAAATTTCACAGTTTTACTATACGCAGACCAAATGAGTTATATGACGCTCACAACTAGAGGTACTCCAAATATTCATCCAACTGACCCAAGCTATTTACTGGAGGTCTATAATGATGTTATAAGACTAATTTCAGAGAATCATATTTTTCCCTAATTAATTAATATTTATTTTAATTTCTCCAAACATCTGCCAAGTATGAAAATGAACATGACGTGTAAGTAAATCTTATGATATGGCTCTCAAAAAATTATGATAAATATATGGTGACTAAATAACATCAGAACCAGCATATCGTATTTTTACAGTAAGAAACTCTCCTCTAATTTAATTATTTATCATCTATCCAAAATCATAGTTTTATGAAGGAACCACCAAAAAGATCAACACTAAAATTATGGGAAAATTACCAAGCTCTTGTATTCACCAGAAAAGGCTACTGACTAAGTTTCAGGATTTAAGGAAATCATTTTCTCACTAAAATAAATAAATTAAGAAAACTTCAAATTAAATGAACTGTGAAGTAACCTACTGATTTAAGTCTTCAAAAATTCTATAAAAATTTACAGAGCTTCCTAATGTTCTAAAAGGTCCTGTCACCAATTTGCACAATTTAACAATGAGTTTTGGACCCTCAAATATTTTTCTTAAGTTTAAATCAAAATAAGTGCCTTGTGAAAGAAGTACTGATTAAATCATTTAATAAAATTCACAAAAATTACCAGAGGTTTAAAACATGATTATAAGGGCACAACCAAAGTATCATCATCCAAGACATTTTAAGCATGTAAATGTTTCTTATAAGAAGTTTCCCTAAAGGGGATTATGTCCTAATTCAATGGGAAAATTGACTCCTAAAATTCTTATAAAATTACCCAGTGCCTATTTACACCCTATGAATTTATCCACCAAGTTTCATAACCATCAAGGGACTTTTGACCACATGGCCTTCACAAGGTTCTAAATACACACCTGGAATAAAACTAGTGTTCTAGGGCTTAACTGTAACGCCCCGGGTTTTCTCTTATAGCTAATCTAAGCTGGTCTGCGTAGGGGGCGTTACCGTTTCGGGAGCATTGTCGTCATCCGGCATTTTGTTTTTAGAAAGAGGCTTATATGCGGGTATATGTATAAATATATATATTTTCGTGTATATATGGTCTTGTATAAGTAAAATTGGTGCAATCGTGTTTTCATATAGGGAGGTATATGTAGGCGGATATATATATACGTAGTTATATATATGGGTATGAGTATATATGAGTTTTTACGTATAAAATTTCTTATATATGTATATATACATATAAAAGATATATATATATAAGTTTATTTATTATACATAATACATATATTTTATTTATTATATATAAATGTATATATTTAGCTAAACCCCCTCCCATTTCCTTCAGCCTTTTCTTTTCTCCTCCCCCGATGACTCCAGCAGCCGAGCGAGGTTTAGGGGCGAGCTAGGGTTCGGCGTCGGAGGAGGCGTTTTGGAGGTCACCAGAGCTAGGCTTCATCGTCGGAGTAGAGGATCAGAGAGCTCTCGTCAGGATCGACGGTGGTTGCGAGGTCTTCCGGCCGTAGGCTTCACTTCGACGGGTAGCGTCGGCGTCCGATTAAGGCAAGAAAACCTTTCTTCTCCCCCTTCCTTTCCCCCTTTCCTATTACCTTTCTAGTTTGGTGCTTGTGCTGGTATTTAGCTTACCCTATATCGATGCTTGGGGGAAATTGGTTCTGGTGCAATCTCTACCTAGTTTATCTTGATCCCCTGCTCTAGGTTTAAATCTTTTTGTGTTAATTTGAGGGGGCTGCTGCCCTTTTTGGTTTTTCTTAATTAGAGTGGGGCTGCTGCTGCTGTCTTTGTTTATATGGGGTTGTTGCTATGTGAATGTTAATTTGGAGTTGCTGCTATGTGAATTTTAATTTGGGGTTGCTGCTATGCTATTCAATTGGGGCCGCTCTACCTTCTTTCTTTGTTAATTGGGGGCTGCTCCTTGTTATTAGGGGCTGCGGTTTTGATGCTCTAAATGAGGGGGTTGTTCCTTGAGTTTTGTCTAATTGGGGCTGCTGTATATAGATTCCCGAGTTGGGGGCTGCTTATATATACTCTAATTAGGATTATTTAGGGGTGGTCTTACAGCTCCATTTCTGAATTTCGTTGGGCTGTTTCTTACGTTTGTTATTAGGGGCTGCCTTTCATGCTACTTTGTTGGGGGGTTGCTCCTTATCCTTGTTAATATAGGAGTTGCTATTATGAAATAAATTTGGGGGTTGTTGCTTATTAGTTAATTTGAGGAGGCTGCCTTATAAAGCTTTGTTTGGGGTGGCGGCAGTTGGATCCTTTGGATATATAATTTCTTTAGGGCTCATATCTTTATATATATAAGTGTGTGTGTGTGCTGATAGCAAATCTTGGACCTCTCTTGCTATTGAACCATGGGCTCCTACTTTTGGTGGGGCTGTTTGCTGGGTTCATTTTGGTCCCTTCTAGTTATGTCTCAGCTAATCTTGTGCTGCCATACTCTGCCCTAGTTATTCTCTGCACTTGTCATTGTTGGAAATTTGATCGGGGTCTAGGATAGGTATTCATACCAATAATTGGAAGATGGATAGTTTGTCGGATCCTAGTTAAGCAAAGGACTAATTCTGATCGACTAAAGGTTAGATTGCTCTGTTTCTTTATATTATGGCCTGGCTCAGCTCTAGTTTGTTTTAATTCTGGATATATTTATACACTTGTTAGTAGGTGTGGTTGGTTTTACGGCTAAGTTTCATGGAGCCTTATTTGCAAATCCTTATCGGTGTGAGGAACCAGATCTTAATTCCCCGGGAATTTCGTTTCTAATTCCTGGCGAGTCGGGGGAATTAGAGGCCAAGCTCCCTGGGAATTTCCCTTGCTAGTTCTCGACGACTTTGCGAGGCTAGCAAATTGTTAAATTTAAAGGATAAGTGGATGGAATTCGGTTTTGGGTTTTTACTTGTTCCAGTGACCGGCAGTATTGTACTCATAGTAACAGAAAGTATCGAATTCTATTATTTAATTTTTCTTAAGCCTTTTCCATCAATAGCTGAGCTAGCTTTTCATCTTTTCCGATAATTGTCCAGTGAACTACAATACAGCTGGTAACATCTATGGTATTTAAATTCTCTTTATACTTTAAAGGCATTTCAACCATTTTAAAGTCACCTATTATAACTGCCTCATGGGTTGGTGTTTGACCAGTTACATCTTGTACATCTACCTCAACCCCAATAGATCCAAGAGTTTCGGCTACTTCAGTTTGGTGTAAGTTTGTTGGCTGCCTCTTATGTGCTTATCTCTATTTGGGGGCTGCTGTTTATATATCCTATTAGGGGCTGCCTTATAGCATTTGGTTTGGGCTGCTTTATAAAATTTATTATGTTGGGGGCTGACTTATAGTATCCTGTTCGGGAGGCTTCTTTATAAAATGTATTTATCAGTTGGGAGTTTTAAACCTTTATATGGGGGGCTGCTATGTTCATATGGTCTTTCTTATAGGAGTTAGGATGATATTATATTAACCGATGGGTCTTGTTCAGGTGTTTGGCCTTCGTGTTATGTTGTTCTTCGTCTTGTTCCTACCCCAAACCTGGCATGGTGTCGGCTTTCTGAAGTCTTCGACCTTGTCGTAAGTTGAATGTCGTTGTATTGATTTATTGCTGAACCTGGTGCTGACTAATCCTCTCGTCTTGAGTTGTGATTACAACTATCTGAAATCCTGTTCCCCCGCCGGGCACTCCTCTGTTTGCTATGTTGTATATATGAGATAAGTATGCTTTGTTGTCTAATCCTCCGGGATAGTTGGGGAGAGTGGTTCTTGATCTCTATGATCTTCGTTGTCTAATGTCCTGAGTGTTCTCGGGTTACGCCCCGTGTCTTGATTGAAATTTAATTTAATTATTTAGAACCTTTGTCTTAAGCCTTGTGTGGTGGGTAGTTTTTGGGTGGCAGTGGATAAAGGACCACCACCCGGTATTGGCTGTTTGGGTGGCAGTGGATAGAGTACCACCACCCAGTTTTTGTTTTTGGGTGGCAGTGGATAAAGGACCACCACCCAGTTTTGGGCTGCGGGCGTTAGTGGAAGATACCACCGTCGCAGTGCCTTCTTTTGGGGGACGCTTTTCCCTCGAGCTGATCAGTCTCAAGTTCTTAAACATATATGCTTATATATGTGTATTATGATATTATATATATGACCATCACCTCTGAGCCGCAATGGCGGACACGTGGTGGGCTTTGATATTTTTGGCTAATACCGTCTAGTGCAGGCTTTTCCTCTTACCGAGTGCACTCATTTGAGTTGGCTCGAATTGTTGTAAGATTATTGATGTTTATCTGCTTAGTTTCCTTTCTGCACTCTTTTACTTATGATGCTGCTAATTTGGTTTTCTTGCACCCTTTGGGCTAAGGCATTCTTTTCTTATGAATGTCTCAGGTTCAGGTCTTTAGCTGCCGCAGGAGTTAGAGCGGCGTTGTTCGGGTCTCCTGTCGAGGCCCTTCCTCTCTTCTAGGTAAGAGGCAGTTTCTTTTTGTTATTTTCCTTCTTTCCTGCGGGTTCGTGTCAGTTGTTGGCGCCCGTATGGCTTCTATCTTTAGATTACTTGCTAGTAGTTTTGTTGTTACTTTTGGGTTGTTTACTTACTTGCTCTCTGGGAAGCTTTATGCTAGGATGCATTAGTTACTTTATTGGTATAAAAATGTCATTCTTGCATATCATGATTTTAAATAAATGTCGCATATTTTGAAGATCGTAGAAATTCCGTTCTTACTGTATTAAACATAGATTCGTGCATATCATTTTTGGATGTTGATCTTCATGCTCATGTAGGCTAAAGTGAATCTATTTTCCGCTGCGTATGTATAGTTTTCTACTTGTGGACTAGATGATCCACCGGACCGAGGGACACGGTCTTAAGCTAAAATGTAAAATTCTCTTTTTAATCCAAGTACTTGTATGTCTTTTATAAAATAATCGTAAGGAGTGTTTGCCTCAGCGTCGGTAGTTGTCCCCTGCTTGACGTGGCATCATAGCGCGTATTTTCCCCTTGCTCTGATAATATTTATTAAATTCGTGGGAAAATGCGGGTTGTGACAGTTGGTATCAGAGGGAGGTTTGCCAGGTTGCTGGGATAGTCTGGTTGCCCGGTTAACCGCCTGGTGAGAATCGTCATTTCATTGCATACACACACCAAGGGGTCATCAATATGTCTTGGCTGAAGCATGAACACTACACTCATAGCATGATAAGAAGTATACGGGGCATATTATGTATTATGGGATGCATAATATGTGTTTGTATATGGATCCTCATAGGTGACAACATACGACTGTTATGTAGTATGAGATGCATAACGTAGGTCGCATGCGTGTCCATTAGCTCATTTTTTCTTTTTCGTTACATGCGATAATATGTAGTATGGGATGCATAAGATCGCATGTGTACGCCGCTCATAGCATGCATTAAGGCCTTTTTAGATTGCATATCACTGCATATACATCATAACATAGCATTAGCACATGTGCCAAGCTAAAGACATACATGATGACGCTCGTACACACATGATTTGAAATAAAATTTGACATTCATGTATTTATATCTTATGCACATAAGTTGATATGATGATGGTATACCATCCTAAGTTAAGCATAACATCATTTCATGAATTCCCAGAGCAAGGTAACATCAAGAGCAAGTATCTACTCTTTCCTGGTCTGTATCGAGTTAGGAAATTCTAGTTCCTAGCTGTTGCGTCTTAAGCTAGGTGTAGTGATGTGTTTGTTCATAATTGCAGTCGATGACTCCAGAGCGTAGTGCGTCGGAGTCGACTCCCCAGTTAGAGGGCGAGTCTTCAGGTGCGCATAAGTTATAAGCGTTTGGTCTTTAATCTGGACATCGGTCAACCCTCGAGCCTGTTTGGCTTTCCGCGCAATATTTCCCTGATTGTTTCCGCGGTGTGTGCTCGGAGCCTTTTGTTTCTGGTTGTTTTGCCTACCTTGTTTTTATGTTAGAAACTGGTAGCAGTTTGCCGGGTATCGAAGATTTTCTTCCCTGTGGTGCGAGATCTTGCTGATGTCTTCGCCGTTAGTCTCCCTGGTTTTCTACCTGTGAAAGTTGAGGAGTTGGTTTCTGACCTTGAGCCGGGTACTTGTCCTATTGCTAAGGTACCGTACCATTTGGCCCTGCATGTGTTGTGAGAGTTGCGCACTCAGTTAGATGAGTGGTTGTAGTGTGGCTTTTTCATGGCCTAGTTCCTTGCCCTGAAGTGCTCTCGTATTGTTCGTAAAGAGGAAAAGTTAGTTCGGTGTTTTCGAAGGCTGATCTTCGTTTTGGCTTCCTTTAGTTTGGGATCCGCTAGTCAGATGTTCCACGATCTGCTTTCTGTTCTCGACTTGGACATTTTGAGTTCTTGGTAATGTCCTTCTCCTTTTGGGTAATCTTATCCGCATCTGTTGTCCTAGCCCTTTTCGGTTAGCATTTCTATCTAGCGAGTGTAAGCTTGCCTCTCCCTTGCTTTTCACTTGATGTCTTCTAAGTTTCGGTTCTAAGTTTAGGGATGAAACTTCCTTCTTGGTGGGGTGACTGTAACGCCCCGGGTTTTCTCTTATAGCTAATCTAAGCTGGTATGCGTAGGGGGCGTTACTGCTTCGGGAGCGTCGTCGTCATCCGACATTTTGTTTTTAGAAAGAGGCTTATATGCGGGTATATGTATAAATATATAAAGATATATATATTTTTTCATGTATATATGGTCTTGTATATGTAAAATTGGTGCAATCGTGTTTTCATATAGGGAGGTATATGTAGGCGGATATATATACGCAGTTATATATATGGGTATGAGTATATATGAGTTTTTACGTATAAAATTTCTTATATATGTATATATACATATAAAAGATATATTTATATATATATAAAAAAGTTTATTTATTATATATAATACATATATTTTATTTATTATATATAAATGTATATATTTAGCTAAACCCCCTCCCATTTCCTTCAGCCTTTTCTTTTCTCCTCCCCCGATAACTCCAGCAGCCGAGCGAGGTTTAGGGGCGAGCTAGGGTTCGGCGTTGGAGGAGGCATTTTGGAGGTCGCCAGAGCTTGGCTTCATCGTCGGAGTAGAGGATTGGAGAGCTCTCGTCGGGATCGGCGGTGGTTGCGAGGTCTTCCGGCCGTAGGCTTCACTTCGACGGGTAGCGTCGGCGTCCAATTAAGGCAAGAAAACCTTTCTTCTCCCCCTTCCTTTCCCCCATTTTCTGTTACCTTTCTAGTTTGGTGCTTGTGCTGGTATTTAGCTTACCCTATATCAATGCTTGGGGGAAATTGGTTCTGGTGCAATCTCTACCTAGTTTATCTTGATCCCCTGCCCTAGGTTTAATTCTTTTTGTGTTAATTTGAGGGGGCTGCTGCCCTTTTTGGTTTTTCTAAATTAGAGTGGGGCTGCTGCTGCTGTCTTTGTTTATATGGGGCTGCTGCTATGTGAATGTTAATTTGGGGCTGCTGCTATGTGAATTTTAATTTGGGGCTGCTGCTATGCTATTCAATTGGGGCCGCTCTACCTTCTTTCTTTGTTAATTGGGGGCTGCTGCTTGTTATTAGGGGCTGCGGTTTTGATGCTCTAAATGGGGGGGCTGTTCCTTGAGTTTTGTCTAATTGGGGCTGCTGTATATAGATTCCCGAGTTGGGGGCTGCTTATATATACTCTAATTAGGATTATTTAGGGGTGGTCTTACAGCTCCATTTTTGAATTTCGTTGGGCTATTTCTTACGTTTGTTATTTGGGTCTTCCTTTCATGCTACTTTGTTCGGGGGCTGCTCCTTATCCTTGTTAATATAAGGGTTGCTATTATGAAATAAATTTGGGGGTTGTTGCTTATTAGTTAATTTGAGGAGGCTGCCTTATAAAGCTTTGTTTGGGGTGGCGGCAGCTGGATCCTTTGGATATATAATTTCTTTAGGGCTCATATCTTTATATATATAAGTGTGTGTGTGCTGATAGCAAATCTTGGACCTCTCTTGATATTGAACCATGGGCTCCTACTTTTGGTGGGGCTATTTGCTGGGTTCATTTTGGGCCCTTCTGGTTATGCCTCGGCTAATCTTGTGCTGCCATACTCTGCCCTTGTTATTCTCTGCACTTGTCGTTGTTGGAAATTTGATCGGGGTCTCGGATAGGTATTCATACCAATAATTGGAAGACGGATAGTTTGCCGGATCCTAGTTAAGCAAAGGACTAATTCTGATTGACTAAAGGTTAGATAGCTCCGTTTCTTCATATTATGGCCTGGCTCAGCTCTAGTTGGTTTTAATTCTGGATATATTTATACACTTATTAGTAGGTGCGGTTGGTTTTGCGGCTAAGTTTCATGGAGCCTTATTTGCAAATCTTTATCGGTGTGAGGAACCAGATCTTAATTCCCCGGGAATTTCGTTTCTAATTCCTGGCGAGTCGGGGGAATTAGAGGCCAAGCTCCCTGGGAATTTCCCTTGCTAGTTCTCGACGACTTTGCGAGCCTAGCAAATTGTTAAATTTGAAGGATATGTGGATGGAATTCAGTTTTGGGTTTTTACTTGTTCCAGTGACCGACAGCTTTGTACTAATAGTAACAGAAAGTATCGAATTCTATTATTTAATTTTTCTTAAGCCTTTTCCATCAATAGCTGAGCTAACTTTTCATCTTTTCCGATAATTGTCCAGTGAACTACAGTACAGCTGGTAACATCTATGGTATTTAAATTCTCTTTATATTTTAAAAGCATTTCCACCATTTTAAAGTCACCTATTATAACTGCCTCATGGATTTGTGTTTGACCAGTTACATCTTGTACATCTACCTCAGCCCCAATAGATCAAAGAGTTTCGGCTACTTCAGTTTGGTGTAAGTTTGTTGGCTGCCTCTTATGTGCTTATCTCTATTTGGGGGCTGCTGTTTATATATCCTATTAGGGGCTGCTTTATAAAATTTATTATGTTGGGGGCTGACTTATAGTATCCTGTTCGGGAGGCTGCTTTATAAAATGTATTTATCAGTTGGGAGTTTTAAACCTGTATATGGGGGGCTGCTATGTTCATATGGTCTTTCTTATAGGAGTTAAGATGATATTATATTAACCGATGGGTCTTGTTCAGGTGTTTGGCGTTCGTGTTATGTTGTTCTTCGTCTTGTTCCGACCCCAGACCTGGCATGGTGTCGGCTTTCTGAAGTCTTCGACCTTGTCGTAAGTTGAATTTCGTTGTATTGATTTATTGCTGAACCTGGTGCTGACTAATCCTCTCGTCTTGAGTTGTGATTACAACTATCTGAAATCCTGTTCCCCCGCCGGGCACTCCTCTGTTTGCTATGTTGTATATATGAGCTAAGTATGTTTTATTGTCTAATCCTCCGGGATAGTTGGGGAGAGTGGTTCTTGATCTCTATGATCTTCGTTGTCTAATGTCCTGAGTGTTCTCGGGTTACGCCCCGTGTCTTGATTGAAATTTAATTTAATTATTTAGAACCTTTGTCTTAAGCCTTGTGTGGTGGGTAGTTTTTGGGTGGCAGTGGATAATGGACCACCACCCGGTATTGGCTGTTTGGGTGGCAGTGGATAGAGTACCACCACCCGGTTTTTGTTTTTGGGTGGCAGTGGATAAAGGACCACCACCCAGTTTTGGGCTGCGGGCGTTAGTGGAAGATACCACCGTCGCAGTGCCTTCTTTTAGGGGACGCTTTTCCCTCGAGCTGATCAGTCTCAAGTTCTTAAACATATATGCTTATATATGTGTATTATGATATTATATATATGACCATCACCTCTGAGCCGCAATGGCGGACACGTGGTGGGCTTTGATTGTTTTGGCTAATACCGTCTGGTGCAGGCTTTTCCTCTTACCGAGTGCACTCATTTGAGCTGGCTCGAGTTGTTGTACGATTATTGATGTTTATCTTCTTAGTTTCCTTTCTGCACTCTTTTACTTCTGATGCTGCTAATTTGGTTTTCTTGCACCCTTTGGGCTGAGGCATTCTTTTCTTATGAATGTCTCAGGTTCAGGTCTTTAACTGCCGCAGGAGTTAGAGCGGCGTTGTTCGGGTCTCCTGTCGAGGCCCTTCCTCTCTTCTAGGTAAGAGGCAGTTTCTTTTTGTTGTTTTCCTTCTTTCCTACGGGTTCGTGTCAGTTGTTAGCGCCTGATGAGTCCCAATTATATACACATTGATGGACTCATCTGGGCCGTTTTTCTAGTCTATGCACTACACTTTAGGCATGTTTTCGTTCATATTTGATATTCCATGCTATGTGCACTTCTAGGCCCGTTTTTGTGTATTTTCATACTTATCATTCTTGTGCTATGTTTTGTGCCACTTTCAGTGGCTTTGATTAATGTTTATACTGGAACAGGGGTCATGCAGGTGTTCCTGGTACAAATCTGTACAGGAACACTGCGCACGATCACTGGTTCTACTGCGCACGACCACTGGTCATACGCCACCGATCGTGCGCGTTCAATTGCAGCCCAAAGTTGCTTTCTGAATTTCGTCGTGCGTTCTTACGCACGGTCGTGCGTTCGATCGTGCACTTTATTATTTTCTGTAGTTTTGTTTTGCAGGTTTTCGGGCACAGCGCGCACGATCACCAACTTTCAGTGCGCACGACCACTGGTCGTGCGCCCTATTTCCTATAAATATATAGCCCATGAATTTTGGTCGGACGATCGTTTTCCTCCACCGTTTTCGAGCCCTGTTCGCCTCTTCTGCTACCTGTATCATCTTCCACCACCAGGAGGTGCTCCGGGGCTATTCTTCACGCCTATCTTAAGCCCGGAGATCACCTCGGCCATCTCCTTCATCCTATAGCTTCAAAAGGAAGGATCTCCGCCCAGATTTCATCGTCAAGCTTGGGAGCCATGTATTGAAGCCGAGCGGATAGTGACACGAAGAAGACGGGTCCATTGGGAGGTAGTGACAACCCTCCTCTACCCCGGACGTAGTTGCAGACCGAGCTTGGACGCGGATTGACAACCTTGCGATTCCAACCGTGAATCCCAACGAGCCTTCGGATTCGGTCGATTTCTTACTCTTTTTCAACTTGTAATGATATTGTAGGGTAGATTCTTGTATTTTTGGATGATATGCACAATGATCTTTATTTGTAATGTTTATTTCATATTTCTATGAAACCATTTGGTTATTTGTGTATATGAGTTGCGCCACCACTTCATCCACCACTCCATCCACTAGGTTCGTGTGCCGCACTAGCAATTGCTAGTGGTGTGCTTGTCGACGAGGTGCTTGCGACCCTCATTCCGTAAGACTACTCGCCCATCCGCCTAGTGAAGCGTGGCATAGCGGCCCGTGTAACCCATTCGCCTAACGAAGCAGCGCGCTCAAGGCCTGCTCAGTTCAATTCCGCTTGCCTACTCGTCCATCCGCCCTTGCGATGCAGTGTGCTCAAGGCCTGCCTAGTCTCCATCCCGCCAAGCGAAGCATTGCATAGCGGCATTGCATATGAGTAGTTGTAATATTTTCTCTTTATTTCCACAAACCAAATCACCCCCTTTCGCTCCCATCCAACCTAAAGGACTTCGATCTCAAGTCCTTCCTCGAACGTTAACTCCACCTTACTGCGTTCCTTCGAGATCGATACTTGGTGATTCACTCCCACATTTTATATTACTTGAACGATCGGTACACTGTCGTTTTGTGTCGCAGTCTTGCTACCGCCTATAGCGGTGTGCTAAGATTTGCGCATCAAGTTTTTGGCGCCGTTGCCGGGAACACAGTCGTGTGAGTTTTCTGGAGAGTGAGAATCTGAGAAAGAAGCCCTTCCATTTGTGTATTGCATTCTTTTCCTTTATTTCTTCTTATTCTGTTTTCCTGTTTATATTAGGTTGCTCTAGTAAATTTTTGTTAAGTGTAGTATTTTGCACAATAGTGTTTTTATTTTGAATCATTTTATCTTCACACTATGTGGGCTTCATTTAATATTCGTTGCCATTGGTGTGGAGATATCTCTCACGCTAGTGATAAATGTCCAAAGGGAGATAATAGCCCTAGCACTCAAGGCCCAGCATATTGAGCACCGACGTCGTCTGGTACTCCATATGGTGCGCGTAAGTCCTATGGCTATTCTGCCGAGCCTTTACCGTCATACTTCTTTTCGGCTTCAGCACCTGCTGTGCCAAAGAAGCCCGCAAGGCAGTGCTTGTTTTGTCAGAGCACGGATCATGCCTTGAAGGATTGTGCTGCTTTCCTTCGCCAAATGGACGAGGATGACGAGCCGGATATCCGGATCGTCCCGACTCCTACTTCTGGAAGCACACCTTCAACATCTGGCTATGTGCCCATTTCACCTTCAAGTTTTGAAGGGTATGATGTGGACACAGTCACCAGATGTGTGGCTGATCTAGGCTCCGACATGGCTGAGCCCATCTCCCCTGTGCATATATCACCATGTGTTGATTTGATTCTTTGTGAGGAATCGGTGCTTGACATTTATCCAAGAACTATTCTTCCCCATGTTGTGCATACTACATTCATCTCTGACGACATTGTTGAGGATGTGTCACAGGATGATGCTGGCGATCTATGTGTTATGCCTGCTCCTATGGAGGAGGACAACCTTCTAGGTGAAGAGGAGCTTTCCTCAACACCGGTGGAGGAAGTCCAACTCTTGGGCATGGCCACTGTTGATCCCGCTGAACCTTGTAGAATTGATGACAATGCAAACATTATTTTACTTCCCCAACCTGATGGGAGTGAGACCGGGACCACTCCCCCGATTGATTTTTATTTATGTTCTTCTTCTTCTTTATTTCTTGATCCCCTTTCTTCATCTGAGCCTGTGCAGGTTGAGTCTTCACGGGTACTTCAGGAGGACTTGGAGCATTATGCTCAAGTCAATGATGAGAGCATCCTCATATGTGAGGAGGTTGACCCCCCCTCTGTAGAGGAAGCTCCACTCATTGCCTTCTCCCCCTGCTGCCTCCCTAGAGATGATGCCTTGCTGGGCAAGGATAGTTTTGGTGAGTTGAGTGAGGATTCCTCCTCTTCTTACTTTTTATTCCCTCTACTTGTGATGAGCATATATTATTTATATTCGGGTAGAGGCGTGACTGTTCTATCGCCGTATCGGTACCCGCTACCGACACACATATTAGAACAGTTACCTGTGCACTTTTATTTTCATAGACCCATTAGCTAGAACTGTTTAAATTTGAATAAGTAATGCTGGGAAGACAATAACCCCAGTAGTTATCTTACTTTTCTTGCATTTCTATTTCATCTAGTTTAGTTTAGTTTAGTTAGTTGTATTTCATTTTATTCTGTATATTTTCTTTTGTTTTTGGCGGAGCTCACCCCTGCAGGTCCTTCTTCTGGATGGAGGATGCTGCAGCGTTGTCTTGGTTTACACGCCAATCTTCTGGTATGCTCACTTGCTGAGCAATGGGCTAGGGGAAGAGAGTACCCAATGCTCAGCAAGTGAGCATACCAGAAGATTGGCGTGTAAACCAAGACAACGCTGCAGCGTCCGCCATCCAGAAGAAGGACCTGCAGGGGTGAGCTCCGCCAAAAACAAAAGAAAATATACAGAATAAAATGAAATACAACTAACTAAACTAAACTAGATGAAATAGAAATGCAAGAAAAGTAAGATAACTACTGTGGTTATTGTCTTACCAGCATGACTTATTCAAATTTAAACAGTTCTAGCTAATGGGTCTATGAAAAGAAAAGTGCACAGGTAACTGTTCTAATATGCGTGTCGGTAGCGGGTACCGATACGGCGTTAGAACAGTCACGCCTCTACCCGAATATAAATAATACCTGCTCGTCACAAGTAGAGGGAATAAAAAGTAAGAAGAGGAGGAATCCTCACTCAACTCACCAAAACTATCCTTGCCCAGCAAGGCATCATCTCCAGGGAGGCAGCAGGGGGAGAAGGCAATGAGTGGAGCTTCCTCTACGGAGGGGGGTCAACCTCCTCACATAAGAGGATGCTCTCATCATTGACTTGAGCATAATGCTCCAAGTCCTCCTGAAGTACCCGTGAAGACTCAACCTGCACAGTCTCAGATGAAGAAAGGGGATCAAGAAATAAAGAAGAAGAAGAAGAACATAAATAAAAATCAATCGTGGGAGTGGTCCCGGTCTCACTCCCATCAGGTTGGGGAAGTAAAATAATGTTTGCATTGTCATCAATGCTACAAGGTTCAGCGGGATCAACAGTGGCCATGCCCAAGAGTTGGACTTCCTCCACCGGTGTTGAGGAAAGCTCCTCTTCACCTAGAAGGTTGTCCTCCTCCATAGGAGCAGACATAACACATAGATCGCCAGCATCATCCTGCGACACATCCTTAACAATGTCGTCAGAGACGAATGTAGTATGCACAACATGGGGAGGAATAATGCTTGGATAAATGTCAAGCACCGATTCCTCAGAAAGAATCAAATCAACACATGGTGATATATGCACAGGGGAGATGGGCTCAGCCATGTCGGAGCCTAGATCATCCACACATCTGGTGACTGTGTCCACATCATACCCTTCAAAACTTGAAGGTGAAATGGGCACATAGCCAGATGTTGAAGGTGTGCTGCCAGAAGTAGGAGTCGGGACGATCCGGATATCCGGCTCGTCATCCTTATCCATTTGGCGAAGGAAAGCAGCACAATCCTTCAAGGCATGATCCGTGCTCTGACAAAACAAGCACTGCCTTGCGGGCTTCTTTGGCACAGTAGGTGCTGAAGCCGAAAAGAAGTATGACGGTAAAGGCTCGGCAGAATAGCGATAGGACTTACGCGCACCATATGGAGTACCAGACGACGTCGGTGCTCCATATGCTGGGACTTGAGTGCTAGGGCTATTATCTCCCTTTGGACATCTATCACTAGCGTGAGAGATATCTCCACACTAATGGAAACGAATATTAAATGAAGCCCACATAGTGTGAAGATAAAATAATTCAAAATAAAAACACTATTGTGCAAAATACTACACTTAACAAAAATTTACTAGAGCAACCTAATATAAACAGGAAAAAAGAATAAGAAGAAATAAAGCAAAAGAATGCAATACACAAATGGAAGGGCTTCTTTCTCAGATTCTCCCTCTCCAGAAAACTCACACGACCGTGTTCCCCGGCAACGGCGCCAAAAACTTGATGCGCAAATCTTAGCACACCGCTATAGGCGGTAGCAAGACTGCGACACAAAACGGTAGTATACCGATCGTTCAAGTAATATAAAATATGGGAGTGAATCCCCAAGTATCAATCTCGAAGGAACACAGTAAGGTGGAGTTAACGTTCGAGGAAGGAATTGAGATCGAAGTCCTTTAGGTTGGATGGGAGCGAAAGGGGGTGATTTGGTTTGTGGAAATAAAGAGAAAATATTACAACTACTCCTATGCAATGCTGCTATGCAATGCTTCGCTTGGCGGGATGGAGACTAGGCAGGCCTTGAGCAAACTGGGTCACAAGGGCGGATGGACGAGTAGGCAAGCGGAATCGAACTGTGCAGGCCTTGAGTGCGCTGCTTCGTTAGGCGAATGGGTTACACGGGCCGCTATGCCACGCTTCACTAGGCGGATGGGCGAGTAGTCTTATGGAATGAGGGTCGCAAGCACCTCGTCGACAAGCACGCCACTAGCAATTGCTAGTGCGACACACGAACCTAGTGGATGGAGTGGTGGATGAAGTGGTGGCGCAACTCATATACACAAATAACCAAATGGTTTCATAGAAATATGAAATAAACATTGCAAATAAAGATCATTGTGCATAACATCCAAAAATACAAGAATCTACCCTAAAATATCATTACAGGTTGAAAGAGAGTAAGAAATCGACCAAATCCGAAGGCTCGTTGGGATTCACGGTTGGAATCGCAAGGTTGTCAATCCGCGTTCAAGCTCGGTCCGCAACTACGTCCGGGGTAGAGGAGGGCTGTCACTACCTCCCATTAGACCTGTCTTCTTCGTGTCACTATCCGCTCGGCTTCAATACATGGCTCCCAAGCTTGACGATGAAATCTGGGCGGAGATCCTTCCTTTTGAAGCTATAGGATGAAGGAGATGGTCGAGGTGATCTCCGGGCTTAAGATAGGCGTGAAGAATAGCCCCGGAGCACCTCCTGGTGGTGGAAGATGATGCAGGTAGCGGAAGAGGCGAACATGGCTCGAAAACGGCGGAGGAAAATGATCGTCGACCTAAATTCGTGTGCTGTATATTTATTGAAAACAGGGCGCACGATCAGTGGCGCACGACCAGTGGTCGTGTGCACTGAAAGTTGGTGACCGTGTTGGGTTTTCTGTACCCCTTCATAAGGGATGACATATCGAATATGCGCAGCGAAAATGAACAAGAACAACCCAAAAAGAGATCAACGGATCTTGCGGTTTTCATGATTCAAGAGAACAAGAAAGCAAATCGAAATACAATATATACCTTCGCGGGATTGAGTCAATACTCAACCAAGGTGCTCCACGAAGAATCCGAAGTCTGCCATTGAGTTCTTCAAGGATTGAAATAGATCAATCCCTCTACAGAAGTCCACACGAGCAAAGGAGAATCCTAGCTTCTTGTCGTACAAGAAC
Source organism: Dactylorhiza incarnata (assembly GCA_033032865.1). Taxonomy (NCBI): domain Eukaryota; kingdom Viridiplantae; phylum Streptophyta; class Magnoliopsida; order Asparagales; family Orchidaceae; genus Dactylorhiza; species Dactylorhiza incarnata. The sequence continues at coordinate 8,503,971 of JAWHQI010000021.1, read as the reverse complement.
TAGGTCGGAGAAGGATGCTCCCAACGTCCTCACGGACTGCTAGGTCCGATCCAGAGGAGGCGGCGACCGGCGGCGCCGACTAGCGGCGGCGAAACGACGATCGGTGGACGGAACGAGAACAGCCGGAACACTTCCGTCGTCTGTTCTCTCGCAAAAGGGCTCGATCTGAAAAACCTTCTACATCGAAGCACTAATCACGTTCCTTTTATAAGCAAGGCATAAAATCGGCTATCCGCAGACCAGAGGGAAAAACAGAAAATCTACATTCGCCGAATTCGACTAATCACATTAACCGAATTCGACTAATCACTATAACCGAATTCGGCGAAACCATTTCGACGAATTCGACTATATAAATTCGGCTATATAAATTCGACGAAACCCTTTAGCCGAAATTTCCATTAGCCGAATTCGTCTAAACCCTTTAGCCGAATTCGGTTAATGCCATTAGCCGAATTCGTCTAAACCCTTTAGTCGAATTCGGTTAATGACTTTAGCCGAATTACCTAGTGTAAGTCCGTTCGTTTAAACACTTTAAATGATTTCCCTTTTGAGACATTCTCAACTTGATTCCAAGCAGTCACAGGATTGGTCCTCCACTCATATCCAATATGAGTAAGGCCAACATAATCCTTTCTCCAATTTCTCCAAACGCTTTTATGTGCGACTCTATAGGCTCATATTGCGTTGGTAGCAAGACTAACTGTTGATTGCTTTGAGATCACCTCAGAAACTCCAACAGTCTCCCACTTGATCACAAAGTATCAACAAAAGTCTCACAAACAATGAGCGGTATCTAGCAATACATCATTGCTACCCAAGCAATAAGAGTTCATAACTCATATAAGCCTGTCATGACCAATGTATCAGTGTTGTCATGTCCCTTTGTCCGTTACATCCGGATAGAACTAGAGGCATGGACTGTGTCACCCTCATAATTGTTCAATCCTACTTTCCTGATCTAGAATAAACTGTCTGAAATTGGTGAGCTCAATATCATATATTGACTCAACCAAGCATGGCCATGCATTTCTCAGTCTCATTCCATCAAGGGGCCCATGGATGTAACTCCTATCATATAGGAGGACAAATCCCATATCTGTCCACACACAAACACCCAAATGACTCGTAACATACCAGATCCATTCATAGCCTCTTGGTAGGTTGCAGGCTCATCATCATGATCCATAAGCAACACATTACCTATTTGAGTCATGAGAAATCCATATCTCTCAGGTTCAAATCTTGGTCTACCAGATCTACGTAGGACTTGTGTTTCTTGAGCAGGCTCTCCAGCTACAACTTCTTGTAGTCCTTGCTCAGGTTCCAATTCTGGTTCGTTCATTGTTTGTGGCTCTTGAACTTCTTCAAGTTCTACCTTTGCAGTCTTTCTGGATAAGAATTCTTTCTCCAAAAAGACACCAGTCCTTGCGACAAACACTTTGCCCTCAGACGGTAAGTAGAAGTAGTATCCTTTTGTTTCCCTAGGATACCCCACTAGATAACATTTATCCGATTTGGGTTCCAACTTGTCAGGCATTTGACGTCGCACGTATGCCTCACAGCCCCAGATCTTGATGAACGACATACTAGGACGCTTCCCAGTCCATATCTCATATGGTGTCTTTAGAACCGTTTTCGTTGGAACTCGATTTAGTGTGAAAGCAGCAGTTTCTAAAGCAAAACCCCAAAAGGAAACGGGCAAATCTACATGACTCATCATCGATCGCACCATGTCTAACAAGGTACGATTCCTCCTCTCAGAAACACCATTATGTTGAGGTGTTCCGGGCGGAGTGAGCTGTGATAGAATACCACACTCTTTTAGATGATCACGAAACTCATGACTCAGATATTCGCCACCTCGATCAGATCGGAGTGCTTTTATCCTTTTTCCCAGTTGGTTCTCCACTTCATTTTTAAACACTTTGAACTTTTCAAAGGTCTCAAATTTGTTCTTCATAAGAAACACGTATCCGTATCTACTGAAATCATAAGTAAAAGTAACGAAGTAGTAAAACCCACCTCTAGCCATAGAACTCATGGGTCCGCATACATCACTATGTATTATACCCAAGAGATCATTAGCCCTCTCATTACAATTAGTTAAAGGAGATTTCGTCATCTTGCCCAACAAACATGACTCGCATCTCTCAAATGATTCATAATCAAATGAGTCCAGTAGTCCATCTTTATGGAGCTTGGATATGCGTTTCTCGTTTATATGGCCTAAGCGACAATGCCAAAGGTATGTAGGATTCAAGTCATTTGTTTTTAGTCTTTTAGTATTTTCTATGTTATAGATCGGATGGTCTAAGTTCAAAACATATAAACCATTAAATATTTGGCAACGCCATAACAAACATCATTCTTATAAATAGAACAACAATTGTTCTTAATTACAAAAGAAAAACCAATCATGTCCAAACATGAAATAGAAATAATGTTTCTAGTTATGGCGGGAACATAATAACAATTATCAAGTTCTATTATAAGCCCTGTGGGCAAAGAAAGACAGTAAACACCAACGGCGACTGCAGCAACTCTTGCTCCATTCCCGACGCGCAGGTCCACCTCCCCTTTACCCAGAATTCTTCTCCTTCTCAGTTCCTGCACATTTATACAAATGTGAGAACCACATCCGGTATCCAATACCCAGGATGAAGGAGCAGAAAGGTTTATTTCTATAATGAAAATACCTGAAGTGGAAGTCATACTTCCCTTCTTCTTCTGCAGATCTTCTAGATACTGAGGACAGTTCCTCCTCCAGTGCCCTGCCTTACCACAATGGTGGCACTTCCCTTCCTTAGCCAATCCTTTCCTTTTCAGTGCTGAAGACTTGGGATCAAGATGTGACTTAGGTCCTACCTTAGTCTTCTTGGTTCCCTTGACCTTGCCCTTGCCTTTATGCACCATCAGTATGGGGCTAGCAGGCTTGGTATTCTTCATGTTGATCTCGTCAGTTCTTAACATGCCTAGGAGCTCGGGCAGTGTCTTGTCAATTTCATTCATATTGTAATTTAAGACAAACTGCTCGTAACTGTCCGGCAACGATTGCAGGATCAGATCAGTGGCCAACTCTTGGCTCAAAGGAAACCCCAGTCTTTCAAGGCTCTCTATATACCCAATCATCTTGAGTACGTGAGTTCCTACTGGGTCTCGAGCTCCCATCTTACACTGAAACAACGCCCTGGATATATCGAACCTCTCTTGGCGAGCTTGCCCTTGAAAGATTTTCTTCAGGTTCTCAACCATCTCATAACAACTCATGTTCTCATGTTGCTTCTGAAGCTCAAAGTTCATAGTCGCGAGCATAAGGCATTCAACATCCAAGGAGTCATCTCCATACTTCTTATAAGTATCTTTATCTGCACGTGGTGCATTAGAGGCTGGCTCTTCAGGGGGATCTTCTTCCAAGACATAGAGCTTGCGCTCTTGCCTGAGAACAATTCTCAGGTTTCTATACCAGTCAAGGAAATTTGTCCCATTTAGCTTATCCTTCTCAAGGATCGCTCTCAGGGACAAGGCGGAGTGAGATTCACTTGCCATGGATATTCTACAAGGAATTTTGCAAAGTAAAATTTTAGTACTATATTTCAAAATACATTTTATATATTTTAATAAGGACTTTTATTAAAGAGCTCCCACTATTTTAATCAAATCGACAACCCTTAATTTCGATTCAGAGAGTTTATGCGAGCTACTCTCTTAGTGGACAAGATCCGTATTTCACCAACACCACGAGTCCGCTTTGGCGTTCCTCTCATAATGCGGTTATTTAGGTAGACAACATTTGTCAATTGCATCACTATGCAACTCTTGTATGTTGGTGAATAACTCTGTATTCGCATCCATCATATAGAGCATGCCAACCCTATGCCTCTAGGCACTCAACCTTTGAGGTCACCTAGTTAAGTTTGACCCGATGTCGACAGTGAGATATCACAATTATCCGCTCGCACCCTTACCAAGATAGATTAATGCACCTTGCTTTGGAAAGCCCACACTTCATCGATCGAGGCAGGAAGAATGTCATCCATCGGAAGGCATCCGTATACTTAATATTGGATAAGGGATTTATTTTTCAATAGATGAACGTTTCATCGTGATTAACATTTTAATCATGATTAACATTTAATCACAGTGCACAATCAGAAAATAAAATACAACATTCACATTCCAGATACATCCCAGATGTGCACAAAAACAGTCTATCAACACTTTGACAAAACAGGGCTAAATTTGAGTATTTAGAACACTTCTAAATTTCCAGATTTACATGCATTGGACATATGAACAACAACTCCACAAATGCAGTAGACAAGCTCGTCTCTCATGTCAGATTCAATAATCTAAACATTTGCTTTCACAAACCATTTTGATGGACGGTTACTGCAGAGGAGAAACAACCTCTGAAACATGAAAATCGCAACACAATCACATGCATTCCTGGAGGGGTTCCAAGGGGCCGCGCCCCTAGCGGGGTCTTAGGGGCAAAGCCCTTGCGGGGTGCGGGGCAGAGCCCCGACCAAATTTTAGAAATCCCACCACCAGAAACCACACAAAATCACATCAAATGTGATATTCCAAGAAGAAATTAGGGCTTTCAGAACGCTTCTAAATGTCCCAATTTACACGCACTTGACCACAACCTGGCTTTGATACCACTGTTGGGCTTTCTTTAACCCTTCATAAGGGATGACATATCGAATATGCGCAACGAAAATGAACAAGAACAACCCAAAAAGAGATCAATGGATCTTTCGGTTTTCATGATTCAAGAGAATAAGAAAGCAAATCGAAATACAATATATACCTTCGCGGGATTGAGTCAATACTCAACCAAGGTGCTCCACGAAGAATCCGAAGTCTGTCTTTGAGTTCTTCAAGGATCGAAATAGATCAATCCCTCTACAGAAGTCCACACGAGAAAAGGAGAATCCTAGCTTCTTGTCGTACAAGAACTAGGTCGGAGAAGGATGCTCCCAACGTCCTCACAGAACTGCTAGGTCTGATCCAGAGGAGGCGGCGACCGGCGGCGCCGACTAGCGGGGGCGGAACGACGATCGGCGGACGGAACGAGAACAGCCGGAACACTTCCGTCGTCTGTTCTCTTGCAAAAGGGCTCGATCTGAAAAACCTTCTAAATCGAAGCCCTAATCACGTTCCTTTTATAAGCAAGGCATAAAATCGGCTATCCGCAGACCAGAGGGAAAAACAGAAAATCTGTCCAGATTTACATTCGCCGAATTCAACTAATCACATTAACCGAATTCGACTAATCACTATAACCAAATTCGGCGAAACCATTTCGACGAATTCGACTATATAAATTCGGCTATATAAATTCGACGAAACCCTTTAGCCGAATTTGCCTTTAGCCGAATTCGTCTAAACCCTTTAGCGAATTCGGTTAATGCCATTAGCCGAATTCGTCTAAACCCTTTAGTCGAATTCGGTTAATGCCTTTAGCCGAATTACCTAGTGTAAATCCGTTCGTTTACACACTTTAAACGATTTCCCTTTTGAGACATTCTCAACTTGATTCCAAGCAGTCACAGGATTGGTCCTCCACTCATATCCAATATGAGTAAGGCCAACACAATCCTTTTTCCAATTTCTCCAAATGCTTTTATGTGCGACCCTATAGGCTCATATTGCGTTGGCAGCAAGACTAACTGTTGATTGCTTTGAGATCACCTCAGAAACTCCAACAGATCGTGCGCGCTGTGCCCGAAAACCTGCAAAACAAAACTACAGAAAATAATAAAGCGCACGATCGAACGCACGACCGTGCGTATGAATGCACGCCCAAATTCATAAAGCAACTTTGGGCTGCAATTGAACGCGCACGATCGGCGGCGCTCGACCAGTGGTCGTGCGCAGTAGAACCAGTGATCGTGCGCAGTGTTTGTAACACCCCTGATTTTCGTTAATTATTTTACGTGCCCGCTGTGACATAATTTTGGCATAAGGGCGTTACGTCAGCTCGTCTAGTAGTGTGTTGAGCCTTAGCTTAGTTAAAGTATGTCTTGTAGATCGAGCGTGCGAGATTTCGCATCGTTTCGAGTTAAGGTAAAGATTTTGGGTGGATATCAAGATTTTAGCTTTGGGAGGCTTTAGCTCGAGTTTGGCCCGTCGGAATTGAATTCTGACTTCGACGTTGGATTCGTAGTGCCGTGTTTCAGTTAAGGTGCGAATTTCGTAGAAATCTGAGGTGATCTAGTTTCCCTCGCGGTTTTAAGTGAATGGGGGAATTAATTAATTAATTAATTAATTAATTAATTAATTAATTAGGTTTAATTAATTAATTAGGTTTTTATATAAAGCCTAAAATCTTCTTCCCCTATTCATCTTCTTCCTCCCTCGATCAAATCAGCCGCCGAGCGAAAGGGCGAGTGCGGAGCTTCGAGGAGCGTTCGATCGGCGTTTTCTAGGGCTGTAGTAGTCGGAAACGCGTTTGGAGAGTAGATTTAGAAAGCTCTCGGCGAGATCTTCGTTCTAGCGGTAAGCTTTTCCCATTTTATGGAATTTTTGGAGTTAGGGTAGTGACCTAACCCCTTCTTTCGACCCGAAAAGTTTCAGGAATCTGTGCTCGTGTGTTTCCCTAGCCGATCCATAGCTTTCGGAGCGGAGATCTTCGAGTTTGCAAGGTTTAAGGCAAGTGGCTTCCTCCTCCTCTTTGTTTGGTTAAGTCGTGGTTTTTCTTTCTCCTGATAGATGCTTGGTGAACTGTGGGCTCGTGTTTCGAGCGTCTTGTTTGATAGATAGAAAACCCTAATCTTCCCCCATCCGTAGTGTCAGAAATTTCCTCCCGGAGGGCACCACCGTTCCCTAATTTATCCGTTGATTGTCCTTCTCGAGAAGTCCTGGTAGTTTTCGAGAAGTTGTTTTAGCCAAGTTTTTGAGAAGACCCTTTGACCTCTCGAGAAATGCTTGATTTCTCGAGAAATCCCCCGCTGGAACCCCTCGACCTCTCGAGAAATGCTTGATTTCTCGAGAACTTTCCCCGCTGGGACCCCTATACTTCTCGAGAAATCCCTTGTCCTCTCTCGAGAAATCCCTTGAGCTCTCGAGAAATCCCCTGATCTCTCTCGAGAACTCCCTTGTCCTCTCTCGAGAAATCCTTCCAGTTCCCGAGAAGTGCTGCCTTGAATGCTGTCCTTCTTCTTCTCGATAAATGATGGTAAGAACTTTTTTTGGGGTGATTTTTGTGTGGTTTCTGGTGGTGGGATTTCAAAATTTTGGACGGGGCTCTGCCCCGCACCCCACAAGGGCTCTGCCCCTTGACCCCGTTAGGGGCTCTGCCCATAAGACCCCGCCAGGGGCGCTGCCCCTTGGACCCCGTTAGGGGCTCTGCCCCTAAGACCCCTCCAGGGGCGCGGCCCCTTGGAACCCCGCCCGGAACGCATGTGATTTCGTTGAGTTTTTGTGTTTGAATCTCGTGTCCCCTCGGGTGTACTTGGATGATTGCCAGTGACCCTTCGGTGCTCCTGATCTCAAATCCCTCTCGTTTGAACTTCTTTTTACTCGTTGTGGTCTGTTAACATTTGAGTTACTCTTATGATTCATATTGATCGATGTGTACTTTGCCTTGACCCTATTTCTTAGGGCCTTCCAGTGATTATCCTTTCGGGCAGCGTCCCGTGTTTAATTAAAATTTAAGTAATAAGAACTACTGTCTTTAACCTTACATAGTAGTTGTGTTTGGGGGATAGTGGGGGAAATGTTATAGCCTTGCACGGTAGTCGTGTTTGGGTGGTTGGGTCTAGTGGTACCCCCACCTGGTTTTGGGCTTTGGGTAGCGGAGGTAGTTAACCGCTCCCGTATAATTTGAGCTGATCAGCCTCTTTAATTGATGAAACTAAATAAATGAACGTGTTGTTCCTCTTTTGGTATTTAGTGCACTTGATGCTTGTTGACTCTTTGTTTAGAGCTCTCTTTCGGTAAATTTGGCTTGGGTTGGTACCCCTTATGCCTTGCTTGTTTTTCTGCTAGTTTTCTGCCACTTGTAATTCCTTGCTGAGGCGTTCTTTGTTTTATTGAATGCCTCAGGTTCAGAGCCGTAACGGCTAGTGGTGTAGCCTGAAGTTCAGAGTTTTAGTAGCTGTTCACCCCGCTGCTGTGAGGTAGTTGTTTTTAGTTACTTCTTGTGCTCAGACATACTAGTTGGTGCCAATGGGTTAGTGTCATGTTGTTGGCGCCCATTGTGCCCCTTTTTATACTTTATAGTTTATTTGCCAGATTATGCCACTACTTTTAGATCTTGTGTATCTTACCCTCTGGGAATGATTTATGTTAGGCGCACTATAGTTATAAAATGGTTTTTCTTCATCGTCATTGCATTCTTTCTAACTGAAACCCGTAACCTTAAAGTCGCCTAAAAGTATTTTCTACTCTTACAATACGCCTAGTTATGTGCATATCATTTACTTCATGCTCCGTCGTTTGCATACATGTAGGACTTTAAGTAAACTAAATCAAGTACTTTCCGCTGCAACTAAATATATTTTCTCGGTGGACTAGTTGATCCACGAACTGAGAGACACAGTTCTTACCTCAAAACCCCTAATAAATGATTTCAAATGATGACTTATCATATAATCATGTTTTGTCTAGTTAAGTAATAGGTTTCCGCCTGAGCGTCTACAGTTGTCTCCTGTATGACGTGGCATCATGACGTGTATTTTCTCTTACTCTGATATCCTTAAATTCAGAGAAAATGTGGGTTGTGACAGTGTTCCTGTACAGATTTGTACCGGGAACACCTGCACGACCCCTGTTCCAGTATAAACATTAATCAAAGCCACTGAAAGTGGCACAAAACATAGCACAAGAATGTTAAGTATGAAAATACACAAAAATGGGCCTAGAAGTGCACATAGCATGGAATATCAAATATGAACGAAACCATGCCTAAAGTGTAGTGCATAGACTAGAAAAACGGCCCAGATGAGTCCATAAATGTGTATATAATTGGGACTTATCACACCCCCAGACTTACCTGTTTGCACGTCCCGAGCAAACCATCTCTTACGCGGACAAGAAAAACATAAGCTGACATAGAAATTGTAAAGAATAGTACCATGCGAAGTCGCATGCTTATACGCGTAGTAATATAGTAGACAAAATTCCTAATTATACATATTAGTTTATACTTTTCTAGGGGCGTATTTATATATTACATTTACTCAAAAAGTGAATCACGGTGAATCATAAGGTCGTACATAGGAAGAAATCAAACTGAACGCTAAGGTGAGCATTGCCAAAGATCGGGGCTCAAGACAACCTCCGTTGAAATCCATCAATGTCGGTGACCATAAGCTTGCCCATTCGCACTGCATCCACGGCACAGGTTTGACTCAAATGCGTGAATCAATAGGACTTTAGGTTTTAGATGAGGCATGGGTTTAGGTGAGGTATACAATGATAAAAACGACGGCTCAAGCACAAAACCCAAATGAGCTTTTAAAACAACTCCTCGTACACCAACATTGAATACAAGTGCACCACACCCCCAAACTTAGATTTTTGCAACATGGGTGTGTGCACCGCCTACTCTTATTCATAAATTTACACAGATTTTTAATTAAGCTCATCTTCTTCTTTTTCTTTTCTTTTCTCTCTTCTTTTTCTCATTTTTTTTTCTTTTCTTTTTCTTCTCTTTTTTTTCATCAAATGAACAATGAAGCGCATCCACATTTTCACAAAATAAAACACCACATCAACGCCCCAATCATGAAAATAACAAACAACTAAAGCTCAATTTTTTTGGGGAGTGCGACTAGGATTGGCTTTTAGGTTTTGGTGAGATAAAAGTGGAGCTGAATCAAGAAACGGGTAGGCACAACTGGGCTAACGAGGATAAGATATAGGAATGGCACAAAGGCTCAACCGGGCCAAAATGATGGCCTATATCACATTCACGCAATTGACTAACCATGTACCCATGCTTCAAAATTCGCTTGGGGCAAGTTCTTAGCCACCGAGAAAGATAATCCTTTCTCCCGACTCGGGCAATACAAGGCTAACGAACGTCTACACACATTCCTATGCTACCGTTTGATTCACACCGGATTCACCAATTTTTGAGTAATGTAAACAATATCTACGCAAATAGAAAGATATAAACTAAAAGCATAAAAAGAAATTGAATCGAGGAGCACTTGACTAGGAGCACTCTAGGAGTCAACATTTTAGTCCGCCTCATAATCCTAAGCCAGCATCATGATCTTTCAATCACACAGAAAAATAATATTTACCTGAGACGCATAGACAAATAAGTGCGTGCTCAAGTGGGTGTTGTGATGTGCTGTGAAGATGAACAATACAAAATAAATGAGATTAATATACTTATAGTATGCAAATGATATGTGCACGTGCAGTGGGTAACACATAGAGGCTCTCCCCCAGACTTACTCTAAACAATCCAACAAAATATATGGCCATGAAATTCAAAATGAAGCTAAGGGAAGAGGGTACCCAATGCTCAGCAAGTGAGCATACCAAAAGACGTGTGTAAACTAAGACAAAGCTGCAGCATCCGCCATCCAGAAAAAGAACCTGCATAGGTGAGCTCCGCAAAAACAAAAGAAAATATACAAACTAAAATAATGTAAAACTAACTAAACAAACTAGATAAACTAACATTGCAAGAAAGGTAAGATAACTACTGAGGTTATTGTCTTCCCAGCATGACTTATTCAAATTTAAACAGTTCTAGCTAATGGGTCTATGAAAAGAAAAGTGCACAGGTAACTGTTCTAATATGCGTGTCGGTAGCAGGTACCGATACGGCGATAGAACAGTCACGCCTCTACCTGAATATAAATAATACCTGCTCGTCACAGGTAGAGGGAATAAAAAGTAAGAAGAGGAGGAATCCTCACTCAACTCACCAAAACTATCCTTGCCCAGCAAGGTATCATCTCCAGGGAGGCAGCAGGAGGAGAAGGCAATGAGTGGAGCTTCCTCTACGGAGGGGGGATCAACTTCCTCACATAAGAGGATGCTCTCATCATTGATTTGAGCATCATGCTCCATGTCCTCCTGAGGTACCGATGAAGAATCAACCTGCACAGGCTCAGACACTGAAGAAGGGAGGTCAGGAAATAAAAGAGAAGAAAAACTTAAATAATCATAAATCGGGGGAGTGGTCCCGGTCACACTCCCAGCAGATTGGGGAAGTAAAATAATGTCGGCATTGTTGACAATGCCGCAAGGTTCGGTGGGATCGATGGTGGCCTTCTCCAGGATTCGCACTTCCTCCACCGGTGTTGAGGAAAAATCCTCTTCACCCAGAAGGTTGTACTCCTCCATAGGAATAGGCACAACACAAAGATCGCCCGCCTCCTCTTGCGACGCATCTTCAACAATGTTATCAGAAATAAATGTAATAGGATGCACAATAGGGGGAGGAATAGGGCTTGAAAAAGAATCAGGCACTGATTCCTCACAAAGAATCGAATCTATGCATGGTGATATATGTAAAGGGGAGATGGGCTCTGCAATGGCAGAGTCTAGATCAGCCACACATCTGGTGACTGTGTCCACATCATTCCCTTCAAAACTTGAAGGTGAAATGGACACATAACCGGATGTTGAAGGTGTGCTGCCAGAAGTAGGAGTTGGGACGATCCGGATATCCGGCTTGTCATCCTCGTCCATCTGACGAAGGAAAGCAGCACAATCCTTCAAGGCATGATCCATGCTCTGACAAAATGAGCACTGCCTTATAGGCTTCTTTGGCACAACAGGTGCTGAAGCCGAAAAGAAGTATGATGGCAGAGGCTCGGCAGAATAGCCATAGGACTTACGCGCACCATATGGAGTACCAGACGAAGTCGGTGCTCCATATACTGAGCGTTGAGTGCTAGGGTTACTATCTCCCGTTGGACATCTATCACTAGCATGAGATGTATCTCCACAAAAGTGGCAGCGAATATTTAACGCAGCCCACATAATGTGAAGATTAAACGATTCAGAATAAACACTACTGTGCAAAATAATACACCCTACAAAAATTTACTAAGCAACCTAATAAAAAAAAGAAAACAGATTAAGAAGAAATAAAACAAAAGAATGCAATACACAAATGAAAAGGGCTTAAATCTCAGATTCCCCCTCTCCAGAAAACTCACACGACTGTGTTCCACGGCAACGGTGCCAAAAACTTGATGCGCAAATCTTAGCACACCGCTATAGGCGGTAGTAAGACTGCGGCACGAAACGGCAGTGTACCGATCGTTCAAGTAATATAAAATGTGGGAGTGAATCCCCAAGTATCGATCTCGAAGGAACACAGTAAGGTGGAGCTAACTATCGAGAAAGGACTTGAGATTGAAGTCCTTTTATCAGATGGGATGCGGAAACGGGGGTTTTGGTTGGTGGAAATAAAGAGAAAATACTACAACTACTCCTATGCAATGCCGCTATGCAATGCTTCGCGAGGCGGGATGGAGACTAGGTAGGCCTTGAGCGTGCTACTTCGTAAGGCCGGATGGACAAGTAGGCAAATGGAATGAGGGTCGCAATCACCTCGTCGACAAGCAGGCCACTAGCAATTGCTAGTGCGGCACATGAACGCGACGGCAGAATGGAAATGGACGGCGACGCACCTCAAGCAACTCAAAAAATAAAGCATTTCACATAAACATGAAATATATAGAAATACAAACTAGTTTAAGTGCTACTTCATCATAATAATAAAGATCTACAACATATACACATCAATAAGAGAAGAACAAGGCAAGAAATCGACCGAATCCGAAGGCTCATTGTAGATTCACGGTTGGAATCGCCGGGTTGTCAATCCGCGTCCAAGCTCGGTCCGCAAATACATCTGGGGTAGTGAGAGCTGTCACGACTCTCCAATGAACCTGTCTTTCTTCGTCTCACGATCCGGTAAAGGTTGCAAACTTCCCCTTGCTTGATGGTAATGGCGGCTAGATCTCCTTTGAAGTTATAGGATGAAGGAGGAGGCCAAGATGATCTCCGGGCTCAAGATAGGCATGAAGAATAGTCCCGGAGCACCTCCTGGTGGTGGAAGATGATGCTGGGGGCGGAAGAGGCGAACAGGACTCGAAAACGGCGGAGCTGGAATGATCGTCGACCTAATTTCGTGGGCTGTATATTTATAGAAAACAGGGCGCACGATCAGTGGTGCACAACCAGTGGTCGTGCGCACTGAAAGTTAATGATCGTGCGCGCTGTGCCCGAAAACCTGCAAAACAAAACTACAGAAAATAATAAAGCGCACGATCGAACGCACGACGCACGACCAAATTCAGAACGCAACTTTGGGCTGCAAATGAACGCGCATGATCGGCGGTGCACGATCAGTGGTCGTGCGCAGTATAGCCAGTGATCGTGTGCAGTATTCCTGTACAGATTTGTACCGGGAACACCTGCATGACCCCTGTTCTAGCATAAACACTGATCGAAACCACTGAAAGTGGCACAAAACACAGCATGAAAGACAGTAAGAATGATAAACATGAAAATACACAAAAACGGCCCTAAAAGTGCACTTAGCGTGGAATAATAGACGGCTATCAAATATGAGCGAAAATATGTCTATAGTGTAGTGCTTTGACTAAATAATCGGCCTAGATGAGTCCAAAAATGTGTATATAATTGGGACTCATCAGCGCCCGTATGGCTTCTATCTTTAGATTACTTGCTAGTAGTTTTGCTGTTACTTTTGGGTTGTTTACCTACTTGCTCTCTGGGAAGCTTTATGCTAGGATGCATTAGTTACTTTATTGGTATAAAAATGTCATTCTTGCATATCATGATTTTAAATAAATGTCGCATATTTTGAAGATCGTAGAAATTCCTTTCTTACTGTACTAAATATAGATTCGTGCATATCATTTTTGGATGTTGATCTTCATGCTCATGTAGGCTAAAATGAATCTATTTTCCGCTGCGTATGTATAGTTTTCTACTTGTGGACTAGATGATCCACCGGACCGAGGGACACGGTCTTAAGCTAAAATGAAAAATTCTCTTTTTAATCCAAGTACTTGTATGTCTTTTATAAAATAATCGTAAGGAGTGTTTGCCTAAGCGTCGGTAGTTGTCCGCTGCTTGACGTGGCATCATAGCGCGTATTTTCCCCTTGCTCTGATAATATTTATTAAATTCGTGGGAAAATGCGGGTTGTGACATTAACCACCTCCACACCACCCCATATCACTCATGGAGGTGTCTTAGGTGATCCTAAACCAGTTACCAAGGTTCCATCTCATGGTGAGGAGATTTGACCACAAAATTCCAAGATAAACACCATGCCCTAACTTTGTCCCAACTTGACCTAACTTGGGTTTACAAATTACCCAACCAAACAGTCCCAACTGGGCTGATATTTTTACCTAGGTCATAACATAACCCTAAGGAGCATCCACCAAAATTTGGAGGGCATTGGATGTCTTTTGACCCACTAATTAATTAATATATTATTTATGAAATTATTTCAAAAACCTTAGAAAAAGGTTCTCCTAAAAATCCCATCTTTGGATATGATGTGTGTGTAGGTATAAGTAGACTATGTTTCAAATCTCAAGTCCCATCATTTCCCAATCAAAAGTTATTCAAGAAATGGTGGCTGTCCTACACTAGGGACCAGCCCCACCAAAATGGACCTTCAGGGAGCTACAGAACTCCTTTTGGGGTGAAATCAATTTTAAAATAAAGTAGACTCCAAGGGCTACAACTTTGGTGTTGACCACATTCCTGTAGAGGGGCCTAAGTAGTTTTAATAATTAGATCTAGGTACAGCAAAATAAGTGACAGAAATTGCATAAACATTTATTTATATAACTGTTTCTGCGTTCGACGAAAAAATTGAATATCGCTTGACGAAAGCAGAACAACTCTGCGTTCGACGATCTTAACTGCGCTCGACGAAGGCAGAACAACTCTGCATTCGACGAAATCTAAACAAAGCTGCGTTCGACTAATTAATATCAAAACAACGCTCGGCTAAGTTAATATATAACAGCGCTCGACAAATTAATAAATAACAGCAATCGACGAAAATGACATATAACAGCGCTCGACGAACGCTAAACACATCAACGTTCGACAAAATATTTGTAACGCCCCAGAGTTTCTTTTGATTATTTTAACAAAGCACGTGAAATAAAAAAAAAAAAAAATAAATAATTATCCGAACCGAGGTATTAATTTAGGGCGTTACCTTTCGGAGTCGTCGTCGTCGTCCGGCGAGTTAGCTCTAGATGAGGGCGTTACTTCGGTAAAGTGTAAGTATATGTATATATATATACGTTACACCATATTATTAAGGTACAAAGACGTATTTAAAGAGCTATACAGTATAAATACGATATACATATATATATACGTATATGCGTGAAGGTTTGGGGTACTTTTGGCCTTATGTTCATGTGCGGGTGCATATATATGTATACAAACTCTTATTATTATTATTATTATTATTATTATTATTATTATTACCCTTATACTAAACCCCTTATATGTATTGCTGGCATCCATTTTCCGATCCCCTGCTCTCCCCTGTTCCCGATACCCCTCCTTCCCCGACTCCTGCTGTGGAGAGAACCGCGCCTAGGGTTGTCGGATCGGTGCCTTTTCCGTCGCCGGAGCTGTCGGAGGGAGCCTCGGAGTCGCCGGAAATCATCCTCGTCGCCGGGGCTAGGCTATTCCTCGGCTCTTGGCGTGTTTGTCGCGACCCGGCATGTCGCCGGTGGAACCCTAGGTAAGGAAACTCTTCTTTTCTCTCCTTCTTCACCTCCCTCCCCAGTTCTAAGTTTCTGCTGCCCTGGTGGTTGGATTGTGAAGGTTTTGCTTGATTCTATGCTTATGTTGTGATGTTCCAGGCTATAAACCCCCTATGCCTTCAGTTTATTTTTGTATTGGAGATAAACTAGGTTGGTTTCCGGTCTTCTTTGGGGGAATCTATGGGTTTAGGGTTGCTGCTTTATGTTTTCAGAAATTATGAATTTGGGAGTTCCTCCTTTGGAAATTTAGAGTAGGCTGCTCGGTTGCCCCTTCAGGTTTGGAAATTTTTGAAATTTAAAGGTTTATAGCTGCTGCTTTATGCTTCCAGAAATAGTTATGTTGGGAGTTCTTCCTTTGGAAGTTGAGGGTAGGCCGCTCGGTTGTCCCATTCAGGTTTGGAAAGTTTTTGTTGGGGGACCTATGGTTGGTGGATGCTGGGTATAAGGTTATGTTGGGAATTTAAATGGGCTTCCTTGGCTCCATGTTAGCATCGATTTGGGTATGTGCTGAAATTTAGTGTTTTTCTCATGGTTTTCTCCTAGTTTAAATGCTTGATTTGTTTATGAAATTTTGCTCTTTATATGCTAGAAAATTTCTTAGTATATGCTTAGGTAAATTGCCCCGTTTATGGTATCACCGGATTTAAACGCTAGAAATTCACCCCGGCATATGCTAAGTTAAATTTTCGGCGCTATAGGCTTGAGATTTCATTTCCTTGGGAAGGGGCGAGGCCGTCGGTTATGTTTGTTTTACGGGCTGGGGATGCCCTTGGGCTATATGTTATGGTAAAAAGTTTGTTGAACTCGTTTATTTAGTAAAGTATACATGATCTCACTCGGATAAATTTCCAATCCTGCATTTCTTTTCCTATTGTTGGCTAAGTTCCGAGGTTTTTGGCGGGCTAAAATTCTCTGGGAAATGTCGTATTTTAATCCCTATAGATTTGGGGGGAGGTAGAAGCTACAATACCTGGGAATTTTCCCTTGTTAATCCTCGAATACTTAGCGAGATTAGTAGTTGGCAAGCCAAAAAGTGGTGTAAATGTATTTTGGGGTCGAGCTTTACCCCTGTTCCAAGTTTGGGTAGCTTACTTCTTATAAGAAAGGGAGGGTGTCATATGCTCCTTATGGCCTTATACTTATGGCATAAATGATAATGCTCCTTCTTTTTTTTTTTATATGCTAGAATTTCCTTGAGCGTCAAACCCCGTCGGCTGCCAACGAGTCTCGTAGGATCTGGTTTGAACTGGAGTGTGGGTGGACATAGGGGCCCCCAGCACGGTGGTTTTGGACTGGAGTGTGGGAGGACGCAGGGGCCCCCAACTCAGTGGTTTTGGACTGGAGTGTGGGAGGACGCAGGGGCCCCCAACTCAGTGGTTTTGGACTGGTGCGTGGGAGGACGTAGGGGCCCCCAGCACAGTAGTGTTGCTTGGAGTGTGGGTGGACATAGGGGCCCCCACCTCAGTTCCTTGACTTGTTGTGCAGCAGCTTGGTTTGACTCGTGCTTTCCTTATGCTTACTTTTCAGCTTCTCCTTTACTTCTGCTGTTTCCTTGCACCCTTTGGGCTGAGGCATTCTTTTCTTATGAATGCCTCAGGTTCAGGTTTGTAGCTGCCACCGGAGTTCCAGTGGGGCCATTCGGTTCGCTGTCGAGGCCTTCCCTCTCTAGTGGGTAAGGATGTTGTTGGTTCAGTTTCTGTTGTGTAGCTTTTCTTTTGGACTGTTGACCTGTCCCTGCGGGTTCGTGTCAGATGTTGACGCCCGTGCGATTTTGCTTAGCTTACTGGCTTACGCTGCTGCTAGTTCTTTTTACTGCTTAGTATTTTTGTACTCATTAACTCTGGGAAAAGCTTATTTTGGATGTGTATTAGTGCAGTTCCTTAGCTTTATAAAAAGTTATTTCTATAGCCGTTTGTCACATTTACTATTAAATATCACTTAATTGCGAAACGTAAACCAAAGTAAAGAAAAAAGGATATTTATTTATTATGTACTAAATTTAGACCGGCGATCGCCCTGGGGCATCTCTAGTCCCCAGCGCCGTTAGGAATAAATTGAACCTACTTTCTTCCGTTGTATACGCATGTTTTTATAAATCGCGGCTTAGTAAACCGCAGGGCCGAGGGACACGGTCTCCTAATCCAAATTAAATAAACCTTAAAAGATAATCCTTTTATTAATTTGTACCTGTCTGTAAAAGAAAAAGCTTGTGTAAGTGCTCGCCTGAACGTCTGTAGTTGTCCCCTACAGGACGTGGCATCATGGCGCGTGTTTTCCCCTTCGCTCTGATAATATAAATTATTTCGGGAAAATACGGGTTGTGACAGTTGGTATCAGAGGCAGGTTAGCCGGGTTGCTGGAAATGTTCTGGTTGGCCCGGTTAACCGTCCAGTGAGAATCGTTAATCATTGCATACACTCACCGATGGGTCATCAGTAGATCTCGGCTGAAGCACGAACACTACACTCATAAGCATGAAAGAAGTATACGGGGCATATTATGTAGTATGGGATGCATAATATGTGTTTGTATATGGATCCTCATAGGTGACAACATACGACTGTTATGTAGTATGGGATGCATAACGTAGGTCGCATGCGTGTCCATTAGATTTTCTTTTTCGTTGCATGCGATAATATGTAGTATGGGATGCATAAGATCGCATGTGTACGCCGCTCATAGCATGCATTAAGGCCTTTTCTTAGTTTGCATAGCACTGCATGCATAGCATAACATTGCATAAGCACACGTGCCAAGCTAGAGATCTACACGATGACACATGTACACCCATGATTTAAAAAGGTAAAATTTTAAACTTATGTGCATACGAGTGAGGTGCACGAGAGGTAAAGGATGGCACACCATCCTGAGTATAGCGTGATATTATGTATTTACTTTTCCCAGAGAAAAAGCAGTAGCAAAAGCAAGTATTTGTATGTCTTCCCTTCCTAGAGGTTTGAGTTCAATCTTAACAGGCAGTTGGTATCAGGTTCTTCCTCATTTTCGTTGTAGTCCAATCTTTCTGTGGTAATTTAGTCGCTATAGCAGCGTTCTATCTTTGTTATGTCGTTTGACTATAATGATTTGTTAGGCGAGTTTAAGGTTCGAGGTTGTTCGGCGCATGTTCTTTTTGACTCTGGTGCCACTCACTCTTTCGTGGCCAAGAGGTTTGTTGGTCTACATCGCTGGGCTTTGGAGCGAGTTGGTAATCCTTTTTGTGTCAAGTACCCGTCCGGTGATTCTGTGGTGTCAGATCTGTGCGTGAGGCAATGTCCGATTGTGTTGGATGGATTTTTGGGGCATGCAGATCTGAAGGTGATCGACTTGGAGGATTTTGACGTGATCTTGGGCATGGATTGGCTAGCCCGTTATGACGCCGTGATCCAGTGCAGGGATAAGCGCCTGGATTTCCTGATGGATGATGGCTAGCCCAGGAGCGTGTTTGGCTTTCCGCGTCATACTTCCTCAGTTATGTTAGTGGTCTGTGCCCAGGCCTTGGCGGAGTTTGATGGTCGTGTCTGTTTCGTTTCTGTTTTGCTTGCGGCATGTTCTTCGTCGCCGGGTTAGGGTTTTCAGCGAGGCAAGGAAACTCTTCTCCTCTTTTTCCCCCTCTCCTCTTTTCTTCTGCTCAACTGAAATTGCTTGCGATTGCGGGGTAAGCAGCCCCTCTTTGATGCTCGGTTCTTGTTTGGTTATATGCTAGTAAATTCTTGGTTCTTATGCTAGAATTTCCTGGATCTATTGCGTGTTGGTAAAATCTTTTTCTAGATCTCTATGTTCAGATGTGTAAGAAACCGTCGTTGTGAAGGAAAATAATATCAAGATTCCTTACTTATAGCCTCATAATGCAACCAGTGTATGAAAGTCTCTTTTTCCGAAAAGCTTCTCATCAAGCACATCAACATTTCCAAGTGAAACCTGTGCGCGTATGCCGTTAGTCGGGCTGCTATGCTGACTCCTGTTAGTATGCTGTTTTGGGGCTGCTATGTGTGCGATCTGATTGGGTAATTGTTGTTTTGCTATGGGTTTTTTTTTGGTGTATCCCAAATTAGAATTTTTAATTTCTGGTTTAGGCTTCCCTTAACCGCAGCATAACTAGATTCATATTATCTTAGATATAGCTATTCCAGGTGCGGTAAAACCTGATTATTTCAATTTTATTTTGATTTCTCTCATTCTTCTATTTCCCAAGAATCTTCAGTCTGTTCAACACTTATGTTTGTGGAAACAGAAATCCGGCGAAGCTTTCAAAGTTGTGAACTCTCTTCCAGGATATATATAGAAATCTATTTATCGAAATTGACTTGATACTTCCGGCTCAAAGGAGTTTTTCAAATGTGATGGGTGGTTCGGGTATGGGGATCGTGAAGTCTAATTAGGAAATTTCGTTAGAAATCTCCTTATCTGAAATTTGTTGGTGTGCCTAATATGCTGAAACATTAGGCTGCTTTATGCTAAATCTTGCCAGAAGGACTCCCCAAGTACCTGTTAACATTTATGTTGGATCATGCTAGCAGCTTCCTTCAAGTTTCTGTTGATAGTTATGTGGATTGTGCTAGTAGTTTTCTCCAAAGTTTTGTTAACATCTATTGTGGGGTGTGCTAGCAGTGGTCCTAGTTTCAGCTATCGTCCTATTTTGGCTTATCTTAGCCATGCTCTGGGTTTGTGTTTAGCTAGCTCCGGATGGTTATATGGTTGGATCTCTTGGTTAGTTCTGCCTTTGCGCTGGGCTAATCTTTCTGGAAATCTATTTTGTAATCTCTAGTGGGGTTGGGAAGCATTAGGTCTTGGATTCCCCGGAATGTTTGTTTCCTAATTCCTGACGGGCTTGAGAGTTAGGTGCTAAATTTCCTAGGAATCTCTTTTGTTCTTCCCGAATTTTCTTTTGGCAAAGTTGTAAATCGTTATACTCGGAGGTTATGTAGATTTATTTCGGTTTCGAGCTTTATAACCGCTTCAAATCATTTGCCGCTTCGCTCTCTAGATAAGTGAACAAATATTATTATATGGCTTTATACTTAAGGTGCAAACGTTAGAGATTCCGTTTTCGTGGGGAAGGTTGAGCTTGTCGGCTAATTGTTTTATGCTGGGCTTATTTAATTTAGTTAAGCACAAGTGGTCTTGCTCGGCAATTTTCCAGATCCTGCATTTCTTCCTTTGGTTGGCTAAGTTGTTTATTGCGGTGGGCTAAATTTCCTGGAAATTTCTCCTAGTTCTCGTTGACCTAGCGGGGCTAGCAATTGTTTAGTTTGGAGGATAAGTGGACGAATTTCGATTTTGGGTCCTTTGCCTGCTCCAGTGACCGGCAGCTTTGCTCTCTTATAGCGAATGTTTAGTCCTTCTCCCTGTGTTGATCATGAGACCTTCCTTGACCGTCAAACTAAGCTATGCTCTATTTTTGAGTTGCCTTGTAATTGGTCAGTGTTCATTTGTGGTTTCTTGTCGTACCTTATTCATCGTACTGTTACGAGAAGTTCGTTGGAAGTCAAGTTAAGACTCACCAAGTGTTTTCCTTTGGGCCTTAGTGTGTTGTTCTGGTGTTGGCCTTGTGTGTTAAGTTTACCTTCGTCTTATTCCGACACCAAGCCTTGCATAGTGTCGTCTTTCTGAAATCTTTGACCTTGTTGTAAGTTGAATGTTAATATATTGATTAATTGCTGAATCCGGTGTTCCCTGATTCTCTCGTCTTGAGTTATCGTTAAAACCATTTGTTATTATGTGTTCCCCCATTATTTCTGCGGTGTGTGCCAGGAGCCTTTAGTTTTCTATGGCGTTGCTTACCTTGTTTCTATGTTAGAAACCGGTAGTGGTTTGTTGTGTATCGAGGATTTTTCTTCCCTGTTGTGCGAGATCTTGCTGATGTCTTCGCCGTTGTCTCCCTGGTTCTCAACCTGCAAGAGTTGAGGAGTTTGTTTCTGACCTTGAGGCGGGTACCCATCCTATTGCTAAGGTACCGTACCCTTTTTGGCCCCGCGTGTGTTGCGAGAGTTGCGCACTCAGTTAGATGAGTTGTTGCAGTGTGGCTTTTTCCTGGCCTAGTTCCTTGCCCTGGAGTGCTCTCGCCATGTTCTAGATTCTGTGCCAATGCTGCAGCCCAATCTATCGTTTGTAGAGCAGCCCGTTCGCATTTTGGAAAGGCAGGATCGAGTGTTGCGGAGGAAGACCATTCCTATGGTCAAGATCCTCTGGGACAATCAGGATGTTCGGGGTGCAACCTGGGAGCCAGAGTCAGCTATGAAGGAGTCCTATCCTCACCTTTTCGACTAGATTCCCCGGTAAGTTTTCGCCTCCTGAGATTTCTTTCTCTTTCGTGCTTTCCTCATTTTGAATTGCCGCTGCAAAGTTTCGGGTCGAAACTTTTTGTGAGGAGGGGTGACTGTAACGCCCCAGAGTTTCTTTTGATTATTTTAACAAAGCACGTGAAATAAAAAAAAAAGAAAATAAATAATTATCCGAACCGAGGTATTAATTTAGGGCGTTACCTTTCGGAGTCGTCGTCGTCGTCCGGCGAGTTAGCTCTAGATGAGGGCGTTACTTCGGTAAAGTGTAAGTATATGTATATATATATACGTTACACCATATTATTAAGGTACAAAGACGTATTTAAAGAGCTATACAGTATAAATACGATATACATATATATATACGTATATGCGTGAAGGTTTGGGGTACTTTTGGCCTTATGTTCATGTGCGGGTGCATATATATGTATACAAACTCTTATTATTATTATTATTATTATTATTATTATTATTATTATTATTACCCTTATACTAAACCCCTTATATGTATTGCTGGCATCCATTTTCCGATCCCCTGCTCTCCCCTGTTCCCGATACCCCTCCTTCCCCGACTCCTGCTGTGGAGAGAACCGCGCCTAGGGTTGTCGGATCGGTGCCTTTTCCGTCGCCGGAGCTGTCGGAGGGAGCCTCGGAGTCGCCGGAAATCATCCTCGTCGCCGGGGCTAGGCTATTCCTCGGCTCTTGGCGTGTTTGTCGCGACCCGGCATGTCGCCGGTGGAACCCTAGGTAAGGAAACTCTTCTTTTCTCTCCTTCTTCACCTCCCTCCCCAGTTCTAAGTTTCTGCTGCCCTGGTGGTTGGATTGTGAAGGTTTTGCTTGATTCTATGCTTATGTTGTGATGTTCCAGGCTATAAACCCCCTATGCCTTCAGTTTATTTTTGTATTGGAGATAAACTAGGTTGGTTTCCGGTCTTCTTTGGGGGAATCTATGGGTTTAGGGTTGCTGCTTTATGTTTTCAGAAATTATGAATTTGGGAGTTCCTCCTTTGGAAATTTAGAGTAGGCTGCTCGGTTGCCCCTTCAGGTTTGGAAATTTTTGAAATTTAAAGGTTTATAGCTGCTGCTTTATGCTTCCAGAAATAGTTATGTTGGGAGTTCTTCCTTTGGAAGTTGAGGGTAGGCCGCTCGGTTGTCCCATTCAGGTTTGGAAAGTTTTTGTTGGGGGACCTATGGTTGGTGGATGCTGGGTATAAGGTTATGTTGGGAATTTAAATGGGCTTCCTTGGCTCCATGTTAGCATCGATTTGGGTATGTGCTGAAATTTAGTGTTTTTCTCATGGTTTTCTCCTAGTTTAAATTCTTGATTTGTTTATGAAATTTTGCTCTTTATATGCTAGAAAATTTCTTAGTATATGCTTAGGTAAATTGCCCCGTTTATGGTATCACCGGATTTAAACGCTAGAAATTCACCCCGGCATATGCTAAGTTAAATTTTCGGCGCTATAGGCTTGAGATTTCATTTCCTTGGGAAGGGGCGAGGCCGTCGGTTATGTTTGTTTTACGGGCTGGGGATGCCCTTGGGCTATATGTTATGGTAAAAAGTTTGTTGAACTCGTTTATTTAGTAAAGTATACATGATCTCACTCGGATAAATTTCCAATCCTGCATTTCTTTTCCTATTGTTGGCTAAGTTCCGAGGTTTTTGGCGGGCTAAAATTCTCTGGGAAATGTCGTATTTTAATCCCTATAGATTTGGGGGGAGGTAGAAGCTACAATACCTGGGAATTTTCCCTTGTTAATCCTCGAATACTTAGCGAGATTAGTAGTTGGCAAGCCAAAAAGTGGTGTAAATGTATTTTGGGGTCGAGCTTTACCCCTGTTCCAAGTTTGGGTAGCTTACTTCTTATAAGAAAGGGAGGGTGTCATATGCTCCTTATGGCCTTATACTTATGGCATAAATGATAATGCTCCTTCTTTCTTTTTTTTTATATGCTAGAATTTCCTTGAGCGTCAAACCCCGTCGGCTGCCAACGAGTCTCGTAGGATCTGGTTTGAACTGGAGTGTGGGTGGACATAGGGGCCCCCAGCACGGTGGTTTTGGACTGGAGTGTGGGAGGACGCAGGGGCCCCCAACTCAGTGGTTTTGGACTGGAGTGTGGGAGGACGCAGGGGCCCCCAACTCAGTGGTTTTGGACTGGTGCATGGGAGGACGTAGGGGCCCCCAGCACAGTAGTGTTGCTTGGAGTGTGGGTGGACATAGGGGCCCCCACCTCAGTTCCTTGACTTGTTGTGCAGCAGCTTGGTTTGACTCGTGCTTTCCTTATGCTTACTTTTCAGCTTCTCCTTTACTTCTGCTGTTTCCTTGCACCCTTTGGGCTGAGGCATTCTTTTCTTATGAATGCCTCAGGTTCAGGTTTGTAGCTGCCACCGGAGTTCCAGTGGGGCCATTCGGTTCGCTGTCGAGGCCTTCCCTCTCTAGTGGGTAAGGATGTTGTTGGTTCAGTTTCTGTTGTGTAGCTTTTCTTTTGGACTGTTGACCTGTCCCTGCGGGTTCGTGTCAGATGTTGACGCCCGTGCGATTTTGCTTAGCTTACTGGCTTACGCTGCTGCTAGTTCTTTTTACTGCTTAGTATTTTTGTACTCATTAACTCTGGGAAAAGCTTATTTTGGATGTGTATTAGTGCAGTTCCTTAGCTTTATAAAAAGTTATTTCTATAGCCGTTTGTCACATTTACTATTAAATATCACTTAATTGCGAAACGTAAACCAAAGTAAAGAAAAAAGGATATTTATTTATTATGTACTAAATTTAGACCGGCGATCGCCCTGGGGCGTCTCTAGTCCCCAGCGCCGTTAGGAATAAATTGAACCTACTTTCTTCCGTTGTATACGCATGTTTTTATAAATCGCGGCTTAGTAAACCGCAGGGCCGAGGGACACGGTCTCCTAATCCAAATTAAATAAACCTTAAAAGATAATCCTTTTATTAATTTGTACCTGTCTGTAAAAGAAAAAGCTTGTGTAAGTGCTCGCCTGAACGTCTGTAGTTGTCCCCTACAGGACGTGGCATCATGGCGCGTGTTTTCCCCTTCGCTCTGATAATATAAATTATTTCGGGAAAATACGGGTTGTGACAATATTCGCTCGACTAAGTCAGAGCATAACAACGCTCGACTAATACATAGTTAAACAACGCTCGACGAAAACCTTTCGTTCGACCAAATTTTAATATCCAGCGCTCTACGAAAACCTTTCGTTCGACCAAATTTTAATATCCAGCGCTCGACTAAATTCAATTATAACAACGCTCGACTAAAGCTGAACACCTCCCGTTCGATGAATTATTCACTCGACATATTTCTTACAGTGCTCGACGAAATCAGAGTAAAGCTGTGCTCGATTAATTAATAAATACAGCGCTCGACGAACGTTGAACACATCAGCATTCGACGAAATATTTCGTTCGACTAATTAAATGAAATAACGTAAACAGTAATAAACAGATCTGACGGTTCTACGTCATCGTCCCCAATCGTTGGACGGCTCACGAAAGCCCGTCCTGGGCCTCTTTGCGTGGTGATTTCCCAGCCACCTACGCCTCTTTCCGGCCGGCCAATGCCACCACCACCTCCGTTGAGGTGGTGGCCGGCGATAGGGTGGTTGGCCGGCCGGAGGTGGTCGGATCTAATTTTTAGAGGAGGAAAAAGAGAACGAAACGTACTCTTTTGGAAACACAATCTGAGCCCTGTTGTGCACGGATCAAGCCCCGAAGTATGAAAAGATCTAGCACTAAGGGAGGAGAAGAGGATCGGAGCTGTGTGGGGGACTTGGTGGCGTGAATTCCGGTGAGTTTCCATTGACGGTGCTGGAGCTTTTGGTGCCATGCCGATCCTTGCTCCTGGTGCTCAATTTCTTCGGGGAAGAGGGGGGGTTCACTCCTTTCCAACCTCTGAAGATGTTAAAAGGGTCGATTGAGGCTAAGGGTGGGGAGTTACTCAGATTGCCATTGATGGCCATAAGTGGAGATTTCGGTTACACTTAGGGGGGATGAATTGGCCATCAATTAGGCCGGGAAGAAGCTGAAAGCTTCTCCTCTCCCCAAGGGGAGATGAATGGAGCCATTAACTGCTCAGATTGAGGGGTTTCTCCTTCTCCTCCATTAACTCCCCCTTCTTTCTCTCTCTTCCAAAATGGGCTTTCTCTCTCCTGGCTGACTCTCTCCAAATTGAATGGCCACCTCAGCAACATTCAATCCCCATTAGGTGGTGAACCACCTTAATTGGGTCTAACCCAAGTGGATTGGGTCCAATTTGGGCAAATTAGATCATTTTGACCTAAATAAGGGCAAGGGTAAATTGGTCAAATTGCAAGTCCCATGATGTGGATTTTTGGTCCATTAGGCTGCTAGTACCCATATAAGGGTAGGGGCAGGGTCAATTTGGCATGGTGGGTGCCAATTGACCTTAATTGAGCTAGTTTGACCAATTTTGGGTTAAGGTTGACTTTAGTCAAATTGGCATCTTAGGTTGACCCCAATGGGTCACTGGTGCTTCAAGGAGACCTCTAATGGGTTAGGGATGATATTGTGGGGTCAAGGTGTACAACCCGTATTCGGCGAGTAGGCCTGTATGTACTCGGCGAGTAGAGCCGAAGGTATTCGGCGAGTAGGTCGGTATGTACTCGGTGAGTAGAATCGAAGGTACCCAGCGAGTAGGATGGTATCTCCCTCGGCGAGTAGAGCCGAGGAGGCCTGGCGAGTAGGCAGGTACTTTATCAGCAAACAGACCTAGATTTCGGGGAATGGAATCATCTGGGCGCCCCTGGTGGTCTGCCTATAGCCCTTCGGGACAGCAGAGTATGGCTACTTGCAGACCAATTTAGGGTGCGTTTAGCAAAATAGTAAGGCGGAGTTATGCTATCCGCAGGTCATCCGGACCATTTTACCCCTGTGAAGTCTTTCCCTATAAATAGGACCCATTATGTCTCAGATCAGCACAGATCCACACCCCCCCCCCCTTTTGAGAGCCTGTGCTTTCTTCCTTGTGCTGTCTGAGACAGGCTCAGCCTCTGGTTTTTGGGAGGGGAAATCCAAGAAGATTTCTGGGTTAGTGGCGGGACCTCCTCGCTGCACCCAGTGGGTCATACTTAGGGAGATACCTACCAATCGGTGATGGTCGATTCTTAGCTCGGAACACTTAGATCTAGCGATCCGACGAAGAGAGAAGTAACTCAAGCTACTCCCCAAGTCTCGAACAAGTTGGACTGGTATCCGGGTTCCAACATTTTTGGTGCGGTGAGCGTGGACTATAGCAAGAGAAGAAAATCTCATCTGACGATCCCATGACTGAACGTGACAAGCTGGGAACCGGCAAGGGGAACTCGCCGCCTTTGGGCGAGTTCGTGACCAAGAGTGTCTTCGAGTAGGGGATGAAGGCGATGGAGGATACCATCCGGAGACTACTCACACCTCGCGCCGAGGTGGGAGTATCCCCCCTATCGCAGCCGCCTCGCCCACGGAGGCGGGTCTATGTCAGCGCCTCGGCAAGGAAGCGCTCCTAGGGGAGGAAGACCAGCCGCTCCATGCGCGAGTGCTCTTTGCAAGCCCAATAGAGACTCGCCAATCAGAGGGCGAGTACGACCAAGTTTGTCCCCTTCGCCAGCTCGCCCCGCGCAGTCCGTTCTGCGATTTAGTGCTATCCGCCCCCATTCCTGCAGGGTTCACAGATCCCGCCATGAGTTTCTACTCCGGAAAAGAGAATCCCGTCAAGCATCTGCAATGGTTTGAAGATATGGTCTCCATCAAGCCGATGACGGATCCCTTCAAATGTCGGTTGTTCGCCATAACCTTCTAGGAAAAAGCCCGAGATTGGATCCACCAGTTACCCGCGGGAAGCATCTATGGGTTCGATGACCTGCACATAAGTTATTTGCTCCGCTTCTCTACTTCCAAGAAGAGGAGGAAGGGTTCAGAAGATCTTTTCCTTGTCAAGCAAAGACCCCAGGAGATGCTCGGGTCGTATCTGGATCACTTTCAGGAGGAGATCCTCCTAGTCCAAGAGGTCCCTGGACACACCCTAATCTTGGTATTCAAGCTAGGGCTACAACCAGGGTTCTTCAAGATGGAGATCACTCGCAACCCCCCTATCGTTCGAGGAGTTAGTCGATCGGGCTGGAAGGCAGATCACAGGGGAGGCAACCGGCCTGGAGTTCGTGGCCAAGTTAGCTAGACTGGAGGGAGGGGAGAAGGAAGGAGATGGGAGCGGCCGGCACGAGTCCAAGAAGAGGACTGAGCCGAGAAGGCGAGAAGAAGGAGGATCCCGGGAGAACAGGGATCAGCGAGATCAAGAGAGGAGGTTCCAGGCTCCGCCTCGCCGGCCGGCCTGGAGACCTGCTGGAGGAGGCTACCAAGGGAGACCGGGAGGGAGGTACTTCCCGGAGCGGCGAGACCGCTGTCGCTCTCCCGAGCGGAGGCAGGGGCAGTGGAGGCAAAATCAAGCGCCGCTCCGAGAGGCTAATGTGATCAGGAGAGGATGGGGGCGAGGAAGAGGAGGAAGGCCGCGACAGCCCCGGGGTGAAGAGGAGCGTCGGGCGATGCCCTACTGCGACTTCCATCAGTTGGAGGCCCATGCGACGGCCACGTGCCCTGAGTTCTTGGAGTTGAGGAGGGGAGCTGGAGGAGCCCAGGAAGGGTGTTGAAACCGATTTCTCGGTCTCTTGTGGAGCTCGGGGCCCTCAATGAATTGAGGGGCAGCTATCCCTTACCGATCCCTCGGAAGAGGTAGGCATATAACTCGGACAAAGAACAAAGACCCTGGTCTTAGCGAGGAGGTCCCTCCACTAACCCGGAAGATCGTTGAGCGCTTCCCCTCCCAAGATAAAGCTAAGACTCGGGCACCTTGGAGAGCTAGAGAGCCCAAACCAAAGCGACCTAAGGAGAGAAGAAGGCTCAAAGATTCTGAACCGGTCCTCTTCTAAGGTGCCCTTTAAGGTCTATTTATAGATTTTGGTTTTGTGGTCTGTCAATAGCCAAATCTCGCTGTCCATTCTTACTATCCGCACACCGGATCGGTCTGCTAACAGCCAAACTCCGCTGTTTGGAGAGGCTAACCGCAGACCACCGGGGGCCTCCTGGTAAAAATCCCTTCCTGGACTTTTACTAGGCGACCCAGCCCGCTTCGAAACCTCCCTTGCGAGTGGAGCTCGCGAGCCTCTGGGTTGGCG
Organism: Dactylorhiza incarnata; assembly: GCA_033032865.1. NCBI lineage: Eukaryota > Viridiplantae > Streptophyta > Magnoliopsida > Asparagales > Orchidaceae > Dactylorhiza > Dactylorhiza incarnata. Next base: position 8,474,744 of record JAWHQI010000021.1, on the reverse strand, counting down.
AGCCCCAGAATTGCTATTGGCACATCACCTGGCTCGCTCGCCTGCACTACCTCGGCGAGCCTCAGAATTGCTATCCGCACTTACTCTAGGAGGGCTCGCCTGTCTTGCCTCGGCGAGCCCCAGAATTGCTATCCGCACTTACTCTAGGCGGGCTCGCCTGTCTTGCCTCGGCAAGCCCCAGAATTGCTATCCGCACTTACTCTAGGCAGGCTCGCCCGTCTTGCCTCGGCAAGCCCCAGAATTGCTATCCGCACTTACTCTAGGCGGGCTCGCCTGTCTTGCCTCGGCGAGCCCCAGAATAGCTATCCGCACTTACTCTAGGCGGGCTCGCCTGTCTTGCCTCAGCGAGCCCCAGAATTGCTATCCGCACTTACTCTAGGTGGGCTCGCCTGTCTTGCCTCGGCGAGCCCCAGAATTGTTATCCGCACTTACTCTAGGTGGGCTCGCCTGTCTTGCCTCGTTCGCCTGGCTCGCCTCACCGGTGTTCGCCCATCTTGGCTCGCCTCACCGGGGTGTGAACCATCTGACTCTTCCTGGCGAACATCGGGGTTGTACACAATCCCCGCTCTTCGCGAGGTTATCTTGAGCTCGCGAAGAAACATCCAACCCCTGGTGTTCGCCGATTCGGCTGACGTGGCGGGAATCTTTTGGTGGGTCCCATGCCCAAAACTATAAATACCATCCACCGTGGCTAGTGATCAACCCTTTCCTTCTCCCTCTTCCTCGCTGAAAACAATCTTTCTCCAGAATGTCTTCCAAGCCGAGCGCACGGGATCGACTGAAGGATTCCAGGGAGATGGCGAAGGCCCAGGCCGCCGAGCGCAACGCCTGTATGTTCAACCCCGCCACATCCCCTTCCCCCCAGACTAAGAAAGCCAAGACGGTTTGGAGGTCGCAGGGGGAGGACGTGTCGTCACCTCCTGCCTCGCCCCCGCCGCCGAATACCGGGCTCGCGCAACAGGTATTCTTTGCCTAAATTCTTTATATCGACTCCCTACTTATTCCTTTTCCCCTCGCAGAATCCTCCCCCTGAGGAACGCATGGCGGGCCTTACGCTGACCTCTTCTCGCCCCCCGTCCCCAACGAGGTTGGGATTGCTAACTGCTGGGGTTGGAACCTCAACCCAACAGGCGCCTCTCTCGCAATCCCGTAAGTCATAAGTACCTTCCTTTATCCCCGCTCATGTCTCTTTGCGATATCCATGCGTTTATGGCCTATGCAGATACCCCACCGCCGAGCCCTGAGAAGAGGGGCTCCACACCGGCGCGCTCGCCAATTCCGCCTAAGGCTAACGTGGAGACCCTGGGCTTCGGTATTGTGGGCAGGCGAAGCCCAGGTGGCTCGCTTCTCGACGGCGCACAGGTCGCGAAGAGGGTGGTGTATCCTCCTGGTATGGGGAAACCCCACGTCCGAGGGTTCCGCGAAAACTTCCAGGGTCGACCGGGGTCCTCTCGCAAACAAAGTCGCGAGTCCCCCTTCCCGCAAGGTTAGTGCATCTGTGTGGGCTCACTTTCTCACTCGTCCCCTGATCCTACTAACTCTTCCTTCGCAGAAATTTTAGAAGCCACGCCTGAGTCAGAGCACGGGAGGGTGGAGATGTCACCGCCGCCCTCGCCGAGCCAGATCGAAGACTTCTTGGGCGACCCGGGCGACCCCGCGCGATGAAGAGACGGGTGTCAGAGGTGCTTCAGAAGCATGGTATGATGCTGCGCGAGCTGGAGGAGTGGTATGACGCGGACCGAGCTTCCTTCAACGAGAGATTCACCACGATGGAGGACGCGAATGCGCGCTTGCTCGCCGAGGTGGGGCCGGTGAATTGCGCAGACGCTACCTCGCCCGGCGTGCACATCTCACGGGGCGAGGACCAAGCACACCTGATCCTACGCGAGCTCAAAGTACTTCGCGGATACCACTATCCGAGAGTGCCGCCGCGCGCGGGGAAGCGAGGCCGGGGTCGCTGGAAATGGCTTCCTTACCCCTGAGCCTGCCGTGGGTTTATTTCTACTGTCCCCTTGTTTTCATTTCTCCTATGATGTTTCTGTTGAACGATACATGTGGTGTGATAATATTTGCGAGTCCATCGTGACTCGCCTTTTATCATTTTTTATCTTGCCCTTTATTTATCTATGGTGCGCCTGTGGCTTATTCCGCTTGTTCGCCGTGTTTGATATGATTGCCTTCGTGGAGCGCTCGCGAGCTTCTGGGCGACGTTGCGTCCAAGCCCCCTTCCCTCACGGGCCGGCCTCAGGCGGGGCTCAGTTACCGTGCAGTGGCAAGCCCGGGCTCGCAAGGCTGTAGTCTTATTCGAGTAGAAATCTGCTTTATTTTCACTATCCGCACTCCCGACGCTTCGATTCCCGTGCCCATCCTATTTTCCTATAAATAGTTCGGATTCACTTTTCCATCCGCCGCATTAATTTCCCAAATCCTCTCGCCTCTACGCTCATTTCAGTTCTCGTAAGCTTGCACTCACGTTCACTATTTGCAGGTCGCTTCTTCCTCGATCGCTGCGAACAAATCCTTCAATGGGAGCAGATGGCGAGAGCGAGGGGCTGTCAAGATGCGCCTCAGCGTTTCAAGCTCATGAATTCTACTGTGCGAACCTCACGACAGAGGAATACAAATATGCCGTGGATCGCTATCTCCCGGAGGGCTATTCGGCTCGCTGTCCAAGCGAGAGAGCTACGCTGAACGAGACCGAGGACGGCGAGCTCGCGATCCCCGTTGCTCACTTCGCTAATGGGTTGCGACTCCCCTTATGGCCTGAAATTCGTCAGGTACTTTGCTTAGCCCTCTCGCCGCTCCCTGTTCGCTATCGCAACTTTTTCATCCACTGTTCCTTGCAGGTGCTACGGTACTATGGGGTGCTGCCGAGCCAGCTGACCCCGAATGCGATCGCGGATGTTGTCGCGTTCGCTAGTTATTTGTGGGAGAAGAGGATCGAGTTCAGCCTCCTCGTCTTCCGCACAGTGTTCTCTTTCCGCGCCTTCCGGGACGGGACCACTTATTTCATGAGTCAGCACGTCACCGTCTGCGAGACGGTGAACAAGAGTCACTACTGGACTCAGAAGTTCATCTTGGTGAAGGGACCTTTCGGTAACCTTCACTTCACTCCTCTTCAATGGGATGACGCCACCTACCGCCCTCCGAGCTCGCTGAGCGGCGCCGACGCCAAACTCCTCCACTACCTTTCTGGGAAAAACTTCGAGGTCGCCCATCTAAGGTGCAACGTCGACTCGCTACTCGCGGTTCCTCAAGGGGAAGGTATGGCTCGCTTTCGCCCTCCCCCCTTTTCTTTTCTTCGCTGTGTAACGCTCTTATTCTACAGGCGAACGTGAGGTCCCCGTTAATCCTCCGCACGCGCAAGGCACCACACTTACGGCGGACACGCTCGCGACCGCGGCGGCAGAGGCTTGCCGCGATCTTCCTACCACTGGGTCCGGCAAGAAGCGACCTCCGTTTGCGGGTCAGCTCGGTTCGCAATCCTCTTCCAAGAAGTCAGAGGGGAAAACCCTCGTTGTTAAAGACAAGAGCGCGGTCGTTGATCTGAGCGAGACCGATGGCTCGCCCCCTTCCCCTGCAAAACAGCCGGACCCCTTGGCGAGCCAGGGTGCTGGGAGCTCTTCCGCAACCCCCCAACCCAAAGGTCACAAAAACTTCGGCCTAGGTGAGAAGGTTTCTGATTCCCTCGGCGACCCCTTGCTCGCTTGGGATCCTGATGCCAACAGGATTTCCTGCTCCACCATTCACCCCTCCTGGGTGGAGCTTGGTAAGGCCGGGGAGGAGGCGTTCTCTATCGCCTTCGGCTTATACGACCGCGAGGACGCCGCCGCCTATAAAGAGATGGGGCCAAGGCAACTGGTCAACGAAGAAATGCGAGCCCAGTTCCGCTCGACGGAGCTCGCACACATGGCGGGGCGCCGTTACCTGCAGACGGACAGGGATATCCGCGCATACAGGGAGGAGCTTAAGAAAGATCGCGATGAGATCAAAGGTCTTAAGGAGAGAGAGGCGGCGTCGGAAAGCCTTCTCGCCGGGATGCAGGGCAAGATGGTAAACGGCCCTGGGCCTCCTCTCTTTGCTGTTCGCGACCCCCGATCTTTGTCTAACTCATTTGGTATTAACTCAGGATGCCGACGTAGCAACCAAACTTCTCGCTCGCAACGGCGAGCTAGAGTTGGAGAATACCATGCTGAAAGCTCGGGTGGACGAGCTGATTCGTAGCGTACTACCCCCTCTCCTGGGCGAGCCGGGTCTCAACAGAGGGTTGCCGAGAGAGAGGAACAGAGGCGGCGAGATGCACAGGAGGTCGCTAACCTCGTCTTCACGACCCTCAAGAACGCGAGTCTCCTAGCCGAAGACGCGATGGAGTTTACAGCCGAAGACGTCTGCCCGGATCTCTTTGACTTGGCGCCATGGTTGGGGGCTCGCAAGAATGGCGAGGGCCCCCCAGAATGAACCCCCTTAGCCTCCTTTCTCTCTTTTTCCTTCGAATGTATATTAATCTTTTTGAGCTGGCGAGATCGCCGCCGAACATAGAAGAATCTTGGGGAATAATAGTTATGATTTTTTGTTGGTATTTATGAGCATGCTCGCGTTTATTTTTCACACGCATTTGATCTTTTTCTTTTGAACTCCTATCTCATGACTAGTAGTTACGCGACAGTGTTTCAGGGGGGCTCGCGAATGCGCGCGTTTGGGCTCGCCTCGCCAAGATTCTCCTTTTATGGATTTCGCGAACCCGAACTGTCGCCGCCCGCGGATACTGCCCGACGAACCCGACCTTGGCGAACTCAGACATTTGGCATCTTGCGAACTATACCTCCCTGGTTTTAGCACCTCAACCCGCTACCTTAGGCCCTACCAGCCTCAACCCTTTCAATTTTGCGAGCCAAACCCCCTCTGGCTTTAACACCTCAACCTGTTACCTTCAACCCGTGCCTCCTTTTGCCAGCCTCTCCAGAGATCAACCTGAACCCCCCGTCTAGGTGAGAGCCCGGGAGCGGAATCGATCTGGGGCATTCCAGCACCAACATATCCAACCTTGCTAGCCTCTCCAGAGATCAACCTGAACCCCTCATCTAGGTGAGAGTCCGGGAGCGGAATCGATCTGGGGCATTCCAGCAACAACACATCCAACCTTGCCAGCCTCTCCAGAGATCAACCTGAACCCCCCGTCTAGGTGAGAGCCCGTGAGCGGAATCGATCTGGGGCATTCCAGCACCAACATATCCAACCTTGCCAGCCTCTCCAGAGATCAACCTGAACCCCCCATTTAGGTGAGAGCCCGGGAGCGGAATCGATCTGGGGCATTCCAGCACCAACACATCCAACCTTGCCAGCCTCTCCAGAGATCAACCTGAACCCCCCGTCTAGGTGAGAGCCCGGGAGCGGAATTGATCTGGGGCATTCCAACACCAACATATCCAACCTTGCCAGCCTCTCCAGAGATCAACCTGAACCCCCCGTCTAGGTGAGAGCCCGGGAGCGGAATCGATCTGGGGCATTCCAGCACCAACATATCCAACCTTGCCAGCCTCTCTAGAGATCAACCTGAACCCCCCGTCTAGGTGAGAGCCCGGGAGCGGAATCGATCTGGGGCATTCCAGCACCAACATATCCAACCTTGCCAGCCTCTCCAGAGATCAACCTGAACCCCCCGTCTAGGTGAGAGCTCGGGAGCGGAATCGATCTGGGGCATTCCAGCACCAACATATCCAACCTTTGTCACCCCGGCACGGCAGTAGCTATAGGCATCCCAAAAAGGGAGTAAGACATTCATTAAACAACATAATAAAGCTTTCAAGGTTAGAATCGTTTCAAATCATCCCCACTCCGGGCTCGGTCGAGGGGCACCCCTTCCACATCCTGGAGGTGATACCCCCCCCCCCCCCGACTTGAGCACCTCGCTTACAATATATGGACCCTCCCAGTTGGGGTTAAGCTTACTCACCGTGGCCCCTCTGTCGGCCGCATCGACCTTCTTCAGGACTAGGTCTCCTTTCTGAAAGTGCTTTATCCGGATATGTTTGTCAAAATATCGAGCCATCCGCCGTTTGACCTCTTCCTGCCTGATGGTGGCCAAGTCCCAGAGTTCTTCCACCAGGTCCAAAGATAGCCTCTGCTCTGCATTGTTATCTTCTAGCCACTCTTCATCCCCCTCACTCGCAGCGATCAACCGGGGGGTCTTTACCTCAAACTCTATGGGGAGAACGGCCTCGGACCCATGAGAGAGCTTGAACGGACTCTCTCCGGTGGCGGTGTTCGGAGTAGTCCTCATGGCCCAGAGGATGGAGGGTAGCTGTTCTACCCAGTTTCCCCGAAGATTCTCCACTTTCTTTTTTAATAGGTTAACGATTATTTTGTTCGCCGCCTCCACCTGCCCATTGCTCCTCGGGTGGTGGACCGACGCGAACCTGAGGTCAATGCCGAGCTGAGTGCAGAAGCCAACAAACTCTTCACTAGCAAACTGCAGCCCATTGTTCGTCATTATAGCTAGAGGTAGCCCGTGCCTGCAAATTATCTCTCCCCACACAAAATTCCTTACCACCTGAGAGGTTACCTTAGCGAGTGCTTTCACTTCTACCCACTTGGAGAAGTAGTCGATCATGACCAGCAGGAACTTCCTCTGGCCGCTGGCTTGGGGGAAGGGACCGACCAGGTCCAACCCCCATATGGCGAAGGGCCAGGGAGCCGTGATGGTCTGGAGCCTTTGAGCCGGGAGGAGTTGGAGCGGAGCATAGAGCTGGCACTTCGGACACTTACTCGCGAACTCTGCCGCATCCTTGCTGAGAGTGGGCCAGAAGTAGCCTTGCCTCAACACCCTCCCTTCCAGGGTCCGACTCCTTGAGTGACTGCCGCACTCCCCAGAGTGGATTTCTTCCAAGACTTTCGAATCCTCCTCCTTGGAAACACAACGGGCCAGGAGTCCCGAGAAAGTCTTCCTATATAGCCCTCCTGCATGCAAGGAGTAATAAGCAGCTTATACCTGAAGCGCCTCTTGTCCATGTCGTCTCCAGGGAACTTCCCGGAGGATAGGAAGGTGATGAACGGATCCATCCACGAGGCTCGTCGATCCACCTCCATCAACTCTCCTTCCTCGATGGAGGGTCGGAAGAGTTCCGAAGCCATCCCTCCCGTTCAGGGACCGAACTTGGCTAAGAGGTCCGCCTGGGTGCTCTCCTCTCTCGGCACGTGCTTGATGGAGAAGGTGCGGAATTGCCCGATGATCCCCTTAACCTTCTCCAAGTATAGCAGGAGGGTCAGGTCCTTCGCTTCAAACTCTCCCTTGATTTGGCATGCTACCACCATGGAGTCCGTGGAGACCTCCACGTCCTGAACCCCTAGTTCCCGGGCCAGCTGAAGGCCCGCTATCACTGCCTCGTACTCAGCCTGGTTGTTGGTAATTGGGAAATGGATGTTTAAGGCTTTCTCAATCTGAGTCCCCTGAGGACTTAACAGGACTATCCCCCCTCCATAGGAGTACTTTCCCGACGCTCCGTCCACCAACATCTTCCATGCCTTTGGGGGAGGTGGCTCGTGCTCCCCCACCTCGGACGCGTAGTCGGCCATGAAGTCTGCCACCGCCTGAGCCCTGATGGACGTCCTGGGCACGAACGTGATATTGAATTCACTTAACTCCACGGACCACTTTGCCAACCTTCGCGAGTGCTCCACCCCCTCCATGATTTTACGGAGCGGGTGGTCCGTCACTACCTTGATTGAATGGGCTTGGAAGTAAGGCCGGAGCCTCCGGGCCGACACCACCAATGCGAAGGCTAACTTTTCCAGGATCGGGTACCGGAGCTCTGCCTTCTTCAGCACTCGGCTGACGTAGTAGATAGAGAACTATTTCTTTCTTTCCTCCCGGATCAACACGGAACTTACTGCTTTGGACCCTACCCCCAGGTACAGGGATAGGTCTTCTCCTAGCCTCGGCCCCTGGAGCAGAGGGGTTCGGGTGAGCTGTTCCTTCAGAGCCTGGAAGGCCTCCTCGCACTCCCGGGTCCATTCAAACTTCTTGTTGCCCCGTATCACCTTGAAGAAAGGCGCACACTTTTCCCCTGCCTTGGAGAGGAACCTGCTGAGCCCAGCCAACTTCCCTGTAAGGCTCTGAACTTCCTTCGGATTTCTCGGCGACCCCAACTCCATTACCGCCTTAACCTTGTCCGGGTTAGGCTCCACCCCCGCGGGGGTGAGTAAGTGGCCTAGGAACTTTCCTCGGCTTGCCCCGAAGACACATTTCAAGGGATTGAGTTTCATCTTGTAGCGCCGCAGGGTCCCGAACGTCTCCTCAAGGTCTCGGAGGTGAGACCCAAGGACTCGGCTCTTTACCATGAGGTCGTCAACATAAACCTCCAAGTTTCTTCCCTTCTGCTCGCGGAAGACTTTGTCCATCATACTTTGGTATGTGGCACCTGCATTCTTGAGCCCGAACGACATCATCTTATAATAGTATCATCCATCCCCCGTGATGAAGGAGATATCCTTGACGTCCGGGGGGTGCATGCGGATTTGATGGTAACCTGAAAAAGCATCTAAGAAAGACATCACAGGAAAACCGACGGCTGAGTCAACCAGCGCGTCGATCCTAGGTAGGGGGTAACAATCCTTAGGGCATGATTTATTAAGTAAAGAAAAGTCAATACACATCCTCCATTTACCTCCTCCCTTCTTTACCATAATGACGTTGGAGACCCAACTTGGATACTGGATCTCTGTTACAAAGCCTGCCTGTAGGAGCTTGCCCACCTCCTCGCGGATGGGCCCTTCCAGCTTGTCGGCGGTGTCCCTCTTCTTCTGGCGGATGGGGCGGGTGCCGGGGTCGAGGTTGAGGCGATGGCAAGCCACATCCGCATCGATCCCGGGCATTTCCGCGGCGCTCCAAGCGAAGACGTCTATGTTCTTCTGCACGCAAGCCAGGATCTCCGCTTGATCTTCCGGGTTGAGTCCTCCGCTGACCTGGACCTTCTCCACCACCCCTAGCCGGGTGGTGACCTCGAGCTCCATGACCTCATCCACAGCCTCCAGCCGGGACTGCTCTCCCCAAGCCCTCTCCTCCTCAGCACAAGCGAGAGCCTGGGTTCCTTCCTCTACCTCCTTCTCTACCACCATCAGCTCCTCCGCCGCTCCCTCCTGGGCCTTCTCCTCTTCTTCCTCTCTTTCCGCCCGGGGTCCCTCAGCTACCCCTTCCTGGGCATGGACTTCATCTCCCTCCATCTTCTCCTCGGCTACCTCCTTACCTCCGGCTTCGGCCGCCTCCTCCATCATCTTATCCCACTCCTCCGCTTCTCCCATCCAGGAGATGGTGTTGACAGCCGTCACGTAGCACTGCCTTGCCATCTTGGGATCCCCCCTGATCCGCACCTGAACCCCTTTGTCGTTGAACTTAAGGCATTGATGAAAGGTGGAGGGGACACAGCGGAACGCGCTGATGAGTGGTGGTCCGAAGATGGCGCTGTAGCTGCTTGGAGCGTCCCCTATGACAAAACGGCAGTTCCTGGACTGCCCACCCAGGGTCACATAAAGTCCTACTCCCCCTTCTACTTCTTTCCTCTCCTCCGAGAATCCAAACAGAGGGCCATCCGAGGCCAACATCCTTATGGGCTCCACCTCCATCCTGTCAAGCGCCTTCTTGAAGATGACGTTGATCGAACTTCCATTGTCTACTAGGATTCGGGATACGGTGAAGTTCTCGATCGCCGTCTGAATGACCAGCGCGTCGCAGAACGGGTCCTCATAGCCCAGCATGTCCTTCTGGGTGAAAATGATTTTTTCGGCCGGGGGCGGAGCGGTGGATGTTGAAGCCACGCTCCGGCTGTAGATGGTATGGAGGCTAGCCTTGCGGAACGCCTCCACCCCTACCCCCCATGGATCACCCCGATCCCTCCCCTATTCCCCACATCGTTTCTATCCTCACACCTTTCCTCATCCTCGTCTGGAGGTTTGACCTCCATGATCCTCACTGGCTGCAGCTGCTGTGGCGCGGGCGCTCTGCCCCTCTTCACTTCCAGGAACTCCGGGCAGGTGTCCGTTGAGTGACCTTCCTCATCATGGAAGACACAATATGGCAACGTCACCTTCCCTGCATCGGCTTCCGCCACCCTATTCCTTCTCCTCCTAGCGGCTGCTGTTTCCACCTCGCCTCTCTTTCCTCTTCCTCGTCCAATTGCCAGGGCCTGTTGAGGTGGGGGAGGCATCTGCATTGGACCCTGCCTCCACCCTAACTGGGGGGGGGGGGGGGCCTCCATTGACCTCCGACATGGTTACCCCTTCTTGGGCCGTAACCCCTTCCCTGCCCTTGCATTCCTCCGCCTTGCGGCCTCCATCCCCCCTCCGGGGCCCGGGGCTCTTCCCTTCTCCTGACCTCCTGCTGCCTCACCTCCGGCTCACTGAGATTTGCTAACCTCTTTGTGAGCTCCGGGTTGGCTTCTTCACTCGCGACTTCCTCCGACACCCTCTCCATCAGCTCCTCATAGGAGACGGGGGCCTTTCTCTTCAACGCCATCTTGAAGAAACTCTCTTTCAACCCGACCGTGAAGGCGAGTTGGAGTGCAAACCCAGCCATCTCCTGAGTGAGCTGCACTTCCTCCTGGAACTGATCGGCATATTGAGCCAACGACTCCCTGGGTTCCTGCTTCACTTTGAAGAGGGAATCAACGTCCTTCTTCCTATTTTTCGAGGTCGAGAACCTCAGCAAAAAACTTTGGTGCAAATCCTCGAACGCGTAGATTGATCTTGCAGGGAGTTGATGGAACCAGTCCCTGGCCTTCTCCTTGAGGGTGACGGCAAAGAGCCGACACTTGAAGGCATCTGACATCGGCCTGATGGAGACCGAGTCTTTGAAACTCTGCAGGTGCTGGACAGGGTCATCCCTACCGTTGTAGTACACCCGGTCCCACTCTCCAAACCCCCCTGGGACGGGTGCGGCAAGCACCAGCTCGCAAAAGGGGCTTCCCCCTCCTGTCACCCTTTCTGGCTCCACTCGCCCCCCAAGCTCTCTCGCTAGACTTGAGCTCGCCGGGACTGCACTCGCGAGGGCGGCGCTCGCCTGAACCACCCTGACCGTCGCCGCATCCTCCTGGCGTGTGCTCTCCTGCGCCGCGCTCGCTGGGACAGAGCTTGTCGGCACTGAGCTCGCCGGCCCGGCGCTCGCCGGCGCGGAGCTCGCCGCCCTCGGGCTCGCCGAACTAGCGAACAACACTCGCCCCTCCCTGTCCTGTCCTGATCCAACGACAACTTCCTTTCCAGCCCTTCCCCCCGGGGCATTCTCGCCAACCGTCGTAGGGGGAGGGGTCACCTGAGGTGTTGGGGTCGCAAACTCGCTTCACAGAGCTGTGACCGTAAACCCCAAGGTGTCGAGCACCTCCTTTCTGAAATCTGCGAGCATCCTGGCCATCGCCACCTGGGGTGTCTCGCCGAACTCCTCGCCTTGCTCTTCATCTCCTTCCATAACCCTTCTCTGGAACTTTCTTGAACCAGCCACGCTCCACGCTCACCGCACCAAAATGTTGAAACCGATTTCTCGGTCTCTTGTGGAGCTCGGGGCCCTCAACGAATTGAGGGGCAGCTAGCCCTTACCGATCCCTCGGAAGAGGTAGGCAGATAACTCGGACAAAGAACAAAGACCCTAGTCTTAGCGAGGAGGTCCCTCCACTAACCAGGAAGATCATTGAGCGCTTCCCCTCCCAAGCCAAAGCTAAGACTCGGGCACCTTGGAGAACTAGAGAGCCCAAATCAAAGCGACCTAAGGAGAGAAGAAGGCTCAAATATTCTGAACAGGTCCTCTTCCAAGGTGCCCTTTAAGGTCTATTTATAGATTTTGGTTTTGTGGTCTGTCAATAGACAAATCCCGTTGTCCATTCTTACTATCCGCACACCGGTTCGGTCTGCTAACAGCCAAACTCCGCTGTTTGGAGAGGCTAACCGCAGACCACCGGGGGCCTCCTGGTAAAAATCCCTTCCTGGACTTTTATTGGGCGAGCCAGCCCGCTTCGAGACCTCCCTTGCGAGTGGAGCTCGCGAGCCTCTGGGTTGGCGAGCCCTAGAAATTCTATTTGCACATTACCTGGCTCGCTCGCCTGCACTACCTCGGCGAGTCTCAGAATTGATATCCGCACTTACTCTAGGCGGGCTCGCCTATCTTGCCTCGGTGAGCCCCAGAATTGCTATCCGCACTTACTCTAGGCGGGCTCGCCCGTCTTGCCTCGGCGAGCCCCAGAATTGCTATCCGCACTTACTCTAGGTGGGCTCGCCCGTCTTGCCTCGGCGAGCCCCAGAATTGCTATCCGCACTTACTCTAGGCGGGCTCGTCTGTCTTGCCTCGGCGAGCCCCAGAATGGCTATCCGCACTTACTCTAGGCGGGCTCGCCTATCTTGCCTCGACGAGCCCCAGAATTGCTATCCACACTTACTCTAGGTGGGCTCGCCTATCTTGCCTCGGCGAGCCCTAGAATTGCTATCCGCACTTACTCTAGGTGGGCTCGCCTGTCTTGCCTCGTTCGCCTGGCTCGCCTCACCAGTGTTCGCCCATCTTGGCTCGCCTCACCGGGGTGTGAACCATCTGACTCTTCCTGGCGAACATCGGGGTTGTACAAAGGGCATGAGAGGCGAGAAGGAGAAATGTTGAGAATCGAAGGGGGAGGAGCCCCCGCTCCAAGGAGGTGTGAGGATAGGGGAGATCTGGGAGCCTATGGGGGGATAGGGGTCATTCACGGAGGGGCAGGGTTGGAGGCGACCCGGAAGGGGAGCCTCAACGCCGTGTATCGGAAGAGCGTGGCCTCTACCTCCCAAATTCCGCCACCGTCAGGAGAGATCACTTTCTCGGAGGAAGATATGTTGGGGAACGAAAACCCTTTCCACGACGCGGTGGTGATCAAGGCCGCGGTAGAGAACTATACTGTATCTCGCATCCTGGTGGATAACGGGAGCTCCGTCAATGTCGTGTTCAAAAACGCGTTTGATGCCATGAAGGTGGATGAAAAGAGGGTTATCTCGACGGAAGGACCGCTCTTTGGGTTTGCGGGAGAAAGAAAGGAAGTAGGAGGGGGTGTGGAGCTGGTGGTGACGTTGGGAGGGACGACCAAGTGTTGCAGGTTTGTCATCGTAGATGCCCCCAACAGTTACAATGCCATCTTCGGCAGGCCACTCATCAGTGCCTACAAGTGTGTGCCCTCCTCCTACCACCAATGCCTGAAGTACAACCAGGGAGGCGTGCAGATCCAGATCCGGAGCGATCCCAAGGTGGCAAGGCAGCGTTATCTTAATGCTGTCAACGTGATCAGCTGGAAGGAGGAGACAGAGGCGGTAGACCTGGTGATGGAAGAAGTGGCGAGGCAGGAGGCAGCCGAAGAAGCGGAGGAGACGGCAAGGCTGGAGGCAGCCGAGGAGGTGGAGGAGAAGGAGATCCAACCTGAAGGCGGAAGGTCGGGAAGGGTAAACATCAGCGGAGAGCTGGAGGAGGAGGACAAGGAGAAGATTATGTCCTGCATCCAGAAGAATGCCGACATCTTTGCATGGAGCGCAACCGATATGCCAAGCATCGACGCTGACGTCGCCTGCCATCATCTCAACTTGGATAAAGGAGTCCACCCCATCCAACAAAAGAAGAGGGCAACCACCACTACCCTGGCCGGGCCTATCAGGGAGGAGGTCAAGAAGCTTGACGCGCGAATCTAGCACACCGCTATAGGAGGTATCAAGACTGCGGCACGAAACGGCAGTGTACCGATCGTTCAAGTAATATAAAACGAGGAGCAAATCCCCGAGTATCGAATCTCAAAGGAACACAGTAAGGTGGAGTTTACTATTGAGGAAGGACTTGTGATCGTAGTCCTTCAGTCGGATGGAACGCGAAGGGGGGTTGTTTGGGTTATGAAAAATAAAAGTAACAAAATTAAACTACTCCTATGCAGGCCTTGAGCGCACTGCTTCGCTAGGCGGGATGGAGACTACGTAGGCCTTGAACGCACTACTTCGAAAGGGTGGATGGACGAGTAGGCTAGCGGATGGAATGGTTCGCACCGGCGACGTCGAGGTGGATTACATGGGCCGTTAGCACCGCTTAGCTTGGCGGATGGAAGAGTAGGCTCACGGAATGAAATCGATAAAATGAATGACAATAGCGCACCTCATACACATGAATAAATCAAAAGGAATTTCATAAAGATGAAATAAAAGTTACAGATCTAGATTTATCATGTTCTTCATCCGCAAAATAGAGAGTTTAGCATACAAACATCATTTCGAAAGAATAAAGAGTAAGAGATTCGACCGACTCCGAAGCCTTGCTGGGATTCACGGTTGGAATCGTTGGGTTGTCAATCCGCGTCCAAGCTCGGTCCTCAATTGCGTCCGGGGTAAAGGAGGGATGTCACTTCCTCCCAATGGCCCGTCTTCTTCGTGTCACGACCTAGCGATCCCAATGCTCTTCAAACCTTCCTTGATGATGTAAGTAAGATCCAATCTCTTCCTTGAAGTCCCTAGATGAATAGAGGAGGCTTAGAATGAAAAAACGCAAAAAAACGGCGCTGGAAAAGACCTAGAAATGAAGAAGTTCTGACTGTTTTCGCGGAGCAGCTATTTATAGACAGGTGCAGATTTTCAATGCGCACGATCAGTGGCGCACGACCAGTGGTCGTGCGCACTATGTCCAGTGGTCGTGCGCACTATGTCCAGTGGTCGTGCAAAGTGCGTGGCAGGCTCATTTTTAAGTGAGAATTAATGCACGATCAGTGGCGCACGACCAGTGGTCGTGTGCACTATGTCCAGTGGTCGTGCGAAGTGCCGGACAGGCCCATTTTAAGTGAGAATTAATGCACGATCACTGGCGCACGACCAGTGGTCGTGCGCACTATATCCAGTGGTCGTGCGAAGTGTTCCTGTGCATTTTTGCGCCCCGGAACACTCGCACAACCCCCGTATCAACATGAAAGATCGTCGGTCCACGCAAATGGGCATTCCACACATTCTCAAATATAGAAATTAAATTGCAACATAAAGCATGAGTAAGATAAACATGAAAATACACCGAAACGGGCCTAAAAGTGCACATAGCATGGAATATCAAATATGCATGAAAACATGCCTAAAGTGTAGTGCAAAGACTAGATAATCGGCCCAAATGAGTCCGAAAATATGTATATAATTGAGACTCATCAAAGCTGTTGGAGGCGGGATTTGTGTCGGAGATCTAGTACCCAGGCTTGGTCTCCAATGTTGTAATGGTGAAGAAGCGGGAGGGAAAATGGCGCATGTGTATCGACTTTTCTATCCTTAATAAAGCTTGCCCCAAGGATTGTTACCCTTTGCCTAGAATCGCCGAGCTAGTAGATTCGGCCGTCGGATTCCCTGTCATGAGTTTTTTAGACGCTTTTTCTGGTTACCATCAAATCCGCATGCATCCACCCGACGTAAAGCACGTATCCTTCATTACCAACGATGGGTGCTATTGTTATAAAATGATGCCATTCGGACTTAAGAACGCAGGAGTGACCTACCAGCGCATGATGGATAGGGTGTTCAAAGAGCAAAAGGGGCGAAACTTGGAAGTCTACGTCGATGATCTTATGGTGAAAAGCAGGAGCGTCGAAGAACATCTTCGTGACTTGGAGGAGACCTTCGCCACACTGCGAAAGTACAAGATGAGACTGAATCCAGCCAAGTGCGTGTTCGGGGCTGGAAAGGGGAAGTTCTTGGGACACCTCTTGACTCCGCCCAGAGTAGAACCGAACCCAGACAAGGTGAAGGCGATTGTGGAGATGGAAGCGCCCAGGAACATTAAGGAAGTTCAGTGCCTGACAGGTCGTCTAGCAGGGCTGAGTAGGTTCCTCTCTAGGGCAGGAGAGAAGTGCTCACCTTTCTTCAAAACCCTCCGAGACAATAAGAAGTTCGAGTGGACAGCGGAGTGTCAAGGGGCCTTCGAAAGCCTGAAACTCCAGTTGGCCCAGGCACCCCTGTTGCAAGGGCCTAGAGAGGGAGAAGACCTCTTCCTATACGTAGGGGTAGGGTCGGAAGCGGTAAGCTCGGTCTTGGTCCGCGAGGAGGGGAAACGCCAACTCCCCATTTACTACGTAAGCCGGGTCCCGCGGAAGGCAGAACTGCGGTACCCCATCCTGGAAAAATTGGCGTTTGCCTTGATTGTATCGGCATGGAGACTCCGACCTTACTTTCAGGCCCACCCGATCAAGGTAGTGACCAATCACCCTCTCTGCAGTGTCCTAGAAGGAGTAGAGCATTCTGGCAGGATGGCGAAATGGTCAGTGGAACTTACCGAGTTCGACGTCACCTACCTGCCCCGACTAGCCATGAAGGCCCAAGCGGTGAGGAGGAGACACCCCAACAGGTGGCTTGGGAAGTGTTTGTGGATGGAGCGTCAGGAAAGAATTCATATGGAGGAGGCATCATCCTGATCAGCCCTCAGGGCACTAGAATTGAACAGGCCGTCAGCATTCACTTCCCCATTACCAACAATCAAGCAGAATATGAGGCCGTAATCGCGGGACTACGCCTAGCCCAGGAGTTGGGGATCCACGACATCAGAGTCCACTCCGACTCACTGGTGGTCACCTCCCAAATCCGAGGAGAGTTTGAAGCAAGAGAGCCGGTACTGCAGCGCTACCTAGTAAAAGTCAAATACTTGGTGTGCGCCTTCAAGTCTTTCTCCATACAACATGTGCCAAGGGAGGAGAACGCCTGAGCGGATCGACTGGCCAAATATGGCCCCCTAGTCGGAGGAACAATCATTGAGTTGTTTCAGCCTTCGATCGAGGAGGGAGAGGTGATGGACATCGACCACCCCACTTCGTGGATGGACCCCCTGGTCACCTTCTTAACCACAGGATGCTTGCCTGCGGAGGTTCAGGACAAGAGGCGGTTTAGGTACAAGTCCACTTATTATTTACTAACTGACGGGGTACTCTATAGGAAGACTCTATCCGGTCCCTTGGCCAGGTGCCTGTCCGAGGAGGAGGCCTCCCGGGTCTTGGAGGAGATTCATATAGGTGAGTGCGGTAGTCATTCGGGAAGCCGAACCCTGGAGAAGAGAGTACTCTGAGTGGGGTACTTTTGGCCCACCATCAGGAAAGACGCGGAGGAGTTCGCGAAGAGATGCTCAAAGTTCCAACTCTACGCTCCGCTCCAGTTACAGCCAGCCCAGCGTCTCCGGTCAATCACCACCCCCTAGCCCTTCGCCATTTGGGGAATGGATCTGGTGGGACCATTCCCCCCGGCAAGTGGGCAAAGAAGATATCTCCTGGTAATGATCGATTATTTCTCCAAGTGGATGGAGGTGAAGGCCCTGGCAAAAACGACCTCCCTAGTGGTGAATAACTTCATTTGGGGGGAGATCGTGTGTAGACATGGTCTACCCCTCGCCATCGTCACCGACAACGGTCCGCAATTTGCAAGCCTTGAGCTTACCGATTTCTGTAGTCAACTTGGCATCGATCTCCACTTCGCCTCAGTTCATCACTCATGAAGCAACGGCCAGGTTGAAGCAGCCAACAAAGTCATCCTCAACCTGCTCAAGAAAAAGGTGGAGAACCTGAAGGGAAACTGGGTGGAACAGCTCCCCTCGGTCCTCTGGGCCCTGAGGACTACCCCCACCATGGCAACCGGCGAAACACCATTCAAGCTATCACACGGCTCGGAGGCTCTCATCCCGATAGAGTTCAAAGTCCGGAGTCCCCGGGTGGTCGCGACAGAAGACGGGAATGAAGGGTGGAGACTCGAGAACGAAGGGGCGCAACGACTCGCTTTAGACTTCGTGGAGGAACTTCGCGACCAAGCCATGGTCCGACAGGAAGAGATCAAGCGAAGGATGGCAAAGCACTTCGACAAGCAGGTCCGAGTCAAGCAGTTCGCCACGGGAGACCTGGTTCTCAAAAAGGTGGACGCCGCAGGAAGATCCGCCGCGGAAGGTAAACTTCATCCCAATTGGGAAGGCCCCTACATTGTGTTCGAGGTATTAAGAACTGGCGGGTATGGCCTGCAGAACGTTGAGGGAGAACTCCTGGGAAACACTTGGAGTGGAGACGACTTGAAACGTTTCTACTCCTAAAATCTATGTAATATCTAGTTCATCCTTTTTGGTAGAATAAAACGAATACTTTCGGTCCCAAATGTGTATCACTCCACCCCATAGGCGACAGGCATCGAGCGGCGAAACTGTTCCAAGTCCTCGAGATGTGTTGTTGTCGTAGACCAGGCCATAGCACTGGGCTCCTCCCCTGCAGGCTGGCTACTTTCCCCCTCGAGTGAATTGTAAGTCCTCGAGATGTGTTGTTGTCGTAGACCAGGTCACTGCACGAGCTCCTCTCCTGCATACCGGCTACTTGCCCCCTCGAGTGAATTGTAAGTCCTCAAGATGTGTTGTTGCAGTAGACCAGGTCACTGCACGAGCTCCTCTCCTGCATACCGGCTACTTGCCCCCTCGAGTGAGTTCTAAGTCCTCGAGCAGAGTGTTGCCGTAGACCAGGTCACTGCACGAGCTCCTCTCCTGCATACCGGCTACTTGCCCCCTCGAGTGAGTTGTAAGTCCTCGAGATGTGTTGTTGTCGTAGACCAGGTCACTGCACGAGCTCCTCTCCTGCATACCGGCTACTTGCCCCCTCGAGTGAGTTGTAAGTCCTCGAGATGTGTTGTTGTTGTAGACCAGGTCACTGCACGAGCTCCTCTCCTACATACCGGCTACTTGCCCCCTTGAGTGAGTTGTAAGTCCTCGAGATGTGTTGTTGTCGTAGACCAGGTCACTGCACGAGCTCCTCTCCTGCATACCGGCTACTTGCCCCCTCGAGTGAGTTGTAAGTCCTCGAGATGTGTTGTTGCCATAAACCAGGTCACTGCACGAGCTCCTCTCCTGCATACCGACTACTTTCCCCCTCGAGTGAGTTCTAAGTCCTCGAGTAGAGTGTTGTCATAGACCTGGTCACTGCACGAGCTCCACTCCTGCATACCGGCTACTTGCCCCCTCGGGTGAGGCCCAGATCCTAGGGTATGTTAGGCCCTACCCTGAACCCAGGGAGGGTGAGAAAAGAAGGCGAGGCGAGTATTATCGATCCCCCATGGGCGAGAGACCGACGCTGAACCTTTCCCACCGCCTCGCCCAAGTTCGTAGCGCCGATACACGTGCGCTCAGCGTAGCCAGCCCCGACAACCTTATCGCCGCCTAGAGAGGGGAGGGAGACCCGGTCGCCGCACCCATGAAATAAAGGGCCCTAGGTGAATCGCGGCTATGGGCGAGTATCCCTTAGAGGCGAGTACGAAAAGGAAAGGAAAAGCGGCCACACGGCGAGAACAGACAACACAGTCACAGAATAAATTGAGGGAAAAACACATATCCACAAAATATAAAAGGCAAGTACGCCGAAGATGTTCACACAAACAAAGCTAATTATTACAAACGATTCATGAAAGACCGATAAAGAGGGGAACTCAAACGTTCTGATCTTCTTCCTCTGACCAACTAGAAGAGTCCTCGCCTCGGGTCCCCGCTGGGGGTTGGTTCACCGCCTCGCGATAAAATTCGGGAAGAAGGGTCTCGAGATTGACTTGGGCCCCCTCCGCAGTAAGCATGAACCGAAGTCGGAGACGCTCCTGCATGAACACGGCGGCCGCGATCGCCATCTTCCTGCTCGTCTCGGCGACTTGAGCGGGAGTAAACTGGAGGAGGCCTGGCGTGGTCGACGACTCCCCCTGACTTTGATGGAGGAGCTCCTCTATCTCAGACTCGGCCTCAGCGAGATGATTACCGAGATAATCAACTTGACTCTGCGACTCCGCGGCCTCCTGAAAAGTAAAGCGTGAACCAATGCCAGGGTAGGCGAGAAAGATGGGGGCGAGTAAGATCCTATACCTCGGGAGGGGGAGCCTCCTTGGCACGGAGCTGGGCGAGTTCCTTGTACTTCTCGACTACCAGTTTCTCCAACTCCGCGTAGGCGATGCCTAAGGTGCGGTGTCGCCTGTTCGATTGGATCCCCCGCCGCGCGGTCTGATGAATCAACTCGGCCATCCGGAGGACGGAGCGGCAGCTGAGATTGGCCAACTCGTGGATGGGAATCTCTGCGAGTACCTCGGCGTCATCACGCCTATACAACCCAAAGATCAGGTTGAACGCCTCGTCGCCGACCTCCTCGAAGTCTTCCCAGGAAGGGAGGAGCGAGCTAACGGAGATCCTGTTCGACTCAGGATCCCATATCATCAGGGGATCCCCCCAGGAGTCCTGGCCCCTCATCCGCAACCCATAATGCGTATGGGTGGAGGGATCTAGATGAGGACTCGCTGGGGGCGAGAAGATGAGCCCTTTGTCTTCCGCTTCTTTTGCCTCGGCTCGCTGACTACGACCGCTTCTGGATCGACCCGACCCTTGCCCTTGCCGGTGGACGGAGGGGTCCCGCTGTCCACCGCGACCACCACCCCCGCGGGAGGCCCCCCAAGATGGGACTCGCTTGATCGTTGCCGGGAGGCATCGTGGGGAGGACGGGTGGGGAAGACACGCTCCCCTGCAAGAAAAAACGAAAGCGTTAACCGCTGATCCTATTGAGAAAGGGTAACTGAGATCGCGCGGCGAGTCTAACTCAAGAATTACCTGCTCCCGGGTCTACGAAGGTGAGTTGGTCCACGCCTCGCCGCAGGTAGACGATGTCCATGACCTTGCTCTTCATATAGAGGTAGAGGCTCGGCGCGTCCCCCCTCAGACGAGGCGGCCTGTACTCAGCCTCGGTCTTCTGGAGCGGAGTGAACAGAATATTGCCGAAGTCGCCTCGCACAAGAACGAACTTGTCGGTCCAATGGTGGACCTTATTGAGCGTCTCGGCGACCTTGACGCACACGCTGGTGAAGAACATAGTGCCGTCGCTGGTCGCCTTTAAGGTGAGCACCTTGCGGAATACAGAGAGGTCGAACTCGATCTCTCATCGCGCAGGTAGCACGCATAGGCGATAAGAACGCTTATCGCATTGGGGTTAACCTGCGCGGGGACCATCCCGAAGTATCGAAGGACCTGACGCACCTCAGGCCACATAGGAAGCCTCAACCCTACGTGGAAGTGGGCGAGGGGAAGGGCGAGTTCCCCGCTATAGAGTGAGTTGATGAACTCGCCGGGCGCTGGCCGCCTCGCTGTGTAGCCGGGCGGCAGGAAACGGTTCTCCAGGTCCGCCAGTTCCTCGCCCAGTTTCTGTGAGGAAGGGAAATTGTGCGCCTTGAAATTGCGCGCGCAGAAGGCGCGGCCCTCCTCAGAAGGTTATTTCACCATTCTCGACAGGGTGCAGGAGGAAGCCGACGGGGAAGGTTAGGAGGAGGAAAGGGAATTTGAGAAGCTAAAGGAGCGTACCCCTCCACCTCTGGAGGGGGGGTCCATATTTTTAGCCCCTCCCCCCCCCCCCCCCCCCCCCCCCCCCCCCCCCCCGCTCCCGAGCCTAATCGAGCGCGAGTAGGCCTATGAGCGAGACGAGTACGCCCTAAGCGAGTAAGCGTTCTAAGGGCGAGAAGACAGGTAAAAAGCAGAGACACGTGCATAATAAACGTAAAAAAGCGTACGACCAAAAGTAGCAAAATATACGCAAGAAAACCCTTAAGGCGGATAGCGCGAGTACAGTAAAAAGGCACAAAACGATACCTGTCGGTTACAAAGGCCCAGACACCTAGGCTCAAAGAAATCAAAAAATCAAAAAATGGAGATCACCCTAGGACCTCAACCGCGATGCACCGGACCGCGGCCTCGGCGACGCGTACGCTGAGGGTGGCGAGCCCTCCAGGTGATGCTGCGGGCTACGCGCAGATCTTCGCGAGCCCTCCCCAAGCTCTCTTCACCCTGGCGGAGAATATCCTCGCCTCGCAGGATATGTTCTTCCAACAGGGAGGCTTCCCCCACGGTACCGGCCACCTGCGCGAACTGATGGAGGTCACCCTCGGTGGCCTTCTGGCGAGTTTCCATCTCGTACAGCCTTGCCTCCAAGTCGGTCATCTGGTCAAGTAAGCCGTCCTCGCCCTGCAACTGTTGCTGGAGTTCCTCCACTCCGGCGAGGCGATCCCCTAGATCCACCAGCTGAGCATTCACCTTGGCAGGCGGCATAGCCAGTAAAAAGGAGTCAAGGGCTCGGAGAACAGCAATTAGGCGAGTCCACGACTCTTCGTCAAATGCTGGAGGATCAGCAAGGAAATCCCTCATGGGAGTGGACATCACAGGCGGCGGTGATTCCGGAAGAGACTCCAGAGATAGCTGATGGATGGAAGAGGCGGACCTCTGATTGCCTGGACACGAGAAGGAGAGTTGAGACGGCGAGGCAGAATAATGAAAGTGAGAAGAAAGGGGATTGAGTAGAGCAAGCACCTTGTTGGAACAACCCTATTACTAATTTGGGCTAGGATCACTATATGTTGATTAGGATTTGTATTGACCCCAATGTATAGTCTTAGGGTCAAGTTTTAGGCTGATTAGATTGGCAGAACTTGGAAAATTCAAGATCAACATATGGCAAGTGATGCTCGACAAATGACTAGCAGCGGTCGACGAATTCTAAGCCAGCGCTCGACAAATGACTAGCAGCGGTCGACGAATTCTAAGCCAGCGCTCGACAAATGACTAGCAGCGGTCGACGAATTCTAATCCAGAGCTCGACAAATGACTAGCAGCGGTCGACGAATTCTAAGCCAGCGCTCGACAAATGACTAGCGGCGGTCGACAAATTCTAGCCAGCGCTCGACAAATTGCTTT
Organism: Dactylorhiza incarnata; assembly: GCA_033032865.1. Lineage (NCBI taxonomy): Eukaryota > Viridiplantae > Streptophyta > Magnoliopsida > Asparagales > Orchidaceae > Dactylorhiza > Dactylorhiza incarnata. The sequence goes on along the minus strand of JAWHQI010000021.1, from coordinate 8,452,033 downwards.
CTGACGTTCAAATTTATATTCTCAGTGGATGTCAGTTCTCTGAACTCAAATCAGCAAAATAACGGATATATTTATTTCTCCTTGGGCGTATTCAGACAGCCAAGTAAGGATATCTTTCTCATTTATTATATCCTTATATTCCTTCTATTCCAAGAAGAAGAATAGCCGTTAGACATTTAATGCCAAAGGCATCATTCTCGACAAAAGGAATTAAAAGGACCTGCCAAAATCGTTTTGGGTGGCTACCTGGTTCCAAGAAGGATTTAAGTCAAAAAAAGACATTCCTTAAAGAGAAAAAAAAAAGATTTGAATTTGAAAAGATATATACATACAGTTATCAGAAGAGAAAGAAGAAATAGAGAATTGCAAGAACTGAGATATTCGTCTTCTGTGAGAAAAATAAAGAAAAACTTGACTATCACTCTCTCTCATCTGTGATCATAGAACAAGGAGGATAGAAGAAGTCTTTCAGAAGAAGAAGAAGAAGCAAATACACTATTCTTTCTCAGTTTTCCTCTTCATCGAGATCATCTGCTACAAAGACTTCTATTTGAGAAAGCTCTGTCCAAAAATCTGTCATTAACTCTCATCAGACAGGGGGAGCTTTCTGCTTCAACATCTTTTGCCTTCTCTCAGATCATTGACAGAGAAGAACACTCTATACCTTTTTATCTCATTTTGTACAGGGTTAATACTCCCTTCAAAAGTTTACCCAGTGGTGGCAAGACACCTTATCAAAAAATCCTAGTGTGGTTTTTAAGCATCTTATCAAAAGCTTATTGGTGTGTGGACACCTTATCAAAAATCCCTTGGTACCTGGGCACCTTATCAACCCTCCTAGTTGATTCCTACCAAAGGTGGTAGAAGAGTAGACGTACCCAGATTTATTGGGGAACTACTATAGCTCCTTGTGTCTTCTGTGCTTGATTATTTCTGTGTGCTTATGCTTGCGCTGTGTGTCCTTTTTATTAATTCTGTAGTTTTCTATAACTCAACTAAATACACATATACCTAAACAGTAGTTTAATTTCCGGTATAAAACGTATTAAAAATTTTCAATACTCTATTCACCCCCCCTCTATAGTAATTTAAGATCTGACCTCCACTTTCAATTGGTATCAGAGGAAGGTTGATTCTTTACAGGCTAACACCTGAATCACAAAGATCAACCAGATCTTAATTTTTCTAAGAGTTTCCTTCTCTAAAATCTTATCTTATTTAAAACTCATGGCACAAAACAAGGAGTATTCCAGCACAAGACCTCCTATGTGCAATCTCAATAAGTTTGCACTATGGAAAGCAAGGATTAGGCTTTATATGAACTCCATTGATGAGGAGATTTTTAATGTCATCCTTACAGGACCTCCAGCACCTACAACATCAGCTAGTACTGCTGCAACAACAGACAACACTGCTGTTCCACCTCCTGAGTGGACTGAGGCTCAGAAGAAGCAGAGAAATGCAGATGCAAAGGCCATTAACATTCTGGCCCTAACTATGTCTGGCGATATATTCCAGAAAGTAGTTGAGTGCACCTCAGCAAAAGAAATCTGGGAATCTCTCAACAACATGGTGGCAGGCTCAGCAGATGAAAGAAAAGATAGAAGATCTCACCTGATCTCTCAATATGAGAACTTCAAGAAGGGAGAATCAGAAAATGTAGTTGACATGTACAATAGGCTCAGTCTCATAATAAATGAGCTGAAGTCTCTGGACAAAGTGATCTCACTCACAGAGATCAATGACAAAATTCTGATGTGCTTTCCCAGCACATGGGACTCCAGAATCTGGCCAATCAAAGAATCCAGAAGTCTCAATGAGATCACCACTGAAGCCCTGTTAGGCAAGCTCAAATCTTATGAGCAGCTCATTAAAACCAGGGAAACGGAAGAATCCACTTCATCCCCAGCACCCAAGAAGGAAAGAAGCATAGCCTTCAAGGCTGCAGAAGATAAAGGAAAAGCTCCTGACAAAGAGGAGTTTATGAGTCTGTTAACCAAAAGATTCTATAAGATGGCCAAGAAAGACTTCAGAAAACAGCTATCCAGAAGTCATGACAAGCCAAGGTATGACAAAAAACATTCTAATGAAATCATATGTTTTGGATGTAGGAAACCAGGACACATTGCTCCTGAATGTCCAGAGATTCAACACAAGAAGGACAAGAAGGAAAGAAGAAATGAAAAGGAAGAAAAGAAGGGCTCCAGCAAATCTTCCTCCCACTCTCACAAGAAGAAGGGAAGAGGATTTGTAGCAACATCCTGGAGTGAAACAGAATCTGAATCAGATTCTTCATCTTCCTCCTCTGATGAAGAAGAAACAAAAGAAGATAGCCAATGCTTAATGGCTATTTATGACTCAGACATTGAGTCACAATCAGCATCATCATCCAGCTCCAGTGATGATGAAGAAGAAAAGAGTTTTTGCATGATGGCAATCAATGCCTCAACTAACAATTCTGATGAAGAGAAATCAGAATCAGAAGCTGAATATGACATTGATCAGGTATTATCTACTTTGATTTCACTTCTATTGAATTCAAAGATGATTTCAAAACTCTTTGCCAAGACTTAATAAAATCTGAGAAAGAAATAATCTCTCTCAGAACTAAGTTAGTTGAAATGAACAATATAAGTGAAGAGAATGGAAATCTTAAGAAAGATTTGGCTGCCTCCAGAGAACACGTTACTACTCTTGAGAGTAAGTTATCTGAAGCCAAAAAGCTTGAAGAATCCCTCAATGGGAGAAGTATCAGGATGATGGACATTACAAGCACTGTCAATGCTAGATTTAATAATAGCAAACTGGGCTTGGGTGCCTCATCAAGAGAGCCATCTCTGATTAAGAAAAACATCCTCTCCACACCCATAAAATTCATTTCTGCTAAAAGCAAAGAAGCTGCAGAAAGACATTTCAAGGATGTTTGTTAAGGATAAAAGAATTCAGAAGAATTCGTCGAACGACATTCGACAAAAGGATTCAAATTTGTCGAACGAGGCTCGACGAAAACTGAAAACAGACTTTCAGTATAGTTATAAAATGAATAATGATCGACGAATTTATTCAAATTCTTCGAACAAGCACTATACAGAAAACTCTAAGAATTCTAATCCTAAATATGCCAAAAATCCTTTTACTAAGTGGACTATACCTCCAAGGAGATATCATCCACAAGGCTACAAGGATCAGCCTGAAATGACATTTATCTCTGAATTTTGTGGTAACATAAAAGGACCCAAGGTAGTCTGGGTCAAAAACAACTAGTTTATGTTTTTGTCTTTGCAGGTACACAACCATCCAAGATTAAATCAAAAATGGTACTTGGACAGTGGATGCTCAAAGCATATGACAGGGAAAAAGGCCAACCTAAACAACTACAAGGCAAAACTTGGACACAAGGTGATCTTTGGAGATTCCAACTGTGGACAAACCAAAGGCTATGGTCAAATTAAAATTGGAAAAGTGACATTCAAGGAAGTAACCTATGTCAAGGGTTTAAAGCACAACCTCATCAGCATAAGTCAGTTATGTGATGAAGGTTATCAGGTAACATTTAATAAATCAGAATGCATCATTAAATCATCTGATAATGTTACTGTTCTATCAGGAATTAGACAAGGAAATATATATTTAGTAAACTTCAACTCATCTAAATCAGAAATTTGTTTATTTAATGAGTTAAGCAAATCTAGTGAATTATGGCATAAAAGATTAGGACATGTAAACCTTAGGACCATTGCTAAATTAGCTAAAGATAATCTTGTTAGAGGCTTACCATCAGGATCATATAAGAAAGAAGGTCTTTGTAGGGCATGTCAATTAGGTAAGCAAACCAAAAACAGCTTTAAATCATTATCTAAAAGTGATTCACCTAGAATCTTATACTTGCTACATATGGACCTTTTTGGACCTATTGCAATAAAGAGCTTAGGGGGGAAGTCTTACACTCTAGTTATTGTGGATGACTTCTCTAGATTCACTTGGGTGTTCTTTTTGAGAGAAAAGTCAGATAACTTTAAAGTTCTTACAGACTTTCTTAAGAGCATACAGATTGAGTACTCTACTGTAGTTGCATTGATCAGAAGTGATCATGGCACTGAGTTTGAGTCTCTTCTCATGCAAGAATTCTGTGAGATGGAAGGTATCAGGCATTGCTTCTCAGCTCCTAGAACACCTCAACAAAATGGGGTAGTTGAAAGGAAGAATAGAACTCTAATTGAATCAGCAAGAACAATGCTTGCAGATGCTAACTTGCCCCTATCCTTTTGGGCTGAGGCTGTCAGCACAACAAATTATGTTCTGAATAGAAGTTTGATACACAAACTTAAGGGTAAAACTCCCTATGAATTGCTTAAAGGGAAGAAACCCAAAGTTGATTATTTTAGAACTTTTGGATGTAGATGTTTTGTTCATAACAATGATAAGAAATATCTTAAGAAATTTGAACCAAAATCTGAAGAAGGAATCTTCTTAGGATATTCAATAGTTAGTAAAGCATATTTAATAAATCCTCTCTTAAAATAGAAGAGTCTATGCATGTTTCCTTTGATGAAACTAACATGTTTTACAAGGAGAAGAACTCTTCTATCAAGAACACTTTGCATGTACCAGCTCTATGTGAATAGCTTAAAGGACTAAATCTATAGACAGGAGATTCACTGCATCCATTACCTCAAACTCTTGAAGATAGTGAAGAAGAAGATCATCCAGATCTTGTTGATTACCTGAATCAAGCAACAACAGAACATCCTCCACATGATGTAATAGCTGAACAAATTCCCAATCAAGAAACTACTGCTGAACCAACTCCAACTGCTGACCACATCACAGTCAGAGATCATCCAATTTCACAAGTGATTGGTGATATCACAACAGGTGTTCAAACAAGGCATCAACTACACCAAAATCAGATGCATACTTGCTTTCTATCACAAGTTGAACCTCAAACCATAAAAGATGCAGAACAAGATCCAAATTGGATTCTTGCAATGCAAGAGGAACTCAACCAGTTTGAAAGAAACAAAGTTTGGGATTTGGTTCCAAGACCAAGAGGCCATCCAGTTATTGGCACCAAGTGGGTCTTCAGGAACAAGCTTGATGAACAAGGAAATATTGTGAGAAATAAAGCAAGATTGGTAGCTCAAGGATATTCACAGGAAGAAGGCATAGATTATGATCAGACATTTGCCCCTGTTGCAAGGCTTGAAGCTATAAGGATTTTCTTGGCCTTTGCTGCATTCAAGAAGTTTAAGGTATATCAAATGGATGTGAAAAGTGCTTTTCTCAATGGAGACATCAAAGAAGAAGTCTATGTGGAACAACCACCAGGTTTTATCTCTCCAACTCATTCCTCCTATGTATTCAAACTTAATAAATCTCTCTATGGTCTCAAACAAGCTCCCAGAGCATGGTATGAGACTTTAGCTAACTTTCTCTTGGAAAACAATTTCTGTAGAGGCATGGTAGACAAAACATTATTTTACAAAGTACATAAAAATCAAACTCTACTAGTTCAAATATATGTAGATGACATTATTTTTGGATCTACTGATTCAAATTTGTGCAAAAGATTTTCCAATCTAATGCAATCAAGATTTGAAATGAGTAGTATGGGTGAATTATCCTACTTTCTTGGTCTTCAAGTGAAGCAAACCCCATTAGGAATCTTCATCTCGCAATCTAAGTATGCTAAGGAATTAGTGAAAAGATTTGGAATGTCTGATTCTTCAAATATGAAAACACCCATGGCCTCTAATGCTGTTATTAATACTGATGAATCAGGGAAACCTGTTGATCAGAAACTGTACAGGGCAATTATTGGCTCTCTACTCTATTTAACAGCTAGTAGGCCAGACATAATGTTTGCTACATGCATTTGTGCTAGGTTTCAAGTTGATCCTAAAGAATCTCATCTTACTTTTGTAAAAAGAATTTTAAGATATATAAAGGGTTGCCCTAATCTGGGACTTTGGTATCCAACAACATCTGAATTTGAATTAACTGGATTCTCAAACTCAGATTATGCTGGATGCAGGGTAGATAGGAAAAGCACATCAGGAACTTGTCAGTTTCATGGTGATAGACTTGTATCTTGGTTTTGTAAGAAACAAACATCTGTGTCTACATCAACAGCTGAAGCTGAATACTTAGCTGCTGGCAGTTGCTGCTCACAGATATTGTGGATACAAAATTAGCTCCTAGACTATGGTGTCAACTTAAATAACTCAGTTATATTTTGTGATAACACTAGTGCAATATCTATAGCACAAAATCCAGTTCTCCATAGTAGGACTAAACACATAAAAATTAGGCACCACTTCCTCAGGGACAATGTGGATAAAAACAAAATTTGCCTACAATTCATTTCTACTGATTTGCAAAGAGCTGACATTTTCACCAAGCCCTTGGATGAAAAGAAGCACATCTTCTTTATAAATCAACTAGGAATGATAGATGGAGATTCAATCTGCTAATAATTAAGTATTTCTATTTTTCTCACAAATTTGTCGAACGAAGAACGACAAATTTGAATCATTTGTCGAACGATGGCCTCAGAAACCTCTTAAAGGCAGAGTCAGTTAAGGCAATGTCTTTTGTCGAACGACGGTTGACGAAAAAGATGCTCTCGTCGAACGCTTCTAGACAAAGAAATAAAGCCTTTTCGACGTCTAATTTTATTAGGTTTTGTCGAACAGTGGTTTACGAATGCGCCCTCATTCTTCGACCCTTCTATATAAGCTTTATTTTATCTTATTCTAAGCTTTGCGCCTACAGAAATCGTCTTTCCCTCCAGTTCCCCTCTGCATTTGATCTTCAACTTTCTTTGCAGGAACAATGGCGACTCCTCAGGCCTCTCTGCACCTAATGAAGTTTGACGCAGGTTTCGACATTGACATGGACTCGTTTGCACAGTCAGACCAAATCTTCAAGGACATTCTTCAAACGCTGGATGAACAACATCTAAGGAAGCTTCTAAGCACCAGGCAGAAGATAGCTGTTGCAGAGATAAAGGAATGGGTTTACACTGCAAAACCAGTCGATGAAAGCTTGTCGGGAGCAATCTCAGTTCATCATGTCTCTCTCTCTCCCACCATTCTTTCTGAAATCTTTGGCTTTGAAAATGGTGAAGATGATTTAGACATAAGCTCAAATGAATTTGATGAAGCTTTAGTCAAAATGGGGCATCTGACTGGAAACCCTAGCCACCTTCTGAAAAAGAATCTGTCTCAGGACTACAAGTTCTTAGCAGATATTGTTGGAAAAGTCTTGCTGAGCAAGACTTCTGGGCATGACTATATCAGTAGGCACCAATTTCTGTTAATGGTGGCCTTAATGGAGAAGAAGAAAGTCAACTGGGGATCAATCCTTTTTGAATTGATTAAAAAGAAAAACTCTAAAGACAATGTATGCTTTGGAAGAATCTTAGGGATTTTTCTGCAGGAAAGGCATCCAGAGCTTCTGGTGTCACCAAAAGTAACAATAAATGCCAGCAAGAGGCTGACCTCAGCTCTCTTTGCTAAATGGGATAGAGTAATTCCCAAGAAGAATACAGGAGCTGAGGCATCCAGAAAAAGGAAAGCTTCTGAGGACACAAGGACTGATCAAGTCACTCCCTCTACCCTTCTAGAAGATCCTTCCTCAGTTCCTCCTTCCTCTCACACTCTCTCTCCACCTGCTCAACTTTCTCCTACACACTCTTATTCTTCATCCCCTTCTTCAACTGAAATAACACCCATCAATGATATCCCCCTCTCAACTGCCCATATCAGTGATGCTACACCTCCTCCTCTATCTTCAGAACCACTACAACCACACCTCCCTCTCCAATACACAATGAATATCATTCACCTATTCATTCTCCTAGTCCAATTCATCTAGAAATTCCCACACATACCACTATCATCAGCAATATCATTCCTCCAATATCATTTCCATTCACTTCACAACCATCCTCTAGTAATCCACCAGAATATCCATCCCTCAACCTCTCCTCTATTGCTGATCAAGTTTTTGATCTTATTCTTCCTAAAATAAGCCAGCTCCTGGATGCAAAACTTGCTCCAGGTCTTCAGGCTCTTTCTACTTTATCTGTTAAAATAACTTCTCTTTCCTTCTCCATTGCTGTCCCTTCTTCAAGGGGCCTAGATTCAGGCTGCCCTGAAGCTAGGCAGGGGGAGATGTCCTATGAAGAAGTTCCAGGAACAGAAGAACCTCCAGAAGAAGATACAGAAGTTACAATTTTTGATACAGATATAGTTGATTCAGCTACACAAGTTATAGAAGAAATAAATAATATATGCATTCATCCATCCTGTGATCTATATAGCTTATTATCAAAATTTGACGTCACATATACTTCAAGGGTATCACCCAAGGTATACATAGAGGACCTATCAAAGGCTCTGATATGCCTTCCTCAGAAGACCCATTCTGATATCATACAAAATTACATCTCTTCTATTCCTTCATTCACTGTTCAAGACATTCAAATAAAGGATCACTCTGCAGAATATGAAGATGATCTTGCAGAATTTCTTGATGATACAACAGCCTCACAAATTACTTCTTCACCTCCAAATCCTGTATGGAATGAAGAACCAATGCCAAGCTTTGATGAAATTTGGAAAGAAGCAGATGTTGAGTTTGACAAAGCTGAAGAAAAAAGATTAAAGGCTCGTGAAGCAATCAAGAGAATTGATGATTTATACAATAAGCCAATCTCATCTTCTGACTCTGATGATAATGATGACAACAGTGATTCTGATGATACACTTTCAATGAAAAGAAAGAAAAGGACAGCTAAGTCAAAAGATGCTCCCAAGCCCCCAAATCCAAATAATGACATTCCTCTGTACATTTTATATAATGTTCCTCTTGATGAGAAAACTCCTCACTGGATGAAGCTCTCCAGAAATGAGAACAATAGGAGGAAGAAATTCAAAAAGACTGGCTACATCCCTGACAAACCAGTCAAGCACAATTATCCTCCTCCTCCTCTAGCAGCTGGTGCAACAGGATTATCAGGTGTTTCATCTCTCTCTCAGAAGCCAAGCTCTCAACACTCTAGGAGATCTGGTAGTTCTAGTGGTTCTCAAGCCTCTGGATCAGCCAGTGCTCCTTTCTCTAAGAGATCAGCACCTATCCTTCAATAAAGTCAAATCTTTTCCTCTCCTAAAATATCTTCAGAATACAAACTTCACATATCTGATGGATCTCTTCACAGAGATAGAGTACCTCAAAAGGTCACTCAAGACAAAAATGATTCAGAAGATACCTATTACTTTCTAGATCCAGAAGAAGAGAAAATCTGTCAGATGGCAAGACTGAAAGAAACAATTGCATATGCACAGATTAAAAAGGCTAAAGCAGAAGGCAAAGATTTCTCAGGTTTCTCAACCATGTCAGAATACAGAAGAAAAGAACTTGAAAAATACAAAACTGTTAAAACATTCAATGCTGAGGAATATAGTGATATGCACCCAGAAGCATTTATCCCTCATGTCAAAAAGCAGAAAATCATTGGAGCTCAAGATTTGTATATCAGCAAAAAGAAATCAGAAGACCCCAACAGGAAAATCATATTCAAGCCACCTTCTCAGGACAAAAAGTCTTAAATAAATTGCTTGATTATGAATGTAAAGTTTCTAAACTCAGAGCATTTATTTTCTATCTTATCTGATGATCTATTTTTATTTATCAGATATATTTCATTTCATTGTTGCTCTGTTGTTTATACTTTCTGCTGTATCTGTTTAATTATTTGTCAAATAGTGTCCTAACCCAAATAGGGGGAGATTGTTGGAACAACCCTATTACTAATTTGGGCTAGGATCACTATATGTTGATTAGGATTTGTATTGACCCCAATGTATAGTCTTAGGGTCAAGTTTTAGGCTGATTAGATTGGCAGAACTTGGAAAATTCAAGATCAACACATGGCAAGTGATGCTCGACAAATGACTAGCAGCGGTCGACGAATTCTAAGCCAGCGCTCGACAAATGACTAGCATCGGTCGACGAATTCTAAGCCAGCGCTCGACAAATGACTAGTAGCGGTCGACGAATTCTAAGCCAGAGCTCGACAAATGACTAGCAGTGGTCGACAAATTCTAAGCCAGCGCTCGACAAATGACTAGCGGCGGTCGACAAATTCTAGCCAGCGCTCGACAAATTGCTTTCTGACGTTCAAATTTATATTCTCAGTGGATGTCAGTTCTCTGAACTCAAATCAGCAAAATAACAGATATATTTATTTCTCCTTGGGCGTATTTAGACAGCCAAGTAAGGATATCTTTCTCATTTATTATATCCTTATATTCCTTCTATTCCAAGAAGAAGAATAGCCGTTGACATTTAATGCCAAAGGCATCTTTCTCGACAAAAGGAATTAAAAGGACCTGCCAAAATCGTTTTGGGTGGCTGCCTGGTTCCAAGAAGGATTTAAGTCAGAAAAAGACATTCCTTAAAGAGAAAAAAAAAGATTTGAATTTGAAAAGATATATACATACAGTTATCAGAAGAGAAAGAAGAAATAGAGAATTGCAAGAACTGAGATATTCGTCTTCTGTGAGAAAAATAAAGAAAAACTTGACTATCACTCTCTCTCTCATCTGTGATCATAGAACAAGGAGGATAGAAGAAGTCTTTCAGAAGAAGAAGAAGAAGCAAATACACTATTCTTTCTCAGTTTTCCTCTTCATCGAGATCATCTGCTACAAAGACTTCTATTTGAGAAAGCTCTGTCCAAAAATCTGTCATTAACTCTCATCAGACAGGGGGAGCTTTCTGCTTCAACATCTTTTGCCTTCTCTCAGATCATTGACAGAGAAGAACACTCTATACCTTTTTATCTCATTTTGTACAGGGTTAATACTCCCTTCAAAAGTTTACCCAGTGGTGGCAAGACACCTTATCAAAAAATCCTAGTGTGGTTTTTAAGCATCTTATCAAAAGCTTATTGGTGTGTGGACACCTTATCAAAAATCCCTTGGTGCCTGGGCACCTTATCAACCCTCCTATTTGATTCCTACCAAAGGTGGTAGAAGAGTAGACGTACCCAGATTTATTGGGGAACTACTATAGCTCCTTGTGTCTTCTATGCTTGATTATTTCTGTGTGCTTATGCTTGTGCTGTGTGTCCTTTTTATTAATTCTGTAGTTTTCTATAACTCACACTAAATACACATATACCTAAACAGTAGTTTAATTTCTGCTATAAAATGTATTAAAAAATTTCAATACTTTATTCACCCCCCCTCTAGAGTAATTTAAGATCTGACCTCCACTTTCACACCGGCAGGAGAGAGGCGAGTGTCTACAAGGGCACCGCCTTCCCCTTGAAGTCGTGATGGATTGTCCCGTGGTGCGCCGACGGAGCCGGATAACCGAAGGACCACACCCGCGCCCCCAGGCCTGGGGCTGATGGTTATGGACTTCCCTCCGGAGGTAGGACGAGAAGACGGGGTGATGGTCACCCCCGCATACCCCGGAGCAGTAGAGGACGTGGTCATCCGGTCTCTGATGGGCGCCTCGCCCCGACAAGATGGCGGGAGAAGACGATCGGAAGGCGCTGTAGAGCGAAAAGATCTCGATGAGCGTTCCGATCCGAGTAAAAGGGATACCAAAATAGAGTGGTTCGGCAACCCTACCTGGCATTTCGGTATGGCGAGTCGGAGAAGGAGGCAGGACACCCGTATTGCTGGGAGGCCGTCCCATCTCGCCAGCTCCCCGGATCGTGACCTCAGTCACGCCCCCACCTTGTCGCGAGACCAGGTCGAGATTGGACTCTTCCGGGATGGGCGAGGCGGACACCCTCTTCGGCTTGGATTTGTCCCGCGCGGTAGACTCGGGATCGGTGGAGGACCTTTCACGAAGATCGGGGTCGATTCTTCTCTTCTTGTGTTTTTTCTTCCGCGCAGAGCCTGGAGGACAGGGCGTCAGGAACTCGCCAAGAATGCCTAAAACCTCGGCCACCTCAGGCTCATCATCAGCGAGCTCCCGGTCAGCGGGCGCATTAGAAACACCTCCAGAAGACATCTCAGCTTGCAGTAGGGAAGGCACCCCCCCCCCCCCCCCCCCCCCGCTCTATTTATAGAGGAAGAGCTTGTGGACTCGCAGCTCCGCCGAATAAGGGGTTGGACTCTTCTTTCCGACCTCTGGTGAGCTCGCAAAGAGCGGGGATTCTGTACAACCCATATTCGGTGAGTAGGCCTGTATGTACTCGGCGAGTAGAGCCGAAGGTATTCGGCGAGTAGGCCGGTATGTACTCGGCGAGTAGAATCGAAGGTACCCGGCGAGTAGGATGGTATCTCCCTCGGCGAGTAGAGCCGAGGAGGCCTGGCGAGTAGGCAGGTACCTCCTCAGCAAACAGACCCAGATTTCGGGGAATGGAATCATCTGGGCACCCCTGGTGGTCTGCCTATAGCCCTTCGGGACAGCGGAGTCTTGCTACTTGCAGACCAATTTGGGGTGCGTTTAGCAAAATAGTAAGGCGGAGTTACGCTATCCGCAGGTCATCTGGACCATTTTACCCTGGGAAGTCTTTCCCTATAAATAGGACCCATTATGTCTCAGATCAGCACAGATCCACCCCCCCTTTTGAGAGCCTGTGCTTTCTTCCTTCTGCTGTCTGAGATAGGCTCACCATCTGGTTTTTGGGAGGGGAAATCCAAGAAGATTTCTAGGTTAGTGGCGGGACCTCCTCGCTGCAGCCAGTGGGTCGTACTTAGGGAGCTACCTACCAACCGGTGAGGGTCGATTCTTAGCTCGGAACACTTAGATCTAGGGATCCGACGAAGAGAGAAGTAACTCAAGCTACTCCCCAAGTCTCAAACAAGTTGGACCGGTATCCGGGTTCCAACACAAGGTTCAAGGTGGGGTCCTAAAGTCCAACCCTAGGCTTGGTATCTGAAAATTGCTATTTTCAGACCACTTGGGTTTTCTCCTTATCACCTATGTTCACAAGGTCATGAGCTCTTCCTATGGTTTTGTCATGACCTAGTCATGACAAAACCAACTTAGGGGTCTAGCTATTTGGGGGATGTTACAAATCCCAATAAACAAATAATAATAATTTCGTCCTCGAAATTCAGGCTAGGCTTGCGGGGTTTTTTCACTAAGAGTGACTGATCGTACATCCCCTAAGAATTGAAACTATTCCTGGCTCGAAGAGCATCGACTATCTCTGCCACACCAGCTCTAGTGGCTCCCAGGTGTGCTCCTCCTGTCCATAATTTCTCCACAGGACCTTGACCAGCGGGACCTCCTTGCGCCACAAGACTCGCATCGTCGAATCATCTATCCTGACCGGGGTGACCTAGCTACCTTGGTCAATCTATCCTCGATGTTCCAAATAAACATGTGCCCGGAGTGAGGATGTGGTAACATGTGTATGAAATCCATAATTATATCTTCGATCTTCCAATCTAACCTGGGCAGATTCCTATGCCTCTAAAGTTCTCTTCACACGTTCAATTTCTTACTCTTTCAGGTACGTCCGAGTAATCAATCATTTCTATTCTATAACTTTTCCAGTTCTTACTATTGATGGAACTATTCGGATTGTCTAACGTCCCAATCATCCTTAAATTTTAATGGTGGTGCACTTGTGAACCTTTCTGAGTACATGTTAACCAACCACAATTAGTATCCATGTTGGTAAGACGACTCCAAATCATTTTCTACGTGGAGTTTGATTCATAAGTTATACGGGTAAAATCTTTTGAAACCCTAAGATTTTCACAAGTCAATTTCATCAAGAAAATATCTTCACGTTTATTCCACCAAATTCCTATCACTTCCATATATGCTAGTCTCGATCACTTTCGAATGGTCCAAGGTAAGATAAACTTAGATTTTTTTTCATAGTAAACTCAAACACTATATTCTAATTCCAAATAGTCATCGTCAAAGATCTTTGGTTACTCATCATCATAGCTCCCAAGGTATAAGGGCTATTATTGCAGTTAAAATTATCTACCAAGACAGGGCGTAATTTATAACGAATCATAAGTTAATGACTTCTTGTAAGATCCCCCTCCCGGTACACACAACACGGCCGAGGGGAGTCTTATGCCCAGGACAGCCGCCTTGCGGAAGCGCCAGCACACGAGCTAGCCTCCCCCACAAGACGCCTATCCTGCCGGCCAAACCAACTACACAGCGCCAACCCATCAATAATAGAAAGCATTAAAAACCAAAGATTCACAATAAGTAATAATGTCCAAAACAGTACAAAGAAAAGCAGAAAGCTACACAAGCTCCTGCAAATCATCAGAGTAACCAGCTAAATTCCCTAAGGGCTACATCTCAAAACACTCACCCGCCTCTGTCACTGACGGCAGCTAAGGTACCATAAACCCCAGGCCTGCACACCTGACCTGGCTGGCCTCCAGTGTTGAACGCTGCTATACCACTGAATGTGCTCCTAAAAAGAGGGACGTAGCAACCGTTAGTCATAAAGACTAAGTGGCTTCCCATCCGCTCCCCCGGCGGCTCCAAGGCACTGGGCGGAAGGAAAGGAAGAAAAGCTGCAATATAACAGTAATATACAAAGCAGGTGACGGGGAAAGTAAACTAGTGTATGCACAAATTCTAAGCTACACAAGGGTAAAAGGGGCTAATCTAATCATGTATAAGCAGGAGTATAATAAAGGAGTACAACAGTAAATAAACAGTAAGTAAAGCAGGTAAAGCAGGTAAAGCAGGTAAAGCAAGGCAGTAAGAATAGTAGCGACAAGTAATCAATCTCGTACCCTAACTTATATGAATGCCCATACAAACTTATAAGTTAGGATTTCCAGGAATTATAACTCATCATATAAAAGAGCCAACACTAATTTATATGATGAGGATCCGCAAGTGCGTATGCTATGCTATGCTATGAATGATTTATGCAATGAACTCACACACACGACTCTGTGCACACAGACCTTTGTAGTTCCCTCTATTTGAGAGGAAGCCAACCTCTCGGGTACCAACCGTTGTGACACACGGTGGTAGCGGACCGGGCCGTCCACTATTAGGCGGGTATGCACACTACCAGGCCTAGACCGCACGTACGCCTCGATGCTAAACAATCGCGGAGCTCTGCGTACTCTTTGCTGGAGTCCACCAGGCTTTGAGCTAAGTGGAAGGTGTCTTCGAGGAATTGTCATCCCGACACGCAGACAAGCTGGCCCCTCAGACCCCTACACACCCACTAAGTCCACGTACCGCGGTCGGTGTGACGACCTGCCTAGTACCGAAGACCTGCCATAATTATCCAAGAACTAACGGGGCTATCCTCCCCTCGAGCCTCCAGCTCGTCCAACCCAGTATACCACACACCTGTCACTCCCACTCTGGGAGGAGATACATAAATCCAATCTTACCCTACTATGGCTACTCTTGCCTACTTTAAATGTTATTGTAATTTAGGGTTGATCTTGGACTTCCCGAGGGTTACCCTGTAAGGGGCTCGCAACGGTACTAGGAACTACAATGGGATGACACCCCAAAGTTCCCTTTCTCAAGACACTTAGTATTATTGGTATCTACCCATAAGATTACCCTCTTATCATTTCACTTGAATTAAACCTCAGTGATTTATGACCCTCTAAGGGGAAAGACGATCTTTCGTCAATCCCGAGCACAGCCTTACCCATAGCTCACCAAGCACTCTCATCACCTAAACTCCTTTTTGGTGACCTCAACCTCTTCATCCAAATCAGGTACACCAACTACATCCCATTCCCACCAAATGGTCTACAAGTTATCTTCATTCTACTGTTTTACTATTCGCAGACCAAATGAGTTATATGAACCACATAAGGGGAGGTACTACAAATATTCATCCAATTGACTCAAGATTATTACCAGAAGACTATCATGATATTATAAGACTAAGCTCGACTTTTACTCAAGGGTTGTTTCTCATCCAACCCTGTTAGATTCAACATATATATTTAAATTTTAATACATACTACGCCATCAATCGTTCATTACATGATTTTCCCCAATATTTAGGTCAATCACCTCCAATGTTATATTAAAATCATAATAATAACCTTTACATATAATGTAATTAGGAGCACTATTCAAAACACAACTTGCCTAAAGTTTCATGCACATATTTATTGTCCTAGAGCGTCATCAAACAAGTGATCAATCAAATGGCTATATTAAACCCAAGACTTCTAAAATTTCTTCTAAGTGTTTACACCATATCCCAGCTCATTCAGAATAATCTTGATAGCTATTTACGGCACAATAATTTTATAACCTAATATTGACAAAACACAACAAGTTTATATCCGAAGATTATGAAATTTAAGAGGGATGTCCACATTGTCATCAACATTTATCTACCAATTCCAAACATCCTCCGATAAACAAAACAAGGTAAATCACCAAAATATATATAAACAAGGATCCATTTCAATTCCGATCTCGCTAAAGCCTCTAGCATAGACTCGCTTCTTTGTTACGATCACAATTTATTATTCACAAAATGATAATAAATATTCATCTAAAAATCATGAAATTCTACAGCGATATGCACATCGTCATCAACATCATCTCTACAATTTTGTTTTGAAGAACAACAAGTATCAATGAAGTTATTCCAAAATTCATCGAGACTTAGGCTACCAAGACACAGAATACTACGACTGAAATTCTGAGAGTTTCACTACACTAAAATTTACGTGCCACCCCATTCTGGAAAGTTAACAACAAGGGATACAATTTTTATGTTGAACCGAAGGTCCAATTCCAAGTGTTTCATCCTCAAATAAGCTCAACAAGCTGGCTGTGTAATACATGACAGCAAACTTACAAACCTTAATTACACAGTCTGCTTTCAAGGGTTATCTAGGGAGCTACAGGGCTCCTCAAAATATGTACAGCCACTCATCTCGAGGGATTTTCCGAGATCTACAACTTTCATGTTGAGCCCAAAACCTGAATCCCACTGCATCATGCCAAAATCTAAACTTGAACACAGCTGCGCGCAGAAAACAGATTTCTGCATTGGTCTGCAGATATAATTTCTGCACGCATCTTAAAGTAAATCTAATGACATTTGTTCATCTTCTTCCTCCAGCAAGGGGGTTAAAATGAACAGCGC
This sequence comes from Dactylorhiza incarnata, assembly GCA_033032865.1. Lineage (NCBI taxonomy): Eukaryota > Viridiplantae > Streptophyta > Magnoliopsida > Asparagales > Orchidaceae > Dactylorhiza > Dactylorhiza incarnata. Next base: position 8,434,926 of record JAWHQI010000021.1, on the reverse strand, counting down.
TATTTCCTCAAATACTCCCTCAAAAGACCACCAATCTTCACGAGATCAAATCCTCTCTCTTCGTATTGAAGAGAGGGGTTGATTGAAGCAAATCTCACGGCGATCGTCGCCCTAGAACGGAAGTTCTAGCGTGGTCTTCTCCTATGGAAACACCATAACTCACAAGGTTGGGTCCTCTTGGCCCAACATCTCTCCTATGTGATCTAAAGATCTAGCACCAAGGGAGAGGGGAGGAAGTCACCTGATTTTCGGCCGACGATCGCGGCGGTCTCCTCCGAGGCATGGCGGCAGTTGGCCAAGGCTGAATAAAGGGGTCCTGATCCACAAAAATATCAAACATATAATCAGTCAACATTACTCCAAACTAAAAAAAGAAACAACAGACGGTCGGTCAAGGTAAAAGCCCCAAAGTTATTCACGAGTTTGACTCAAATCTCCTAACAATAATTCTAACTGAAATGAGGAACAAAGATTAGACAAAAGAAATTCCAAACAGCCTGCTCATAAGGAAAAGCTACTTCCACGCGAGAAATTGAATACTCCCTGGACACAAAAACAAACTAACAGGAGTTTCCCCCAGCAACAATAAAAAGAGAAGTGGCAGTAGCTTTAACTGGACAGAAAAACAGCAATAGCCGGTCACAGACAACATCATTAAGATTCTCCAATATGCAGGTAATGGAACAATATTGCAAAGCAACAGTTGGCCAAGAGAAAACTGAAAACTAATTCTCAACAGTGAACCAGCAACACCCACAAGGAAATCAAAAGAGGAAGACAATAACATGCCATAAATAACAGCCCTAACAGAAGGAGAACAACCGGTCCATAACTGAAACAAAAGCAGCCGGCTAACCATAAATTGAAGCTAACAGGTAACTGGAACTACAACAGCCGACCAACAAAGGGTCAGTTAACTGGAACTGCAGCAGCCGACCAACAAGAAGGAGAGGAGGAGATATAGCAGCTAATACAAAGATAACAATCATAGTAGCTGCTAAAAAGACCAACAATCATATCAAAAGGGACAGCACAGCAGTAAAACCACCCTGAGATCTAGCATAGCAATATATGGAAGATCAATGAGATCTTGCCAGCCAACAAGAAGGACAAGCTATACCAATAAGAGCAGCTAACATACATACTCAAAACAGCCCCCTCATAGCCTTCAAATTAGACAATGCTCAAGGAGCAGCCCCCAAATCAACAAGGAAAGGAGCCCCAACCAAAACATATCAGCACTCCAAATCAACAAAGAAAGGAACAACCCCAAAGCAAAGAGGCAGCCTCCAAATAAACAAAGGACAGCAGCCTCATTTTCGAGTATAAACATCAACTTCCCCTCATGGAAACCAACTTAAGAAGCAGCCCCCCATATGATCAACACTTAAGTAGCATCCCCCACATGAACAACAAAGGAATTAAACATACATCAGGTTTTATAATAGCAGCCCCCTCAAATTAGACAAGAAAATAAGGCAGCCCCAAACCAAACAGCAAGCAGCCCGACTAAAGCCAACAGCAGCAGCCCCATAAGAGTAGAAAACAAAAAGGAAATAAGAGCAGCCCTCTAATAAAATACAGCAATCCTCACATCAGCCCCCTAACATAAGGAAACAGCCCCCAAATTAACAAGCATAAGAAGCAGCCCGACAGCATACCTGCAGTCCAACTCAACAAGGAGCAGCCCTGAAACCAACAACAAAAGAGGCAGCCCGACAGCATACCTGCAGTCCCAAGATCAAAGGAGGCAGCCCCAACAGAGCACCAGTACCCCCAATTCAACAAAGAAAGAAGGAGCCCCCAAATAAATAATATAGGGAGCAGCCACCAAACCAAATCTATAGGGAGCAGCCCCCAACAAAAAAAACATAGGAAGCAGCCCCCAAATAAATAATAGCCTCCCTTATTAGACAAAAACAGGAGCAGCCCCTAACTGGGATTCTACAATCAGCTCCGATGATGATATCAAACAGCCGCCTCACAAGGCAAATTTCGATAGATCAAAATAAACAGCAAGCCCAAAATAAATCCAGCCTGGGATCATGCATAACAGCCCCCAAACCAAAAACAAAACCCCCAAAATTTTTTACTAACCAAGATAAGGAGAGGCAGCCACAAAGATGTGAAAAGAGCCTTGCCAACAACCAAGGGAACACTACTAATCAAGAAAAAGAATACAGAAAAGAGATGGAGAGGAGGTAAGGGAAGAGTTTTCTTGCCGTGTGGAGTTGCGTTGGAGCATGAGCTTGCCGGAGAGAGATCGGAGAAGAGGGGGTTTCCGTGCGGCGCAGCTGGGAGGAGAGGGATCGGGGGTTTGGTTGCTGGTAAGTTTCTAACCTAACATATATATGTATATAACATATATTATTATTATTATTAATTAAAACATTAAGTTATTTCATTCAAACGCCCGCATACCGCTCTTGGGAACTCATAATTTGTTCCAGAAGGGCTCGTTACGACCGTCTCGCCGATACACATCTATCGGAACAGTCCATGATCGAATCCGAGTTCGTTTGCCTATTATATGCTCCCCGGAGCGTTTGCGACATAATTTGTCTTAAACATCAAAACTCTTCAAACGACGCCGGAATCGCAAACAGATAAATTCGTTGAACTCATAATATTGTTACGAGTCTAAAAAGACTGATTGGGGTCAAATGCGAGGTTGTTCCGCCTGTTTCACCATTTTGGACAAATACGCTATTCGCAGACCACATTATAATTACGCCGATACTTATCAGAACCGAGCGCGGACAGTTTTACTGAACTTGTATAGGCTTCACGAGCCTAACAAAACTGACTGGGGTGAATTCCAAGGTCGTTTGCTACGTATCACCTTCTTGAATAGATACGTTATTCGCAGACCGTGTCATTTGAGCTAACGTACGCACTATAATTCCTTCAAGGCGGTACGCCTCCTTCGAGTTTTATTGCTCAAATTATACTCTCCGGACAGCTCGGATCCCGATACAGCAAACATCGAGACAAGGAATAGAAATGGTACTCGCCGCGTTCGTCGAGTGCACTTCCCCGGCTCAGGTGCAAGCCTGGCCCTCACTACACCCCGAGCCCGAGTCAACTCGCTTGACCCAAAAAACACGCACAAGGGGTCTAGCTCGAATCGGGATGTTACACTTCTGAAAGCTTGCACGACCTAATTTCAGTTCCCAACTTCCAGAAAGGCATATGCATCCCGAAGTGATTAATCTTGGCAACTTACATTTCCAATGATTCAACTAAGGTCAAGCTGTTGTTCTCTCTACGATGTCCTTTCATTGTCCGGGTAACACCTCAGATCATCATTCCAAACCTACTTTTACACCATCTCATCTTTGTCCAAGTGACATCGAATATGGTCAACCTCAAAATCATTATTGTTCACGACACAAAATTTCTCTAACTTAGGTCTTAGGGAAATCCAAGTCCGTCATTAATTTGCCCAATATACAAAAGGTAAGCCCCAATAAACAAAAGATTAGCCTCTATATATTTTTGGGCGAAGTATCTTCAATATCACCATGTTATACTCATCCAAGGTATGCAAGCAATCCTTAGGGCACACAACCTTAGACTTGGGGTTCTATCTTGAGACTTGTTGGTATACTCCATACTTTAGACTCTTCAAGGTACCCTCTACGCCAGCCTTAAACATGTAACCCAATCCCAAATAGGTCTCTTCTTAACTTGAATTTCTTATCCGACCCTCAGTGTTTGTCATGGTGGTTGTCTTAATGTAATCCTGTCACCGGTACGAGGGTTGAATCTACGAGTCTCATCCCATTCTCCTTATGTGTCAAGTCTCTTTCTCTAGACTCTTTGGGGTATCCTCGTACCTCCACCAAAATTTATGCCTACGGTCTATTTCGGACTTGGTCACGGTATAAATTGTTAAGGTAAGTCACGTATCCTAGTGGGGTTGAGTCTAACTCGTTGACTAAAGGACTAACTAATGAGATCTTTGCAGCCGGAGGTATTCCCTGCTGGGGGCAAGGTTCGCCGAAGGCTACAAAAGAAAACTTGACACTCGTAAGGGAAAACTGACCAAGAAGATTCAGTTAAAAGTGGACCTTTTTTTTTCAATGTGATTTCCCCATATGGGCACATCATTGCTTCCGCTGCTTAGTTTGTCCTCAAACTAAACTCGCGCGGGGTGGCCCAGGGTTTGTGGACTTCTTTTCTTAGGATCGAGGTTAGCTCTGATACCACTTGTAAGACCCCATTTTTTTTTTTCTTTCCAAACACCGGGTCTTAGGCCCAGAACCGCTGCTTTGCGGTGACACCTTCACTCGGAAAGGTCGTCACTACAAAATGTCGATCCTGCCGGCCAAATCGATCACAAAGAAAAGTGCATTAAAGAAGACAAGTCCACAGAATCAACATGAAAATATAAAAATGTCCACATGATATAACTGAATAAAAAGATAACAAGGGTTACAATAATAAAGGGCTCATGCCCTGTACATCATATCCTCACTACAAGATCACTCGCGGAAGCTAACTCCTAATCACTCACTGATCCTGAATCCTGTGCTCCTGCACTATACTGGCCTGCCTCTGTCTGCACCGGCCTCTGGTACTGCTCCGTCGCCGCGGTCTCCTAAGATGATAAGGCCACCGACCGTTAGTCAAAAAGACTAAGCCAATCCCCCACCCCTCCCCCGGTGACACCTAGGCACCGAGCGGGAAGGATGAAGCGGAGGACAACAAGGGTTATATTTAAAAAGCAGATGACGGGGCATGATCTACAGGAAGTGTTCTAACACTACTCAAGTATATATGTACATAATCGAAGCAGTAAAAGAGCATAGTAAGAGCAGGTAAATAATAAGTAAAGTGCAGTAAGTAAGGACATATAAAATAGAAAAGTAACCATTGATTTATAGGAATGCCACACAAACCTATAGACCAAGGGGTCGTTTAGCAAGGCATATCGTATAAGATGTCCCATAACTGACTTATACGATAGGGGTAGGGGTTGAAATGCAATGTTTATGCTATGACAGGCAAGGTATCCAGTTATGCTATGTTCATACAAGTGCAACTCACCAACTTCGATATGCGAATAGACCTTTAGTTCCCCTTTTTTGGAGCTAGCAAGACTCCCAGGATACTCCCGTAGTGGCAAACAGAAGCGGTGGGTTGGGCCTCGCCCACCTCTAGGTTGGTATTCACACTACCCTACCTAGACCTATCGTACGCCTCAACGCAAAACTGTGGAGCATCTGCGTACTCTTACTGGCTGGACCACCAGACTTTCAAGGCAAAGTGTAAATTCCACACTTGTCGAGTCAACGTATTGACGTCGGTGTGAACGACCATCCAATACCGGAGACCCACCACCTTCATGCACATGCAACATGTTCTACTATCTATCTACATACTCCAAACATAAACCACCTGGGCTTAACTAGCCAAGCAAAAAATCATATTTGAGTCACAAACTCACCGGATCAACCATCCGCACAAACCACCACCGAGCCTACAACACGGGGTACCAAACCAACTAAACTCCCCTGACAACAGAGTGTGAGTGAATGCGTTATTAGTTAAAATTGAGCATCTTCTATACTCTTACGACTTATGGTTAATCTTGGACTTCCCGAAGGTTACCCTGTAAGGGGCTCGCTACGGTACTAGGAACCACAATGGGATGACACCCCAAGGATCCCTTTCTCAAGACACTTAGTGTTGTTGGTATCTACCCATAAGAACACCCCTCTTATCATTTCACTTGAGTTAAACCTAAGTGCTTTATGACATGCTAGGGAAAAGACGATCCTTCGTCAATCCCAAGCACTACCTAACCCTTAACTCACTAAGCACTCTTAATATATAACTCCTTTACCATCTATAATCCTTCTTGTTGACCATCATACCTTCTCAACTAAACTAGGTAAACCACTTACCTCCCATTCCCTCATAAGGATCCACTTGATTCTCAAATTTCACAGTTTTACTATACGCCGACCAAATGAGTTATATGACGCTCACAACTAGAGGTACTCCAAATATTCATCCAACTGACCCAAGCTATTTACTGGAGGTCTATCATGATGTTATAAGACTAATTCCAAAGAATCATATTTTTCCCTAATTAATTAATATTTATTTTAATTTCTCCAAACATCTGCCAAGTATGAAAATGAACATGAAGTGTAAGTAAATCTTATGATATGGCTCTCCAAAAATTATGATAAATCTATGGTGACTAAATAACATCAGAACCAGCATATCATATTTTTTCAGTAAGAAATTCTCCTCTAATTTAATTATTTATCATCTATCCAAAATCATAGTTTTATGAAGGAACCACCAAAAAGATCAACACTAAAATTATGGGAAAATTACCAAGCTCTTGTATTCACCAGAAAAGGCTACTGACTAAGTTTCAGGATTTAAGGAAATCATTTTCTCACTAAAATAAATAAATTAAGAAAACTTCAAATTAAATGAACTGTGATATAGCCTACTGATTTAAGTCTTCAAAAATTCTATAAAAATTTACAGAGCTTCCTAATGTTCAGAAAGGTCCTATCACCAATTTGCACAATTTAACAATGAGTTTTGGACCCTCAAATATTTTTCTTAAGTTTAAATCAAAACAAGTGCCTTGTGAAAGAAGTACTGATTAAATCATTTAATAAAATTCACAAAAATTACCTGAGGTCTAAAACATGATTATAAGGGCACAACCAAAGTATCATCATCCAAGACATTTTAAGCATGTAAATGTTTCTTATAAGAAGTTTCCCTAAAGGGGGTTATGTCCTAATTCAAAGGGAAAATTGACTCCTAAAATTCTTATAAAATTACCCAGTGCCTATTTACACCCTATGAATCTATCCACCAAGTTTCAAAACCATCAAAGGACTTTTGAACACATGGCCTTCACAAGGTTCTAAATACACACCTAGGAATAAAACTAGTGTTCTAGGTCTTAACCACCTCCACACCACCACATATCACTCATGGAGGTGTCTTAGGTGATCCTAAACCAGTTACCAAGGTTCCATCTCATGGTGAGGAGATTTGACCACAAAATTCCAAGATAAACACCATGCCCTAACTTTGTCCCAACTTGACCTAACTTGGGTTTACAAATTACCCAACCAAAACAGTCCCAACCGGGCTGATAGTTTTACCTAGGTCATAACATAACCCTAAGGAGCATCCACCAAAATTTGGAGGGCATTGGAGGTCTTTTGACCCACTAATTAATATATATATTATTTATGAAATTATTTCAAAAACCTTATAAAAAGGTTCTCCTAAAAATCCCATCTATGGATATGATGTGTGTAGGTATAAGTAGACTATGTTTCAAATCTCAAGTCCATATCATTTCCCAATCAAAGGTTATTCAAGAAATGGTGGCTGTCCTACACTAGGGACCAGCCCCACCAAAATAGACCTTCAGGGAGCTACAGAACTCCTTTTGGGGTGAAATTAATTTTAAAATAAAGTAGACTCCAAGGCCTACAACTTTGGCGTTGACCACATTTTCTGTAGAGGGGCCTAAGTATTTTTAATAATTAGATCTAGGTACAGCAAAATAAGTGACAGAAATTGCATAAACATTTATTTATATAATTGTTTCTGCGTTCGACGAAAAAATTGAATATCGCTCGACGAAAGCAGAACAACTCTGCGTTCAATGATCTTAACTGCGCTCGACGAAGGCAGAACAACTTTGCGTTCGACGAAATCTGAACAAAGCTGCGTTCGACTAATTAATATTAAAACAGCGCTCGGCTAAGTTAATATATAACAACGCTCGACTAATTAATAAATAACAGCATTCGACGAAAATGACATATAACAGTGCTCGACGAACGCTAAACACATCAGCGTTCGACGAAATATTTGCTCGACTAAATCAGAGCATAACAGCGCTCGACTAATACAGAGTTAAACAGCGCTCGACGAAAACCTTTCGTTCGACCAAATTTTAATATCCAGCGCTCGACTAAATTCTATTATAACAACGCTCGACTAAAGCTGAACACCTCCCATTCGACGAATTATTCGCTCGACATATTTCGTACAGCGCTCGACGAAACCAGAGTAAAGCTGCGCTCGACTGATTAATAAATAAGAGCGCTCGACGAACGCTGAACACATCAGCGTTCGACGAAATATTTCGTTCGACTAATTAAATGAAATAACGCAAATAGTAATAAACAGATCTGACAGTTCTCCGTCATCGTCCCCAATCATTGGATGGCTCGCAACAGCCCGTTCTGGGCCTCTTTGCGGGGTGATTTCCCGGCCACCTACGCCTCTTTCCGGCCGGCCAATGCCACCACCACCTCCGTTGAGGTGGTGGCCGGCGATAGGGGTGGTTGGCCGGCCGGAGGTGGTCGGATCTAATTTTTAGAGGAGGAAAAAGAGAACGAAACATACTCTTTCGGAAACACAATCCGAGCCCTATTGTGCATGGATCAAGCCCCGAAGTATGAAAAGATCTAGCACTAAGGGAGGAGAAGAGGATCGGACCTGTGTGGGCGCTTGGTGGCGTGAATTCCGGCGAGTTGCCATTGACGGTGCTGGATCTTTTGGTTCCATGCCGATCATTGCTCCTGGTGCTCGATTTCTTCGGGGAAGAGGGGGGTTTCACTCCTTTCCAACCTCTGAAGATGTTAAAAGGGTCGATTGAGGCTAAGAGTGGGGAGTTACTCGGATTGCCATTGATGGCCATAAGTGGAGATTTCAGTTACACTTAGGGGTGATGAATTGGCCATCAATTAGGCTAGGAAGAAGCTGAAAACTTCTCCTCTCCCCAAGGGGAGATGAATGGAGCCATTAACTGCTCAGATTGAGGGGTTTCTCCTTCTCCTCCATTAACTCCCCCTTCTTTCTCTCTCTTCCAAAATGGGCTTTCTCTCTCCTGGCTTACTCTATCCAAATTGAATTGCCACCTCAGCAGCATTGAATCCCCATTAGGTGGTGGACCACCTTAATTGGCTCTAGCCCAAGTGGATTGGGTCCAATTTGGGCAAATTAGATCATTTTGACCTAAATAAGGGCAATGGTAAATTGGTCAAATTGCAAGTCCCATGATGGGGCTTTTTGGTCCATTAGGCTCCTAGTACCCATATAAGGGTAGGGGCAGGGTCAATTTAGCATGGTGGCGGCCAATTGACCTTAATTGAGCTAGTTTGACCAATTTAGGGTTAAGGTTGACTTTAATCAAATTGGCCTCTTAGGTTGACCCCAATGGGTCACTGGTGCTTCAAGGAGACCTCTAATGGGTTAGGGATGATATTGTGGGGTCAAGGTTCAAGGTGGGGTCCTAAAGTCCAACCCTAGGCTTGGTATCTGAAAATTGCTATTTGCAGACCACTTGGGTTTTCTCCTTCTCACCTATGTTCACAAGGTCTTGAGCTCTTCCTATGGTTTTGTCATGACCTAGTCATGACAAAACCAACTTAGGGGTCTAGCTGTTTGGGGGATGTTACAAATCCCAATAAACAAAAAATAATAATTTCGTCCTCGAAATTCAGGCTAAGCTTACGGGGTTTTTTCACTAAGAGTGACTGATCGTACATCCCCTAAGAATTGAAACTATTCTTGGCTCGAAGAGCATCGACTATCTCTGCCACACCAGCTCTAGTGGCTCCCAGGTGTGCTCCTCCTGTCCATAATTTCTCCACAGGACCTTGACCAGCGGGACCTCCTTGCGCCACAAGACTCGCATCGTCGAATCATCTATCCTGACCGGGGAGACCTAGCTACCTTGGTCAATCTATCCTCGATGTTCCAAATAAACATGTGCCCGGAGTGAGGATGTGGTAACATGTGTATGAAATCCATAATTATATCCTCGATCTTCCACTCTAACCTGGGCAGATTCCTATGCCTCTAAAGTTCTCTTCACACGTTCAATTTCTTACTCTTTCAGGTACGTCCGAGTAATCAATCATTTCTATTCTACAACTTTTCCAGTTATTACTATTGATGGAACTAATCGGATTGTCTAGCGTCCCAATCATCCTTAAATTTTAATGGTGGTGCACTTGTGAACCTTTCTGAGTACATGTTAACCAACCACAATTAGTATCTATGTTGGTAAGACGACTCCCAATCATTTTCTACGTGGAGTTTGATTCATAAGTTATACGGGTAAAATCTTTTGAAACCCTAAGATTTTCACAAGTCAATTTCATCAAGAAAATATCTTCACGTTTATTCCACCAAATTCTTATCACTTCCACATATGCTAGTCTCGATCACTTTAGAATGGTCCAAGGTAAGATAAACATAGATTTTTTTTTCATAGTAAACTCAAACACTATATTCTAATTCCAAATAGTCATCGTCCAAGATCTTTGGTTATTCATCATCATGCTCCCAAGGTATAAGGGCTATTATTGCAGTTAAAATTATCTACCAAGACAGGGCGTAATTTATAACGAATCATAAGTTAATCACTTCTGAAAGCCCCAAACTACCAGAACTTTCAAATATAACTAAAGCTTGCACGACCTAATTTCAGTTCCCAACTTCCAGAAAGGCATATGCATCCCTAAGTGATTAATCTTGGCAACTTACATTTCCAATGATTCAACTAAGGTCAAGCTGTTGTTCTATCTACGATGTCCTTTCATTGTCCTGGTAACACCTCAGATCATCATTCCAGACCTACTTTTACACCATCTCATCTTTGTCCAAGTGACATCGAATATGGTCAACCTCAAAATCATTATTGTTCACGACACAAAATTTTTCTAACTTAGGTCTAAGGGAAATCCAAGTCCGTCATTAATTTGCCCAATAAACAAAAGGTAAGCCCCAATAAACAAAAGATTAGCCTCTATCTATTTTTGGGCGAAGTATCTTCAATATCACCATGTTATACTCATCCCAGGTATGCAAGCAATCCTTAGGGAACACAACCTTAGACTTGGGGTTCTATCTTGAGACTTGTTGGTATACTCCATACTTTAGACTCTTCAAGGTACCCTCTACGACAGCCTTAAACATGTAACCCAATCCCAAATAGGTCTCTTCTTAACTTGAATTTCTTATCCGACCCTCAGTGTTTGTCATGGTGGTTGTCTTAATGTAATCCTGTCACCGGTATGAGGGTTGAATCTACGAGTCTCATCCCATTCTTCTTATGTGTCAACTCTCTTTCTCTTGACTCTTTGGGGTATCCTCGTACCTCCACCAAAAGTTATACCTACGTTCTATTTCGGACTAGGTCACGGTATAAATTGTTAAGGTAAGTCACGTATCCTATTGGGGTTGAGTCTAACTCGTTGACTAAAGGACTAACTAAAGAGAACTTTGCAGCCAGAGGTATTCCCTGCTGGGGGCAGGGTTCGCCGTAGGCTACAAAAGAAAACTTGACACTCGTAAGGGAAAACTAACCAAGAAGATTCAGTTAAAAGTGGACCTTTTTTCAATGTGATTTCCCCATATGGGCACACCATTGCTTCCGCTGCTTAGTTTGTCCTCAAACTAAACTCGTGCGGGGTGGCCCAGGGTTTGTGGACTTCTTTTCTTCGGATCGAGGTTAGCTCTGATACCACTTGTAAGACCCCATTTTTTTTCTTTCCAAACACCGGGTCTTAGGCCCAGAACCGCCGCTTTGCGGTGACACCTTCACTCGGAAAGGTCGTCACTACAAAACGCCGATCCTGCCGACCAAATTGATTACAAAGAAAAGTGCATTAAAGAAGACAAGTCCACAGAATCAACATGAAAAATATAAAAATGTCCACATGATATAACTAAATAAAAAGATAACAAGGGTTACAATAATAAAGGGCTCATGCCCTGTACATCATATCCTCACTACAAGATCATTCGTGGAAGCTAACTCCTAATCACTCACTGATCCTGAATATTGTGCTCCTGCACTACACTGGCCTGCCTCCGTCTGCACCGGCCTCTGGTAATGCTCCGTCGCCGCGGTCTCCTAAAATGATAAGGTCCACCGACCGTTAGTCAAAAAGACTAAGCCAATCCCCCACCCCTCACCCAGTGACTCCTAGGAACCGAGCGGGAAGGATGAAGCGGTGGACAACAAGGGGTATATTCAAAAAGCAGATGACGGGGCATGATCTACAGGAAGAGTTCTACCACTACTCAAGTATATATGTACATAATCGAAGCAGTAAAAGAGCATAGTAAGAGCAGGTAAAGAATAAGCAAAGTGCAGTAAGTAAGGACATATAAAATAGAAAAGTAACCATTGATTTATAGGAATGCCCACACAAACCTATAGACCAAGGGGTCATTTAGCAAGGCCTATCGTATAAGAAGTCCCATAACCGACTTATACGATAGGGGTAGGGGTTGAAATACAATGTTTATGCTATGATAGGCAATGTATCCAGTTATGCTATGTTCATACAAGTGCAACTCACCCACTTCGACTATATTCGCATAGACCTTTAGTTCCCCCTTTTTGGAGCTAACAAGACTCCCAGGATACTCCCGTAGTGGCAAACAGAAGCGGTGGGTTGGGACTCGCCCACCTCTAGGTTGGTATTCACACTACCCTACCTAGACCTATCGTACGCCTCAACGCAAAACTGCGGAGCATCAGCGTACTCTTACTGGCTAGACCACCAGACTTTCAAGGCTAAGTGTAAATTCCACACTTGCCGAGTCAACGTATTGACGTCGGTGTGAACGACCATCCAATACCGGAGACCCACCACCTTCATGCACATGCAACATGTTCTACTATCTATCTACATACTCCAAACATAAACCACCTGGGCTTAACTAGCCAAGCCAAAAAAACATATCTGAGTCACAAACTCACCGGATCAACCATCCGCATAAACCACCACCGAGCCTACAGCCCGGGGAACCAAACCAACTAAACTCTCGTGACAACAGAGAGTGAGTGAATGCATTATTAGTTAATCTTGAGCATCTTCTATACTCTTACGACTTATGGTTAATCTTGGACTTCCCGAGGGTTACCCTGTAATGGGCTAGCTACGGTACTAGGAACCACAATGGGATGACACCCCAAGGATCCCTTTCTCAAGACACTTAGTGTTGTTGGTATCTACCCATAAGAACACCCCTCTTATCATTTCACTTGAGTTAAACCTAAGTGCTTTATGACATGCTAGGGAAAAGACGATCCTTCGTCAATCCCAAGCACTACCTAACCCTTAACTCACTAAGCACTCTTAATATATAACTCCTTTACCATCTATAATCCTTCTTGTTGACCATCATACCTTCTCAACTAAACTAGGTAAACCACTTACCTCCCATTCCCTCATAAGGATCCACTTGATTCTCAAATTTCACAGTTTTACTATACGCCGACCAAATGAGTTATATGACGCTCACAACTAGAGGTACTCCAAATATTCATCCAACTGACCCAAGCTATTTACTGGAGGTCTATCATGATGTTATAAGACTAATTCCAAAGAATCATATTTTTCCCTAATTAATTAATATTTATTTTAATTTCTCCAAACATCTGCCAAGTATGAAAATGAACATGAAGTGTAAGTAAATCTTATGATATGGCTCTCCAAAAATTATGATAAATCTATGGTGACTAAATAACATCAGAACCAGCATATCATATTTTTTCAGTAAGAAATTCTCCTCTAATTTAATTATTTATCATCTATCCAAAATCATAGTTTTATGAAGGAACCACCAAAAGATCAACACTAAAATTATGGGAAAATTACCAAGCTCTTGTATTCACCAGAAAAGGCTACTGACTAAGTTTCAGGATTTAAGGAAATCATTTTCTCACTAAAATAAATAAATTAAGAAAACTTCAAATTAAATGAACTGTGATATAGCCTACTGATTTAAGTCTTCAAAAATTCTATAAAAATTTACAGAGCTTCCTAATGTTCAGAAAGGTCCTATCACCAATTTGCACAATTTAACAATGAGTTTTGGACCCTCAAATATTTTTCTTAAGTTTAAATCAAAACAAGTGCCTTGTGAAAGAAGTACTGATTAAATCATTTAATAAAATTCACAAAAATTACCTGAGGTCTAAAACATGATTATAAGGGCACAACCAAAGTATCATCATCCAAGACATTTTAAGCATGTAAATGTTTCTTATAAGAAGTTTCCCTAAAGGGGGTTATGTCCTAATTCAAAGGGAAAATTGACTCCTAAAATTCTTATAAAATTACCCAGTGCCTATTTACACCCTATGAATCTATCCACCAAGTTTCAAAACCATCAAAGGACTTTTGAACACATGGCCTTCACAAGGTTCTAAATACACACCTAGGAATAAAACTAGTGTTCTAGGTCTTAACCACCTCCACACCACCACATATCACTCATGGAGGTGTCTTAGGTGATCCTAAACCAGTTACCAAGGTTCCATCTCATGGTGAGGAGATTTGACCACAAAATTCCAAGATAAACACCATGCTCCCTTTCTCAAGACACTTAGTGTTGTTGGTATCTACCCATAAGAACACCCCTCTTATCATTTCACTTGAGTTAAACCTAAGTGCTTTATGACATGCTAGGGAAAAGACGATCGTTCGTCAATCCCAAGCACTCTTAATGTATAACTCCTTTACCATCTATAATCCTTCTTGTTGACCATCATACCTTCTCAACTAAACTAGGTAAACCACTTACCTGCCATTCCCTCCTAAGGATCCACTTGATTCTCAAATTTCACAGTTTTACTATACGCAGACCAAATGAGTTATATGACGCTCACAACTAGAGGTACTCCAAATATTCATCCAACTGACCCAAGCTATTTGCTGGAGGTCTATCATGATGTTATAAGACTAATTCCAGAGAATCATATTTTCCCTAATTAATTAATATTTATTTTAATTTCTCCAAACATCTGCCAAGTATGAAAATGAACATGAAGTGTAAGTAAATCTTATGATATGGCTCTCCAAAAATTATGATAAATCTATGGTGACTAAATAACATCAGAACCAGCATATCATATTTTTACAGTAAGAAATTCTCCTCTAATTTAATTATTTATCATCTATCCAAAATCATAGTTTTATGAAGGAACCACCAAAAAGATCAACACTAAAATTATGGGAAAATTACCAAGCTCTTGTATTCACCAGAAAAGGCTACTGACTATGTTTTAGGATTTAAGGAAATCATTTTCTTACTAAAATAAATAAATTAAGAAAACTTCAAATTAAATGAACTGTGAAGTAGCCTACTGATTTAAGTCTTCAAAAATTTTATAAAAATTTACAGAGCTTCCTAATGTTCAGAAAGGTCCTATCACCAATTTGCACAATTTAACAATGAGTTTTGGACCCTCAAATATTTTTCTTAAGAGTAAATCAAAATAAGTGCCTTGTGAAAGAAGTGCTGATTAATCATTTAATAAAATTCCCAAAAATTACCAGAGGTCTAAAACATGATTATAAGGGCACAAACAAAGTATCATTGTAACATCCCATTTCGATCTAGACCCCTCGGGAGACATATGTCACTTAGAGTTGCATGAACTAGAAATTTATTAGATTCTGAATCTGGGTAAGGCGCGCAGCTGGGTTCAAGGCACTTTTTAGGCATGACATAGCAGGATTCAAACCTCGGGCTCAACGTGGAGGTTGTAGCCCTCGAAAATACCTTTCCAACGACTGGTTGTACGTTTTCTGGAGGTCTGTGTAGCTCACTAGGATTAAAAATCAAAACTGCTATATTTTGATCTCTGTCGCTAGCGCCTGGCGGTATCGCTACCACCGGCGCTAGCGAATCGTCTCAGCGGCCGTCGAGATGACCGGATTGTCTCAGTGGTTCCGTCGAGATGGCTGAGAAGGGCTAGCGCCCGGTGGTAGTGCTACCGCCGGCGCTAGCGGCCGTTTAAGAGTCACGGGATTTCTATTTGGTGCTGGCTTAAAATGCATAGGATAAAGCTCCTGGTGGAGTTTAGGACCAATAGGAAGCTGACATTTATTGGTAGAGTTTCAAGATTATGCTTGGGGATAGGTTTGCCATTAATGCAACCCTAAACTAATCCCACTACTTCATTCTCCCTTAAGAGCTGAACCCTCCCAATCAGATGGGATTGTTCATCTTCTCCTTCCCCTCTTCTTCTTCTTCTTTTACTCCCTCTTCATTTTCCAACCTCCCCTCAAGGTTTTGACCTAGGGTTTTGAAGGAGCAAGCTTGGAGGAGGATTTTAGCTCGTCCAACCGCCGCCATGCCGCCGAGGAGACAACCGCGATCGTCGGCCGGAAATCAGGTGACTTCCTCCCCTCTCCCTTGGTGCTAGATCGTAGAGAAAATTAGGAGAGGTGTTGAGCTCAAAAGAGCTTGGCTTGTGAGTTAATGGAGTTTCCTAGGAAAAGACCAAACCGGATCTTTCTTGTTAGGGCACCGATTGCCGCGAAAGTTCCTTCAATCACTTCTTCTCTTCAAAAGGAAGAGATATGATTTGATTTTGTTGAAATCCATGGTCAATGGAGGGAGTATTGGGTGGGAGAAGTTGTAATGACCTAACCCTTGTTTTTTTGGGGGAAGATGATGAATAGTTTCCTATTCAGTAGGCTGTTAATTTATTTAATTAGGTGAAAAGATGATGAGTGATTCTCTGTTAAAAACCCCTTATTAATTAGGGTTGTTAATTATATAATTGTGTGGTAAAAGTGATGATAGCCCCTTGCTAAAGAAAGTCAAATTATATCATTGCACTTGGTTGTTAAGGGAAAATTGTGCGCAGCTGGGTTCGAGCCAATTTTTAGGCTTGATCCCAATGGAATTATACCTCGGACTCAACATGGAAGTTGTAGCCCTCGGAAAGAGATTTCCAACGATATGTTATCCGTTTTCTGAAGTGACCTGTAGCCCCCTAAAGGTCCAGTAGATTGGACTGTCCAGAAAGCTGGATTGGGTTTAGTGCAGCTGTTTTTGCTGTCCAGATTTCTGCAGTTGACTTCATAGCAGATTTTAGGTAGGTTCAACTTGGATCTGGGTTTAGGACTCAACATGAATGTTGTAGTACTTGATGAGAGATTTCCAAAATGAGGTGTCACATAATTTGGGGTGGAGTAGAACTCCCAGAAATCCAGTTTTAGTAAACTGTGTCATACCATTTCCGATCTCAGTATTTTGTGGATTTCTCTTATTATATTGGTGGGATGCTCATGAAAATTGGTGGAGACATAGGTGATAACAATATGTACATCCCTGTTGAAATTCATAATTTATGATTAAGTAGTATTAAAGTTATTGCCATGTTATTTCACAACTTGAAGGGGATATAAATTTTGAATTTAAAGCCTGTTTGGGCCGGAATTTTGTACGAATCATGAATATGCTGGCATTGGTTTGCGATAATGATTTCAGATTTATTTCTGTTAAGATGACCCCTTGAATGTACCTTCAATTGTAGATTTATGTGGAATCGTAAAAAGGACATGAATGAATTAATATTCACATTGCTCGATAACCTATTGGATGATGTAGATTGGTGATGACCTCCCCATAAGCTTGATAGCTTTAATCGTGCTGAATCACGTTGTGATTTGTACTTAAGACGATTGAATATTGGTGATATGTTGGGGATTACATATTTAGTAAAATATGAATATGACACCGTACACAAGTAGTCCTACATATTTTCGTAGAGTAATTTCCATGATATACACTCGCCACCGCAAAAGAGTTATGATAACTCGGTATGGTTAACATTGATGGCTTGGGGTGGAGTATAGGGTATGGTTATATCTTGCGGTGATATGTTAAGGACCCTGTTGTTGGGGGCCTTGGATACTAGTTAGCATCAGTTGACTGGTATGATGTGAAAGATAAGAAGGCTCCGCTGTGTGTTCTTAGCGTCGAGCAGTACACATGATGTAGAGGTTTTGTGACGACGTGGACGTTACGCTAACGGAAACATATTCATCACCAAAAAGTAAACAACATAGGAGGGCTCCGACCAAGAGCGAACGAAAAGGGGTCGGTTGGCTCCCAAATCCGATAGAAAAATTAATATGCGGGACTCGATACAACGTCCTTAGGACCTACCTCTCCAACAAGCACACAACTCACCGTTAGCCGGACTCGATACAACGTCCTTAAGACCTACCTCTCCAACAAGCACACAACTCACCGCACCTACACAAGCATCTATTCCGTCAATCGATTTCTTTACAAAACGCAGCGGCAATATTTTGGAGCGGCGGTGAACATTCAAGCGGCGATTAAGCCCTAGTTGAGATTAAATCCCTTGTTAACGCTAAGTGCGCCAATCTTGGAGAGCAAACCAAGGCTAGGCCGAGTTTCGCTCCCGCACCGGATCTACCCGATCCGAACAACAAGAGATTCAATAACAACACTATTATTTCAGATCTTGCAAGCGAAAAGATTTAAGATCGCGGATAAAACGATTCGACAAAACCTCCACAAAATAATCGTAGAAAGAATCTCAAAGGGGAGAGGTTAACCAACCAAGAAAATGATCACACAAGATAGATGTGGGAGAATCGCTCTCTCCACGATTCCACCGGCGTCGCACCGAATGGAGAAGCACCCTTTCTTCCTTGGAGTCCCACCGCGGAAGTCTCGCCGGAGTCGCACCGAAGAGGATGGAGGGAGGCGGTCTTGGAGTCACACCAAGGAGAGAGGGGGGCGGCAAGGAGAAGGCTCCTCCTTGTGGCCGAAATCTCTAAGGGGGGGAAAGTTTAGGGTTTTCTTTTGACTCCTCAATAATCCTCATTCCAACATAAGACCCCTTTAAATAGGAGTTTACAAAACATCTTAACCATCCATGATGGAGATGAAATCTCATCCACCCGAATGGTTAAATACACACCAAAATGAAAATAAGAGTTCAAAATTAAAATTACAATCACTTTAATAAATATAAAATTATCATCTATTATGAATTAATTTTATATTTATTAATATAAAATAAAAGTGCATGAAATAAAAGTCTAATTCTTCATGGCGGTTTTGGCACGCCGCGGGCGGAGATTATAACGCGGTCGTCCATCAGCATCATCACGGCACCTCAGATCTTTATGGCGCAACGCCTCGGCAGCCGGGTCATCATCATCAAGGAGTGTCGGAGGGGACGCGCCATCAACACAGGGTCTCCGCTGTGTGTTCTTAGCGTCGAGGAGTATAGAGGCCTAGTACTGGTTGAGTCCTTGGGTGCTTGATAGCACGGTTTATGCATGGGAATTACATGAATATGCATGGTTCACACATGGTGGTGTAGTGATCATGGTTGGAGGATACTTGTGGTGGGTCTACGGGCTTACTAGTCGTGACACCGACAGAAGCCGGCAGTTAGACTCTAGACCGGTTGGGTTGGACTTTTGGTGCTCACCTACCCAAGTCCCCTTCTGTGTCCTTGGAGGCTCCGCTGTGTGCTCTTAGCGTCGAGCAGTACGCAGGGTCTCCGCTGTGTGTTCTTAGCGTCGAGGCGTACAGAGGCCTAGGACTGGTAGTGTTCATATCATCCTAGTAGTGCAGGAGCTCGTTCCACTGTCTCCGTCTGGCCACGACGGGAGATGCCTGAGCGGTTAGCTACCCTCAAAAAGCGAGAACTAAAGGCCTATGTCGACATAGCAAAATGCATGGGTGAGTTCATCATATCATAATCATTGCATTGCATTCATCATTCATAATCATAGCACCGCATCGGGTCCATCATATAAATTAGTATGGGATCTTTTATATGATGGGTTCCAGTTTGGAAACCTTAACTTATAAGTTTGTATGGGCATTCATATAAGTTAAGGTACGATATGAACTGCTTACTTCTGTGCTATTTCACTACTTACTTATACTCTGCCATTGTCATATACTTGTTAGTTGTTCTTATTATACCTGTTACCAGTACTTGCATTTATAACCATTGCTACTTATATACTTATGAACAGCTTAGTTAGTGCCATTGCAAGTACTTGGGTACTTATACAACCGACATATATAATCAACCATTCCTGTCACCTGCTTGTATATACTATTGCTTATATTGCAGCTTTTCTTCCCTTCCTTCTGCCCGGTGCCTTGGAGTCACCGGGGGTGCGGATGTGAAGCCACTTAGTCTTTATGACTAACGGTTGCTACGTCCCTCTTTTTAGGAGTGTTCATTAGAGCAACAGTGCACGGTGCTGGAGGAGGATAGTCAGGTCAGGATGACAGGGCCGAAGACCATGATACCTTGGCTACCGTCAGTGGCAGAGGCGAGTGAGAGTTTTGAGATGTAGCCCTTGGGGCATTTAGTTTGATACTCTGATGATTTACAGGAGATTGTGTAGCTTTCTGTCCTTCTTGTTCTTATTGTGAATCTATGGCTTTTAATGCTTTCTTTTATTGATGGGTTGGCGCTGTTTAGTTGGTTTGGCCGGCAGGATAGGCGTCTTATGGGGGAGGCTAGCTCGTGTGCTGGCGCTTCCGCAAGGCGGCTGTTCTGGGCATAAGACTCCCCTCGGCCATGTCTTGTGTTCCGGGGGGTCTTACAAATGGTATCAGCTTGCAACGATCCTGAGATAAAGAAGTCCATTAACCCACTAGGCCACCCCTGCTAGCTAAATCAGTTTGAGGACAAACTGATGCAGCGGAAGCGGTGGGGTGCCCATGTGTGATTCACATTAAGTATGTCCTTTTTTTTCCTACAGAAAGTGCCAACCTAAGCCGAACTCGTACCCTTACATACAAATGCTGGCTCACTCCGAGACAGTAATTGGTATTCCCATTCCAACCATTAGAGTTGGTTTGGCATAAGATTGATGCCAACCTAACTAGGATACCATTTTTGGCCGACTTTGCAGGATATGTCATGACATACCCTAACCTTATACTAATCTTGGGGATGATTGGACCAAGCAATAAGTGACCTTGATTGACTAAGGGAAGAGTTTAACGTGAGAGTAGATGCTAGAGACTCACACCCTGAGATTTCTATCCCAGATATGGAGTAATATTATCACCTTACCCAAAATATTAGGGCAATCTCAATGAGATTGGTGCCTGAAATCTATCATCAGCTTAGTAAGAGGCCACCAAGCATATCTTTTATACTGTATGTGGATACCTCTCACTTCTATTTATGTAGAAGGTTTCACATGGAGAAGTTACGATAAGAATTCGGATCCATAGAAGGCTCATTTTGGGATGGATGTGTTATTTTGATGGTAGAAGAAACTCAGTCGAAGAGATATGAGGGCTTATCTCTTCGTTTATTGGGCTAGTTATGTACCGTCTTCGATCCCTTGAGGAGTTAGAATCTTTGTAATTTTTGATATTAGAAGTTTTGATCCTTGAGAGTTAATTCACCTTAAGCAAGGCAGACTGCTAAGGCCGTGTTTGGGTTGATAGAAATTTTATTAGCGGAATAAGAGAGGAAAAGCATTTTTGAAGATGATCATTTTCTCTATATTGTCCCAAAATTATGTAGATAAGTTACGAGGGGAGTAGAAAATTTACACTTTGGGGATATGCAGCGATGTTGTGATAATATTATAACTGGGGAGTTAATGAAATTTTGTGCATGCATTGCGGGTATGATGATACACTACCCCTCTTGGTGAACATTCCCTTAGTGTTGTAATTACTTGACATTGGGAAATTAATAAATGTTAAGCGATGGAGTCAACAAGATTAATATGACTTGATTGATGATCTAAAATCCTAAAAGTTTTTATAAAATAAACATGCATGCCATGGATGATCGTTGGCAGGGATGGTAGGGCGCTTGGAATGGATTTGATTTAGTTTATCATATTGTGAAGTATGCCCTACTTTTGGTAGTCTCAATAACTCGTGTCGAAGGGAAATCATCCTGAGCCATGCACCTTGGCTCTTGTTAAGTTCAAACATATATAAATGTACCGGGTGATTGGATGTTATTTGCACATGCTCTCATTACAACGAGATGCAGCTTGGTCGTCGCCGTAAAATTTAAATTTATACATCACGGCTGGTATATGAGTGCGTCGATACGGGGATATATAGGGTAAGAACTCTAAGTCGAGGAAGATATGTCCCTAAGGTTGTGCTCATATGTGAGATGAATGTACCATATGTGCGGTGGAAGAAATTTTAGTCCAAAAACGTACGGGGGCTTGTCCCTTCGTTTATTGGCCTATTTACGTGCTGACTTCGTTTTCCCGTAGATCTTATTTATTCGAACAGTACGTGAACGATGATGATTGAATTCGTGATAACCTCTCAATACGGGTGAGCGCGCCAAGGGTGTTGAGACACGCCGTGAAGTGAACACGTGAATTGAATATGGAGGATAAGTTGCATTTACTTATTTAAGAAGAGATGAATGTCTTTATACGTACAGGTAGGTGTACGTGTAATTGTATTGCCTCGACAAGGCAGTCCTCTAAAGGCTCTGTGCCGAAACCCAACCATTGGATAAGATTTATGTTCACGGTTTAGGAGCCCTTAAATGAAATGAAATAAATCACGAGATAAAAGTAGCACAAATTTTTGAATCCGGTGCAAATCCAAGTAGAACTGGGAGTAGACAAAAGTAACAATTGACTCGAGGTCATGCGCTATTAGAAGGGAATGATGTGATTATAACCCATGCGAGGTGTAGAGTCATGCATTCACCTTAATTTGAGCCTCGTTAGCGATTCATAATGTCATGGCAAGTACGGTGGGGCAATTGCCTCGGACGAGATAACATTGATGGAAGCGATTAATAATGATATGGATAATGATGGTTGTACTAGAAGATGAGATAAATGCTTGCTTCTACTTTTTTTATACATAAGAGAGACGATCTTGTGGGTACAATAACTGTTTGGGTATTTGAGGTTTGACCCAAGGATATGACATGGTGAATTTTATGGTTGATCACCCGTTTGACTTTGGGGCCATCCTCATTTAACGCAAATTTTTGGATGCACGAAAGTGGTGATATTGAAAGTGCTACACGTTATTTGTATAACGATGCTTGGGATTGGAGGATTCAATTCATTTTTGCAAATCTAAAGCACATGACTCCTTTGTTGGAGGATTCAAAATTTTATCTGGAGGCACGAGTAGTAACCTCATGTGTATCCGGGTCACCGATCTTAAGGGGTTTAGATCAAAGGTGCACTGAGAGTTGGCTTATTAAAGCAAGAAAACCGCCTCTCCTTCTTCCCCTTCGTTCCTTGTTTGAGATGGTTATGATTTGTTATTCTAGGCTGGATTCACATGGGGTTGTTGCATATAGTCATATGAAATTTTATTTGGGGTTGGTTTGTATAATCCCAGTTAGGGGCTGCTATATAACATTCATGTTTGGATTTATCTTGGGGCTGCTTCCTATATATATAATTCCAGTTGGATTTGTTAGGGGCTGCTTTGCATCATTCATGTTTGGATTATTTTGTTGGGCTGCCTTTTATAAATTCTGTTGGGGTATGCTTAAGTATTTGGAATTTATTTGGAAATTCATGGCTAGTGGCTGTTTGTTTTCTCCTTCCAGGTTTTTGAAATTTGGATTTTGTTTGGAAATTCAGGAAATTTATTCATGGCAATCTCCTTATAGTGGCTGTATGGGTTAGCTCCAGGAAATTTCTTTCATTAAAAATCTCATCATGTTGGTGTTGTCAAGGCACTACCCTATATTTGTGCTAGAAAGTCCTTCCAGATACATGATCTACATTGCCTACAGGTTTCTTCCAGGTTTTCTTTGTTTTATCTTTTATGCTTGAAACTTTTTGGGAAATATGTTGGTGACTGTCAGGTTTTAGTGTTAGAGAATTTCCCTAGTTTCATGCTAAAATAAATCGCCTGATTTATGAATTTCTGGAGTATGTGCTAAAGTGTACACCAATGGCTTTTGTGATCTAAACTTAAACCCCCTAGCCTCAACTTAAATTTCGGGGACGAAATTGTTTCTTCGTTTATTAGATTTGTAACATCCCATTTCGCTCTAGACCCCTCGGGTGACATATGTCACTTAGAGTTGCATGAACTAGAAATTTATTAGATTCTGAATCTCGGTAAGGCGCGCAGCCGGGTTCAAGGCACTTCTTAGGCAAGTCCTAGCAGGATTCAGACCTCGGGCTCAACGTGGAAGTTGTAGCCCTCGAAAATACATTTCCAACGACTGGTTGTACGTTTTCTGGAGGTCTGTGTAGCTCACTAGGATTAAAAATCAAAACTGCTATATTTTGATCTCTGTCGCTAGCGCCCGGCGGTCGCTACCGCCGACGCTAGTGAATCGTCTCAGCGGCTGTCGAGATGACCGAATTGTCTCAGCCGTGCCGTCGAGATGGCTGAGAAGGGCTAGCGCCCGGCGGTAGTGCTACCGCCGGCGCTAGCGGCCGTGTAAGTGTCACGGGATTTCTATTTGGTGCTGGCTTAAAATGCATAGGATAAAGCTCCTGGTGGAGTTTAGGACCAATAGGAAGCTGACATTTATTGGTAGAGTTTCAAGATTATGCTTGGGGATAGGTTTGCCATTAATGCAACCCTAAACTAATCTCACTACTTCATTCTCCCTTAAGAGCTGAACCCTCCCAATCAGATGGGATTGTTCATCTTCTCCTTCCTCTCTTCTTCTTCTTCTTTTACTCCCTCTTCATTTTCCAACCTCCCCTCAAGGTTTTGACCTAGGGTTTTGAAGGAGCAAGCTTGGAGGAGGATTTTAGCTCGTCCAACTGCCGCCATGCCGTCGAGGAGACAACCGCGATCATCGGCCGGAAATCAGGTGACTTCCTCCACTCTCCCTTGGTGCTAGATCGTAGAGAAAATTAGGAGAGGTGTTGAGCTCAAAAGAGCTTGGCTTGTGAGTTAATGGAGTTTCCTAGGAAAAGACGAAACCGGATCTTTCTTGTTAGGGCACCGATTGCCGCGAAAGTTCCTTCAATCACTTCTTCTCTTCAAAAGGAAGAGATATGATTTGATTTTGTTGAAATCCATGGTCAATGGAGGGAGTATTGGGTGGGAGAAGTTGTAATGACCTAACCCTTGTTTTTTTGGGGGAAGATGATGAATAGTTTCCTGTTCAGTAGGCTGTTAATTTATTTAATTAGGTGAAAAGATAATGAGTGATTCTCTGTTAAAAACCCCTTATTAATTAGGGTTGTTAATTATATAATTGTGTGGTAAAAGTAATGATATCCCCTTGCTAAAGAAAGTCAAATTATATCATTGCACTTGGTTGTTAAGGGAAAATTGTGCGCAGCTGGGTTCGAGCCAATTTTTAGGTTTGATCCCACTGGAATTATACCTCGGACTCAACATGGAAGTTGTAGCCCTCGGAAAGAGCTTTCCAACGATAGGTTATCCGTTTTCTAAACTGACCTGTAGCCCCCTAAAGGTCCAGTCGAGTGGACTGTCCAGAAAGCTGGATTGGGTTTAGTGCAGCTGTTTTTGCTGTCCAGATTTCTGCAGTTGACTTCATAGCAGATTTTAGATCGGATCCACTTGGATCTGGGTTTAGGACTCAACATGAATGTTGTATTCCTTGATGAGAGCTTTCCAAAATGGGGTGGCACATAATTTGGGGTGTAGTAGAACTCCCAGAAATCCAGTTTTAGTAAACTGTGTCATACCACTTCCGATCTCAGTATTTTGTGGATTTCTCTTATTATACTGGTGGGATGCTCATGAAAATTGGTGGAGACATAGGTGATAACAATATGTACATCCCTGTTGAAATTCATAATTTATGATTAAGTAGTATTAAAGTTATTTCCGTGTTATTTCACAACTTGAAGGGGATATAAATTTTGAATGTGAAGCCTGTTTGGGCCGGAATTTTGTACGAAAAATGAATATGCTGGCATTGGTTTGCGATAATGATTTCAGATTTATTTCTGTTAAGATGACCCCTTGAATGAACCTTCAATTGTAGATTTATGTGGAATCGTAAAAAGGACATGAATGAATTAATATTCACATTGCTCGATAACCTATTGGATGATGTAGATTGGTGATGACCTCCCCATAAGCTTGATAGCTTTAATCGTGCTGTATCACGTTGTGATTTGTACTTAAGACGATTGAATATTGGTGATATGTTGGGGATTACATATTTAGTAAAATATGAATATGACACCGTACACAAGTAGTCCTACAAATTTTCGTAGAGTAATTTTCATGATATACACTTGCCACCGCAAAAGAGTTATGATAACTCGGTATGGTTAGCATTGATGGCTTGGGGTGGAGTATAGGGTATGGTTATATCTTGCAGTGATATGTTAAGGACCCTGTTGTTGGGGGCCTTGGATGCTAGTTAGCATCAGTTGACTGGTATGATGTGAAAGATAAGAAGGCTCCGCTGTGTGTTCTTAGCGTCGAGCAGTACGCAGGGTCTCCACTGTGTGTTCTTAGCGTCGAGGCGTATAGAGGCCTAGGACTGGTTGAGTCCTTGGGTGCTTGATAGCACGGTTTATGCATGGGAATTACATGAATATGCATGGTTCACACATGGTGGTGTAGTGATCCTGGTTGGAGGATACTTGTGGCGGGTCTACGGGCTTGCTAGTCGTGACACCGACAGAAGCCGGCAGTTAGACTCTAGACCGGTTGGGTTGGACTCTTGGTTCTCACCTACCCAAGTCCCCTTCTGTGTCCTTGGAGGCTCCGCTGTGTGCTCTTAGCGTCGAGCAGTACGCAGGGTCTCCGCTGTGTGTTCTTAGCGTCGAGGTGTACAGAGGCCTAGCACTGGTAGTGTTCATACCCTCCTAGTAGTGGAGGAGCTCGTTCCACTGTCTTCGTCTGGCCACGACGGGAGATGCCTGAGCGGTTAGCTACCCCTCAAAAAGCGAGAACTAAAGGTTTATGTCGACATAGCAAAATGCATGGGTGAGTTCATCATATCATAATCATTGCATTGCATTCATCATTCATAATCATAGCATTGCACCGCATCGTGTCCATCATATAAATTAGTATGGGCTCTTTTATATGATGGGTTCCAGTTTGGAAACCTTAACTTATATGTTTGTATGGGCATTCATATAAGTTAATGTACGATATGAACTGCTTACTTCTGTGCTATTTCACTACTTGCTTATACTCTGCCATTGTCATATACTTGTTAGTTGTGCTTATTATACCTGTTACCAGTACTTGCATTTATAACCATTGCTACTTATATACTTATGAACAGCTTAGTTAGTGCCATTGCAAGTACTTGGGTACTTATACAACCGACATATATAATCAACCATTCCTGTCACCTGCTTGTATATACTATTGCTTATATTGCAGCTTTTCTTCCTTTCCTTCCGCCCGGTGCCTTGGAGTCGCCGGGGGTGCAGATGTGAAGTCACTTAGTCTTTATGACTAACGGTTGCTACGTCCCTCTTTTTAGGAGTGTTCATTAGAGCAGCAGTCCACGGTGCTGGAGGAGGATAGTCAGGTCAGGATGACAGGGCCGGAGACCATGATACCTTGGCTACCGTCAGTGGAAGAGGCGAGTGAGACTTTTGAGATGTAGCCCTTGGGGCATTTAGTTTGATACTCTGATGATTTGCAGGAGCTTGTGTAGCTTTCTGTCCTTCTTGTACTTATTGTGAATCTATGGCTTTTAATGCTTTCTTTTATTGATGGGATGACGCTGTTTAGTTGGTTTGGCCAGCAGGATAGGCGTCTTGTGGGGGGAGGCTAGCTTGTGTGCTGGCGCTTCCGCAAGGCGGCTGTTCTAGGCATAAGACTCCCCTCGGCCGTGTCTTGTGTTCCGGGGAGGGGGGTCTTACAATCATCATCCAAGAAATTTTAAGCATGTAAATGTTTCTTATAAGAAGTTTCCCTAAAGGGGGTTATGTCCTAATTCAAAGGGAAAATTTACTCCTAAAATTCTTATAAAATTACCCAGTGCCTATTTACACCCTATGAATCTATCCACCAAGTTTCATAACCATCAAGGGACTTTTGACCACATGGCCTTCACAAGGTTCTAAATACACACCTAGGAATAAAACTTGTGTTCTAGGGCTTAACCACCTCCATACCACCCCATATCACTCATGGAGGTGTCTTAGGTGATCCTAAACCAGTTACCAAGGTTCCATCTCATGGTGAGGAGATTTGACCACAAAATTCCAAGATAAACAACATGCCCTAACTTTGTCCCAACTTGACCTAACTTGGGTTTAGAAATTACCCAACCAAAACATTCCCAACTGGGCTGATATTTTTACCTAGGTCGTAACATAACCCTAAGCAGCATCCACCAAAATTTGGAGGGCATTGGAGGTTTTTGACCCACTAATTAATTAATATATTATTTATGAAATTATTTCAAAAACCTTAGAAAAAGATTCTCCTAAAAATCTCATCTTTGGATATGATGTGTGTGTAGGTATAAGTAGACTATGTTTCAAATCTCAAGTCCATATCATTTCCCAATCAAGGGAGCTACAGAACTCCTTTTGGTGTGAAATTAATTTTAAAATAAAGTAGACTCCAAGGGCTACAACTTTGGCGTTTACCATATTTTCTGTAGAGGGGCCTAAGTATTTTTAATAATTAGATCTAGGTACAGCAAAATAAGTGACAGAAATTGCATACACATTTATTTATATAACTGTTTCTGCGTTCGACAAAAAAATTGAATATCGCTCGATGAAAGCAGAACAACTCTGCGTTCGACGATCTTAGCTGCGCTCGACGAAGGCAGAACAACTCTGCGTTCGACGAAATCTGAACAAAGCTGCGTTCGACTACTTAATATTAAAACAGCGCTCGGCTAAGTTAATATATAACAACGCTCGACTAATTAATAAATAACAGCGTTCGACAAAAATGACGTATAACAGTGCTCGACGAATGCTGAACACATCATCTTTCGACGAAATATTCGCTCGACTAAATCAGAGCATAACAACGCTCGACTAATACAGAGTTAAACAACGCTCGACGAAAACCTTTCGTTCGACCAAATTTTAATATCCAGCGCTCGACTAAATTCTATTATAACAACGCTCGACTAAAGCTGAACACCTCCCATTCGACGAATTATTCGCTCGACGTATTTCTTACAGCGCTCGACGAAATCAGAGTTAAGCTGCGCTCGACTAATTAATAAATAACAACGCTCGACGAACGCCGAACACTTCAGCGTTCGACGAAATATTTCGTTCGACTAATTAAATGAAATAACGCAAACAGTAATAAACAGATCTGACGGTTCTCCGTCATCGTCCCCAATTGTTGGACGGCTCGCGACAGCCCATCCTGGGCCTCTTTGCGGGGTGATTTCTCAGCCACCTACGCCTCTTTCCGGCCGGCCAATGCCACCACCACCTCCGTTGAGGTGGTGGCCGACGATAAGGGTGGTTGGCCGGCCGGAGGTGGTCGGATCTAATTTGTAGAGGAGGAAAAAGAGAACAAAACGTACTCTTTCGGAAACACAATCAGAGCCCTATTGTGCACGGATCAAGCCCCGAAGTATGAAAAGATCTAGCACTAAGGGAGGAGAAGAGGATCGGACCTGTGTGGGGGCTTGGTGGCGTGAATTTCGGCGAGTTGCCATTGACGGTGCTGGAGCTTTTGCTGCCATGCCGATCCTTGCTCCCGGTGCTCGATTTCTTCAGGGAAGAGGGGGTTTCACTCCTTTCCAACCTCTGAAGATGTTAAAAGGGTCGATTGAGGCTAAGGGTGGGGAGTTACTCAGATTGCCATTGATGGCCATAAGTGGAGATATCGGTTACACTTAGGGGGGATGAATTGGCCATCAATTAGGCTGGGAAGAAGCTGAAAACTTCTCCTCTCCCTAAGGGGAGATGAATGGAGCCATTAACTGCTCAGATTGAGGGGTTTCTCCTTCTCCTCCATTAACTCCCCCTTCTTTCTCTCTCTTCCAAAATGGGCTTTCTCTCTCCTGGCCGACTCTCTCCAAATTGAATGGCCACCTCAGTAGCATTCAATCCCCATTATGTGGTGGACCACCTTAATTGGGTCTAGCTGATGCGTGTCGGCAAGTGCACCGGTCGCTGTCAAGTAATAAATGTGGAGAATGGAATCCCCGGATGTCGGTCTCTTGAGGAATGCAGGTTGGGTGATCGAATCGCGTAGTGTGACTATTGTTACACAAGCGTTAACAAACACAAAAAAGGGCTTTGGTTGGTTTTTTCCTACTCTTAACAACAGTAAAAGAATTGCGGGTCGAAAACACCGCTTCGCAAGGTGAGATGGATGCGACGGCCGCGATGCCGTGCTTCGAGAGGTGGATGGAGCGTGCTCAAGTGCGAGAAGGTGAGGGTCGCAAACACCTCTTCACAAACGCCGTTAGCTCTTGCTAACGCGGATCGAACACCTTGTGTGCGTGAGTGAGTGAGTGGAAACGAAGTGATTCACAAGCAAGCAATGATGAAGTGCAAAGAAACATTCATTTCAAATAAACCAACATCAAACTATTCAGGTTTACAAGATTCAACAATTACAACGAAGGAAAGAAGGAAGAGATAACCGATGGGTGAAGACTAGCGGCCGTTCACGGCCGGAATGGTAGGTTGTCGGGCTACCTCCGGACTCGGGCGGACAATGCTTCCGGCGTAGAGAAACTGTCACAATTTCTCTACGTAGTTCCGTCGTCTTCTTCCTCAGATTTACTCTTCTTCTCGACGGACTGGAATGGAAAATAGTTGCTTGAGGGCTTGCGGATGGTGGAGAACGCTCCCGGACAATGGAGAAAAGCTTGGAATGGTTGGAGAAGACTTCCCCTTGCGTAGGAGATGAAGTGGAGGTGTCCAAGAAGGGTAGTCGGCGGCGTACGGACTGGGAAATCCGCTCCCGGCGGCTCGATCCCGACCTAAAAGCGGAACAGGCTTATATATAGGCGCTGAAATGAATACTGCGCACGGTCATTGGCGCACGACCAGTGGTCGTGCACACTGGAATTCTGCGATCGTGCGCGCTGCCTGGGCGGAGCCCTGTGAGGAAAGAAAATTATTAAATACATGTTCGCACGACCAGTGGCGCACGACCAGTGGTCGTGCGCACTATCGTAAGTGGTCGTGCGATAAGCCAAACAGAACTCATAAAAAGGGCGTTAAGTGCGCACGATCAGTGGCGCACGACCAGTGGTCGTGCGCAATAGAACCAGTGATCGTGCGCAGTGTTCCTGTACAGAATTGTACCGGGAATACCTGCACGACACCTGTTCCAGCATACAACACCGGTATAGCCACTGAAAGTGGAACTTAACAGCACATGAAAACTAATAACGAAGTTAAGCACGAAATCACACCAAAACGGGCCAAACGTGCACCTAGCATAGAATGATCAATATGAACTATAACAGGGCTAAAGTGCGGTGAAATGACTAAATAAACGGCCCAGATGAGTCCATAAAAGTGTATATGATCAGGACTCATCACACCCCCAGACTTACCTGTTTGCGCGTCCCGAGCAAACGAATCCAGTGGAGTGTGAAAACGGTAGTTAACATAGAAAATTACAAAGAGGAGTACGGTGCGAAGTAACATACGCATGCGAGTAGAAATTCTAGTAACAAGAGATTCTAACTATGCTAACTAGTTTACGAAAGTATTAAAGCGTAACTAGATATTTATCAAAACTCAGTTGGTGAATGATGAAGAATTCGAACAATCATGCCCGGTGTGAAAGTAACAAGACGCTAAGGCGGGTGTTGCACAAGGTCGGGGTTTAGGAATAACTCCGCTGAAATCCATCAACATCGTGAACCATACGCTCGCCCGGTCACACTCTCTCCACGGCGTTAGCAAACTCACAAGTCAAATCAATAGGGCTTTTAGGAGTATAATGGGGCTTAGGCTGCGGTATGATATTCAAATTTAAACACGATGGCTACGCAACCCAAGTGAGCTAACAGAACGATGCACCACACAGAACCAAAAATAACGCTCGTGTGACACACCCCCAGACTTATCATGAAAACTAGGTGTGCACACGGCCTACTTCACAATCACCAACAAATTTTCTATTTAGCTCGGGAGGATTTCTTTTCAATATACTTTTTCCAGATTATTTTCTTCTTTTTTACAATATACTTTTCTTCTTTTACTTATCCCCCAGTTGGAACAATTTCAGCGAAATGGCGTTAATTTCCCCTTCTCATCACAACGATTCCATACATCACACCAAATGTAGAAAATGAGTGCAGATAACATCTATTTGGTTGCGACAGTGGGATAAGCTTCGGGCTTTGGTGGATGAGGAGGAGATGATCAAAGGAGTGGTAGGCACAAATTTGGCATGCAAAGGTGAGCGAAAAGGACAGGGAATGACAAGGCTCAAACTAGCCAAAAGGTGGCCTACATCACGTTTAACTCGATGAATCACTCTCGCCCATGCTTCGAGAGTCGCTTGGGGCAAGTTCTTAGCCCACGAGAAAGATAAACCTTCCTCCCGACTCGAGCAACACACGACTAGTGCTCGTACACACACAACACCGGGTTATCGTCAATTTCATTCACATTCACCACTTGAGTATCATAAATCTAAATCTACGCAAAAATACTAAACATAAATTAGATGCATAAAGATAATCTAGTTTTACTCGAATTCTACCATAGCATGCGAAGTGACTAGAACACTACACGAGTCATCATCGCGCTCCTAATAGTAATTACTACGTTAACATCTTATTTCACATTCCAACCAAAACACGTCTTTCGGAAACACACAAATAGGTAAACGCGCACACATGTGGGTGAAGTGGTGCGAGAAACAAGAAAATGATAATGATGAAAATAAATAATACACAAACTTTTAATATGCAGTACAACTCGTGCAAAGTGGATGACAACATACTCTCCCCCAGACTTAGTCTAAACAATACATCACAGAAATTGGAAGCTATGGAGGGGAAGAAGTGTTACCCAATGCTCAGAATTGAGCATACCAGACGATTGGCGTTCAAGATCAAGCGCAGTCCGCAGCGTCCGCACCAAAGAACACGAGACACCTGCAAGCACAAAACTAAAAACAGCGAAAAGCAGATATAAAAACTGAACAAAGCATGCTAGAAAAGAAATAAAATCAGGAAATCTGGGTTGTCTCCCAGTAGCGCTTTTATTTAATGTCCGTAAGCTGGACCAAATACCTGTATTAACATTGTTTATATAGTGCAGGAATTAAATAAAAGAAGTTCACAAGCAATTTCACAAACTCAGATCACACAAATCAGCTATAAGCGCTCTTATGGTGCGCGTCTCCCGTAGCGCGTAAGAGGGAGGTGAAGGCTTTAGGGCCAACACTGGTGTCACCCAGTGTTCCCCTGACCTCCGCCCTCTTGCCACGGAGAGCGGCAGTGTGAGCTTCGTGCAGAAGTTTCTCCTGTTTAAGTTTCGTGACAGTCGGGGACTGCCACCGTTGAAAGTTTTCAGATTTTTCCGCCTTGGTGGCGGGTGGCGTCACTTCCGGCATCGCGGTGACTACCGGATCGGCCCAGGAGATGGAGCGCTTAAATTGTTTATTACAGGAATCAAAACAAGAAGATAATGGGGCATTGTCCCGAACTAAATTCAAGTCAATGTTTTTCGAAATGCAGTCTTCTTCCTTCTCGGAACCAAATTCTCTCCGAAGATCAACTTCTTCTTCCTCACTAGACAGGTGCTCCTCCTTTTCTCCTTCAATTGATTCTTTAACTTCTTCATGTCCTGCGCAGCTCAAAGATTCATCAAAAATAAAAAGAGGGGGAGGAGTGGATGTTTCAGTTGTAGCTTCGGGGCAAGTGGGCTGCGGCACCTTATTGGGTAGGAAGACACACCCCGTAACGAAATCAAGGGTGGCACCGCTCTCTTTCAAGAACGGCACACCCAAGATAGGGATAAAGTGATTTTCCTGAGGGCCCAACACCTGAAAATCAGCAACCACAATCGTCCCCTCAACTATCACCTCTACATTTTTCACTTCCCCCTCAGATTGTATAATAGTCCCATTAACAAGCATAAGGGATTTCCTTTCCTCCATGTTCATCTCAAGTTGTAGTTTAGCAACATCTTGCAACGCAATGACGTTGCAGGAGGAACCGGAATCGCATAGAGCTTTCGTTTCAATATTGTTGATGGAACAGGAAATCACCAACTCACTTGGATCAGCCTCTACCACATCACCAAGACTCTTCCCCTGATCTATTGGGTTCTTTTCCGTGTTGCTAGGAAGGGTCCCCTGCGACCGCTCGGTTAGCACTTGGGCCAATTGGCCCAGCTGCATTTCCAAGTTTCGCATGGATGCGGTTTGGTTCACCATATTCGAGGTAGCCGCTTGCATGAATTTCTCCATCATCTCCTCCAGATTACTCCTTTTTTGGGCAGGGGGGGCTTGGTTATAATCCGGGTGTGGTGGCCTCGGTTGGCTCCCGGAGGCGTAAGCATCGTTTTGATGCTGCCCCGGTGCCCATCGTTGGCCAGGCGTGTTTGGGTTCCACGAGAAGTTCGGGTGACTTCTCTCTCCCGGATTATAAGCATTATTAAAAGGCGCCCCCTTAGGCTGATTTCCTACATAATTAACAGATTCATTCAAGGTTAAGTGCGCGAAGTCACCTGCTACGTTGTTCCCTGAACATTCATACGTGTGGTGGGCTCCGCCTCCACATCCTTCGCAAGTAATGACAGCAGCAGGCGCGGGAGTAGGAGGAAGTGATTCAACCATAAAGAGACCACGGCCGCTTCTTGGAGCATTTCTCCCTGCAGTCCAGAATGTACTGTGGGAGGCAGTGTCGCGCAGAATCCGAAGGGCCTCCTCTGGAGTGTGGTTCATTAAAGTACCACCTGCCGCAGCATCGATCATTGCCCTGTAGTTGGGCTCGATCGCAAAGTAAAATGTTTCGACCACATTCCACGGTTGAAGCTCGTGGTTCGGACAACGGCGGAGAAGATCGCTAAGGCGCTCCCACGCCTCAGCAAGGGTCTCCTGGTCAAGTTGGCGAAAGGTGGCGATCTCCCGCCGCAAGCTCACGATCTTATCCACAGGGTGGAATTTAGCAAGGAACTTGGATGCGAGGGCATCCCAAGTCGCAGCAGTCCCGGGCGGAATGGAGTGGAGCCACACCTTGGCTTTGTCGCGGAGTGAGAAGGGAAACAACCTAAGCTTGACCGTGTCGTCAGTAATCCCTGCGTAGCGGAAGGTTCCACAAATATCAGAAAACTCCGCCAGATGCAGATGCGGATCTTCGCTGGCCAACCCAGAGAACTGAGCGTTGTTCCGGATGATGTTCAAGATCGCAGGTTTGATCTCAAACTGATTGTTCATAATATTGGGCCCAAACCCAGGATACACACTCCTAGCAGTTGGAGTGGTGTAGTCTCTCATCATGCGGGGTCGAGGCCTAACCGCCTCCTGCTCATCTCCAGGCTGGTGTTGCCCCTCGTTGGGCACTCTCGCATCAACATCATTTGGGTCTACCTGATCACCCATTGCCGCTTGTACGGCAGTAGCGCGCCTTCGAGCGTGAGCGGTCCGTTCGATTTCCGGATCAAAGGGTACGAGTTCCCCTACGGCTTGTCTCTGCATGCACGATCACAAACAAAAAGAAAAACAAAGAAAGTCAAAAACAACTGCTCGTATAACGAGAGTCACAACACAAGATGATACACGCTGCATTCCCCGGCAACGGCGCCAAAAACTTGATGCGTGTCGGCAAGTGCACCGGTCGCTGTCAAGTAATAAATGTGGAGAATGGAATCCCCAGATGTCGGTCTCTTGAGGAATGCAGGTTGGGTGATCGAATCGCGTAGTGTGACTATTGTTACACAAGCGTTAACAAACACAAAAAGGGGCTTTGGTTGGTTTTTTCCTACTCTTAACAACAGTAAAAGAATTGCGGGTCGAAAACACCGCTTCGCAAGGTGAGATGGATGCGACGGCCGCGATGCCGTGCTTCGAGAGGTGGATGGAGCGTGCTCAAGTGCGAGAAGGTGAGGGTCGCAAACACCTCTTCACAAATGTCGTTAGCTCTTGCTAACGCGGATCGAACACCTTGTGTGCGTGAGTGAGTGAGTGGAAACGAAGTGATTCACAAGCAAGCAATGATGAAGTGCAAAGAAACATTCATTTCAAATAAACCAAACATCAAACTATTCAGGTTTACAAGATTCAACAATTACAACGAAGGAAAGAAGGAAGAGATAACCGATGGGTGAAGACTAGCGGCCGTTCACGGCCGGAATGGTAGGTTGTCGGGCTACCTCCGGACTCGGGCGGACAATGCTTCCGGCGTAGAGAAACTGTCACGATTTCTCTACGTAGTTTCGTCATCTTCTTCCTCAGATTTACTCTTCTTCTCGCCGGACTGGAATGGAAAACAGTTGCTTGAGGGCTTGCGGATGGTGGAGAACGCTCCCGGACAATGGAGAAAAGCTTGGAATGGTTGGAGAAGACTTCCCCTTGCGTAGGAGATGAAGTGGAGGTGTCCAAGAAGGGTAGTCGGCGGCGTACGGACTGGGAAATCCACTCCCGGCGGCTCGATCCCGACCTAAAAGCGGAACAGGCTTATATATAGGCGCTGAAATGAATACTGCGCACGGTCATTGGCGCACGACCAGTGGTCGTGCGCACTGGAATTCTGCGATCGTGCGCGCTGCCTGGGCGGAGCCCTGCGAGGAAAGAAAATTATAAAATACATGTTCGCACGACCAGTGGCGCGCGACCAGTGGTCGTGCGCACTATCGTAAGTGGTCATGCGATAAGCCAAACAGAACTCATAAAAAGGGCGTTAAGTGCGCACGATCAGTGGCGCACAACCAGTGGTTGTGCGCAATAGAACCAGTGATCGTGCGCAGTGTTACTGTACAGAATTGTACTGGGAACACCTGCACGACACCTGTTCCAGCATACAACATCGGTCTAGCCACTGAAAGTGGAACTTAACAGCACATGAAAACTAATAACGAAGTTAAGCACGAAATCACACCAAAACGGGCCAAACGTGCACCTAGCATAGAATGATCAATATGAACTATAACAGGGCTAAAGTGCAGTGAAATGACTAAATAAACGGCCCAGATGAGTCCATAAAAGTGTATATGATCAGGACTCATCACTAGCCCAAGTGGATTGGGTCCAATTTGGGCAAATTAGATCATTTTGACCTAAATAAGGGCAAGGGTAAATTGGTCAAATTGTAAGTCCCATGATGGGGCGTTTTGGTCCATTAGGCTCCTAGTACCCATATAAGGGTAGGGGCAGGGTCAATTTGGCATGGTGGGGGCCAATTGACCTTAATTGAGCTAGTTTGACCAATTTAGGGTTAAGGTTGACTTTAGTCAAATTGGCCTCTTAGGTTGACCCCAATGGATCACTGGTGCTTCAAGGAGACCTCTACTGGGTTAGGGATGATATTGTGGGGTCAAGGTTCAAGGTGGGGTCCTAAAGTACAACCCTAGGCTTGGTATCTAAAAATTGCTATTTGCAGACAACTTGGGTTTTCTCCTTCTCACCTATGTTCACAAGGTCTTGAGCTCTTCCTATGGTTTTGTCATGACCTAGTCATGACAAAACCAACTTAGGGGTCTAGCTATTTGGGGGATGTTACACCTCTGGCCTAACACCTTTCTTCTTTATAGGATGCCGAGACCGCAAGGGAGCTTCAAGCTCTCATCTCTAGCCTGAAAAACAAGGTCACGAGGCTAAAAACTTACCACCAGGAATTGATCCGCGCCACCCTCCCCTCGTCCCCTCGCGCTTGAAGAACGAACAGCGAGCCAGGGAGGAGGAATCGTGAGAAGCCTCCGTCACTGTGGCCCGGTACATCTCTCAGGCTATGCAGGGAGCTGACCTGCTTTCTGCCGAGGCGACCGACTTGACGATCGAGGATGTGGTCCTGGAGCTATTCATGCCAGCCCCGCCACCCGCGGATAGCGAGGATGAGCCATCCGCCGGTGATCATTAAAACTTGTATTTTACTTTTTTTTATATTTTTTGGCTGGCGAGATCGCCGCGACCTCTGTAACTGACTAAGTGAAATAGAAATGAATGTTTTTGCCCACTTGCTTATTGTACTTTCGCTTTTTATATGTTTTGTTGTTTTTCTCGTGTTTATATCATGCTACGCCTTTTTTATCGCATTCGCCGTGCTCGCGCCCACCTACCCGCGTAGTCTTCCTCGGCACAGGACTCGTACTCATAATTACCTCCTCACCATTTTCGCCTACCATAGGCTCGCGGGTTTCAGGACCAACCCTTCGAGTCTTCATCTCGTAGGAAGCGAGCCTTCACCCCTTTGACTTCGGCGAGCGAGATCCCTATATGGCCTCTCGTATTGTCCTCAGGGATTTGAGTGATCCTTCTTACAACCATCTTTTATGCTAGCGAGTGCTCGGCCTGCCTGTCTGGGTAGCCACTCTGTTGACTTCCTCTTCTATGTTTTGCGAGGACTCTATCTCACGGGAGGCCTTCTTCCCACAACACGTGGGATGAGCTCCCCCTTCCCTTGCTATGCGAGGTCATCCTTTCTCGCCGAGCGAGACGACCCTTTTCTGGTAACCTTGCCAGCCTCTCTAGAGATCAATCTGACCTAGCGTCTATGAGATCCCGGCAGCGGAATCAATCTGGGGCATTCCAGCACCAAACTTGCTTACTTGCCAGCTTCTCTAGAGATCAACCTGACCCACCACCTATGAGAGCCCGACAGCGGAATCGATTTGGGGCATTCCAACACAAAAGGACTTGTTACCCTGCCAGCCTCTCCAGAGATCAACCTTACCCACCGTCAATGAGAGCCCGATAGTGGAATCGATCTGGGGCACTCCAGCACCAAAGGACTTGTTACCCTGCCAGACTCTCCAGAGATCAACCTGACCCTCCATCTATGAGAGCCCGGTAGCGGAATCGATCTGGGGCATTCTAGCATCAAAGGACTTGTTACCCTGCCAGCCTCTCTAGAGATCAACCTGACCCATCGTCTATGAGAGCCCGACAGCAGAATCGATCTGGGTCATTCCAACACCAAAGGACTTGTTACTCTGCCAGCCTCTCCAGAGATCAACCTGACCCACCGTCGATGAGATCCAGGCAGCGGAATCGATCTGGGGCATTCCAGCACCAAAGGACTTGTTACCCTGCCAGCCTCT
Organism: Dactylorhiza incarnata; assembly: GCA_033032865.1. Lineage (NCBI taxonomy): Eukaryota > Viridiplantae > Streptophyta > Magnoliopsida > Asparagales > Orchidaceae > Dactylorhiza > Dactylorhiza incarnata. The sequence continues at coordinate 8,395,984 of JAWHQI010000021.1, read as the reverse complement.
CCAGAGATCAACCTGACCCACCGTCTATGAGAGCCCGATAGCGGAATCGATCTGGGGAATTCCACCATCAAAGGACTTATTACCTTGCCAGCCTCTCTAGAAATCTACCTGACCCACCATCTATGAGAGCCCGACAACGGAATCAATGTGGGGCATTCCAGCACCAAAGGACTTGTTACCTTGCCAGCCTCTCCAGAGATCAACCTGACCCACCGTCTATGAGAGCCTGACAACGAAATCGATCTGGGGCATTCCAGCACCAAAGGACATGTTACCCTGCCAGCCTCTCTAGAGATCAACCTGACTCACCATCTATGAGAGCCCGACAGCGGAATCGATCTGAGGCATTCCTGTAAGCTTATAAGGTTTGTAGTCAAAATCACCTAGAGGGGGGGTGAATAGGTTCCTCTTAAATTTTCCTTTAATTCGTATGACTGATTTCTGGTTTGGAGCAAGCAAAAGATCAAACACACAGAAAGCACACAAGCATGTATAGAGGTTCCTCAAGACAGGGTGTCTTGAGTAGTCCTCTTTTCCCCTCCACCTTTCTAACAATGTGTTAGACAAGGCCAACTCCTCCAAACTTGGCTCAAAGATCTTACAACTCAGATCCCTCAGGATCTCTCAGGTTTTCCCAAACCCCACCTCAGGCTCAGCAGCCCTACAACTTAGATCAACTCCTGATCCTACAGCTCAGACATCAGCAGGTCCTACAACTCAAACCATAACAGGTCCTAACTCAGGCTAAACAGCCCTACCTCAGATCAGCTCCTGATCCTACAGCTCAGACCTCAGCAGGTCCTACAACTCAAAGAATTCCTTATCCTACAGCTCAGGCTATGAAGCCCTACAACTCAGATCAACAGATCCTACACTCAAGACTTCAGCCCTACAACTCAGAACCCTCAGGTTGCTACAAACTCAGACCAAAAGGTCTTACAACTGAGGCAAAATGCCCTACAGAAAAATGGATTAGAAATATTCTACAGCAGAGGTACTCTCATGTAGATCCTGCACAGTCTGTGCTTCCTGTAGCTGAAGATGTTGATTACAGCCACACCTTGATCTTCCTCTTCAATAGAGTGATGGAAGATCACATTGCCCCTTCTGGTGGAGGAGCTATCTTCTTCTCTCTTATTCTTCTTCTCTTTCAGCGAGCAGGAAGAAAGTCGAGAGCAGCAGTCGTCAATGGCGAATCGAGATTTTGCATGCAACTGGCCGGGGCATGGAAAATGCCCTAACACTTTCTTTTATATTTCTTTTTATCTTCAACGGCTCTAATTTGATCTCCCAAGAAGTATGGGAGAGATCGGTGGTCCCCTGTAGCTTTTCTGTAACTTGCCCTAGCTGCAGGTCATGCCGCCCTACTTATCCGTAGAGAAGGTATGCGCTCGACGAATGCACTACACTCTGCATTCGACGAACCCGCTGTATCCTGTGTTCGATGAACTTGCCAAACTCTACGTTCGACGATCTTGCCAAACTCTGCGTTCGACAAACTTGCCAAACTTTGCATTCGATGAACTTTCCTTGTCTCTGCATTCGACGAACAACACTCTGCGTTCGACGAACAGTGTTCTTCTCAGCGGCTCCTTCTTTGGTCTCGTCTCAGCGGTCGACGAACAGTGTTCTGCGTTCGATGAACAACACTCTGCGTTCGATGAACATGCCTTTTGTGTCTTCTCAGCGGCTCCTTCTTTGGTATCGTCTCAGCGGTCAACGAACTTAGCCCTTCGTTCGATGAACAGCATTCTGCGTTCGATGAACAAGCCGATTCTCAGCGTTTAATGAACTTATCAACTGAGACACCTTCTTCTCAGCGGATTCGCTGAGATGGCTCCTCGTCTCAGCGGTTTTGACCCTTCGTCTCAGCGGTTCTGCTGAGACAAATCTTCATCTCCTTGTAGATGATTTCTTTACATCTAAGGGCATGTTTGGCCCTTTCTTTTGAGTCACCTGTACCTGTATATACTACACAAGTATAGCTTTATCAAATACAATATGTCCTTAGCATTGAGAGTGATGCCTCTTCAAATAAAGGTAATATTGAGGGCAATATTCCCAACAATGTCCCCCTATTTGAAGAAGGCAGAACATCCCCAATGCTAAGGACATTAACAGCAAAAACATATCACAAAAATGATCTGTAGCATGGGCCCTAACATCCTAGGCATTTGCCCTATCTAGCATTGGCCTATCCTAAGCATTGGCCCAATCTCCCCCTTTCTGGTTTCTTCAATTATTTAACCTTCTATGGATTGGGAGGAAACATCTATAGATCCCTTTGGATCAACTTATAGGTCAACCTATACACTCTTAGCATTTGTCATCTCCCCCTCAACCTGAGTAGGGAATTTGCTCCCCCTCAATTAGAGAGCTATTTTCTGTAATAGCTGATCTAGTTCAATTTGAACAACCCATTCTAGCTCCCCCTCAATGTGAGAACTATTCTACACTTAACATTACTAGTTCTATCTTGAAAGCATTAAAGTTGGCCTCATCCAATGGCTTAGTGAAGATATAGCCACTTGACTGTCAGTGGGAACAAATTCAAGGCTGATATCTTTACAGTCAACATGTTCTCTTATAAAATGATACCTAATCTCAATATGCTTAGTCCTGCTGTGAGAGATAGGATTCTTAGCAATGGAGATAGCACTGGATGAGTCACAATAAAGAGGAGATTGGCTTACCTTGAGGTTGTAGTCCTCTAACTGGTGTTGAATCCACAATAGTTGAGCACAACAGCTACCTGCTGCAATGTACTCTGACTCAGCTATGGACATTGCCACACTGGTTTGCTTTTTGCTGCTCCATGAGACCAACCCTCCTCCCTAGGAATTGATAGGTGCCACTTGTGCTTTTCCTGTCCTCTTTGCATCCTGCAAAATCTGCATCTTGAGGATTTATTCCTCTATCTGATATCAAATTCATGATATCACCCTCCTTCCTTTCATGTGCCACAAGCACACACTGTCCAAGTACCAAATGATGATGATGCTGGTACTTGAACTATCCTGCAAAACAGAGTTTAATGTTCCTTAGGAGCCCTAGGTGACTTGGGTCCTAGGTTCTTGTTAGCATAATCAAAAAGCCTTACTCTAGCTGCACCCTTGGCAGGAAGACTCTTCTTTGCATTAGGTACATTGGGGTTGTACCAACAATCTATGGCAAAGTGTCCCACTTTACCACAGCACCAACAATCATGAATATTGTATCTCCTTTTCTGAGCATTTTTCTGAATAGGTACAACACTGTGCACATGTTCAACAAAAGAGACTGCAGCATTCTTCCTGTTTCTTTCAGCAATAATCTAAGTAAAGGATAATTTGTGGACAGTCTTGCTGCTCTTTGTCCTGATGGTCTCAGCTTTCTTTGGTTTAGCAGCCATACAAGATCTGAGGGAATCAGACAATGAGCAGCAGGCCTTGTCAACAGATTTGACAGTAGTCTTGCTTTTTGCTGAAGCATATTTGGAAGTGCTTGCTTCCGTGTTCTTGACTGAAGGTGCTGAAGCACCAAACACAAATGGTCCAGATTGGGCCATTTGTATTTCCTCATGGGGAGCTTTCATTGCACTCAAACCCATGCCCTCTCTTTCACTATGGGAAGGAGCATTTCCCTTCCTATAGCAACTCCCAATCTTCCAGTGACCATGAATGTCTTCATGGTCATACCTGTTGGAAGGAAGCAACACCTTTTGAAAGGTGGTTTGAGGCTTAGCCTTCCTCTTGCTCTTCTCTCCACTCCCTTCACCTACCTCCATTTTATTGAATCCTGGTCCTCTCTTCTTGGTTTGAGAGGAGAATGTGTCAATAATAGGAAGCACAGATCTGGGCTTGGAGAATTGAGCCACCAGGCTCTTCTCCATCTCAAGATTTTCTTCAAGGTCCTTGATGACCTTGTTCTTCAGGGAAATAGTGCTTAATTGCACAATAGTTAACCCCTGTAGATGGCTAATCTGTCTACTCATCTGAGCCACCAGGGTGGTAAGTTCAGTGCAGTCATTCTTAGTCATCTTGAGGGAAACAATTTCCCGGGCTTGCCTCTTGGCAAGCTTCTTGCTCTTCTTCAGAGCTTCCAAAAGAATACCATACTTATCAATCAGTTGATTGAATTCTTCCTCAGCATCCTTGCCCCTTCCATCAATTGATGGAGGAGCATCAGATTCTGGAGTAGTCTCATAATCAGAAGAGGATATGGAATGAATTAATACCTGCTCATGTTCTGAATTATTGTGGCTGTCCTCATCTTCAGTTAGAGCCATCAGCCCATGGTCATTGTGAATGACCTCATCCTCCTCTACATCACTGTCAAAATGTGATAGAGGGGCCCTGACTGCAATCCTGTCAACAACAGTTTCTTTAACAACAACTAGCCCAATGAGAGCTTCTTCCATTTTAGATTCTGATGAGCTAGAGTCTGATTCACTCCAGCTCTTCTTCTTCTTCTTAGCTAGAAAGGATTTCTCTCCTTTCTTGCTTCTTGATTGATGAGCCTTCTTCTCATCCTTCTCTCTTCTCTTCACAGGGCAGTCAACAATGACATGCCCAGGCTTGCTACAGCAATAACAAACAACTTTGGAAGAGTTATATTTTGAGTTAGACTCATACCTGTCACTTATGGAGTGATGCTTTGAATCCTTGCTGTCCTCCTTGTTGTGATATGAGGAGGAAGGCTTGTTCTTCCATTGCTTCCTCCTCAACAGCTTTCTGAAGTGCCTTGTAAGAACAACAATTTCTTCATCAGAAGAAGAGCAGCTTGATGATCTAGGCTCAGAATCTTCTGGTTCAACAGGTCTTCTGGGAGGTGAGTGAGCCTTCTCTCTCCCTCTTCTTGTGCTTTCAGCCTTGAAGGCCAGGGAGTTCTCCCTGGTATCACCCTTTGCCTTCAGCTCTTCTTCCTTCCTGGCAGTCAGCTGCATTTCATAGGAGAGCAGCTTTCCATAGAGAGTTTGGGGAGGAGTTTCAGTCAACTTAGCCACCTCCCTTATGGCACAAATTTTTGTGTCCCAATCTCTTGTTAGAGATCTGAGGAACTTATCATTCAACTCATAATTTGTGAACACTCTCTCATAGGTTCTTAGTTCATTTATTATTCTAAAGAACCTTTCATAGCACATGGAGATGCTCTCCTGCCCTTACTGCCTGAAAGCTTCATATTCCTGATTGAGGAGTGACTTCCTTTCATTCCTCACATCTTCAGTCCCTTCCATGTACACAATCAGTGTATCCCACATCTCCTTAGCAGATCCACAGTGCACTAAATTTTGAAAAGTTGAGTCATCAATAGCATTGACTATGATATTTTGAGCCCTTTTATCCATAGTAGCCAATGATATCTCATCCTTGGTCATTTCAGTGTATGGTTTGCCTACTTGCTTGGTAGGATCAACACAGGAGGATTTTGTGATAATGAAGGGGCCTTCCTGAATAATAATGTAGATTCTAGGGTCTGAGGCTTCCATGTACAGCCTAACCCTCTGCTTCCATATGCCAAAGTTGGCTTTGTTACATATGGGCAGTTTCATTAAGCTCATCTCCTTCTGCATTACACAGGAGGCCATTGGGTTTTGACTTGACTATACCTTTTAGGATCTGGTCAGACTGTTAAGTCCTTCTTGACCAACCTCCCTCTGATACCACTTGTAAGTTTATAAGGTTTGTAGTCAAAATCACCTAGAGGTGGGGGGGGGGGGGTGAATAGGTTCCTTTTTAATTTTCCTTTAATTAGTATGTCTGATTTCTGGTTTGGAGCAAGCAAAAGATCAAACACACAGAAAGAACACAAGCATGTATAGAGGTTCCTCAAGACAGGGTGTCTTGAGTAGTCCTTTTTCCCCCTTCACCTTTCTAACAATGTGTTAGACAAGGCCAACTCCTCCAAACTCGGCTCAAAGAGCTTACAACTCAGATCCCTCAGGATCTCTCAGGTTTTCCCAAACCCTACCTCAGGCTCAGCAGCCCTACAACTCAGAACAACTCCTGATCCTACAGCTCAGACCTCAGCAGGTCCTACAACTCAGACCATAACAGGTCCTACCTCAGGCTAAACAGCCCTACCTCAGATCAGCTACTGATCCTACAGCTCAGACCTCAGCAGGTCCTACAACTCAGAGAATTCCTTCTCCTATAGCTCAGGCTATGAAGCCCTACAACTCAGATCAACAGATCCTACACTCAGGCCTTCAGCCCTACAACTCAGAACCCTCAGGTTCCTACAAACTCAGACCAAAAGGTCTTACAACTCAGACAAAATGCCCTACAGAAAAATGGATTAGAAATATTCTACAGCAGAGGTACTCTCTTGTAGATCCTGCACAGTCAGTGCTTCCTGTGGCTGAAGATGTTGATTACAGCCACACCTTGATCTTCCTCTTCAATAGAGTGATGGAAGATCACCTTGCCCCTTCTGGTGGAGGAGCTATCTTCTTCTCTCTTATTCTTCTTCTCTTTCAGTGAGCAGGAAGAAAGTCAAGAGCAGCAGCCGTCAATGGCGAATCGAGATTTTGCACGCAACTGGCCGGGGCATGGAAAATGCCCCAACACTTTCTTTTATACTTCTTTTTATCTTCAATGGCTCTAATTTGATCTCCCAAGAAGTATAGGAGAGATCGGTGGTCCCCTGTAGCTTTTCTACAACTTGCCCTAGCCGTAGGTCCTGCCGCTTGATGATTCCCATTTATATACACATTTATGGACTCATCTGGGCCATATTTCTAGTCAATGCACCACACTTTAGGCATGTTTACGATCAGATTTGTTATTCCCTGCTAGGTGCACACTTAGGCCCGTTTCGGTGTGCATTTGCGCTCCTCGTTATTGGGGGTAAGCACATGGTGCTCCCCAATTCTTTTTCTGTGTTTATTTGGTGCTGGAGGTGTATTCCCAGCTGGTATGTCTTATGTGCAGGTGGATGGATCGTCCCGTTTTCCCCCAAAGTTTATGTCTGTGCATATCGCACGGTCGTGCGTTTCCTTGACGCACGGATGGTTGCGATCGTGAGTCTGTATCTGGGCAGAAAACGGACAATCTGAGTTTAGTTGTGCGTTTTTACGCACGGGCGGATTTGCCCGTGCGTTAGTAAAACGCACGGTCGACCTGTTTCCTCCTATTTTTAGTCATTCTGAATTTACCCGTGCATTTTTACGCACGGGCGGATTTGCCCGTGCGTGAGTAAAACGCACGGGCTGCGCAGCGTCTCCCTCAAGTCAGAATTTATCAATTAATAATGCACAGTTCATGCACGGTCGTGCGTTCGACCGTGCGTGACCAATTTTCTGCCTGATTAGTATATAAAGCAGGATAAGATGCAGTCAACAGTGAGAGCTCTGTGGGGAGCGGGAAATCAGGTCCTTCCCACCGTTTCTGAGGTCTGAAGGCTTCTCCTTCACCTCCAACACCAAGGAGACCATTTTCCGGTGATTTCCACCACCATTCTTCCATTTGGGAGAGTTAGCAAGCATTCTCCACCAAGTGTTCAAGCATTCCTTGTCGGGGGAAGTCATAGAGGTGATGTAGGTCGTTGGAGTGGTGACAGCCTCCATCGAGTCCGCACACCATCTGAGGGCCGAGCCCGGAGAGAGCCTGACAACCTCTCATTCTGGCCGAGAACCCAAGATGCAGTGACATCTTCCTATTGGTCCTCTCTAAACTTGATGCTTGTGTTTTCTTTGTGTTGTTGTAATGAACTATTGATTAGCTTAATGTCATAGATCTTTTATGATGTTCATGTGCAATGATGCGGTGGGAGAATATCATTTTCCTTGTTGTGATTTTCTGAGTTCGTTGTATGTGAAGCCCTAGCAATTGCTAGTGGTGATGCTTGGAGAAGAGGTGTGTGCGACCCTCACCCGTCACAGTTACTTTCCGTCCACGCGCCTCCCGAAGCACGGCATCGCGGCCGTTGCATCCATCCCGCCTTGCGAGGCGGAGTTTTGACCCGCATCTCTCTTTTTCCGCATTAGCTTAGGAACCAAATCACAATGCCCTTGTTTTTACTTTATTCGCTCGTGTAACGATCGATTCACCACGCGTTTCGTTCACCAGAACCTGCATTCCTTGAGAGACGATATTCGGGGAAGTTATTCCAAATTTTATTACTTGACAGCGACCGGTGCACTTGCCGAATACACATCAAGTATTTGGTGCCGTTGCCGGGGAATGCAGACGTGTAACGCTTTGTGTTGTGAATCCTTGTTATAGGAGCAGTTGTTTTTTATTTTTGTTTTTCCTTGTGTCTTCTTTTTGTGTATGCAGAGGCAAGCCGGAAGGGAATTAGTACCCTTTGATCCGGAGATTGAACGTACTGCGCACGCACAAAGGCGTGCTGCAGTTGTGCAAGCGGCTATGGGAGATAATATGGAACTTGGAGGTATGCCGAGAGTACCCAATGATCGGGAAGAAGTGAATCCTGGAGTACCCCATATGGGGCAAAATCATCTAAGGGATGAGCAGGAGGCGGTTAGACCGAGGCCCCGGACCATGAGAGATTATACCACTCCAACAGTTGGGAGTGTGTATCCAGGATTTGGGCCTAACATCATGAATAACCAGTTTGAGATCAAACCGGCCATCCTGAACATCATCCACAATAACGCTCAGTTCTCTGGGATGCCTAGTGAAGACCCATATCTTCACTTGGCGGAGTTCGCCGACATTTGCGGTACCTTCCGGTATGCAGGAATTACTGACGAAACAGTCAAGATGAGACTGTTCCCTTTCTCGTTGCGTGACAAAGCCAAGGTTTGGCTCCATTCTATCCCTTCAGGAACTGCTGCCACTTGGGACGCGCTTGCGTCCAAATTTCTCGCCAAATTCCACCCGGTGGACAAAATTGTGAGCCTTCGGCGGGAGATCGCCACTTTCCGGCAAGCTGAGCAAGAATCTCTCGCAGAAGCTTGGGAGCGTCTTGGTGACCTCCTTCGCAAATGCCCAAATCACGAGCTCCAGCCGTGGAACATCGTGGAAACCTTCTACTTCGCCATCGAGCCCAACCACCGGGCAATGATTGACGCTGCTACAGGAGGCACCCTGATTAACTATATGCCGGAGGAAGCTCTCAGAATTCTGCAGGACACTGCCTCACACAGCACCTTCTGGACCGCTGGGAGAAATGCGCCGAGAAGCGCTCGGGGACTGTTCGTGGTGGACTCATTACCTCTCGCTGCTGCACCCGCAACTAACATTTCTTGTGAAGGATGCGGAGGTGGTGGTCACCACGCATACGAGTGCCCAAGTAGCGGGCTATCAGGTGAATTCTCTCAGCTTAATTTAAATGAATCGGTAAATTTTGTAGGAAACCAAGCTAGGGGGCACCCTATGGCAATGCCTATAATCCGGGTGTGAGGAATCACCTGAACTTTTTCTGGAATCAAAATACTGCAGGCCAATGATGGCAACCGGGCCAGCATCAATACGATGCTCAAGCGTCCGGAAGCCAGTCGAGGTCGCCTCATCCGGGTTATAATCAAGGCGCCCCGGCCCCAAAGAAAAGTAATCTGGAAGAAATGATGGAGAAGTTCATGGAAGCCACCAGCTCTAGTTTGGCGAACCAAACCGCGTCCATGCGTAACTTGGAGACGCAATTGGGCCAATTGGCTCAAATGCTAACCGAGCGTTCGCAAGGGACCCTTCCCAGTAATACTGAAAAAAATCCAATTGACCAAGGGAAGAGTCTCTCCAATGTGGGAGTGAGTGACCCAAATGAGTTGGTGATCTCATGCTCCATTAATAATATTGAAACGGCGGCCCTATGTGATTCCGGTTCATCTCGCAACGTCCTTGCATTGCAGGATGTTGCTAAATTAAAACTTGAAATGAACACAGATGATCGGAAATCCCTAGTGCTTGCTAATGGGACTGTCATTCAGGCAGAGGGAGAAGTAAGGAATGTGGAAGTTACAATCGAAGGGACGATAGTGGTTTCCGACTTCCAAGTTTTGGGACCAAGTCAGAATCAATCTATTCCCATCTTGGGAGTACCATTCTTAAAAGAGAGCGGTGCCACCTTAGATTTTTCTAAGGGGTGTGTTGTCTTACCTTGTAAGTAACACCCCCCCACTTACCCCAAGATTGTTTCCGAAGCAGTAATCCGCTCTCCCCTTGTTATCACTGATGAATCATCTAGTGACGCAGAAGCAAGGAAAGAAAAAAGATCGCTAGAAGGAGAGAAGAAAGAAGAGGAGCTACGGGTCATGAATGAAGAGGTGATAAAGGCAGGAGAAAGCGGTGAGACCCAAGCGCTGAACGATGAGAGAGAAGGCGGAGCAAAGCGCCTTATGAATAGTTTTTCAAGTCATAATGACCACTGTAAACATTTTAAACAGGTCCATTGGGCTGATCCAGTTGTCACGGCGGCAACGGAAGTGATGCCACCGACCACCAAGGTGGGAAGTTCTGACGACTATCAACGTTGGTGCTCTCCAACTGTGGAGAAGTTGAAGCAAGAAAGATTGTTGCGTGGAGCACGCTCTGCTGCCCTCCGGCGCGAGAAGGAGGAGGTTCGGGGCAAGGGGGAGACATCCTCCTTGGGCCCTAAAGCCTTCACCTCCTTCCCATCTCGCATGGCTGGGGAGAACCACCACAAATCAACATACAACTGATGTGTGATGGGGTCTCCAGGTTTTATTTGTGCTGTTTCTTCTGTCTGATTTTGTGCTCTGTTATATTACATTGCTGTGTTGTATTTTTATTAAGTATTGAACAATTTTATAACTGCTGCTATCAAACTGTAATACAGATATTTGGTCCACCTTTAAGGACGTTAAACAAAAGGGCTTCTTGGGAGACACCCCATGGGAACCACCCGGTTCCGTTTGCTTAGTCTATTTCTTTTAGTCCTGTTATTTTTCTTTTTGCTAACATCGCAGGTTAAAGCTCTCGCGTGGTGGATACGGAAGGAGATAATTTAAAAAAAAAAGGGAATTACCGCACTTCTAGCATGCTCATTTATGAGCATAGGTCCACTCTACCCCTATTCTCCTTATTCCAGAATTCCCTATTTTATTTAGTTTTGATCAAGTCTGGGGGAGGGATCGAGCTATGCACGTGCACACACTTTGCATAACATGTTAAAATGTGCTGAGTTAGTATTTATCATTTTGTTGCACACACTGCGTACACTTGCACCTAGTACACGTGCACTTGATCACACGTGCTTATTGGGTATTGCTGCGAGGTTCCCTACTCGTAAGAATTGGATTGTTAGTGTAGGAGTGAAGGGTGGAGAAAAATGTTGACTCGAGTAGTGCTCTAGTCGAGTGCTCTCGTCACGCCTAGAAATTCAATTAGAGTAGAATAAAATTCAATGTTGTAATTTAAGTATTTCTATTATAGTAGCTGCAATTTATTTTACTTTAGTGGTGAATCCGGTGAATCCAACAGTAGCATAGGGTCGAGTGTAGCTGGACTAGTAGTAGCTTATTACTAGGGTCGGAAGGAAGGACAACCTTTCTCGGTGGCTAGAACTAGCACTAGGCGACTCTTGAAATGATTGCGTTGAAGTACTCGTTATAAAGTGTGATATAGGCCATTTCATGATCCGTTTGTGCTTTTGAAACCCTTACCAATGTAATCACCTTTGCAAGCCCACTTGAGCTTACCTTTCCTCCTTGTTTAGCTCCACCAAAATGTCACCAAAGCCATACGGCCAATCCCATTTTCGCACCAACAAATGAGCTGATAGAAATTTATATATCTATCATGTTTGATGTCATCTCCGTGTTGTATGATAGCTTTGAAAAAGCTGAAGGAGAAGTTTTTAGTGTGCCTACAAAAGAAATTCTGTCAAGAAAAGAAACAAAAGAGAAAAAGAAGAAAAAATTGTTCAAAACGAACTTTCAATTACATTCTCTCGACAGAGACAAAAGTATGATTGGCTTAGCACACACCTAGTGTTCAGTTGAAGTCTGGGGATGTTGTGTAGTTCTTGAAAGTGTTGCCTTGGTGATTCTTATTCTCTTGAGTGCTCAGGTTATGTTGAGTGCGATTCCTATCGTCCTTCTACTTATCTAGCCTAAACTCAGCCTAAGCCAAATCTTAACCTATAAGTCCTATTGACTTTAGATAGGAGTCATCTCATGCAGTAGAGAGAGTGCGAACGTGCAAGCCTATGGACACCGACTTTGATGGATTTCTTAGGAGATTGTCTCGAGCTTTGATTCGAGTAATACTCTACTCATTAGTCATGCTATTTTCCCTTGCGCGCGACCGAAAGATTCACCGGGATTCACCATCCAAGTAAATTAGATTTCAAATTACTGTTTTAGAAATAGTTAAATATAATTTTGAGTTAAATTCTATTTTAATGTATTTCTACGCCCGTGAGCATGCGACTTCGCATGAGTCTCCACCACTCAATCATACTCTAACATCCAATTGTTTCGATAGGAGAGCGGAGTAGTTTGCGCGAGACGTGCAAATGGTTAAGTCTGGGGGTGTGATGAGTCCCATTTATATACACATTTATGGACTCATCTGGGCCATATTTCTAGTCGATGCACCACACTTTAGGCATGTTTACGATCATATTTGTTATTTCCTGCTAGGAGCACTCTTAGGCCCATTTCAGTGTGCATTTGCGCTCCTCGTTATTGGGGGTAAGCACATGGTGCTCCCCAATTCTTTTTCTGTGTTTATTTGGTGCTGGAGGTGTATTCCCAGTTGGTATGTCTTATGTGCAGGTGGCCGGATCGACCCATTTTCCCCCAAAGTTTATGTCTGTGCATATCGCACGGTCGTGCGTTTCCTTGATGCACGGACAGTTGCGATCGTGCGTCTGTATCTGGGCAGAAAATGGACAATCTGAGTTTAGTCGTGCGTTTTTACGCACGGGCGAATTTGCCCGTGCGTGAGTAAAACGCACGGTCGACCTGTTTCCTCCTGTTTTTAGTCATTATGAATTTACCCATGCATTTTTATGCACTGGCGGATTTTCCCGTGCGTGAGTAAAACGCACGGGATGCGCAGCGTCTCCCTCAAGTCAGAATTTATCAATTAATAATGCACGGTTCACGCACGGTCGTGCGTTCGACCATGCGTGACCATTTTTCTGCCTGATTAGTATATAAAGCAGGATAAGCCGCAGTCAACAGTGAGAGCTCTACGGGGAGCGGGAAATCAGGTCCTTCCCGCCATTTCCGAGGTCTGAAGGCTTCTCCTTCACCTCCACCACCAAGGAGACCATTTTCCGGCGATTTCCACCACCATTCTTCCATTCGGGAGCGTTAGAAAGCATTCTCCACCAAGTGTTCAAGCATTCCTCATCGTGGGAATCCATAGAAGTGTTGTAGGTCGTTGGAGCGGTGACAACCTCCATCGAATCCGCACACCATCTGAGGTCCGAGCCCGGAGAGAGCCCGACAACCTCTCAATCCGGCTGAGAACCCAAGATGCGGTGACATCATCCTATTGGTCCTCTCTAAACTTGATGCTTGTGTTTTCTTTGTGTTGTTGTAATGAAATAGATCTTTTATGATGTTCGTGTGCAATGATGCGGTGGGAGAATAGCATTTTCCTTGTTGTGATTTTCTGAGTTCGTTGTGTGTGAAGCCCTAGCAATTGCTAGTGGTGATGCTTGGAGAAGAGGTTTGTGCGACCCTCACCCATCATAGTTACTTTCCGTCCACGCGCCTCCCAAAGCACGACATCGCGGCCGTTGCATCCATCCTGCCTTGTGAAGCGGAGTTTTGACACGCATCTCTCTTTTCCGCATTAACTTAGGAACCAAATCACAATGCCCTTGTTTTTTTACTTTATTTGCTCGTGTAACAATCGATTCACCACGCGTTTCGTTCACTAGAACCTGCATTCCTTGAGAGACGATATTCGGGAAAGCTATTCCCAATTTTATTACTTGACAGCGACCGGTGCAATTGCCGAATACGCATCACCGCCCTACTTATCCTTAGAGAAGGTCTGCGCTCGACGAACGTGCTACACTCTGCGTTCGACGAACCTGCTGTATCCTGCATTCGACGAACTTGCCAAACTCTGCGTTCGACGATCTTGCCAAACTCTGCGTTCGACGAACTTGCCAAACTCTGCGTTCGACGAACTTGCCAAACTCTGCGTTCGACGAACTTGCCTTGTCTCTGCGTTCGACGAACTTGCCTTGTCTCTGCGTTCGACGAACGACACTCTGCGTTCGACGAACAGTGTTCTTCTCAGTGGCTCCTTCTTTGGTCTCGTCTCAGCGGTCGATGAACAGTGTTCTGCATTCGACGAACGACACTCTGCGTTCGACGAACACGCCTTTTGTGTCTTCTCAACGGCTCCTTCTTTGGTCTCGTCTCAGCGGTCGACGAACTTAGCCCTTCGTTCGACGAACAGCATTCTGCGTTCGATGAACACGCCGATTCTCAGTGTTTAATGAACTTATCAACTGAGACACCTTCTTCTCAGTGGATCCGCTGAGACGGCTCTTCGTCTCAATGGTTTTGACCCTTCATCTCAGAAGTTCTGCTGAGACAAATCTTCATCTCCTTGTAGATGATTTCTTCACATCTAAGGGCATGTTTGGCCCTTTCTTTTGAGTCACCTGTACCTGTATACACTACACAAGTATAGCTTTATCAAATACAATATGTCCTTAGCATTGAGAGTGATGCCTCTTCAAATCAAGGTAATATTGAGGGCAATATTCCCAACAATTCCAGCATAGAACACTTGAGGAATCCTACTTAGAAACAATTTCAAAACCAATATATGGAGAGTAAAACATACAACAAGTCAATTACAAAAACTTTAAGGATAGAAACGCTTCAAGTCATCCCCACTCTTGGCTCGGCCGAGAGGTACCCCTTCCCCATCTTGGAGGTGGTACCCTCCCGACTTGAGCACTTCGCTTACAATGTAAGGCCCCTCCCAATTGGGGTCAAGTTTACCTACCGAGGCTTCTCTCCCAGCCACATCGACCTTCTTCAGAACTAAGTCCCCTTTCTCGAACTGTTTTATTCTGATATGCTGGTCAAAGTATCTGGCCATCCGCCTCTTGAACTCCTCTTGCCGAATGGTGGAGAGATCCCAGAGTTCCTCCACCAGGTCCAAGGATAACCTTTGCTAGCTCTTCTTCATTCTCCACCCGCCACTCGTCATCACCTTCCCCTGCGGAGACCACCCGGGTGGACTTCACCTCGAACTCTACAGGAAGCATGACCTCGGACCCGTGAGAGAGTTTGAAAGGGGTCTCTCCAGTGGCCGTGTTTGGAGTAGTCCTCAAAGCCCAGAGGACCGAGGGCAGCTGCTCTACCTAGTTGCCCCTGAGGTTCTCGACCTTCTTCTTGAGCATATTCACGATTATTTTATTTGCTTCCTCCACCTTCCCATTGCTCCTCGGGTGGTGGGATGATGCAAATCGAAGATCTATGTCGAGCTGGGTGCAGAAGCTAACGAACTCATCGCTGGCAAACTGCGGCCCGTTGTCTGTCACTATAGCCAGTGGGAGTCCGTGCCTACAAATTATTTCACCCCATACAAAATTCCTCACTACTTGGGATGTCACGTTGGCGAGCGCCTTCACCTCCAACCACTTGGAGAAGTAGTCATCACCAACAGGAACCTTCTCTGACCACTTTCCTGGGGGAAGGGACCAACCAAATCTAACCCCCATATTGCGGAGGACCATGGAGCTGTGATGGTCCGGAGCCTCTAAGCTGGGAGAAGCTAAAGTGGAGCATAGAGATGACATTTGGAGCACTTCTTTGCGAACTACGCCGCATCCTTGCTGAGGGTAGGCCAGAAATAACCTTGTCTTAGCACTCTTCCTTCCAATGTCCTGCTCCCCGAGTGGCTGCCACACTCCCCGAGTGGATCTCCTCCAAGACCCTTGGGACCTCCCCATATGCTACACAATGGGCGAGGAGCCCCGAGAGGGTCTTACGATACAGCCCACCTGCATGCATGGAGTAATCGGCAGATTTGTACCTGAGCCGTCGCTTGTCCATCTCCCCTTCGGGGAACTTCCCCGACGTCAGGAAGGTGACGATGGGACTCATCCACGACTCCTGCGGGTCTACCTCCATCAACTCTCCTTCCTCGATGGAGGGTCGGAAGAGTTCTGACACCATCCCTCCTGCTCGGGGACCAAACTTGGCCAGAAAGTTCGTCGGGGTGCTCTCCTCCCTCGGCACATGCATGATGGAGAAAGTGCAGAACTGCCCGATGACCCCCTTGACCTTCTCCAGGTAGCGCTGGAGGGTTGGATCCTTTGCCTCGAACTCCCCTCTGATTTGGCACGCTACCACCATGGAGTCCGTCGAGACCTACACGTCTTGCACACCCAACTCCCGGCCCAGCGCAGGCCTGCTATCACCGCCTCGTACTCAGCCTGGTTGTTAGTGATTGGAAAATGGATACTGATGGCCTGCTCAATCCTTATCCCATGGGGATCACCAGGATAACTCCTCCTCCAAAGGAGTGCTTCCCTGATGCCCCATCCACTAACATCTTCCAAGCCTCCGAGCGGGGCGCCTCCCGCTCCTCCACCTCGGTCACGTAATCCGCCAGGAAATCTGCCACCGCCTATGCCTTTATTGATAGCCTGGGTACAAATGAGATATCAAACTCGCTCAGTTCCATGGACCACTTGGCCAACCTCCCCAAGTGCTCTACCCCTTCCATGATGTTGTGATGGGGGTGGTCGATCACCAACTTGATTGAATGTGCTTGTAAATAAGGCTAGAGCTTCCGGGCTGACACCACCAAGGCAAAGGCCAATTTATCTAGGATGGGGTACCGGAGCTCCAGCTTCCTCAGCACACGGCTGGCGTAGTAGATTGGAAGTTGTCTTCTGCCTTCTTCTCAGATCAGCACTGAACTTACCGCCTCGGATCCTACCCCCAAGTATAAGGATAGGTCCTTCCCTTGCCTTGACCCCTGGAGTAGAGGAACCTGTGTGAGCTGCCCCTTTAACGCTTGGAAAGCTTCCTCACACTCCGAGGTCCATTCGAATTTTTGATTCCCTCTCAGCACATTTAAGAAGGGTGCACACTTTTCTCCCGCCCGGGAGAGGAATCTGCTGAGCCTGGCCAACATCCCTGTGAGTCATTGAACCTCCTTGGCATTTCATGGCGATCCTAGTTCCATGATGGCCTTGACTTTATCTGGATTAGGCTCTGCCCCGGTTGGGGTGAGTAAGTGACCTAGGAACTTCCCCCGGCTACCCCCGAAGTCACACTTCTGGGGATTGAGTTTCATTTTGTACTTCCACAAAGTCCCAAAAGTCTCTCCGAGGTCCCGGAGGTGAGATTTGAGGTCTCGGGTTTTGATCATGAGGTCATCTACATTGACCTTTAGGTTCCTTCCTTTCTGTTCTCTGAAGACCCTATCCATCATCTGTTGATACGTTGCCCCTGCGGTTTTTAGCCCAAAGGGCATCATTTTATAGCAATAGAACACATCCCCCATGATGAAGGAGACATCCTTGATGTCGGGGGGGGGGGGGCGGGGGGGGGGGGGGGGGGGGGGGGGTGCATGCGGATCTGATGATAACCTGAAAAAGCTTCTAAAAAGACATTACAGAGAAACCGATGGCTGAATCAACCAGCGCGTCGATTCTAGGCAAGGGGTAGCAATCTTTGGGACAAGATTTATTAAGCAAAGAAAAGTCAACGCACATTCTCCACTTACCTCCTCCCTTTTTACCATTACCACATTAGAGACCCAGCAAGGATACTGGATCTCTGATACAAACCCTGCTTGGAGTAGCTTGCCTACCTCCTACCGGATAGGCCCTTCCATCTTGTCAATTATGTCCCTCTTCTTTTGACGAATGGGGAGAGTGCTGGGATCGAGGTTGAGTCGATGGAAAGCCACATCCGCATCAATCCCAGGCATCTCCGCGGCACTCCATACGAAGACGTCCACATTCTCCAGGACGCAGGCCATGATTTGCTTCTGCTCCTCCGGGCTGAGCTCCCTGCTGATTTTGATTTGTTCCACAACCCCGCTCGGGTGGTGACTTTGAGCTCCACGACCTCATCCACTACCTCTAGCCAGGACTGCTCCCCACAATCACCCTCCTTCTCCCCGTCGTAAGCCAGTACTTCGACTTTCTCCTTTCCCCCTTCTTGGACCTCCATCAACTCTTCCACCCCTTACTCCTGGGCCTTCCCTTCCTCTACTCTTTCCTCCTCTCCTTCTTCTTCGAGCCTCGCCGTCTCCCCCATCTCTTGATACCACTCTTCCGCCTCGCCCATCCAGGAGATGGTACTCACGACAGTCACATAACACTGTCGGGCCACCTTCAGATCTCCCCGATTCCGGACTTGGAATCCTCCTGCCCTGAACTTGAGGAATTGGTGGAAGGTGGAGGGGACGCAGCGGAACGCACTGATCAGTGGCCGTCTAAAGATGGCGTTGTAGCTGCTGGGGGCGTCCACTATGATAAAACGACAATTTTTGGACTGCCCCCCAGGACTACATGGAGTCCCACTCTCTCTTCCACCTCCTTCCTCTCGTTGAAGAACCCAAATAGTGGGTCGTCCGAGGCCAACACCATCCTGCTCTCCACCTTTATTTTGTCAAACGCCTATTTGAAGATGACGTTGACCGAGCTCCCGTTATCCACAAGGATCCGGGAGAAGGTGAAGTTCTCGATCGCTGTCTGAATGACCAGCGTATCGCAGAACGGGTCTTCATGACCCGGCATGTCCTTCTGGGTGAATGAGATCTTCTCCACTGGGGGTGAGGTTAGGGATGTCGAAGCCATGCTACGACGGTAGATGGCATGTAGGCCTGCCTTCTGGGTCGCCTCAATCCCTACCCCCTATGGATGGCCCCGATCCCCCCGCGGGTCCCCACATCATGCCAATCTTCACACCTCTCATCCTCCTAATCCTGAGGCAGGACCTCCTTAATCCTCACCGCTCACTGCTCTTGCGGCGTTGGTGCCCTGTTCCCTCTTACCTATAGGAACTCTGGGCAGGTGGCCGTTGCATGCCCGTCCACCTGATGGAAGTCACAATACGACAACGCCACCTCCGCTCTCTCGGCCTCTGCCCCCCTATTCCTCCTTCTTGACCCTGCTCCCGCTCCTGCTCCTGCTCCCTCTCTCCTTCCTCTTCCTCCTTTTCCTCGCCTGATTTCCATGGCCTGCTGAGGCGGGGGAGGCATCTTCCTCGGACCCTGCCTCCACCCAAACTGATTGGGTCTTCCCTTCCCCCCTGGAAGTTACCCCTTCCTGGGGTGTAACCTCTCCCTTGAACCTGTGCTCCTCCGCCTTGATGCCTCTACCCCACCTCCGGGGCCCTGGGCTCTTCTCTTCTCCGCACCTCCTGCTGCTTGACTTCCGGCTCACTGAGCTTTGCTAGCCTCTTAGTGAGCTCCAGATTAGCCTCCTCTCCTTCGATCTCCTCTGCCACCCTCTCCATCAACTCCTCATAGGAGATGGGGGCCTTCCTCTTCAGGCTCATTTTGAAGAAACTTTCCCTCAGCCCAACCGTGAAGGCGAGCTGGAGGGCAAAGCCGGGCATGTCCTGGGTAAGCAGAACCTCCTCCTGGAATCGGTCAATGTAATGGGCCAGTGACTTCCCCGGTTCCTGCTTGACCTTGAAAAGCGACTCGACATCCCTCTTCCTCTTCTTTGAACTCGAGAAGCGCATCAAGAAGCCTCGACACAAGTCTTCGAATTGGTAGATTGACCCAGCTGGGAGTTGATGAAAACAGTCCCTAGCCTTCTCCTTTAGAGTGACAGCGAAGAGCCGACACTTGAAAGCATCTGACATCGGAAGAATGGAGACCGAGTCCTCGAATGACTACAAGTGCTGGACAGGGTCATCCTTGCCGCAGTTGTAGACACTGTCCCACTCCCTGAACCCTTCCGGGACCGGTGCGGAAAGCACTAACTCGCAAAAAGGGCTGCTCCCACTTGCTGTCCTCTCCTGCTCGACTCGTCATACGACTTCTCTCGCAGGATCCAAGCTCGCCAGAGCCACACTCGCCGGAGCCGCACTCGCCAAGACTGCGCTCGCTGGAGCAGCGCTCACCGGAACCAGACCATCCTGGGCAGCGCTTGCCGGGCTGGCAAAAAGTTCTCGCCCGAAGAGATCTCGCCCTGCCCTAGCCACCTCCTTCCCTGCCCTTCCCCTAGGGCACCCTCGCCAACCACCGGAAGCGGAAACACCTGAGGTGCCGGGGTCGCGAACTCGCTTCGCACCGCGGCGAAAGCGAGACCTATGCTTTCGAGGACTTCTATCCCGAAGTCCGCAAACATCCCTAGCGACACCACCGGCTGTGAGCCGCCAAACTCATCGCCCTGCTCTTCGCCTCCCATCATGCTGCTTCCTTGAAAATTTCTTGCACCAGCTGCTGTCCACGCTCACCGCACCAAAAATGTTGGAACCGGGATTTGGCCCAACGAGGAGTTCAGACCCCCAAGATGGGTGCAACTCGCGCTTACTGATGCCTCGGAACAACTTGACCGAAGACTTAGAACTGAGACCCTTGGTGACAGTTGTTGGATCTTGTGGCGCCCTTAGAGGGGGGGGGGGGGGGTGAATAAGGGCCTTTTTAAAATATGATTTTTTACTTAAGAATTTTTAAAACAAATTTTGCTTTTCTAAAAATCACGTATAAAATTTTTCAAACTATGAAAATTTTAAATTAATTCAAACACAAATTTCTAAGTTAAAGATTAATCAACCAAATTTGCAATTAAAGAAAAAGTCATAATTTTTAATCATGAAATTCACATACAATAAAAATGATCTTAACAATGCTTAAGATCAAGGCACAAATATGATAATAAACTTTTAACAATTTGAGTTTTCCAATCCTTCTCCCAAGGATCGGAAGGCTATCACTTGTCTCTCCCTAGACCAAGCCTATCCTCTAGATCTTCCCAAGATCTAGAAGTTCACACAAGCCCACGATTTCCTACCAAGCCACGCAAGGACTTGGACGCTCCGCACAAGGAAGCGATTTTCCCCTAAGCCACGCAAGGACTTAGACGTCACGCACAAGGAGACGATTTCCCTACCAATACAAAGTTAAAATGTATATAAATGAAAATACAAGATGAAATGAAGAACTCCCTAGAAATTCAGATCTCTGAAAGGAAGGTTGAAGCCTCGAGATAATCATTGATGTAGAAGCGCGTCCGATCTCGTCTTCATTCTCAAACCTTCTAAGCACAAATGGGAGTTGATGAGGTTCTAGAGCTCTCTGGTTCGTATGCACTCAGGAAAGGATTTGGAATTCTCAAATCTTGGAATGCACGAACAAAACAAACCAATTTATAGTTTTTCACTGTCGCCTGGGCGACATCGCTGTCGAATTCCGACAGTGCCAAACTACCGCTAGTCGTGCTGTCATGCGGGATGTTGCTGTAACTTCTGTGCTGTCGCCTGGGCGACATCGCTGTCGGAATTCCGACAGCTCCTCTTCATTTTTGCCGTCCGAAACTTCTTCAGACTATAGATTGAGTCGTTCTCATCGCCGAAATGGGGTGGACCGTTCTGTAACTCTTCCTAGATTGAAAGTTATGGCCATTTTAAGATCAGCACACAAAACTCATCCTTTTGCTTTTTCTAATGTGTACACACTCTTGGATCATGCCCATGAACGAGGACTTGTCTCCTCATTGAACCTATACAACCTGGACACTATAAACAAACAAAATACTAGATCAAATACAACACGGTATTTGTTATTCTCAAACCAAGAGATGCGGAACATAGACTCCAACAATCTCCCCCTTTTGACAATAACAAATACCTGTATGAGAAATTAGTGAGATTAAGACAATTTGTGTTTATAGATAAGTGTGGTAATAAGATATGCATGAATAACATATTAAGAGCGTGATAGAATTGAAAGCGATAATGCCTACTCTTTCTATATCAAGTCCTCCCCCTACATTAGTGTCTCTTATAAACTACTCCCCCTAAATATCTATTTTACTAGATTTCTCAATTTCTTCTCCCCCTTTGTTATTAACAAAAGTGGGTAGGGATGAGTGTATATCTTTTAAGATAGGTAAGGAACCATTTATTGAAGGATTTTCATGATCGAGCATATGATAGTGTATGCACCTCCTATATGATTACTCCCCCTACAAATATACCCATTTTTTGAGTTTAATATCATTATAATGCACTCCCCCTAAATATTAGATTTATGCAATTTAATCTCCCCTTTTGGTAGTATCAAAAGAGGGTTTAGGTGATATTATGCAATAAAAATTTAAATGATTTATGTTGAGAAGAAAAATAGGATGCAATATAAAGCTTGGTAAATACTCCTTGTTGAGAAAAATATAAGCATGATGGAACAAAAAGTAGTAAGCAATATAGCTGAAATGATAAGGTAAGCATTCTTAGTTTAAGATACCACTTGTTAAAAAAAAGTCATGAAAGAGCATAAGTAGTAAAGATGTGGAAAGCATGACGAAATATTTTTTTTTATTCAGTGAACATCTATGTAGGAATTATGAAGCATAGTAAATGAGTAAGAATTTTAGGCATAACAAAATAGATGTTGTAGCATTTTAAGTACACAAAGGATTTTGCTTTATAAATGTTTGAAGCATAAAAAGTAATGATTTTCCAAGTAACCAATCTACCCAGACAATATGTCTACACCCTAGCCCCGTACTAAGTGACGGATGGGCAAGAGGAGCTGCATACATGCCACAGGTTGGGGTGTTAGTCCCATATGCAAACACTAGACAAAACTCACCCTAGCACTCTTTCCACCCAGTGCCTCGCAAGGCCCCACTGGAACCCTCCCCGGTTAAGGACAAGACATGACTAGAGATAAGGTTATCTAATGTCTACAACCCTACGCCCCCGCTATGGTGAGATATGAAGTCGTGGATAATAATTATTGGAAACATTTAAGCATTTTAAATCTAATGATGAGTTCATAGCTTATGGATTTATATTTTTATTTGAATTTAGTAAACAAACAACTCACATAGCTATTTAGAAATCCCTTAATGAGTCAGAGTTTTAGCATAACAATATTTTCATGTTGAGAGCAACCAATATAAATTTTACCAAGCAAGTCTACCATTTGTTAAAAAAAGGAATTTTGATATTTAAGACTTTGATATAAGCATGAAAGCGCAAGGTAAAATTATATTGTGATGATGCGGAAGACTTATAGAAATACAAGAAAACATCTTTTTTGTAATCATGATTATGCATAAGAAGAAATATAAGTTAAATTCAAAAAGGAAGATGTTTTTTGCAAATCAAGTTATTGTTAATTTTTTGACAATAAAGTAACCAAGCATGAAAGAAATATATCAATAAGAGACTACTACAATGTTGTTGTAATTCACAAATTCAAGACATACCAAACATTGTAGAGAGCATGTTAGGTTATCTAGTGCATTTCATAAATAGAGAGTAGTATAGAATTTGCATTAGGATCCAATACTCATGAGAAGAAGTGTTATGGAAGATAATGATGTGCACATAAGTGTATTTTGAGTAGAGTAAACAAATGTTTTAATCAAAAATACAAGAAATATGTAAGTAAAGAGCACAATAAAACACAAATAGTTTTACTTCCACAAACTTTAATGCACAAAAAAAATGTACAACTACCAAGGTGCTTTGCACACACAATGCTCATTAAGACTTATCAGGGTGCAAAGTAGTGCTTGGGGGATCACATATTTTATTTTATTTTAATGTTGAGACTAGTGATCCGGTGTACTTAAGAGTAAGTGGTTTTTATTTTGAAAGAAAGATATGGTTTGCACAAGATACTTTACTATTCTTTCCAAGGTGCACAACCTCACAATGCTTATTAAGACTTATCAGGAGGTTCAAGTAGTGCTTGGTGGAGTTATCTTTGTCACTTTATTTTATGATTTTTGTTTTGTACAAAGATCTCCGAATACACTTGTTTTGCAAACCAATATAATTTATGAAAACATAACCACTTTTCTTAACCTTTTAAAGTGCAAAAAAAGGTAGTGTAGGTAAGATACTTGTGCAATTTTAATTCATTGTACTAATACAAAACATACACAAACATTCTTAGATTAAACACATAAGTAGACAATGCCAAAATAAGTGAGTGAATAAATATCATTATCAAACATAAAACATTTACTCATACTTAGAGGCATGATAAGCTTAGTTCTACACAACTTTTACCATATAATTTTATGCACAAATGAGTACATATATCAAAGCATGATGAAAACAATGTTCAAAGTAGTTTGAAAAAGTAAATTGCAACATTTTAGAAGTTCTAAATGATGGGTTAAATCATGCTTGATTTTCAATGAAGTCCATATAGTATTTTTTTTATAGTTTTAATGTTTTGTATTTTTGTATTGGAGTTTTGCATATATAAATCAAACAAATAACCAAAGAAAGGAAGTAAGAAAAAATAATTTTTTTGTTGTAATTTGGTTTTTGAAATTTTGTATTTTAATTTTTCAAAAAAAATTAATTATAGGCATAGATACAAAACTGAGTAGTACATATAGAATAATATATTTTTAGTGATTTTTCAGAATTTTAAAATGACAAAAAATCTGAGACTTGAGCTAGCGCCGGCGTTAGGTACTAGCGCCTGCGTTAGCTCACAGAGAGTGCTTATTTTGATCATATAGCCTAGATTTTCTTCGATCTTGCTTCCAATTTTTCTTAATTATCTTTGTGCAATGTAATGTCTGTCTAATGAAGTGAAGAGACGAGAAGAAATCGCAAAAAGTTGCGGAAGTTAAAATTTTAGTACATGGGTTTCACATTCATTAAAGCTTAGTTCTTGAGTTTTGCACAACATATGCATGAGTGAAATGATCATAAATAAGTGAAATAATATTCATGCAATTTCTCAATTTCGGTTAAACATGATTATGATTTAACATACTAAGGGTAATAAAAAATGATGCAAATATATTAAATACCTAGGCAAAACTTGCGCATTTTATAAATTTAGTCTAATACCCCTAAAATACACCTTTAAAATCCATTTTGACACTTATTTCATTTAGTCTTAATAATATCATATGACAAATTTAGTTTTCAAATTTTATAAGACTTTTTAGGAAATGGATTTAGAAGGATAAAAATAATAAGAATAAGAAAATCACTTGAAAAATGACATGACTTATTATTCAACTTTACTCAATTTGATTTATTTATGAATTTTGGTTTAATATGTGAAAGTCATATTACAAGTTATATAAAGTGATCATATCATGATGGTTCAACAAAAAGAAAATAAACAAACAAAAAGAAAAAGGTTAGGCATATCATGAAGTAGAATAATGATATTTCATTTTTAGTTGATTTCTACTTCATGCAAATGATTTGATACTAATGAATGAGAGATTTAGGTATCCAAAGAGGACCGGGTGTGATGGTTCTTTTGGGTACCCAAATACATCGTATTTGCTTTTGGGGAGATAGTGATGAATGGGCCCTTTTGAGTGGAGTTTGTGTTTCTTCTTTAGCTTTGGGTCTCCATTCAAACCTTGGAAAATTGTTATTTTTATTTTTCAAATTTCCATAATCATTTACTTGAATATTTGGATCAAAATGATTTTTGAATTTATAATTTGGAGGAAATTTGTTTGCATTTAATTTTAGGTTGGGAGAAACATGATTTTGTACATAATTGTGATTTTGATTTTGATTTACAAATCCTTTATGTTTCTTACTCCCATTATTAAACTTAGTTAAGATGTTCATATTCATATTCAACTTGTTTTTAGATATAGTTTGATATTGTGAATTTGTATTTACCATTTTCTTAAGAAAGTTGATTTTTGATTTTAATTCATCATTCTTAATCTTTAAATAAAGGTGGTGATAATACTTTTTCATTTATATTAAAATTTTCCCCACTAGTAGAAGCGAGATCATGATCAAGAGACGCCATTATTCCCAGTTGTTAAGCCAATTTGGAATAACCTGGCTTTGATACCACGTGTTGGATCTTGTGGCGCCCATAGAGGGGGGGGGGGGGGGGGGGGGGTGAATAAGGGCCTTTTTAAAATATGATTTTTTACTTAAGAATTTTTAAAACAAATTTTGCTTTTCTAAAAATCACTTATAAAAATTTTCAAACTATGAAAATTTTAAATTAATTCAAACACAAATTTCTAAGTTAAAGATTAATCAACCAAATTTGCAATTAAAGAAAAAGTCATAATTTTTAATCATGAAATTCACATACAATAAAAATGATCTTAACAATGCTTAAGATCAAGGCACAAATATGATAATAAACTTTTAACAATTTGAGTTTACCAATCCTTCTCCCAAGGATCGGAAGGCTATCACTTGTCTCTCCCTAGACCAAGCCCAAGCCTATCCTCTAGATCTTCCCAAGATCTAGACGTAGCACACAAGGCCACGATTTCCTACCAAGCCACGCAAAGAATTGGACGCTCCGCACAAGGAAGCGATTTTCCCCTAAGCCACACAAGGACTTAGACGTCACGCACAAGGAGACGATTTCCCTACCAATACAAAGTTAAAATGTATATAAATGAAAATACAAGATGAAATGAAGAACTCACTAGAAATTCAGATCTCTGAAAGGAAGGTTGAAGCCTCGAGATGATCGTTGATGTAGAAGCGCGCCCGATCTCGTCTTCAATCTCAAACCTTCTAAGCACAAATGAGAGTTGATGAGGTTTTGGAGCTCTCTGGTTCGTATGCACTCAGGAAAGGACTTGGAATTCTCAAAGCTTGGAATGCACGAACAAAATGAACCAATTCATAGTTTTTCACTGTCGCCTAGGAGACATCGCTGTCGGATTCCGATAGTGCCAAACTACCGCTCGTCGTGCTGTCGTGCGGGCTGTTGCTGTAACTTCTGTGCTGTCGCCTGGGCGACAACGCTGTCGGAATTCCGATAGCTCCTCTTCATTTTTGCCGTCCAAAACTTCTCCAGACTGTAGATTGAGTCGTTCTCATCTCCGAAATGGGGTGGACCGTTCTGTAACTCTTCCTGGATTGAAAGTTATGGCCATTTTAAGATCAGCACACAAAACTCATCCTTTTGCTTTTTCTAATGTGTACACACTCTTGGATAAGGCCCATGAACGAGGACATGTCTCCTCATTGAACCTCTACAACCTAGACACTATAAACACACAAAAGACTAGATCAAATACAACACTGTATTTGTTATTCTCAAACCAAGAGATGCGGAACATAGGCTCCAACAACAGTGTGGAAGTCCCACCACACACCCGGAAGATCTTAGAGCGCTTCCTCTCCCAAGCCAAAAACTAAAGTCGCGCACCTTGGAGAGCTCTAAGAATGCTCACCAAAGATGACCTGAGGAGAGAGAAGCCAAAAAAGAAGTATCCCTCCAAAGGTGCCCTTAGGGTCTTATTTATAGTTTTTCTGATCTGGTCTGCTGATAGCGGGTTTCTGCCTTTTGGTTTCACTAAACGCACCCCAATTTGGCATGCTAACAGCAAAACTTCGCTGTTCTGAAGGGCTATTGGCAGTCCACCATGGGCAGAGGGGTAATTTCACCTTCTTAGCCCCTGGGCAAGTGGCATGCGAGAGCGCCACTCGCGAGCCTTTTCACGTGTCCCCTCGCGGTGCTACTCACGAACCCTCCCTAGGTGAAGGCACTGAAGGGGCTAAGGACCTGCTCGCCTTCCTTCTGATGACAACCACCTAGGCCAGCCCTCGCATTCTCCCCTGCGAGTTCACCCTGACTCGCCTTGCCTAGCTCTCGCGACTCCTTAGTGGTGAGATGACCACTCCCAGCCTAATTCACCCATCTTCGAGCCTTACCCCCTCAGGCGAACATGGAGTTGTACAGTGCTATTTTTAAGAGTGGAGACAATTGAATCAATGTGAGTTTGATAGTCATTTCTTAATTCATCAAATATTTCATCCATCTATTTAATTTCAATTTTATAACTTTTACACATAGCACAATCATTTGTAATAGATGACTTTTCTAAAGGTAAATTTTCATTGTGTTCTTTAAGATGATATTTTTCATATACCTTTAGTTTTTCTTTAAGAATATTGCAATCAAAACAAGATTTTATATTCTCAATTGAAGAGACATGAGTAGAATTAGATAAATCAGATTTTGATTCTACTTTAACTTTTGCTCTTAAACCATTATTTTCTAAGCGCAATTTACAATTCGCATTTTTCAATTTCTTAATTTTACGTTTTGTAATTTGTAGCAATTGTAATGTAGAAATAGAATTGCAACCAATAAGGGAATTCGATTTCCTTACATTGCTTTTGGATGAGGAAAGGTTTGAACATAAAGTTCCTTTGACATCTTCATGTTCTTCTTCCAAAAAAGTGTTGTCTTCATCCCTTCTGCTTGACGTGCATTCCATGGATCCATCATGTGAGGAGCTTTCTTGAATACTTGTGCAGGCTTGAATTTTCTCTGGTTCTTGTGATTGTTCCATACCTACAGAAGGAGAATCAGTTCTTTCAAGAAAATTCCAAATCTCATATGCAGTAGGTAAAGTATAAATAAGTTTGAAATATTTTGATCTAACGCACAAAATAGACAATTTATAGATTTTGCATTTACAAGAATTTCGTTTCTAGTTAGTACGCTTGGTGGATTTTCAATAGTAATATTCCAAACTTTTTCATCTAAAGCTTTGAGAAAAATTTTCATTAATATTTTCCACCCTTTATAATTTTTGCCCATAAATAAAGGTGGTGATAATAATTTTTCATTTATGTTAAAATTTTCTCCATGAGTAGAAGCGAGATCATGATCAAGAGACGCAATTATTCCAGATTTTTAGACCGTATTGGAATAACCTCGCTCTGATAACACTTGTTGGATCTTGAGGCGCCCTTAGAGGGGAGTGAATAAGGGTTTTAAAAACTTATGTTATATTTTGAAATATTAGAAATGATAAGAGATTAATTTAGTGATAGACCACACAAAAAGAAGAAATCAAGTAATATAAATGAGAGACATGATTTTATTAACTTGAGATATAAGATTACAAAACTTGATTTCTTATGACGCTAGAAATCATAGGCGATAAAGTAAAATCTCTTTTTGTTTTCTATACCGACTCGTATCCCCACGAACCGGTTGGATTTAGCTGATCTCTCCCCAGATATGGCCTCAAGCCGCTCATGCCAATCTATCACCAGAAAGGCCTAGAGCACCCCCTAGATCTACTCCTTAGACCTAGTCGGCAACACGAGGTGAATTTCAGCCCTAAGTCCTACCCAGACCTAGTCGCCAACACGAGGCGAATTCACTAACCAATTATAAATATAAATATAAAGGACAAATGCAAAAGACAAATATAAAAACTCCATAAGAGGTAATCTGAAGGAGAGGCCGAAGAATCGCTGAAGATCGTTGAAGTTCAAGCATGCGTTCTTCGCGTTGAGTTAGCGTGTTGATCCAAGACTCCTTCGATTCCACCTTTTGAAATTGAGTGGGTGATGTGTTGGTATGGAAATACGGGCCTCTCAGAGTTTCTAAAGTGTTGGAATAGGGCTCTAATCAATAAGTGGTTGGAGAAGATGAAATCCACCTTTTAATAGGACTGGAAGCTAACGCCGACGTTAAGGATAACGCCTGGCATTGACCTAGTATAGTAATGTTTTGACGGTTCAGATCTTCAAAACAGGAATGAGATTCTGCACTTTAGGAAGTATTCATTTTAGGCAACCCTAACGCTGGCGTTGAGGCTAATGCTGGCGTTAGGTCAGATCATTCCTAAAGAGCTCCTACAATCACGGTTGCTTCCCTCCTTGCTATAATATTTATTTTGGTAATGGGAGTCAACGCTCAGCGTTAAGTCCTAACGCCTGGCGTTAGACCATATTCCACTTTTCATTTGGTGAGCAAGTCCAGACCAATAATGTAGCAACCTAGTGTCATGGCTGTTCAGACCTGTATGCTAAAAACACAATGACAAACAAGATCAAATACAAGTAGGATTTGTTATTCTCAAATCAAAGGGATGTGGAAAACCATGTTCCAACACCTAGCACCTCCTGGAAGAGCAGGACCTCTTCCTGGAACTTATCCACATAGTGGGCCAGCGACTCCCATGGCCCCTTGCTTAATCTTGAAGAGCGCCTCCGCGTTCTTCTTCCTCTTCTTTGGCTTTGAGAAACGCAATCGGAAGCTCCGACGCCGATCCTCAAATGTGTAGATAGAACCCACAGGGAGCTGGTGGAACCAGTCCTTCTCCTTCTCCTTCATGGTGGTGGCAAAAAGTCGGCACTTTAAGGCATCTACATTGGCAGGATCGAGACCATGTCCTCGAACCATTGCCGGTGAAGGACTGGGTCATCCTTGCCGGTATAATAAAACATCTCCGGCCCTCTGAACCCCTCTGGAACCGGGGCTGAGAGGATCAACTCACAAAAGGGACTCCCCTCCCCTGCTCGGCGAGTGGTCCTCTCTCGTGGAATCAGCTTGCAGACCTCTGCACTCGCCGGGATACCAAACAATTGCCGCTCGGGGAGATCTCACGCACTTGTCTCTGCCGCCACCTCCTTCCCGGGCCGCTGGCCAGGAGCATTCTCGCACTCGTCTCTCATGGAGAAAGCCAATTGCAAGATCTGCAGGACCTCTCGCTTAAAGTCTTCGAACATCCCCACTATCACTCCACTCGCAGGTGGTTGCGAGTGGCCTAGGGTAGATCCATATCCTCCATCTCCATCCATTGAGCTCAGCTTGAGATTTTCTTGCACAGGTTACGGTCCATGCTCACATCAATAGAAATGTTGAAACTGAGAACCGGTCTCTTGGGTTTGCACCCACCGGGGGGTCTAGACTACACCTACTTGCTCCTCACTTGCGCTCTTAACTGTGGACGAAGAATTAGGAATAGACCCAAAGCTGTAGCGAGGAGGTCCCGCCACACACCCGGAAGATCTCAGAGAGCTTCCCCTCCTAAACCAATGCTCAGCCGGGCACTTTGGAGGGCACTAACAGACAACCCCAAAACTATCCTAGAGGAGAGAGCTCAAAAGATCTGATCTCCTCCAAGGTGCCCTTAAGTGTCTATTTATAGATTTTCTAGTCTGGTCTACAAATAGCATGATGCCTTTTAATTTTACTAATAGCACCACAAATTGGTTTCCTAACAACCTGACTCTACTGTTTTAAGGGCTATTGGCAGCCCACGAAGGGTATCTAGGTCATTTCCCCACTAAGGCCTTCTAGGCGAGTGTTCCATGAAGGCACCACTCGTCAGGCCCCTTGCACATTAAGTTCCATTAGGCGAGTGTGGGGGAACCACTCGCCTGATACCTGACTTGTTGGGCGAGTGGGGTCCCTCCCTCACTCGCCTGACCTTCAGCGCATTTGCACTCCTAAGTGAGTGAGTGCTTTGCGGTAGATGCTCACACTCGCCCTAAGGCTCCCCTGCCTCTCCTGACCTGGGCGAGTGCCCTTCTTGACCTATCTTGCCTGCCTTTACCCTCTTGGGCCTGGGGACCCACCTGACGAATATGAGGTTATACATAAATGTGATAGAAATAATTGTTTTAGATGATTCTTGATATGAATTATGATTTATGATTTTAGAGAATTTTTAGCAAATGACATCAATAGATCATTGTGGTGCATGTGAATTTTATATTCATTATGATGGTAAATTCGTTAAATACATTTTAGTGATTATGATATTGAATTTATATGTGATTTTTGATAGGTGAACAATAGTGATGGATTAGATCATGTTTGACATCAAGAGGTGAACACCATACAATTTTAGTTTTGAAAAGAAAAAGGAACATATTGAAAATTGAACTTTCTTTTAGATCTTGAACTTTCTTCTAGATCATATTATTTATGTTTCGGACTTCCCAAAACTTATGTTTTGAGTAAAACATATTCGTGTGCGAAGTGTTGGAGCCGGGATTCGGCCCAACGAGGAGTTCAGACCCCAAAGATGGGCGCAGCTCCCCGCTCTTTGCGAGATTACTCTAAGCTCGCAAAGAATCATCCAACCCCAGATGTTCGTCGGTGACTGCTGGTCTGTCGTGAATCTTTTTTGTGGGTCCCACCCCACCGCTATAAATACTACCTAAGCCGGGGTGACACACACCATTATTCTCTCTTATTCCACCTCCTTCCACTGTATCTGCCAGAGAATGCCTCTTTCCGAAGAACTTCAGCCTCTTTTGAGGGCGTCTAAGGCGGGCGAGCTCTCCACCATGGCCAACGCCGCCACCTGGATGACTCATCAGACCACCCCTCCCGCGCCCATGATGAAAAAGGCGAAGCTGGTCCGCCTACCCCCAGGGTGGGACGGGGCTGTACTGCTGGACTCCTCTCCCGACGATAGGCCCACTGAAAAGGTAAAGGACTATCCTTCTTGCTTAACTATTCATTTGGTTTCTCTAACCCTCGCCTGACTGCAGGACCTGCCCCCTACCGATAAGGATCCGGGCGAAGACTTAACCGAGCCTCGCCCCGATCCTCCGACAAAGATTGATCTCGTTAACAGAAAAGCTGCTTGTAAGTGTCTCGCTCTTACATGCCAAGATTAACTTTCTGCCAGATGGTTCTCATTTTACTTCTTACAGCCTCCCCCCGCGCGACTCCAGGTCGTCAAAGCTCGCGACCTCAGACGCCGGTCCCCTCTGGCACAACCCTTACCACCCCGGGATTTAATCTCCTGGGGGGGGGGAAGGTTATGGTGGCTCGCGACCGGCCCCGACTGCCCCTGCCGACGTCATGACGCACCGCGGTGGTCTCGGGAAGTCCGTCTCACTCCCCTTCACTACTCTTTTTCAGGGCCAGCCTACTACTTCTCGCCCGCCTGCTGGTAATGATTTTGCTGCTTCCGACGAGACATCGCTCTCTGTTCTATTAAGGGAAAGCCTCGCTAACGGTTAACGACGCTTAGATTTGCTCGCATGTGATTCCGAGACTCTCCACACTGACTCTGATTTTGGGGAGGAAGAGATATCACCCCTCCCCTTGCCGGAGCAGATGGATGATTTCCTGGGCGACCCGCGGGACCTCGAGGCCATGAAGAGGCGAACCTCGGAATTGTTTCAGAAACAACGACGAATGCTGCAGGATATTCACCTCAAAGCAAAGAGAGATAGGGAAATTTCCGAGGAGCGGCATGCCGCCTTGCTGGATGAGTGCGCGCGGATCCGCACCGAGATGCCGCAAGATATTATCGAAACAGCCACCTCCCCAGGGACGCATCTCGCGCGAGTGGATGATTACGCTCGCTTAATTCAACACGAGGATCATGCCCTCAACGCATTTCACTATCCTAGGATTCCGCTGAGATCAGGAGTGCGAGGTCGTGGTAGGTGGAAATGGATACATTACTAAACCTCACTTGCACACTTCCTCGGCCCGGCAAGCCCCCCTATAATATTTGAACATTTGTTTAATCTCGCAGGACAATCTCGCGAACATTTTTACTTTCATTATTAACCATTTCTCGCCCGCTGCTGGGGCTCGCGTACTTATTTGTTATTGCAACATATTCGCTAGTGATGCTCGCTCTATCTTTTATTTCCGCTCTTTCTTGTTGCTCTCGTATGGAAATTCCGCTTATACTAACTTCGTAAACTGGTCTCGCTTGCTAATACATCTGGGGTTATATCACGTTCTCGCATCATGCGGGGTTTTGCCTAACCGCACCCCCCACCATTTCGACTTCTTTCTCGTGCTTTTCATTTCCTATAAATAGGTCCTTGCGCTGGTCTCACCTACCGCATTTAACTCTATCCCTCCTTCTTCCTCTGCCTGCGAGGTCTCGCGTTCTCTTCCTCGCGCTTTCTTATCTTTTTCTCGTAGATTTCAACAATGGTGGGTAACCAAAGCGAGGCCGAGGGCGGTTGAAGTGCGCCTGGGCCTTCACCAAACATACTTTCTTCTATAGCAACCTGACCAAGGAGAAATACCTCGCCGCAGTTGCTGATTTCATTCCGCCAGGATTCTCTGCTCGCTTCCCTAGAGGGGATGACATGATCAATGTTCCAATACCGGATGAGCTCGCCATCCCTATAGCCCACTTCGGGGTCGACCTGCGCCTGCCTCTGTGGCCAGAGGTCCGCCAGGTATACGCCAATCTCGCTTACCTTCTTCTGTCGGATTTCTAATTCTCGCTCGCTTCTTCAGACCTCGCCCTTTTTGCTCGCTAGGTGCTCAAACACTATGGTGTGGTATTGGGTCAGCTGACCCCCAATGCCATGGCGGTCATCGTCGTGTTCACATGCTACATGCGAGAAGAGCGCATTGAGTTCAGCTTGCCGGTCTTCCAGAAGCTGTTCTCCTTCAGGGCTTACAAGGAGGGCACCGCCTACTTCGTGGGCTCGGGTCCCAAGGTCAACGAGACCGTTAACAAGAGCCATTACTGGGCTCAGAAGTTCCTTTTCGTCAAAGGGAATTTTGGCAACGTCCCATTCTCGCCAATTCAGCACGGCGAGAGTACCTACCGCCCACCAGCTCTCGGGGGCCACGAAGCCGCTCTGTATCAGTTCTTCAACAAGAAGAACTTCGAGGTGGCGCATCTTCGCCAAAACCTCGACTCACTAAAACTGGTGTTCCCCGGGGAGGGTATGTATCGCGTTTGTTCGCCTACTTCTTTAAAGCTTTTTGATCATATTTCTAATTATTAGACTGTTGCAGGTGAGCAAGATCTGCCCATCCATCCCCCCTACGCGAGCAACCGGTCATTTCCTGCAGACCTCGCTCTCGCGAAGATGGGAGCAGACGCCTGCCGCGAGACCCCCCATCCTGCTGCCCCGTCTTCCAAGAAAATGGGCGAGTCTTCTGGCCGCAAGGATTCCTACTCACGACCCTCTCAGAAGAAAAGCAAGAAGAATCCCCCCATCCGAGAAGGGAAAAGAGCATGATGAGGCTTCCCCGAACGAGATCCTACCGGCCGACCTCCCCGAGGGAAGGGAGTTCGTCGAGCCGGCCGAAAAGTTCGCCAGGATCTCCTCCCTGCCAGTGCCGATAAATTACTGGAACTTTGGCCTCGGCCAAAGGCACAAGGACGAGGCCGACGAGTACCTGCTTTATTGGAGTCCCGAGGTCAACATGGCCACCATCTCTACCCTCCTCCCTTCTTGGGTGGAGCAGCCGACGGTCAACAGACATGGTTTCTCGCTCTCATTCGGACTCTATGGCCGCGAGGACGCCTCGGTCTTCATGGACGATGAAAGTGGAGGTCAGATCTTAAGTTACTCTAGAGGGGGGTGAATAGACTATTAAAACATTTTATTTAGTTTTATAGCGGAATTTAAAATACTGTTAAGTATATGTGTAATCAGTGAGAGTTAAAAAATAAAGACAGAAACAGTAAAAAGAAAATCACACAGCACAAGCACAGAAGAATAATCAAGCACAGAAGACACAAGGAGCTATAGTAGTTCCCCAATAAATCTGGGTACGTCTACTCTTCTACCACCCTTGGTAGGAATCCACTAGGAGGGTTGATCAGGTGCCCTAGCACCAAGGGGTTTTTGATAAGGTGTCCACATACCAATAAGCTTTTGATAAGGTGCTTAAAAACCACACAAGGATTTTTTGATAAGGTGTCTTGCCACCACTGTATAAACTTTTGGAGGGAGAATTAGCCCTGTACAAGATGAGATAAAAAGGTTTAGAGTGTTCTTCTCTGTCAATGATCTGAGAGAAGACAAGATGGTGTTGAAGCTGAAAGCTCCGCCTGTCTGATGAGAGTTTATGACAGTTTGTGGACAGAGCTTTCTCTAACACAAGTCTTTTATAGCAGATTATCTGGAAGAAATGAATCTTCAGATTGTTGTTGCTCTTTGAAAGACTTTAACTTGCAGCAGTTCTGAGAGGTTGAATGTTGTTCTTAGAATGATGAAGGTGCTGCCTTGAGTAAGAAGAAGACTGGGAAAAATGAATAATGTTCTGTCCTTCTTCTTCTTTCTCTAATACTTCTCTTTGTTCTTCTTGTTCTCTAAAATCAGAGAGACTGAGAGAAATTTTTTGAATGTATCTCTGTGTTCTGTCTGAAGGAAAAAAATCGACTCTTGTATTCTGCTTCTTCTTTGATGACTTGTTATCTTGTAAATTCAAATCATCTGCTTTTAAGGAATATATTATTCTGACTTAAATCCTTCTTGGAACTATGCAGCCACCCAAAGCAGTTTTGGCAGGTCCTTTCAATTCCTTTTGTCGTGAAAGATGCCTTGGCATTAAATGTCAACGACAATTCTTTTTCTTGGAATAGAAAGAATATAAGGATATGATAAATAAGAAAGATATCCTTACATAGCTGACTGAATATGTCCAAAAAGAAAAAAATATATCCGTTATTCTGTCGATTTGTGTTCAGAGAACTGATATCCAACTGAAAATATTAATCTGAGCTTCAGAAAGGAATTTGTCGAGCGCTGGCTGAAATTCATCGAGCACTGCCTGGAATTTGTCGAACACTGACAGACAAATCGTCGAACGCCGCTAGCCATTTGTCGAGCTTGAATTTTCCTAAGTTCTGACTAATCTAATCAGCCTAAAAACTTGACCCTAAGACTATACAATGGGGTCAATACAGATCCTAATCAACATATAGTGATCCTAGCCCAAATCAGTAATAGGGTTGTTCCAACAATCTCCCCCTATTTGGGTTAGGATACTATTTAGCAATCATTTAAATAATATACAACTGAAAAAGAAAACAACAGAGCATAAATGAATCTGACAGAATGAAAAATCATTTCAGCAGATGAAATAAGAAGTGCTCTGAGTTCTCACAGTATTACAACAAAGTAGAATCTATCAAACAAACAAATATGATAGTGTTGAAATTGTTGAAGTGGAAGTGAAGGAGGCTTTTGGACCTGGGCGGTCTGGGAGGAGGTCGGGCGGTCTGACGTGACCGCACGACCTGGCGGTCTGCATCCGCGGTCTGGATGATCTTAGCCTAGCTGCGGTCTCCCGGGTTGACCGCTGGTCTTGTCCAAAGTCTGCTGAAGGAGACGCACGGTCTGTGCGTGACCGCGTGGCGTGCTGTCCTCTTCAAGGCTGTGGCGGTCTGGTGTGACCGCACAGTTTGATCCAGGTTCTCTCTGGAATGCGGTCTGGTAGCTGACCGGGCTTTCTGGGGGTATTCGCGTACTAAGGGTCTTAGTCTCGCGGTCTCAGGAGGAGACTGGTATGCGAGCTAGTTGCTGTTCGCGGTCTCAGAAGGAGATCGGCATGCGGATAGGAGTTCGTGATCTGATGGCGAACTGACTGTGTTCGCGGTCTCGTGCGAACACAGGTGGTGAATAGCTTCGGGCGGTCTGGCGAGCTCTTTGTGGAGTCGCGGTCTGCTGTGAGAGTGGCGGTCTCTCATGGCGACATTGGAGCTAGCAGGTTCACCAAAATTGTAGCAGAAGTAATGTTACTGATCGCGCAGTGTGACCGGTCAGGTCGCGCGGTCTGAGGGGTGGTGATCCTATCTCTAGGGTGGTGACCAGATCAGGTCTCACGCCTATAAATAGGAGCCACTGTTGCAGCAAACTAGACACACCAAGTGTAAGCTGAGTTCGCTCTTGTTCTTGCGGTCTGGTTATTTCTGACCGGGCGGTCTCTGATTGAACTTTTATTGTGCAGCTTCTGCGGATAGTGTGGGCAGCAGCGATCACCTCTTCCTCTGAAAGTGTTCGGGCGGTCTGCGGCTTGGAGTTGTGGTGCTGGAGTTCGGGAGAATCAGGAGGTCGAAAGAAGGGAGCGGTCTGTGCAGCGGCCTGGTGGTGTTCTGTGGTCGGCAGAGAGTTGCGGTCTAGCAACTATCAGAGATCGCAGGGGAGGTCGCGCGGGTTGGGCGGTCTCCAGTTATCAGTGTTTTTCTGTACTTCTCTTTGGAGTTTTGTGCTGACGAAATCATGTCTCGTCAAGCATGTCTTGCCCTGTAATTGAAGGTTGCTATCAATAAAGATCGTTTGTTTGCCTAAGATTGTTTCTGGTTGCTTTGGCTTGTATCTCTAGTTGTTGTTCCTGCTTGCTCTCACAAGGTCCGAGAAATTTTCACATGGTATCAGAGCCAGGTTGGAGTGGATAGAGCAGTGAATAACTTAGAGTAGCCATCGCCTTTGTGAAGAAGGAACCAGAGGAAGAACAATGGAAGGCGGATTTGCAAGAGGTCTTGGGATTGAGATGCTTACATCGACTAACTTTAAGAAGTGGAAGTCGTGTATGCAGAGCTATCTTCTAGGGGAGGACCTCTGGGAGGTTGTTGGAGGAGATGCGACAGAAGAGGTGAAGGCAACAGAAGCAGGTGACAATGGTCCGGCTGTGAGGGCATGGAGAAAGACCAATGCCAAGGCCGAGTTCACTTTGAAGCGTGCCATTTCACCTGATCTATTTGATCACATCTTAGGGTGTGGATCAGCTGCCGAGATCTGGAGAGCCCTGGATGGGCTGTTTAACAAGAAGAATGTAGCGAGGCTGCAGTTCTTGGAGAATGAGCTGGCAAGGTCGGCTCAGGGCGATCTTTCTATCTCCACTTTCTTTCTGAAGATGAAGAACCTCTGCGCTGAGATATCAGCACTGGATCCTGATGAGCCAATTTCTGAGGCGAAGCTGAAGAGGCACATCATCCGCGGCTTGCGGAAGGAATATGTGGCCTTTGTGACGTCGGTGCAGGGATGGGCAAATCAGCCATCTCTGTTGGAGCTGGAGAACTTGCTTTCTTCGCAAGAAAGCTTGGCAAGACAGATGGCGGGGTTGTCAGTGACTGGGGGAGATGGCGAAGTGCTCTTCTCGGGGAAGAAGAAGAAGTGGGATAAGAAGAAGAAGACCACTGGAGGCTATGGGCCTTCAACTTCTGGACAGCAGGAGAGGGGCTATCCTCCTAAGGCTGAGGAGAAGAAGAAGAAGGAAGGTCTCAAATGCTACAAATGCGGGAAGGTTGGGCACTTCAAGAAGGATTGCAGAGTGGTCACTCAAGCAGGGCATGCTGCGGAGAAGGAGGAAGCTGAGGCCAGACATATAGATGGAGGATGGGGAGGAGCCTTCTCGGCTTCTATTGGAGCTTCGACTCCCATCAACTATTTGGAGGACTGGATCGTGGACTCGGGGTGTGGTCATCACCTCACCGGAGACGGGACCAAGCTTTCTTCTGCACAGCCCTACACAGGTAACAATGCAATCATTACTGCTGATAATACTGTGCATCCAGTAGAGAAGGTGGGGGTTGTTTCTTTGGGCAGTGATAGAGGGCCACTTACTTTGAAGAGTGTCTATCATGTGCCCGGAATGAAGAAAAACCTCTTCTCCGTGACCAACGCTGTTGACGCTGGGTATCACGTTCTGTTCGGCCCAACAGAAGTGAAATTTCTACGTAATGTAGAGGCCGTGAAGGCCGAGGTCATTCATATCGGGAGACGGGCAAAGGACTTGTTCGTTTTATCAACAAGTTCCTACGTCGACAAGATGAAGACGAATGATGGTGCCGTTATATGGCATGAGAGGTTAGGGCATGTAGGGATGGACAAGCTAAAAGCTATGGCGGTGAGAGGCCTGGTCAAGGGCCTGCCAAGTCTATCTTCCTACGGAGAAGGTCATGTTTGCGTAGGATGTCAGTTCGGCAAGTCTCATCGACTACCGTTTGACAAGTCGCAGACAAGGAGTAGTGTGCTTTTGGAGTGCATCCACGGTGACTTGATGGGACCAACTGCTACCCCAAGCCTCGGAGGCAGCAGGTATATGCTGGTGTTGATCGATGATTACACCAGATATGCCTGGGTTTATTTTCTGAAGGAGAAGGCGAAGGCGTTTGCCAAGTTTGTGGAGTTCAAGGAGCTCGTGGAAGGTCGGCTAAGACTGCGGGTGAAGAAGCTAAGGACTGACAACGGAGGGGAGTTCACCTCCAGTGAGTTCTCTACTTTTTGCAGGAAGGCAGGCATCCGGAGGGAGCTTACTTGTGCGCATACTCCACAACAGAACGGATTTGCAGAACGAAAGATCCGTCATCTGACAGAGACCTGCAAGTGTTGGATGCATGCCAAGAGTATCCCAAAGTCCTTCTGGGCGGAGGGAATGTCTTGTGCTGCTTACGTCATCAACCGGATCCCTCTTAGTCCCATCAACATGTTAACTCCGCATGAGTTGATGTTCAAGGAGAAGCCAAGCGTGGCACACCTTAGGGTGTTTGGTTCCACCTGCTACGTGCATGTTCCAGATGCTCTTCGGACGAAGCTAGATGCGAAAGCAAGGAAGCTAGTCTTCGTGGGATACGACGAGCGGAAGAAAGGATGGAAGTGCATGGACCCAGAGATGCGGAGATTTGTTGTATCTCGCGACGTTGTATTTGATGAGGTAACATCTTATAAGGGGTCTTCTGGAGTGGAGCTACCAGAGAGCAGGGTGGAGGTGCCAGAGCAAGCAGTGGAAGATCTTCAGGTGGAGCTACCTGTGTCACCAGGTGGTCCATCTCCTTCTAGTTCCGAGACGGGGGCTTCTGGTTCAGGGAGCAGGGGGAGCAATGCTCCTAGCACGTCTGGAAGAGGAGCTAGGGAAGAAGCAGCTGGAGATAATGCGGTTCAGGGGAAGGAGCTGAGGAGGTCGAAGCGAGCAATCGTTGCCCCTGATCGCTATACAGGAGGAAACGCAGTGAGCTTTGTCTCATGTTTCTTCGCTGGTCCCTTGGATGAGAGGGAGCCGTCGAGCTTTGAGAAGGCCCAAGGCGTGAAGGAGTGGGATGTTGCAATGCAAGAAGAGATGGCAGCTCTTGAGAAGAATGAGACCTGGTCTCTTGTGCCCAAGCCCAAGGGCACTACTCCTGTAACATGCAAATGGGTCTACAAATTGAAGAAGAAAGTTGACGGCAGTATCGAGCGTTACAAGGCTCGTCTTGTAGCTCGGGGGTTCTCGCAGCAATACGGTGAAGACTACGAAGAGACTTTCAGTCCGGTGGCAAAAATGACTTCAGTTCGGTTCATCATTGCCTTGGCGGCGTTCAGTGGA
This sequence comes from Dactylorhiza incarnata, assembly GCA_033032865.1. NCBI lineage: Eukaryota > Viridiplantae > Streptophyta > Magnoliopsida > Asparagales > Orchidaceae > Dactylorhiza > Dactylorhiza incarnata. The sequence goes on along the minus strand of JAWHQI010000021.1, from coordinate 8,355,125 downwards.
TGGGAGATTTGGCAGCTCGACGTCAAGAACGCTTTCTTGTACGGCGAGATTGACAAGGACATCTTCATGGTCCAGCCACCAGGCTTTGTGTCTGAAGATTTTCCGGAGCATGTCTGCAAGCTGAAGAAGGCCCTGTATGGGTTGAAGCAAGCGCCAAGGGCGTGGTACGGAAAGATCGCAGAATATCTCCTATTCTGTGGATTTTGTGCTTCAGACTCAGACTCAAGCTTGTTCATCAAGAAGAGCGGGGAGCTTCAAGTCATCGTGCTGCTTTACGTCGACGATATGATCGTGACGGGGAACTCGAAGGAGGAAGTAGCTCAGCTTCGGGCCGAGCTGGCTATCAGGTTCGAGATGAAGGACTTAGGTGAGCTTCACCATTTCCTTGGACTTGAGGTGCAGAAGAAGGAAAGTGGAGTGCTGGTTTCCCAGGCTGGATATGCGGAGCGAATCGTGGAGCGATTCGGCATGAAGGAAGGGAAGTGCATCTCTACACCTCTGGAGAAGGCTATGAAGCTTCGGAAGGATGAGGGGAGGATTATGCAAGATCCATTGGTGTTCCGAGCTCTGGTTGGGAGCTTGATCTATCTGACGATCACGAGGCCGGATATTGCATATGTAGTAGGCAGAGTGAGTCGGTATATGGCGGAGCCACGGATACCTCGTCTGCTAGCGGCCAAGAACATTCTGAAGTATGTCAAGGCGACCCCGGACATGGGTCTCCTATACAGGAGGGATGCGGGCTTCGAAGTGCATGGATACATGGATGCTGATTACGGGGGAGATTCGGATGATCGGAAGTCGACATCTGGATTCGTCTTCATGGCGGGCCCTACGGCTATATCATGGTGCAGCAAGAAGCAGGATTCTGTATCGGTCTCCACCACAGAAGCGGAATATAAGGCTTCGGCCTTGGCAGCTCAGGAAGCCATCTGGCTTAGGAGGTTGGTGGGAGACGTCCACAAGGAGGTTCGGGAGCCGACTCTGCTACGCGGTGACAACGAGAGTGCTCTCAAACTGGTAACCAATCCAGTTTGTCACGCGAGGACCAAGCATATCGAGGTCGAGCATCACTTCATACGGGAGAAGGTGCTGGAGGGGTCTCTTTCGGTCGAGCATGTGCGGAGTGCGGACAATGTCGCAGACATCTTCACAAAGGCGCTGGCAAAGGGGCCGTTCACACGGCTAAGGGAGTTACTTGGGCTGGTTTCCACTTCCCACTTCAAGGGGGAGTGTTGAAATTGTTGAAGTGGAAGTGAAGGAGGCTTTTGGACCTGGGCGGTCTGGGAGGAGGTCGGGCGGTCTGACGTGACCGCACGACCTGGCGGTCTGCATCCGCGGTCTGGCTGATCTTAGCCTAGCTGCGGTCTCCCGGGTTGACCGCTGGTCTTTTCCAAAGTCTGCTGAAGGAGCCGCGCGGTCTGTGCGTGACCGCGTGGCGTGCTGTCCTCTTCAAGGCTGTGGCGGTCTGGTGTGACCGCACAGTTTGATCTAGGTTCTCTCCGGAATGCGGTCTGGTAGCTGACCGGGCTTTCTGGGGGTATTCGCAGACTAAGGGTCTTAGTCTCGCGGTCTCAGTTCGCGGTCTCAGGAGGAGACTGGTATGCGAGCTGGTTGTTGTTCGCGGTCTCAGAAGGAGATCGGCATGCGGATAGGAGTTCGCGATCTGATGGCGAACTGACTGTGTTCGCGGTCTCGTGCAAACACAGGTGGTGAATAGCTTCGGGCGGTCTGGCGAGCTCTTTGTGGAGTCGCGGTCTGCTGTGAGAGTGGCGGTCTCTCATGGCGACATTGGAGTTGGCGGGTTCACCAAAATTGTAGCAGAAGTAATGTTGCTGATCGCGCAGTGTGACCGGTCAGGTCGCGCGGTCTGAGGGGTGGTGATCCTATCTCTAGGGTGGTGACCAGATCAGGTCTCACGCCTATAAATAGGAGCCACTGTTGCAGCAAACTAGACACACCAAGTGTAAGCTGAGTTCGCTCTTGTTCTTGCGGTCTGGTTATTTCTGACCGGGCGGTCTCTGATTGAACTTTTATTGTGCAGCTTCTGCGGATAGTGTGGGCAGCAGCGATCACCTCTTCCTCTGAAAGTGTTCGGGCGGTCTGCGGCTTGGAGTTGTGGTGCTGGAGTTCGGGAGAATCAGGAGGTCGAAAGAAGGGAGCGGTCTGTGCAGCGGCCTGGTGGTGTTCTGTGGTCGGCAGAGAGTTGCGGTCTAGCAACTATCAGAGATCGCAGGGGAGGTCGCGCGGGTTGGGCGGTCTCCAGTTATCAATGTTTTTCTGTACTTCTCTTTGGAGTTTTGTGCTGACGAAATCATGTCTCGTCAAGCATGTCTTGCCCTGTAATTGAAGGTTTCTATCAATAAAGATCGTTTGTTTGCCTAAGATTGTTTCTGGTTGCTTTGGCTTGTATCTCTAGTTGTTATTCCTGCTTGCTCTCACAAGGTCCGAGAAATTTTCACAGATAGTTTAGAACCTTTTATTTCTTTGCAGATGAAGGCTTGAAAATTATTTGCCTGTTTGGATCTTGAGATTTCTTCTTACTGATGTATAGATCTTGAGCTCCCAGAATAGTTTGAGATTTGACATGAGGGACAAAAGCTTCTGGGTGCATATCAATAGATTGTTCAGCATTGAATAACTCTTTGGAGTTGTACTTGTCAAGTTCTTTCCTTCTGTAATCAGACATGGTAGAAATGTTTGTAAAATCTTTACCTTCTGATTTTGCTTTGTTAATCTTGGCATAAGCAATTGATTATTTGAATCTTGCCATTTGAAATAGTCTTTCTTCTTCTAGATCTGGAAGATATGGAACATATTCTGAATTATCAACTTGATCTTGAAGATCACTTTGAGGATTTTTGATCTTGTGGAAAGATCCATCAAAAATATGAAGTTTGTATTCTGAAGGTATTTGAGGTGAAATAATGACTTGACTTTCTTGAGAAGCAACTGCTGATTTCTTAGAAGGAGGATTGCTGGCTGATCCTGATGCTTGAGATCCACTGGAACTTCCAGAAATCCTTGAATGTTGAGAGCTGGGCTTCTGGGAGAAGGATGATGGTGCTGCTGAGCCTGCTGCTGGAGGAGGAGGAGGAGGATGTTTATATTTGACAGGTTTGTCAGAATAGTAACCAGTTTTCCTCATCTTCTTCCTTCTTTTGTTCTCATTCCTTGAGAATTTCATCCAATGAGGTGTACCTTTGTCAAGAGTAATATTATGAAGAACATAATATGGAATATCATTGCCAGGATTTGGAGGCTTGGGAGCAGCCTTTGACTTAGCTTTTCTTTTGTTTCTTTTCCTTGATAATGTGTCATCAGAATCACTGTTATCATCAGCATCAGCTTCAGAGTCAGAAGAAGAAATTGGCTTATTATATAAATAATCAATTGTTTTGATTACTTCAAGAGCTTTTAATCTTTCTTCTTCAGCTTTGTCAAACTCTGCATCTGTCTCTTTCCAGATTTCATCAAAACTTGGTATTGGTTCTTCATTCCATGAAAGAGTTGGAGGTGAGGAAACAATTCTTGAAGCTGTTTCATCTGATGGAGTAGGGGGATCTTCTATATCATCTAGAAATTCTGCAAGATCATCCTCATACTCTGCAGAAGTGTCCTTCATCTGAATATCTTGATCAGAGATTGAAGGAATAGAAGAGATGACACTTTTTATGATGTCAGAATGAGTCTTCTGAGGAAGGCATATCAGAGCCTTTGATAAATCCTCTATGTATACTTTTGGTGACACCCTTGATGTATATTTAGTATCAAATTTTGATAATAAGCTATGCAGATCACAAGAGGGATGAATGCAGATACAGATATTATTATTTATTTCTTCTATAACTTGTATATCTGATACTATACAAGAATCAACCATATCTGTATCATAAACTATAATTGAATCTTCTTTACTTTGTACTTTCTCAGAATTATCTAATTCAAAAACTGTAACTTCTGCTACTTCTGGAGCAACTTCTGCTTCTAGAGCTTCTTCACAGGACATCTCCCCCTGCCTAGCTTTAGGGACACCTGAATCTAGGCCCCCAGAAGAAGGGATAGCAATAGAGGAAGGAAGGGAAGAAAGCTTAGCAGATAAGGTAGAAATAGCTTGGAGGACTGGAGCAAATTTTGCATCCAGGAGATGGTTTATTTAAGGAAGAATGTGATCAAAAATTTGATCAGCAATTGAGGTGAGGTTGAGAGATACATAATCTGATGGGAGTGATGTAGATGGTTGTGAAGTGGATGGGATGAAAGTTGGTAGAGGGATATTTCTGACAGTTTCAGAATGTGTGGAAATGCTATCTGGATGGTTTGAACTTGAGGGATGAGTTGGTGACTGATGTTCATCATGTATTGGAGATGGAGGTGGAATAGGTGATTGAGGTAGAGTTGAGGAATTGAGGTTAGTGTTGATAGTAGATGGAGGAGGGGAAGGCAGTGGTTCTGGTGATAGATGGGAAATATCATTGATAGGTAGTATATCAGTTGAAAGAGGTGGTGGAGAGTTTGGAGGTAGGAATTGTTCAGGAGACTATTGAGCAGGTGGAGATGGGATATGAGAAGGAGAAGGAACTGAGGGAGGAACTTCTGGAAGGGTAGAGGGAGTGACTTGGTCAGTCCTTGTGTCCTCAGATGTTTTTCTTTTCCTAGAAGCATCAGCTCTTGTATTCTTCTTGGGGATTACCCTATCCCACTTAGCAAAGAGTGCTGAGGTCAGCCTCTTGCTGGCATTTATAGTCACCTTGGGTGACACTAGAAGGTCTGGATGTCTTTCCTGCAGGAAAATACCTATAACTCTTCCAAAACTGACACTATCTTTAGAATTTTTCTTTTTAATCAATTCAAAGAGAATTGATCCCCAGTTAATTTTCTTCTTCTCCATCAAGGCCACCATCAACAGAAATTGGTGCCTGTTGATATAGTCATGCCCAGAAGTCTTGCCCAGCAAGACTTTTCCAACAATGTCAGCTAAGAACTTGTAGTCCTGAGATAAGTTCTTTTTCAGTAAGTGATTAGGGTTTCCAGTTAAGTGACCCATTTTGACTAAAGCTTCATCAAATTGTTCTGAGCTTATGTCTAAGTCATCATCACCATTCTCAAAACCAAAAATTTCAGTAAGAATGGTGGGAGAGAGAGAGACTTGATGACCTGAGATGGTGCCAGACATTTTCTCATCCTCTATCTGAACAGTATGAACCCATTCTTTAATCTCTGCAACTGGTATTTTCTGCCTGGTGCTCAAAAACTTCTTTAGATGTTGGTCTTCCAGTAGTTGAAGAGCATCCTTGAAGATTTGGTCAGATTGTGCAAAAGAATCCAAGTCGATATCAAAACCTGCGTCAAACTTCATTGAGTGCAGAGAGGCCTGAGAAATCGCCATTGTTCCTGCAATGAAAACGAAGATCAAGTGCAGAGGGGAACTGGAGGGAAAGATGATTTCTGTAGGCGCAAACTTAGAAAGATATAAAATAAAGCTTATATAGAAAGATCAAAGAATGAGGGCGCATTCGTAAACCGTTGTTCGACAAAACCTAATAAAATTAGAAGTCAAAAAGGCTTTATTTCTTTGTCAGACTGCGTACGAAAACATCTTTTTCGTCCTCCACCGTTCGATAAATGAAAATGTCTTTATCGATTCTGAGGTTAACAGGTTTTGTCGACTGTCGTTCGACAAATGGTTCAAATTCATCGTTCTTCGTTCGTCGAATTCATGGGATAGATAGAAAATTTAATTTTTAACAAATTGAGTCTCCATCTATCATTCCTAGTTGATTTATAAAGAAGATGTGCTTCTTTTCATCCAAGGGCTTGGTGAAAATGTCAGCTCTTTGCAAATCAGTAGAAATGAATTGTAGGCAAATTTTGTTTTTATCCACATTATCCCTAAGGAAGTGGTGCCTAGTTTCTATGTGTTTAGTCCTACTATGGAGAACTGGATTTTGTGCTATAGATATTGCACTAGTGTTGTCACAAAATATAATTGAATTATTTAAGTTGACACCATAGTCTAGGAGCTGATTTTGTATCCACAATATCTGTGAGCAGCAACTGCCAGCAGCTATGTATTCAGCTTCAGCTGTTGATGTAGACACAGATGTTTGTTTCTTTCAAAACCAAGACACAAGCCTATCACCAAGAAACTGACAAGTTCCTGATGTGCTCTTCCTGTCTACTCTGCATCCAGCATAATCAGAATCTGAGAATCCAGTTAATTCAAATTCAGATGATGTTGGATACCAAAGTCCTAGATTAGGGCAACCCTTTATATATCTTAAAATTCTTTTTAGTAAAATAAGATGAGATTCTTTAGGGTTAACTTGAAACCTAGCTTAAATACATGTAGCAAACATTATATCTGGCCTACTAGCTGTTAAATAGAGTAGAGAGCCAACAATTGCCCTATACACTTTCTAATCAACAGGTTTCCCTGATTCATCAGTATCAACAACAGCATTAGAGGCCATGGGTGTTTTCATGGTAGAAGAATCAGACATTCCAAATCTTTTCACTAATTCCTTAGAATACTTAGATTGGGAAATGAAGATTCCTGATGGGGTTTGCTTCACTTGAAGACCAAGGAAGTATGATAATTCACCCATGCTACTCATTTCAAATTTAGATTGCATTAGTTTAGAAAACTTTTTGCATAAATTTGAATCTGTAGAGCCAAAGATAATATCATCTACATATATTTGAACTAGTAAAGTTTGATTTTAATGTATCCTGAAAAATAATGTTTTATCTACTATGCCCCTACAGAAATTATTTTCCAAAAGAAAATTAGCTAAAGTCTCATACCATGCTCTGGGAGCTTGTTTGAGACCATAAAGAGCTTTATTAAGCTTAAATACATAGGAGGAATGAGTTGGAGAGATGAAACCTGGTGGTTGTTCCACATAGACTTCTTCTTTGATGTCTCTATTTAGAAATGCACTCTTCACATCCATTTGATATACTTTGAACTTTTTATATGCAGCAAATGCAAGGAAGATTCTGATTGCTTCTAACCTTGCAATTGGTGCAAAAGTTTGATCATAGTCTATTCCTTCTTCCTATGAGTAACCTTGAGCTACTAGTGATGAGTACGGTTTATATACATATTTTAGGACTCATTTAGGCTTAGTATCATGCATAGGTACTGCATATTAGGTTGATTATCGCTTATATTGGATTAGTTGGTAATTTGCGTAAATAGTACCTTCCTTAGCCTACTTCTGTGTGTTATCTCGGATATTCCCTTTTATTCTCTTTGGTGCATATTTTATGCCGCTGGGTGCTTTGTTTCTAGGCCCCAGCGGGTATGTGTGAGTTTGCTGCAGGTACCAGGAGCTAAAATGCATTCCAGGGGGCAATCCATGTGATTCCATGAAGATCTGGACCTGATTATGCGATTTGTTCATGCACGATCAGGCGCACGATCACTATTCAGATCGCACGATCAAATACAGATGGTCGTCCAGGCTGCAGTTTGCTCGCGCACGACCAATGACTATAGTGCGCACGACCACTGGTCGTGCGCCACTGACCGTTCGTTAATTGGGCATCTTCTCCTCTGCTACAGGTTGACTGCGCACGATCAGTAGCATTCCTTTGCGCATGACCACTGGTCATGCGCCACTGCTCGTGCGCAGTGTTTATTCTGCTCTGTATTTAAAGTCCGGCTCCGCGAGTTTAGGGCATTCAGACAGAGTGGGGCGCGAATTCTTCGGCAAGCTCCGCCATTTTCCCTCTCCAAGCTCCATCCATCCATCCTCTTCCATGGGAAAGCTTCTTCCATCGATCCTAAGCTCCACCAAGGGTTCCGGAAGCTTTCCCCACCATCTACAGCAAGCATTTCAAGTTGCGGCATCTCCTTTTGGGTCAAGGGGAAGAGACCCAGCTCTGAGAAGAAGACGAATGATGGTTGGAGGTAGTGACAACCTCTGAACCCCGAAAGCAACCAAGGACTGAGCTCGGAGGAGGCTTGACAACCCCCCATTCCGACCAAGATCTACGGCGAGGCTTCTCATCTCGTGGTTTCCTCTACCCTCTCTCTTTTGGAAATGTATGCTTAACTTTCATATTGAACTAGTGTGATTTCTATTTGTCTATGAATGAAATATACTCTTGTTTTATCTTTCGCTTGATGCTTTGCTGTGATGCACTCCGCCCCCGCTCCACTTCCACACACACATTCCAGCTAGCCATCTAGCAATTGCTAGTGGTGACTTTGGCGAAGAGGTGAATACGACCCTCACCAAACCCCGCACTGTGGCCATTTTACCAGCTTACCGAAGCGCGACATCGCGGCCGCTGCACTCACCCCCACTTTGCGAAGACGTGTGCGCGACCCTCAATTATTACAGTTACTTTCAGTCCACGCGCCTTCCGAAGCACGGCATCGCGGCCGTTCCATCCATCCCGCCTTGCGAAGTGGAGTTTTGAACCGCATCTCATTTCTGTGTAGTAACTTAGGACACCAATCACAACGCCCTTGTTTTTACTTTCTTTTACTCGTCGTAACAATCGATTCACCACACATTCCGTTCACCAGAACCTGCATTCCTTGAGAGACGATATTCGGGGAAGCTATTCCCAATTTTATTACTTGACAGCGACCGGTGCACTTGCCGAACACGCATCAACTAGCCTAGCTTTGATTCTCATAATATTGCCTTGATCATCAAGTTTGTTCCTGAAGACCCACTTGGTGCCAATAACAGGATGGCCTTTTGGTCTTGGAACCAAATCCCAAACCTTGTTTCTTTCAAACTGGTTGAGTTCCTCTTGCATTGCAAGGATCCAGTTTGGATCTTGTTCTGCATCTTTTATGGTTTGAGGTTCAACTTCTGATAGGAAACAAGTATGCATCTGATTTTGGTGTAGTTGATGCCTTGTTTGAACACCTGCTGTGATATCACCAATTACTTATGAAATTGGATGATCTCTAACTGTGATGTGGTCGACAGTTGGAGTGGGTTCAGCAGCAGTATCCATTTGGGGAATTTGTTCAGCTGTTGTGTCATGTGGAGGATGTCCAGTTGTTACTTGATTTAGGTTAACAACAAGATCTGGATGATCTTCTTCTTCACTATCTTCAAGAGTTTGAGGTGATGGATGCAGTGAATCTTCTGTCTGTAGATTTAATCCATCAAGCTCTTCACATAGAGCTGGTACCTACAGATTGTTTTTGGTAGAAGAATTCTTCTCCTTGTAAAACATGTTAGTTTCATCAAAGGAAACATGCATAGACTCTTCTATTTTAAGAGAAGATTTAATACCCTATATGCTTTGCTAACTAATGAATATCCTAAGAAGATTCCTTCTTCAGATTTTGGTTCAAATTTTCAGAGGTACTTTTTATCATTGTTATGAACAAAACATCTACATCCAAAAGTTCTAAAATAATCAACTTTAGGTTTCTTCCCTTTAAGTAATTCATAGGGAGTTTTACCCTTAAGTTTGTGTATCAAACTTCTATTCAGAACATAATTTGCTGTGCTGACAGCCTCTGCCCAAAAAGATAGGAGCAAGTTAGCATCTGCAAGCAATGTTCTTGCTGATTCAATTAGAGTTCTATTTTTCATTTCAACTACCCCATTTTGTTGAGGAGTTATAGGAGCTGAGAAGCAATGTCTGATACCTTCCATCTCACAGAATTCTTGCATAAGAAGAGACTCAAACTCAGAGCCATGATCACTTCTGATCAATGCAACTACAGTAGAGTACTCAATCTGTATGCTCTTAAGAAAGTCTGTAAGAATTTTAAAGTTATCTGACTTTTCTCTCAAAAAGAACACCCAAGTGAATCTAGAGAAGTCATCTACAATGACTAGAGTGTAAGACTCCCCCCTAAACTCTTTATTGCTATAGGCCCAAAAAGGTCCATATGTAGCAAATACAAGATTCTAGGTGAATCACTTTTAGATAATGATTTAAAGCTGTTTTTGGTTTGCTTGCCTAACTGACATGACCTACAAAGACCTTCTTTCTTATATGATCCTGATGGTAAGCCTCTAACAAGATTATCCTTAGCTAGTTTAGCAATGGTCCTAAGGTTTACATGTCCTAATCTTTTAGGCCATAATTCACTAGGTTTGCTTAGCTCATTAAATAAACAAATTTCTGATTTGGATGAGTTGAAATTTACTAAATATATATTTCCTTGCCTAATACCTGATAGAACAATAACATTATCAGAGGATTTAATAATGCATTCTGATTTATTAAATGTTACCTGATAACCTTCATCACATAACTGACTTAGGCTGATGAGGTTATGCTTCAGACCCTTGACATAGGTTACTTCCTTGAATGTCACTGCTCCAACTTTAATTTGACCATAGCCTTTGGTTTCTCCACAGTTGGAGTCTCCAAAGATCACCTTGGGTCCAAGCTTTGTCTTGTAGTTGTTCAGGTTGGCTTTGTTTCCTGTCATGTGCTTTGAGCAGCCACTATCCAAGTACCTTTTTTGATTTAATCTTGGATAGCTGTGTACCTGCAAATACAAAAACATAAACTAGTTGTTTTTGACCCAGACTACCTTGGGTCCTTATATGTTACCGCAAAATTCAGAGATAAATGACATTTCAGGCTGATCCTTATAGCATTGTGGATGATATCTCCTTGGAGGTATAGTCCACTCAGTAAAAGGATTTTTAGTATATTTAGGATTAGAATTCTTAGAGTTTTCTGTATAATGTCTGTTCGACAAATTTGGGTAAATTTGTCGACCGCCGTTCGACGAATGTGCATGTTTTTGTCGAGCGTCGTCCATATTATAACTATGCTGAAAATCTGTTCTCAGTTTTCGTCGATCCCCGTTCGACAGATTTGAAATTTTTTGTCGAGCTTCGTTCGACGAATTCTTCTGAATTCTCTTATCCTTAACAGACTTGCTTGAAATATATTTATTTCTTTTTGCAGCCTCTTTGCTTTTAGCAGAAATGAATTTTATGGGTGTGGAGAGGATGTTTCTCTTAATCAGAGATGGCTCACTTGATGAAGCACCCAAGCCCAGTTTGTTATTGTTAAATCTAGCATTGATAGTGCTTGTGATGTCCATCAGTTTGATGCTTCTCCCATTGAGAGATTCTTCAAATTGCTTGGCTTCAGACAACTTATTCTCAATGAGAATAATATATTCTTTGGAGGCAGCCAACTCTTTCTTAAGACTTGCATTCTCTTCACTTATATTATTCATCTCAACTAACTTATTTCTGAGAGAGATTACTTCTTTCTCAGATTTAATTAAGTCTTGGCAAAGAATTTTGAAATCATCTTTGAATTCAATAGAAGTAAAATCAAAACTAGATAATACCTGATCATTATCAACTTCTGTTTCTGATTCTGATTTCTCTTCATCAGAATTGTTGGTTGAGGCATTGATTGCCATCATACATAAATTTCTTTCTTCTTCATCATCACTGGAGCTGGATGATGATGCAGATTGTGGCTCACTGTCCGAGTCATAAATAGATATCAAACATTGGTCATTGTCTTTTGTTTCCTCTTCATCAGATGAGCATGATGAAGATTCTGACTCAGACTCTGTATCACTTCAGGATTTTGCTACAAATCCTCTTCCCTTCTTTTTGTGAGAGTGGGAGGAAGATTTTCTAGAGCTCTTCTTTTCTTCCTTTTCTCTTCTCCTGTCCTTCTTATCCTTTTTGTTCTGATTATCTGGACAGTCAGGAGCAATGTGTCCTGGTTTCCTACAACCAAAACATATAATTTCATTAGAGTGATTTTTGTCATACCTTGGCTTGTCATGGCTTCTGGATGACTTTTTCCTGAAATCTTTTCTAGCCATTTTATAGAATCTTTTGGCTATCAGACTCATAAACTCCTCATTGTCAGGAGATTTTCATTCTTCTTCTGCAGCCTTGAAGGCTATGCTTCTTTCCTTCTTGGGTGCTGGAGATGAAGTAGATTCTTCAGCTTCCCTAGCTTTGATAAGCTGCTCATAAGACTTGAGCTTGCCCAACAAAGCTTCAGTGGTGATCTCATTGAGACTTCTGGCTTCCTTGATTGGCCAGATTCTGGAGTCCCATGTGCTGGGGAAGCACAGAAGAATTTTGTCATTGATCTCTGTGAGTGAGATCACTTTGTCCAGAGACTTCAGCTCATTTATTATGAGGCTGAGCCTATTGTACATATCAGCAACACTTTCTGATTCTCCCTTCTTGAAGTTCTCATATTGAGAAATCAGATGAGATCTTTTATCTTTTCTTTCATCTGCTGAGCCTGCCACCATGTTGTTGAGAGATTCCCAAATTTCTCTTGCTGAGGTGCACTCAACAACCTTCTGGAATATGTCATCTGACATTGTTAGGGCCAGAATGTTCATAGCCTTTGCATCTGCATTTCTCTGCTTCTTCTGAGCTTCAGTCCACTCAGGAGGTGGAACAGCAGTATTGTCTGTTGTTGCATCAGTACTTGTTGATGCTGTGGTAGCTGGAGGTCCTTTCAAAATGACATTGAAAATTTCTTCATCAATGGAGTTCATATACAGCCTAATCCTTGCTTTCCATAGTGCAAACTTATTGAGATTGCACATAGGAGGTCTTGTGCTGGAATATTCCTTGTTTTGTGCCATGAGTTTTAAATAAGATAAAGAGAAAGAAACTCTGAGTAAATTTAAGATCTGGTTGATCTTTGTGATTCAGGTGTTAGCCTGTAAAGAATCAACACCCTCTGATACCAATTGAAAGTGTAGGTCAGATCTTAAGTTACTCTAGAGGGGGGGGGGGGTGAATAGAGTATTAAAACTTTTTATTTAGTTTTATAGCGGAATTTAAAATACTGTTAAGTATATGTGTAATCAGTGAGAGTTAAAAATAAAGACAGAAATAGTAAAAAGAAAATCACACAGCACAAGCATAGAAGAATAAGCAAGCACAGAAGACACAAGGAGCTATAGTAGTTCCCCAATAAATCTGGGTACGTCTACTCTTCTACCACCCTTAGTAGGAATCCACTAGGAGGGTTGATCAGGTGCCCTAGCACCAAGGGGTTTTTGATAAGGTGTCCACACACGAATAAGCTTTTGATAAGGTGCTTAAAAACCACACAAGGATTTTTTGATAAGGTGTCTTGCCACCACTGTGTAAACTTTTGGAAGGAGAATTAACCCTGTACATGATGAGATAAAAAGGTTTAGAGTGTTCTTCTCTGTCAATGATCTGAGAGAAGACAAGATGGTGTTGAAGCTGAAAGCTCCCCCTGTCTGATGAGAGTTGATGACAGTTTGTGGACAGAGCTTTCTTTAACACAAGTCTTTTGTAGCAGATTATCTGGAAGAAATGAATCTTCAGATTGTTGTTGCTCTTTGAAAGACTTTAACTTGCAGCAGTTCTGAGAGGTTGAATGTTGTTCTCAGAATGATGAAGGTGCTGCCTTGAGTAAGAAGAAGACTGGGAAAAATGAAAAATGTTCTGTCCTTCTTCTTTCTCTAATACTTCTCTTTGTTCTTCTTGTTCTGTAAAATCAGAGAGACTGAGAGAAATTTTTTGAATGTATCTCTGTGCTCTGTCTGAAGGAAAAAACCGACTCTTGTATTCTGCTTCTTCTTTGATGACTTGTTATCTTGTAAATTCAAATCATCTGCTTTTAAGGAATATATTATTATGACTTAAATCCTTCTTGGAACTATGCAGCCACCCAAAGCAGTTTTGGCAGGTCCTTTCAATTCCTTTTGTCGTGAAAGATGCCTTGGCATTAAATGTCAACGGCTATTCTTTATCTTGGAATAGAAAGAATATAAGGATATAATAAATAAGAAAGATATCCTTACATAGCTGACTGAATACGTCCAAAAAGAAATAAATATATCCGTTATTCTGTCAATTTGTGTTCAGAGAACTGATATCCAACTGAAAATATTAATCTGAGCTTCAGAAAGGAATTTGTCGAGCGCTGGCTGAAATTTGTCGAGCAATGCCTGGAATTTGTCGAACACTGACAGACAAATCGTCGAACGCCGCTAGCCATTTGTCGAGCTTGAATTTTCCTAAGTTCTGTCTAATCTAATCATCCTAAAAACTTGACCCTAAGACTATACAATGGGCTCAATACAGATCCTAATCAACATATAGTGATCCTAGCCCAAATCAGTAATAGGGTTGTTCCAACAGCCGAGACCGCGAGGACCCTGGCGTATGAGAGTGTGCGAGCCCAACTCCGCTCTCTGGAGCTCGCCCACATGATGGGCCAGCGCTGCCTTTAGCTGGAGCGCCATAACGAGGAGCTCGCCCATGCCTATAAAGACTCTGCTGCCGAGATCACGAGTCTAAAAAAGAGGCTGCTCGCCTCTGACGAGCTTCTCCCCGGCCATCAGGATGGAGTGGTAAGTCTTCAAGCTCTAGCTTCCCTCTTTTTCTAACAATGCTTCTCCGGCTCACCTACTCTCTTCTTTACAGGATGCCGAGACCGCCAGGGAGCTTCGCGCTCGCATTTCCGGCGTGGAGAATGAGGTCGCCGGGTTGAAAGCTCACAACCACGAGCTGATCCGCACCGCCATTCCCCGGTCTCCTCGCCTTCTGAACAACGACCAGCGAGCCAGGGAGGAAGAATGCCGAGAATCCTCCATCAACGCGGTGCGATACATCTTTCGGTCCATGCAGGGAGTTGGCCTGCTGTCTGCCGAGGCGGTCGACCTGACGATCGAAGACGTGGACCCGGAGTTGTTCGCGCCACCCCCGCCTCCTGCAGACAGCGAGGACGAGCCGTCCGCCAGCGATCATTAGAACTTGTACTTTATATTATTTTTCTATTTTTTGGCTGGCGAGGTCGCCGCGACACGTGTAACTGGTTTTTAATGAAATAGATAATTTTTCCCACTTGTTCATTTTTATTCTCTTTTTCTATATATGCTGCTTTTTCTCGCATCTATATTACTTACTCCTTTCTCATTGCATTCCCCGTGCTCGCGCCTGCCTACAACGTAATCGCCTAGCTTCGGCTTAGAACGCGCTCACCATATTAGTTCTTGCCCCTTTTTGCCTATCTTAGGGTCGCGGCTTTTGGGGTCAATCCTCCGAGTTTTGATCTCGTGGAGAGTGAGCCCTCACCCCTTTGACCTCGGCGAGCGAGAACCTCTACCATGCCCTTCGTACTGCCTTCGGGGACTCACGTGATCCTTCCTACGGCCCTTTTATGCAAGGGAGCGCACGGCCCGCCCGTCTGGGGTTTTCCCCTTCTACCTTTTGTGAGGACCCCGGGCCGGCGATGTCTCCTCAAGCCCATAGTACTCGGGACGAACTCCTCCTTTCCTTGCCGCGCGAGGTCATCCCTTTTCACCAAGCGAGACGACCCTTCTTTGGTAACCTTGTCGGCCTCTCTGCGAGATCTACCTGGCCATCCATCTATGAGATCCCAACAGCGGAATCGATTCAGAGAATTCCAACACCGAAGAACTTGCCACTTTCCAGCCTCTCCATAGATCAACCTGACCCACCGTCTATGAGATCCCGGCAGCAGAATCGATCTGGGGCATTCCAGCAGCAAAGAACTTGCCACTTGCCAGCCTCTTCAGAGATCAAACTGACCCACCGTCTATGAGAGCCCGGCAGCGGAATCGATCTGGGGCATTCCAGCACCAAAGAACTTGCCACTTGCCAGCCTCTTCAGAGATCAACCTGACGCACCGTCTATGAGAGCCCGGTAGAGGAATCGATCTGGGGCATTCTAGCACCAAAGAACTTGCCACTTGCCAGCCTCTCTAGAGATCAACCTGACCCACCGTCTATGAGAGCCCGACAGCGGAATCGATCTGGGGCATTCCAGCACCAAAGAACTTGCCACTTGCCAGCCTCTCCAGAGATCAACCTGACCCACCGTCTATGAGAGCCTGGCGGCGGAATCGATCTGGGGCATTCCAGCAACAAAGAACTTGCCACTTGCCAGCCTCTCCAGAGATCAACCTGAACCACCGTCTATGAGAGCCCGACAGCGGAATTGATCTGGGGCAATCCAGCACCAAAGAACTTTCCACTTGCCAGACTCTCCAGAGATAAACCTGACCCACCGTCTATGAGAGCCCGACAACGGAATCAATCTGGGGCATTCCAGCACCAAAGAACTTGCCACTTGCCAGCCTCTTCAGAGATCAACCTGACCCACCGTCTATGAGAGCTTGGCAGCGGAGTCGATCTGGGGCATTCCATCACCAAAGAACTTGCCACATGCTAGCCTCTCCGGAGATCAACTTGACCCACCGTCTATGAGAGCCCGACAGCGGAATCGATCTAGGGCATTCCAGCACCAAAGAACTTGCCACTTGCCAGCCTTTCTAGAGATCAACCTGACCCACCGTCTATGAGAGCCCGACAGCGGAATTGATCTGGGGCATTCCAACAGCAAAGAACTTGCCACTTGCCTGACTCTCCAGAGATCAACCTGACCCACTGCCTATGAGAGCCCGGTAGTGTAATCGATCTGGGGCATTCCAACACCAAAGCACTTGCCACTTGCCAGCCTCTCCAGAGATCAAACCGACCCACTGTCTATGAGAGCCCGACAACAGAATCGATTTGGGGCATTCCAGCACCAAAGAACTTGCCACTTGCCAGCCTCTCCAGAGATCAACCTGACCCACCCTCCATGAGAGCCTGACAGCGGAATCGATCTGGGGCATTCCATCACCAAAGTACTCGCCACTTGCCAGCCTCTCCAGAGATCAACCTGACCCACTATCTATGAGAGCCTGGGAGTAGAATCGATCTAGGGCATTCCAGTACCAAAGAACTTGCCACTTACCAGCCTCTCTAGAGATCAACCTGACCCACCGTCTATGAGAGCCCGACAGCAGAATATATCTGGGGCATTCCAGCACCAAGGAACTTGCCACTTGCCAGCCTCTCCAGAGATCAACCTGACCCACCGTCTATGAGAGCCCGACAGCGAAATCGATCTGGGGCATTCCAGCACCAAAGAACTTGCCACTTAATAGCCTCTCCAGAGATCAACCTGACCCACCGTCTATGAGAGCCAACCAGCAGAATCGATCCGGGGCATTCCATCACCAAAGAACTTGCCACTTGCCAGCCTCTCCAGAGATCAACCTAACTTACCGTCTATGAGAGCCCGACAGCAAAATCGATCTGGGGCATTCCAGCACCAAAGAACTTGCCACTTGCTAGCCTCTCCGGAGATCAACCTGACCCACCGTCTATGAGAGCCCGTCAGCGGAATTGATCTGGGGCATTCCAGCACCAAAGAACTGTTGAGGATTTCTACTTAGGAACAATTTCGAAGTTGACATATGAAGAGTAAAAAAACATACAAGTCAAATTCAAAAACTCTAAGGGTAGAATCGTTTCAAGTCTTCCCCACTCCTGGCCTGGCCGAGAGGTACCTCTTCCACATTCTGGAGGTGATACCCTCCCGACTTGAGCACTTCACTTACAATGTAAGGCCCCTCCCAATTGGGGTCAAGTTTGCCTACTGCGGCTCCTCTCCCAGCCGCGTCGACTATCTTCAGGACCAAGTCTCCTTTCTCGAACTGTTTTATTCTGATATGCTGGTCAATGTATCGGGCCATCCGCCTCTTGACATCCTCCCACCGAATGGCGATGAAATCACGGAGTTCTTCCACCAGGTCCAAGGATAACCTTTGCTCTTCATCATTCTCCGCCTGCCACTCGTTATTGCCTTCTCCCGCGGTGACTACTCGCGGGGACTTTACCTCGAACTCTATAGGAAGCCCAACCTCTGATCCATGAGACAGTTTGAAAGGGGTCTCCCCGGTGGCCGTGTTTGGAGTAGTTCTTAGGAACCAGAGGACCGAGGGCAGCTGCTCTACCCAAATGCCCCTGAGGTTCTCGACCTTCTTTTTGAGTAAGCTCACAATTATTTTGTTTGCCTCCTCTACCTGACCATTGCTCCTTGGGTGGGTGGTGGACCGACACAAACCGAAGATCTATTCCAAGCTGAGTGCAGAAGCTGATGAACTCATTGCTGGCGAACTGTGGCTCGTTGTCCGTCACTATGGCCAATGGGATCCCGTGCCTGCAAATTATTTCACCCCATACAAAATTCCTTACCACTTGGGATGTATCCTTGGCTAGCGCCTTCACCTCTAGCCACTTGGAGAAGTAGTCTATCATCACTAGCAGGAACCTTCTCTGGCCGCTTGCCTGAGGGAAAGGACCGACCAAATCTAGACCCCATATTGCGAAGGGCCACGGAGCTGTGATGGTCCGGAGCCTTTGAACGGGAAGAAGCTAGAGTGGAGCATAGAGCTGACATTTAGAGCACTTCTTTGTGAACTCTGCCGCATCCTTGCTGAGGGTAGGCTAAAAATAACCTTGCCTTAGCACCCTTCTTTCCAAGGTCCTGCTTCCTGATTGGCTGCCACACTCCCCCGAGTGGATCTCCTCCAAGACCCTCAGGACCTCCCCCTCGGCTACACAACGGGTGAGGAGTCCGAAAGGGTCTTACGATACAAACCACCTGCATGCATGGAGTAATAGGCGGATTTGTACCTGAGCCGTCGCTTGTCCACCTCCCCTTCGGGGAACATCCCCGACGTGAGGAAGGTGATGATGGGACTCATCCATGACTCTTGCTGGTCTATCTCCATCAGCTCTCCTTCTTCGACGGAGGGTCGGAAGAGCTCTGACACAGTCCCCCCCCCCCCCCCCCCCCCCCCCCCCCCCCCCCCCCCCCCCCCCCCCCGCCCGGGGACCAAAGTTGGGAAGAAGGTCCGCCAGAGTGCTCTCCTCCCTTGACACATGATTGATGGAGAAAGTGCGGAATTGCCCGATGACCCCCTTGACCTTCTCCAGGTAGCGCTGGAGGGTGGGCTCCTTTGCCTCAAACTCCCCCCTGATCTAGCACGCCACCACCATGGAGTCCGTCGAGACCTCCACGTCTTGTACACCCAACTCCCGGGCCAGCCACAGGTCTACTATCACCGCCTCGTACTCAGCCTAGTTGTTGGTGATTGAAAAATGAATGTTGATGGCCTGCTCAATCCTTGTCCCTTGTGGGCTCACCAGGATTACCCCTCTCTCAAAGGAGTGATTCCATGATGCCCCATCCACTAACATCTTCCAAGCCTCCGAGTGGGACGCTACCTGATCCTCCACCTCGGTGACATAATCTGCCAGTAAGTCCTCCACCGCCTGCGCCTTTATTGATAACTTTGGTACAAACGAGATATCAAATTCGCTCAGCTCCACAGACCACTTGGCTAGCCTTCCAGAGTGCTCTACCCCTTCCACGATGTTGCGAAGGGGGTGGTTGGTCACAACCTTGATCAGATGTGCCTGGAAGTAGGGCCGGAGCTTCCTGGCCGATACTACCAGAGCGAGGCCAACTTTTCCAAGATGGGATACCGAAGCTCCGCCTTCCTCAGGACTCGGCTAACGTAGTAAATTGGGAGTTGCCTTCTACCTTCTTCCCGAACCAGCACTGAACTCACTGCCTCGGGTCCTACCCCCAAGTACAGGGACAAGTCTTCTCCTTGCCTTGGCCCTTGCAGTAATGGGTCTTGGGTCAATTGTTCCTTCCATGCTTGAAAAGCCCTCTCGCACTCGGGGGTCCATTCAAACTTTTGATTCCCCCGTAGCACCTTGAAGAAGGGCGCGCACTTCTCTCCCGCCCTGGAGAGGAACCTGCTGAGCCCAGCTAATTTCCCCGTTAGTCGCTGGACCTCCTTCGCATTCCTTGGGGAACCCAACTCCATGATAGCCTTGACATTGTCAGGATTTGGCTCCACCCCTGCTGGGGTGAGCAAGTGACCTAGGAACTTCCCTCGGCTAGCCCCGAAGACACACTTCTGGGGATTGAGTTTCATTTTATACTTTCGCAAAGTCCTAAAGGTCTCTTCGAGGTCCTGGAGGTGGGATCCCAGGTCTAGGCTTTTGATCATGAGGTCATCCATATAGACCTCCAGGTTCC
This sequence comes from Dactylorhiza incarnata, assembly GCA_033032865.1. NCBI lineage: Eukaryota > Viridiplantae > Streptophyta > Magnoliopsida > Asparagales > Orchidaceae > Dactylorhiza > Dactylorhiza incarnata. The sequence continues at coordinate 8,335,232 of JAWHQI010000021.1, read as the reverse complement.
TTCCTTTCTGTTCCCAAAAAACCCTGTCCATCATCCGCTGATATGTTGCCCCTGTATTTTTTATCCCAAAGGGCATCATTTTATAGCAGTAGCACCCATCCCATGTGATGAAGGAGACATCCTTGATGTCGGGGGGGGGGGGGGGGGGGGGGGGGGGGGGGTTGATGACTAGTTTTTAGTCACCATTTTTAGGTTAGTATAGTTTAAATTTCCCTACTTTTAATTATATTTTCTTTGTTATTTTATGTTTGTTAAGTTTAATTTCTTTTGTTTTATAATGTTGTTATTTTATGTTTATTAAGTTTTAATTTCTTTTGTTTTTATATAAAAATAATGCTGTTATGTTTTGTTATATTTTATGCTTATATTTTATAAACTAATTTGATATTTTGTGTTTTGTTGTAGGATGGTGCAGCCCGATTCCTTGATGCAGCCGGACACCTTGAAGCTCTTCCTATGGTGCAGCCCGAGCCTCCTTTGGTGCAGCCCTCCCCCTCCATCATGTGCAGCCCGATTTCAAGCAGCCCGACCTCCCCACTTGGTGCCACCCGAGCCCCTCCATTTGGTGCAGCCCGAGCCCAAGCAAGCAGCCCCCTCCATTTGGTGCAGCCCAATCCACATGGCCGGCCCTCCCTCTCTCTCTCCCCCTTTTTAATGTTTACCCCCATTCAAGTCTCATACATTCCCCCCTCTCTCTTTTATTTTTTTCTAAATAAAATGCATGCATGAACCACTCTCTCTCTCTCCTCCCATTTAATTTCATGCATGCACTTTCCCATGCATATGGCCGGCCACCCCTTGGTCTCCCCTCTTTTCTTCAATGCTCTAGAACATTCCCCCTCTTCTATATAAGGACCCCATTTCTCAAGCATAAGAGGTGAATGTAGTTGTAGTGTAGAGAGTTAGAGAGCAAGCTTCTATTTCTTTCAAGTATTTCTTCTTGTCTTGTCTTTATTTCTTCATGTAATAGTTAGTATTGTTGTATTCTTATTTCAAGTTTAATGAATATGCACTTTGTTTCTTCTCCTCTCTTTTCTCCCTATATAATGCGTAGCTAATTTCTTTTTGTGTTCGATCGCGATGAACTTTGCAATGAAATAATATCTTTCTTTTATGTTGGCATTTGTACTTTTTATTTCGATCCGACCTTGATTTATTTCGTATCGACTCTGTATTGCTAGTATACGATAGTAGATTCCGATCTCATATTCGAGTAGCCGAGAGGCTCGTGAATGTGAAAGATCACTCAAGGAAGGAAGGAGTTGCACGCAACCCTAGAGATAGGATGACGTAAATCCTCCAGATTGGAGTCAAATCCAATAGTGCGGATCACTTCAATAATGCGACTTTAGGCCTTTTTGATTTGCAAAGAGATTTCGGTCAAAACGTCTAGAAGTTAGGAGACTTATTGCTCTAGCGAGAATATTTTTTAGTTTCGATTCCGTCACGGTCTTTATGAATCTGCAAATGTTAAACTAAATTTCTTTGTTATTTTATTTCAAAGTGAATCGTCGATCGAGCACTCTTTTTCAATAGTTTATTTCTCTTTTAATTAAGTTAGTTTATTTTTATTTTCCAAAAACCCAATCAATCGTTCAGTAGGATAATAGAAACGTTGTGAGTAATAGTAGTTGCCTGCCCCGAGTTTTTATACGACCTTGATATATTTTATGTCCTATGCTATATTTCGATAGGTACACTTGCCTTAATCGAGTATAGATTGGAGAACACAAATTTCTCTATCATGGGTGCATGCGGATCTGATGAACACCTAAAAAAGCATCTAAAAAAGACATTACAGTGAAACCGATGGCTGAGTCAACCAACGCTTCGATTCTAGGCAAGGGGTAACAATCCTTGGGGCATGATTTATTAAGCAAGGAAAAATAGATACACATCCTCCACTTAAATCCTCCCTTTTTCACCATAACCACGTTGGATACCCAACATGGATACTGGATCTCTAATACAAAACCTGCATGAAAGAGCTTACCCACCTCCTCTCGGATGGGCCCCTCCAGCTTGTCTGCTATGGCCCTCTTCTTTTGATGGATGGGGCGGGCGTCGGGGTCGAGGTTGAGGCGATGGCAAGCCACGTCTGTGTCGATCTCGAACATCTCCGTGGCACTCCATGCGAAGACGTCTACGTTCTCCTAGACGCAGGCCAGGATTTGTTTATGTTCCTCCGGACTGAGCTCGCCGCTAACCTTGACCCTTTCTACCACCCCTGCCCAGGTGGTGACCTCAAGCTCCACAACTTCATCCACGTCCTCCAACCGGGACTGCTCTCCCCAATCTTCTTCCTTCTCCTCATCGCAAGTCGGCACTTCGACCTTCTCCTCCCTTTCTCCTTCACGAACCTTCATTACCTCTTCCGCCCCTTCCTCCTGGGCCTCCTTTTCCTCCTTCTCCTTCCCCTCTACCGGTTCTTCTGACCCTCCCTCTACTTTTTCCTCCCCTCATTCACCGAGCCTCGCCGGCTCCCCCATCTCTCGATCCCATTTCTCCGCCTCGACCATCCAAGAGATGGTGTTCACGACAGTCACATAGCACTGTCGGGCCACCTTCGGGTCTCCCCTTATCCGAACCTGGACTCCTCCGTAATTGACCTTAAGGCACTGGTGCAAGGTGGAAGGGACACAGTAGAACGTGCTGATGAGTGGCCGTCCGAAGATGGCGCTGTAGATGCTGGGGGCATCCACTATGACAAAACGACAATTCCTGGACTGCCCCCAGGACTACATGGAGTCCCACTCCCCCATCTACCTCCTTCCTCTCCCCGGAGAATCCAAACAAAGGGCCATCCGAGGCCAACACCCTTCACGCCTCCACCCCCATCCTGTCAAATGCCTTCTTGAATATGACGTTGACTGAGCTCCCATTATCCACAAGGATTCGGGAGACGGTGAACTTCTCGATCGCCGTCTGAAAGACTAGCGCATCGCAGAACGGGTCTTCATGACCCGACATGTCCTTCTAGGTGAATGAAACATTCTCCGCCGGGGGCGGGGCTAGGGATGTCGAAGCTATGCTACGACGGTATATGACATGGAGCCCAGCCTTCCAGGTCGCTTCAATCCCTACCCCTCCATGGATCACCCCGATCCCCCCTCGGGCCCCCACATCGTCCCGGTCTTCGCACCTCTCGTCCTCCTCGTCCAGTGGCAGGACCTCCTCGATCCTCACCGCCCGCTGCTCCCGCGGTGCCGGTGTCCTGGCCTCTCTCACTTCCAGGGATTCCGGGCAGGTGGTCGTTGCGTGCCCTTCCTCCCGATGGAAGTCACAATACGGCAATGCCACTTCCCCTCTCTCGGGCTCCGCCCCCTATTCCCCCTTCTTCTTCCTACTCCCGCTCCTGCTCCTGCTCCCTCGCTTCTTCCTCTTCCTCCTCTTCCTCGCCTGATCTCCATGGCCTACTGAGGCGGGGGAGGCATCTGCCTCGAACCCTGCCTCCATCCTAACGGATGGGGTCTCCCCTGACCCCCATGGAAGTTACCCCCTCCCGGGGCGTAACCCCTCCCTTGAACCTGCGCTCCTCCACCTTGATGCCTCCACCCCACCTCCAGGGCCCTGAGTACTTCTCTTCTATGCACTTCTTGCTGCTCGACTTCCGGCTCACTGAGCTTTACTAGCCTTTTGGTGAGTTCCGGGTTAGCCTCTTCCCCTTCAATCTCCTCTGCCACCCTCTCCATCAACTCATCATATGATACGGGGGCCTTCCTCTTCAAACTCATCTTAAAGAAACTCTCCCTCAGCCCTACCGTGAAGGCAAGTTGGAGGGCAAACCAGGCATCTCTTGGGTAAGTAGAACCTCTTCCTGGAACCGGTCCGCGTAATGGTCCAGCGACTCACCCGGCTCCTGCTTGACCTTGAAGAGTGACTCGGCGTCCCTCTTCCTCTTTTTTGAAGTCGAGAAACACAACAAGAAGCCTCTGCGCAAGTCCTCGAACTGGTAGATCGACCCGGTTGGGAGTTGATGGAACCAGTCCTTGGCCTTTTCCTTCAGAGTGACGGCGAAGAGCCTACACTTGAATGCATATCACATCGGTCGGATAGAGATCGAGTCCTCGAATGACTGCAATTGCTGGACAGGATCATCCTTGCCACAGTAGAAGACCCCATCCCACTCCCTGAACCCTTCCGGGACAGGTGCTAAAAGAACCAGGTCGCAAAAGGGCCTGCTCCCGCTCGCAATCCTCTCCTGCTCAACTCGTCCTACGACTTCCCTCACAGGACCCGATCTTGCCAGAGTCATGCTCACAAGGACTGCGCTCGTCGGGACTGCGCTCGTCGGGACTGCGCTCACCGGGACTGCGCTCGCCGGGGCATTACTCACTAAAACCGGACCGCTGGGATGGCGCTCGCTAAGTTGGCAAAGAGCTCTCGTCGCCCTGCTCCTGCCACCTCCTTCCCCGCCCTTCCCCCTAGGGCACACTCGCCGACCCCTCGAGGGGGAGCACCTGAGGTGCTGGAGTTGCGATCTCGTTTCGCACTGCGGCGAAAGCGAGACCGATGCTTTCGAGGACCTCCCTCCTGAGGTCCGTGAATATCCTCAACATCATCGCCTGCTGCGAACCACCAAACTCGTCGCCCTGCTCTTCATCTCCCGCCATGCTGCTTCCTCAAAAATTTCCTGCACAAGCTGCTGTCCACGCTCACCGCACCAAAATGTTGGAGCCGGGATTCGACCCAATGAGGAGTTCGGAACCCAAAGATGGGCGCAGCTTGCGCTTACTAATCCCTTGGAGCAACTCGACCGGAGACTTAGAACTGAGACCCTTGGCGATAGTGTGGAGGTCCCACCACACACCCGGAAGATCGTAGAGCGCTTCCCCTCCTAAGCCAAGAATTATAGTCGGGCACCTTGGAGAGCTCGGGGAATGCTAACCAAAGATGGCCTAAGGAGAGAGAAGCTAAAAAAAGAAGTCATCTCCAAAGGTGCCCTTAGGGTCTTATTTATAGTTTTTCTGAACTGGTCTGCTAATAACGGAGTTCTGCCTTTTGGTTTTACTAAATGCACCCCAATTTGGCCTGCTAACAGCCAAACTCCGTTGTTTGGAGGGGCTAACTGCAGGCCACCAGGGGAAGAGGGGTAATTTTACCTCCTTAGCCTATGGGCAAGTGGCCTGCAAGAATGCCACTCGCGAGAGCTCACGCGAGTCTCCTCGTGAGTATTGCTCGCAAAACCCCTCTTAGGCGAGCACTATGCGAAGGCCCCGCTCGCCCTCCTTCTGGCGACAACCATCGAGGCCAGGTCTCGCATTCTCTCCTGCGAGCTCCCCCCTGGCCCATACCCCCTAGCTCTCTCGACTCCTTAGTGGCGAGATGACCTCTTCCAACCCAAATTACTAATCTTCGGGCCTTACCTCCTCAGGCGAACACGGGGTTGTACACGAAGAGTTCTACAAATTAATCAAGACACAAAACAAATCAGAAATACAGAAATGATTAGAAAAACATGGAATTTCAGATTTTTACAGAAATTTTGAGATTTTGAAATCAACAGACAATTGAGTTAATCTCTAGCGCTGGCAATAACTCACAGAGAGTGTCATTCATGATTATTTGGCCCGGATTTCCTTCGATTTCATTTCTGATTTCTCTTAATTATGATTGAGCAATATAGGACATATCTAATGCAGTGATTTTTTTTGAAGAAAATGCAAAAAGTTGCGGAAGTTAAATTTTAACTCATGAGGTCAAAACCCAAATTATGATTCGTTTGTTGTAAAGAGTTCTTGAGAGGATGTCCACATGTTGTCACATGTTAATTCTCCAATTTTGTTGAAGAAGGCTAAAGTGCTTAATAGTCTAATAACTTGATTTAATTAAAATATCTTATAACAAATTTATAGTTCAATTTATATGAATACAATATAATATTTATAGGCAATGATTTTAATAGTAATAGATTGGTCATTTATAAATGAAAACCTGACTTTTACTTTTGATTTAATTTGATTTGTAAACTTCATTTAGGCTTTAAGGGACAAAGTCAAATTTCAAATATTATATTAGGTGACCATGGCATGATGGCTTAAACAAAATAAAAGAATAAAATAAAATAAAAAGACATTAAAAGCATATCATGAAGTAGAAATTTGTTTATTTCAATTTGAAAAGATTCTACTTCATGCATTTGATGATACCTAATGATACGAGATTTAGGTATCCAAAGGGAACCAAGTGTAACGGTTCCTTTGGGTACCCAAATATAGCGTGATAATTTTGGGGGAGTCAAAAATAAATGAATCCTTTCAAGTGGAATTAATGTTTCATTTTTTATTTTGGGTGTCCATTCATATTTTGATTTAATATTATGCATCAAATTTCCATATTCATTAAAATTAGGCTTAGAATAATAATGACTTTTGAAATTATTTTTCATAGGAAATTTGTCCACATATGAATTAAATTTGGGAGATATATAGTGAGGGTTAAAATTCATTATGCTTTTGTGATTAAACATTCTACTAGGTGCATGTTTAATAGATTTTAAAATAGTAGTAGAAGTCTTACACAAGTTTGATGATAAATTAGAAATAATTTTTTTATTACTTGTAAATTTTTCCACAAATAGTTTTAATGATTCTAGTTTATTAGATAAAATACTATTTTAATTTACCAATTTTTCATTATGCTCTTTTGAGATTAAAAGATCTTTTTCAAAATCCTTGAGTTTTTCTTTAATATCATTATAATCACAACAAGGCTTTGAAATTTCAATTAGAGAGCAAGATGGATAATCCACATCACAACTAGATTATACATTAACATTTGCTTTTAACCTTTTATTTTCTAAACGTAATTTCTCATTAGCAATTTTCAATTTCTTAATTTTATGTTTAGTAATTTGTAGCAATTGTAAAGTAGAAATAGAATTGCAAACAATAAGGGAATTGGATTTCCTTATAGTGCTTTTGGATGCGGTGACATTTGAGCTTAGAGTTTCTATGTTATTTTCATCTTTTTGGCACTCCTCTTCCAAAGATATAATTTCTTCTTCTCTTCCACTTGATGTGCACTCCATTGATCCATCATGAGAGGGGCTTTCTTGAACATCTGTGCAAGCTTTTATGTTCTCCAATTCTTGCATTTGTTCCATACCTGTAGATGGAGAATCATAAGTTATTTCAAGAAAATTCCACATCTCATATGTAGAAGGAAAAGTGTAAATGAGTTTGGAAATATTTTGATTAAGTGCATAAAATAGACAATTCTTTGATTTAGAATTTAAGATAAACTCTTCCCTACCCAAATCATTTGGTGGCTTCCTAATGGTAATAATCCATATTTTAATATCTAATGTCTTAAGAAATTTTTCCATTAAAATTTCCACCCTTTAAAATTCTTTCCTTCAAATAAGGGTGGTGCCGAAGATTTCCCCTTTATATAAATTTCTCTATCACCAATAGAAGCAAGATCATGAGACACCATTATTCCTAGTTGTTAGACCGTTTTGGAATAAAGCCACTCTGATACCACTTGTTGGATCTGTAGGCACCCTTAGAGGGGGGGTGAATAAGGGTTTTAAAACATTTAATATATTTTGATATACTTGAGATAATAAGAGATTAAAATAGAGAGAAGTCAAGTAAAACAATTGAAATCAACTAGAGACATGATTTTATTAATATGAAATTAAGGATTACAAAACTTGATTTCTTATAACACTAGAAATCAAAGGCTAATAATAAAAAGACTTTTTCGTTTTCTATCCCGACTCGTATCCCCACGAACCGGTAGCTTTAGCATATCCTCCCCCGGATACGGCCTCAAGCCGCTCTAGCCAATCCTCCCCCGAATACAACTACGAGAACCCTCTATATCTACACCCTAGACCTAGTCGCCAACATGAGGCAAATTTCTGCCCTAAGTCCTACCTAGGCCTAGTCGCCAACACGAGGCGAATTCACTAAACGATTCCAAGAATAAAGATGTGAAATAAGCAACAATGATATTAAAACTCCCTCTTGAAGATCTTCTGAAGTTGGAGACGAAAGACCACTGTAGAATAAGCATTGTTGAAGCGATCGTCGTTCGGATCCAGCGTGAAGAAATCCTCCTTCAAAAATTCGTGAAACTTTGGTGGGAGATCACTTTTCGGCAGAATAAGGCTCTGAAATATTGGCACTCAACCTCTCTCTAGAATGTCTATTGAAAATGAGAGAAGAGAGGTGCTTTTTATAGCCTTGGAGCAAGCGCCTGCACCAGCGCTACCACCACCGCTAGCGCTACCGCCGACGCTATCCTGGATTAGGAAACATTCTCCACGTGCGTATCTTCAATACAAGGAAAGCCTCTTGATATTCCTCAAGTACTCCGAGATAGTGCCTGCGCTATCCGTTGTTTCCTGGCGCTAGCGCCTTCTTAAACAACTCCCGAAATTGCTCTAATTAGAGCTAGCACCCGCGCTAGGTACTACCGTCGGCGCTAGTGGTCTTGTTGGAATTCTGGCTTCAAACATGGGGGCAGCCTTCATTTGTTTTCCTTGAGTCATATGGCTTTGTTTCCTGCACACTTGGACACATAAGATCAAATACATATAAGTTTTGTTATTCTAAAACCTAAGAGATGCGGAAGACCATATTCCAATAACCCTTTCATCTCCGGGTGAGCGCCTTATGGAGCCAAAACTCGCCTGCTTCCCTTTTATGTCCGAGCGAGTGCCTGATGGAACCGGCACTCCCCTGCCACCCTTTCATCTCCGGGCGAGCGCCTGATGAAGCCGACACTCGCTGCTTCCCTTTTACCTCCGGGCAAGTGCCTAATGGAGCCGGCACTCCCCTACTACCCTTTCATCTCCAGGAGAGCGCCTGATGGAGCCGGCTCTCGCCTACTTCCATTTTACCACCGAGAAAATGCTTGATGGAGCCGACACTCGCCTGCTTCCCTTTTACCTCTGGGAAAGTGACTGATGGATCCGAAACTCCCCTAATACCCTTTCATATCCGGGCGAGCGCCTGATGGAGACAACACTCGCTTGCTTAACTTTTACCTCCGGGCGAGTGCCTGATGGAGCCGGCACTCCCCTGCTACCATTTAATCTCCGGGCGAGCGCTTGATGGAGCCGGCACTCGCCTGCTTCCCTTTTATCTTCGGGCAAATGCCTGATGGAGCCGACACTCCCCTACTACCCATTCATCTCTGGTCGAGCGCCTGATGGAGCCGACACTCGCCTACTTCCCTTTTAGACTTTGGGGTATGCCCCTTTTCTTCTCATCCAGCAACCTAGCGCTTGCTCAAAGGCCTCATTCGTCCGCCTGCCTATTTTTGTGTAGCCATGCGTGGGCCGAGACATTGACCACCCGCCTTGCTCAACTCGCCTTAAATCAAATGGCAGACCTTACCATAACTCGCGCGAGGCCCGCTTCCCACCCGCTGAGCAGTACTATATTGGCGAGTGGGAGAGATCTCGGCCGGCGAGTAACTCGCGGTACTTCACTCGCCCCCCTTTGCTTCCTTCCTGTGCTAAGTGAAGTTCACCGATTCCTGAGTGTTGCACGTCCTTCGCCAGCTAGGTGGGAGCTTGGCCATCGGGTCCGCACCAAGCAAAATATATTTTGAAACTTTCCTACCACTGAGCGATTCTACGCCCCTGCCAGCTTGGTGGGAGCCTAGTCGGTGGCTCGGCATCAGGGCTATGTACATTCTGAGACCTTCCTGCCACCGAGTGATCCTACGGCCCTGCCATCTTGGTGGGGATCCTGGTCAGCGGGTCAACATTGGGGTTAAGTACATTTTGAAACCTTCTAGGTACCGAGCGATCCAATGGCCCTGCTACTTGGTGGGAGCCTGGTCAGCGGGTCAGCATCGGGGCTAAGTACCTTTTGAAACCTTCCTTCCACAGAGCGATCCTATGACCCTGCCATCTTGGTGGGAGCCTAGTCAGCGGGTCGGCATCGGGGATAAGTACCTTTTGAAACCTTCCTGCCATCGAGCAATCCTACGACCCTGCCATCTTGGTGAGAGCCTGGTCAGCGCGTCGGCATCGGGGCTAAGTTCCTTTTGAAACCTTCCTGCCACCGAGCGATCCTACGACCCTGCCAGCTTGGTGGGAACCTGGTCAGCGGGTCGGCATCGGGGCTAAGTACCTTTTGAAACCTTCCTGCCACTGAGCGATCCTACGGCCCTGCCTTCTTGGTGGGAGCCTAGTCAGCGGGTTAGCATCGGGGTTATGTACCTTTTGAAACCTTCCTTCCACCGAGCGATCCTACGGCCCTGCCAACTTGGAGGGAACCTGGTCAGCGGTTCAGCATCAGGGTTAAGTACCTTTTGAAACCTTCCTGCCACCGAGCGATCCTACAACCCTGCCAGCTTGGTGGGAGCCTGGTCAGTAGGTTGGCATCGGGGCTAAGTACCTTCTGAAACCTTCCTGTCACTGAGTGATCCTACGACCCTGCCAACTTGGTGGGAGCCTGGTCAGCGGTTCGGCATTGGAGCTAAGTACCTTTTGAAACCTTCCTGCCACCGAGCGATCCTATGAACCTGCCAGCTTGGTGGGATCCTGGTCAGTGGGTCAGCATCAGAGCTAAGTACCTTTTAAACCTTCCTACCACACAGCGATCCTAAGACCCTCCTAGCTTGGTGGGAGACTAGTCAGCGGGTCAGCATCGGGGCTAAGTACCTTTTGAAACCTTCCTGCCACCTAGCTATCCTACGGCCCTGCCAACTGGTTGGAGCCGGGTCAGCGGGTCAACATCGGGGCTAAGTAACTTTTGAAACCTTCCTGCCACCGAGCGATCCTACGACCCTGCCAGCTTGGTCGGAGCCTGGTCAGTAGGTCGGCATCGGGGCTAAGTACCTTTTGAAACCTTCCTGCCACCGAGCGATCCTACGACCCTGCCAGCTTGGTGGGAGCCTAGTCAGTGGGTCAACATCGTGGCCAAGTACCTTTTGAAACTTCCTGCCACCAAGCGATCCTACGGCCCTGCCCGCTTGGCGGGAGCCTGGTCAACGGGTCAGCATCGAGGCCAATCACATATCAAGCGTCACCATCTTATAAATTGACACCATCCATTCATAAAAGAAAAATAAAGTTCGAAAACACATATTTTTACTGTTGAAATTCAAGGATAGAAATATTTCAAGTCCTCGCCGCTTAGCTCGGGATATCCCTTCTTCCTCTCATTCGTCTCCTCCTCCCAGGCATGGACCTCCTAAATCCTCATTGGTTTTTGTTGTTGCTGCATCAGATCCCTTGTCCCCCTCATTTCCAAAAACTCTGGGCAGGTGGCTGTCGCACGACCTTCCTCCTGGTGGAAGTCATAGTAGGTAACGCCACCCTGCCCCCTCCTCTTCCTCTTCTTTCTTCTTTTCTAGCTCTCCTCCCTCTTCCCCGGCCAATCGCCATGGCGTGTTGAGGCGGTGGGAGGAGTGGCCTCGGGCCCTGCCTCCACCCTGGCTCTGGAGCCCTCAACTCCTCTCTTCTCCGAACCTTCTGCTGCCTGACCTCCGGCTCACTCAGCTTTGCTAGCCTTCTTGTGAACTCCAGATTGGCCGCCTCGCTCTCGATCTCCTCCGCCGCCCTCTCCACCAACTCCTCGAAGGACAAGGGGGCCTTTTTATTCAGACGTATCTTGAAGAACCCCTCCCGCAGCCCCACCGTGAAGGCAAGCTGGAGGGTGAATCCTGGTATCTCCTGGATGAGGAGGACCTCTTCTTGGAATCGGTCCATATAGTGGGCTAACGACTCCCCTGGCCCCTGCCTGATCTTGAAGTGCGCCTCAACGTCCTTCTTCTTCTTCTTCGAGGTCGAGAAGTGAAGCAAAAAACTACGGCGCAGATCTTCGAATGCATAGATCGATCCGCTTGGGAGCTGGTGAAACCAGTCCCTTGCCTTCTCCTTCAAGGTAGTTGCAAAGAGTCGACAGTTGAAGGCGTCTGACATGGGCCTGAGGGAAACCATGTCCTCAAACCACTGCATGTGTTGGACAGGGTCATCCTTGCCGGTGTAATACATCATATTCGGCTCTCTGAATTCCTCTGGAGTGGTGCCAAGAGCACCAGCTCACAGAATGGGATTTTGCCGCTCTCGCCTGCCCCACTCGCCCCACGAGCTCCCCGACTAGGCTCGCACTTGCTGGGTTGGGGAATAGCTCTCGCCCGATGAGGTCTCGCCCTGGCGCCTCGCCAACCTACCTTTGTCGGGCCTTTGCCCCGGGACACTCTCGCCTGCCCACAGTGGTGGGATGACCTGGGCCGTTGGGGTCGAGAACTCGCCTCGCGCCGTGGTGAGAGCGAGGTTGATCATCTCTATCAACTCCCTTCGAAAGTCTGTCAGCATCTCAACTATTGCTGACGAGCCGAATGGTGGCAAACCCCCGTATCCGGGACCTTTCACCGCACCATAAATGTTGAAACTGAGACTCGACCCAACGAGGAGTTCGGACCCCTGTGAAGGGTGCAGCTAGCACTTACTTATCCTAAGGGGAAACTTGACTGAGGTTTTGAGACAAAATACCGACCCTTGGCTACAGCGCGGAGGTCCCACCACACACCCGGAAGATCTTAGAGCGCTTCTCCTCCGAAGCCAAAGCTGAAGCTGGGCACCTTGGAGAGCCTGAGGAGCTAACCAAAGTTTTCCTAAGGAGGAGGAAGCCAAAGTCGTCATCTCCAAAGGTGCCCTTAGGGTCTATATATAGTTTTTGCCTTCTGGTCTGCTAATAGCGTGATTCCACCTTTTGGTTTTACTAACCGCACCCCAAACTGGTCTGCTAACAGCAAAAACCCACTATTCTGAAGAGCTATCTGCAGTCCACAGAGGGCAATTGGGTAAATTTGCCACCTGACCCTTACTGGGCGAGTGGCTCATGAAGATACCACTCGCTAGTCCTTCTGCGAGCAAGGCTACTGAGATCCCTTTTTGTGAGTGGCCCGTGAGGGCACCGCTCGCTAGCCCACTGACATCATAAACTCAAGCTCGGCTCGCTTGCGCGAGGCGGCGAGCCCTTCCTTTCCTCGCCCCTACTTAATGTGTCGCGAGGCAGTGAGCCCTTGCGCACTTCGACCTCATGGCCTGCTTCGTCCTGGGGGCTCGCTAGCCGCGAGGCGGCGAGCCCTTGCCCGCTTTTGGGGCCCTGCTGAGATGGCAACCTGAGACTTTGTCGAGCCAGCATCCTGCGAGATCTTCCCTACTCGCCCCAGGTGGGTGAGATCTTTTAAGCCGCCCTCGATCCTCTTTGACCTCGATGAATTATGGGTTATACACTCTACGTCTCCCACGGAATGCTAGATCCAACGATGGGGAGTGGCGGTGGCGATCTCGCGGAATGCGGATGGAACTGGCGAAACCTATGCAGAACCCTTCCATTTCGGCTCTTTCAGTTTCGAAAAGGAAGAATTCATACTGATGGAAACCTAATCGCTTCCTTTTATACCCAAGACATAAAACACGCTATCTGCAGACTCGAGACTTTATTGGAATTAACACAGAATTTTGTCGAGCAGACCAAATTTGTTTAGACAATTCGACGAATTCGGTAAGTAGAGTATAATTTTTTCGATACAATTTGACGATTCGACGTGTTGAATCAATTCATGTTCCATCAAGACAATCTTGATGATTCGCCGAGCATTGATGAGTCCGATTTATATAGTGATTTCCGAGCTCATCTGGGTTGTTTATCTTTCCTTTGCACTTCATTTACTGCTCATCTATGCTTATATTGATAGCATCATATTCTCAACTATAGTGCATTCCCTACCCTCTTCGTGGCGTGATTTTGTTATATATTACTTTATGCTTGTTCTATGGATCCTGTGGTGTGCACGGATCAGTGGTCTAGTATGTTTTTCATGCAGGTACAAGGATCATGTGAACGCTCGGAATGGTTTGGGGAGAATTTTGGCCTAAAAAGCCACTGATCGTGCATTTTCCTTCGCGCACGATAAGGCGCGCGACCACTGGTCGTGCGTTAATTCCCCTTACCAAACAGAGAAGTTCGCACGATCATTGGACTTCTTTGCGCGCGACCACTGGTCGTGCGCCACTGACCATGCGTTATTTTCCTATCTTCCCCTTCTGCTACAGGTTGACCGCGCACGATCACAAGCATTCCTTTGCGCACGACCACTGGTCGTGCGCAACTGATCGTGCGCAGTGTTTACTCTGCTCCATATTTAAAGACTGGCTCCGCGATTCTAGGGCATTCAACACAGTTTTGGGGTGCGAGTTCTTCTGCACGCTTCCGTCGTTTTCCCTCTCCAAGCTCTATCCATCCATCTCCTTCCTTGGGAAAGCTTCATCCATTGATCCTAAGCTCCATCAAGGGTCCCGGAAGCATTCCCCGCCATCTACAACAAGTATTTCAAGGTGTGGCATCTCCATTGGGCTAAGTGGAAGAGACCCAGCTCTGAGAAGAAGACGGATGATGTTTGGAGGTAGTGACAGCCTCTGAACCCCAGAAGTAACCAAGGACTGAGCTCGGAGGAGGATTGACGACTCCCATTCTGGCCAAGATCTACGGCGAGGCTTCTCATCTCGTGGTTTCCTCTACCCTCTCTCTTTTTGGAAATGTATTCTTAACTGTTGTAATGAACTGGATTAATCTCTATTTGTCTATGAATGGAAGCTTATTCTTGTTTTATTCTTCACTTGATGCTTTGCTGTGATGCGCTCCGCCCCCACTCCACTTCCATACACACATTCTAGCTAGCCATCTAGCAATTGCTGGTAGTGATGTTGGTGAAGAGGTGAATACGACCCTCACAAAACCCCGCACTGTGGCCATTTCACCCACATACCGAAGCACGACATCACGAACGCTGCACTCACCCCCACTTTGCGAAGCAGTGCTTTCAACCCGCATTTCTCTTATTTCTGCAATAGCTTAGGACACCAATCACAACGTCCTTGTTTTTACTTTCTTTTACTCGTTGTAACAATCACCTCACTCTATTTTCTTGTCACCACAACTTGCATTCCCCGAGAGATCGATATCTGGGGAGTTGCCTCCCAACTATTACTTGCACGCGACCGGTGCACTTGCCGTGACGCATCAAGTTTTTGGTGTCGTCGCCGGGGAGTGCAGGCGTGATGAGATTTTGGTTGTGAATCGATTGTTTTTGATTGAGTCTTTTATTCTTTTTAATTTATTCTTTATCATGCTATTTTCTTCTTCTGTATCATGTGGGCGCATTTGAATATGCGATGTCGTTGGTGTGGGGACACATCCCATGCTAGTGATAGGTGTCCCAAAGAGTATGGTGTTGTTCAGAAACCGTACGGAGCCTATAAATCTTTTGGCTACTCTACAGCGCCTCCGTTGTCGCACTTTTACGCGGCTGCCGTACCTTTGGTGCCGGCGAAGCCGGTAAAGCAGTGTTTATTTTGCAAAAGTAGAGAGCATGCCTTGAAGGACAGTGCTGATTATCTTCTCCAATTGGCGGATGACGATGAGCCAGATATCCGGATCGTCCCATCTTCGAAGTCTGCGAGTACAGCTCCTTCCTCTGATTACGTGTCACTTCCACCTTCACTTCTTGAAGGCTCTGGAATCGACACGTGCATCAGTGTCCCTCATGACTCTATTTCTGACGTGACCCCCCATACCTCTTCGGTTCATGTACCACTTTGTGTGGATTTATGCCCTTGTGTGGAGAGTGAGCCCGAACTCTTAAGACCCACGTCTTCTCCCACTACACACGAAACTACATCTATTTCTGATGTTATCATTGAGATCAATTTGCAGGATGTTGCAGACCTGCGCAGTGTCGTGCACACTCTCATGGAGGAGGACAGTCTCGATTGTGATGAAGCAACCATTTCGGTCCAGTGCGAGCAAGTCCAAGTTATAGAGGAGGTCGTTGCGTGCTTTGTTGAGTCTAGTGAAATCTTTGATGATATCATCAGTTTGTCATTGGCGCACCCTATGGGGGATGAAGCCGGGATTATGCCCTCATATGAGATTTCTTTTAGATTTTCTTCCAATTTATTTCCTGACCCCCTTTCTTTATGTACAAGGATGCAGGATGCCCCTCCTCCGGTTGATCAGGCCTTATGCATGGAGGAGCCGAAAGCCTGGCGGGATGAGGAAGGTACAGTGAAGGAACATCTTATTTCCTCATCATCATTGGTGCTTCCCCTTGAGGATTGGTTACAAGGGGGCAAGCGGTTTTTTCTTTGAAGACATAATACTGGAGGAGAAGAAGAGAGCGAAAAAGAAGGAGATTTGGGGTTGGAGGCTGAGCATCCTAATTAATTTCCACCCCTACAACTGAGTCCCCGGACCTTTTTCTTTCATCAGTTGTTACTACTTCAAATCAGCTTATAGCTGATTTGTTTTGAGCTTGTAATAATAATTAGGATTTATTGACTTTTGCTTATTCCTAGACTTTATAAGCTGTTTTACACATGTATTTGGTCCACCTTAAGGACATAAAACAAAAGGGCTCTTGGGAGACAACCCAATGGAACTTCCTAGTTCCACTTGCTTAGTTTATTATTCCAGATGTTCTTGTGTTTTGTTTTTGCTAACCTTTCAGGAGCTCGGTTGATTGTTGCGGAAGAGATTCTTAACGCCAATTCTTTCGGTATGCTCACTTCTGAGCATGGGGTACACTCTCCCTTTTCTCCTTAGTTTAATGTGTAAAGAATTATATTTTAGATTATGCTTTCATGTAAGTCTGGGGGAGAGTGAGAACCATGCACGTGTAGGCACACACTGCACCCACTATGCACGCACTTACTTGCGAGTGCTACCGTGCCAAATTTCCTTTTGGAATGGAGCCAGGAAGTCAATTGTGTTAGATAGGAATTATGGTTTGGAGTACGATGTTGACTCCAGTAGTGTTCTAATCGAATACTCATGTTTTGCATAGAATTTTGTGTAGAAGTTATTTCTATTTTCTTGCATTGTATCTTTATTCTTATCTAATCTAGTAATTAGAGTTTTATTTTACTCAAAGCATGAACCTGTGCCAATCTACCGGTAGTGTAGGTGAGTTGGTATCGAACGCTAGATTCGTATTTCTCGAGTCGGGAGAAAGAGTTATCTTTCTTGGTGGCTAAGAACTCGCCCCTAGCGACTCTCGAAACATAGGCACCGGGTAGTCCTAACGCATTAGCATGATGTAGGCCATTCTTTGGACCGTTTGAGCTTTGAGCCAAACCAGAAATTCACCCTTGCTAACCAATTTTGAGCTTATCCCACCTTTTCTATTTAGCTCCACCGCTCTCGCTTAAGCCAAGATTACCAAACCTGTATGCGCACGTGTTTCGAGCTTTATAGTATAACTGACTATTGTGATGTGCTGTTATTTATGGATACACATTTGGATTGCTTAAGTTGAAGAAAAATAAAAATAAAAAAAGGTATTAGTGAGCTGAAAATTGAAAAGATTAGCGCTTCAAAAGAAAAAAAAATCTGAGCTTTATATTCTAATTCAGAAATTCTAAATTGTTTGATAGGAATTACTTTATATTGGGTGTTGGCAATGAACACATCAGCTTTATTTATTGCCGGGGTTTACAAATTGTATTGCTCAAATGTGTTAGGTGAGTTAGCCTCTGAGTTTATCATTGTATATCCTACCGCAACCTAAGCCACATATTTACCCGAAAGCCCTATTGACTTGTGTGTAGTTTTACCTAATGCTGTGGAGAGAGTGCGAAAGTGCGAGCTTATGGCTCCCGACACCGATGGATTTCGGTGGAGTTAGATCTGTATCCCGTATTTTTTGAAATACTCATCTGAGCGCATCCCTACATTCTCCCTACATGTGACTGGCAGATCACACTTGGTTCAGCTTTTGAGTAAACTAATCTCTTATTTACTATTTTAGATATTTGTAAATTACTTTGCATAGTAGAAATTTCTTCTACGAGAGTTTTATGCACATGATTATTTGATTTCGCATATTACTCCTAGCCACAATCACCTTTCTAACCCTTATTTTTCCCGTCCGCCGAGAGTAGTTTGCTCGGGACGCGCAAATAGGTAAGTTTGGGGGTGTGATGAGTCCGGTTTATATAGTGATTTCCGGGATCATCTTGGTTGTTTATCTTTCCTTTGCACTTCATTTACTGCTCATCTATGCTTATATTGATAGCATTTCATATTCTCAACTATAGTGCATTCCCTACCCTCTTCGTGGCGTGATTTCGTTATATATTATTTATGCCTGTTCTGTGGATCCTGTGGTGTGCACGGATCAGTGGTCTAGTATGTTTTTAATGCAGGTACAAGGATCATGTGAACGCTCGGAATGGTTTGGGGTGAATTTTGGCCTAAAATGCCACTGATCATGCGTTTTCCTTCGCGCACGATCAGGAGCATGACCACTGGTAGTGCGTTAATTCCCCTTACCAAACAGAGAAGTTCACACAATCATAGGACTTCTTCGCGCGCGACCACTGGTCGTGCGCCACTGACCGTGCATTATTTTCCTATCTTCCCCTTCTGCTACAGGTTGACCGCGCACGATCACAAGCATTCCTTCTCACACGACCACTGGTCGTGCGCCACTGATCGTGTGCAGTGTTTACTCTGCTCCGTATTTACAGACTGGCTCCACGATTCTAGGGCATTCAACACAGTTTTGGGGTGCGAGTTTTTCCGCAAGCTTCCGTCGTTTTCCCTCTCCAATCTCCATCCATCCATCTCCTTCCTTGGGAAAGCTTCATCCATCGATCCTCAGCTCCATCAAGGGTTCCGAAAGCATTTCCCGCCATCTACAGCAAGTATTTCAAGGTGTGGCATCTCCATTGGGCTAAGTGGAAGAGACCCAGCTCAAAGAAGAAGACGGATGATGTTTGGAGGTAGTGACAGCCTCTGAACCCCGGAAGCAACCAAGGACTGAGCTCAGAGGAGGCGTGAAGACCCCCCATTCCGACCAAGATCTACGACGAGGCTTCTCATCTCGTGGTTTCCTCTACCCTCTCTTTTTGGAAATGTATTCTTAACTATTGTAATGAACTGGATTAATCTCTATTTGTCTATGAATGGAAGCTTATTATTGTTTTATTCTTCACTTGATGCTTTGCTGTGATGCGCTCCGCCCCCACTCCACTTCCATACATACATTCTAGCTAGCCATCTAGCAATTGCTTGTGGTGATGTTGGCGAAGAGGTGAATACGACCCTCATAAAACCCCGCACTGTGACCATTTCACCCACATACCGAAGCGCGACATCACGGCCGCTGCACTCACCCCCACATTGCGAAGCGGTGCTTTCGACCTGCATTTCTCTTATTTTTGCAATAGCTTAGGACACCAATCACAACGTCCTTGTTTTTACTTTCTTTTACTCATCGTAATAATCACCTCACTCTATTTTCTTGTCACCACAACTTGCATTCCCTGAGAGATCGATATCTGGGGAGTTGCCTCCCAACTATTACTTGCACGCGACCGGTGCACTTGCCGTGACGCATCAAGCATATCTAATTCGTCGAGACATTTTGACAAATTTCGACGAGATGAATTACCACATATTTTGTCGACACAATTTGATGATTCATCGAGCACAACTCAATTCAACGAGACACTCTCGACGATTCATCGTGTACTTCCCTTCCCATCGAGATGTTCTCGACGCAACTCTAATCAGTCATAGGATTAGTCTTCCACTCATTACCAATATGAGTAAGGCCAACACAATCCTTCATCTAACTTCTCCAACATTGTTATGTGCGAGCCTATAGGCTCAAATTGCATTGATAGTAAGACTAACTATTTGATTGCTTTTAGATCACCTTGGAAACACCAACAAATGTGAAGATGAGACATTACTTCAGAGTCAACCCTAAATAGTGCCGAACTGGCCACCGCTCTTGGAGTAGAGCAGACAGATCGATGTTTTGGCTTTTATTTCCTTATTTCATATAATTCTAGAGTTTACGTGAAGATGAGACATTCCTTCAGGGTCAACCCTAAATAATGCCGGAATGACCGTTGATCTTGCAGCAGCGCAGACGAATCGATGTTTTGGGTTTTATTTCTGTATTGACTGTAATTTAGATTCGATGGGAATACCTTGTGCCGTCGAGAAATATTCCTTCGTGAATAAATTGTGCCTTCGAGAAATATTCTTTCAGGAATATATTGTGCCTTCGAGAAATATTCCTATGGGAATATAATTGTGCCTTCGAGAAATTTTCCTTCGGGAATATATTGTGCCTTCGAGAATTATTCCTTCGGGAATATAATTGTGCCTTCGAGAAATATTTCTACGGGAATATACTGTGCTTTCGTGAAATATTCCTACGAGAATACATTGTGCGTTCGAGAAATATCCCTATGGGAATATATTGTGCCTTCGAGAAATATTCCTACGGGAATATATTGTGCCTTCGAGAAATATCCCTACGGGAATATATTGTGCCTTCGAGAAATATTCCTACGAGAATATATTGTGCCTTCGAGAAATATTCCTACGAGAATATATTTTGCCTTCGAGAAATATTCTCACAGGAATATAATTGTGCCTTCGAGAAATATTCCTACGGGAATATAGTGTGCCTTCGAGAAATATTCCTACGGGAATATAATTGTGCCTTCGAGAAATATTCCTACGGGAATATACTGTGCCTTCGAGAAATATTCCTACGGGAATATATTGTGTCTTCGATAAATATCCATATGGGAATATATTGTGCCTTCGAGAAATATTCCTATAGGAATATATTGTGCCTTCGAGAATTATCCCTACGGGAATATATTGTGCCTTCGAGAAATATTCCTACGAGAATATATTGTTCCTTCGAGAAATATTGCTACGGGAATATATCGTGCCTTCGAGAAATATTCTCATAGGAATATAATTGCGCCTTCGAGAAATATTCCTACGGGAATATATTGTGCCTTCGAGAAATATTCCTGCGGGAATATAATTGTGCCTTCGAGAAATATTCCTCCGGGAATATATTGTGCTTTCGAGAAATATCCCTACGGGAATATATTGTGCCTTCGAGAAATATTCCTACGGGAATATAATGTGCCTTCGAGAAATATTCCTACGGGAATATATTGTGCCTTCGAGAAATATTCCTATGGGAATTAAATGTGCCTTAGGAAAATGTGCCTTGGGAGAATATCAAATGGTCAATGAGTTTCACTCTAAGGCAACCCGCACGACGGATGGTCTGAGAGGGCAACCCGTGCGAAACTAATAGAACTACATAGGTCTGAGACCGTATGTAGGATGATACGGAGTACAAAGGCGGTGGTCGTGGGAAGACTACATCGGCCTTATAGATGCCTAGATATTTCCTCCCTTATGAACGTTATATTATGCTTGATGCTAAAAGGGATTGGATTCTATTTGTGGTTATAATATCTTGTCGTTAGTATAGGTGATAGGTGCGGAATAAAGATAGCAACCCGGTGTGGAAGAAGCCACAGAGCAGGCTACTTCCGGTATAAATTCGTTAGACCGCATCTCCTTTTGTTATGCCCTATCTCATGGAATATATGTATATATATATGCATTGACACTAGAGTATTGATTGACAGGGCTTATTGCGGCAAGGAGAATTATGTCACACTTGCTGGTCTTGAGAATTGAGTTTCTGTGATAATTAATCTTTCGCTATATACTATGTCTTCCGCTAAGTACTAGAAAGTGCACTTGTTAATGGTGCATTCCACTGGAGAACTGGTGCCATACTCTATTGATGTGTGGTAATATTCGCTTAACATCACCCTTATGCATAACAACGGAGTGTTAAAAAAAGGAATGAAGAAGGAAGTGCTTTCACCCTTCATGTTCGCTTCAGCATCGTGTATAAATGGTGGTGTGCGATAAGATCCCCGAACGGACCGCCGATTTCGGGAGGTGGTCTTATATGTAGTAGGTCCCAACGTCACTTGGGTCTCGTCATCAACCATCCACGACATCCCCCGGGTCGGTAACGCAGACCTCTTACTACTCGGCTCGCCACCTGGGTCTCATCCTCTACTATCAACAACATCCCCCGGGTCGGTAACGTGGACCTCTCACTACTCGGCTCGAAGCATCTGCCCTTCGCCCACGTAGTAGGTTCCAACACCACCTGGGTCTCATCCTCTAACCCACGTCGCTAGGGCATGCCCCCTCGCGCTCGTAAATGATTCAAAGCATCCTCCCTTCACCGCTTCTATCAACGACATCCCCCGGGTCGGCAACTCGGACCTCTCACTACTTGGCTCGAAGTGTCCGCCCTTCGCCCACGTAGAAGGTTCCAACATCACCAGGTCTCGACCTCTAAAATGCCAACTTCAAGAAGCAGAGCATAGTTTGCCGTGCAAAACGTCAGTTCAAATGCCACAGAAACTTCACTAATACAAGCAAACAGCTTAAAGCAAGAACAGTTACACATGCTACGCAATTTACCGACAACTATACAATCAACAAATAATGTTCCACAAATGCAGAGATACAATGATATCGTCTCACATGCAAGGTACAGACAAAAGCAAAAGCTTACAAAATACAAAAGAAAACTACTCCTCACCATCGGAAGCAGAGCACTCATCTTCGGAAAGATCTTCGACACCCAATTAGGACACGTCGCGACCTCGTGTCCACACAACCAAGCGGAGGGCCTTCCCCATCCCACGCGAGAAATACATCTCACGCTCGTCCTCAAGCCGAGGCTCTACCTCCTTGCTCTAGATCTCCTCACGAACTTCCTCGAAAATTCGAGACGGTCCTTCACATATTCAATAGAGGCTCTGTACTCAGCAACTCCAGCAGCCTTCAACTCAGTGGTCCACAACAGTGAGGAGAGGTGCTCCACCTCCATATTCGAAGACAAAAACTCAGATCCCAGATGAGTCATCATGGCCCCCGAATCCTCCACCATACGGACCGTGATCTCCGTGAGAGCCTTCTCCTTTCATACTTCAGCACAAGACTCCTCCTATTCCACCCTCATCCCAGCCTCGATATGCTGAAAGCAGGACACATCGCGATCTCGTCGCCCTTTTAATCCAGAAAAGGAACTCTGCGCATCATGAAGCTCCTCCTAGAGAATGAGATAACTATCTTTTAGGCCTACGCAATAGTCGTTCCACGTAAGAGCAATGCTGGTTTGAACTCCATTCGTGAAAAGATAGGAAAATCAAGCTAATCACAAGAAAAGCAACAAACAAAGATGAAATCACAAATCTTATCGCGACATTCATAGCTTCAACATAAGAAGAAACCTGCCTCGCCCTGATCGGCGGTAGAACAGAAGCAACCTCGGGATCTTGGGGGGCATAGGGAACCTGAGGGGCAATGGAGTTAAGCAATTCCACATCAAGATCAATGGGAACGTTATCAACTCTCGAGCTACACGGGGTCACCTCGTCAATACACCCCTCTGGCCGACAAGAGTGACGAGGCGTTGAATCCAAACTATCGTTCCGGAAAATCAATTTCCTCTTCCGACCTCGATTCAATGGAACGACAGCAGATCACTCAACATCGGTAGAAAGACCGCACATCAGGAGTTGCTTCTCCTCAACAAACACAGAAATGGCAAACAGAGGGTTCACCAACACAAGAGGCTCGACGAACCACAACATTGGGGACAAATTCTCTCTAATGACCCTTCAAATGGTGACAACTATTTGGGAGCGACTTCCAAAGCTTCGGCAAGCCCCAAGTATTCCTGACATAGCCAAATAAAGTATTCTCATAGCGTCGGTTCACTTGGTTCTGAAATTCGAGCCCTGCTTATTACTGAAAACTTCATCCGTCCGCCTCCATCTGAGCTCATGTCGCACCACTGCCTGAAGAGATCTAGGGTGAATCTCGATCCGTGCTCTCTAAGAAAGGCAATCAGGTCCACAATTTGTGTCATCCCAGCAGGAGTAAATTGGGACACCGGCATGCCACAATGTTATAATATCTCAAGCAGCTCCTCACAGGGGGGCAAGCAAAACCTAGAACTCAACGATGACTCGCACAACGTCATCCAACCCCGCAGAGGATTTTGTGCACATTCCTCCACCTGTGGGATCTTCACCTCTAAATCAGCAGGTAAGCCATATTGCTCCCTCCAGACGATAATATGCTCAATAGACAAAGAAGAGCGCAACCGGATCGACCAACCTTGCGCGCACCGCCTCGTAGCCTACAAAAATAATTAAGTGTTCGCAAGAGAAACACACACAAAGTAATGTGCACATAGACGCACCCAGTACCCTCACAGCCCACGCACGCACGGCCCGCTCTCGCACGGTGCGTGGGCGCACAACCCGTGCACGCATGGCGCACAGGCGCACAGCCTATGCGCACATGGCACACAAGTGCACAGCGCGCGCATGCAATGCGCTTGGGCACGCTGCCACCTTTCGCGCAGTGCGCAGGCACGCCACTCGCGCGTGCGCCACCCGCACGTGCGACATGCACAGGTATATAGCCCCCGTGCACACTGCATATGGGCTCATAGCGGGCACGCTGCCCGTGTTGATGCCACGCAGGTGCATTGCCTGTGCGTGTACCGCACACGCGAGCACTGCCCATATGCGCACTGTGTACGAGCACACTGCTTGTGCACGCACCATGCACGGGTGCACTGGAGTATGTGCGCACGACGCACGGGCACCCGCCTGCGCGCACAACGTGCTTCACCCACGTGCGCGTAGCATCCGAGCACCCTTCCTCGCACCACTCCCTCCCATGCACCTCTTTTCGAGCCTCCCCTCGCACCACCTTCCTCATCATGCTCCCTGGCTCTGCCATAATCACCGCAACTCCTCCGCACAAAAAAGTTATCGCACCTTCCTCACTCCGGCTCTGGACTCCGGGAACTTTGAGGGGCAAATGATGGGGTCACCGTCAATTTATTGGAATTACGGGCTGTGAATAGCCAGAATCCCATGACCCGCACTCCTTAGTGGGGAGTTAGAAAGAAATCCGCCATGCATACGATCACCATAACCGATGACATGCGTGATCCACATTCCAAACGCCGCCATGCTACTCGCAGTCTGCACCAGCTCGCCCCCGCTGCCTGCTGCCCGGCCAGTCGCCCCTGGGCGCACGCCTTTGGCGCACGACCGATAGGCCTCGTGCTCACGGCGTGCGGTCAAGCCGCACCACCATACAACCGGCCGACCACCCTTATTCGTGTGCCTTCGGCGCGCGTGGCTGGCCTATCGGCGCTTAGTTTGGCGGTCGGCCGCCCGGGCGACCGTGGTCGCGTGCCTGCAATGTGCGCGATCGTGATGCGCGCGACCGACAAGCCAATGAGCAGTTTGGCGGTCGGCCGCTCGTGGCCGAGCACCCATAGGCGCATGACCTAGCCACGTGGTCGGCCATGCTTGGCTGCACGCCCTCGGCGCATGCGGCCAGCCGTGCCGGCCAGCTGGCGCACGGCCTATCGGCCAGCCGCCCGTGGCCGTGCGCCCGCAGCCTCCCATTGCCATGCTCCCATGGCTGTGTGGGCCTCCCGGAAGGCCCCCCATGGATGGCCTCCCTTACTCGCCGGCCGCCCATCCTCGCCGAGCAGTTCCCCCGTCGCCGAGCCATTCCTCCGCCGCCGTCCGATCGTCCGCACACATTCTCCACCTTTCGAATAGTTGGCAACCGCCCGCATAACCGCCAGTGTAACCACCCATTATAAGCGGGTGCGAATATCCAAAAGGATATTGGTTTGCGTTTAAAAAAAATACCAAAGTAATACGTGTTGTGAATCTTATAAATTCGGGTTGCATTTTGTAATTTTGGTGGTTACGGTCTGCGCTTATCCGCAGTAACCACCATAATCACCCCCTGAGGCCTATAAATAGAGCCTGAGGGCTTCTCTTTTCCCGGATTTGATTCTTCTCCTCCTTCCTCCTAAGTTCAAGAGAAAAAGAACTCTCTTGAAGATCTCCCCCTCTTCGGAGCCGCTCTTGAAGGAATCTTCAAGCACATTGAAGATGGACGAAGATCTTCATCCTCCTTCGAGCAATCTGAAAGCCGTCCGGCAGCTCGCGCATCAAGTTCTAGAGCACGTCCAAGTCCCAGAATAAGTCCAAGTTCCAGAGCACGGTGCTCCCCACCGATGCAAAGAAAAAGACTGAGCTTCGAGTGTGGTGGCCTGTCACCCCCCCCCCCCCCCCCCCCAAACACTTCTCTCTCACCCCCTGAGTTGTAACAAGGAGCGGCTTGTCGCCCTCGCTCTCTCAAGCAAACCCTGTAAAGAAGCATCAGATAGTGAAGTTTGGTCGGCACCGTCACAGTCACGTGGTTTTTCATTCCTTTCTGGGGTTTTCCACGCTAAAAAGGATCCTTTGCCAAGCGTCTCGCTTCTCTGTGACTTTTTGCACACTCGTCCGCTCACGGGCTAAGAAGGTCAATTTCAGACCGATTTAAGAGCCTTGAGTAGAACACAACAGTGTTGTTTCTAAAAAATTGAGTTTTGTTAAAAAATTGTTTCGGTGAAATAGAGTTCGTAAAACAGTTTTGAAAATGTTGGTTGGGAACAAAACAGAGTTTCTTGTGAATTTTTTTTTCATAAAATGATAGCCAATCCCAAAAAACATATTTAAAAAACATAATTTTTTTCATTACACGACACTCAACACAAAAGTAATTTATGTCATGAAAAAGAAATGTTTTTCCTTAATTGGTTATCCTCGCGATCTCGATCTATGTTCTTGATTCTTACAACTGATCGGTTATACTACTACGTAGCGCGAGCATCTCGTCTACACCTCCTATAATATCAGAGCATGTTACTTGTCGCCCTTGTGAGGCTACCCCATCATCTCGACCCCCTGCTAGCACTCACTAAAATCAATATCCACTCACAAAATGTGCCGGCAAATGAAATTTTGTAAAGTAATCGTGGTCATCACAATATCTACATGTTTGTCAAAGCAATAGCTTGACATATCCCACAGTATGATCCACTTCTGCTTCCAAACACCGAACGATTGTTCTTTCACAGTTCTAAGTGATGAGTGCGCATGATTGAACATCTCTCGACGCTCTTCTGTTAAAAAAAACGTACACAATTACATACAACAAATTGAACTTCATGATAATTTCAAATCTCTCCAACTTCTGCATATAATTAAACATTACAACTTATTTAATAACAAAAACATTGTTGTTAGAAAATGGTTGCCCAAGCTAAAATGCTCGACCAGCCGAAAATGCATGCCCAACGAAAATGTGCCCCCTGAGAAAAATATGCGTTTGGTGAAAACGTGCACCTGGTGAAAAACACATGTTCGGTCAGAAAATGTGTGAACGACCAAAAATGCACGTCCGGTCAAAAACTCACTTTCAGGAGAAAACGCGTGTCCGAGCGAAAATCCCTGCTCGGGTGAAAATGTGCGCCTGACAGAAAACGTGCTCATGGGCAAAAATACGCACCAGGGCAAAAACGCGTGCCCGACCAAAAATGTGCGCCGAGACGAAAACATGCACCCGGTCGAAAACATGCGCCCGATCAAAAATGAGTACCCGAGGGAAAAATGCGCTAGACAGAAAATGTGTGCCTGGCTGAATACATGCGCCCGTGTGAACTAGAGTGCCTGGGCGAAAACACGCACCCGGGTAAACATGAGCGCCCACGCAAAAATGCGTGCCCACTCGAAAATTCGTGCTTAAGTGAAAATGCTTGATTCAAAAATGAATTGTAAAAAAATAGAAAATGATTAATGTAATAATCCAACATTGTGAATTGATATGTAGCGAAATGGAGTTAATAAAAAAAGCTAGAAGCAAAGAAATGAATTTTTAGAAAGTTATTTTGAAACGATTGCTCAAAAAACATCCAAAACACCTTTCTTAAAGAAACTCTTTTGAAAAAGTTCATCATTCAAACAACCTAATAATAACTTTTGTGGTTCGAATAAAACTGAATAAAAAGAGTTGCCCCAAACAAAGCCTTTATTATCGATGTGTTTAAACAATGTGGTAAAAGCACTCAAGAAAAAGTAAGAAATGGGAAAAAAGGAACGAAAATAGACAATCGTTAAGAATTTTTGTATGAATGGCAATTTTGTAAATCTTGTCTTTGATTTTAAACAGCTGAACACATCGTTTTAGCCTATATATAAGGGCATCGGTATATAACAGGACATATGTATCTTCATCTACCCCGAACTAAATCTGATGGGTTCCCCTTAAAGACCAAGTAAGTCAGTCTGGGGTTCGAAGTTCGCAGCCCAAATCGGCTCACCTCGATCGGAAGATCAGCATAACGCCCCGCAGGCAAAATCATGTGCATGAGCGCGCCCTTTTGGTGCATGCGAGTGTGCGCCCTTTGGAGCATGCGAGAGTGCGCATCCCAGCGCCGTGCTGGGCCGCACGCAGAGTAGGTGGCGCCCTCGCTCGCACGCAGGGCCACGCTCCACTCCAGAGGGCTCCAATTGCACGTGCCCGAGGCACACGGGCACATCTCGCTTCTCGCACAGCTCCTCGCCCTTGACATGTGCACGCACCTGCACACACCCGCACACACCATTGCGTTTGCCTCCGACGCTGTCTTGTCCGTGAGCCTTTTCAGGCTGCCCGTGTTTCCCAGACCCCGGGGAGGCATGGTTGCCATTTTCGAAAAATTAGTGATTCATATGACCGAGATCGTGCGCTCTCATTCGCTTGCTCAACATCCAGAAGGGCGAAATTACCACGGTGCCCCCAAATATCAATGAAAAGGTGTCCACGCTTTCATTTTCAAGGATAATGAGAGAAAAAGGAGAAGACTTGGCTCTGAGATTTTCTGGTGAAGACTTAGCTCTCCGTTCATCCTCCTCCTGTTCAGCTCTCGCACCACTTGGGGCGGTTCTGCTCCAGTGGTAGATCCTGCAAGCACAACTCAGGACTTAGTTTTTTCTCCAAGAACTTGTAAAGGAGCGGTGACATGTGACCCTCTTAAACTCTAACACATATAATGAACTAAAACTAGTGGATTTCGTCAAAACTGGGTCTGGCCACATAGTTTTTTCCCTTTTCAGGTTTTCAACGTAAAAATCTTGTTGACTTCTGTTATTGGTTTTCTCTTTACTATTTGCGTGCATGGCTTACTCTCGAGCTCAAACGATTAGATTCCTTCGGTCTGTGGGAGCGCTAAGCAACCCGCAATAGCTTGGCGTCATATGTGAGAAAGGTGTTCCCAAAACTCTGGAGGATATCTGAAAACCATACTCGCTCCGCGGAGTACTCCCAAGCGACATCAATGGCGAGAAGAAGTGCCCGCATATCCAATGGGGCGGTTTCGGAGGAATGCACTGACCTAGCCCCCGCTAACTCTCATACTAGCAACATGCCGCTTATCGAGGAAGTTATAGCCGCACCAACAATGTCTGTGGAATAGTTTGTGAACCTGATGGAGGAACATCAGAATGAGGTGCTCACCCTACTAAGAAATTTAGGGGGCCCTCATGCCCCCAACCCGATCATCGCTCCAGGCGGTCTACCGCCACTGGCCGAGTCGCATATTTCCAGAAGGCAACGCTCGCTTCGAAGAACCTACTACATACGAATTGTTCGATGCTGCCAGCTCCATGCATGTCGCACTATCCGGTGGGCATCCCCAGGAATGCGTAACGCTGCCCCCTCTAGAGTAAATCTATAATCTAACCTCCCTTTACTTTGATATTAGAGATTACTTTCAACTAATCTCAGAGGACTTTCAGCATCAATATGATGCTCAAGCGTCTGAAAGCCAACCGAGGCCACCTCATTCGGGTTATAACCAAGGTGTTGTGATGCAAAGGAAGAGTACATTAGAAGAGATGATGGAAAAGTTTGTAGATATGGCCCAAACAAATATGGCCAACCAATCGGCCTCGATGAGAAACTTGGAAATGCTAGTGGGCCAATTGGCTCAAATGCTTTCTGAGCATACTCAAGGTGCTCTTCCTAGCACAACAGAGAAGAATCCCCGTGAGCAAGGAAAGAGCGTAACCGAGATGGCTGAAGGGTATGAGGGCGAGTTAATTGTGAAATGTCAAATTAACAACATTGAAACCACCGCTCTGTACGACACCGGATCATCGCGCAACGTGCTTGCATTGCAAGACGTTGAAAATCTGAATTTAAAAATCAATAATGATGATCGGAAGTCACTTACCCTAGCTAATGGAATGGTGGTGGAGATGAAAGGAGAAGTTAGAGATGTCGAGGTAATCATAGATGGAACTTCAGTTATCACGAACTTCCAAGTCTTGGGCCCCATAGAAAATAACTCCATTCCTATTCTGGGTGCCCCATTCTTGAAGGAGAGTGGTGCCAACATTCACATCCCTAGTGGGTGTGTATCCTTGTCACCCATGGTGACACACCACACTCACCCATCTATGACAACCAACGACATTATAGTATTACCTGTTATTACTAATAAATCTGCTAATGAGTTGAGTTTAGATGTGGAAAAGCAAGGTGAAGAAGTGAATGCTGAGGAAAAGGAGGAGGAACAGAAGATGGTGAAGAAGGAGCTGAGGAGTGAAGAAGAAACTGAGAACAATAGCGGCGAGGCCGCGAAGTCTGAAGTCACCATAGCCGGCATGGCTAAAAACATTTTGATTAACTCTATGAAAACTAAAGATAAAAGTAAACATTTAAAACAGGTTAGTTGGGCAGATCTATCACCCATATGGGGTGGGGAAATGACGCCCTTGGCTGCTCCAAAGCTGCAGAACAATGGATTTGATCGAGCTCCTATTGCTCGATGGCGCTCTCCCACTGTAGAGAGATTAAAGCAGGTCAGATTATTATATGCAGCGCGCTTTCCAGCCCTCCGGCATGAGAAGGAAGAGGTTAGGGGCAGGGTAGAGAAATCTCCCTTAAGCCCTAAAGCCTTCACCTCCTTCCCATCTCATGTGGCTGGGGAGAATCATCACAAATCAGCCTACAGCTGAGTCGTGATGAAGTCTCAGGGGTTTATGTTTCGGCGGTTTCTGTTATGCTTAATTTTATCTCTTTGTCTTTGTTTGTGTGTTTTATTTCTATGGTATTCTGGACAATTGCTAAGAATTATGCTTGAAATCTATTGCTATAATGTTAATACAGGTATTTGGTCCAACTTAAGGACGGTAAACAAAAGGGCTTATGGGAGACGACCCAATTTTGCTGTTTTTGCTTTTGTTTCTGCGGTTGTGGAGATGTTGTTTTGCAGGAAGGGCGACCTCAATGGCGGATGCATTTTTAGCTCTAGTTCCAATTTAACGCCAATCATCCGGTATGCTCATTTCTGAGCATGGGGTAACCTCTCCTCCCAAATTCTTTTTATGAATCTTGCATTATAATCTGTGATGATTAGATTTAAGTCTGGGGGAGAGTAGTTGTCGTTACTCACTTGCACGTGCACATAAGCACAGCATACTAGAAGTTACAATATTTTTGTTTTATCTTCCATTCTCATATCACACCACAACACCCACTAGAGAGCGCACTTAATCATAGGCGCATAACGAGTCTAGCTCGTTTCTTTTGTAAGATTGGGAAAATTGTTGTGCTGGCTCAGGGTTGTAAGACGGAGTAAAATGTTGACTCCCATAGTGCTCTAGTCGAGTACTCGCGTCTTGCATAGATTTGTGTGTTGAATAATTTTTTTCTTTATGCCTATAATTTTGTAATTTTTCTATTTGCGTAATAATTATTTATTCTACTCAAAAGTGGTGAATCCTGTGTGAATCCGACGGTAGCGTAGGAATGTGTGTAGACGGTTGTTAGGTTTGTATTGCTCGAGTCGGGAGGAAGAATTATCTTTATCGGTGACTAAGAACTTGCCCCAAGCGACTCTCGAAGCATTGTTATAAGGTAGTTCAATGTGTGAGCATGATGTAGGCCTTCGCTTTGGCCAGGTTGAGCTTTGTATACTGACCCTATCATTTTCCTTGCTAGCCCCTTTGTGCCTACCCCGTCTCTTGATTCAGCTCCACTTATATTTCACCAAGGCCTGCAAGCTATTCCTAGTCGCACTCCCAATCCGAGCTTGAGTGTTGTATCAATTTTAATTGAGGGTGTTGATGCAGTGAAAAATTTTGTGAAACTGTGGTTTGCGCTTCCTCGGATTATTTGCTAAAAAAAAGGGTTATGAAAAAAGAAAAAAAGGGAAATTAGAACAAGAAAAGAAAAGAAAGAAAAATGCTTGGTTAAGAAAAGAGCCAAATTGAAAATCTTTTTAAGAATTGTTTTGAGAGTAGGCGGTGCACACACCCATATTTTCAGGTTTAAGTCTGGGGTTGTGGTGCACTCGTGTTTTTATTTTTGTGCTTGGATAATTTCTTTGACACAAGCTCTTTTGGATTAGGTGTGGAAACCTTCATGTTTATCATTGTAAACCCTACTGAATCCCAAGCCCGATATTTATCCTAAAGTCCTATTGACTCACGCATTTAATCGAACTAGTGTCGTGGAGAGAGTATGACCGGGTGAGATTATGGCCACCAACATTGATGGATTTCAATTTAGGTTGTTCCGAACACCGATCTTGAGTAATATTAGCCTCAGCGATCTGTTTACTTTCTTCCTACGCGAGACCGGACGATTCACCGTGATTCAACTTTTGAGTAGAGATAATATATATGTATGCTCTTAGATTATTATAAAGTGTTTGTACAATTAAAAATTTCTTCTACTGCATTTCTGCCCACACGAGCAAGCGACTTCGCATGGTACTCCGCTTCTGCAATTGTTAAGCCAGCTAATCATTTTTTTTCCGCCTGCATAAGGAATGATTTTCTCGGGACGAGCAAATGGTTATGTCTGGGGTTGTGATGAGTCCCATTTATATACGCTTTTATGGACTCATCCGGGCTAGTTTTCACTCTTGTGCACATCCGTTTTGAGCTATTATTGCTTATATTTCTCGTATACACACTTGCGCGCACTTACGTGCTTTGCGCTCTATTTAGGCCCATTTTGGTGTGCGTTTGCGCTCCATGTTGTTGGGGGTAAGCACATGGTGCTCCCCAATCCTTTTTCTATGATTGATTGGTGTTGGAAGTGTATTCCCGGCTGGATTGCTATTCTTGCAGGTGGTTGGATCATCCAATTTTGCCCAGAAATCATGATTGTTTATATCGCACGGTCGTGCATTTTCCTTGACGCGCGGATGGCTGCGGTCATGCACCTTCTTCTGGGTAGCAAAATGGTGATCTGACTTTGTTCGTGCATTTTTATGCACGGGCAGTTGTCTGTGCGCGAAGGAAACGCACGATCGCCTGTTTTGCCTGGTTTTTAGCCAATCTGGATTTGGTCATGCATTTTTTACGCACGGGTGGCTTCGACCGTGCATGAGTAAAATGCACGAGTGCTGCTGCTTCTTCCTCGAGGCATTTCTTTTCGTTAAATAACGCACGGGAATCGCACGGTCGTGCGTTCGACCGTGCGTGACTAAATTTCTGCTATTTTAGTATTTAAAGTAGGAAATCCGCTGAGAGGAGAGAAGTCCCGCGGGAAAACTCTAAAGGCCCGCCATTTCCACCCACTTCGCCTCTCCACCACCGCCTGACCTAGGAGGAGCTCCGACAACCTTTGTCCTACAAATCTTCTGCCAAAGCTCCCTCCTTGGCCTCCTCCATCATCTATGAGTTCAAGAACGCCATCGACGGAATATTTATGCTACATTCAAGGGATCTCCAACAAGAGTAGCTGGAGCTAGACCACGAAGAAGATGGGTAAAGTAGAGGAAGGTGACAGATCCTCTGTACCCCGGACGCAACTGAAGATCGAGCACGGATGAGGCTTGACAACACTGTGATTCCGGCCGCGAATCTTCAGCATAGCCTTCGAGCTTCGGTGACCTCTTTCCCTTTTGTGTATAGTTTAGGATTTCTTTATGGTATGATGTACTTTCCTATGGATGATGTTCATAACTGTGTTTAAGTTATTGTGATTTCATTTCAGTGAAATGTGTTGTGGTTTATGAGATTTGAGGAGCACCCTAGTCCTCCATCCACTCCACCGCTCTGTAGTGCGCCGCACTAGCAATTGCCGTAATCGCATCGCGGCCTGCATTCCATCCCGACAAGCTAAGTGGAGCTCTAGGCCCGCATTTTCTTTCACTGTTGCTAATCTAGGTAAACCAAAATCAAAACCCCACTTTTTATTAATTACATAAGAATCTATATAAGTAATTCCCTAACAAGAATTCATACAACCCAACTTGCAGTCCTCTGAGAACGATATTCGGGGAGTCTCTCCCAATTTTATTACTTGAACGATCGGTGCACTTGCCGTAATCGCATCTGTTGGTTATGGTCTATATAAAAGAAATATCAATAATTTATATTTTCCTCAATTATTTCCTTGAAATTCATTATATGAATAATTGAGGTATAAACTAAACTTGTGAAGGAACTTCAACTTACTTCTACCCAAATGACATGAATCAATTTCTATGGGTTCTAATAAGTATAAAATATCCTCCAACAAAGATTGACTATTTGACAAGATCATGAACCCATATAAATTAAATAAATCACAAATGCTACTTTTATCAATTGAATGAACAAAGTACAGTAAATGTCTTTCCAAAAATTAGGACAAAATTTCCAGAGCTCCATATTGACCAGAGAAGCTCACTGGTCAATTTTAATATTTTTTGAATTCCATTTAGCCACATAATTAATTATTGAAAAGGAAATGAACTTAAATCCATTTATGAAGGAATATCTGCATAGTCTCATCTAATAATTATAATAAAATTTACAGAGCATCATGATGACCTAAAAGGTCTATTGGCCAAGTACCATATTTTTCACAAATCATTTTGGTCACATAATTAATTATTTCAAGAGAACTGAACATAGTGAATTTGTAAAGGTAACAGTATAAATCCTCATACAATAATTATAATCAAATTTCTAGAGCATTATAATAACCCTAGAGTCTCTCTGAACTAATTTCACATTTCTCTATAATCATATGACCACATAAATAATTTAAATCATGGAAACTAACTTTTGGCACATTGTTAAGGAACTACCAAATTACCTTATCCAAAAATTATTATAAAATTTCTAAGACTCATTGTATCATGAAAAGTTCACTGTCCAAGTTTCATAACTTTCTTAAAACTAATGACCATATATTTTGCACTTGAAATGAAAGTTACCAATTTAAATATTAAACATTAAGTGGGTGATAATGACTCTAAACATTCCAACAAAATTTTCCCAGGTATTTATTCACCCCATGAAACCATCTACAAAGTTTCAAGCCCATCCATGAAGATATGACTCCATTCCCTTCATTAACCCAATATATAACCCTAAGGGTTGAACTGGGTTTTCTTGGTATTCCACCCCTAAACCTTCTCAAATTATATGCGGGGGGGTGTTTTATGTGATAACAAAGGGGTGACCAGAGTTTCATCATATTTGGTCGAGGGATGGCCACTCAAATCCACAAAGTGCACTTTTTGGTAGATTGGGGTTAACTTTTCCTAGTGACCGACACGTTTACGACAAGTGTGTTGGATCTTACGGCGCCCTTAGAGGGGGGTGAATAAGGGTTTAATGGAGTTTTAAATCTTAATTAAATTTATCAAAGTTTGTGACCAAAGTTTAGGAATATTTTATAAGAAAATATATTTTGATATCTCAGAAAAGATTGTATTGAAGATTCCTTTTTAAGCAAGAGAAACAAAACTTTTTATTAACGGTTGCTAACGCCTGGCGTTAAGTGTTAATGCTGGGCATTAGCTCTCTTGAAAATTTTCCTTAGCACAAAAAGATTGTCACAGTGATTTTACTTATGAAATCTTAAATGAAATACAATTCCAGAAAATCAGAGATAATGAAAATGATTATTGTATTTCAAAGATAATTACACAAATGTTAATTTTAATACTTTGATGAAAATATAAATTAAAACATACTTGTATGAGAAATTAGTGAACTTAATACCATTTGTGTTTATAGATAAGTGCGGTAATAAGATATGCATGAATAACAGGTTAAAAGCATGATAGATTTGAAAGCGATAATGCATACTCTTTCTATATGAAGTCCTCCCCCTACATAAGTGTTCACTTATAATTTACACCCCCTAAATATCTATTTGACTAGATTTCTCAATTTCTTCTCCCCCTTTGTTATTTGCAAAAGTGGGTAGGCATGAGTCAATATCTACTAAAATTGATTAGGAACCACTTATTGAAGGTTTGGCATGATCGAGCATAGAATAGTGTATGCACCTTCTATATGAGTACTCCCCCTACATAAATACTTTCTTTGAGTTTGAAATCATTATAATGTACTCCCCCTAAATATTAGAGTTATTTAATTTATTCTCCCCTTTTGGTAGTATCAAAAGAAGGTTTAGGTGAGAGTGTGCAATAAAGAGTAATATGTTCTATGTCGAGAAGAAAGATAGGATGCAATCAAAAGCTTGTTAAATACTACTTGTTGAGAAAAATATAAGCATGATGGAACATAAAGTAGTAAACAACATAACTGAAATGATAAAGTAAGCATTCTTATTTTAAGATACCACTTGTTGAAAAGAAAACCACAGTGTTAAAAATAATAGGCATGAATGAGCATAAATGGTAAACTTAGCAGAAGAATATAATAAGCACTCTTGAACATAAACATCATTTTAGAAGATAAAATCATATAAAGGATAATGAGTTTTAAATTTGAAAAGTTGATGTTTGAGTTAAAGATTGAAAAGAACTCTATTCCATTAAGATAAAACTGCAAGCATGATTTTATACCATCAAGAAAAGATATAAAAACTACAATGTAATAAAATTTGCATTTCAAGTAAACATAAACATTATAGCGGTCATGCTTTGTTATCTAGTGCATTTACTTAAGTTTGTAGAGAATTGAGTAGATGAGCATTAGGATCCAATTCTCATGAGTAGAAGTTTTTTGAAAGATAATGATGTGTACAAAATAGTGTTTTGATAAAGTATACAAGTGATTAATCAAAAACACATGACATATATAATGAAATAACACAACATTAAAATACACAAATACTATTACTTCCAAAATATTTCAATGCACATGAATAAAGAGTACAACTACCAAGGTGCTCCAAAGTAGTGTTTTGATTAAGTATACAAGTGATTAATCAAAAACACATGACATATATAATGAAATAACACAACAATAAAATACACAAATACTATTACTTCCACAATATTTCAATGCACATGAATAAAGAGTACAACTATCAAGGTGCTCTTTCCACACAATGCTTATTAAGACTTATCAGGGTGCAAAATAGTGCTTGCAGATCACTTTTACACTTTTTAGCATTATTTTCAAATTTTATTTGTGATCCGGTGTACTAAGAGAAGTGGTGTATAAATTGTTTGCTACAAGACACTTTACGATTCTTTAGCCAAGGTGCTCAACCTCATAATGCTCATTAAGACTTATCAGGAGGGTGAGTAGTGCTTGGTGGAGTTTTCCTTGTCATTTATTATTTGCTTTTTAGTTTAGTGACTAAGGACTCTGAATTCACTTGATTTGCAAACATAACATTTCAAACCACATTTCTCTAACGAATAAGTGCATGAAAGACAAAGAATTGTAATAACTAATTCAATGTTGTGTAGGTAATCTATTTAAGCATTTTAATTATTAATGTTATTACACTGCACAATCATACAAGTATAAGATTGTAAACACATGTAGATTATCAAAAATAAGTGAGTGAATAAATCATTATCAAACATAATACATTACTCATACTTAGAGGCATGCTAAGCATTTCTACACATGTTTATATACAATCAATTTCATTGCACATAACAAGATAATTTCAAGGAATGACAAATACTAAACAATGTTTTTTAAGAAACTTGAAAGTTAAATTAAACATTGTATTTAATCTTTAATTGATATATTTAATCATCCTTGACATTGGCAATGAATAACAATCAGTTTTTATAAATTTTTGAATTTTTATATATGCACAAAACAATAAACACACATAAATAAAAAAACATATTTTTGTTCTTTGAAATTGTTTTGTAATTTTGTATTTGTTTGTTTTTTTATATATATTCTCTGGAAAACATAGAAGTCTTTAATAGCCCTTTCAGTAAATGATATTCTATGCCAGAGAGATACACCCAAAATAATGCATGAGAAAAAAAAATTTGAAAAGAAATAAAATTTTGTTTTAAAGGAAATAAAAAGATAGAAAACTTTTTACAAACAGAGAAATAAAACACACACAAAATATTAAAATAATACTAGAAATTATTCAAAATAAAAAAAATTGGAGCAAAGGAGCTAACGTCAGGCGTTAGCTTCTTAACGCCGAGACAGAACACTAAATTTTGATGTTTTGAACAACATTTTTCACAATTCATTTGTATTATAAAGAGATATTCCTTCAGTTGAAATTTCAGAGTATATTGATTAGATTTGAAGGCTCTTTTGGCATGTTTTTGGTGATTTTTCAAATACTTGTGTTTTATAAAATCATTAAAGCTCAAAATAATAAAATATGCAAACACAAGATGCAATGTTAGAACAAAAATAATATGCATGATTTAAGTATAAAGAGTGAGATGATGTTCATGCAATGAATATAATATTAGTATATCTAAGATCAAGATACCTTAACTACATGACTACACTCTAGCCCCGTACTAAGTGACGGATGGGCATGAGGAGCTGCACATATGCCATAGGTTAGGGTGTTAATCTCATATGCATACAAAATACGATGCTCAACCTAGCACTCTTTCCCGCCAGTGCCTCGTAAGGCCCCACTGGAACCCTCCACGGTTAAGGACAAGACATGACTTAGAGGTTAGGTCTCTAATGCACACAATCCTACGCCCTCGCTATTGTGAGACACAAGTCATGGGTTAATGATTATGGATATACTAAGCATTTTAGTCTAAGGATTGATTCATAAAACATGAGTTTGTTTTAGTTTTAGAATATATAGTGGATTTTGAAACCACATTGTACTCATGAATTTTAAAGTTCAAATTTCTCTACCTTTAGCATATCACTATAATGATAATCCTAGCATAGACACTAAATTGAGCATATACCAAGAGGTGCAGCTAGGATAATGAATTTGGATGTTATGCAAAATATGCTAAATATATATAATTGGTTTGAATGTAATCAATTATAGAGTTTTGAAATTTTATAGTCCTAGAATGAAGAGGTAATTCTATTTGATTTCATCTTGTTAATGTCAAGTTAATTTTAAGTTCTAAATATGATGAGATTCATGCAAAAAATAGAGATGTACATCACACACAATAAATATGATATGAAACTATAATACCAATCACAATCATATATTTCATAATTCCTAAGGTTGATAGAATTAGTTAATTTAATATAGGTCTTGATTGATCATGAATTATGATATATGATTATAGTGAATTTTAGCATAGGATATCAATAGATCATGGTGGTGATTGTGAAATCATATTCATCATTTTTTTAATTTTTTAATTCTGATTTTTCATTATAGGGTCTATCATATGGAACAAAGAAAATACATAAATATGCAATAAGTTGTGCATTTAATATTTTAGCCTAAGACCCCTAAAAGTCCATTTAAATCCAATTTTGAAAGTAATTTCATTAGTCATGATAATATCATTTAGCAAATTTAGCATTCAATTTATAATGATAATATAAGACATTTATAGGCAATGGATTTAAAAAAGGATAAAGCATATAAAAAAGAAAAGATATATCACTTGAAAACTTTATTACTTTATATTTAATTTAATTCAATTTGATTTGATAAACAATAGGCATAAAATGTGAAAGTCATATTGCATAATATCTAAGTGACCTTAGCGTGTTGGCTCAAAAAATAAGAAAACAAACAAAAGAAAAAAACATTAAGCAAATCATGAAGTAGAGTTTTGATATTTCATTTATAATTAATTCTACTTCATGCAAATGATTGGATATTAAATATTGAGAGATTTAGGTATCCAAAGGGGTCCATGTGGGATTGTTCCTTTGGGTACCTAAATACATCGTGTTGGCTTTTGGGGAGATAATGATGAATGGCCTTTACAAGTGGAGTTAGTGTTTCATTTTTAATTTTGGGCCTCCATTCATACTTTAGTTGTTTATCTTTTAAATTCATATTATGATTATTTGACATCTTTTTGTGATGATAGTTGTTTGAAAAATAATTTATTTGGGTTTTATGTTTATTCAAATTATTTTTCAAAATACATTGATGTTGATAATCATAATGAATTTTATTATATGGATTCTTTGAGAGTTTATAAGAGTGATGGTCTTTCTTAAGAATTGAATGTTGAAAAAGTGGGTTGCAATATGTTTTAAATGATTTGTTCTTATTTTTATTATTTTCATTTCCACTCTTTCTTATAGACATACTCTTAAAATATGAAGTTAAGCTTTTAGACTTTTGATAATTAGATAAACTAGAAATAAAAGATTTTTTATTATATGAAAATTTTTGAATAAACATTTTTAATGATTCTAGTTTATCCTTTAAATTATCATTTTCTTTTATCAATTTTTCATTATGCTCTTTTGAAGTTAAAAGACCTATTTCCAAAACCTTGAGTTCTTCTTTAAAAGTATTATAATCAAAACAAGACTTGGCATTTTTAATTAAAGAGCATGAAAGAGAATTTGAAACATCAATATAAGATTCTACTTTAGCGTTTGCTTTAAAGTTTTATTTTCTAAACGTAATTTGGAATTAACATATTTCAACTTTGAAATTTTACGTTTAGCAAATTTAAGGACACGAAATGTAGAAATAGAATTTGTTACAAAAAGAGAAGATTTAGATTTTCTTACATTGCTATAGTTTCCGTCTTCTCTTTTGCTTGATGTTTTGCCATCAATTGAGTTCAATATTGTTTCTCTCCTAGATAGATCTTCCTCCAAGCATGATTCCTCATCGATTTCTTCACTTGGATCCATAAGGAATTCCTTTTGTTCATCATCTGTGGAAGGAAGACTATAAGTATTCTCAAGAAATTTCCAAACTTCAAAAGCAGTAGGAAGCGTATAAATAAGTTTGAAAATATTTTGATCTAGAGCACAATATAGACTATTCATAGATTTGGCATTTAAAAACATTTCATTTTTATTTAGAATAATTGGGTGCATTTTAATTGTAATATTCCAAACTTCAATATCCAATGTTTTAAGAAATTTTTCCATAAGTGTTTTCCACCCATTATAATTTTCACCCATAAATAATGGTGGA
This sequence comes from Dactylorhiza incarnata, assembly GCA_033032865.1. Classification (NCBI taxonomy): domain Eukaryota; kingdom Viridiplantae; phylum Streptophyta; class Magnoliopsida; order Asparagales; family Orchidaceae; genus Dactylorhiza; species Dactylorhiza incarnata. The sequence continues at coordinate 8,294,166 of JAWHQI010000021.1, read as the reverse complement.
CATAATGATTTTTCATTTTCAAAAAATTATCCCCTCTAGAAGATGTGAGATCATGAAGCGTCATTATTCCCGGTTTTGAAGCCTTATTGGAATAATCTACGCTCGGATACCACATGTTGGATCTTACAACGCCCTTAGAGGGGGGGTGAATAAAGATTTTATGGAGTTTTAAATCTTAATTAAATTTATCAAAGTTTTTGACCAAAGTTTAGGAATATTTTATAAGAAAATATATTTTGATATCTCAGAAAAGATTGTATTGAAGATTCCTTTTTAAACAAGAGAAACAAAACTTTTTGTTAATTGTTGCTAACGCATGGCGTTGAGTGTTAACGCTGGGCGTTAGCTCTCCAGAAAATTTTCCTTAGCACAAAAAGATTGCCACAGTGATTTTACTTATGAAATCTTAAATGAAATACAATTCCAGAAAATCAGAGATAATGAAAACGATTATTGTATTTCAAAGATAATTACACAAATGTTAATTTTAATACTTTGATGAAAATATAAAATAAAACATTCTTAAGGAGGAAATAAAATCAATTGAATAGAACATTAAAAGACATGATTTTATTTCATAATAAATTGAATACATAAATGTTTGATTTCTATAACGCTAGAAATCAAGGAGAGAATATGTAAAAACACTTTTTGATGTTTCACAGGTCCTTCTCCTAAGGACCGATTGGCTATAGCCTATCTAAGCTCATATAAGGCATCTAGCCACCCCCTAGATCTAACCTCAACGTAGTCGCCACGCACAAGACGGCGAATTACCCCCTAAGCCGCACAAGGACCTAGTCGCCAACAACCGCGGCGAATTTACCCACGAAATCCTTCCCGGAATCTGAAGTTCTCCCCGAACAATTTCTCCACACATATTACAAAAGGAAAAAGTAAAAGATTACAAGATAAAGATAAAGTAAGGGAAACACCCCAAGAAATTCTGAAGGTGAAGATGAAGGCGATGTAGACGTTGGCGTTCTTGAAGCGATCGTCCTTCGTATGGAAAATGCGTCGTAGACCTTCTCCTTCAAAATCTACTTTAGATCTTCATGTTAGCCCAAGGGAGATCTCTCAATTGTTGTAGACGAGCCTCTCTCAAAAGAATCAGAATGCTGGAATCATCTATCAAATAATGAGAGGGGCTGCTCTTTAAATAGGCATGGGAGCTAACGCCTGGCATTAAGAGTTAACGCCAGCATTAGTGAACGTGCATTGTCGTGGCTGAGATCGTGCAACCGTCAGGATCGTGGCAGATTTGTGGACTCAACGCGGGCGTTAAGAGTCAACGCTGGCGTTTTCTCTGGCTTCTCGACGGACTCATTCTCGACGGCATTTCTTCTCGACGGATTCCTTCTCGACGAAAGTTAACGTGGGGCGTTAACAACTAATGCGGGGCATTAGCTCTCTTTCCAGAGAGTCATCTCCATTCAGTATACTACTCATAGGGATGTGTACCTATAGTTCCTGTACAACCTGCACACTATAAACACACAAAATATAAGATCAAATACAATACGGTATTTATTATTCTCAAACCAAGAGATACGGAACATAGGCTCCAACAAAGTGTACCGTTCGTACAAGTTATAAAAGTTGGGAGAGACTCCCCGAATATCGTTCTCAAAGGACTGCAAGTTGGGGTGTATGAGTTTCTCATTAGGGAAAATAATTATAATGATTTCTATGTTAATAAAAAGGGGGTTTTGGTTTTGTTGTGAGAGATGCGATTGATGAAAGCTAATTTAAGTAATGTGGGTCGGATGCACCACTTCTCTTGGTGGGTGGACGAGTAGGCTTGCAGATGAACGAGAAGTCTTGTGGATGGATGATTCGTAAGTGGCGGAGTGAGGGTCGTAAGCACCTCGTCACAAAACACGCAACTAGCAATTGCTTGTGCGGCGCACAACGTACCAATGGAGTGGATGGTGGATAGGGGCGCTCCTCAATTCACATAAACCACAAGAAATCTCACAAACATGAAATTACATTAACTCTAACAAAGCTTTATGCACATCATCCAAAACAAGCAAACAAACAACCACGGTAAAGATCTAGAACAATACAAGGGGAAAAGAGTAAACCCAAGCTCAAAGACTGTTGAAGCTTCTCAGTCAGAATCGTAAGGTTGTCATGCCTTGACCGAGCTCGGTCTTCAGTTGTTGTCCAGGGTTCAGAGGAGCTGTCACCTTCCTCCATGTAACCCGTCTTCTTCGTGGTTCACCTCAAGCTAACTCTTGTTGGAGACACCTTGAATGCAACATAAACTTTCCATCAATGGTGTTTTAAGATCGTGGATGATCGAGGAGGATGAGGAGGAAGCTTTAGCGTAAGATTTGAAAGAAAGCAATGGCCGGAGCTTCTCCTAGGTTGAATGGTGGTGGAGCGATGAAAAGGGCAAACTGGAGCTAAAAATGACGGGCTCCCAAAAGTGTTCTCCAAGCCAAGCAGATTCCTGGCTTTTATACAAAATTATCAGAAATTAAGTCATGCACGGTCGAGCGCACAACCGTGCATTATTAACGAAGAAGAAAGCCCAGTAAGATGAAGCAGAAGCTCCCGTGCATTTTACTCATGCACGGTCGAAGCCGACCGTGCATAAAAATGCACGAACAATTCCAGATAGCCTAAAAATAGACTTACAGGTGATCGTGTGATTCCTTCGCGCACGGGCAACTGCCCATGCGTGTATAATTCGCACGATCAAAGATAGAACGTCAAACTAAGCCGCAAATGACCTCGCACGATCGAAGCAAATGTGAAATCTGTGCAAAGTCTACATCATACACCTAGCTGTGAATACTCCTCCAGCTCAATCCACCTGCGCAATAAAGTCTACATCATACACCCAGCTGTGAATACTCCTCCAGCTCAATCCAAATACAGAAAAAGAGTTAGGGAGCACCATGTGCTTACCCCCAATGACATGAAGAGCAAATGCATACCAAAACGGGCCTAAACAGTGCACATAGCGTGGAAGTGAATACAAGTGAAATACAAGCGATTATTGCTTGAATACGACGTGCACAAGAGTGAAAACTAGCCCTTCTGAGTCCATAAAATAGTGTAAATATTGGACTCATCACACCCCCATACTTAACCATTTGCTTGTCCCGAGGAAATCATCCCTTATGCAGATGAGAAAAAGGACTAGCTGGCTTAACAATTGCAAATGCGGAGTACCATGAGAAGTCGCATGCTCGCGCGCATAGAAATACAATAGAAGAAATTTTTAATTATACAAATAGTTTGTAACAATCTAAGAGCATAATTATATATTATTTCTACTCAAAAGTTGAATCACGGTGAATCGTCTGGCCATGCGTAGGAAGAAAGTAGACAAATCGCTAGGTGAACATTGCTCAAGATCGGTGCTCGGAACAACCTTCATTGAAATCCATCAACGTCGGTGACCATAAGCTCACCCGGTCACACTCTCTCCACGGCATTAGTTCGGTTCATTGTGTGAGTCAGTAGGACTTTAGGATAAATACGGGGCTTGGGATTCGGTAGGGTATACAATGATAAACGTGAAGGTATACGCACCTAACCCAAAAGAGCTTGCGCCAAGGAAACTATCCAAGCAAAACAATAAACACACAGTTGCACCACACCCCCAGACTTGAACCTGAAAATGTGGGTGTGTGCATCGCCTACTCCCAATACAACTCTTAAAAGATTTTCAATTAAGCTCTTTTTTAATCACATTTTTTTCTTTCTTTCTTTTCTTTTTCTAATTTCTTTTTCTTTTCTCAAAACTTTTTCAGCGAATATTCCGAGGAAGTGCAAACCACACTTTCACATAATTTACAACGCAACAACACCCTCAATTGAAAATTATACAACACTAGAGCTCGGATTAGGTGTGGGACTAGGATTAGCTTTGATGCTTTGGTGAAATATAAGTGGAGCTGAATCAAGAGACGGGGTAGGCATAAAGGGGCTAGCAAGGATTATGATAGGGTCGGTACACAAAGCTCAACCTGGCCAAAACAAAGGACTACATCATGCTCACACATTGAACTCACTTATACCAATGCTTCAAGAGTAGCTTGGGGCAAGTTCTTAGCCACCGAGAAAAATAATTCTTCCTCCCGACTCGAGCAATACAAACCTAATAACCGTCTACACACATCCCTACGCTACCGTCGGATTCACACTGAATTCACCACTTTTGAGTAGGATAAATAATTATTACGCAAATAGAATAAATACAAAACTATAAGCATAAAGAAAAATTTATTCTACACACAATTCTATGCAAGACGCGAGTACTCAACTAGAGCACTATGGGAGTCAACATTTTACTCTGTCTCATAATCCTAAGACAGCACAACAATTTTCCCAATCTTACAAAAGAAACGAGTTAGACTCGTTACGCGCCTATGATTAAGTGCGCTCTCTAGTGAGTGTTGTGGTGTGCGATGAAAATGAACAAATAATTATAAGATTGTAACTTCTAGTATGATGTGCCTATGTGCACGCGCAAGTGGGCACTATATATATATATATATATATATATATATATATATATATATTGATAAGAATGTATATATATATATAAATATTTTGTCAGGATATTAAATATACATAAATTTTTATAAGAATTTATATATAAGTTTATATAGAATTTGATAAGGAATTCTAATAAAATATATTGTGTATGCTAATTAAATATTTCATACCAAGATAAATATGGATTTTTATCAAACGCGATCTCGCGAACACCCGAGACGAACTACGGCGACGCACCTACGATGATAACACCCTCGCTACGAAGGAATAAATCATTCGATCCTAAATTATTATTATTATTTTCATTTCAAATAAACTATTGAAAATTTCGGGGTGTTACAGCCACCCCTCCTACCAAAAAGATTTAGCCCAAAACTTTATAATATTAAGCACAAATGGAAAGCACAGAAGGGGAAAGCCTACTGGGTAAACTCTAGACGAACAGATGAGGATAAGACTCTCTCATCACCGATTCTAGCTCCCAGGTTGCGCCTCGAATATCCTGATTGCTCCAGAGAACCTACACCATAGGAAACATCTTCCTTCGCCAAACCCGATCTTGCTTCTCCAATATATGAACAGGCTGCTCCACATAGGACAGATTTGGCTGCAACTCAGGCACAGGTTCCAGTACATGGCGATCACTGAGAATACACTTCCGCATCTGACTCACATGGAACGCATCGTGAACACCAGGGAAGGAGGCAGGAAGCAACAACCTATAAGCAGAAACTCCAACGCGCTTCACGATCTGAAAAGGTCCCACATACCTGGGATCTAGCTTAGGGTTCCTCCCAAACCTTTTAACACTGGCCATCGGAGAAACCTTCAAGAACACCGAGTCCCCAACTGCAAATTCTAAATTGATCCTTTGACGATTTGGTGTACTTCTCATAACGCTCTTGAGCTACTCGAAGTTTCTCACGGATCTGCATTACAGCAACGCTCATTTCTTCCAATACCTCTGGACCCAAAACTGGCTTCTCGCCCACTTCAGCCCAAAATAGGGGAATCTGACATCGTCTCCCATACAGAGCTTTGAAAGGAGCTATCTGCAAGCTCTCTTGATAACTATTATTGTACGCAAATTCCATAAGCCCTAGGCGTTCATCCCAAGCTCCACCATGCTCCAAAATATAACACCTGATCATATCCTCTACAATATGATTTACCCTTTCTATTTTCCCATTCGTCTGCGGATGATATGCGGTAGAATACCGAAGGTCGGTGCCCAAAGCTCCCAGCTAACTCCGCCAAAAGCGGGATGTATACTCGGAATCTCGATCTGATACGATGCTCACTAGCACACCATGCAATCTAATAACTTCTTGCACGTACAACGATGCAACCTTCTCCATAAAATAACTAGTCTTCTACGGCACAAAGTGAGCACACTTGGTCAATCTATCCATAATCACCCACACCGCATCATGACCAAGAGGAGATCTCGGTAAACCAGTAATGATATCCATACAGATACTTTCCCATTTCCACATCGGAATATACAACGGTGTCAACTTGCCTCCGAGTCTGTTATGCCCTGCCTTGACACACTGACAAGTATAACTCTTCGACACAAACCTTGCAATATCATTATTCATGTCTGACCACCAGACGATCTGCTTCAAAGCGTGGTACATCTTTTTAGAACCAGGATGATATGCAAGACTGGAATCATAAGCTTCCTCGCAAATCTTCGCTCGAATCACTTCCACAGCGGGGATGCAAAACCTGCTACGGTACTTCAAGGTACCTTCTTCATCGACCAAGAAATCCGGCAATTCACCTTTCTCGGCTCTACCATGGAGGTGCTGCAAATTAGGATCATCCTTATGATACAACCTCGTAAGGGTAATCCAGGAAGGTTCTTCAACTTTTATACTATACGGTCCATACTTGGACTTCACAGCAATTCTCATCAAATATAACTCCTCCACTAGCGACTGCACAGAGAGGCTGAAAACAGAAGCAGAATTTCTACTTAGGGCATCTGCCACCACATTCGCCTTGCCAGGGTGATATAAGATATCCACATTATAGTCTACAACATACTCCATCCACTGACGCTGGCGCAAATTCAGTTCTTTCTAAGAAAACACATAAATCAAAACTCTTATGATCTTAGTAGATCTTGCATGACACCCCGTACAGCAAATGCCTCCACAGCTTTAAGGCATAAATCACCGCAACGAACTCCAAATCATGCGTAGGGTAGTGCCCTTCATGAACCTTTAGCTGCCTCGACCCGTATGCAATCACCTTCTTATCCTGCATAAGAACACATCCAGGACCAATCCGCGAAGCATCAACATATACTTGGAATTCTACACCCCTCAACGGGAAGAGCCAAAACTAGGGCAAAACATAATCTTCTCTTTAGCTCTTGAAAAGCCTCCTCACACTTTTTGCTCCAAATATAAGCTACTCCTTTCTGCGTCAACTGGGTTAGAGGCTTAGAAATTCCTGAAAATCCCTCCACAAACCTTCGATAGTAACCTGCTGATAGTGCTAAATCTAGTTAGTTTAATTAGGTTATTTTTAGGTTATCTACTCTTAATTTTTGCTTATTATTGTTTCTCTAAATGCAATTTTTGGTCATTTTCCTATTTTTAGTGCTAACTTAAGTTTTCTGAATTTTTAGGTCAAAAATGCAGATTTTCCTAGGTCACGCCCTAGGTCACGCCCGTGACCTGGGGATCACGCCCATGACCTAGGTCGTGTAAGTTGCTTTTAACAGTTAAGTTGATGTCGCCATAATTCAGAAATTTTGGTCAGACACGCCCAAAGTTACACGGGCGTGCTTCCAGTCATGCCCGTGACTGCCACGTCATCCAGCCTCCAGCGCCCATGATCGCGTGCCAGCACCCATGCCTAGCTTGACCACCGAATTGGTCAAGCCCAAAGTTACACGGGCGTGCTTCCAGTCACGCCCGTGACTGCCACGTCAGCCAGCCGCCAGCGCCCATGATCGCGTGCCAACGCCCATGCCTAGCTTGACCACCGAATTGGTCACGCCCCCAGGTCACAGGCGTGACCTAGGGCGTGACCCATCAAATCGCGCCAGAATCGAGCCCCGAACCTGATCCAAGCCGCAGAATTGGTTAAACAAGTCACGCCCCCAGTCACGGGTGTGACTTAGGGCGTGACCGTGGCAGAAAAATTTCTATAAATTGGGATGACCTCCAAGCTTTCCCAATCAGTTTTTGGAGGGAGAAAGTTGTGCTGCTGCTTAATTCCTATGTTATTTTTGTATTCTCTCTCTCTCTCTTTCTCTTATTTCAATGCACTTCTCTTTCTAGTTTTCATATGAATGTTGTAATGCCTTTGTAATTTCCTTTCATAGTGTATTGCTAATGCTTAGTAGGGTTTCCATGCAAATGTATCCTCAGTTGAACTCTCTTTTAATAAAAATCGTATGTTTTTGTTCTCTTAATATCTTCCTCATTTCTCTCTCCTACCCCTCCACCGTGAGTAACTAAATCCTCATAGTACTCGATCTTGATGATCTGAGGATGAGTTGATCAAGTTATGATCCTTTAGCCTTCTTTCACTTTCTAAAGTCTTGGGCCTTAGATTTACTCTTAATTAAAATTTAGTGGAGCTATATTATCGATATATAGTCCCCACCTTTGCTTTCATTCTTGGCTAGCCGAGAGGACGATAATCTGAAGTGAGCGCTTAAGAGTAAAGAGAGTTGCACGCATTTCTCGAGAGAGAATGACGTAAATCTCCTGGATTGGAGTCAAATCCAATAGTGGGGTTCACCGCTTAAAGCGAGTTTTAGGTATTCGAATACGGGACGAGAGTTCGGTCAGATTTTCCTAAACTCATTTGGGCATATCTTCGAGAGAAGCATGTTCAAACTATAGGAATCCCACCGGTCAAGCTACCCTTACTTTATTAAGTTTTAAGTTTGCAAGTTGAATTTTGATCAACTTAAGCCGAAGTAAGTCAAGATCGAGTGCTATTTCTTAATCATCGTTTAGCCGTACTTTTATCCAGCTTTTATTTCAATTTAGCAAACAAAACCTTCCAAAAAATTATTAAGATAAAATAATAGTAATTCGTTTGAGTATAAGTAATCAACAGTTCCCAGATTTTAATATGATACTTGTGTTCCTATACTACAGTTCGATAGGTATACTTGCCTTCTCGGATTGCTAGTTCGGATTTTATTTCGTGCAAGCGGAATTTTAATCACCAGGTTTTTGGCGTCGTTGCCGGGGACTCGCTTTTTGTTGATATTTTGAAAGAACGAATTTATTACTTTTATCACCTCTTTTTCTCTCCTCTTTCTTAAAAAAAATTAATTCAAAAAAAAAGAGAGACCTTTTCTTTTTCGAATTTCTCAATCTTATTTTCCCTTCTCTCTTTCTAGTTTATGACCCGAGCAAATCCGTTAGAACTTGTAGACTTGGACCAAGAACTTGAGCGTACTCTTCGGAGAAAATCGCAAGTTCAAGATCCTACATTCCAAGAACTGGCTGAGGATTTGGAGTCGAATGTTAATATGGGCGAACCTAACCAAAATGAAGTCCCCAACATGGTTGCGGCCCCTGAATGGACTATGTCCCATTATGCAAGGCCTAACCTGGAAGGGACGGAAACTAGTATAGTCCGCCCTGCCGTATCTAATAATAATTTCGAACTAAAGCCCAGCATAATTCACATGGTGCAGCAATACGTGCAGTTCGACGGATTACAAGATGAAGATCCGAACGCACATATTGCTAGCTTCCTTGAAATCTGTGACACTTTCAAAATAAATGGTGTTACGGATGATGCAATTAGGCTAAGACTCTTCCCATTTTCTTTAAGAACAAAGGCTAAGCAGTGGTTGACGACTCTACCTAGAGGTTCTATCACCACTTGGGCCCAGTTAATTGAAAAATTTCTAACTAAGTATTTTCCACCTGCGAAAACTGCTAAGCTTAGAAATGATATTTCTTCTTTTTGCCAAATAGATTTTGAAACGCTATATGATACCTGGGAAAGGTATAAAGAATTCTTAAGACGTTGCCCTCATCACGCTCTGCCTGTATGGTTACAAGTGCAGACGTTTTATAACGGGCTAAATCAACATACTAAGCAAATGATAGACGCCGCTTCCGGTGGTACCTTAAATAACAAAACCCCGAAAGCCGCTCTTGAGCTATTTGAGGACATGGCCATGAACACCTATCAGTGGAATGTGCCAAGATCCCGCCCAAACAAACCTGCAGGTATGTATGAGGTGGATAACGTCTCCCAGCTGGCACTACAAGTGGAAATGCTTAGCAAAAAGATATCGGAAATGAATGCTCCTTCCGCACCTCAGGTTTGGGAATTTGCAAAAGCCACCTCCGAACAAGCTGATTACGTAGGCAATTGAAATGCTTACAATAATTATTCTGCTGCTTCTAATTTTCATGCACCTGGTTTTCAATTACCGAATAATTATAATCCTGCGCTGCGTAATCACCCGAACTTTTCTTGGAGTAATCCGGCAAACACAACTCGCCCGCCTCTACAAAATGAATTTACACCACCTCCACCCCCTGTTAACTTTCAAAAACCTCCATCTTTGGAGGAGAAGTTTTCAAAATATATAAGTATGAACGAAGTAACTGTCCGGAACTTAGCCGGATCCGTTAAAAATCTAGAAAACCAAATCGGGCAGCTCGCCAAAATAATATCCGAGCGACCGCCCGGGACTCTTCCCGCTAACACCGAGCCCAACCCGAGAGAGCAAGCGAAAGCTGTAACTCTTCGGAGTGGGAAGCAAATATCCGGTCCGGTTAGCGAAGAGACCGGGGCAAGATCCGCCCCTATTTTAAAAACACCACTCACTCAAATAGATTTTATCACTCCACCTCCTGTTTTCAAAAACAACCCCTCCCCGCCTTATCCTTCTCAACTCAACAAAGAAAAATTAGATGATCAATATCATCGCTTCCTAGAAATGTTCAAGCAAATACACATCAATTTGCCCTTCCATGAAGCGATATCACAAATGCCCAAGTACGCTAAGTACTTGAAGGATCTTCTAACTAATAAGAAAAAGCTAGAAAATCTATCGGACGTAAATTTAAACGCTGAGTGTTCCGCCGTCCTAACAAATAAATTACCGAAAAAGACTAACGATCCGGGTAGTTTTTCTATCCCGTGCCTCTTTGGTGATTTATTTGTAAAGAATGCGTTGGCCAACTTAGGTGTGAGCATCAACTTGATGTCATTCTCCTTGTTTAAGAAGTTAGGAGTGGGCACCCTTAGCCCCACACGTTTGAGTATACAACTAGCAGATAGGACGATAAAATATCCGCTGGGAATTGTGGAGGACGTGCTCGTAAAGGTAGACAAATTCATCTTCCCGGTGGATTTTGTCATTTTGGACATTGAAGAGGATGTCGAGGTTCCCCTAATCCTTGGCCGCCCCTTCCTTGCCACCTCTCGTGCTATCATCGATGTGAGTAATGGTAAGCTCTTCCTCCGAGTTGTAGTTGATGAAGTGACCTTCTCCATAACACCCTCTATGAAAAATACCCTAGAAAAAGACGATTCATGATTTTTCTTATATGTGTTAAGAGAAGACCCTTCTTTTTGTATTTCTGAAAATTCTTCTTCTTTTTGTTCATCTTCAAGCACCTCAACTGAAATATTACATGAAATGGAAATGGCCATTGCTCCCACCCCCTCAAATTTTCAAAATAAATCAAAATTTTTTGAAGAGATCACTTTTGAAAAAGAAAAATCTTTCAAATCTTCGTACGAGGAACCTCCCACATTAGAACTTAAAGAACTACCCAATCATTTAAGATATGAGTTTTTAGAAAAAGACTCTAAGTTACTAGTAATAGTGTCGGCCCATCTAAGTGAATCTGAAAATGCCAAATTGCTAAAAGTTTTACAAAAGCACCGCCAAGCAATTGCTTGGCAGATTTCTGATATTAAGGGCATAAGTCCGTATTTCTGCACGCACAAAATTCTAATGTAAGATAATTCACATAATTCTATTCAACCTCAACGCCGATTAAACCCAAACATGAAAGAAGTAGTAAAGGGTGAGGTCGTGAAATTATTAGACGCAAGAATTATCTATCCAATTTCAGATAGCAAATGGGTGAGCCCCATCCAAGTAGTTCCTAAAAAGGAGGGATCACGGTAGTGTTAAACGACAATAATGACTTAATCCTAACACGGACGGTGACTGGGTGGCGTATGAGTATTGATTATCGCAAATTGAACGACGCCACCCGCAAGGACCATTTCCCCTTGCCATTCATCGATCAAATCTTAGAACGGTTATCCGGCCATAGCTTTTATTGTTTCCTCGATGGTCTCTCGGGCTACTTCCAAATTCCCATCTCGCCCGAGGACCAGGAGAAAACGACGTTTATTTGTCCTTTCGGCACCTTCGCCTATCAAAGAATGTCGTTTGGCTTATGTAATGCGCCGGCAACATTTCAACGGTGTATGTTGGCCATTTTTGACAAGTATGTAGAAAGTATTATGGAGGTCTTTATGGACGACTTCTCCGTGTTTGGTGATTCCTTCTATTTTTGGTTACAGAATTTAGAAAAAGTGTTAGAACGATGTGAGGAGACCAATCTCGCCCTGAACTGGGAAAAATGCCATTTCATGGTGTGGGAAGGATTGGTTTTAGGTCATAAGATATCAGCAAGAGGAATTGAGGTCGATGAAGCAAAAATAGAAGTGGTCGAAAAACTGCCACCGCCAACCAACATTAAGGCCATAAGAAGCTTTCTAGGACATGCCGGTTTTTACCGGCAATTTATAAAAGATTTTTCGAAAATTACCAAACCCCTCACTCATCTTTTAGAAAAAGACACTCCATTTATTTTTGATGATACCTGCTTATCTGCTTTTTAATTAATCAATAATAAGCTAATAAATGCGCCAATTATGATAGCTCCAGTCTGGGACCTTCCATTCGAAATCATGTGCGATGCAAGTAGCTTTGCGGTGGGAGCTGTTTTAGGACAACGTATATCTAACAACTTCCACCCTATTTTCTACGCAAGTAAAACGCTTACATCCGCACAAGAGCATTATACCACAATAGAGAAAGAATTATTAGCAGTTATTTTTGCGTTCGACAAATTTCGATCTTATATTACGCTTTCAAACATTATCGTTTTTACGGACCACTCGGCCCTCAAATATTTACTTTCTAAACCGGATGCCAAACCACGCTTACTTCGTTGGATCTTACTCCTCCAGGAGTTCGACTTGGAAATCTGAGATAAAAAGGGAGCTGAAAATTTGGTCGGGACCATCTTTCACGATTAGATAACCCGTTTATTGAAAATTTAAATGAACAAACTTTTAATGATTATTTTCCTGATGAGAAGTTATTTTCAATCAACACTACTCCTTCTCCTTGGTTTGCAAACTTCGCCAACTACTTAGTAGCTCGAGTCCTCCCAAAAGAATTCTCCTATCAGCAAAAGAAGAAATTCTTTTCTGACCTGAAGAATTATTTTTGGGAGGACCCATATCTATTTTGAGTTTGTGCAGACCAAGTAGTAAGGAGGTGTGTTTCTTTCGAAGAAGGACAAAATATTTTAAAACACTTACATGAATGACCAACCGGTGGGCACTATCAAGCCAATTGGACCACTCACAAAGTACTAAGTGCAGGCTTTTATTGGCCTAGCCTTTTTCAAGATGCCCAATCTTTTGTAAGTCGGTGCGATAGCTGCCAACGGTCCGGTAATATCTCTAATAAAAATGAAATGTTGCAAAATTATTTCCTCGAGTGCGAAGTTTTCGACCTTTGGGGAATTGATTTTGTAGGTCCTCTTCCTTCTAGCCATGGGAATAAATACATCTTAGTTGCGGTAGATTACGTATCTCGATGGGCAGAGGCCCAAGCTCTTCCTACCAATGACTCCCGAGTCGTTATTATTTTCTTAAAAAATTTATTTTCTCGATTCGGTACTCCTAGGGCCATCGTTAGTGATAGGGGTTCGCACTTTTGTAACGCACAACTTGCAAAAACACTTTTTAAGTATGGCGTTACACATAAGCTTTCAACTGCATACCACCCCCAAACTAACGGCCAGGTCGAGGTAGTGAATAGAGAAATCAAACGTATTTTAGAAAAGACTGTTTCCACCTCACGTAAGGACTGGTCATATAAATTAGACGATGCTTTATGGGCTTACCGAACAGCGTACAAGACAGCCATCGGTTGTACACCGTATCAGTTAGTATATGGGAAATCATGTCATTTACCGGTCGAATTAGAACATCGTGCTTTCTGGGCCCTTAAATTTTTAAATTTTGATCCCCACTCCACCGCCGATCTTCAAAAATTCCAACTCAACGAACTCGACGAGTGGCGCTCCAATGCGTATGAAAATAATAAATTATATAAGGAACAAACAAAATTCTTTCACGATAAAAATTTAAGGCACCCGAAAAAATTTAAACCAGGCGACCAAGTATTGCTTTATAATTCTCGTCTGCGTTTATTTCCTGGAAAGTTAAAATCTAGATGGTCAGGTCCTTTTAATGTAAAGGAAGCTTATTGAAGTATCTAGTTGCCTACCTAAATCACCTAGAGGGGGGGTGAATAGGTGATCTCTACGTCTTTTGCGGAATTAAAAAATAAACGTAAAGCACAGCACACAAAATTAATCACAGCCACAGATAACACCAGGAATTTATAGTGGTTCCCCGTACTTGGGTACTCCACTTGCCGGCCTCGCCAATCTAGCACCACCGCTAGAAATGACTACTTCACTAAATCTCGGATCAAGAACGATCCTACAGTCTCGGAGTCAAACTCCTACAAACTCAGAGAGAACCTCTCTTACTACTCGGAGAAAACCTCTCCTACAACTCGGAGAACAACCTCTCCTACAACTCGGAGATAACAACTCCTACAACTCGGAGATAACAACTCCTACAAAAGATTGAAAAGGGTTTGAACAATACTAAACCAAATCTGAATAACAGAGGGGTTTTCTTCCTTCTTCTTGAATGGCTTTTGAGAACGATGAGGAAGAACAACAATCCTTCAAATCTGTCTTTGGCAATCCCAAACGATCCAATAGAGATTGTAGAACCTGAGTATGGATCAATCGAACCCTTCTTGAAAGAAATCGACAACTCCAATGAGAAGAACGATCTCCAATCGTAGGCGACGGCGAGCGGCGCTTTTCACGTTCTTTGCGATTCGGGAGAGAAATTAGGTCATGAACAATTCTCAAAAGAATAATTATTATTTCAAATCTTAAGAGAGAGGGCCTTTTATAGGAGAAGGTCTAATTAGAATATTTAGGCCTTAAGCTAGAAAAGGAGTCACGTCAAACAGACGGAAGACAGAAGTCGGCAAAAATAGATTGAAGGAACGAGAAACAGATTTCTCGAGAGAAGGAGACTTCTCGAGAAATCACGGCTGGATCTCGGAAAAAGGCTTTCAAATAAATTGACAGAGCTTCGCGAGAAAGAAAAGAGGATTTCTCGAGAACATGGAACTTCTCGAGAAATAAGATAAAATAAACTTTTCGGAAGAAACAAGAACTTCTCGAGAAATCGAATCAACTTCTCGAGAGGAAAGATTTTCTCGAAAAATATCAGCAAAGAAGACTTCTCGAGAAAATCAAAGGATTTTCCGAGAGCACTACAGACTTCTCGAGAAATAAAGATGGCTTCTCGAGAAATTTGGATTTCCTTCGAAGACATAAGCTGAAAAGAACTTCTCGAGAAAATCAAAGGGATTTTTCGAGAGCTCTTCATATTTCTCGAGAAAAACACTTAGCTTTTCGAGAAATACACAAGGAACAAATTCTTTAAATTTTCTCTGAGAACAGCTACACCTCCAAGACCTTAGCTTCCTTTGTCTTGATCATGAAGTGCATCCCAATAGAGAGATCACATATGAGTCAACACCATATCTCATACAATGAGGAATTACATTGTAAGAGACTGTGCTCATTGACCCACTGTGACCTGACATTGGTTTACACTTTGCAATGTGAACCTGCAAAACAAAACTAGAAAAACATATCAAATACATAAGCAATTCAATCTTGGTTCATAGTTGACTTTCTACAAATCAAGGTTATTGTGGATACAATACCCAACAATATCCCCCTATTTGTAGAAGTCAGAACCCTTCTTACCAAGATGAATTGCAACAAAATAATACACAACATGATATACAAGGAATTAAATAGAGACAGATAGGAAAGAGCATCAAAAACTAAATCTATATAAGAAATATAATCATCACATCACAATCCAAACTATATATAGATTTCAGATTGTCTTATGATTTAATGTTCACAAAAGCATATGACAAAAGAATTTGATGATCTTCAACCTCTGGGATTGTCTCTTCTTTTCTGTTCCTGTCTTTTGAAGTATGCAAAAGGTTTAGGATGGTACTTTGGAGGAGCTGGAGGATCTGTAGGATCATTGTACTTATATATCCTGTAATGTAATCTCCTTTTGGTCTTGCTGGTTTGATAAAGTTTCCATTCAGAAGAGCTGTAATAGTCTTGAACTTGCATACCACCTTCTTCAACTAGTCTGAGTGAATCAAGAATGATAGCCTTTGAAATAGGACTCCAAATCTCTGGATTATTCACAGGATCAGTAGCAGCAGCTTTGCCAGAGCCTGCTGAACTGGATTCAGGAACTGATCTCTTAGCAGAAGGTCCTTCACCATATTTTCTTTTTCTTGAACCTTGCTTAGAAGAAGCAACTTCTACATCAGAAGACACATCTTGTCTTGGAGAGAACTGAGGAGGCTCATACTGAGGAGGGGGAACAGCAGGGTCAATGCCCAAATCTGGAAAGATCTCACTGTGAAGCCAAGTGGTAGATCTTTGAGTGAATTCTTTGACATCAGCTACCTGCTTCTGGACTCCCTGAGACAGTTGATCAAACTTCTCACTCATATGATTATGAAATGCAAACAAATTCTCATCAATAGAACCTATCAACTTGTCCTCCCCCTTTCTGACTTCTCGAGAAATAAAGATGGCTTCTCGAGAAATTTGGATTTCCTTCGAAGACATAAGCTGAAAAGAACTTCTCGAGAAAATCAAAGGGATTTTTCGAGAGCTCTTCATATTTCTCGAGAAAAACACTTAGCTTTTCGAGAAATACACAAGGAACAAATTCTTTAAATTTTCTCTGAGAACAGCTACACCTCCAAGACCTTAGCTTCCTTTGTCTTGATCATGAAGTGCATCCCAATAGAGAGATCACATATGAGTCAACACCATATCTCATACAATGAGGAATTACATTGTAAGAGACTGTGCTCATTGACCCACTGTGACCTGACATTGGTTTACACTTTGCAATGTGAACCTGCAAAACAAAACTAGAAAAACATATCAAATACATAAGCAATTCAATCTTGGTTCATAGTTGACTTTCTACAAATCAAGGTTATTGTGGATACAATACCCAACACTTATCCGTATGTAACTGTTTTGATATCACACTCAGATAAGGGTGATTTCAAGGTTAATGGGCAGCGTCTAAAACTTTATTTTTCTGGTGACAATGTTGACATGGACAGTGAAAAACTTCTTTTGTCTGGACTGTAATAATTTGGACTTACTTTTGAACTATATTCTTTTAGTCGAGCACAAACGACATTAAACAGAGGGTGCTCTTGGGAGGCAACCCAAGGTTTTTAAAATTTGTTGTTTTAATTTTTCTTTGGCCCTGGGCGGCTCCGATACTCTCAACTTCGGTGATCGCCTGCTCCAACGTTGCTGATTTCAAGAAAAATTCAAGGTGATATTTCATGAAGATCCAAAGCGCCAACAAGGGGGAGCGGCATCACACATACTTTCAAGCCCATAAATCCAGGGAAGTGCCTGTTTTAGTTTTTCAGTTTTAGTTTCTTTTCTTAGTTGCCCCTTCCTTCACTCTCCTTTTCCATTGAGGACAATGTTTATCGTAAGCTTGGGGGAGAATGTCTTCTTTACTTTTCTTTTCTTTTGTTTTAGTAGTCTAAATTAGATTTTGGTAAAATCGATAGTACCCCTTGCTTTATGTTTTGTTTTTCCCAAAAAAATTTATATAGCCTTAGTTAATTTCAAAATTTCTAATCCAACTTTTTAATTATGTTTCACAAGTAAATTGTTGACTCATGTAGTGTTCTAATTCCAGGTAGCATGTTAATGTGAAAAGTTTTTCTAAAATCTTGTACTTTCCTTATCGTTTTCTCTTTTATCTTCTTTACTTTCTTAAAAATTCTTCATCCACTATTTTCCTCTTCATTTTTAGATATATTTTGCAAGGTTAACTTTTGATTAGTGTAGTAAATGTGAATAATCCTAGACGCTTATTATTCTTATTTTTAGGATAAGTTCATTAGTCTTTATTTAATATCTAGGGCTTACTTTTTGAAATCCTTCAAAACTTATGCTTTAAATAAATTTAGGAGCAATGAAAATGATTTAGGCCATTTTTTCTCTTTATGTTTGAGCCTTCATGCCAACCCTTAAAAAGAAACCCTTTGTTAGCCTCTTCTGAGCCTTTTCCCATGTTTTATTGTCACCTCCACTTATCAAATTTTTCACCAAAGCCAAAATTTCCAAACCTATTTAAATCACACTAACACTTTGAGTTTTATTTAAATTTTAAATAGTGTGATTGGTTTATTGCATGGAGAGCTTCAAAGAAAAGAATTTGCTCAAAAAGAAGATATTTTAAGCATATTTGTATTAGTTATCTTTGCCAAAATTTCAAAAAAAAATGCCTATGAAAGAGAAAGAAAGAAAATATGCTATATGCTTATAATGAAGGATTGTCTCTTATCATTCATATCGAAATTTTTATAAAACTCATGTTTATGGTTTAGTGTGACTATAGCCACCACTTTTATCTTCGATTTCCATTCCAAATCATATGCCTAAACCAAACATTTCGGTCCTAATAAAGTCCTCTTGATTCATGCTCCTAAATTTGCTTTAGCTAAGTAAAGAAGAAAAGTAGAATAGTTAAGTTTTGGGTATGAATTTAGATCCTTGTTCTTAGAATGATATAATTATAATTTGTCTCTTAGGGTTTAGTAACAATTCAATGCACTCTCTCACTTGTTACTTTGCTTAATTTTATTTAAAAACTTTTTAGTTAAATCTTTTTGATTAGTCATTTTTTATTAGCTAATGCATATTTCTTTGCTTGGGGACAAGCAAAGTGTAAGCTTGGGGGAATTTGATAGTGCTAAATCTAGTTAGTTTAATTAGGTTATTTTTAGGTTATCTACTCTTAATTTTTGCTTATTATTGTTTCTCTAAATGCAATTTTTAGTCATTTTCCTATTTTTAGTGCTAACTTAAGTTTTCTGAATTTTTAGGTCAAAAATGCAGATTTTCCTAGGTCACCCCTAGGTCACGCCCGTGACCTGGGGATCACGCCCGTGACCTAGGGCGTGTAAGTTGCTGTTAAAAGTTAAGTTGATGCCGCCATAATTCAGAAATTTTGGTCAGGAACGCCCAAAGTTACACGGGCGTGCTTCCAGACACGCCCGTGACTGCCACATCAGCCAGCCGCCAGCGCCCATGATCGCGTGCCAGCGCCCATGCCTAGCTTGACCACCGAATTGGTCACGCCCAAAGTTACACGGGCGTGCTTCCAGTCACGCCCGTGACTGCCACGTCAGCCAGCCGCCAGCGCCCATGATCGCGTGCCAGCACCCATGCCTAGCTTGACCACCGAATTGGTCACGCCCCTAGGTCACGGGCGTGACCTGGGGCGTGACCCATCAAATCGCGTCAGAATCGAGCGCCGAACCTGATCCAAGCCGCAAAATTGGTTAAACAAGTCACGCCCCCAGTCACGGGCGTGACTTAGGGCGTGACCGTGGCAGAAAAATTTCTATAAATTGGGATGACCTCCAAGCTTTCCCAATCAGTTTTTGGAGGGAGAAAGTTGTGCTGCTGCTTAATTCCTATGTTATTTTTGTATTCTCTCTCTCTCTCTCTCTCTCTCTCTCTCTCTCTTATTTCAATGCACCTCTCTTTCTAGTTTTCATATGAATGTTGTAATGCCTTTGTAATTTCCTTTCATAGTGTATTGTTAATGCTTAGTAGGGTTTCCATGCAAATGTATCCTCAGTTGAACTCTCTTTTAATAAAAATCGTATGTTTTGTTCTCTTAATATCTTCCTCATTTCTCTCTCCTACCCCTCCACCATGAGTAACTAAATCCTCATAGTCCTCGATCTTGATGATCTGAGGATGAGTTGATCAAGTTATGATCCTTTAGCCTTCTTTCACTTTCTAAAGTCTTGGGCCTTAGATTTACTCTTAATTAAAATTTAGTGGAGCTATATTATCAATATATAGTCCCCACCTTTTCTTTCATTCTTGGCTAGCCGAGAGGACGATAGTCTGAAGTGAGCAGTTAAGAGTAAATAGAGTTGCACGCATTTCTCGAGAGAGAATGATGTAAATCTCCTGGATTGGAGTCAAATCCAATAGCGGGGTTCACCGCTTAAAGCGAGTTTTAGGTATTCGAATATGGGACGAGAGTTCGGTCGGATTTTCCTAAACTCAGTTGGGCATATCTTCGAGAGAAGCATGTTCAAACTATAGGAACCCCCACGGTCAAGCTACCCTTACTTTATTAAGTTTTAAGTTTGCAAGTTGAATTTTGATCAACTTAAGCCGAAGTAAGTCAAGATCGAGTTCTATTTCTTAATCATCGTTTAGCCGTACTTTTATCCAGCTTTTATTTCAATTTAGCAAACAAAACCTTCCAAAAAATTATTAAGATAAAATAATAGTAATTCGTTTGAGTATAAGTAATCAACGGTTCCCGGATTTTAATACGACACTTGTGTTCCTATACTACAGTTCGATAGGTATACTTGCCTTCTCAGATTGCTAGTTCGGATTTTATTTCGTGCAAGCGGAATTTTAATCACCACCTGCCAACGATAAGAAACCCCTGATTTCCTTAGGCGTTGTCGGTCTCTTCCAATCCAAAACAGCTGCAACCTTTGCTGGGTCTACAGAAATGCCATCTTTGCCCACCACATGGCCCAAGAAGGAAACCTGAGAAAGACAAAACTCGCATTTGCTCAACTTGGCATACAACTTGTGTGCTCTCAGGGTCGACAACACCAAGCGCAAATGCTGAGCATGCTCCTCCTCATTTGGCGAATAAACTAACACATCATCTGCAATGACCACAACGAACTGATCCAAGTAATCTCTAAATACTATGTTCATCAAATTCATAAAGGCAGAGGGTGCATTCGTTAGCCCAAACGACATCACCAAGAATTCAAAATGCTTGTAACGTGTACATAAAGTAGTCCGCAGAACAGCGGACTCTCGGATCCTCAATTGATGACAACTTGACTGAAGATCAATCTTGGAAAAAATGCAGCTACCCTGCAACTGATCGAACAGGTCATCAATCCATGACTATGGATATCTGTTCTTGGTGGCCACCATGTTCAAGTCTCGGTAATCAATACATAACCGCATCGAACCGTCCTTCTTCTTCACAAACAGAACTGGCGCACCCCAAGGCGATGTGCTCGGCCTAACGAAACCCACCTGCAATAACTTTTCCAACTGAGCACGCAGCTCCTCCAACTCACGCGGCACCATACGATAAGGTGCCTTTGCAATAGGACTAGTTCCGGGCTCCAGATCTATCACGAACTCTACCTCCCGCTCAGGAGGAAGACCAGGAAGGCTGTCGGGAAACACATCCGGGTATTCTCGCACCACCGGTATGTCCTCGACACATGGCGACGATGCACAAGCCGCATACAAAATAGAAACAAAACAAGCACGGCCACCAAATTCCGCAAAAAAACTGAGTACAGACGACAGACATAACCGAGGAAGTTTGACACGAAAAGCCAAACACACTCATGGGCTGGCCATCATCCATTAGAAAATCCAAACGCCTATCCCTGCACTAGATAACAGCGTCATGGCGGGCCAGCCAATCCATGCCCAGAATCATGTCAAAATCCTCCAAATCTAACACCTTCAAATCTGCATAGGTCAAGAATCCTTCCAACAGAATCGGACATTGCACAATACACTGGTCTGACATCACTGAATCACCGGATGGAAACTTAACACAGAGCGGATCCTCAACTCGCTCGATAGCCCAGCGATGATGATCAACGAACTTCCTAGCCACAAAGGAAGGAGTGGCGCCCGAATCAAAAAGGACGCGCGCCCAACAATCCCTGACCTTAAACTCGCCTAACAAAAACATCGTAAACAAGTGATATAACATTTATATAATGACTAAGTTAATGCACAAAGAGCGATCTACAAGGAGAATGAAGACAAACCTGATATGACCTGGGTTGAGCACTGTGCTTCCAGCTTCGTTACCGCATTCAGCATAGCCTTTCCTCGATCCAACTGTTGTTGCTGAGGCGGTGGAAGTGCCAGAGCTAGAAGGGCAGAGTGTTGGCCGGCCATCTGGAACTGCGGACACTTGGTCTTCACATGTCCCTTCTGCCCGCACTGATAGCACGTCATATCCTTCAAAAGGCATCGAGTCGCATCATGACCCTTCTGCCCACAATACCCACATAGCGTATCCTTCTTCCAACATTGGGCAGTTTCATGCCCCCATCTAATTGCAAAAGGTGCAAAACTGAAGATTCTTATAGCCCTGAAGAGCCATCACCTGCAGCTGCTTCTGCGCGCCCTGCCTCTTGAAACACTTTTCGAAAGGATGGCCCGAATGGCCATAGAAACTGCACACCACCTTGCCCTTCTTTCCTGGAGCAAGGTTGCGTCCAAAGTCTTCTTTTCTCTTCTCCCTTCTTAATTCCTTTCCTCTAGTCTTAGCATTCTCGATCGCCTCGACCTTCAACGTGGCTTCCACCGCATCTGCAAAGCTCACTGACCGGTAAGCACTAGCTAGCTATTATATCTCACTGCGGAGACCTCCTAGAAACCTCTTCACCCTGTTTTCCTCAGTGACAACTAAATCTGGGGCAAATCTGCTCAGCTTGCTGAACTAAACCTCATACTCACCTACTGTGAGTCACCTTTGCTTCAAATGCAGGAAGTTATTCATCAGATGATCCTGCTCAACGGTAGGCAAAAATTTCTTCAACAACATCCTCTTAAATTGCTCCCACGAGCATCCTTCTACAAGTGCTTCTTTTTCTCTAATCCACCAACTCTTCGCCAGACCCATCAGCTGGAAGGATGCGACCATCACCTTCTAGTCAACAAAAACACTAGAGTACGAGAACATCTCCTCCATCACTAGGATCCAATCATCAAGTGCCATAAAGTCTGCCCTCCCATCGTAGGTCGGGGGTCCTAGCCTCTGGAAGTGCGAAATAAAGTTCATCTTTGGAGGCAACGCTATAGGGGGAACGAGGGGTGCAGGACGGACTGGTTCTGATTGATTCGCCACCGGTTGCTGCCGCTGAGTGGCAGTCAACAATACTTGCATCTGCTCCTGCATCGCGACCAACTAACGCATCAACGTCTCATTGCTAAGATGCAACTCCTCCAACATAGCCTCGCTATGCGCACCTGATGACTCTCCCTCAGATGGGGGAACAGGTCTCACGGGCTGACGCTTTAGATCCATATCTAAGGAAGACAAGAACAGACAGCCTATCAAAACTAGACTCAACCCTCTAGGAAGTGAAGACATACAAAATGACCTACAAACGCTTTCTCTTGCTACTACCTTGCTCTGGGAAAAGTTTTATATATGATATTTTGCTATACTCGGGATAATAAATCATCACCCCTGAATCCCTCGTGCACCCCTCCCGTATGCATGAAGGTTTAACATCTTTCTTTTAAAACCATGAGTGTACATGTGTCATCATGTAGATCTCTAGATTGGCACGTGTGCTTATGCAATGTTATGCAATGCATGCAGTGCTATGCAGTCTAAGAAAAGCCTTAATGCATGTTATGAATGGCACACATGCGATCTTATGCATCTCATACTACAAATTACCGCATGTAATGAAAAAAAAAATCTAATGAACACGCATGCGACCTACGTTATTCATCTCATACTACATAACAGACGCATGTTGTCACCTATGAGGATCCATATATAGACACAAAGTATGCATCACATACTACATAATATGCCTCGTATACTTCTTTCATGCTTATAAGTGTCGTGTCCATGCTTCAGCCGAGATCTACCGATGACCCATCGGTGGGTGTATGCAGTGAATAACGCTCTCACCAAGTGGTTAACTGGGCCAACCAGACTATCCCAGCAACCCGGCTAACCTCCCTCTGATACCAACTGTCACAACCCGCATTTTTCCCGGAATATTTTAAGTATTAACAGAGTAAGGGGAAATACGTGTCTTGATGCCACGTCATACAGGGGACAACTACAGACGCTCAGGCAAGCACCATTTACGAACATTTGTACAAAATGTAGATATTATTAATTCAAAGATAACTTTGGCTTCTTTTAGGTTGGGACCGTGTCCCTCGGTCCTGTGGAATACTTGGTCCACAAATAGGAAAAATACGTACGTGGAAGAAATATAGATTCATTTACCCTATATAAGCATGAAGACCAAGCCTGTCTTCAAGAATAGCACATGCCTAGATTTATTATATACATAAGGAAATACTTAGCACGATTTCACAATAGATGTTACATAATAAGAAAAATTATGTAATGCAATGCTTTACACAAAATATTTCACATAATGATGTAAAGTACACACTTTCCCAGAGAGCAACATCAATCTACCTCAAAAGTAGCACAAGTAGTAGCAACCTGCATGTACACTGAAAATAACAACCTTACGGGCTCCTATACCTAACAAAAGCCCACAAGGCGACAACAGGGAGACAACATTCAAGACTGCTCCTCACCAAGAAGGAAGGGAGGATCCTCTACCTGGGACCAGACAGCACAACTCTACAACTTGTTGCAGCTACTAACATGAACCTGAACCTGGGGCACTCAAAAGAAAAGAATGTCTCAGCCCAAAAAAAGAGCAAGAAATAGTAATAATAAGAACAGTATTAAACAACAGGAGCAAAGTGCAATCTGGAGTAAGACACAAGAGTAGTAAAATCAACGAACAAAGTTCATACATGATTAAAAAGTAACCTGAGAAGAAAGGTGGTCTATGGGGTGTCTACTTAATCACCTAGAGGGGGGGTGAATAGGTTTTTCTTTTTATAAAATCCCCCTTTAGGTTTTTCTTCTTTCTGGTTAATAGATTTAAGAAATAAAGAACAAACCACAGAAAGCACACAACGATCTATAAAGGTTCCTCAAGACCGGGTGTCTTGAGTAGTCCTCTCTCCCTCTGCGCCTACCCAGCAGTGTGCTGGACTCGGCAAACGCCGCCAAAACTTTCAGGCCCTCAAGCCTTACAACACGGACCCGCAAGTCCCAACAGCCTAAGCCCTCAAGCCCCTACTGCCCCCGAGCCCGCAAGCTCGACACTCAGGCCCTCAAGCCCTACCACACGGACCCGCAAGTCCCAACAGCCTAAGCCCGCAAGCCCCTACTGCCCCCGAGCCCGCAAGCTCGACAGATCGCACCCGCAAGCGCACTGCCCTGGCCCTCAAGCCTCGCAGCTCTCCAGCCCTCAAGCTAGACAAAGTCGGACCCGCAAGTCCACTGCCCTGGCCCTCAAGCCTCACAGCTCTCCAGCCCTCAAGCTAGACAAATTGGCCCGCAAGCCTTACAAGAAAATACAGTAAATAAAACTGCTTCTTCTGCCGGATGGTAATCGGCAACTTAGCCTGATGAAGATTGGCTTCTTACGGTTGAAGAGGACGCTTTAGATTTGATCTTTATGACTCAGCTCCTTCTTCAATCTTCTTCTTTAGCCTGATGTTGAACGGCGACTTCTCAGTCAATGGAGATGACTGATTCTTATGAGAACTCTTGAATCTTGTTCTCTTTCTTCTCGGCTGAAAAATACTGTTCTATTGAAGAGCGGCGGGATTCTTTTTCGCGTTCTTTTTCTTGCACAGCAAAAAAAAACTTTTTTTGTTCTAGGGCAATACTGTTCCCTTTTAAAGGACAGATAAGCTGCATAACGGTAACATCTGTTGTCCTTTAATGTCAGACGCCCATTCCATAAGAGCACGCGCTGATTGGACAATCAGGCGGCGGCATTAATTTCTGACATCACATCCGCAAGATTTGAATTCTGTCTTCAGGATATTTGCATCATTACGACGGCAAACTGTCTCTGACTTTTGTCGTCGCGATCTTTCTATCTCTGATAGTGTCGTCGTGAGCTTTCTTCTTGCATCATGTCGTCGTAATCAGATGTTCTCTCGACGACATGTGTTCCACATGATGATGTCCTGTGTCATCTCTAGGTTCGACGATCTCGCCACGTCTCAGCGTTCGATGAATACTTTGCTTCTCAGCGACTGCTGCTCTGCCCGTCATTACGATGACAAGCACGCATTGTCGACGATATCGCCTGTTCTTCTCGACGACATAGTACTTAGTAAAATAACTAGAGTACATGACATGTTGTCGATTCCTGCAAGCATGATCTAGATGGAATGTCAAATACAACTTGCATTTATCATTGAGCTGAGCACTTCTTCAAATCAGGAACATTGCAGGGCACTGTTCCCAATAAAAGGGTATCCAAGAAGTGGCCAAAACCATACCAAGTTGCTTATATGATAAGCTAAAAGGAAGAACTATGAGGGAGGTATATTATACTCATCCACTCTCCAATATACAATTCCACTGTGGTGGAGGCCTATCATATCCACCCACTCTCCAGTCTACAATTCACTGTGGTGGGGGCCTACCATATCCACCCACTCTCCAGTCTACAAACTAATGTGGTGGGGGCCTACCATATCCACCCACTCTCCAGTCTACACACTACTGTGGTGGGGGCCTACCATATCTACCCACTCTCCAGTCTACAAATCATAACAATTTATAACCTTACTGGGTTTAGCATTTTTATAGGTGGCAAAACAGGACAAGACAAAAGTGTCATAAGGTAAACCTTACCGTAGAATAAACAAAAACTTATACTTCCAAAGATTTGGACAAGCCAGTACAATACTGAAAGAGTTTACAATAGTATAAGAGGATTCAAGTGATTCAAGTGGAATCAAAGGGAATTACTTCCCACTATACGACCAAAAAGACTCAAAAATAAGCATTTAAAGCAGAAACCGCACTAAGGAAAGAAAATCGGTGGGTGCTCCCATCGGTCGACGGGCGGTCCCGTCGATCAATGGGAAGCCCCGACGATTTGGACTTAGCGATGCAGGGAAGCCATTTTCCCCAGCTAAAGCCACTGATCGACGGGACGGTCTCGTGGTCCCGTCGATCCACGGGAATAGCCATCGATTTGGACTTAGCGACACAGGGAAGCCATTTTCCCCAGCTAAAGCCATCGATCGATGGGATGGCCTCGTGGTCCCGTCGTTTGACGGGAATAGCCGTCGATTTGTACTTAGGCGAAATTTCCCTAGGATTTTACAACTACAGAAATAGTAAAGGATACAGATTTCCTGGAACTTACCCAAAATCGAAACAGCAGAAACAATTTATGAAAGTGCACAGTGTGCCTCTGAGAATCCTCTAGAGGGGGTGAATAGAGATTTAAAATTATTTCTATCATATTTGTGCAAACACAATAAAATCTAAGTACTATGCTCCAACAAATACTCACACAGAATAAAACAGTGTTGAATATAAAGCAAGAAAAATAGTAAAAGTTATCTAGTTATCTAAGCTATAAGGCACAGCACAGAAAATAAGCAATCCAGAAGACACACAGATTTTTTATTAAGATTCCCCAAAATGTGGGTACTCCCCTCTTCTACCACCTGGTAGGGATGCATCAACTGTGCCTGAGTCTTTTGGTAAGGGGACTCTTAGAACCACTGATCTCTTGATAAGGAGATCATGAACCACTAGATTTTTTGATAAGGAGATCTTGAACCACCAGATCTTTTGATAAGGAGATCTTGAACCACCAGATCTTTTGATAAGGAGATCTTGAACCACTGAATCCTTTGGAAGAGGGATTCTCAAAACTCTGTATAGTTGGGAATGAGAAGGGGAAAGAAAGGGAAAGGAAGAAGAATTCTGTTTTCAGAATTCTTATGAAGCATGTATAAAGAACACCTTCTTTAATCTTTCACTGGATCTGCTAATGATGAACTCCTGCTTATGATGGTGATAATTTGCAGGAGCTATGTTTTTCAGATCCCTTTCTTCTTTCTGATTGAACTATGACTGTTATATGATTGTGATGATGAGCAGCCTTGTTCTGTTTTGAGAGAGAGAGAGGGAGAGCAGCCATTCTATCTTCTCTGTATCTGTTCTCTATTAGGGTTCCTGAGCAGGAAGAGAAAGGGGAAGCCCTAATAGAACAGTATAGTCGATTGTGATCAATGTTCTGTTTTTCTCTTTCCTTTCTTCCCTTTTGTTGTCACTGTTCAATTTGAATTTGTTTCCTTTTCTGGTAAGTCCTGAAAAGGTATTTTTGTCTGGACAATTACTCCTTTCCTTCCTTCTTTAATTCCCTACCCGTCCACCAACAATTAGCTTGTTTCCAAGAAAGCTTTTCTATGTCCTCTGTTAATTCTTCATTCTATTTGAGGCAATTAAAAAGTCGTTGGTGAACGGTCTTGAGTGAGGTGGGCCATGAGAGAGGGTCCAAAAATGACAGCTGAAAAGGTTTCCTTTTCAGACTGTATTCGACGCAACGTCGAGTTCTCTTCCTCTCTTATCAACGCGCCTTCGAGTTCTTGTGGGAGCAGCTTCGAATTCATCCTTGCTCTGATTGAACTCTGTTAGTCGACGTTGCGTCGATATCTTATTGACGTAACCGTCGAGTTGAGGATATGGCACTGAACTCCATTATCTGCGTCGAGATGAAGTCGACGTTACGTCGACTTTAGATGGCTTGGACTGATACTTCCTTCTGCGTTGAGTTGAAGTAAACGCTGCGTCGACTTCTCAAGGTGCTTCGACAAGTCCATGGATTCTACGTCGATATCTACTCGACGTAACGTCGACTTGAATTACTTCGATAGAAGGGTTGGACCAACTTGGACTTCTTTTCAGAGTAACGCCGACATTAACTCGATGTTGCGTCGATTTATATTAGACGCAAATGTTAACTTTGCCCAAATTGTGCTTTTCTTGATCTGGTCTTGACACCCTAGGTTGAGTGTGACATCCTAAGACATCTAATGACCAGATTACTCTCACTATACAATGGGTAATTTATCCTCAAAGATAAAATCACATTTAGGTAATTTGTTAAGCTAAATCAAAGGGTTTTTCCCAACAATTTATTTATGTACTTAAGCACATCCAAATTTTCTGTAAGAGTTTAAAGACTCATAAAATTTCCTGGAAGAGAGGAAAACAGATAAATACAAAAATCTGAACATATACTCCAAAAGAAAATCTGGAAATACAACCAATTTCTGGGAAAAGATCATCAGCAAGAATACGATCACAAAAACCAGACTTGCCTCGATTTCGAACGACGACTTGACGGATCTTGACGACGGCCTTCCGATTCCTCGCTCCGGCGACGAAATCGACCTCCAAACCTCCTTCTCCGACCAAAACCCTAGCTTCTGATCTCCTCTTCTCTCGACTGGAGCTCGTGAAATAAGAAATAAGAACAGAAAGACGGTTTTTTTTGCATCCGAAGAAAAGAGGAATCCTATTTATGAGGATGAAGGTGGTTTCCAAGTGGACTACACTAACTTCTCCTAAAATATAAATTATAAACAGATTTTATGAAAAGTTATATATATATATATAATAATATATATATATACATATTTTGTCAGGCTATAAATATACATAAATTTTTATAAGAATTTATATATAAGTTTATACATAATTTGATAAGAAATTCTTATAAAATATATTTTGTATGCTAATTAAATATTTCATACCAAGATAAATAAGGATTTTTATCAAACGCGACCTCGCGAACACCCGAGACGAACTACGGCGACGTACCTACGACGGTAACGGCCTCTCTACGACGGAATAAATCATTCGATCCAAAATAGTTATTATTATTTTCATTTCAAATAAACTATTCGAAATTTCGGGGCGTTACAAAGGTATTATCTCTTCCGACACTAAATTAGTATTAATTTTTTCAATTTAGAATGGATCCAATGCTAGCAAGTAGTATCTGTTATAAAATTTGGAGTGTATGTCGCTATGGTGAATTTATATTATCGAAAATTCAACTGAATGTAGCGACGTATCCTAGGATTGTCTTAACCAAATGTTATCAATCTCTAATTGGAGTTTATGCTAGAATTTATTTTTCTAGATTAAGCACATACAATGAAGAGAGCTTGAACTAACAGTAACTGAAGTCCAGAAATTAATTTATTCCGTTCTTGGAATCTTGCCCGAGCTTCATGATGGCCGCGATACCCAATAATCTTGAAGTATTTTTTCTTATGAATTCCGCGGCGTTAGCGGATCCCGCTAACATACAATAATTTCTAAATATGCGGTCTCTACGACAAAAGGAGAGAGCACACAATGTATATGTAATTGATTATGAAATCTGAATTTTAGAGCATACAAAATTGTAATTTTCTAGATCCAAAAAAAAATCTACAGTTTAAAATGCTTTGATCTAGAACTTAATCACTGCATGATGATTATGGATCGATAAACTTTAATCCCAGATCTCTGTTTTGCATAATACCCACAAGTTTTATAATCTACGTTCAAGTGGCAAGGATGGATCCAATGAAGGAAGTGTCCTTTGACTGTATGATAAAGAATGATCTACAGATCACTATTATTCAAATCCATCCTCTTTCTTCCAAACAGATCAATTCAAATTAAAAATAGCTAAAAATTTATCTCAGTCAATGGATAAATATTATATGGAGAAGATAACAACAGATCCGTTGATGAAAACAAAATAACCCAGGAAATACCTCCTAGAAGCTCACGATCTGAATGCAGAGAGAATCACCTGGCGGGAAATGAAATCTGGAATGGTTCCCTGATGTATGCAGGAGGGAACGAGTATCCAGTTATTTCTCCGATCTGATAACTTACGGGAAGATCCTGAACGAACAAGATGTGCAGGCGATCCCAGGTTTCGAGGATGATTGTCGCCTCCTCCTTGCGTCTGAAGTATGAAGGTAGCAATGACCTTTCCTCTTCTCTCATGATCTCTTCAACTTTCCTCCACGACTGATGCAGGGCGTCGGGGCTCCGACCGCACCCCGTGGCATCACACCAGCTAGCGGACCACGGCCAAACACGCCTGCCAGAAGGACTGCAGTCCAGGCACCCCAACCCGTCTCCGCGCCTGTTCTCAGCGCGACGGGTTGTTGAGGCTGAGGCTCGATCCCCAGACCTCCTTGATAAGAATGCACTTTTTTGATGCAGGACGTCGGGGCCCCTACCGCACCCCGTAGCATCACATCAGCTAGCGAACCACGGCCAAGCACGCCTGCCAGAAGGACTGCAGTCCAGGCACACCAACCCGTCTCCGCGCCTGTTCTCAGCGCGACGGGTTGTTGAGGCTGGGGCTCAATCCCCAGACCTCCTTGATAAGAACATCTCCTAACAGGCCTTATCACCAACTGACCTGCAGGTTAGTGTTGGGTTTTCTATATACATCATATGTAATAGCTTATCAAATATGCGCAGCGGAAGAAACAACAAAAACAACCCAAAAAGTAAGGATCTTGCAGATTTCATGAATCAAGAGATTAGGAAAGCAAAATGCGATATACCTTTCCGGGATTGAGTTAATACTCAACCATGATGCTCCAAGAAGAAATCCGGTAGACGAACTTCGAGTTCCAAGATCCGAAATGGATCGGTCCCTCTACAGAGATCCACACAAGGAAGGAGAACCCCAATGCCTTGTCGTACAAGGTATGGGTCGGAGAAGAACGGTCCTTTGCGTCCCCACGAACTGCTAGGTCCATTGAAGGGGAGGCGGCGACGGTCGGCGGCGATGAGGTCGGCGGACGGGGCGAGAAGTATCAGAACACTTCCGTCTTCGGCCTTTTTAAGAGTCGCGAAAAGGATCGCTATTTAGAAGACCTAATCGCGTCCCTTTTATACGCAAGGCATAAAAACAGGTTATCCGCAGACCAGAGTAAACAGAACAATTCCGCCAGGTTTTATACATTCGTCGAATAGTATATTTCAACTAAACACTTTCGACGAATAGACATAATTTCGTCGAAACACTATCGACGATTTCGTCGAAACACTTTCGACGATTTCGTCGATACAATTTCGTCGATACAATTTCGCCGATACAATTTCGTCGATACAATTTCGTCGATACAATTTCAGCGAATTTTTATCTTATGCATCGAAACAATTTCGACTAATTCATCTAAACACTTTCGACGAATTGACACATCTCGTTGAAACACTTTCAACGATTGTCAAGAATAAATCCATTCGTCGAAACCCTTTCGACGATTTCGCCAAGTCCTATATAATTCGTCAAAACCCTTTCAACGATTCTTCAAGAGGACTTATTACCCGTTTGAGACATTCTCAATTTAATTCCGAGCAGTCATAGGATTGGTCCTCCACTCATATCCAATATGAGTAAGGCCAACACAATCCTTTCTCTAACTTCTCCAAACACTTTATGTGCGACCATATAGGCTCATATTGCGTTAGCAGTAAGACTAACTGCTTGATTGCTTTGAGATCATCTCGGAAACTCCAAAAGTCAGTTGGTGATCAGGCCTGTTAGGAGAGGTTCTTTTCAAGGAGGTCTGGGGATCGATCCCCAGCCTCAACAACCCGTCGCGCTGAGAACAGGCGCGGAGACGGGTTGGGGTGCCTGGACTGCATCCCTTCTGGCAGGCGTGCTTGGTTGTGGTCCGCTAGCTGGTGTGATACCACGGGGTGCGGTCGGGGCCCCGACGTCCTGCAACACTTTTTTGATGCAGGACGTCGGGGCCCCGACCGCACCCCATGGCATCACACCAGCTAGCGGACCACAGCCAAGCACGCCTGCCAAAAGGAATACAGTCCAGGCACCTCAACCCGTCTTCGCGCATGTTCTCAGCGCGACGGGTTGTTGAGGCTGTGTCTCGATCCCCAGAACTCCTTGATAAGAACCTCTCCTAATAGGCCTTATCACCAACTGACCTGCAGGTCAGTTGGTGATAAGGCCAGGTCAGTTGGTGATATGGCCAGGTCAGTTGGTGATAAGGCCTATTGGGAGAGGTTCTTATCAAGGAGGTCTGGGGATCGAGCCCCAGCCTCAACAACCCGTCGCGCTGAGAACAGGCGCGGAGACGGGTTGGGGTGCCTGGATTGCAGTCCTTCTGGCAGGCGTGCTTGGACGTGGTCCGCTAGCCGGTGTGATGCCACGGGGTGCGGTTGGGGCCCTGACGTCCTACATCAACGACTGAATGGAAGAAAGGGAAAGAAGGGATGTTCGGTGGTAAGAGAGAGAGAAGAATAGGAGACCCAAAATTTTAACCCTAATTCTCTGGAAAAACCAAAACCATAAATGACAAAATTCATTCTGTGACCTTAATAGGGAGGGCCACTTATGGGAGTTACAAAAGAATTCAATGAATTCATCAATGCTCCCATAAAGATGAATGTAAAATCCATGAATGAATTGGATTTCAAATTATGCCAAAGTGGTGCCTAGGGTGAGACCGGATTCGCGCCCTGAGTTACGAGACAATCTGACCCACCTATCACAAACTTTGATTATTCGCGCGACTAAACTAATGCACGCTCGTAGAAGTCCGAATAGACTCAAAAATCGCATTCGACTTTAACGGGTCATCTCGATAGAATATGTCCACTTAACGGAAAAATTTCTAGCAGTTTCCCCTTCTAATATCCCAGATTCCTGATAGAGGAATGAAAGAATTGTTTACATTAAAGAAGTAGATGGTAGATTATTCTAATTTCTCATTTATTAAGTATTTGATATTGTGTGTTTATTATCAAGTTTCTCTTGGTTTGCAGGAGAATGTTGTGAACATTTTATTTCAGAAAAGGCCAAAGAAATTTGGTATCGGTGGGCCTCTCCGACTTCTTTAGGTATTTCCATGAATTAAATGCCCGTAACATTTTATTAAATGTTATTCTGTTTACTGATTCAACTATATAAATTATATGGCATCAACTAATCATCGACTCATGTATATTATTTATTGTGGTTATGTTCCTAAATGTCTTATAATTGTAATGCACTTATGTTCAACCACTATTACTCACTTTCTTTTAACTGTAATACACTTATGTTCAATCGCTTTTACCTTCCTTTACCCAACTAATAATAATTTTTCCACAAATTAGGATCTAATGTGCTAAGTGCATTCGTCGCCCTAATTGGCGGGATCTCTCCAAAGTGCATTCTAGGTTTTCATGCTCCCCGGCGCAGGATTCATGTGCTAAGTGCATTCTAGGTTTTCATGCTCCCCGGCGCCATTCGTCGCCCTAATTGGCGGGATCTCTCCAAAGCCCCCTCCGATTTAGGGTTTCCGCAACCTAAGCACCGCCAAGTCTCCGTCTCCGCGTGGAATCTCTTCTCCCCTCTCTTTTGAGAGAGGTAATTTTTTTTAAGCCCTCTTTTGTTAATTTCCGCTTCGTAGAATGCTTGTATTAGCGTAGTAATTTATGCTATGTCGTCTTCGTTGTGCTTGATCAGGTTCAAAATGTGATTTCTGCTTTTGATTGCGCCGCATAGCCGCCGCAATCAGATTCAGCCTCATTTAAGGCAAGTAGAGATCCCTCTCTCTTGCAAGCATTGAATTTATTTAGCCTGTCTGTTCTTATGATTTTCTGACTTCGCTTCAAATACATGTTTCATCAAATAAGTTTAGTTTTGATCGCTTGAATTGACTTGATATTAGTTTGGGGTTTCACGCGTTTGGGATAACACGAATTTGAAATGTGAAATGATGATTTTAATTGGAGGATTAGTAGTTCTTTTGAGAATGAACATTAATTAGTATATTACCAAAGGTTAAGATTTCTTACTAGCAAATAGATAAATAGTGTTTGATATGAAATGATGGGGTCGTACACATGTTTACTTAGAAGATTTTCGTGTTTTGGAATGACTTAAATCTAAAGGAATACTTGGCATCTTAGATATTGATCTATAGTACTTTTATTACTCATGAATACTTGAACCCGCTAGTTTCAAAACTCTCCATTGAGTTCTCTGAGTCATCGAATCTTGTTCCTTATGCCTGTTTGGTTGAAAGACTTGGATAAAGTCAGCGTTTATTTCTTGATCTGATGTTTTCTTCAGCGTGAGTCTGTTTCAATTAGAATCACAAATCTATGGATCTTTAAATTATCTAATGTCATGCACCTCTATGCACGTTTGTAAAATCTGCTCTTGTATATCTGAATCAGTATTTGATCACATGTCTTGCTATGCTAGAATCATTCAATCATGAATTATTTCATTAATAACACAAATAAACATTGAAAGGTAGGGTTTAATTGACGCAACTCCTTGACTTGGGTTCCCTCTTGAATCCCTAATGGGAACAAAGGACCGGTCATGGCGAGCTTAAATTTTTGAATCTCCTGAATCCGTACTTGAATATGTCTGAATCATGAATCCTGCGCGTCAAACAAAAGCACTTACACTTTCACTTGTTACAACTTATGTTATTACATGAATCATATTTTCATGCTTTACTTAAGACTAGTTTAATAATTCTAGTTATTTCTGCTTGTCTCACTTGCTTGCCTGCCTTGTTAGCTCTGCTTCATGAAAAACGGTACACAAATATTATGTTTCTCATGCTCGTATTTTATTTTGCTTGTTCTGGTGTATTTCAATGTTCTGAGGCTTTTCCTTCTTGTTTTGGAATTTGCCTTAGCGTTCGTGCCTGCGTCGCCTGCTTCCTGAGCCGATCTGCGTCAAGTTTCAGGTTTTGTGTTTATGTTCCATTTCTTTTACTGTCGGACATTTTTGTTATGTAGTAATTACGATCAGCCATTTTCTCTTGTTTCATGGACAACTGCTAGGCTAAATATTATATGTACTAGAATTTGACTTGTTTTGCATGTTCATTCATTTGCGATGATCACTGCATAAATTTCTGTTCCAGAACTGGTATCATGAGTTTTTCTGCAAAAATGCATGTGCACCTGTTTCAAGCTATCATATTTTAAAGCTTCCGCAATAAATCAACATGTTTTACCTAAACGTAACATCTTTTAAAATTATTGTAGTATTTCAGTTTCCGCCTTAGCAGGCATGGATTCCTTCTCGCCCATGCCTGTGGCATCACGGCCCGCCCCGAAGTGCACTCTGACTCTTGTCGAGACGGGTCGTGACACGCCTTCTTCCCCGCCAAGAGGACCAACAATGCGGCGGGGAAGGCTGTCCGCAGGGAGGGTTCAGTGGTAGCGCCGAGGGAGAAGGGGGAACCGAGTGATCCTGACGCACTGGCGAACCATCCCAACTTCGAGATGGGGGGAACGCCACCGATTCCTTCGGTGACCCTATCCTTCACTGGGATGAGGCCACGAACCGGGTCTCGATCACCTCCCATCAACCCTCCTGGATAGAGAGCGAACCTCTCGGGGATGCCGCGTATAACCTCTCCTTTGGCCTCTATGGCCGGCAGGATGCGGCCGCCTACAAGAAAAAGTCCATGTGTGACCTTGCCTGCAAGAGCTCGCAAGCCCTGCTTCGTGCAGCCGAACTCTCACATGTGACTGCCCGCCGAGGTCTTAGTCTCTCGAAGAAGCTGAGGCAACCCGATGCGTCGAGTCAGGCTGCTGAAGAGAGGGTTGCTGACCTCACCACATGCCTAGTCACCTCTAAGAGGCTCCTGGAGCAGTCATCCGGGGGCCTGGTTCGTGCTTGCTTTGGTGGCCCTTCCCTTCTTCTTCACCTCTCCTTTCTTCAGCGGCTGTAACCTCTTTACTTTTTTCACCTACAGGGACCAGAGGCTGCTGACTCGCTCAGGAGGCGATGCGAGGAGTCAGATCGAGAGGTGCATGACCTGAGGGCTCAGCTTGTTGAAGCCCAGAGGCAGTTGTGGGAGGGAGAGAGAGGTGGATCCTCGCGGACGGCGGCGCTCGTCCCACCTTCCCCTGCTAGGGCTGAGAGCACCCGGAGGAAGATTGCGATGAAGACGACCGAGGCTTTGGTGGTCTCCCTTCATAGGGCGGACGCCCTTCGGGACGATTGGAGGGGAGTCTCTGCTAGCGACATTCTTTTTGAGCTCTACCCCTCCCCGCGCGTCCCAGCTCGCCCCCTTCCAGCGACGGCTATTCCCCCTGCATGTCGGAGTTGCTAGGAACCTCCTCTCTTTTTTATTTTTCATAAGCCACGACTACTTTGTATTTTCATCCGTGTGTTAACTGTTAAGGGCAAAGCGCTTGCCTATGTAATATATATTATCCTTGAACATGAAACTATTCAGTGAACCTTCTAGCTTCTTCAACTGCTGTTCGAATATAACAATTGTCTGGTTTGAGATCTCTTCATACGATGAGGAGAGTTTAATATCTTTTCATACCTTAGACCAACTCGTTAGACCAACCAGAAGAGGAGAGCCGGTCCACGTCCTAGGGGCTTAGCTTACCTGGAGGCAGAGGAATTCAACACTTTCTCAAACCAATTGGGGGCGGAGTACCCGTCCACGTCCTAGGGGCTTAGCTTGTCTGGAGGCGGAGGAACCCAGCACCTTCCCAAACCAATTGGTGGCGGAGTACCCGTCCACGTCCTAGGGGCCTAGCTAACCTGGGGGCGAAGGAACTCAACACTTTCTCAAACCAACTGGGGGAGGAATACCCATCCACGTCCTAGGGGCCTAGCTTACCTGGAGGCGGAGGAGCTCATCATCTCTCCAAGTCACTTAATCAAGTAGCGAGTCGACCCGATGAGTCTCCCATCTGCCGGCATGACTGAGCCCGGAGAATGGTCTCTAGTAGGGGATCTTACCAGATGGGGGCGGAGTACCCATCCACGTCCTAGGTGCTTACCTTCACCTGGAGGCAGAGAAACTCAACACCTTCCCAAGCCACTTAGTCAACTAGCGAGTCGACCCGATGAGTCTCCCATCTGTCGGCATGACTGAGCCCGGAGAATGGTCTCTAGTCGGGGATCTTACCAAATGGGGGCGGAGTACCCATCAACGTCCTAGGTGCTTACCTTCACCTGGAGGCAGAGGAACTCAACACCTTCCCAAGCCACTTAGTCAAGTAGCGAGTCGACCCGATGAGTCTCCCATCTGCCGGCATGACTGAGCCCGGAGAATGGTCTCTAGTCGGGGATCTTACCAAATGGGGGCGGAGTACCCATCCACGTCCTAGGTGCTTACCTTACCTGGAGGCAGAGGAACTCAACACCTTCCCAAGCCACTTAGTCAAGTAGCGAGTCGACCCGATGAGTCTCCCATCTGTCGGCATGACTGAGCCCGGAGAATGGTCTCTAGTCGGGGATCTTACCAAATGGGGGCGGAGTACTCATCCACGTCCTAGGTGATTACCTTCACCTGGAGGCAGAGGAACTCAACATCTTCCCAAGCCACTTAGTCAAGTAGCGAGTCGACCCGATGA
Organism: Dactylorhiza incarnata; assembly: GCA_033032865.1. Lineage (NCBI taxonomy): Eukaryota > Viridiplantae > Streptophyta > Magnoliopsida > Asparagales > Orchidaceae > Dactylorhiza > Dactylorhiza incarnata. The sequence continues at coordinate 8,256,117 of JAWHQI010000021.1, read as the reverse complement.
GTCTCCCATCTGCCGGCATGACTGAGCCCGGAGAATGGTCTCTAGTCGGGGATCTTACCAAATGGGGGCAGAGTACCCATCCACGTCCTAGGTTCTTACCTTCACCTGGAGGCAGAGGAACTCAACACCTTCCCAAGCCACTAACCATAGGCGTTACCTAAAACCTTTTTCATTCATCATCGAGGAGCTACCTGCTTATTACAACACGCCTCTCTGGGCCTACTTGGTCACATGCACCTTGACCATCTTCTTCATTACTTCCTCCATCTTCTTTGTCTTCTTATTCCTTTTCTTTCTCGTGGTCCTTCCTGCTTCCCTTATCAACCTGGAGGCGTAGGACTTGTTCCTGAAATCGATCCGCGTAGCTTCCTAGCGTCTCCCCCTGCCTCTGTCGAATCAAGAACAGGTTCTCCGTTCCCTTCCACCTCTTCTTTGAGGTGGAGAATCTCAGCAAGAAGTTTCGGCGCAGGTCCTTGAAGCTGTAGATGATACTTGATGGGAGCTGGTGGAACCAGTCTTTTGCCTCTCCCTTGAAAGTGCTGGCGAAGAGCCTGCACTTGGAGGCGTCCGACATCTGCCCGATCGAGGCCATTTCTTCGAACCACTGGAGATGCTGGAGAGGGTCGCCCTTCCCTGCGTAGTAGGACATGACAGGCTCGCCGAACCCGTCTGGAATGGGAGCTGAGGTTATCAGCTCGCAGAAAGGATTTCCCCACCCTCCCTGGTGAGACCGGGGTACTCTCCCAATCCCCTCACCGGGGCAGCTGGTCCTGGGCGAGTCGTTGAAGAGCACTCGCGCTTGGAGGCTCGAACCTTCCTCCGAGGCCGGTTCCTTCCCTTCTCGACGTGCTTGATCTGCCTTCCCTGCTTCCTCTTCCCCTGTCAATGACCGCGACCCGTTGGGAGGAGGTGAGTTCCTTGGCTCTTCGCTTCCAGCCATGGGACTTGCCCAGAGCTTTTCGAACTAGCTGCATCCACGCTCACCGCACCAGAATGTTAAAACCAGAGAACTGGCTTCGACGTTCGAAAGGGAGATGCAGCTAACCCTTACTTGACCCGAGCTAGACCCTTAACCAGTTACTAAGAACCGAAGAACCTTACCTTGAAGAACACTTAAGTCCACAAACGGACCCCTTAAGCTGCAGTGTGGTGGTCCCACCACATACCCGGAAGCTCACAAGGAACTTCCCCTCCCAAGCCAATGCTGAGCCTGGGCACCTTGGAGGGCACTAAAGGTCCCCTCACCGTCCACCTTCAACGACAGGGGGAGGGAGGGGTAGTGCTTTATCACAACGCTCACGCGAGGGAGGGGGTACCAACAACCCTTCCCAAGGTGCCCATGAGTGTCTATTTATAGACTTCCCAAAATCTGGCTGTGGATAGCCAAAATTCTGCTATCCGCAGCCCAACCACGAACCTGGATGATCGAAGCGAGAGGGGGGCGAGTGGAGGATGAGACGTGCACTTCCCCCCTTGCCGGGGGTCGGATGGGTGAACCAAGGTCCACCACCTGAGCTGGGCGAGTGGACCTTATGGTCCACTCCACTTACCAGGCGAGTGGACCATAGGGCCACTCACCCAGCTGCCCGGGCGAGTGGACCACAGGTCCACTCGCCTGCTGGCTTGGGGGCGAGTGGACCTTGAGTCCACTCGCTCCCCGCCTTGGACGAGTGGAACCAAGGTCCGCTTGCCCAAGAGAACTTCCCCCCCCCCCCCCCCCCCCCGGGCCTTCTCTTTTCGGTCCTTGACGACCTCCGATGGTTCGGTCCGCTGCGCCCCTTACATGCGCTAGGCCACGTCGGCTCGGCAAATATGAGGGTTGTACAACGATAATATATACGGATCGCGCCCCCGAGAGGATGTGTCGCAACCAAAAACACGCGATAGTTTTAAAAATAAAATGTTAGAGCTAGCATCCAGGAAAAAAACGCGCACAACTTCTAGTAGTTTAAATGAATTAGTTTTGTATACAAAGACACAATTTCGTGATTTTATGAGTACGGACGAAATAGAAAATTTTGATCTTTTAAAATGGTGGAAAAGTAAAGTAAATACCTATCCTATTATGGCCTATATGACCCGAGATTTACTAACAATCCAAGCTAGCACGGTAGCTTCAGAGTCTGATTTTTCTCTTAGTGGCAGAGTGTTGAACGAGCGGAGAAGTCGTCTAAGCGAAGAATCGCTTGAAATCTGCATATGCTACAAAAATCGCTTGGATGCAATGAGGGAGAAGCAACATACTTTAAATTTGGAGGATAGCTCGTCCGAAATGGAATAAGAGATGGACACAATCAACCTAAATTAGTTAAAAGCTTAAAACTCAAACCCTCAGTGGTGGTGAGCCGGATTTTGGGAAAACGGACGAAATATGTAATCTTTATTTTGGTTAATAATTGTATTTTCAAAGTTATTTTATACGGACAATTATTATTTTTTACTTTAGAATTCAAATTTTCCAATACGCATATGTATAATTCTGTGTAATTCGTTTTCGTTCAACATTAATAAAATTCTTTTTTTCACATATTACTATGTCTTTTTTTTAATTTATATTTTATAGTTTATATTTGTTTAATAAAAAATTTAAGCAAATAAATATTAAAAAAAATTTAAATAAAAAAATATATAAAAAAACAGGGTCGGGCCCTAGGCCTGGCCCGGCCCGGCCCGGCCCTGTGGGCCTAGGCAGGCCCCCTTCCATGGGCAAATGCCCGGCCCGGCCCGGCCCAGCTGCAACCAAGGGCCCGGGTCGGGCCCGGCTTCAGAAAGCCCTGGCCCGGTAAGCCCAGCTCAAGCACGAGCCCGGGGAGCTTTTTGGTCAGGACTACCCGAGTACATGAGAAAGACTTAGTCATGCATATATTTATATGATTATATGTTTTGTCCAATGAAAAACAAAAGAGATACTCTTTATAGAAATATGGATGAATGGATTCACTCCTAAAGAAGCACTTAATGAAGCTTCTAGTAACTTGACTGTTTTATTGATTCAGTTTTTACATGCAGGGGAATAGGATATGAATTTTGAGGAAAATGAAAACAGGTAGAATCTACCTCTTTTTTCATTCAAGACATATTCACTAATCTAAGAAAAATGAAAAATGATTTACATTAACATGTCTTTTTATTGATCAATTAGAATCACCTTCCAGGACCTATATTTATCTCAATAGGCCAATATACAAACATTATTAGACATTTTGGGTCATAGTTAAAATCTTATGAAAATGGATGATTTTTGCATCCAAAATGGAAAACATATATTGCGCACTCTATAGAAGCATTTTGCAAATAATGTGCCTAGGAAAGCTTTTAAATTTTTAATCCTCATTTTTTAGAAAGAAAAAAATTAAGAGAACGAGTTTTCGATCTATGACGATCCATCAACTTATAGAATATATATCATATAATAAGATTGATGCATCTATGGAGGCTCAAGAAGGATACTTATGTCGTGATATTTCAAGGTTGAATAGTTAGTTTTGGCTAACCCTCTCATAAATTGATTTGAAGATGCAGAATTTGGCAACATTGACTTGAGGTACCAAGTGTGTTGCTTGCTACTCCAAGTGTGAAGTGCATAATCTTGCATATAGTAATGACATAATATAACTCTTCATGTATATGAGTTGTTCATCTAAATAAGAGTTGGTTTTGCACGACGGTGGCAGTCGTGAATGTGGTGGTTATGAACCGTCCTTCATAAAAGCCCAACCTCACATAAGGAATCTCATCCATTTTATGTTCAAAATTAGTTTTCTTTTCTTGGTGGCGGTCATAACCATTGTCGTGCCAAACATATATTCTCTGTGGGTAACATTTTTGTTCAAACTCACCGCAGCAAAAACGTCGTGTTAAATGGAGCCGTGTATAAGAGAACTATTTGATATATTGGATAGTTTTCCTCCGGTGGTTGTCGAAGTGATCGTGTATTGGTGTTTTTATTTTCGTTTGTGTGCATCTGATGAATGCGTTCGAGTTATTTTGGTTTCTTGTGTATCATCTTATAATGTTGTGTCTAATGATATTTTAGGAGGACCATCAAGCTCTATGTCACATGACGGATTTGGCTTGCGGGGTAAATGCATTTGTTAACAAAATAACAATGCATAAATATAATTCATTTCATTTCTATGTTGTCTTCCAATAAGTAACGATGAAGAGCTTGTTTAGCGGGATGGATCCCGCGTGGTCGCCCACACCGCACCGTGTGGTCGTGGCCGCGGCCGTGACCTGTTTTGCGGGGCCACGGCAGGGTCGTTGGATCCGCACCACCCATTAATTTCCTTGATTGCGGTGTCGTCCGACGGATGGGCTCCGCGGGACATCCGCTGCCCCAAATCCTCCCGAAGTAAAAAAAAAAAATTCCTTACAAGTTTTATGCCAAAATAAGGCCATAGAAATTCCTTACAAGCTTTATGCCAAAATAAGGCCATAAAAATTCCATGCATCTCAACAGAATTAAAAAAAATCAACAATATGGATTGTTTACAAAGTATTTAAAGATCTATAAGGTTATAAGGTTGACCCTACAATTCATTTGGGCTCCTACATGGTCATGCAAGGGCTTTTACATGGGAACACAAGCCACACAATTCAATTGTGCCCTTTCAGCTCAACAACTCTATTTCACCTAATTCTATACTAAATACATTGTGCATGGGTATTTCATCAAAATAGTGGTCATTAATAACATTTCTATGATTTATAACAACAAAATCAATATATAGAAACCGAAGCCATAAGCTTATATAATTTATCTATTCAAATATTTTCTAAAATTACTTATTACTTCCTTTTATTTCTCAAGTGCATGTCTTTGTCAATGGTCTTAGCAGTTTTGACAGTATCTCCATCATTCAAGAACCTGTTCATGCTATTAATAAAAAAAGAGGTAAATGATTATAAGCTCGATAAAAGCAAGGAAATCGAATGATTAGAATGGAGCTTCCTACTTGAACTTCGAACAACTCTGGTTACAGTCAAAATTGGATTAGTTTGATTAAGATGTTTGAATATCATTGTAAATTCTCAGTTCTCTAAGCGCATTTTGTTTATCCTTTTCTTGGAGCCATACATAAGGTGATCATCTATTTTCGGGATTTTCATTTTTGCTGGAATAAACTCAGTCATGGCCATTAAAACATACCATCCGCAGGAAAAGCTAAGTTCCAATGCCCTAAAATATCATATTTTTTATTTGTTGATGGCATTATTATTTTATGGGGAGGGGAAGTCCGAATAATGACACTAACTCACAGGAGAGGCCATTGTAATTAACAATAGATAACACACAGTAGCCTAACCAATTATACAATTGCATACAAAGTGCATTATGGTAAGTAAATATACTAAAATCATATCACACAATAGATCATTATAGCAAATACGAATTCAATATATCAATCATCACACAAACTCCAATGCAAGATTAACTAAGGCTCTGTTTGCCGTGGTATTTTTGCTCCGGTGAGTTCGGACAAAAACGCCACCATCATAAAAGTGAATGAATTTCCTTAGGTGAGGTTGGGTGTTCACGAGCGACGGTTTATCACCAACGTGTTCACTACCGCCACCGCGGAGCCAAACTGGCTTAAATAAAGCAAGTAAACATGAGAATGCAGTTGAACTGTCTATATCGTCAGAGATGATATAGACAGTTAAGATCATAACCAGCATTCTTCAGGAGGCCAGGATGGATACATAGACGACAATCCATTGGACAACGATCAGTGCAAATCAGAACCCTAATACACGAAAATTCATTCAAAATTTTATCTATTTCTTTGACTTTGAAGATAAGAATTGGAGTTACTTAAACTTTTTACCAGGTTCTAATAATGAGTATAAAAGACTCGGCCTCAAATACCTCAAATGGCCAACCTTCAGTGAATCTCAACTTGATGACTCATCCGGCTTATAATAGTTCTACTTGTACTTCATGGGAATTGGAGGAGACTGAATTCTAAAATTTTCTTCTATTATATCAACTTTTAGTTAGAAACTGAAACACACAATTATTATATTAGATAACCAGCACACGGTACTAAATCTATAGACAATTGCCTCAATACAGTTCATTAGGAAAGTGTCATCTGCGTACATTTACAGGTATGCTAACTTTTTTACTCCAACAAAGAAAACCGGTTTACACTTTTTTACTATCCTCCTCTATATACAGCAACTGAACTGGAAGCGCCTTCAATGTTTCACGAGCATCGCCTCCAACTTCTTCCTCCTTGCTGCATTCTTTAGCTTCTCCATAGCGACAAGCCCCACTTGCCTGACTCTCTCCCTCGATAAACCAAATCTGATTGGCATTAGTAAAAAATTAAGTGGAATTCCCTCATAAATACATAAAAATGTCTAATCCCTTCTCATGTTAGCAAAGGAATTAGGGATTGATTGATGCATGCTTACTTTGGAATTGCAAACAGATTGTATCCACTTTTGATCTAAAAGATCAGCAATGGAATAAACCAAACCATTGCTCAGTTGCCGAAAGAAAATAACAATGTACAACAGTTAAATTTATGCTGATTCAACAAGAATACATAATGCATTTGTTGATTGAGTATAGCATATGTTAGAACCTATGGACCAAACTCACAACCAGATTGTTGAAGGCGGAGGGGCTCAAGGTCTATATTATTAAGTGCTAAGACAATTAATTTCACAATGTGAGATTATATTCTCAATACGCCCCCTCAAGTGTAAGGCCATTGGCCTCTACAACATGAACTTTTTAATTGGGTGATGTGGGAATGGGTTGTTGGGTCAAACTAAATAATATTAAAACCTATGCATTTAACCAAAAATCAATTGATAGTTGATGAAGAGGGCCAAGATTTATATTAAGTACAAAGATTACCTAAGTTTCTAGATGTCGATCTATCTCAACAACATTGAATAGATAATGCAATAATATATTTTAACATAAAGATTGAAGCTAATTACATTTGAATGTCTTAGGTACATTTGCCAGCTATCTATCTTAATTACATAAGTACATGGGGACAATTTCACTACAACAAGGAATACACCAAAATCTTCAATCCCATGCAACCATACAATGCCCATCACGTGCATCAATAAAACAGGTCTCATTAAGTTTGCTCAAGTTATACAATTAAGCTCCTTTTACTAAGATGTGAAACTTGCAAAAATTATATATAAACATTTATTATTTGACAAATAAATTTTCAATTGTTTTCCCAGATATTCTAATTACTGTTAGAACCTAAGCATTCAACCTAGAATTAATTGGCTGAAGGTGGAGGAACTTGAAATCTATAGTAGGTGAATAAGGCTACATGAGTTTCCCAATGTGAGATTATATTCTCAACACACCTCTCATGTGATGCAGGATGGTCCTATATGACGAGAAAATAGGGAGTGAACTCCTACATGCAACCATACATATCCAACAAATTGTGACTTGCAATAATAATTGGTTTTATAAATCAAAATAAACTTATTCGACAATAGTTAAAGCTCTCAAATAAGGAGACACGAGAAGTCGTATAATTGCAAGTGTCAGAAAATCAAATACTATTTTAAATGAGAAATCACAAAGACCAAAATGACTGAAACAAGACTTTCAAACCACTATCTCTTCGAATAGACAACAAACATACGATCCAACGGTAAAGAAATCAACAAACAAACCTTGAACTTTAGGAACACTGAAGAGGGGAGGCTGGAGGCACTTTTGGAGGGCTGATTGGGGCAAATCTCAGCACTTAGAAGCTATTTGGGGTCGTCCAGAAACTGGAACAGCAATTAGGATGATGGTGGATGGTAGTTCTCAACACTCTGAGGAGGAGGACGGCTGTCCAGGAAGCAAAACAGTAGCCTGGTCTATGATTCTGGGCAGTTTGGAGGGTTTGGACAGCAGCAACTTTGTTGGGGAACTGGTGGAAAGGTGACTAGTCGGACTCCTGGATGGAGAGGGATCGGGTAACAGGAAAGGTGGGGTTGGGGGGGGGGGGGGGGGGGGGGCTGGAAGGGGAATTATGGTGGTTGAGTGGTTCCACATGTAGTTAGGAGGGGGAGGAATGTGAGTTGGCTGGGTTGAAACTCCTTCGTGAGGGAGGGAAGCAGGGAGAGAGGTTTTAACTATATGGGGAAAAGGGAAATATAGGCTCCCGTGTGGTTTGATTTAGGGAAAGGTGGAGGGATTCGGTTGCTAGGATGAAGTGGGATAGTGGGCTAACAATTAGGAGTAGTTTTAGGTGCATCCACGTGAAGGCTAAGAGAGATTTGTGGAGTGGGGTGTCTGCTGTAATGAGGGGAACATGGGAGGGAGTTGAGGCTTGAAGTTAGGAATTAACTCCTTTAATTTAAGAGGTGGGGATAATGGGTGGTTATGGGGTAGTGGGTAGTTATCAAGGAGGTAGTGGGTAGTTATGGGTAGTGGTGGAGGTGGCAGTTGGCTGGTGTTGGCCGGAGGTAGTTTTCGGTGGTGGTGGTGTTCGCCGGAGACATTTTCTGGTGATCGCCGGAAAACTCCAAATGTAGGAAATATGTAGGGGAGGTGTAGGAGGACCACCGGAGGTGGCCGGAGATGAACTCCGGTGATCACCGGAGATGTGTTATGGGGTAGGGGGCTGTTTTTCTTTGTGGGAGATGAAGATGGCGGTGGGAAGGGTTGATTGTTGTTGTGGAGGAGGAAAATGCCCTGTTAGGAGGGGTCTTGGAGGGGGAGGGCTGGCTGCTTCTTGTAGGTGGAGGGGTTAAAGGGAGATGATAATGTGGCCGGTTGCTTCAAGTGAGGGCTGAAGGGTGACTGCTACAATGGAGGTGGTGGATGTTGCTTGAGGTGGAGCAGGAGGAGGGGTGGTGCAGTGGCCGGTCAAGGGGGAGGATGGTAGGGGCCGGCCAAGAGGAATGGGAGGGAGGTGGTAGACCCGAGCTTCACACTCGGGGTTCGGCTTCGGCACCGAAGTGATAAATGATTGGGCTTCTATGCTCCAATCTTTAATGCCTCTAAATGAGAACCCTCACCCTATATTTATAGATTTCTAGGGGGCAGCGGATGGCTATGATTGACCGAATGTCCCGACTCAAAAATGTTGGGTTTGAGAATACGCAAACCCGACCCGAGCAACTGCAAATTAATTCGGCGAGAGCACCTGCGCGAGCGTTTTAGCGGATATGCAAACACAAGAGAGCAAAAAAAGTACACGAGAATTTTTAACGTGGAAACCCGAATGGGTGAAAACCACGGGACGGTCGGAGTCCAACCCGGAAAGCCTCCACTAAAATGTGTATAAAATACACGCAAAAAATTTACAGGCTTTCCCTCCTTGATCCACAAAGGATCACCTCCATTTCACTACACAAATAAATAAATACAAGTTACCACAGTAATTATCGAGACAGATCAAAATCCTCTCCGATGTAGTTTGTGCGTAACTTGCGTGTTTCCAAAATGCGTCTGTAGCGAAGCTGCCCTTTGACCCGAACAGAGTCGGTCACGGTCCTCCTTCTTGCGGCCGACAACGGCCGTCAGCACCAACTTTAGCGTCGGCGGCACTACTCCACGAATGTCGCAAGCTCGACGCTCCTCCTTCATACGCCGCAACTTCGGCGAACGCGAGATCTTCTGAGCTCTTGTATGTAGCTCTGCTTCCTTGCTTCTCTGTGCTTCCCAGCCAGCCGAGAGCTTGATGGCTTTATAGCGGAAGCTTGCGGATTTTACTTTCCTTCTCCGCCACCTATTCCCTCCTTTTTTTCTTCACGTGGGAGAGAAGAAAATAATACCTCTCTCTCTCTCTCTCTCTCTCTCTCTCTCTCTCTCTCCCCTTCCTTTTTTTCCTTCTGACATGCATGGTAGCATTTGTCAAAAGCTATGATGAATGCCTTTTGACTTAATATGTATATATATAATATATTATTTTATTTTTCTTCGTGTTAGAGGAGGAAGAAATTGCGCAGCCGGCGAAATTGACTCGCGGCTATTTGCGTGAGTACGAGGAGAGGAAAGATAATTACAGCATGCGTCACAAACTCGTCACGCACAATCCCGGTGGTTTTCTCCGCATCGGATGGGAACCACACCCCAACAATTCTCCCCCTTCACATCGATGAGGAGGAAACCGCCATCCCGGCGATTCTCAAGCAGTGTTCGAATTTCCCCCTTTGCACTGGCTTCGTGAGCATATCTGCTCCGTTGTCATCAGTGTGCACTTTCTGTAAGTCCAGCACCTTCTGCTCCAGAATGTCGCGCATCCAATGATACCGCGTATCAATGTGCTTGGACCTCGAGTGAAAGGTGGGGTTTTTCCCCAAATGAATTGCGCTCTGACTGTCGCATAGGAGTATGTAGCGCTCCTGAGTGAAACCCAACTCCTTAATGAAACGCTTCATCCAAAGAAGCTCTTTTCCTGCCTCAGTGACCGCAATAAATTCCGCTTCCGTAGTCGACAGTGCAACACACTTTTGCAGTCTCGACGCCCACGAGACAGCTCCCCCTGCAAACAAAATCATGTATCCAGACGTCGACCTCCTGGAGTCTACATCTCCAGCCATGTCAGCATCAGTGTAGCCCAACAGCTCTGTCTCACTGTCTCCAAATCTCAGCGTCAAGTCTGACGTCCCCTGCAGGTATCTCAGTATCCACTTCACTGCGCTCCAATGCTCTCTCCCAGGATTGGAGAGAAATCTACTGACTGTCCCAAAGACATGCGCAATGTCCGGACGAGTACACACCATCGCGTACATGAGGCTCCCAACTGCAGATGCATACGGAATCTTCTGCATCGCCTCAATCTCCTCGGGTGTGCTGGGGCACTGATCAGCGGTAAGCCTGAAGTGAGCTGCAAGAGGCACACTCACCTTCTTCGCCTGATCCATATCAAATCTCTGCAACACCTTGCGGATGTACCGCTCCTGTGATAACCAGAGTAATCTGGCTCCCCTGTCTCTACGAATGTGCATCCCCAAAATAGTCTTCGCAGCACCCAGATCCTTCATCTCAAAAGTGGAACACAACTGCCGCTTCAACTCAGCAATGCGAGCAGTGTTCCTCTCGACGATCAACATGTCGTCCACGTACAGCAGCAGAATGATGAAATCCTCTGGAGCATACTGCTTGATGAACACGCAGTGGTCAAGGATGGTCCTCCTGAAGTCGATCTCCCCCATGAAAGAATCAAACTTCCTATACCATTGTCGCGAGGCCTGCTTCAGGCCATATAGACTCTTCTGCAAGAGGCACACTAGACCTTCCTTCCCTCTGACACTGAAACCCTCAGGCTGCTCCATGTATAGCTCCTCAAGATCGCCATGCAGAAAGGCGGTCTTGACATCCATCTGCTCTATCTCCAAATCAAGCCTCGCAGCGAGACCAATGACAACACGAATAGATGACATCTTCACCACTGGTGAGAAGATCTCATCGAAGTCAACACCCTGTCGCTGTCCAAAACCCTTCACCACCAGCCTGGCCTTGTATCTGGGAGGTGTGGAGGAATCTCCCTGCTTCACCCTGAAAATCCAACGATTCTTCAAGGCCTTCTTGCCCTTAGGCAATCTCACCAAGTCATACGTGTGGTTCTTCTGCAGCGACTGCATCTCCTCCTGTATAGCAGCCATCCACTGGCACTTCTCAGCACTCTCCACAGCCTCGTCATAGCTCTCAGGCTCCCCCGCATCAGTCAACAGTATGAACTCTGATGCAGAATATCTAGCGGACGGGTGCCTAGCACGATCTGATCTCCGCAAGGCAGGCTCAGGGGCCAGTGCAGGCACATGATTAGTAATGTCCTCAACGACTCCTGGTTCACCATCAGTGGTGATATCATGATCCGGAAGGGTATCAGTACCCTGTGCTGGCTCAGGCTCAGTAGCCTCCTCAGTGTCGTCATCTCCAACCATAGGCGACTCTGCAGCAATGCGAGAGTCAACCTCAAACTCAACAGTCCCCTCAGGATCACCAACAGTCTGATCCTCACAAAAAACAGCATCACGGCTACTTACAAGCTTCTTCTCAACTGGATCAAAGAACCTGTACCCAAACTCTCCACTGTAGCCGTACCCCAAGAAAATGCACTGCCGGGTCTTCGAATCCAACTTCGATCTCTCGTCCCTGGGGACGTGCACAAAAGCTTTGCAGCCAAATACCCGCAAGTGACTGTAAGAGGGGTCTTTCCCATACCAAACCCTATCTGGGACATCCTCCTGCAATGCTGAACTCGGCGAGAGGTTGATGACATGCGCTGCAGTAAGAAAAGCCTCGCCCCAAAACATCCCTGGCAGCTTCGACTCAGAAAGCATGCATCGAACTCTCTCCATCAGTGTCCTGTTCATCCTCTCAGCTACGCCATTCAGCTGTGGCGTCTTCGGCGGGGTCTTCTCATGTCTGATGCCATGGTCCCTGCAGTACTCATCAAAGGGACCAATGTACTCTCCCCCGTTGTCGGACCTGATGCACTTCAGTCTCTTCCCAGACTGTCTCTCCACCTCAGCGTGGAATCTCCTGAAAGTATCGAGAACCTGATCTTTGGTCTTGATGGCATAGACCCAAAGCTTCCTCGAATGGTCGTCAATGAAAGTGACGAAGTATGATGCTCCTCCTCTGGTCTGGACCTTCAGTGGTCCGCACACATCAGTGTGAACAAGCTCCAACGACTCTGATCTCCTGGTGGACGTGTGGCTGTGGAATGAAATCCTGTTCTGTTTTCCAGCCATACAGTGGTCACACCTCTCCAAGTGATCACCAGAAATATCACTGATCAGCTTCTTCTTCGTCAGGCATCCCAAACCCTTCTGGTGCCAGCCTCCTGTGCCATAAGGAGGTGGATGCCTCATCCCTGACGGAGTTGGCCTGAGCAGCTTCAGGCCTCCCCTCCATGTAATACAGGCCAGAATCTCTATAACCCCTGGCCATCACAAGTGATCCCCTGATCAGCTTCCAGAAGTCTCCTCCAAAGACACTCAGGTGTCCTTCATCTCCAAGTCTGCCAATTGATATCAAATTGAAGCGAATGTCTGGCAAATGTCTAACATCCCTCAGAACTAGTAGGACTCCAGTACTCGTCTTCAAGTGCATGTCTCCACGCCCAAGTACCTTGGACGTATCCCCATTGCCCATCCTCAACACCCCACAGTCATGAGTGGTGTAAGTGGCAAATAACTCCTTGTTGTGGGAAACATGCGCAGAGGCTCCAGAATCAACGATCCAGCATCAGTCGTCACATGCAAGTGCAGCTGTGACGTCGTCGCAACAATAATGACGTCGTCCTCCTCAGTCGAAACAGTGGCTGCCGTGTGACCCTCATCCTTGCCCTCAGTGGCAATCCCCTTCTTCCTCTGGTCATTCTTCAAGGAGTAGCAAAACTTCTTGATGTGACCCTTCTTATGGCAGTAGTGGCATTCCACGTTCTGATAACGTGTCTTGGACTTGCCCCTACTCTGACTCCTGTCCTCCTTCCTTCCTCGGCTCTTACTCCTTCCTCTCCCCCGTGGGCTTAGAATAGAGAACGTCAGCTCGTGAAGAAGAGCCTGAAGTCCCCTGAGACTTTCGTCTCACTTCCTCATTCAAGATCTCACTCTTGGCGATCTCCATGGTAACAATCCCCTGGGGGGAAGAATTGATTAGAGAAACTCTGATCATCTCCCACGAGTCTGGAAGTGACTTGAGTAGCCACAAAACATTCACCTCGTCTTCAAAAGTCACCTTCATAGCAGTAAGACGATCAATAATCCCCTGAAATTCATTGACATGATCCAAAATAGGTGAGCCCTCCCGGTACCTGAACTCTCCAAGCTTCTTCAGCAGATAAAGCTTGTTGATGCCCGTGCTCTTGGCATACAATGTCTCGAGAGTCGTCCACAGTACCTTTGCATCAGTGATGCTAGCCACATGGTTGTAGACGTTCGACTCCACGAACCGTCTGATAAACCCACACAGCTTCCGATGCTCCACTTTCCATTTCGCCGGATCCGTGTCCTTTGGCATCTCCTCAAAGACAGGAGCATGCCAACCTTTCAAATATATCAAATCCTCCATCAATAAATGCCACTGGTGGTAGTTCGCGCCGTTTACTTTCACCATTTGCTCGGAGCCCGAACCTGATGTAGACTCCATCATGCTCTGTCACTGATCGGACTGACCTCAGGTCATTGAGCCGACTATTTCCAAGAGAGGAATCAAAGAGGATAGGGAGCGGACCAATGGTCGTCACCTACCGCACCCGATCACAAACCCGAAATATCCGATCGGCTCGTCTCGAATCCCAAATAGGTCAGCCTGATACCAGCTCTGACAAGAAACCTACCTCTGATACCACTTGTTGGGTTTGAGAGCACGCAAACCCGACCTGAGCACCTGCAAATTAATTCGGCGAGAGCACCTGCGCGAGCGTTTTAGCGGATATGCAAACACAAAAGAGCAAAAAAGTACACGAGAATTTTTAACGTGGAAACCCGAATGGGTGAAAACCACGGGACGGTAGGAGTCCAACCCGGAAAGCCTCCACTAAAATGTGTATAAAATACACGCAAAAAATTTACAGGCTTTCCCTCCTTGATCCGCAAAGGATCACCTCCACTTCGCTACACAAATAAATAAATACAAGTTACCACAGTAATTATCGAGACAAATCAAAATCCTCTCCGATGTAGTTTGCGCGTAACTTGCGTGTTTCCAAAATGAGTCTGTAGCGAGGCTGCCCTTTGTCCCAAACAGAGTCGGTCACGGTCCTCCTTCTTGCGGCCGACAAAGGCCGTCAGCACCAACTTTAGCGTCGGAGGCACTACTCCACGGATGCCGCAAGCTCGACGCTCCTCCTTCGTACGCCGCAACTTCGGCGAACGCGAGATCTTCTGAGCTCTTGTACGTAGCTCTGCTTCCTTGCTTCTCTATGTTTCCCAGCCTGCCGAGAGCTTGATGGCTTTATAGCGGAAGCTTGCGGATTTTACTTTCCTTCTCCGCCACCTATTCCCTCCTTTTTTTTCTTCACGTGGGAGAGAAGAAAATAATACCCCTCTCTCTCTCTCTCTCTTTCTCTCTCTCCCCTTCCTTTTTTTTTCCTTCTGACATGCATGGTAGCATTTGTCAAAAGCTATGATGATAGCCTTTTGACTTAATATGTATATATATAATATATTATTTTATTTTTCTTTGTGTCAGAGGAGGAAGAAATTGCGCAGCCGGCGAAATTGACTCGCGGCTATTTGCGTGAGTACGAGGAGAGGAAAGATAATTACAGCATGCGTCACGAACTCGTCACGCACGAGCCCGGTGGTTTTCTCCGCATCGGATGAGAACCACACCCCAACAAAAAACACATAAAATTACAACTCGAAATAAAAAATGACAAAAACAAAAACTACTACGATCGTCGATCCGCATAAAATGAACGGTTTCGATTCCCCATGAGATCATCATGTAATAGAGACTTCGGCATCTAATAATAAACTATTTTTAATTGGATGATATAGGAGTGGTTTGCTAGTCCTAGCAAGCTTTTTAATACCATGTTAGAATCTGCGCATTGAACCTAAAACAAAATGGTTTCAGGTGGAGGGGTGTAGGATGCACATTAGGTGTACAAAACTACATATGTTTCCTGATCGGAGACTAGATTCTCAGCATTTAGCACTTGATTATCATGAGAACAGAAAACTTCTGCTTTTTTAAAATATACAACCATGTACAAAATTATACAGTCAAATTATAATACAATAAACAAGAGTGCCAAATGTTAAAGGTGATACTTACTGTTTACCGATATCCTCCCATGTCCCACTTTCCACATTTAAACCATAGTAGCTGCATATTATCTCTCTCTCTCGTCTGCTAAGGGTTGTGATAAGAAGGCTGTTAACCTCATCCTGGATCACAAAGAAGCAAACTTTAGTATGCTTCGAAATGCAAGTTCATTAAATTTCTGGAACCATGTTGGAAAACAGAGTTCATGACTCTCACAATCGAAAAAAAAAAGATCTAGAAAAGCAAACATCAAGAAGCAATTTCATACATCAATATTTAAAAGCAATTTAGCAAGTATACCTTGAGGGACCATTCTTCAAATCCATGCCAAGGATTGTTGTCAAGATTATCATCTTTAATATACTGAACAAAGATGGATTTGAAAATTATTCAATCAACTAGAAGAAATGTGTCATTTGTAAGGAAATTTGTTGTTTATGGAACAGCTAATTAAAGAACTTTGCTAAACGTAGAAATTGGAGACATACACTGTGAAGAGTCTCCCCAGGAAGGCCATCCAGTGATGGAAAAGCATCCCTATCAAGAGAGAGGACTCTACTGACCGCCTGCATCCACATCATTCTCAAATAATATTAAAAAATTGCACACTACTCACTGTACAATAGAATATAACAATAGATGGTTACCTCAGTAGCATTTCTCACTTTCTTTGTTGACATATTCAGGCTCTCAGCAATATTCTAGAACATACGAAAGGGATTAGCATTAGTAAGAGGGCCATGTAGGCAGACAATTGAATATAACAATTGGTATAAACGTGAAATAGAACTTCAAGGATCAGAGAAATAAAACAATATGCTGGTTAATAACCCACAAAGTGTAGAGTAATAACCACAGTTGCTAGATGAGTAATTTACATCAATAGACGGAGTGATTCCTTTCGCTTGCAGTCTAATCCTTGCATGGTGGATGGAGCTTAATCGCTCGTGCAAATGTGTTGGCAGTCTCAGGGTTCTGGAGTTCTCAGACAATGTTCGAGAAACACCCTGCAAAAGACAAAATATTGCATCAAGCGAGTAACACAGGCCTTCGGAGGTGCAAGAAATCAGTTTTTTTCTCATGATAGTTTGCTGCACCGTTTAATCTCAAATTTAAGCATGTGATCTATTTTGCTTATGATCATGTGGTGTGAGTATAATTAGGTAAACCTGGCGGATCCACCAGTACACATAGGTTGAAATTTTACAGCCCTTAGAAGAATCAAATTTCGCTATCCCACGAAGTAGTCCAATCAAACCACCCTGCAACATGTTTAAATTGTATCAAAACTCAAAACTTGCAAGTCAATAGTGAAAGTTAGATTTAGCTAAAATGAAAAAAAAAATGTCAACGCGTATCTATTGATCTTCGTACCCCAGATGACCCTCTTAACCATCGATCTTGCAGCCCATGAATCGATACATTTGTGTATATTTGTAAGTAATTGTTGGAAGAGAAAAAAAGAAATGCTTGATTGATTTATTCATCCCACAAGGGGGGCATTATATAGGACTTACAACATGACATAAGACACCGATAGGCGGTGTGAGACTAAACCCCAAATACATAAAGACACCACAAGACCGACATTGACACGATAATTCCAACAGTCCCCCTCAAGCTGAAGTGGGGACCCTTCAGCTTGGACACCACAAATAACGGCAATGGAGGTAGATGATGCGGGACAAACATCAGACGAGCCACCGGGGGAATTCCAAACCGGAGAATCTAGCCAGGGACATAGCCACATACGACGTTGACCCACACACGACGCAGGACCCACACACGACATGGACTCGCAGGAAACCGGTCAACCAACATCAACTACACACACAACATGCGAAAAAGGAACGAAAAAAGGAGCGGATCATCGCCCGAGCAACCGGGGATAATCCGTCGGGGATAATCTGTCGGGGATACATCCGCACAAGAGCGGTACCACACGTCACAGTCCCACACGACACAACTCGAGAAGACAAGAACACCAACATAATCGCTCCCCAACACATGACCAATCGAAAGACAAATGGGGAGACACATACAACACACGACATAAGCCTAGAGGCCGTGTGGAACGAAGGCGAAAAGTCGGGAAAGATCATCTGAGTCGCCTTCATCCCAACACTCCCCCTCACGTGGATAACACGTGCATGAAGGCATAACACTATGACAAGACACAAATAACATACGCCGCATAAAAAAACAACACAAACAACACAAAGCTTTAGCATATGCAAGACATTACCACCCTAGAAGGGGGTATGACAACAGGAACTGGCTGGAATCGTCGTAAAATATGAAGGGCAGCAGTTGGAGCGGCTGGAGGCGGCTGTAATCGTCCGGAGCATGAAGGCAACGACTGAAATCGACATAGATAAGCATGAAGGCAGCGACTGACATCGACAGAGATAAGCATGATCACAGATCTGGAGGCCGGAGCAAGCCAAGGATGAGACCGCGCTATGGAAGGAGGCAGCCATCAGGATTTCTTCCATGGAAGAAGCAGTAGAATCGGCAAAGGAAGACATCGACGAAGAAGCGGTCGGATCTGCAGAAGGGATTGACGACGAGGGGCTCGACTGGACCAGATGACGCAAGCAGTGACGGGATCGAACGCCGCCTGGAGCAGAGGGCTTGACGGGAGAAGCCTCCAGCGGCAACAGCTGCAGGCGACGGGATCGGCCGCACCCTCCGTCGACGAGAACGAGGGGGGAAGACATTCCTCCTGGCGCCGGGATCAATGAATAGCAGCGGTTCGTCGATGAGAATGGGGGAGAGAAAGGCCGCCGGACCAGGAGCAGAAACCGGGATTTCGTCGATATCGAGGGCTGCTGGGGCTGGAGCAGAGTAGTCCACGTCGAGGGGAATAGAGGCCACTCCCGTCGATGGAATCATACGACGATTCCGTCGACGGGAGCGGGAAGGGATCTGCTCGACGGCCTCTTCAGTGGTGCGGTGGATGAGATCGAAACAAGAGGAGTCAAAATACAGAGGGGCTATTCACGGGGAAAGAAATTTTTTTAGGGTTTTCAGAAGCCAAGATTTATTAAGTGGCTCTGATACCATGTTGGAAGAGGAAAAAAGACATGTTGGATTGATTTATTCATCCCACAAGGGGGGCATTATATAGGACTTACAACATGACATAAGACACCGATAGGCGGTGTGAGACTAAACCCCAAATACATAAAGACACCACAAGACCGACATTGACACGATAATTCCAACAGTAATAATGAAATTATTTTTTATGTTTTTATTCCTAATATATATATATATATATTGTTGTGTATAAATAAAACTAATTGACCCTAAATGAAACAAGAAAAAGGATTAAATATTTTTTCATAATATCAGGGTCCGAAGGATTTAAACTTCTTCTTTTAAAAGAGCCAAGATGAGTTCCGAGAGAGAGCTCTAAAGGAGCAGCAGCGAGGTTCAAGCGAGATCAAAGGAGCAACTGCGAGTTCACGATGAGCGGAGTTCAGGGGCTTCAGCGAGATTTAGTGAGACCAACCAGCGAGCTCAGAAGGAGTAGAAGTTGTAACGAGTGCAGGGACTTCGGCGAGAACATTGGACGTCGCGAGCAGTAGATTCGCAGAATAGCGAAGTCGTGAGAGAGAGAACT
Organism: Dactylorhiza incarnata; assembly: GCA_033032865.1. Taxonomy (NCBI): domain Eukaryota; kingdom Viridiplantae; phylum Streptophyta; class Magnoliopsida; order Asparagales; family Orchidaceae; genus Dactylorhiza; species Dactylorhiza incarnata. The sequence goes on along the minus strand of JAWHQI010000021.1, from coordinate 8,236,768 downwards.
CCTGCACAAGAATCAAGAGCTCGAGCTCGGGCGGGCTCTGTTTTAGTGAGATCCCCGAGCCAAGGAGGTCCAGCTGCGCCTATAAATAATAACAAGGGGGTGGGGTGGGGAAGGAGGGTGAGCAGGGGAATCGCGCGGGATCAGCAAGATGGAGGTCGCGCGTGCGGGATCGGCAAGCTGGAGATCGGTAAGTTGCATGCATAAGATAACCGAGATCGGTGAGATAAAGGTCGCATGGGATCGATGAGCAGGAAGTCACACAAGTTTGGCGAGTTGAGAAGGATGTTGCTATTGAAGAATCGGGCAACGAGTTCAGAAGCTGGTCGTGATTTTGATGGGAGCGGAATCGGGAGCTCAATCGGCAAAAACGGGAGCTCAATCGGCGAGAGTGCACTTCAGGAATCGTATATGTATGATACCATGTGAAAATTACATAATATGACAGATTTTTATAGTTGTGAAGATTGAAAACTCAACTCTAAACCACAACGTGTGATTAAGCTATACAAGATGCCCCTAATGGGCCATAGAGATGGGCTTTTACATTCGGCTTCATATACTCTTCTTATATAAGCAGAGACATATTGAGGTTTGGAGATAGGGTCAAAGAAGCGATAGCTCTTCTAAGTAGGAGAATATCTCAGGAAAATACACTTGGTGATGCGATCTGAGAGTTTGTCTTGATCAGACACAAAAGTTTGTGCGAAGGCAGTACAACCAAAAACACGAGGAGTGAGAGAAAAAGGAGTATTATCTGAATGAAGAAGAGAAAATGTTATTTTATCGTGAAGAGCAACAAGGCATCGATTGATGAGAAAATAAAAAATGAGAATCACATGACCCCAGTAATATCGCGGAACATTCATTTGACACAGGAGTGTTTGGGCAATATCAAGGAGAAGATTTTTGACTTTCCACTGCCCTATCTTGTTGGGATGTATACACAAAATTAGTCCGATGAATGATTTTATTAGAGGAACAAAAAGAGGAGAATTGACGGCTCGTATATTCTTTCGCAGTATCTCTCTATAGAATTTTTTGGGCAAGACAAAAATTGAGTGCAAATTTTATTATAAATTTATAGAAATTAGAAAAGAGTTCAGGTCGTTCTTTTAAGAGATACACTCAAATATATTTAGAGTAATCATCAATAAAAGTAAAAAAATATTGTCTTTCTCCACTAACAGGCGTGGAGGTAGGACCCAGGATGTCGGACTGAACAAGGACAAAAGTATATACAGAACTATTAAAACTTAGAAGTTCTACAGAAAACTAGTACAATAATGCTTGTCATATTTATGGACTTCACATTCTAAAATAGACTCAAACTGAAAAGATACCAGGAGTTGGTGAAAGATATGAAGTGGAGGATGACTAAGATAGTGATGCCACTGAAGCAGAGAGGTGGTTATGCTAGATGCTGAGAATGTGGAAAGATCGTCCAAGTAGTAGAGGCCCTCCTCATTCAGTCTCAATAGCAATTGTTCTCTTCAATTGAAGGCCCTAAAAATAATAATTAGTTGGATAGAATGAGACAGATCAGTGTAATTATTTTAAAAGTGCACTAACGGGTAATAGATTGTAATAAAATTTTGGGACGTCTAAAGTATTATCAAATTGGACAAGGGAGGTGGTAGTAACAACTCCATTCCATACATTTGAGCAAGAGGGCCATCAGTCACAAACACCAATGATAACCAACTATGCTTCTAGAGGTGAGAGAAGGAGGAAATTCCGAGTCATACGATTGGTGGTACCGAAATCGATGAGTCATTTACCCTGAGTAGCACATGCACACAACCAGAAGAAGTTGCAATGGAGGTAAATTGCTTGGAAGCATTAATCAGAGCCTCAATATCCGCTGAAGAGAACCATCGGGCGGATTCAGATGGCGGAGTGGAGGTGGCCTGGGAAGAAGGCTCAGACTCAACAACACTTACATGAGCCTGAGATCAGAGATGAGGATGCGGCATAAAGCACCGCTCAACAAGATGACCAAGCCTCCCACAACGTGAGAAGACAGGGTGATTCCCCCACGTCCTCCAGTGCGGACCCCACGAGCATATTGTGCATCACGACCAGCAACATAAACATAATTCTCAAAGGGTATAGGTGATGCTATCGGAAGTAGGTGCAGAAGGTTCATCACATCAGAGATACGAGTTGCACTAGCATCCAAGGTGAGAGTGGCAGGTTCTCCCAAGATCTACTAACGTATCATCGCGTAGGAATCAGGAAGGCGTAGAAGATAACATATGACATCATGAAAAAAAGTTGTTGAATTGCAAGGTCGACAGAGATAGGACGATGTGAGAAGTTTTGGAATCTTTGGAGTAAGGAACTGCAAGATGATCGCAGGTTGCCTTCATAGTCTAATCATGACGGATGATAGACAAACAGTCATCAGAAAGACTGTTTGCAAGCCGCGTTCAGACAAGAGCATCAGTGGTATCCCAGTTAGCATAATTAGGAGATGTAGGGTTGAGAGGAGTATCAGTGAGATGACGTCTCTTGCTTTGAGAGCGCAGAAGGAAAGTGAAGGGGATATTCCAATCAGTATAGTTGGTTCTCGTCCATTTGGAAGTCGTCCAGAGATTTCCTGAGGAACTGAAAATAACTGAAGGTGTAGGAGTAGCTACAGTCGAAGACGAAGGGATCGAAGGCGTCCCCATAATTTAGCACAAGAAAAAGCATGGGAAGATGGGGGATTTCCAGCCAACGACTATAAAAAGAGGGGAATCGAGCAGAGATCGAGGGGAAAGGCGTGGGATGAAGAAGACAGGTGTAGTGGGCGAAATGTATGAGAGCTCAAATCAAGCGACAGAGCTTGCGGGAGGTCAGGGATCACACGAGGTGAGAGATTGCGGGAGGTTAGAGATCGTTGCAGGGCTAAAACTAGCAAGAGCTCGCGGAAGAAGGATGGAGTTTGCACAAGAGGTAAAATATCTCGGAAGATCAATGATATCAAAGGGAAGGTCTTCTGCAAGTAGGCAGAGCTCGCGGGGGAGGGGGGCTATCGGGGGCACGAGTATGCATTGCTCGCGGGAGAGGGAAGAGCGCGGGGGAATCTAAAGTAGTCGGTTAGAACTCGCCGGAGAAAAATACTGAGCTTGCGGGAGACGAAAGCCGCATGGTATAACTTGCGGGAGCCGATTTGTAGAAGATGAAAGACAAGTTCGCGGGAATCAAGTTCACAAGAGTCGGAAGACAAGTTCGCGGGAATCGAGTTCGCAGGAGTCGGAAAACAAGTTCGCGGGAGCCAGTAAGAGGAAGAATGAAGATGCCAGGAACCGAGAAGGAACTTACGAGGGAAGAAGAGACTGAGATTAGGGAGCTCTTGTGTAAGCTGAGAGCGGAGACTAAAGACGTCAGGGGAGTGTTCACGCGAGACCATAGGGTTTCATGTGAGACCGAGAGTATTCACTTGAAAGGAGTAAACAAGAGAACAACAAAGAAATTCGTCAGGCTCTGATATTATATGAGAATTTGAAATACAAAGTAATTATTATTCTCAAAAACTTACAAAATTGCATAGGAACTCCCACTTTATATAGAGTAGAGGAGAAAGAATCTCCATTTGGAGATATGGGACTAAATAAAGAAACGAGGAAAATATGCAATAAGCTCCCTTTTAGGCTTTTTTATAAATGGGCTTTAACATTGAGCAGCCATCTCCCTAGTGGAAAACCTGCATATTGTGAGAAATTTGATTGGCACTATAAGGAGCTTTGGCAGACGAAATTTTTATTGTTTGATGATAATTTTGCGTCTGACAGAATATGTCAATTAAAAAAACCTTATATGGACTGAAATAGTACTCTAGAACTTAGTTGGAAAGGTTTACAACATTCATAATAAGGATGTAATACATAAAGAATAATGAGATTACATATTCATACAAACAGTTAGACATAAGTAAAATTAAATTACTTCTTGTGTGGCTGTGGATGACATGTCACACGAACTAACGAACATTTACAAAAAGAAGTTGATCAGGAATTCAAAATCAAGTAACTTAGGAAGTTGAAATACTAACATATTTTAAATAGAGAATCTTAATTTCCCAATGAATGGACTATTCAACAAAGGTACAAACACTGCAATTGATCCCACGAATATAGGATTGCGAAAACGAAAGGTGGAAGTGCAGTTGACAAAGAAATACAACAGAATAGATGGAAGATTAAACTACCTAAAACACATTAGGCCGGATATAGCTTATCCAATGAGTGTGGTAAGTTCATACATAATCTTAGAGATGAGCATTCACAAATCAAAGAATTCTCCATTACCTCAAAGCAACAATGGGTAAGAGAATCTTACATCAGAGAAGGAAAAAAAATCGTACTCTAGAAAACATGTATGTCAACTATACATGATCACAAGTTAATAAGAGATCAACCTTAAGGTAATGGAGTTGTCAAATCCATTGTCGAAGCAGAATTCATGGCTATGGCATATGGGGTCAGAAACTACTATGGATAAAAATTATCTTAGATAATCTTCGAGTTAAGAGAGTGGGAACTATAAAGCTCTTTTATGATAATAAGTTAGTTATGAACACCACACATTGACTTTGAGTGACACTCCATAAAATAAAGCTAGGGAGCATATTGATAGCACATTGTATATAGCAAAGTAGGTCTGATGTCCTACCAAAGGATTGCCATTTGTTAACAAGAAGATTTCAAGAAAGTAGGCAAATTGGGAATATAAGACATTCACTCATTATCTTAAGGGGAGTGTTAATATGCTCATTAACATTTATAAATCCTTGTCCAACTAATCATCATCTTAGACATCCATGTTGAAGCACATGACGAAATATAGTTTTAGATTTTTGTTATTTCTTGAAACATTTCATTTCTAAAAAGCTCAAAAGAAAAGGAAAAGTGATGCTTTTCATTTTCTTTGTTTTATTCCTGCATAACCTGGCTCTGATACAAAGATGTTATGAGCTTCCTCCTGGGAGTGAGTATGCGATCTTGTGAGGGAGAAGTCTCGGAGAGGATCCTCTCGACCCTTCCTTGACCTAGCATTCCCAATGGTGGAGGATACAAAGGGAGCCGAGCTCAACCGAGAGATGAAGAAGAAGAGGGGAGTCTTGCTCAACCCTAGGCCTAGCTTGAGAAGATGAGACTAAGGGAGAGGTGATGAGTCCAATAATTATAGTGTTTTACAGACTCATCCGGGCTAGTTTCACGCTTGTGCACAGTGCACTACACTTTCAAGCCATAATTGCTTGTATTTCACTCGTATGTACTCTCACTCTGAATGCACTTTTTAGCCCGTTATGGTGTACATTTGTGCATTCTAGGTAAACACATAGTGCTCCCCATTCTTTTCCCTATGTTTGGATTGAGTTGGAGGTGTATTCCCAGCTGTTGTTCTTGCTGTGCAGGTGGGATGATCACCCATGTTGCCCAAATTGCGTTTCTGTAGAAATCGCACGGTCGTGCGTTTCCTTGACGCACGATCGCTCCGACCGTGCACGTTCTACAGTAGCCCAGATTGGTGATCTGCCCCGCTCGTGCGTTTTGTTCGCGCACAGGCAGTTTGCCCGTGCGTGAGTAAAATCGCACGAGCCTGTCTTTTTGTCCAAATATTTATGAAATTATTGCCCGTGCGTTTGCTTCACGCACGGTTGGACTCAACCGTGCGCGAAGAAAACGCACAATCTGCCTGTGATAGCCTGTTTTTAAGCGATCTGTTTCTACCCGTGCGTTTTGTTCGCGCACAGTCGGTTTTGACCGTGCGTGAGTAAAATCGCACGGGCTCTTCTGCTTTGTTTTCCTGGGACTCCTGTAGCTCAAATATCGCACGGTCTATGCACGGTCGTGCGTTCGACCGTGCGTGACCAAAATTCTGCATGTTTAGTATTTAAATACAGGAATCCGCCCTATTTCGTGAGACGATCAAGACCCGCCATTTTCGCGCAACAGCTCCCAGTTTCGCCACTTTCATCGCTCCACCACGGCCCACCTTAAGAAGGAGCTCCGACCACCATTTACTTGCAAATCAAAGGCTAGGACGTCCTCCTAGGCCTCCTCCATCTTTCACAAGCTCAAAAGCTCCGCTTCAAGGGATCTCTCGCTGCATTCTCAGAGTTCTCCAGCAAGAACGTGATCAAAGCTGATATACGAAGAAGACGAGTAGCGTAGAAGAAGGAGACAACTCCTCTGGACCCCGGACGGTAGTTGAAGAACGAGCACGGACGAGGCTTCGTGCTTTGGTTGTACTCTTACCCCCTTTGTAATGCTACAGTGATTTATGGTTGTATGCTTGTGTGTTTGAATGATGTCCAAGAACCATGATTTACCATTAATGTAATTTCAGTTTTAAAAAAGTATTTTGGTTTTGCGAAGTGAGGAGCGCCCCCATTCCATCATCCATCCCGTCGTCGCGTTGAGCTGCCGCACTAGCAATTGCTAGTGGCGTGCTTGTTGACGAGGTGCTTACGACCCTCACTCCGCTGGTTGCAATTCATCCATTCGCTAGCCTACTCCTCCATCCGCCAGCTGAAGCAGAGCATTGCGGACTGTAGTAGTTTCATCCACCAAGTGAAGCGGTGCATTCGGCCCGCAGTAGATAATTTAGTTTTGCTCGTTTGTTATCCAAATCGTCTAAACCCCCCCTTTGTTTAACTAAAGAAATCTCTATAATTAGTTTTCTCGATGATAAAATCACTCACCCCAACCAGCGTTCCTTGAGATCGATATTTAGGGATTTACTCCCCCATTTTATATTACTTGTGCGACCGGTACACTTGTCGTCAGTGCATCAAGAGGCTAAGAAATAACTTCATTCATATTTAATGCCCCCTACTCATCTATATATAGTGAGAGGGGAAGGTTGTCAAAATATTACATTAATGCCGATCACCCGGGCTACAAGATACATGAGAATGTAATAGTGTGAGACACAAAATATTACATTAATGCCTCTCACTTGGGCTACACAATATGTGAGAAATATAATAAGACAAAAATGTGAAAATTAAGAATATAGGTGTGCGCCCAAGGCCACACGTCGTCAATCCCTTCATGGCCCCGTAATAGATGGTTACAAGGAGAATCCATGACCACACAAACTACGTGCGCACCCTACACCAAATCTATGCCTGGGTCGAGTTAGAGTATGAGAATTACTGGGTTGAATTGGATAATTTTAAATTAAAGTCCATTTTTACTAATTAGCATTTATGTCGTAACACTTTTAGGTTTTTATTTCATATGACAGTTCGTTACATGCTACATGTCACATTTCAGCTAATGTGGCCGTTGTTAAAGAAGAATCACACACACACACACAACAGGTATGAAATACAGGCAACGAGAAGGGAAGGTATCACGGTTTTAACTCTTGATTTTTCATTACTTAAACTGATGGTATTACATGGCTTTTATACTTGTACATAAGAACATTCTGGATACAATCGGAAATACATAAATGTGGAATATTCCAGAGAGAACACTCTAGATTTCTTATATCTAATTTGGGCTTTACAAGTGCTGATTTGGGCCTTGATTCATCTGGGCTTTTACACCCCCTCTAAATCTGTACGGGTAGCCATTTTATTTTTTGTTCTGAGCTCGACGAAACTGAGATCGACGAATCTGATCTGAGCTTGACGAATCTGAGCCGAACTCGACGAAACTGGGCTGAGTTTGATGAAACTGAGCTCGACGAATCTGATCTGAGCTCGATGAAACTGAGCTCGACGAATCTGAGCTGAGCTCGACGAATCTGAGCTCGATGAAACTGAGCTCGACGAATCATTAGGTCGCCTTCTAAATCGGTACTGTTAGCCATTTTTATTTTTGTTCTCAGCCCCACGAATCTCTCCCGCGGCAGTGGCTTTGTCATTAGGTCAGCGAGTTGGCGCTTCGTCGGGCAGAAATCGACTTCGACCATCTTCTTCTCCAAGAGTTCTCTTATGAAATGGTGTTTTATGTCTATGTGCTTGCTCCGGCTATGGTATACTGGGTTCTTTGAGAGAGCTATTGTGGAGTTGTTGTCACAGTGAAGTTTTACACCTCTTTTTCTTTCACCTTCTCCTTCTATCTCATTCTTTAGTCGAAGAAGCCAGATGGCTTCGCACGCAGCATTGTTGAGGGCCATATACTCTGCTTTGGTGGTCGATAATGCGACTGGCCGCTGTTTGCGAGAGCTCCATGAAATTGGACCTGATCCTGCAAAAAAGATGTATCCTCCGGTGCTTTTTCTGTCGTCGATGTCCCCTGCCCAATCAGAGTCGGTGAAGCCCTGAAGAGTGAAATTTGAGCTCTTTTGATAAAGAATTCCATAGTCTTTTGTGCCTTGTAGATAGCGGAGGATGCTCTTTGCTGCAGCGAGATGATGTCTTGAGGGATTGCTGATGAAGCGTGCCAATATATTCACAGAGTTCTCAATGTCTGGTCTCGAATTAGTGAGATAAATTAGGCTTCCAACAAGGCTTCTATACTTCTCTTTATCTGCTTCTTCTTCTTCTTCTATTCTGGCGGTGAACTTGTCGGTGGTTGACATTGGTGTTATTGCTGGGTTGCAATTTTCCATGTCAAATTTCTTCAGTAGCATCTTGGTGTAGTGTTCCTGGGAGATGAAGATGTTTCCATTGAACTGCTTGATCTGGAGTCCCAGAAAGAATTTCAGGGCACCAAGATCAGTCATTTCGTACTTCGTACTTATGATGATATTCCCCTCTTCTTCAATCTTGATGTAGAGAGTTGGCTCAACAGGACTTCGGATAAATCCTTCTTGCAGCATAAACGTGTCAATATTATGATTCCACGCCCTAGGGGCCTGTTTTAGGCCATAAAGAGTTTTAAGTAGCCGGTAGACTTTCTCTTCTTCTCCTTCTACCTCAAATCCTTGAGGCTGTATTACATAGACTTCTTCCATGAGCTCCCCATTAAGGAATGCAGATTTTACGTCAAGTTGGTATACCGGCCAGTTGTACTGTGCAGCTATAGCAAGGATTAACCGAATTGTGGTTAGCCTTGCAACGGGGGCAAACGTTTCATTGTAATCTTGACCAGGTCTTCGGGTGTACCCCTTTGCCACTAGCCGGGCTTTATATTTTATGATTTTACCTTCTTCATCTTGTTTTAGCTTAAAGACCCATTTGAGTCCTATTATGACTCTGTCTTTGGGTCTGGGAACAAGGATCCAGGTTTTATTTCTTGTGACGGCTGCAATTTCTTCAGTCATAGCATTTCTCCATTCTTTAATTTGTGTAGCTTCTTCAAATGATGCGGGTACACTTGATGCTATGAGAGCAAATTCGTCATTCAGGTATATGTCCTGTAATGATCGGAATCGTTGTGGTGATGATGACTCATGGTCTGAATCTGATAGTTCAGATTCTCCTCCTCCTGTGTTATCCTGGACGGGGCTTGGAGGAGTTCTTACTGTTGGAGAAGTGCTCAGCTCAACCGGTGACACAGGAGAATGAGGTGAGACATGTTCTGAACCCCAATTCCAAGCGTCTTCTTCATGAAAAATCACATCTCATGATATAATGAGTTTGTTATTTCTGGGCTCAAGAAGTCTATATCCCTTGGTTTGATCACTGTAGCCCAGAAGAATGCACTTTGTGCTAGTTTCTTCAAGCTTGTCTTGTCTTTCAGTGGTTTTATGTGCATAGGCTATGCATCCAAATACTCTCAAGTGAGAGATGGAGGGCTTCTGGTTGAACAATGCTTCATATGGGGTTAATTTGACAAGTGCTTTAGTGGGCGTTCTGTTAAGAACATATACGACTGTGGTAGTGGCTTCTCCCCAAAAAGACTTAGGTAGAGATTTCTGGATCAGCATTGCCCTCATCATCTCTACAATGTTTCGATTCCTTCTCTCAACAACACCATTCTGCTGTGGTGTAGCAGGTGCAGAGAGCTCCCTGTGGATTCCTGCTGCCTGGCAGAATGAGTTGAATTCTTTGGAGAGGAACTCTCCCCCTCTGTCACTTCTTAGAGCTTTAATGTGCCTTTCTAATTGGTTTTCAATTTGTGTTTTGAAAATGATGAAGTGCTGGAGGCTTTCTGATTTTTGTTCTAGGTGCATTATCCACATGTAACAGCTGAAATCATCAACAATTAACATGTAGTATCTTTTTCCTCCTAGAGATGACACTCGGGCAGGGCCCCAGAGGTCAATATGGAGAAGTTCCAGGTACTGTGTAGCCCTTCTTTGTGCTGTTTGTGGGAAGGGCATCCGGTGTGATTTGCTCCGGGCACAGGTATCACATTTTAATTGAGTTTTAGATAGACTCGGCAGTCCTTCTACAAGTTGATGTTGGTGCATGTGGTGGAGAGAGGGCAGGTTCAAGTGCCTTAATCTGTAATGCCAGATTTGGACTGTCCTGTTGTCTTGGGTGCAAGCAAGCACAGGGGATTTGTAGGGTGGAAAATCCAATGAGAAGATGTTGTTGGAGTTTAATTTTGCTGTCCCAATTAGAGAATTGGTTCCAGCTTGATATATTGAACAGGTGTTATGATTGAACACTACTATGTGCCCTCTCCTCATTAACTGCCCAACACTTAATAGGTTTTGTGTGAGGGAGGGGACAAAGTGTACCTCTTCAATTAATTTCTGAGCTCCATCTGTTGTGATGACTGCAGTTGTTCCTTTGCCTTCTATTATTATCTTCTTCCCATCTCCTATCATGACTTCTGATTTGCAGGTCTCATCCAGTGTGATGAAATAATCTCGATCATTCACCATGTGGCTTGAGCAGCCACTGTCGATGAACCAAAGATAAGAGGAGTCTTTGCTTTCTGGCCCTTTACAGGTGAACAGAAACTGGTCACTGCCGGCAGCTTCTGTGAATTTAGCCTGTTGTTTTTGCTTGAACCAGCAGTTCTTCTCAGAATGGTTCTGGACTTTGCAGGATTTGCATCTGAAATAGCAATCCTTGGTTTGGTGATTTTGCTTCTTACAGATTGTACATGAAGGACCTGATGCTGGAGTTGTGTCCTTCAGCTTGGAATAGACCTTCTCTTCAAGTTTTTCTTGTTTTTGATTTTTAAAAATTTTGTTGAAAGGGGGCCTCTTCCCTTTCTTATCTTTGAAGGTCATTTTGCTTTGAAAAACCTTTTCCAGGGGGTGCTGTCATGGAGAAGGAGATCTTCATGAGATTGGAGTGATCCCATTAACTCTGTGACAGACATTGCTTCAATATCATGGGCTTCCATGATAGCGGATACTGTGATTATAGGTCTTGGGCAAAGACCTTAGCACTTTCTCCACTATTTGAGTTTCTTCTAAGTCCCCCCCCCCCAAGACTTTTATTTGATTTGCTAGTCTGCTTAACTTAGCAAAGTATTCTTGTGATTTCTCTCCCTCATGCATCTTAATATCGTCGAACTGTCGTCGTAATGTTTGGAGTTTGATTTTAATTACCTTTTTTGTTCCCTTATACTCGTTCTTGAGCCTTTCCCAAGCTTCCTTTGAGGATTTGGACCCCATGATCCTTGGATAGATGACTGTTGATACTCCTTGCTGTATCAAGTGCAATGCAAGAACATCCTTCATCTTGTCTTCTTTCTTGGGTTTTGGTGCTGCACCATCAGTTCCTTTTCCCGTGGTGGGGACGCCGTCGTTTACAATCTCCCACAAGTCTTGTGAGATCAATAGAGTTTCCATTTTGTCACTCCATTGCTCATAGTATTCTCCATTGAACATGGGGATGGAAGGATGAGAGAAAACGGGCATAGTGGTAGATGATGAAGCCATGGGTTTGAGTATGTGGATCCACGGAGCTGAGTTGGATGATGATTCCCTAACGTCTCTGATACCACTGTTAGAGAAGAATCACACACACACACACAGCAGGTATGAAATACACGCAACGAGAAGGGAAGGTATTACGGTTTTAACTCTTGATTTTTCATTACTTAAACTGATGGTATTACATGGCTTTTATACTTGTACATAAGAACATTCTGGATACAATCGGAAATACATAAATGTGGAATATTCCAGAGAGAACACTCTAGATTTCTTATATCTAATTTGGGCTTTACAAGTGCAGATTTGGGCCTTGATTCATCTGGGCTTTTACAACCGTTCCACTACTATTCGGCTAATGTGACTTAATTGCGAGCCATTTTTTCAATATTACAGTACCATTACTGTAATACATGATATATTCATCCATCTGCTCAATATGCATAGGGGATCAGTCTCATCATGCAGATAGACATCGCCTCGCATTCTCCCTTCCTGCTCCCTTCACTTCTACTTTTGTTTTCTTTTGTTTTTAACTCCTTGCACAAGATATTTTGGCTGTTTGTGCAACCTTGGTGACCGAGCAACATCGAAGGGTGAGTGCATGTTGAGGCTCTGGTCGGAAGGGCGTTACAACTCTTTTAGGATAGAGGACTCCATTGTGCTTCACTTTGCAGTCTTGTTTCCTGTCTTACTCAATATACTAATCTATATTTTCATTCATTTTTATTTCGCAGTTGAATTTTCTGTCAGCACTTTGTTTAATCAATATACTTTTTATTCTCTTTACTAAATCTTCCACTCATAATACAGCAATTTAAAAAAGCTTTAATTACAATTAAAACAATTATATCATGAGAAAGGGTCGTAGTGAGCTTTCATACACAAGCTGCCTAATACCATCAGAACACGTTGTTGGGTATTCCATGAGAAATCTAAGATTTTAAATTAAGATCTTTTATGCATTAGATCATTGCATGATGCTTATGTTCAGCAGTTTTTAACTTGCCTACCGGGGAATCGAGCTACAAAGCCACTATAGAGACTGCACCTGCAGCTACCCCCTTGGATCGTCCTCTACGACCACCAATACTAGAACCTAAATTAGCACAGGTACCAGGTAATATAAAATCACTGTATAAACTGTTTTCTTAGAGCCTTGTCCCAAAACCTTTATGATGATTACCTAACATATCCAACAGGTAACAGCTAAAGAACATTGGGATGAACTTGATGGACGATACAATTTGGATAATATTGGAATTGAGCGCATCACCATGTCAACTCTTAAAAACTTCAAACTATAGGCTACCAAACTGATGAACCCCCAACTTCACCACTTAGATAAGCTCTTAGCCAAGATCAGAGCAGATGGGTCTACCATTTCTGAGAACCATATGGTCTCCTTGGTTGATGCCTTACCTGAATTCTAACATTAAGATCTATAATGACATGAAATAAACTCAATCTAAGATTATCTACTGTGAGTTTCAAAATGTCATCAGGATTCATGAACAAAGCCTGCTCCTAGCAAAAAACGGAAAGAATCAAGCTACTGTGAACCTTGTTGAAAATAAAATACATTTCAAACGCCAAGGGTAAGAACCATCCACACGAACAAGGGTAAGAATAGAGCTAACATTCTGTGAAGGAAGTGTGATTCTGTGAAGGAAGTGTGATTCTGTGAAGGAAGTGTGATTCTGGAAGATAAAGGTTGTTTGGGGCAGTTGTTGCTGATGAAGAAGTTGTGAGAAACCAGTGGTAAAAATAGAGCTGTCAGAAAATCAATGATGAAAAAGTTGCAGACTGTTTGGAGAATTTGCGTTTTTGTGCTGTTTAGAATGATGTTTTACGTTTACTTGCCCGAAAAGATTTTTTATTGGATATGGTTCATGATTTCATTCTACCATTTTGGCTTCTCTAAGAATAAAACAATTGAGTAGTAGTGTGTGCATTCATTTAAAGAGAACAAGGTGGTATTTAAGTGAAAGAATTGTTAAATTAATGCGAAAAATTTCGCAAATTTTGAAGGTTTTATAACATTGCAAAGAAACAAACAACCATGCACTATGGACAACAAAACAAAGACTGGTAAAAAAAATTTGAGTAATTAGGCTGTCTCGAGGTTGCTGGGGAGAACGTGAACCACCTCCTCCTGGAAGTACGTCCTTCGCCTGCTTCAGACGGCTAGGGAGTCGTTGCGAGGGTGGGAATAGAATAACGTAAAAAGGGGTTAGACGTCAAAACGATAGACAGGGAGAGGGAGAGAGAGAGAAATGGTATTTGTAGAGGGGAAAAGATCACACTATTTTTCCACCCATGTCTGGGAACTAGGAATTAGAGGTGCCATGGCGTTGCTGTAGCTTTCCTCGTCGCCTCACTGCTAAAAACATTTCTTGACGTTGGATGCTAAAGAGAGTAGAGAACTTACACGGCTGCTGAAGCAGCATGAAGGGCACGGGGATCTCTCTCGCAGGAATCGGGCAATGTCATCTGCAATTTTCCTTTTTAAAGCAAAAAATCAATTTTGGAAAGTTGAACGTGAGCCTAGCGAGAGCTTTCCGGAAGGACCTAAAACTCCATTTTGAGAATAGCTCCCGCAGCGGCACATACAAACATTTTTGAAATAGCATTTGCGGTGAGAATGAAGCTTTCTCAGCAACAAAAGCTGTCCCCAAACAAAGCCAAAAACAACTTTTATGCATTGTGATTTGTGACTTAGATAAAGAAATCTATATTGGCAAGGATAAGAAAAAAGGTATGTAAGATTGATTGTCTATTCGCTATATGGACTAAAAAAGCTCTTAAATAGTTGTATGAAATATTTGATGTTGTTGTCATACATTTTGGTGGTTTTGTAGTAAATGAATATGATAAATATTTGTGTGGAAAACATGTGGATAAAAAAATTGTTCTTCTATGCTTATATGTACATGACATTCTCATTTTTGGTACATCTCATCACATTATTAATAGTATTAAAATATTTTTCTTCTAGATTTGAAATGAAAGATTTAGTTGAAACTAATGTTGTCCTAAGAATGAAAGTAATTATATCTTATATTGATCAACCTAAATATGCTCAAATAAGAGTATCTTATTACATATTACAAACCAGACTAGACAAGACATTTCAAGTGCAGCACAAATACTTAGTACATACACTGGTAATTGGGTAATTTTCAACCTAATAGCACTTCTTGTCGGTCACTCAGTCGACCCAAATCCTTCTAACTGTTCCATTCACAACCTAACCCGCAATACATCTAAACCGCATTGCACTACAAAACACAAACATAACACAATTAAGTAATGTTCTTCATATTTTTACTCTCCACCATGCACCATCACAATCACATCTCAATCCTTATCGCAATCCAACATAAGACAGTGGAAACCGAAAATGTTATTACTGATGCCCTAAACCGGGCACTAACATACATATATATAGGACCACAACACGTGAAATATCACGTGATAAAACATAAGTGTGATAGCGGAAAAAGAAACATAAAGAACGATTAATGCGTATATTCAACTCTCCCCCTCAAGTTGGGAATATATATTGATCATTCCCAACTTGTCAGTGTTGTCCTTGAAGTTGTCACTGCATAGTCCCTTGGTAAAAACATCGGCAAGCTGATCAAACGAGTTCACAAAAGGAGTGCAGATATTCCCTTTGTCAAGGTGGTCTTTGATGAAATGTCTGTCAACTTCCACATGTTTGGTTCTGTCATGTTGTGCCGGATTGTGCGTAATACTGATGGCTGTCTTGTTGTCACAGTAGATAGTATCAGGTTTGTTCACCTGGAGACCCATATCTTGAAGAATAGTCTTCAACCACAATCCCTCACAAACTCCTTGCGCCATAGGCCTATATTCTGCTTCAGCACTTGAGCAAGCTACAACATTCTGTTTCTTGCTCTTCCATGATACAAGGTTGCCTCCCACAAATGAACAATACCCGGTGGTAGATTTTCTGTCATCTTGACTACCAGCCCAATCAGTATCTGTAAACACTTCAACCTCCAACGATTGATTAGCTTTGAACATAATCCCACGCCCTGGTGTCTTCTTGAGGTATCGTAACACCCTAAAAACAGCTTGCTGATGACGCATAGAAGGAGAGTGCATAAACCTGCTTAGGACGCCTACAACGTACGTAATATTAGGGCGAGTATGAGACAAATATATGAGCCTCCCAACTAATCGTTGGTATTTTGATGCATCCACTTTCTCCTCACTAGTATCCGCATCAATTTTATGATTAGCCTCAATTGGAGTATCCACTGGGGTACACCCAAGAATCCCAGTCTCCTCCAGAAGTTCAAGGGTATACTTCCTTTGGGAGATGAAGATCCCCCGTCGAGACCTCACCACTTCAATTCCCAAGAAGTATTTCAGCTTCCCCAGATCTTTGACTTCAAATTCCTTGCCCAGTTGTTTTTTCAGGTGACCAATCTCCTCCAAGTCATCTTCGGTAACGATGATATCATCCACATACACGATGAGAATAGAAACCTGCGCACCTTTTCTCTTGATAAAGAGAGTGTGATCAGCTTGACCTTGGGTGTATCCTAGCTGAATCATGGTCTTGTTAAACCGTCCAAACCACGCCCTCGGAGACTGTTTCAGGCCATACAAGGATTTCTGCAAACGACAGACCTTCCCATGGGATCCTTCGGTAGCAAATCCCGGGGGAATATTCATATAGACCTCCTCTTCCAGATCCCCATGCAAGAATGCATTCTTGACATCGAGCTGTTGTAGCTCCCATCCACAACTCGCAGCACAAGAGAGAAGTACTCGAATTGAGTTCATCTTAGCAACAGGAGCAAAGGTCTCTTGATAATCAATGCCTTGAGCTTGGGTATACCCCTGAGCCACCAGGCGAGCTTTGTACCGCTCCACCACACCATCTTGATTCTGTTTCACTGTGAAGACCCATCGGGACCCGACCGTTCGCTTCCCAGGAGGAAGACTAGTAAGCCGCCATGTTTCATTTTTTTTCAAGGCACGTAGTTCCTCCTCCATTGCCTGTTTCCACTCAGGTATCTGAACAGCCTCCTGCCATGTCTTAGGAATCATAATAGATGAAAGGGAGGAGATAAATACTTTGTGGGCCTGAGAGAGGTGAGTATAGCAAATGTAGTTGGCAATGGGGTGTTTGGTGCCACCCGGTTTACCTATAAGACGAGCAAGAGGAACATGGAGATCATCATCAGAATCTGGCGCGGAGACATTCACCGGCATTGGCGGAACATCTACAGTCTGCACTTGCTCAACAGCCTTGGGACGACGGGGGTATGTGTATATAGGTGGAGCGGGTGGAGCGGAGGTGGAAAGAACAGGAGCACTAGTCGGACCATTGGAAGGGGAAATATGAGGAGGGATAACCACCGGAAGAGGAGGGTTAACAATCGGAAGAGGAGAGTCGATGGCCTCGTTACTGTGACTACTTGTCTCCCCCTGACGAGGACCAAAGTACGACTCCCCCTCACGGAAAGTAACATCAACAGTGCAATAGTATCGACGAGTCGGAGGGGGATAACACCTATACCCTTTGGTGGTAGAAGAGTACCCAACGAAAACACATTGAATGGAACGCACATCCAGTTTATCACGATGCAGGGTATGAACGTGGACAAAACAGACGGAACCAAATATACGAGGAGCAATATGAGAGGTGTGGACGATGTGGGTCTTGGCGAGACGGGAGAGGGGTGTATCATAGGAGATAGAACGAGACGGAAGACGGTTGATGAGATGCGCAGCCGTGAGAACGGCATCACCCCAGTAGGATTTGGGAAGGTGCATAGCAAGAAGTAAAGACCGAGCCCCTCCAGCAAGTGCCTATTCTTCGGTTCGGCGACCCCATTTTGAGTGGAAGTGTGGACACATGTGGTTTGATGAATGATGCCATGATCGGCAAGATAGGCCTCAAACGCCCCCGATCATCATATTCTGCACCATTATCACTACGAAGCACACGAATTGTGCCACCAAATTATTGTGTCACCATCTTATGAAAGGACTGAAAACAAGAGAGCACATCACTTTTCTTTTTTAAGCAGATAAAGTCACGTAGTGCGGGAGTGACAATCAATAAACGTAACAAACCATTTATAGCCAGATACAGATAACACCGGGGATGGACCCCAAACATCAGAATGAATAACATCAAATGAGCATAAACTAGGAGCAGACAGATGACTAATACTTTGACGAACATGTTTAGATTGTTCACATGTGTCACAAGAAAAAGACTAAATTAAACGATGAAAGACAGGAAACAGTTTAGTAAGATATAAAGCAGAGGGGTGGCCAAGGCGCTGATGTCAGCGCCGGATGTCATGAAGAGTCGGAGATCTGGTGGATGAAAGAGCACTGGTAGAGGTCTGGTCCAGCAAGAACAGTCCGCCAACGTTCCTAACACTGCCAAGCGTCCGCCTCGTATCCAGATCCTAAAACACACAAACATCAGGGTAAAAAGTTACAGAGCAATTCAAAGAGGTAGTCAAGTGACTAATGTAAAGCAGATTGCGAGGAAAAGACGGGACATGCAAAACAGAGGATAGTGATAGGTCGGGAGAACAAGTGACAGCCCCTTTACCAGCAATGGCTGAGAGAGAGCCATTAGCAGCAATAACCTTATCACGCCCAGAAAGAGGAGTATAGGAGGTAAAACCTGAGGCAGAGCCAGTCATGTGGTCTGTTGCACCCGAGTCGATAATCCACTCGGAAAGGGAAGAGGATGCAGAATGAGCACTGGACAGACCGGAAGTAGCAACAACAGCATGAGAACCAGCAGGAGTAGAGTCTGTGTGGGAGCAGCAGATGACGGAAAGCTTCTAATTCAACCGCAGACAGGCCCTGGGAAGTGTCCTCTAGAACCTCAGTAGAGTGCGCAGAAGACTGAGAGCGATCACCAGAGTGACGGCCACCGCCACGGTACCCACCTCTACCACGATTACCAGAGCCCCGACCACCAGGGGCAAGGTGTGGGTGCAGACGAAAGCAAGAGTCTTTGGTATGGCCCTTCTTCCCACAATGACTACAAACAGGAGGAGATCCGCGAGACAGCCCAGCGAGCGCAGAGTGATCAGTAGGGGGCCAAGAGTGCGACGACGATTCTCATCACTGAGGAGTATGCTGAAGGCCTCCCGAAGAGAGGGGAGTGGCTCACGATGGAGGGCATGTAAGCGAACTGCGTCAAACTCCATGTTGAGCCCCATAAGGAAGACATGAACCCGGAATCGATCTTTATCCTTATGAAGAGTTACCGCATCAGCAGTGCAAGCCGCAGTAAATGTGTTGAAGAAATCCAACTCCTGATAGAGGCGCTCAAACTCAGAATAGTAGGCGGCAACCGTCATATTTCCTTGCTTCAGCTCTAGAACACAGCGAGTGAGCTCATACACTTGCATCGAACTGCCAGCCTGAGAGTAAGTATCATGGGCCCGTGTCCAAATATCATAAGCAGAGTCCAACAACATATAACTGCAATACACCTGAGGGGACATCGAGTGAAGTAACCACGAGACAACCAACGAATTGTCTGAATCCCATTTACTCCAAGAGGGATCGACACGGGGTGGCTCAACAGTGGTACCATCAATGAGTCCATATAACTGGTGACTGCGAATAGCATGTTGGGTTGCCCTGGACCATTCCAGATAATTTGTGCCATCCAAGGCAACAGTAGTAATCTTCAACGAGCCAGAGTGTCCATGACTCCGTGGAGGATCGCCAGAGGAACCAAAAAGAGAATCGGATCGAGGAGCAGGGGAGATGTCAGATTGATCATCCATCAGAGAGGACGCAGATCTCACATCAAATGAAAGCATATCCTACGGGTGTCCTTAGATCTCGACGCCGAAAGGAACACCGGAGGATGGGAGCACGGTGTCTCTGGCAGCCCCCATGGAGGACAAAACAGTCGGCCGGAGACACAAGGGGCGAAAGAAGAGAGGCACGGAACGGGAGGCGCGGGAGAAGCGAGAGGCGGCTGGAGCAGAGGAAGAAGACTAGGGCACAGAGGAAGGAGGTGACTAGGCCAGCGAGCGAGCCACGGGATCGACGGAGAGGGATCGCTGGATGGAGGCGACTAAGCCAGCGAGCGAGCGGAAGCGACTAAGCCAGCGAGCGGAAGCGACGGGATCGTCCGACGCCCGCGAGCAGGAGCGAGAACGACTGGGACGGGCGACGCCAGCGAGCGGGAGCGAGGATCGGCGGAATCACGACTTCGGCTCTGATACCAAGTGGAAACCGAAAATGTTATTACTGATGCCCTAAACCGGGCACTAACATACATATATATAGGACCACAACACGTGAAATATCACGTGATATAACATAAGTGTGATAGCGGAAAAAGTATCATAAAGAACGATTAATGTGTATATTCAACTAAGACCACATGTCTCTCTAAGATGAATTATTGGAATGTCGTCCACCATCAGATTCACTCTTCAATGTCCATATCATCTTCACCTTCGTCGAAAGAATCAAAAGATTATTGCTAGCGAGCAATTCCTAAAGCTAACATGCATCATATTCAAGTGTCTTTCTTATTTACTTAAAAGTAAAGTTTCTTATTGCTTATCATGCATTGATGTGTATGCACACCTTCGGTGGACATGTATACGCTTTCGGTCGACCTGCCACTCGACAGGAGGAGATCGAAACCCTGCTCCCGAGAGTGTCTTCCATTAGTTGTCTGCATTTCTAATGTAATATGTTGCATAGTACATTTTAGTAGATTAGGTGATATTATTTGTTCCCTCCCTATATAAAGAGGTGGGATAAGTCATAAGGTTTGGTTTTAGAAAGTCTTGTCACCTCTGTAAGAGAGGAGCTTTTAGAAGAACCAACCTACAAGAACGTAGCAGCGAGAATACCTTTCGAATTGTATCTCTTGATTCTCTAAATATAATTTTGAGTTCTATCAAATGGCCCTACTGATGAGTCCTCATCATATACACTTTTATGGACTCATCTGGGCCGTTTAGTTAGTCATTTCACTGCACTTTAGCCCTGTTTTAGTTCATATTTGATATCCCATGCTAGGTGCACCTTTTGGCCCATTTTGGTGTGATTTCATGTTGATTTTCATTAGTAGTTTTCATGCATTGTTCGGTGCCACTTTTAGTGGCCGGATTGGTGGTTGTACGCTAGAACAGGAGTCGTGCAGGTGTTTCCGGTGCAATTCTGCACAGGAACACTGCGCGCGATCACTGGTTCTATTGCGCACGACCACTGGTCGTGCGCCACTGATCGTGTGCACTTAACGCTTTTTCATAAGTTCTGTTTGGTGTAATGCGCACGATCATCAACTCCAGCGCGCACGACCACCGGTCGTGCGCCACTGCTCGTGCGCATTGACCATTAAATTTCTGAGTTCTGTTTCATCTATTGCGCACGACCACTGACGCTAGTGCGCACGACCACCGGTCGTGCGCCACTGGTCGTGCGAACATGTTATTTTGTAATTTCTGTCTTTGCAGGTTCTGTCCAGGCAGAGCGCACGATCACAGGATTCCAGTGCGCACGACCACTGGTCGTGCGCCACTGACCGTGCGCACTGTTTAATTCCAGCGCCTATAAAAGCCCTGCTCGCGATTTAGGTCGTCTCCCTCGCTTCCAGCCGCCGTTTTCCGCCCGATTCCGCCCAATTTCGCCCCTCCACCGTCGCCCACCATATAGAGGTGCTCCGGGCTTGCTCTTCACGCCTATCTTGAGCCGGAGTTTCCTCTCGGCCTCCTCCTTCATCCAAGAGCTCCAAAGGAAGACCTAGCCGCTATCTCCATCGAGCAAGAGGAAGTTGGCAACCTCCACCGGATCGTGACACGAAGAAGACGGGTCCATTGGAGAGTCGTGACAGCTCTCTCTACCCCGGACGTAGTTGCAGACCGAGCTTGGACGCGGATTGACAACCCGGCGATTCCAACCGTGAATCTACAACGAGCCTTCGGATTCGGTCGATTTCTTGCCTTATTCTTCTCTTATTGATGTTGATGTAGTTAGATCTAACATTATGATGAAGTGCATTTGATTATTAGCATTTATACTTGATTATGTCTATGTGATTTGAGTATTCTTGCTTATTATTTTGAGGTGTGCCTTGTGGTGTGGATTGTTGGTTGTCCGGTGCCGCACTAGCAATTGCTAGTGGCGTGCTTGTCGAAGAGGTGCTTGCGACCCTCATTCCGTTAGCCTACTCGTCCATCCGCCTACCGAAGCGTGGCATCGCGGCCCGTATTCCATCCCACCTAACGAAGCAGCGCGCTCAAGGCCTGCATAGTTCGATCCGTTTGCCTACTCGTCCAGCCGCCCTTTCGACGCAGCGCGCTCAAGGCCTGCCTAGTCTCCATCCCGCCAAGCGAAGCTTTGCATAGCGGCATTGCATAGGAGTAGTTGATAGCTTTTATTTTGTTTTCCAAAAGCCAACCCAACTCCTCCGCATTCCATCCAAGTTAAGGACTTCCATCTCAAGTCCTTCCTCGAAACCTAACTCCACCTTACTGTGTTCCTCAAGAGACCGACACTCGGGGATTTATTCCCAACATTTATTACTTGAACGATCGGTACACTGCCGTTTCGTGTCGCAGTCGAGCTACCGCCTATAGCGGTGTGTGAGATTTGCGCCATCAAGTTTTTGGCGCCGTTGCCGGGGAACACAGTCGTGTGAGTTTTCTGGAGAGGGAGAACCTGAGAGAAAAGCCCTTCCATTTGTAAATTGCATCCCTTATTTTATTTCTGTTCGTTTTATTCCTTCTTCTTGTTTTATATCAGGTTGCTTTAGTAATTTCTATTTGGTTTAGTATTTGCACAATAGCATTTTTATTTTGAATCGTTTTATCTTCGCACTATGTGGGCACATCTCAATTTCCGTTGCCGTTGGTGTGGAGCTACTTCCCACTCTAGTGTTGAATGCCCTACGGAGAATAGTAGGCATAATTCCTCTCGCCCAGCATATAGAGCATCGACTCCGTCTGATACTCCATATGGTGCGCGTAAGTCTTATGGCTACTCTGCTGAGCCATTACCGTCATACTTCTTTTCGGCTCCAGCTCCCGCCGTGCCAAAGAAGCCTGCTAGGCAGTGCCAGTTTTGTCGGAGCACAGATCACGCCCTGAAGGATTGTGCTGCTTTTCATCGCCAATTGGATGAGGATGACGAGCCGGATATTCGGATCGTCCCAACTCCTAGCTCTGGCGGCACACCTTCAACATCCGGCTATGTGTCTTTGTCACCTTCACATTTTGAAGGGTATGGCATGGATACGGTCACCGGATGTGCGGCTGATCTGGGCACCGACATTGCTGAGCCTATTCTCCCGGTGCATCCACCACCCCTAGTGGATTCGATTCTTTCCCCTATTGTGCATTCTACACTCGTCTCTGACGACATTGTCGATGATGTGTCGCAGGATGAGGTTGTTGATCTTAGTGTTGTGCCTATTCCTATGGAGGAGGACAACCTTCTAGGTGAAGAGGAGTTTTCCTCAACACCGGTGGAGGAAGTCCAAACCCTTAGCCTGGCCACCGTTGATCCCGCCGACTCTTGCAGCATTGATGACAATGCTAACATTATTTTACTTCCCCAACCTGATGGGAGTGAGACCGGGACCACTCCCCCGATTTTTGATTATTTATGTCATTCGTCTCTTTTATTTCCTGACCCCCCTTCTTCATCTGAGCCTGTGCAGGTTGAGTCTTCACAGGTACATCAGGAGGACTTGGAGCATGATGCTCAAGTCAATGATGAGTGTATCCTCATATGTGAGGAGGTTTATTCCTCCTCCGTTGAGGAAGCTCCACTCATTTCCTTTTCCTCCTGCTGCCTCCCTGGTGACGATACCTTGCTAGGCAAGGATGTGTTTTGTGAGATGAGTGAGGACCAGGCCTCCTCCTCTTCTTACTTTCTTTTCCCTCTACCTGTGTCAAGCAGGTATTATTTATATTCTGGTAGAGGCGTGACTGTTCTGTCTCCGTATCGGTACCCGCTACCGACACGCATATTAGAACAGTTACCTGTCCACTTTTCTTTTCATAGGCCCATTAGCTAGAACTGTACAAATGCTAAATAAGTCGTGCTGGGATGACAATAACCCCAGTAGTTATCTTCCTTTTCTGCTATTTTTATTTTTATCTAATCATGTTTAGTTAGTAGTATTTTCTTTTCAGTTTTCTATTTTCTTCTGTTTTTGCGGAGCTGACCCCCTGCAGGTATCTTTTCTGGATGACGGACGCTGCAGCTTAGTCCAGGTTTACACGCCAATCTTCTGGTGTGCTCATTTCTGAGCACTGGGTACTCTCTTTCCCTAGCATTATTCTGAATTTTATAGCTGCATTTTGCGCATATTGTTTAGTTTAAGTCTGGGGGGGGGAGTGTACCGAGTGTTCACTACACGTGTACACGTTTTTGCATATCAGAAGTGTATTTTTATTATTGCATACACCACAACACCCGCTTGAGCGCGTACTCATCTGTTTGTTCGCTCTGCTGTGAATTTAATTCTTCCGCTTATGTGGGAAAGTCTAGGTGATGGTTTAGGATTATGTAGCAGAGTAAAATGTTGACTCTAGTAGTGCTGCTAGTCGAGTGCTCGGTTGCATAGAAATTTGTGTAGATTAGATTTCTTTTTATGCTATGGTTTTATATTTTTCTTATTAGTGTAAATGTTGTTTACTCTACTCAAATGGTGAATCCGGTGTGAATCAAACGGTAGCATAGGGATGTGTGTAAACGATCGCTAGATTCGTATTGCTTGAGTCGGGAGAAAGGAGAATCTTTCTCGGTGGCTAGAACTTGCCCCAAGCGATTCTTGAAGCATGGGTATACGGTTAGTCAATTGCGTGAATGTGATATAGGCCATCATTTTGGCCCGGTTGAGCTTTTGTGCCTATCCCTACCGCTTTATCCTCGCTAGCCCAGTTGTGCCTACCCGTTCTTTGATTCAGCCCCACTTTCATTTCACCAAAGCCTAAATGCCAATCCTAGTCGCACCCCCAAATATGAGCTGTAGCTGTTTATTACTTTCATGAGTTGGGTTGTTGATGTGATATTATATTTGTGAAGATGTGGATGTGTCCTATTGTTTATTTGCTGAATATGATAAGAAAAGAAAAAAAAATGAAATGTGAAAAAGAAGTTAAAAAGAAAGGAAAGAGAAGGAGTGTTTAATTGAAAATCTTTATGTATAGATTTCTGTTTGGGAGTAGGCGGTGCACGCACCCATGTTGTTAAGTTCAAGTCTGGGGGTGTTGTGTACCCGCGTGTTTGTGTGGCGAATGAGGATTGTATCCTGCATTTGCTCATTTGGGTTTAGTATTTGAACCATCGTCTTTATCATTGTATACCTCACCTAAACCCAAGCCCCATTTAAAACCTAAAGTCCTATTGATTCACGTATTTGAGTCAAACCAGTGCCGTGGAGAGAATGTGACCGGGCAAGCTTATGGTCATCGACACTGATGGATTTCAGTGGAGTTTGTCCCGTACCCCGATCTTGAGCAATGCTCGTCTCAGCGCTTAGTTTACTTTCTCCGTATGCATGACCGACTGATTCACCGTTGTTCACCATTTTGAGTAGTTGTAATATGCTTTTACTCTTTTAGAAATTTATAAACTGTTTGTATAATCAGTAGTCTTTTCTACTAATTTTCTTATGCACATGAGCATGCGACTTCGCATGGTACTCTGCATTGTAATGTTAAGACATCTACTGTTCTTTCCTAGTTCGCTTAGAATTTGTTTGCTCGGGACGCGCAAACAGTTAAGTCTGGGGGTGCCTACCAGCCTGTCTCTTAGTCACCCAAATGTTGAGATCCAGCCCCACCATCAAAACGTTAGCTTCAATCTTTAGGGTTTTCTTTTTTCGAAACCATTTGTTTATGTCGGCTTCACTAACAAAACACGCAACAACACCGCGTCAACACAAAATGCTTAGCCGACAGACGCCATCATTTACTTGATGACTCATCTGCACACAACAAATCCTAAGGACGGTGAATGTCGCTTGTCAACACCCATCAGACGACGTTTCCCTCGTCGACAGTTATGCTCGCCTCCGCTTGATCACTCCAGTTTGCACTCACTTTTGAAAGCCATCGGCCTCCTACTTCAGCACAATAGTTGATGGACTCTCCGCAAGCCACAACCACCCATGATCAGTATGCCCACCATCGCCAAAAAACCCCAGGGCTGCCAACTAGGTTTCATTGTATGAGCTCCACAATCAGACCTTCTGCATCGTCAATTCCTTTGGTGCATGTATGTAGCCCGCTCCAAGACGCCCGTTACAAAGAACTAGCCCTCATGGTGGCCCCCCTCTCTGGCCGCATGGACCGGGTCGAAACTACCTTGTCAGACCTCCATCTCATTATTCACACCCTCCACCTTGGTTATACAGCTCCATCGCCGACAACGCCAACGACTCTTATTCCGATATCCATCAAAGTACCGCCTTCCAGTGGTACGATCTATCGAGCCACCTTCCAGTTAGCCAACGTCAATGTTGTACCTCCTTTGGGTGGAATGGTCATGTTGAGCAATTCTTTGAATTGAGGGGCACCATTAGAGTCAGAAGGTCCCACTTTCTACCATCAAACATGTAGCCTCGCCATTGGCTACGTTGGATTCGTTGAACCAACCCATCCTTAACTTGGGCACTCTTCAAGGAGGAGCTTATTTGTCCATATGATAATCGTCACACAACCAACACTTCTAGCAATTGAAGACGGTCCGCTAAGTTGAATCATTCAACGCTTACAACCATAATTTCATTGAGGTCTCCACACATGTTCCAGGTATCTCAGTCGAGTACTACAAGCTATTTTCTCACCAGGTTACAAAGACACATCCGGATACGCATTCACATCCACAATCTAAACACTCTTCCTCGAGCATTGGAGCAAGTCCATGCTCGAGGGATTACTCAAGAGTGAGATATTATAAGAAGATAAGTTTTAACTCTGGAAACATTTTCTCAAAATTAAGCCCCCCTCTTGTGGTGATGTATCATTCAGTACAACAAGGATTAACCAAGCGTGTGATATTGATATCGTTGAAGGGAATAAGGCTTAAGCCCATATGATTTTCCACCGGTAATGGATACCCAACATATGTAATTAAAGATCCCATAAAGTTCAATGGGTTAGATACTAACATGACCAAGTGGGAAGCCCTAACTTGAGTTCCTTAGAACTCACTCTCCCCATTCCTATGGTCAAGTGCTCATTGTGATGCATAGAATAAGCATATACACGTTAATGGTTGCCAAATACATATTTCTTTGCAAGGTATTATATCACGAAGTATCTTTTGAAGCAACACTACATAGAGGCCGTCGCAAGGGTGCATCGCCAAGGTTTCCACGGAATCAGCACCGTGGAGAGATTGCAAGAACCCGAAAATCTATTCAAACTCAATAATAGTTCCCCAGACGTCAACTCCTGTAAAGAAAACAATCGTCCAACCTTCCATCATTTCTAATGCCTAAATCTCTAAATGTTCTTAATTATCCTACTCGCCCAATCCCTACTCCGGGAAAAACATTAACCCCAAGCTTCACACCCCATCCATACATCCCCGTCCAACAATTTACAATCAACCTTCACCCGTTCAACTCGTACAGAGAACCTCCAGCACCCTGTTTCTCATTGTTCTGCAAGCCAACTCAGCCACTGCTCCTCCAAAACCTACCTATAACGGATCAGACCCCCTCCAGCCCCCTCAAGACAATTAACCATCTTACCATCTGAGACCTAGAAATCTGAACAATTCTGACTCAGACCTGTTGTGCAGTCCCAGAATTTAGTAATGATTCACCTCTCAGGCTCCTGATACTTGTGCAAGTTCATATTTTGAAGCTAATATCACACCATATTGTTTATTTGATGAAAACATATGATTGTGGATTATTATTTAGTACACAATTAGCCATGAATTGTTCTTTTTAAGTGATCTAGTCGCTTTTTATTTAATTGAAACACCAATAACCTTAATTCTACCTGAAATTGTTAGTTCTTCTAGCGTTCTAACTTGATTGTCAATGGTTGTGGACACAATTAAAATATCAGAAATTATTGTGAATGTTCGTCGGATAATTATTGTTCATTGCATCATTATTAGGTTCCTCCTATACTCATCTTCTTGCATTACTCCGCTTCTGCCGGGGAGCGAGCAACCACAACCTACTTTTTACTGCGCCAGGTAACCAAGTTCTCACCAAAATATGTGCAGTAACCACTCGTTGACCGACGATCATCAAGGGACCCAGCATAATCAGGATCGCAGTATGCAATGAGAGAAAGAAAAGTGGAACTCTTGTACATCAGTCCTTGTCTCGGAGCATTCTTCAAATATCTAAAAATACGCTAGACCGTCTGAAGGTGGGAGATCCGGGGAACATTCATGAAGCGAATGACCACACCGACCGCAAATGATATATCGGGTCGTCTAACAGTAAGATAGATTAGCTTGCCAACGAGGTGACGATAATACTCCGAATTAGGGAGGAGTTGATCAGAGTCCGAAACATGAGCACGGAGCTGGTGATTTGCATCCATAGGTGTATCCACGGGCTTACACCCAGAGTAGCATGCATTGTGACATAGATCGATGTATTATTTCCGCTGAGAAAGGACAAGACCATCAGGCCGTCAGGTGATGAGTCCCATTTATATATATATTCTTGGACTCATTTGGGCGGTTATTCTAGTGTTTGCACCACATTTTAGGCACATTTCCATTCATATGTACTATTCCATGCTAGGTGCACTGTTAAGCCCGTTTCGTGTGCAATTGCATTCCTTGTTGTTGGGGGTAAGCACATTGTGCTCCCCTTCCCTTCTTTTATGTATTTTTGTGTTGGATGTGTATTCCCAGCTAGTATATCTTGTTTGCAGGTGACCTGATTGCCCCGTTTTCCCATAAGTAATTTCTGTGCATATCGCACGGTCGTGCGTTTTCCTTGACGCACGGTCTGTGCGGTCGTGCGTTTGTGTCTGGGGCAGAAAACGGAGCATCGGAGTTTACTCGTGCGTTTTGACGCACGGGCGGATTCGCCCGTGTGTGAACAAAACGCACGGTCGACCTGTGTCTTGCTGATTTCAGAGCATCGGAGTTTACCCGTGCGTCCTAACGCACGGGCGGCGTTGGTCGTGCGTGAACAAATCGCACGGGCGGCGCAGCGTCTTCTCCAAGCCTTATCTCTTCCGTTAATATCGCACGGACTGCGCACGATCGTGCGTTCGACCGTGCGTGACCAATTTTCAGCCTGTTTCTTATAAAAGCTGCAGGAATCGAGGCAGAGAAAAGGACGAGAAGGGGACGACCAGGACGACCAGGGCACGAGCTGGAGCGATTCTGAGGGCGGGAAAACTCTTCCTTCCCGCTGCTCTTGAGTGGTGAAGGCTTCTCCTTCATCTCCTCCACCATCAAGGCCATTTCCGGTGACTTTCCACCTCCATCCTTCCATCGAGGAGCACTAGGAAGCTTCATCCACCATTAGGTCAAGCATTCCTCGCCAAGGAGACCAAGGAAGCGATGAAGATCGTAGGAGCGGTGACAGCCTCCTTCGAGCCAAGCTCACCATCTGAGGGCCGAGTCCGGAGAGAGCCTGACAACCTCTCATTCCGGCCGTGAACCCAAGACGTGATTTCTTCGTTGTGGTCCTCTCTAACCTTTGTTGCTTGAACTCGTTTGCAGTTGCTTTATGAATGCGTGTTAAGTAGATCTTATGGATTACTGTTTGTTTTCATATGCAATGTTATTGTGGTGGCATGAATATCCCCTTTGTTTCTTGCTATTTTCTGTGTTACGTTGTGGTTGAAGCCGCTAGCAAAAGCTAGCGGTGATGTTTTGAGAAGAGGTGTGTGCGACCCTCAACCGTCATAGTGATATTCCGCCCACGCGCCTTCCGAAGCACGGCATCGCGGCCGTTGCACCCATCTCGCCGTGCGAAGCGGAGTTTAGACCCGCATCTTTCTTCATTCTGCAATAGCATAGGAAACCAAATCAAAACCCCCATCGTTACTATTTTATCCTTTGAACTGATTTCCTGCGAGAGCAGATCGTACTACCCAACTTGCGGTCCTTGAGAGATCGATATTCGGGGAGTTCCTCCCTATTTTATTACTTGACAACGACCGGTGCACTGCCGTCGTATCGCATTTCGTGCCTGCTAATTAGCAGTGCCGAAATAGCGCATCATCAGGCTACCTCAATCCCCAAGAAGTATCGAAGTCGTCCCAAGTCTTTAGTTTGAAAATAAGAGGCTAGGTGTTTCTTGATTTGATTAATGTCAAGAAGATCATCACCCGTGACAAGAATATCATTAGCATAGACCAAAAGAATCACAGTGTGTGATGGACGCCGACGAATAAACAGGGAAGTCCGCCGAGCTTCAGGTGAAGCCAAAATCACGAACCACCTGACTAAGTTTATCAAACCATGCCCGTGGAGACTGTTTGAGGCCATAAAGTGATGTCTTCAGATGGCAGACTAGGGACTCCCCTGTGGTTGCATAACCAGGAGGTTATTGCATGTACATAGTCTACACAAGATCACCGTTAAGAAATGTGTTTTGATGTCAAGTTGATGCAGCGACCAATGACGATGGACGGGAAGAGAGATTAAGACCCGGATATTGAGCTTTGCAACAGGAGAAAATGTATCCTCATAATCAAGGCCGTGTTGTTGAATAAAATCTCTGGCAACAAGACGGGATTTGAGGTGGTCAATCGTCCTATCAGAATGATGCTTCCCGGCGAAGACCCACTTACAACTAACCGTTAAATGATTAAAAGGAAGGGGAACAAGGTCCCAAGTATGGTTGGCCCAAAGCGCAGCCATTTCCTCATCCATTGCTACCCGCCACCTTGGACGTTGAAGAGCTTCCTGCACATAAGAGGGAGTGGAAATAGAGGAAAAGAAGTAACAAACCTGTGCTCATTAGAGGAGAGACGGTGCAAGGAAACATAATTAGAGAGAGGATGCGTTGTGGAGGACGTGGTCGAATCAGCAGTCCGCGAAGCATCAGTAGTAGACGGGGGCTGTCGCAGGGCACCAGATTGAGGAGGGCGGTGAGAGTAGACACGAAGAGGAGGGGCTGAGGTAGGTGGTGGTGTCAGTAGTAAATGTGGTAGAGAAGAGTGGATAGGAACAAGAGGACGTGGTAGAGAAGGAGGTGGCGTAGGCGAGGTGGATGATTGATGGAAAGACTGATTCTCCATGAGAGTCACATCAGCAGACGTAATCATCTTTCGAGTGGAGGGAGAGTAGCAGACATGCCCCTTCTGCGTGCGTGAATACCTAACGAACATGTATCGAGTAGCTCGAGATGCTAGCTTGTCGACGGGAGACCCGGATGGTGGACAGAACAGACACAACCGAAGACCCGGGGGGTCAAAGGGAAGGGACGTCAGTCAGGAAATAAGATAGAGAAGGGTGTTGCAAAGTTGAAAACGAACGAGGGCATACGATTGATGAGATAACAAGCAGTAGAGACAGCAAAATGTCAATAAGTAGTGGGGACCTGCATCTGGAATAGTAGAGACCGAGCAACTTCGAGAAGATGGGGGTTATTCCGCTCAACAATGTCATTCTGTTGCGGTGTATACGCACACGAGGTTTGGTAGATGATGCCCAATAGGGTGCAAGTTTCCTGAAATGCATGCCGATGTATTCATGCACATTACCAGTGTGAAGTATTTTGATGATGCAGGAAAATTGCGTTTGTGTTTCAGCAGCAAAGGAGCAAAAAAGGGACAAAAGCTCAGAGATATCGTGCATCAGGTACAACCAAGTCATGCGTGAATAATCATCAATAAACGTAAGAAAGTAACGATATCCAGATATATTAGTTGTTTTGTAGAGACCCAGATGTTATAATGCACTAAATCAAAAGGAGCAGTGCTCCGAGTACAATGAGGAGGGAAAATAGATCGATGTTGTATATACATGATTTGCAATCAAAATAAGAAAAGAAAAATCTGGAAGAGCCTTTTGGAGGATCGGAAGAGGAGTATGGCCAACACGTTGGTGCCAATCAACAAAGTTGATGGAGGATAGAACAGATATAGGGAGATCCAACATGTAGAGCCCATTTGAAAGATGCCCTTTACCAATGATATTCCGTGTCTGCCGATCCCGCATAACAAAAACAGAAGAGGAAAAAGTGATTAAACAGTCATGATCATGAGTGAGACGACTAACAGAAGCAGATTAAAGTGAGATCCATAAACATGAAGAACAGAGCGAAGAGACATAGAGGGGTTAGTAACACATCGCCAAAGTCGGCAACGGGAGTGGTGTTGTCATTAGCCACCGTAATGAACTTTGGACACGGACAGTCGAAGTACCAAGAGGGCATCTGCGGAGTGATGTGGTTTGTGGCACCCGAGTCCACAATCCAAAAGGGACTATGAGACAAACATGAGATACCTTCATTGGAGACGGAGGCAACAGAGCTGGAGGGGAGGTAGATCATCCCGCGAAGAAGCTGGAGTTCCTCGCGTAAGGTGTCAATGTCGGAGCGGAAGGTGGAAGAACCATCAATAGCAGGGGAGGCATGCGGCAGAGAGGGAGCTTGCAGCGGAGGAAAACCATGTTTCAGAAAACAAGTCGCCTCAGTATGATTTGCCTGGCCACAATAAGTTCAAAGGCGAGAGGGCTGGCCCTTAGAGCGATTGAGACTATCTCTTCCACCACCCCGAGAACCAGAACGACCTCCATGAGCAGGAGAGGGTAGAGGCCTGTTGTCAGAACCACAATGTAGGAGAACTGGACAAGAGGGCACCGGAAGATCAGGTGGAGACGTCACCTTTAACAGCATAGAACAAACATCGGACGGTGAGGGAATAGTGGGGAGGAAAGGATATGTGCCCGAACACTGTGGAGATGAGGAGGGACCCAAGCGATCATCAAGGCAATACCGACAACTTTCTGAGTCCGTTGAGCGGCAAAATCAAGCGTTGGGGTTGGTGTTGAATCCAAGCCTCGACAAGAGTCTTGGATTGAGCAACATAAGATATGTGGCCCCCATCCGCTCTCGGTTTGACGTGTTAAAGGGCCATGAAAATATCAAATAAGTGTTGGAGACTATCCTTTCCAGAATAGAGAGAGTGGAGTTCATCCCGTATTGCTTTAGCGTGTCCATGGACAATGAACCGTATCAGATGGCTCTTTAACATCAGGCAGAGGGGCTGGAGCAAGAGCAGGAAGGTTAAGGAAGCGGAACAAGCACTTGTTCCCATTGTCTCAAGAGTAGGCTAGGGGGGAGCACAGGCGGGCAGTAGCAACAGGAGGAGGCGTGACCTCAAAGAGGAGTCCTCTCAAGCCTCAAAGAGTAGTCCTGGCGGATAGCAGCAGCAGGGGGGTTGCGATCTCAAAGAGGAGCCCGCCTAAGGGAACCAAAGAGGACAACAGAGGGCTCGGGGCGGCGTCAAAGAGGAGTCCGGCCATGCCTCAAAGAGGAGTATGGATGGACAATAGCAGCAAGGGGGTTTGCGGCCTCAAAGATGAGGTCGACCAAAGTCCGGAGGCCACAGAAGGTATGGGAGCCCACCCAAATGTTAACAGAGGTGACCGCGCAGGAGAAGTATGGGTGGACGCGAGAGGACAGAGATTAGCGGCGGCCAGTCGGGTTGAAGTCGCCTGATAGAGGAAATGGCGTCCACTCGCAAGGAGGTCGTGCAAGCATAGAATTGCGAGAGAAAGAAGGTTGGAGCAGCGAACAGTTAATGGTGGGGAGAGGGGGGCGTTCTCTCAAAGGGAGTCTCCGCGAAGAGGGGAGCACATGCGGGAGGTTGGAACGGTTAGCATAGAAACGGAGGGTCCCGACAGGCGACACAAATGATTATAAAACAAGGACGGGGTGGGGGTGGGGGTGTCCAAGCCGAATGGCACGAGAAGCAGGAAGGAGTGGTAGAATGCCCAGGCGGATGCAACAAGATGTCTGCAACAATGGACGGGGCGGTCTCAAGAGGGAGTCCGCGCACTGGTGGGTTCAGAGAAAAGAAAAAAATTTGGAATTAACCTAGTTCTGATACCATGTACGAAATGAGAGAAAAATGATTTAAAATATATTGTATTATTAAAGAATATATGTGCAAAGATACTTCTTATATACAGAGAAAGTGAAGGAGCTAAGAATCAAACCAAGACGTGTGACTAAAGGAGCCTAAGGAGGATGGACCCAATGGGCCATAATATATGGGCTAAATACAATGTAAAAGAGTAAGTCTTCTTATGTAATCTTCAATAGTTAACTTTATCCACAAGATATTTTGGGTGTCCATGCAACTTCGGTGGTCGAACAACATCGAAGTAAGAGAATGAGCTGAGTATCGGACCTTCGAAGGGTAAGAGTCCATTGATATTCTTGTCGAAAGAGTTGCACAGCCCTTTAAGGACATCAACCTTCCTTGTGTTTCACCTCACAAACTTATTTCACGTTTTTATTGATTATACTAATCAATATTTTCATTTGTTTTTATTTCATTGTTGATTTTTTTTGGTCAGCCATCGTATGACATTACTTTTTTAAAATATTTGAATTCCTGATTTAGATGAATAGGGTTAATTGCCCTTAGATGAAACAAGAAAAATGATTACCCATTTCTTCAAACTATAGAAGTAGAAATCAGAAATTTAGAACAGAGAAAGTTATCCAAGTGCTTTCAGATCTACCTGAACAAGGTCGGCCATCTCAGAACCCATTCTATCATATTTCTGGGCAATGGACATGACAAGACGAACATTGCTCATTGCAAGTTTCTCCCTAGCTAAAGAACATTCCATCAGTTTTGAACGTAAGTTTGCACAAGGCATCTTCAATAATGAGGCGAGTTGCTTATCAGATGGTTCAAAACCCAACCTTTCCTTTAACCTGAAATGAAAACATTAGAAGGAAAGCTTACCGTAACAAGTAATTACATCAATCAATTGATGAAGCAGAAGAGAGTATTAACATATAAAGATGGCACAACTACTGGATTAACTTCATATGCATTTCCATTACTATTTTAACCAGAATTTCTTTGAGGGTCAACTCGTTTGGACGGAATTAAGGCTTCAGAATTGATATTGTAAATCCAATTTCAATTAAAATGACCGCCAATTCTATTTCCAAATCCCAAATTCTATCCAAACAAACGGACCCTAAAAGAACATGTCACTTTGTTTAACTAATTTGTTGGAGCCAATAGACTCATATGATGATGATCCCTAGATGAAGAACATTCACCATAGATCAGAAAACTCGCATATAAATTTCATATAAATCAGAGATCATTTGGGTCTCCAATTGGGAACAGTGAACGCGTTAGGTTAAAAACAGTGAACATGCAATGTTAACCAATTGATTCGATGACTCTAATGAGCCCAATCGATGATGACCCCTTGATGAAAAGCACTCTCATTTGACTAGAGAATATACATGATAGAATTCATTAAACTTAGAAATCATGACCACAGACATTGTGTTAGACTACATGCAATCATCGTTGATGATATGACATTTATACATTAGTTGTGTTTGTTGGAGTTATCGCATTTAGATAAATATTGTATTTCAGTCTATGTATTAGAGTCTTTAGGTATGTGTGTGTATTTAGTCTCACATGTGCTATCAATGTTGTGAGTCTTTGTCCTTTAAATATGTTAAGAACGAAGAAGGAAGAGAGAAAAATAAGCGGCAACAAGAAGGGAGAGACTAGAGTTAGGAGGAAGGAGGAGGAGAATACCGTTTAAGAGAATAATCTTGCATGCCTCCAAAAGAGCGGGGTCCGGGGTATTAATACCCGGACCCAGGGCCGGCCAACCAAGGGGGCCGGCCGGCCCACAATGGGGGGCTGAACCGGGTGCGGTTCAGCCCCCCTGGGCCGAACATTAAGAGGAGGGGGCTGAACCCACTGGTTCAGCCCCGTTGTCGCCCTCGTTACACCGTTGCCGCCGCATGTACTGCCTTCCAAATAGCCGAGCCTCGTCCGGGGGCGTAACATTCCCTTCCCCATCAAGAACCAGCTTGTCCCCAAGGTGATAATCAGGGTAAAGCTCCCGAAACTCCAGCAAATCCACCCAAGTGTTGTGCTCTGTGGGTAGATCCTTCCATTTCACCAACAGCTCAGGACAGTATGCCGTGCCAGGGCGCTTCCACTTGATCAACAGTATGTCCTCAGGAATCGGGCGCAGCTCGCCCCCACTAGTAGCCTCTGGCAAGAAAGGAGTTACCTGAACCGTATCGCCAAGCTTCCGCTTCAACAAGGAGACATGAAAGGTGGGATGGATCCGGGAGCCGGCGGGCAACTCCAATGTATAAGCAACTGGCCCAACCCGCCTGATGACCCGAAATGGACCATAGTAGCGAGGTGCCAGCTTCTGGTTCGTCCGTTGTGCAACGGACAATTGCCGATAAGGGCGGAGTTTGAGGAAAACCTCATCCCCCACCTGAAATTCTCGCTCAGCCCGATGCTTATCTGCTTGTGCCTTCATACGATCCTGTGCAGCACGGAGATTCTCGCGCAAGGTCGCGAGGGTGCGGTCACGGTCACGGAGTGCTCGATCAACTGCTGCCACTGCTGTACTACCGGGCTAATAACTGCTCAAAGACGGAGGTCGCCTGCCATACACGACCTCAAAAGGAGTGAGCTTGCTAGCCGAGTGATACGAAGTGTTGAAGCAATATTCCGCCCAATGCAACAAACTCGTCCATATCCTCGGCTCATCCATAACAAAGCACCGAAGGTATGTCTCCACGCCGCGATTCAAGACCTCTGTCTGTCCATCAGTCTGCGGATGGTGAGCCGTGCTAAAACGTAAGGAGGTCCCCTGTAAACGAAAGAGCTCCTTCCAAAAATTGCCAACAAAAGTAGGATCACGATCCGAAACGATCGCCCGCGGAACTCCATGTAAGCGAACAATCTCCCGAACAAACAAAGCCGCCACAGACTCGCCGGTGTATGGGTGACTCAGTGCGAGGAAGTGCCCGTATTTGGACAACTTATCAACCACCACCAGAATGACTGTTTTGCCCTTTGACCGAGGCAACCCGTCAATGAAGTCCAGAGAAACCGTGTCCCAAATTTGGTGCGGAATCTCCAGAGGTGTAAGTAGCCCGGCTGGAGAAGTAGTCTCATATTTCTGCCTCTGACAAACATCACACTGTTGCACAAATATCTAAATGTCGCGGCGCATCCCCTTCCAAAATACATTTGCTCGTGCTCGCTGAAGAGTGCGAAGAACACCAGCGTGACCACCCGTCGGCGAAGAATGGAACTCATGCATCATCACGGTCCGCCAAACTGACTGGGCCGGGATGACCACGCGGCCCTTGTAATATAGCCTGTCATTTTGTAAATGATAACCTGGGATTGTCTCCCGAGCCTGCCGCAAAGCCTCCACAATAGCCTGTAACTCAGGGTCGCGATGCACCTCCTCTTGGATTTCATCCAATGAATCCAGCTGTGGCGTAGAAACATGGGCCAAGGCGGCCTCGGGCAAGCGGGATAATGTGTCAGCCACCCGATTATCCTTCCCTGGTCGATACACAATCTCGTAATCATATCCCAACAGCTTGGTGACCCATTTCTGTTGGAGAGGAGAAGAAACGCGCTGCTCTAAGAAATGCTTCAGGCTTTGATGGTCTGTTCGAATTTTAAAATGACGTCCCAGCAGGTAGGGGCGCCAGAGAGCCACATCATGAATAACCGCCAACATCTCCTTTTCATAGACCGACAGTCCCAATGTCCTCGGAGCCATAGCCTTGCTGTAAAAGGCAATCGGCCGACCGTCCTGCATCAACACTGCTCCCAACCCCACTCCGGAGCCTCCAGCCCCTATTCCGGCACCGCCGGTGTTGGATCTCCCCTGGCCGAACCCTTCTAGGCCAGGACCAGCCCTTCCCAAGCCACTGACGCCTGTTCCGGCCAACCCCAGGCCGCCGGCTCCAACCCCAGGCGCCCCGCCCCCGTAGCGGCCCAGATCGGCCGCTCCCGTGCAAAATCCCGCCGCACCCAGGCCGCCTATAGCCAGCCGGCCATGACTGCCGCCAATGCCGAAGCCTCCGCCGCCGTATCCGCTGGTTCCGACTCCCCCGATCCCGCCGACGCCAAGGCCCGCCGAATCTCGCGATCCGCTTGCGTCGTTCCTGTGCGAATCGGGCTTGGATCCGGAATATCCGCCTGGGTCCTCTTCCGGCACCGCCTTCCCCTTCAAATTTTGCGCCAATAACGCCATAATTTCGTCAAGGCGACCATCCATTCGTTCTTCTAACCTTTGAGTGGACGATTTCACGTTTTCTTCGATGGCGGCCACCGAATCGGTCAACCCCACCAAGTTCTCCTCTAGGTTTTCCAAACGACCGTTCTCTTCTTGCAAGCGCGTAGACACCATGATGGAGGAAGGAATCCTCTGATACCAATTGTTAAGAACGAAGAAGAAGGAAGAGAGAAAAATAAGCGGCTACAAGAAGGGAGAGACTAGGGTTAGGAGGAAGGAGGAGAATACCGTTTAAGAGAATAATCTTGCATGCCTCCAAAAGAGGGGGGTCCGGGGTATTAATACCCGGACCCAGGGCCGGCCAACCAAGGGGGCCGGCCGGCTCACAATGGGGGCTGAACCGGGTGCGGTTCAGCCCCCCTGGGCCGAATATTAAGAGGAGGGGGCTGAACCCACTAGTTCAGCCCCATTGTCGCCCTCGTTACACCGTTGCCGCCGCATGTACTGCCTTTCAAATAGCCGAGCCTCGTCCGGGGGCGTAACAAAATACCCCTTTAAGGGAAGAATAAGATGCACTTTCTATTTCCTCTCTCATTATTTCAACATGGTATCAGAGCAAGAATTATTTCCTCCCTGACTTCTCTTGTTCGAAACCCTTGCAGCTTCGGCCATTACGCTCAATCTCGCTTCCGCTTCCGATCAGAGACCTAACCCCTAAGAACACTTCCGCTTCCAAATCGAAGCTCACCGGTCGACCAGGTCGTCTTCTCCCATGCCTTAGATGATCGACGTTGAGCCCATCGCATGGTCCGTGTGTAGGCAAAACCCTTCTCTACAAGTGAGGGTATCTCTAAGCTCGAAATATCCGAGTCGGAAGCGTTCGGTGACGAGTCAAGTAACGCAAGCTGCCCCCTCTTAGTCCGAACTCCGTTGAACCGGTTTCCGGGATTCAACATCGAGATTTGACATCATCTTGAGATTGAACTAGTTAATAGACCATCGGGCACAGATAGACTGTAGGACAAAGGAAAACATGTCGAGCAATCCAGAAGGACCAATCATCCAATTACGAGGTATATCGTCCGCATCTCGTGTTGTACTATCTATCTAATACAAAAACCTTAATGTCAGGGGAAAAGGCATACATGATATACTTCGAGATGATAGAAGATCCAAGGCAACTAATCGGATGTACTTACAGTTTGAGATTATCCAGATGTCTTCCATGAGACCCTCCCTGGACTCCCACCTCATCGGGAGGTTGATTTCAGAATTGAGCTAGTTCCTGGTGCCCGACCAGTATCCCAGACTATGTACTGCGTGGCTCCGAAGGAGTTACCAGAGTTCCATGTATAATTACAAAAGCTAGTAGACTCAGGTTTTGTCCGTCCAAGCACATTAGCATGGGGAGAGGCAGTTCTATTTGAGAAGAAAGACGTCTCCCTGTGTTTTTGCATAGATTACAGGGAACTGAATCGGCTAAAGCTGAAATATATCAATCCTCTGTCAAGGATAGAAGAATTATTCGACCAGTTACAAGGAGTGAGGGTATTCTCTAAGTTGGATACGAGGACATGGTACTATCAGTTGAGAATCTATTAGGAAGACATACCCAAGACCACTTTCAGCTCTAGGTACAAGCATTTCGAGTTTACGGTCATGCCCTTCGGACTGACTAATGTCCCATCCACATGACTCTCAGGAACTGGATTTTCGAACCATACCCAGATCATTTTGTGATCGTCTTCATTGATAATATTCATATGTACTCAATTACACAAGAGTTGCATGCAGTGCACTTGAGATTAGTATCGATGAAGCTGCGAGAGCACAAAGTACATGCCAAATTCAGTAAATGTGAATATTAGCTCTCTAAAGTGAGCTTTCTGGGAGACATAGTCCGTGGTGTAGGAATCGATGTGGATCCTACCAAGGTTCCGGATGTGTAGGAGTGGACCTTATTGAAGACAGTAGCGGATGTCCGCGGTTTTCTCGGACTCATATGGTACTACAACCGTTTGTAGAGGGTTTCTCATAGATTGCATTACACTGACGACCCATGCCAAGATGGGTCATTTATATGGACACTGGAGTGCAAAGCGTCATTCACCAAGCATAAAAGCAGATTGATGTCAGCTCTGATCCTGCACACAACTTGGAACTTGGGGTCTTCGCTCTAAAGATGAGAAGGCATTACTTGTATTGCATGAAGTGTGAGGTGTACTCGGACCACGAAATTCTAAAGTATATGTTCATCAGAAGGAACTTAACCTCTGACAGTGTCGGTGGCTCGAGTTCTTATCCTATTACAACCAAGGTTGTAGATGTCGGATATCGGAGACACGTCGGTTTAGGTTTTTCATGTCGGTTTTAATATGTCGGGGGATATATCGGGGATATTTCATATATTGGGTTTTAATATTTAATTATTTATATGTGTAATTGTATATAAATTTAATCATTTTATAATTTATATATATTAATATATTAATAATTTGATATTTATTGAACTCCTAAATTTATCAAACTAATACAAATACTTTGTGCTACATAAGTAATAACGGTATAATGCGTGAAATAAAGTGAGAGGAAGCATAAAGCCAGGAAGTTGTCAATGACAATGGAAGATAAGGAAATTCAAAGACCATGCATAATTGAAGTCGATGACAGACTTGAGCAAGGAAGAAAGCCAGAGGAAGAAAAAAAACCTAAATAATGAAACAATTTCAGTTTATTGTTTATTAGACCATGGACAATAATTAAAATAAATTGAAAAAACCAAACGATAAAATGTCGGGATATATCGGCCGATATATCGACGAATATATCGGTCAATAGAAGATATATCAGAGGATATATTCCAAAAAGATATTTTGCAAAAAATATCAAAAACGTGTCGTTTTGTCCATGAAACCTTTATATCGAGAGACATGTCGGTCATGTCAGAGGATATCCATAACAGAGATTACAACTTTACTCTCCACTATCACTTGAGTAAATAAATGCGGTGACAGACACGTTGAGTCGACGAAACCTTGCAATCGGATGTTGGCTTGAAGGCACTATAGACGATCTAGCCCGATCTTTAGAGAGGTTGGACATTAACATAGTAACACTATTAAATCATGCGGCCATGTGGTCTATCTTTAGTGGATGGAGATTCGTTGTGACATTCGTGACCAACTCCATGACCTGCTGGCGGAGGAAATCATTGTCTCTCTTCAGGCTGGTCAGCACAAAGACTATAGACTTAACGA
This sequence comes from Dactylorhiza incarnata, assembly GCA_033032865.1. Taxonomy (NCBI): domain Eukaryota; kingdom Viridiplantae; phylum Streptophyta; class Magnoliopsida; order Asparagales; family Orchidaceae; genus Dactylorhiza; species Dactylorhiza incarnata. The sequence continues at coordinate 8,195,558 of JAWHQI010000021.1, read as the reverse complement.
CTGCCTACTTCACTTCTGGCATTTTACATACCAACTACTAGAGAACTCAGGGATGAAATCTTACGTGAAGCTCATTGCACCAAATATTCGATTCATCATGACATCGCCAAGATGTACATCGACTTACGATGCAGCTTCTAGTGGTCTGGTATGAAAACGTGACTCATTGCAGAGCTTGCCAGATGGTCAAGGCTGAGTGTAGGTGCCGTGGAGGATACTTTAATCCCTAATAATGCCATAATGGAAATCCGAGGACATCTCCATAGACTTCATTCATGGTTTACATTGCTAGCACTCTAGGAACGATTCCATTGAGGTTATTATCGATAGACTAACAAAGGTGGCGTATTAACCAGCAGCATGATGACATGGCGTGCTTTTATGTATGTTTATGGAATAGTTTGTTCATTACCATGGTGTACCCAAATCTATAATGTTTGTTCAAGATGGCTACTTCATGACCAATGAATGGAGGAAGGTTTGTGCTTACATGGGCACTAAGCTCGCAGTTAGTTTCGCTTTCCACCCTCAAACCGACGGCCAAACTGAGAGGAAGAATTGAGGAGGACATTCTTCGTCGTTGCATAGAGGATTATAACAAGCCATGCAAGTGACTCCTTTCACTTGTTGGGTTCTCGTACAACAATAGTTATGAAGTTAGCATCAACATGACCTCGTGCTTGACTTTATATGGCTGGAGGTGTCGGACTCCTCTATTATGGGCTCAAGATGAGGATCCGGAAGCTTCCGGTGTAGAGTACATCGATGATACTATTATAATGATGGGTTCCAGCGTCCTCTCCCATCCCAAGAGCACAATGTGCTACTTGTTTAAAATAAATAGTAGCACCCTTCTCATAAGTTCTAGCTTATGGGCAAGTTAGGCATGCGCTTGATCCTACAATTGGTATCTTTGCAGGTCATGGGTTCGAGACCAGGGGACCGCGTTGGTTGGAAAATGCCTATAAATCATTCTTTCTTTAACTTGTGTAGGTTACAGTTGTCTTGCGGGTCGCTGGTTCGAGGAGTCTCCTTATCAAAAGACTATGACTGGTTCTAAGAGCCTCCAGTGTAAAAATGCTCAGTATGGTTCTGAGAGTCTTCAGGTGTAAAAGAATTAGGTTGGTTGTAAGAGTCGTTGTCGTAAAAGACTCGAGCCCGGTGATAGGCATGATCTTGCGAGATGTTGGTGGGGGTGGGGGGCTCAACGTCCTCTCTCATCCAATGTGCACAATATGCTACATGTTTAAAGAAAATAGTAGCACCTTTCTCATAAGTTCGAACTTATGGGTCGGTTGGGTATGCACTTGATCCTACATATATCGGCCAGATTGATTATGGATAGAATGCTTAGATACGTCAGGTGAAATAATACGATGCCAGGTACAGGGGCTCTGGAATATGTTGTAGGTGACAAGGTATTCATAAAGATCAGACAACATGAACAAACCCTCGGAACAAGGGTCCTGCACCACCGGAGCTTGGTAGTTTACATGATGTTTTAACGTATTACCTTACGACATGCGTTACTACGATCAGACCAACAAATTTAAACGGTTAATCTATTGGTGTGGCCAAATCACTCAATTTGCTTGAGCCTGTCCAGATTATGGATTTTAAGACGTGAACCTTGTCAAGGAAGAAGGTGCCTTTGGTCAAGGTGTTACGGTCGAACTACGGGCGTGAAGAGTTCACATGGGAACCCGATGATCTCAAGCGAGAAAAGTATTCGCGGTCGTTTGTTGAAGGTATAATTCTTCTCTTTCCCACTTAAACCCTATGAATTGTTCTAATTTTCAGGGACGAATTTTTTATTTTATTAAATTTTCAACATCTCATCATCACTCCTTTGTTAATTGGGTTGATTAGACCCTAACTGGCCCAAACCTTGCTCAGGGTTAGAATAACTAAATCCCAGTCAAGGAAATCCTAAACCGGACCCCTTGGAGTAAACCTGTACACTGATATGTAGAGCACGTGCACTCTAGTAACCTTAGGAAGTGCATACATGACCTTACACCACTAAGGTATCACTATAACCTTTCTAGATCTCTGGGCGACCCAAACGCCACCACTGATGTTAATGGTCACATTAATTCACATTGGGCCTCAGTATGAGTGTCATTGACCCCTCAAGGCTCACATCAACCCTAGTGACCACAAGAGGACCCTAATTAATCCTAATGATGCATAGTGACCTCCTTTGTGAACATTGACTTGACACTACCATATAGAAATACTAGAGAGGCCATGGACCCAATCAAACTTTTTGGACGCACAAGGGGTCCCCACATGACCCATTGACCCAAGTGGTGCCCAATGGCCCACTTGGTTTGACCAAGTTAACCTAAGCATATACATGGTCAAGCTTGACCTAATTGAGTGAACCATACCCATGTGCTCATGTGGTACCCACCAAGGGCTACCACTGAGCTTAAAAGACCTAGTGGGGTCCACCAACCCCACTTGGGATGACCCTAAGTTAACCCCCTCTTATCAGGCCAAGGTTGACCTAATAAAACCCAAATTGAACCCACCGGCCTTCCCCCTTGGATGTCTCCTCCTGCATGCCATTAGGGACAAAGAGAATCATTTCATTCCTCTTCTCGACACCCTGGGGAGCACCACCGGCGGCAAGATTTCAGAACTCGGTGACTAGGTTCAACCCATGAGTTAGGAAGAAGCCAAACTGGGCAACGCCTATTTATAGTTCAATAAACACATCACTCAATTTCCTACCACTCTTATGACCCAGAAGGAACTGTGAGCTCGTGCATTACCTCCTCCGGCGGCCTATGCAACGTCCCAAACTCTTCCTTCTTGCCTAGCTCAGGGACATGTATTATTGCTGCAACTGTGAGTTCCCCACTCCCCTTCATTCTTAGATCGATTATGCACCCTTTCCTTGAAGCTCCAGCCACCGGAGCTCATTCACGGCCACCCGACCACCTCAGACCACCGACACCTACATAACTGGTTATTAAGTATAGTGGCTGGTTCTAATGGGATAGGAAGCTCTCCTTGGACATCCTTGGAGGCCCTTGAGGTGATATCACAGTCTGAGAACAAGGTTCTAGGGTGGTGGCATCGTGACAGTTTTTGTTTTAGTTATTCCATCCATAACTAGTGATAACCGATCACCAAACTGCCTCCAGTCAGACTGACTTCCGAAATGAATAATATTTATCTTAGATTAGAGGACTTGCTTATTAAATTTCATGTAAATCAAAAATCATTTGGGTCTCCAATTGGGCACCCAAACTGCTTGTTATGGGTCTTATTATGATATTTTTTTATTATGTTTTTGTTTATTGTCTTTATGTCGTCTTCATATTTAGTCGCATTCCAAGTCTGTTGTTAATTTCCTATTTAATTGCATTCCAAGTATGTCGTTTTATTTCCATTAAGAGTCAGCTGTACGTCTATTTAAAGGACCCCTTAGGTCTTGTATTAGTATGAAAGAATTTATCTCTTTCCCTCTTGTTTGTGAGATATTGATAGGTCTCTCCTCTAACGAGCAAGCCACACTTAGGCAGTCGCGGTTCCGGCTCCGTAGTATCTCCGTCAACATCCTCGCCTCTGGTCACCTCTCCGGCGAGCCCATAACAAATGGGTATCAGAGCCTCGTCCTCCCCTTCTGGACAAGCATCGTTCTTCCGCCGTTCCAACAGTTGCGCCCCTTCGTCTAGAACCACAATGCCATCTACGTCCTCCGTCGTTCCAACGACAGTGCCAGCTTATTCTCACCCCCACGAGCCCGCGTCCTCTTCATTCTAGCAGTCACCGTTGTTTTCCCGACGCCGCCTGGCTTCTTCCCCAACGCCAGCTCCATCGACACAACCAGAGCTTCCTCTGCATGCAGTCGACGACGCGTCCAGACGCGATCAACCGTGTCTCTCCATTTGTCCTGGGGTAGTCGAGGGAACAGGAGGGAGGCCACGCCTCCTCGTCGATACTTCCTACCTGTGGCACCTTCGGCGAGACTCTCGCTCGCATTCCGCGCCTCCCCTTCCTGCAACAGATAGATCTCTAGGACGCCTCCTCATCAACAACGCTTGCTCTCTGAGACGACACTTTGCACGGCGCCTGTCATCTCCATCGCTCAAGGCCTACGACTTCGGAGCCCTCTCGTTTCCACGGCTACTCACTGAACGGCAGACAACGCATGCTCCATCAATCACGCGCTCATCAGGTCCTACTTTCGGCTCCCACGCGCCATTTCTCGCCGACTGCCAGAAGGATTTATTAATTAATTCCACACGCCGGCGTAATTTCAGCACGCGTCAATCTGCTACCATATTTAGACGTGGAGGATTTAATTAATTCCTCTGTTGGAATTAATTAGAAATTACTGCTCCATCTCACCATTCCAAAGCACGTAAGATCTCCCTTTTTCCCTTCTCGAGCCCAGTGAAAGATTGGAGTAAATTTTTGTCACCATTGAGAAGCGTCGTGGATCTCGCGGCAACCTAAATTCAGCCGGCTCCAATGAAGTCCACCGACCTGTCACCCGCTCTTTTTCTCACTCCACACAGCATATGGAAGACTCGCCCAATTCTTGGATGCTATGAACCGGCTCCACGCAGTTATATCCGACATGGATGCACGCCTTCAGGAAGTAGAAGCACGCATTCGGGACGCCAACGCACGTCATCGGGACGACATGACCACCCTCACCACCAAGCTTAATGTACTAACAGCCTCCCCTCCCGTTGTTACCACCACACCAACGGATCACACCAGCAGCAATCAAGTCCCGCCACCGCCGCTCATCCGCCACGAGCCACCCCCACTGACCCGCATACGCCCCGAAGCTGCTATTCTGTCACGCTATAACAGGTTGGAACCCACCTACGATGAAAAAACTGATCCCTTGGGCTGGCTCATCAGGTGCGGGCAATTCTTTGGCCACCAACAAACTCCGATAGTTGAACAACTTCCTCTAGCCTCCTTCCACCTTCTCGACTCGGCTTTGTTTTGGGTCACTCGTCTCCTCACTGACCAGTCGGGTCTAACATGGGACGACTTCAAGCGATATTGAAACATGCGTTTTATCCCTCCCATCCGCAGCAGCAACCCCCTCGGTGCCCTCACGACACTACGCCAGACAGTCGTTGTGGATGAGTACCTGGAAAAATTTTAGCTTCTTCTGGCGCACGTCACGCTTTCCCCAGAGATGCAAATCACCATCTTCACCATCGGACTTCGCAACCACCTCCATCTAGATGTCAAATTTGGGGCCCCTCCAGACTTAGTGACTGCTTTGAGTCTGTCCAGACTATGCGACCATCGCCTCCAGCTGGCATAGGAAGCCTACTTGCCCACCGACTCGGGCACTCCACAGGGCCATACTAAGGGCCATCCAATCCCACCAGTCTGTAGACTATCTCGGGCCGATTTGATGGAACGACGCGCGCATGGCTTATGTTATAACTGCAACGAGCAGTACACTCACGGTTATAGGTGCAAACGGCTTTTTTATCTGCACGTCGAGGATTCTGATGATGGTGTCAGATAAAGCAGACACCATTGATCTCCCTCGAGCTTGAGGTCGGGCTCTTTTTGCAAGACGAGAGAAATGTTATGGACCTTATTATGATATTATTTATTATTACAATTATGTTGTTTATTTCCTTTAGGTCGTCTTCTTATTTAGTCTCATTCCAAGTCTGTTCCTATTTAATTGTATTCCAAGTCTGTCGTTTTATTTTCATTAAGAGTCAGTTGTACGTCTATTTAAAGCCCTTAGGTCTTGTATTGGTACGAAAGAATTTAATTTGTTTCCTTCCTCTTGTTTGTGGGATATTGGTAGCTCTCTCCTCTAACGAGCAAACTCCACTTAGATAGGCACGGTTCCGGCTCCGTAGTATCTCCATCATCATCCTTGCCTCTGGTCACCTCTCCGACGAGCCCATAACACTGATCTTCTCAAATTAGGCTAAAATTGTAAACATGACACATTGTTTAATTAATTTGATGAATCTAACAGGAAAATATGATGATGATCCCAAGATGAATAATACTTACCATAGCTCAGAGGACATGCATATTAAATGTCATGTAAATTAGAAATCATTTGGGTCTACAATTGGGACCCGAAAATGGTCTTCTAAAATTAGGCCAGAATAGTAAACATGTCAATTTGTTTAATTAATTTGATGGATCTAATGGCTCATCTGATGGTGATCCCGAGATGAATAATATTCAACATAGATCAGAGGACTTACATATTAAATTTCAGGTAAATCGGAGATTATTTGGGTCTCCAATTGGAAACCCAAAGTGGACTTCTCAACGGAAGCGAAAGCTCTTCTAGTGTTTTTCTACTGTTTTCCTGTTTCTATGTTTTATTGTATTGGGCATGCGTACCAGACTGAATGTTTGATTTACTTTGAATTATTTTGTAGGGGTCATAAGGCCCTTAAGATGTTTGAACACCTTAGTGCTGTGGACACTCTTACAAGTTTATGTTTTCACTTTATTTCAACCATGAGGAGGTGGTTTATCATATAGTGTCTTTTATCATCTTATAATGTTGTGTTTGTGAGCATTGTATATTGTGAGGTTCTGTTCGGACCAATATTATATTTTACAGGTAGGGTGTTACAATCTGATGATGATCACAAGATGAATAACATTCACCTTATATCAGAGAACTTGCATATTAATCTTCATGTAAATCAGAGATCATTTCGGTCTGTCTTCAATTGGGGTCCCAGAGTGGACAGATATGTCAAGTCAAAAATAGTGAACATGCTATGTTAACCAATTGATATGATGATTCTAATGAGCCCAATAGATGATGATCCATTGATATGAAACGTTCTCATATGACCAGAGAATATACATATAGAATTTCAATAAACTCAAAAATATTGACCACAAACGTTGTACTATACTACATGCAATCGTGACTAATGACATGATATTATAGCCATTAGTTGTGTCTAAGGAAATGTGGGTCTAAATCTAGGTGATAATATAACCTGATCAATCTTGTGAGGCGGGTGATTAAGGTAGTCTATTTCACTACATCTTGCATATGTGTAACCACTTGCCTCCTAGAGGTTAGCCACGTTCCGGATGAGCCCCTATTTCATTGGCTAGGTTTAGAGTAAAACATTATTGATGTGACATGGATATGTGTGTTGTGACTGTGGTGGGTTGTTACAGGCACAGAGGAGGACTTAGCAGAAGGAGCATCGTCGACATGGCACGTATTCTCGAAGGAGTAGGCCGGCGGATAGCACTATAACAGCTTGATGTGACAACGAAGATTTATGTTATCTTTATTTTCCTGTCTTTTTCATATGTTGTGTTGTGTGTCGGGAGGGGTTATAACTCCCGGCTCCTTCCCTTTAGGGTTTTTTTGGAATCTTGGACCAAAGTTAATTGGAGTCTAGGGCTGACCAAGTGCGAACTTCCCCTTGGAGTGATCTTTTTCTCCTATTCGTACCATTGGTCCGAACTGCCGCCCAGCCTGCTTCGCGTGTCGCCGGATTTTCGTCCGTTTCGATCTCGTCGACACCTCTCCACAGGATCGCGCCTCCTGCTCGATTCGACTGTCGTCTACTCCGCTCGATTCGATCTCGTCGCCGCCTCTACAGCAACCGCTCCGATCTTCCTCGACAACAACCGCGCGGATCTTCCTTACAGCAACGCCGGATTGAGTTTTCTGCACCTGGCTCGCTTCCGCCGTTGGGATCCAGATTCGTCTACCTTGCGCGCACCTGCTACGCTTCCGCCTGCTTCCGACAGCTTCCGCTTTCCTCATTCTCCGCCAATCTGCCCGCTGAGAGCCCGCTGGACTTCCCCGCCGCCAGCGCCTCAACGCCAGCTCCTGGCACCCCAACTGCAGCGCCCGCCCACTCGCGCTATGACTGACGCCCTCCTCGACGCCGTCGAGCGTCGTCTCGACGACCAAGCTAGTTCTCTCGCGTCGATTCAAGCGATTCTTCAATGCTTGGAGGCACGTGAGGCCCGGTTGGACAGCCACTCTTCCACACCACCGGCCGCGGAGGATCCCTCCTCTTTCACTGGTCAGCCCGCCACCCCGTCGACCCCCTACCCTCTGCTCGCCGCGTTGGCCTCGGCCCACGCTCTGCGCACTCTCGAAGTTCCTCACTTCAACGACATTGATCTCCTGGGATGAATTGTGAAGGCTGAGCAATTCTTTGATATTCACGACACCCAGGAGGAACAAAAAGTACCCCTGATGACCCTTTCCATGGAGGGCTCTGCCCTCCACAGGGTCTGTTGGCTACGCCAGTCGACCCCAATCCTTTCATGGGCCACTCTGGCCAAAGAGTTGGTCAAGCGCTATGATCATTGGTACTCCGGCAACGCGGTGGAAAGCCTATGTGCCCTGCGACATACTTCTACAGTGGAGCAGTACATCGACGAGTTCATCGAGCTCGTCAACCACGTCCCCGGACATCCCCTAGATCATTACCTCGGTTTCTTTCATCAGGGTATCTAACCCCACATTCGCTCCCGCTTGCGCACCCATCACCCTCGTAATCTCTTCAACGCGATGGAGGGTGCCCGGTTGGTGGAAGCTGATTTCTCCGTTCGTGCGGGGGACCGACCCCGACTAACCCCGGGGGCCTCCGCCCCCAGCTCGCGCGACATACATTACTCCTCTACCCTGACTTCCAGCAGGGGAACCGCAACATCCAGCCGCCCCACCCAGGCCCGCCTTTCCTCCTAGGCCACCACGTCTGCCCGTCGTCGGATGCCTTTCCACTCAGGAGTACAATGATTTGCGCGGGAGGGGTTTGTGTTTTCGCTGAAAATAACCATATTCACCGACACACGTCTGTCCGTTGAAGAGCTGCGGGTTCTCATATGTACTGAGGATGACGACGTGACGACCGCTGATTTTGACGCCCTACTACTGGATGACAATCCTCCTGAGGAGCTGACGCCACTTGGGCTTCAGTATTTGAAACTTTCATGTTCTTCCACGGGGGGCATTTCAGGGCCCCGCACGATGAAGCTCCAGGGACGGCTAAAAGGAACACCTGGGATGTTCATAATTGATAGTGGCGCAAGCCACAACTTCATCTCCCACGACATCAATACGCACTTACAGTTGCCTTTCGATCCGACGCAAAGCGTTGTAGTCCACCTCGGCGATGACCGTCGATCGTAACTCGAGGCCTCTACCACGGTCTCTCCCTACAGTTGGGCGAGTGTGTTGCTTCCGCATATTTCCAAGTTTTTTCCTTGGACGGGGTCGACGCCATTCTGGAAATCACTTGGTTGCAAACCTTGGGCAACATCAATCACAATTGGGCCTACATGCGCATGACCTTTTAGTGGTCCAATCGTCCATGCACGCTTCAGGGTGATGCATCCCTCCAGCAGCTCGCCATCTCTTCTCGTGCAGCCCAGCGCACTGACTCGGTGGATTTTTGTGCCCTCCTATGGCAGATCACGACGCCAGGAACCGAGCATCTACCCCTGCCACCTGCTTCTCCTTCGCCCTAGTTGTCTCGCCTCTTGGAGGCCTTTGCTTCAGTGTTCGAGCAGCTTCCAGGCCTCCCACCTCAGCGCACCACCGACAACCATATTCAACTCTGGGAGGGCATCCAGGCGATCTCAGTCTGCCCTTATCGCTACGGCCACACCCAGAAGGATGAGATTGAGCGCTTGGTCACCGACATGTTGGGCGAGTCCGTTTTCCAACCCGGTGGATGGTAGTTGGAGATTTTGCGTTGACTATCGCGAGCTTAACAAAGCCATCGTAGCAGACAAGTATCCTATTCCAGTGATACAGGAGCTTCTCGATGACCTGAGTGGAGCTGCTTATTTCTCCAAGATCGGCTTGCGTTCCGGTTACCACCAGATCCGAGTTTATTCGGAGGATGTTTCGAAGACCTCCTTCCGCACGCATGACAGCCACTACGAGTTCTTGGTTATGTCGTTCAGTCTAACCAACGCCCCAGCAACCTTTCAGGCCACAATGAATGACATCTTCCGGACGGTGCTTCGTAAGTATGTTCTGGGTTTTTTTACGACATACTTGTTTACAGTCTGACATGGCAGGATCACCTCCTCCATCTGGAAGCCACCCTGGAGACCCCACAACAACATTCATTAGTCGCCAACTTGAAAAAATGTGTGTTTGCTCAACGACAGATCTCCTACCTGGGTCACACCGTCTCCTCACAGGGCGTGGCAATGGACCCGGACAAGGTCGCGGCGGCTCTGCAGTGGCAGCCTCCGCACTCCCTGCAGGAGGTCCGAGGTTTCCTCGGCTTGACCGGCTACTACTGTTGATTTATCCGTGACTACGGCAAGCTGACACTACCTCTCACACGTCTTCTGCGCAAGACAACCGACCCGACCTTTTAGTGGTCTTCCGAGGCAGCTACCGCCTTCACAGCCCTACAGTAGGCCTTGGTTACGGCCCTAGTTCTAGCCATGCCAAACTTCACTCAGCCTTTCATTGTGGAGTGCGATGCCTCCGGCTCGGGCATTGGCGCGGTGCTTATGCAGGCCGGGCGACATGTTGCCTACTTCAGTCGGTCCTTCTCCTCCACCATTCAGTCACGCTCAGCGTACGAGAACGAGTTGATGGCACTCGTTTTGGCGCTTCAGCATTGGCGGTCGTATCTTTTGGGGCGACACTTCCTCGTTCGTATGGATCATCACAGTCTCTGGTACCTCCTCAGCCAGAAGATGACCACACCGTCACAACAGCTTTGCGTGGCAAAGCTATTGGGCTATGACTTTACGGTGGAATTTCACTCCGGTAAGTCCAACTTAGCCGCAGTCGCCTTATCCCGTCAAACGATATCCGCAGAGCTGACAACTATATCTCGCCCGGTTTGGCAGGAGGCAGAGACGTTGCAAAGGGAGATGGAGACCGACCCGACCTTGGGAGCCATCATGGAGCGCTTACGAACGGATGTCGATGCCTTACCCCCATACACCCTCCTTGGCGGTCGCCTGTCCTATAGGGGCCGACTGGTCATTTCTGCATCTTCAGCCAGCATTATGCAGCTCCTTACCTAGTTTCATACCACACCGACAGTGGGCCATTCCGAGGCGTTTCATACTTACCGCCGCCTAGCGGCTGCACTCTGTTGGAAGGGAATGATGCGACACGTGGAGGATTTCGTGGCAGCATGCCTCGTCTGGCAGCGCTTGGAATACAAGGCCACCTTTCTGGGAGGCCTTCTGCATCCTTTGCCCATTCCCGACCTCATATGGGCGGACTTGGCGATGGATTTCATTATGCGCCTTCCTCGATCCTTGGGGAACGACTACATTCTGGTGGTGGTGGACCGATTGTCCAAATACAATCACTTTATTCCCTTGAGCCACCCATTTACAGCTCCAACGGTGGTCGAGGCATTCATCTCCAACATAGTCTGACATCACGGCTTCCCACATTCCATCGTCAGCGATCACGATCCGGTCTTTATGAGTTCCTTCTGGCAGTAGTTTTTCAAACTCCAGGGCACACAGCTACGGATGAGTTCTTCCTATGACCCTCAGACGGACAGATAGTCCGATGTTCTGAACCGCTGCTTGTAGACCTACTTGCATTGTTTCACCTCCGACCGCCCCTGGGACTGGAGCAAATGGTTGGGGTGGGCCGAGTTCTCTTACAACACCTCCTTCAATTATTCGGTCGGCATGACCCCCTTCCAGGACGTCTACGGCCGACCACCACCCACCGGTATTCAGCACCTTCCGGGAGAATGTCTGGTTGGGGTTGTGCGTACTCAGCTCTTGGATCGAGATGAGATTTTCAGGATCTTGAAGACCCACCTACACTGCGCTCAGCAGAAGATGATCCACCATGCGAACAAGCGTCGGAGGGATATACAGTTTTAGGTGGGGGACGCGGTATTCGTCAAGATTCGACCCTACCACCAGACATTGGTGGCGACTCGCCTTCATCCCAAGCTATCTGCTCGTTTTAACGGCCCATTCGAGGTGATCGCCCGCGTCGGCGGAGTGGCCTACCGCCTCCGCCTTCCCGCCCGTAGTCGCATCCATCCAGTCTTCCACGTATCCCAACTCAAGAGGGTGATAGGTGACCACTCGGTCGAGGAGACCCTCCCTCCGTACATGGCATCCGACGGCTCCACCGTTTTTCTTCCCGAGGCGATCTTGGATCGCAAACCTGTCACCGTGGAGGGTTGGGTCCGCGAACAGGTTTTGGTTGCATGGTGACAACGCCCTCACTCTGACGCGGCATGGTTGGATCGCGACGTGGTTGGATCACGACGACTTTCGCAACCAGTTTCCGGATTATTGCCTTGAGGACAAGGCAAATTTTCCAGATGGGGGTATTATTACAGGCACAGAGGAGGACGACTTAGCGGAAGGAGCATCGTCGACATGACGCGTATATTCTCGAAGGAGTAGGCCGGCGGATAGCATTATAGCAGCTTGATGTGACGGCGAGGATTTATGTTATCTTTATTTTCCTATCTTTTTCATATGTTGTGTTGTGTGCCGGGAGGGGAAATATAACTCCCGGCTCCTTCCCTTTAGGTTTTTTTTGTATCTTGGACCAAAGTTAATTGAATCCTAGGGCTGGCCAAGTGGGAACTTCCCCTTGGAGTGATCTTTTTCTGCTATTCGTACCACGGGTCTTGTCGGCTCTTCTGAATAGTTCACACTAGCGGGGAGATGACGAGATTTGTACCCTAGAGGGTGTCGGGTCTCATAGGTATAACCTAGCTTAGATCGCATTCCTAGGTGTTAGCAACATATTCTGGACCACACCTATCAGGCTACCTTAAGGTTTTGCTATATTACTAGCAGGACGATCTAATATTGTTACATAAAAGAGTACTAGCTTTACGTTATATGAGAAGGCTTAAGTTCGTAGTGTGACACATTCCTAGAAATAGAGATGATCACTCCAGTGTCACTGTCTGCCAATGGTAGTAAGGCTTGTGCGGTTTACTACCCACTTAACAATGGTCAAACTATATTGACATAGGTATGGAAGAAATGAAATAAGTTGTATGAGCATGAATGTGTCAGAGTTTGTTAACACTTGGATGTAGTTTTCCCTTGCATATCGCTTTTCTTTGTAGTGGGAGTATTATATGTTAACAGCCATACAATTATTTAACTGCTTAACTATTATAGCAATGACTTGGATAGAATTGTGCTATTTCTTTACGCATTTATCTTAAGTTCCTATTATTAGATGCATATTGTTGCTTTAGCTATTCTAACATTTACTACATCCAACCGTCTAGCCCTTCTTGATCATATAGGATGCCTGGTTGGGGTGAGGAAGGAACCACTTAGTCTCTTCGACTAATATCTTCTCGTTGACACAACCTAAGAGAGGTAACAACACGTGATCGATGAGGACAGGGAGAACAACGAGGAAAACTATGAGGTTCTAGTTGTTGTCGCCATCGCAACCCAAGGAGGATTTGTGAGAAAAGTGAGAATGATATTACGATATCACGTTATCATTTGCATCGGAAGTTTGTATATCTATAGGATTTGGGGTCGTGTTCTTGGCCCGAATTATAATATTTTGTACGCATTATAGGCCTTGCGCCTTTACTTTTATTCTGTCCTTTATCTTATGATTATTCTTGCCCCTGTGACTTGTGTATATAGAATCTTCCTCTACATAAATGAATTGTGTGTGAAATAATTCTCCTTATAGGGCAAGTGTCTTGTGGTGTTGGAGTGGTGAGCGGCTCGTGCCACAAGTGACTCCACCTCGCCGCAAGGCGGTCTCTTTGGGCATAGGGTCCCTCCCTTGACCATGTCTGGTTTACAATGGGCTATTATAGGTCGGGGGGCATCTTTTGACATATGATTGGAAGCATCATAATCAATGATCCAAGAACAAGAGTGAGATAAAAGGGATATACAAGAGGGAAGAGAAAGGTTTGCTGGTATTGTCCGTGAGAGGAGTAGACATAACTGAGTCAGTTCAAATGCAGAGAGGTGACCTTGTCCAGCAAGGGGATTAGTGACAGGAGCAGTAGTTTTAGCGTATGAGGCAGAGGATTGGCGTGCAGTAGGGACATCTTCACAATAGCCTTGTTTCTACCAACATTTTCCTTCAAGGTGATTGGTGTCACCTCACCAACCATAATATAATCCACTATGTCCAGATCAGCCACAATCACACTGAAGTGCTTGGGAGATCCCATGACTCATAATCGATCCCCATCCCGGAGAAGCATTACCACGTCACGGAAAATCAAAACATCCCCTCCCACATGCAGCACGAGCAGATAACATGGTCGTAGTCGTAGTAGCTGATAGGGTAAGGCGACAAATTATGGACAAAGTGGTCGCCAGTGGGAGGAGTTGTATTGGGAGAGGTTCTGGAACAAATTGCATCATAAGAGCTTGGTAGGCATGCAAGAAGTAAAATACTAATGAGAGCTTCTTGTTGGTGTAGGGATACAATAGGATCTATGGAAATTGGATGGAAGACATTACACTGTTCAAGGAGGCCACTAAAGAGTGCACCAAAAGTCATGGATATCCTTAGTAGGAGGGCCGGGGTTAGTTTTTGGATCATGTCATCTAGTTTCTATATATTGTCCTCAAAGGAATACAATGATCGGATGTGACCATACTTCCTAGAAATTTGGAGTGGCATGATGGTGGTGTAGCAGTAGCACTTTCTGTCCATAGAGTTTGATGAGATAATACTAGTCATTTTAGAACCATGCCTTGTACATGGCATATTTAGTATCTGGACATGTGTCTGTCAAATGGCGAAGATGGCCTTTACAGTTGAGAATTTTCTCAAAAGCATTAGACCAGGGGAAAAAGTTGTTTCCCCGGTGAGAAATATTTGTGAGACATAAGTCAGTTTAGAATTCATCATGAGAAGGAGCAGACTTAGATGTGCCTGCCATGAGAAGTCAGAAGATGTTGTAGCAAGAGATACCAAATGACTATGGATTTGCGTGATCTCTGAGACTTTCTAGGCTAGATAAAGTTCTAGCAGCCCAGTTTGCGAGAACACTCGAATTGACACTTTCAAGAGAGAGCAGAGACAGAGTTGAGTTTGCCCAAGGTGAGCGCTAGAGCGCGCGCAATGTGCGAACTCGGGTGAGGAATGTAAGCTCTATGTGCGAGCTCTAGAGTTCGTGCAAGGAGAGACAAGCGGCTTCCAGTGGAATGCGAGAAGTGAACGAGGAATGCGAGTTGTGAGAATTGAATGAGGAATGTGAACTTCATGTGCGCGAAGAAGTTGATGTGAGAATTAACGAAGAAGCGGTTGTGAGAATTAAACGAATAAGCGGCTACAAGAACTGAATAAGGAATGTGAGCTTCCTGTGTGCGAGCGTCATGAGCGCGGCCTACCTATGAGCGACTGTCATGCATGAGATTGTTGCGGCTGCAAGAACTGAACAAGGGAGACGAAGATGGAAAAGAGACGAGCTTCGTTGTTCTGTCTGGAAGAAACGAACATGCGAGCTCCATGTGTTGATCGCGCGAGTACCCATGTGCGAGAGAGGCGCAAAAGATAGGAGTCTATTTGATTAGTTCAGGAACTAGAGTTTGTGAGCGAGAGCAAGTTCACGACCGAGAGTTAGCTCGTGAGGATCAAGACTTCGCACGAGCGAGAGAGTGGCAAAAAAATTTTCATCCTTGCCCGAATACTATACAGAAACGACAATTCATATACCTTATTGAGGTAGAATATATGTGCATATATAGATACAAAGTATGAAGGGCTAAGCTATATAAAAGAGTGAAATACTAATGAGTATAAGGATGGGCCTTCTTCACTAGGCTTCAACAGTTATTAATCTCTGTATTCGGAAATTTGGGGTTGTGTGTGATGGGTGATAGTAAGGGATGGATACAAGTGGCTACTGTTGAGATATGTAGAAGACTTGATCTAGCCCATGTAAAAAGCCCATGTAAAAAACTCATGTAAAGGCCCGTTGTTGGCATGTAGTTTAGTCCCACACTTTGGGTTATAGTTTAGTTACCACTCCTTTCTATATATGTTGTACAAATCCTTGTATTAAAAGGTTAAGAAAATGGAGAAATAAATTCATTTTCTATTTGTATTTTGGATTTCAACATAGTACCAAAGCCACGCGATCCAAAATCAGCGGACTCTAGCCGATTGATTTTTTTTCTCTCTGCATGGGTACTCGCCCCTCCAGTCCAGGGTACTCGAACAATCCATGTACTTCTCCAAATTCTCGACAACTCCTTTTCAAGCCTGCCTGCCCGCCTCTTTTATAGGCACTTCGGACCCCTACGTACTCGCTTCTCATCTGATTCGATCTCGCAGCCCCTCTGTCGTGGACAGTCTTGCTTCAATCTAGCAGCTCCTTTGTCTAAGTCCCCACCGCTCGTGATTTCTGCTCGATCTCGAAGCTCCTCTATCGTAGACAGTGCTGCTTCGATCACGCAGCTCATCTGTCGACGACATTCTTGGGTCAATCTTGCAGCTCCTCTGCCTGACGCCTTGCCGCTTGTAATATCTGCTCGATCTCGCCTATCACCGCTCCTTGGTCATTTGCGTACGATTGCGCCTAGATCTCGAAGACGCTCGCTTCCTGAAGCTCTTGCAGACGCTCGTTAATCGTCCAGCGACTTCTCTTCATCTGAACTCGCAAGTGCTCCCTCTCGGCACTTCTTTTTGTGCTCACAGGACCATGTCTCCTGCGCTCGCCAACACTTCTCGGCAAACCCGGTCCTCTCTAGCACTCAACGACCCATGTTCTTCTTCAAAACTCGTCGCAGCTCCTTCTTGGTAATGTCTCATCACGTGGGAACGAATGTTACCTTCACCCTTCCCGCACTTGCTCCGGCCCCTCTCCCTGACATTGGGACGAACTCCTTAGTACAACAATATCCCTCATCGGAAAGAAAGACTTTGTTGAGTAGGTACATTCTATACGCCGCATCCTTCAGACCAAAGGTCTCCTTCATCCTGTCACTTGCGATATCCCTGTTGAGTCTACCGAGCAATGGATCCAAGATGATGGACGCGTACAATCATGGATCCTCAACTACATGGATAGTGGGACCTATCACATGACTATGCACCACGAGACCACTAAAGCTATGTGGGATAAACTGCATACCCTATACTCGGGGTAGGACAACCTTCATCATTTGTTCAGCGCCAGCCTCCAACGTTGGATCTTGCTATCCAACATGCTCAAAAGGAGGTTGTAGGCATAGCTCTAATGATGGCACAACTACCACCTCATCTCCACAGTGACCGTGTGATCATCTTATCCTCTCCCGCTATTTCGTCTCTCTCTGATGTGTGCTCCATGATCCTGAAGGTGACTCCGCTCATCGATATACCAATGCATCCCTCTCCTGCCCTACTCCAACACTCTCCTGACGCTCATCCTCCACCTCCTGGGCACTGTGGAGGTCGTCATGGATTTTGGGGTGGTGGGCATGATGGTCGCAATCGATCCAAGGGGCAGAACACTCGCCTCTATACCTATTACGGGCGGACGAATCATACTGAGGCCACCTGTTATCGCAAACATGGATTCTCGGCACGTATCTCCACCTCTCAGCACCACGCTTCTCCTACGGTGAATGGTCATACCACCTCTCGCTCCGACATTGTCATGTTACGGGAGGAACTACAGCATCTTCAGGGGCTGGTCACTCGGACGCCCTGCTCCGCCACCTCTATCTCCAATGAAGGTATATCATGTTTTTCACATAGTCCATCTTGGATAGTGGACTCTGGGGCGATGAATCATATTACCCCGCAGAAGCCTTCTCAATATATGGACTCTTCTTGCCCGAAGTTTATCACAGTGACCAATGGAGACACCACCCCAGTCTGCGGCTCTGGCGATGTGTCGCTCACTCCGGCCCTCTCTCTGATATGCGCTTCATGTTCCTAGCTCTTAATTCAATCTTCTCTGTGTTAGTCGTCTTACTAATGATCATGACTGTTCCATCACTTTTTCTCTTCTTCCTTTGTGGTGCAGGATTGGCGGACGCGGAATTTCATTGGTAGGGGACGAATGTCCAAAGGGCTCTAAACTCTTGACCTTCCCACCTCAGCTATCTCCTCTGTTAGTTCTGTGGACTGGCACCGGGGTCTTGGTCATGCTCCTCTTTCAATTATGCAGAAAGATTTTCCTGATGTTTCCTTATCTAATTTTGCATGTGAATCCTAAATCTACGGGAAACATCGCTCTGCCCCCCCCCCCCCCCCACACACACACACACACAGTACTCGGAGCTCCGCTCCTTTTGATTTAGTGCACTCAGATATCTGGGTCTGTATAAAACTGCTAGTCTTTCTGGATTTCATTATTTTTTTATGTTGTATTGATGATCATTCTCGCATGACATGGTTGTATTTGTTGCACGATCCCTGTGAACTACGTATTTTCTGCTCATTTATCGCTGAAACCCGTACTCAATTATCACGTTCAATTAAAATCCTCCGCACTGATAATGCGTGTGAATATACCAGTCATGATTTCCAGGAAACGCGTGTTATGTTTGGTATTATCTACCAAACCTCCTGTGCATATACCATGCAACAAAATGGTGTAGCCGAACGGAAAAATCATCGTCTCCTCATTGTTGCTCGCTCTCTTATGTTTCGAATGCAGGTTCCCAAGATATATTGGCGCTTTGTTGTTTCCACTGCATACTATCTCATTAATCGCATGCCCTCTTCCATTCTTAACTTTGCGACATCGTTATTCATCCTCGTTCTTTCGCAATCTCTCTTCCATTTGACTCCACGTATCTTCGGCAGTGTTTGCTTTGTCCATCATCTTGCCCTGCCATGGACAAATTGTCACCTCGCGCTATCAAGTATATGTTTGTTGGCTACTCTTGCACACATAAGGGCTGTGTGTTACTCTCCCGCCACTCGAAAACTCATTACCTCTGCGGATGTTACCTTTGTTTGCCCGGAAGTCTGCGACCTCTCCTTTTCGGTCAGAATGGTCAGTTCCAGCGGTCTCAATTTTGGGAGACCGCCCAGACCGCCTGTCTCCTCTCCAACAATTTTCCTAAGGCACAGGCGGTCAGGCTCCAGTGAGATCGCCAGACCGCGCGGTCTGAGGATTTCTTCTTTTTTGCTATTTGCACCCCCTGACTCTGCCCCGGTTCTCTTGTACCCAGGGTAGCCCGTAATTTTTTGGATCTGCCCGTTTGGGCAGCCTCCACGTCTATAAATAGAGGGATAGGGGTACCAGAAATGGGACTTTTGCTTCGAGCCTCCAGCTTGCAACCTGTGCAAACGGTCTCGATTTTTGTCACATTTTCTACCTCTCACCCTTACCAATTTTAGATCCCCTCCCGTAACCTTTTTTGGAGATCAATCGAAGCAGTTTTTTTCTCAGAGATCTCTTCTCTGGCTTTCTTCATCCCAAGTAACCTGCACTCTGCAGTCCTTCCCCATCTCTTTATAGTGTGAGTTTTGTAGGTACAATTTTTGTGCCAACAGAACGAACACGTGACCTTCAGATCAGAGTGTCAAGGAAAGTCAGCGGACAGCTGAAATGTCAGACCGCGAGATCCAGCCTGGTCAGTTCACCGGCGATCTCCCTTCGTCAGGTGGCACGAGCTCTTTAGAAGCCCTTGAGCTTCGTTTTGAGCTTCACCTCGAGCAGTCTCGCCGTAAGACCGCCCGTCAGTTAGATTCGATGAATCAGATCCTTTTGTCGATCTCCCAGAGGCTTCTCCCCCAGACTGATCAGGTCGCCACCCCGGATCCCTTGTCCGGCGGTCACGCTCCTGACCGCGCGAACTCCCAGCTCGCTGCTCCCCTGCGGTCTCAAGGGGAAGAGTTTGTAGCTCGTCAGGCCTTCTTTAGGGCAGCAGCTCAGGGATCTCCAGCTCGAGCCCTGAATTTTCAGGAGGACTATGTTTATCCTCCGGCTCCTGCTGCTGTCCCTCCCGCTCCTTCGAGTGTTTTTGAAGCGGAGGAGCCTTCCCCTTTTTCTAATAGAATCCGTTGGGAGCCAACTCCCCATGGCTTCAGAGAGTCGAGACTGCCTATGTTCACCAGAGAGAGTGATCCTAGCTCTCATCTTCAAGCTTTTGAGCTTGCAGTCGCTCAGAGGTCTCTCTCAGATGCGATGAGGTGCAAGTTGTTAATCACCTCCTTAGATGGGCAAGCAAGAGAGCGGTTTTATAAATTACCTCCCCAGTCCATCTCCTGCTTCACCGTCCTAAGGCAGGAACTTCTTTTGAGGTTTGCTACCTCACAAAAGAGGAAGAGTGGTCCTGCGGCCCTCTTCAAGATTAAGCAAGGTGAAAGCAAGACTCTGGCTCGCTTTGTTGATCCCTTCCAAAGAGAAATCCTTGGGATAAAGGATGTGGATCCCTCGCTTTATATGGTGGCCCTGGTGAATGACCTACAGGAAGGACCTCTCAAGTTTGAGGTCACCACCAAGGAGGGAAGCTCTTATCAAGAGCTAATCAGCATCGCGAATAGATTCATAGAACGGGAGATCAGCAACCTCAACTATGTTTCCAATCTGACGTGCAGAACCGGCCAGAAAGGTTCTGCTGGCTTCTTCCCAGCTCCACCATCAGCAAAGCCTCCGCGACAAGAGTTCCAACCTCCACCCCAGAGAGGAAGGAACTTCCGCTATCATCGTCCCTACCAGGGACATCAGCAGTTCCAACCTAAAGTGCCTCTGTTGCCAGCTCCAGTCACTCCAGCGCCGCAACCAGCACCCGTCCATCAAGTTCTTTTTGTCCAGCCGCGTCTCCCCCTTCTTCTCAGCCATCCTATAATGATTCTCAAGAGTCATTCACCGAGCTCAATGTCTCGATGAGCAAGGTGGTTCAAGTTCTCCAGAAGCAGCCTTTTTACAAGAGACCTGCTCCCTTGCAATCCGACCCGAAGACCAGAAACCTCTCTCTCTCTACTGTGAGCATCACAGGGAGAGAGGTCATCTGACTGAAAACTGCAGAGCTCTCCGAATGCTAGTGGAGAAGCTCGTGAAAGAAGGAAAGCTGCAGGAGCTGGTGCAGAAAGGTGATCCTTCCAAGGCTTCAACCTCCAAGAGCAAGGAGGTAGTAGAAGTCCACTGGGAGTGTGAAGAAGTTATGACGTTGGCCCTCTTGACAACGTCGGTTATCCTAGCGAGTGCGTGGATGCTAACGACGAGGGAGCTCTGGGCTACCTCTTCTGCATCCACGGAGGAGCAGGTCTCGAATCTTCAAAGAAAGCTAGCTTCGCAAGAGTCTACAGATCAGAGGTCGTTGCTACCTCATCTTCTGCTTCGATCCGAGGGACGGTCACCTTCGGGCAAGAAGATCTTCCTCCAACCGCCAACCCCTTCAACGATGCAGTTGTTATCAAGGCGGTGATCGAAAATTATACGGTTGAAAATATCTTAATCGATACCGAAAGCTCCATCAACCTCCTCTTCAAGCTGTCTTTTGAAGCCCTAGAGACTGAAAAGACTCTTCTTTCCACTGAAGGGTCTTTCTATGGCTTCTCAGGAGAAAAGGAGGTAGAAGGGAATGTCACCCTCTCGGTGACTCTTGGAGGAATAACCAAGCTTGTCAAGTTTATAGTCGTTGAAGCTCCAAGTAGCTACAACATAGTTTTTGGAAGGCCGATTCTGAATGAATATCAAGCGGTGGTTTCTACCTACCACCTGACAGTGAAGTTTGCCTTGAATGGCAAGCAGTACCGGATCAGAAGCGATCCGAAGAAAGACCGAGAATGTTATGTCAAGACGGTCAATATGACTGAATCCTCTCCTCCTCAGGTAGCTGAGATCTCCCCAACACCTCAAATCCCCAATCCTGCTGAAGTTGCGGAAGAAATCGCAGAAGAAAAAGCTAGAGATGGAGTTCGTTTGGAACCTGCCCAAGCGACTCAAGTCGTGCCTATCAGCAAGCAAGATGAGAGCAGGAAGCTCTCAATCAATGCTGAGTTGCCTGAAGCTGAAAAGAGTCAGCTCATCTCCCGCCTTCTGAAGAACCTAGATTTCTTCGCCTGGTCGGCGGATGACATGTCAGGAGTTGATCCGGATGTTGCTTGTCACCATCTCAACATCGATCCCAACTTTGCTCCCATGGAGCAAAAGAAGAGGGCGGTGGCGGTGACCTTAGCTCAGCCAATCCGGGAGGTGGAAAAGCTCCTCAAGGCCAAATTCATTCAAGAGATTCAATACCCAGATTGGGTGTCGAACGTTGCAATGTTCAAAAAGGCTGGTGGGAAATGGCGTATGTGTGTGGATTTTACTAAGCTCAATAAAGCATGCCCAAAAGATTGTTACCCTTGCCTCGGATAGATTCTTTAGTTGATTCTGCGGTAGGGTATTCATACATGAGCTTCTTAGATGCATTCTCCGGCTATCACCAAATTAGAATGCATAAGTCTGATATCCCACACACCTCGTTCATCACGAATGACGGTTGCTTCTGCTATCTCATAATGCATTTCGGGCTAAAGAATACTGGTGCTACCTATCAGAAAATGAAGGACACCGTTTTTAAAACTCAAAAAGGAAGAAATTTAGAGGTCTATGTCGATGACCTTCTAACAAAAAGCAAATCCTTCTCAGCTCACCTTAACGATCTCATCGAAACATTTGCAACTCTCCGGACTTTCAATCGGAGGTTAAACTCGTTGAAATGTGTCTTCAGAGCTAGCAAAGGGAAGTTTCTCGGCCATCTCCTCACTCCGGAGGGGTTAGAACCGAATCCTGATAAGGTGATGGCCATCTTAGAAACGTCACCTTCCAAGTCCTCCAAAGAAGTTCAGCAGCTGGGTGGGAGGATGGCAGGCTTGAGTCGTTTTATCTCTCGCTCAGGAGATAAAATTGCTCCTTTCTTCAAGACTCTCCGTGGAGGAGCTAAGTTTGGATGGAAAAAGGAGTGTGACGACGCTTTCAACCAGCTCAAGAGGCAGCTAACGTCAACTCCTTTACTCCAAAGCCCGAGAGAAGAAGAAGATCTTTTTCTATATCTTAGAGTTGGCACCGACGCCAACAGCTCTGTGCTAGTCAGGGAAGAAAAGAAGAAACTGTTTCCAGTTTATTATGTGAGCAAAATCTTGAAGGATGCGTAAACCCGATATTCGATCCTTGAAAAGCTGCCCTTAATGCTCGTGACTTCAGCACGACAGGCTAAGACCTTACTTCCAAGCTCATTCAATCCAGGTTGTCACCGATCTCCCATTAAAGAGTGTGTTGGAGAAGCCAGAACACTCAGGTAGATTGGCAAAGTGGGCAACAAAGCTCAGTGAGTTCGATATATCTTATATCCTCAGAGTAGCAATCAAAGCACAGGTGCTAGCGGATTTCATGATCGATGCAAAGGAAACTAGAACATAGAAAGAGGTTGGAACACCACTAGCTTGGACAATCTTCGTCGATGGAGCTTCGGGGAGGAACTCATCCGGTGCTGGAGTTGTCTTGATTAACCCAAATGAGATTAGATTAGATCAAGCTCTAATGTTCTATTTTCCAACAACGAACAATCAAGCGGAGTATGAAGCCTTACTCGCTGGCCTCAGATTTGCAGGAGAGCTGGGAATTGAAGATGTCCAAGTCAAAACATATTCTCTAGTAATGACATCTCAAGTAAATGGAACTTTTGAGACTATAGATCATATTTTGAAGCAATACCAAGATCTAGTAAAGATTGAGATAGGCAAATTCAAGAGTTTCACTATTCAGCACATTCCAAGAGAAGAGAATGCAGAAGCTGATGAGCTGGCCAAGTTTGGTCTCCTTTCAGGAGGAACCACTTCGGAATTGTTTCATCCGGCTATTGAAGAGGGATATATTATGCAGATAGATCAACGTCCATCTTGGATGGATTCCTTCGTTCTCTACCTCTCAACTGGAGAGCTTCACCCAACGGTAAAAGATAGAAAGAGGTTTTGAAGGCAGCTCATTACTATCTTGTTGCAGGAATGCTTTACAGGAAGACCTTTCTCTCGCCCTTGGCGAGGTGTGTCTCTGAGGAAGAGATTCCGGTTGTCCTTCGAGAGGTTCATTCAGGAGAGTGTGACAGTCACTCAGGAGCTAGAACGTTGGAAAAAATGATTCTAAGGCAAGGTTACTTCTGTCCTCAAATGAGGAAGGATGGGAAAATTCGCAAAGAGGTGAGTCCAGTGCCAGAAATTTGCTCATCTTCAGCATCAACCGGCTCAACAACTCAAGTCGATAGCAACTCAATGGCCGTTTGCGGTTTGGGGGATGGATTTGATTGGGCATTTTCCCTTGGCTAGTGGACAACGCAGGTTTATTCTGGTAATGATCGATTACTTTTGCAAGTGGATCGAGGAAAAAGCGTTTGGCTAAAACCACTACTCAAGTTGTAAGAAATTTTTTCTGGGGGGAGATAACGTGCAGGCATGGAATTCCTATGGAAATCATCACAGATAATGGTCCTCAATTCAACAACTCCAGTCTTATAAGCTTTTGTGATCAAATCGGCACCGAACTGCGGTTTGCTTCTGTGCATCATCCTAGACGGTCAGGTAGAAGCTGCCAACAAACTGGTAATCAATCTATTGAAAAAAAAAAGTGGAGAACCTCAGAGGCAATTGGGCAGAACAACTACCTTCGTTGTTATGAGCTCTGAGGACGACTCCAACCTCAGCTACTGGAGAGACTCCTTTCAAACTATCTCATGGCTCGGAAGCTCTTATTCCGGCTGAATTTGAAGTAAGAAGTCCAAGAGTGTTACTATCTCAGCAGAATCAAAACAACTGGATGAAAGGAAATGATGAAGTGCTAAAATGCAGCCTCGATCTCATTGAAGAGCTGAGAGATACAACAACAATTAGGCACGAGGAGGTAAAAAGAAGAATGGCCAAGTATTTTGACAAGAATATTAGAGTCAAAGAATTTGCTATTGGTGATCTTATCCTCAAGAAGGTGGATGCAGCAGCAAGATCTGGCTCGGTTGGAAAGCTCAATCCAAATTGGGCAGGGTCATTCATTATCAAAGAAGTGCTCAAGAATGGAGCATATCGTCTCCAAACTTATTGAGGAGATGAGTTATATCATACTTGAAGTAGAGACGATCTCAAACGTTTCTTTTCTTGAAAGCTTGTATTTTTCACATCTTTCTTTCCATTTGTTTGCAAGCACTATGATGATATGGTTGTAACCTCTTGTATTGTATATATCGAAAGGGAAGCAATGAGATAGATTGTCATCAAAGGCTAAAATCCTACCAAGCGAGACATCGACGTCCTACTTGATGTCCCCTCGACTTGAAGCATGAGATGTAAATCTGCCATGATCACAGGTAGCGGGGAGATTTCGCACCTATGTAGTAGTAGCTCGCCAAGCTCGTGCGGAGGAACTTTAGGATACAGGGTCCTTGCTGACATCAGACACACCTCTGCATCAAGGGAGGTCTAAGTAAATGTCCAGCTCTGACATGCGTTCCAGAACATCGTTACAGTCTTGATGATCCCTAGAGGAAAGCAGTGTCGGTGATACTCCTCAGTATGACCGCACCTACCCTACTGATCATCATGTTCTGTGACCCTCGAATACTCATTGGTGCAAGGATAGCTGAGGGGCGGCCAGTAGCATTTATGACCATGGCCTGAGCTCTCGAGTGGCTAGGGTATTACAATCTTAACGATCTCTTGAGGAAAGCAATGTCGGTGTAGCCTTGCAGCATGACCACACCTTCTCTTTTGATCATTAGAGTTGTTCACCTCTCTTCTCTCTTCTTCTTCTTCTTAGGGTATTACAATCGTAATGATCTCTTGAGGAAAGCAATGTCGGTGTAGCCTCGCAGCATGACCGTATCTGCCATTTTGATCATTTCGGATTGTACACCTCTCAAGCTTTAAGTCTCTTTTTTACTGTGAATGGGCGGTCTGAAGTTTTTGAGACCGTCAGTTTTGGGGCATCTGGTGATGTTATAGAGGGACGGTCTGGAGCATCTGAGACCGCCGCCTAAGTTCTTTGGTATCTTATTGATAAGAGGCGGTCTGAAACATTTAAGACCGCCGTCTATAGTTTTTTTGGTTTTGTTCTATGAAGGGGCGGTCTGGAGCATTTGAGACCGCCGCCTAGGTTTATTTTCTGTGCGTGCATCAACTAAAAATTGGTTTGAGATATCTGAGATCATCAATTGCAGAACTTTCCTGATATTTATTCTTATAATGGGCGGACTGGGGAAGTTGATACCGCAGACTAAATGCTTCATTTCTTTTTTTTTCTGGAGTATATGAGGATATTCATGAGATCTCTCTTCTATTCTTCTATCAAGTAGCGATCTGGGAAAGATAAGACCGCTATCTATCTGTCTTTAACAAAGGTTAAAGGTTTTTCAAGTATCGAAGAATCTGGATTAAAATGAGATCATTCGTTAGATCTCACCTCTATACTTCTATTCAGTAGCGATATGGAAAAATGAGACCGCTGGTTATCTATCTTCAAAGGTCCAAGGTTCTTCAAAGTCTGGTTATCATTAGCGAAGGGGCGGTCTGAATTATTGGAGACCACCACTCATCTCTTGCTCAAGTATTATTTTAAGTAACTTGAAATGTTCAGGGTCATGGTTTATGAATTATGGTTCGACATCACTGCAGAGGGTTTTCAGTTACAAGAGATCGCTATTCACAAGCGATCTCATCTAAATTTGGCGATCTCGTAATATGGCGATTTCATATGTTAAAGTTAACATTTCACTTCTTATAGGGCGGTCTGACGGACGGAATGGAGACCGCCATTATAGATTGTTCTACTCTAAGTATAGGTTATTATGTGGAATCTTCTCGTATATAGTTGTTGTTTCAAGCTCGGCAATACCTAAGACAGTGAGATCGAATGCCAATTCCACCTCTAGAAAATGAGATCACGTATAATAAACATTATTCTTCTGCTATAAATCCAGAGACCGGTTGCTATCTATTATTGTCGATTCTTCTTCACTAAGGACTATGATGAGACCGTAAATGATAAGATCGACACAAGCTCATAAATGAATAATGAAAAGTATTCATTCACAAGAGAAACAAAGGTATGCAAAAATTCTCTTTCATTTCATTCTTTGTTTAAATACATAGTTCGCACGGTCTCAATACCGGCGGTTACAATTTGAAAAGAACAAAAGAAAATTTTGTAGTATAGAAACTCTTGATCTTTTTAATTGCTCTTTAATTTCATCGGAGACCGCTCATCCGATGATGAAGAGTCGGTCTCTTCGGAAGACTCTTCCGAGCTCTTGTGTGGGATCCTTGACCCAGAGCTCGAGACCGTAGCGGAGCTCGTGTCATCGCCTTCGGCATATTGGCTCCCACTTTCTCCGTCAGCGTCTCCGTCGATCTCCACATCTTCCTCTTCCTCAGCGGTCTCGGTTGCTATGACCGGTTGCTCCTCTATCATTCTTGCCACATCGGGAAAGAGGTCGGCAAATTTGACTTCTTTGAACTCTTGGGTGAGACCGCCTCGCTCGTGAAGCTCCGCGATCGTCGAGTCTGACGCATCTTTTATGTGCCGCATCATGGCGTCGTGGAAATCTAGATTTTCCATATGATAAGTCGCTTTCTTGGATTGCTGCAAGAAGAAGACAATCAGGTCGCGCGATCATGAAAAAAGGAAAGCAGGAGACCGCAGGTAAAGTAGTCTTGCATGTAACTCTTCCTGTAGACGCTCAATATTTTTCAGGGCCATTCGAAGAGATCGCACCATGTAGTGGTTCAAGACCGTGCTCCTGGCGGTCACCTGTACGCAGATGTCAGGAAGCATTTCAGTCTCAAAATCATATGCTTCCCTAACATTGCTCTTTCCATAAAGCGCGGAGGTGACCGCGAAAGCATGGCGTGTCAACTTCCCACTCCACAGAGGGAGGTCGGTAGACACCTTCACGCTCTTGCATTTCGCACCCCACTTGAGGAGGGACTTCCCCTTAGTATCCTTCAGCTTTTTCCCAAAGCCGACCAAAGGGAAGGGCTTGCTGGTGGCCTCTGACTCGCCGCCGGGCTCCGCGGTCTCCCTTTCGCGGTCTCTCTTCTTCCTCATCTCCCTTTGAGTGAGCACCTCTTCAGCTGGTGCCACGGGATCGACTTCGGGGACCGTAAAGGTCGCTAAAAAGAGAAAAATGTTAGAGAAAAATCAAGGGAAAAAGTGATGAGTTCGCAAAAGACCGCAAGAAGCATCTTACTTTCTTCAGGAGTGATCTCAGCGATCTCTGGCCAGATCGCCAGGTAGTGGAGGAGATCGAATCGCTTGTTCGCCAGGAAGGCTAGAAGCTTGATTTCCTCTTCCAAGAGAACTTTGGGACTGCGAAAGATCACTTCGGCTCGGCGGGATGGCGTGGACTTGAGTCCTCCGAGGTCTCCTTCGAACACCAAGAACCTTTCTGTCCAGAAAGGAATCTTGTTCGGGAGGTTGAGCACCTTGATCCCGTTGCAAGAAAAGTAGAGGAGACCTTTGAACTCCTCTTTCTTTTTCCCCTCCTTCAGCGACTTCACGGAGAAGGTCGCGCAGAACAGATTTATTGTGAATCTTATTCTCGCTGATCTCAAGTAATTGATAAAGACGGTCATGAGACCAATCGAGTTCGGCGGCAGCTGGGCGAGCACTATGTCGTAATACTCCACCTCCAAGGCTTCCCAAGGCAGAGGGAACGTCAGACCGCAATCGAAGTGATCGATTGGGATGATGAACTTGCTCTCCTCTCCAAAACTCAAACCTTCATCTTATGTTGGCAGCTTAACAACGATCTGGTTTTGGATCATGTGCCTCTCCAAAAAATTCAAATATTCTTCTTTAGAAAAGCGGCAAGGTTTGTAATCGGCTTCGAGGAAGATTTCAACAGCGGTCGCACGAGCGGTCACCATTTTTGGAGTTCGCTGAGACCGGTGCTTTGGGCGCATTCAGAAAGTATAAAATAAAGGATCTGAAGTCAACTATTTATAGAAGTTGAAGGATAATTTCGTAATGATTGCTTCTTTGGAGACCACCCAGCAAGCTGTGCAGACCGCTGAACCTGCATGAGTTAAGAGAGATAGCAAGCAGTATAGTCGATCTCAATAAAGCGTGACCGCGGCATTTCAAGCAGCAACACAGAAATAAGCAAAGGGAAAGAGATCGGCATCACAATCAATACAGAGATCGCATAGAATAAAAATCAAATTGTCACGATATATTACAACAAATCCAGATTATCTAGACTTAATGTTTTCTGAGACCGCGCAGAATGAAAAAAATTAAAATCTATCTCCTAGCTGAACGCTTCCTCCCAACGAAAGCCGCAATATCCTTTATCTCATTAACGACGGTCAGAACGGACGCCAGATTATGATTTGCTGACAATGCAGCTCGGTGGATCTTCGCCATCTCCTTATCAACCTACTATATGGGAATGACAACGATCTCAGAGGTCGGTCTCTCTTCTGGGAGACCGCCAGAAGTTTTCGGCTTCATCGTCATTTGGGTAGGACCGGCCCTAAGTGTCGCGACCTCAGCGGCCAGAGCGGCGGCCTTCCCCTTGTAATATTCAGCATCCTTCTCAGCCTTCCGGAGCGCCATACTCAGTTCGGCATTTTTCAGCTCGCACTCCTTGCGGACTCGCTTTCCGTGGCGCGCAATCTCTCTTCAGAATCAGCAATCTGAATCCAGAGCTGATCGTCCTGAGCTTGAAGTTGATCGTCTTGTGCCCGCTCCCGAGCTCGCATGGTGCGGACATCCTCAAACATTGGCTTGAGAATATCAGCAAGCTGCGGGGGAATCACCCGCTTTTGTGGGATCTCCCCTTCTTCAGGGGTATCCGCGACATCATCAACGTCTGCGATCAAAAGCAGAGAACAGTTAGCTCAGCAACAACAATTCTAAAATGGAAGAGTTCGCGCAAAGGGAATACTTGGAAAGAAATCAAGACCACAATCATGTAAGGCATTTTCAACATCTTTTGTGACCGCAGGGTCTGCGGTCAGCAAAAGGCAGTTTGATCCCCTAATGCGTTCAAGGTTCATTCTTTCCAGATCCCTCTTCTGCGATCTCTCTCCTTCTTTCCTTCTTCTTCTTCTTAATTCTGCATTGCTGACGAGGATGTCATATGTTTCAATGATGACGATCTCACGCCGCTCTTTTGGAGATCTAGGTCAAAGAGCAGGTAGAGGAAGAATTTTCGGCGGTCTCGAGATCAGTTTCGCCTTACCTGTCCGCAGGGCAGAGACCGTTATCGCGCGCTCTGTCGCTGTCTTATCCAAATCAGCTTCCTGATCAGCAGAAAGATTCTTCAGACCGGCGGATAGCGCGGTCTTCTCTTTCTTGGCATGTCGGATCCCTTCTTCTTTCTCCTCCTCTTCCTTCTTCTCCTCCTCAGCAGTCTTCTTCTTCTTCTTGTCCTTCTTCTTCTCTCCCTCTGCAGCGACCTGCACTGCCTTCTCCTCCCTTTCTTTCTTCTCCCTCTCTTCCTTTTCTTTTCTCTCCTCCTCTACAGCGATCTGCGTTGCCTTCTCCTCCTTTTCTTTCTTCTCTCTCTCTCTTCCTTCTCCTCCTCCTCCGCCTCTGCTTTTCGCCTGGCCGCTTCCTCCGCGGTCTTCTTCCTTTCAGCGATCTCTCTCTCTCTCTTCGGTAACCTCCCGAAGATTCTCGGATTCAAAAGGGTCGAGCAACTGCGAGATCGAATGTACAAGATCGTTAGAAGAATCATCATCAAGATAAGCAATCAACTCTGAGTCCACTCCCCTTGAAGAAACTGAGACCGCAGGAGGAAAAGGGTGATCGATTTGTTCGCTTACCGGCTCAAGACATCCAAAGGAGGACGTCCCAGACCGCCATCTTCAGGGAGTGTGACTGCCTCCTTGGCGGTCACTGCTTTATTTTCGCCACCTTTTCTTTTCTTGGAGGTCTGAACAGAAGAATTTGTGTCTTTTCTCTTTGTCCCTTTTGCAACATCCTGCTTATCTGCGATCTGCTTCCTGAGCTTTTCTGTTGTGTACTTCTTCTCCTGCATCTGAGCTTTGATAGCCTCAGTGGAAGCGGTCTCGCCGGTCCGGACAGCGACCTGGCTGAGAATTTCTTTTGATTTGTTGCAGTCAAAGGTGATAGAGATATCTTGGAGATTCAGCACAGGAGGCCCTGAAGAGTTGGTCGACAGGTCAACAACATTTGGTCCTTCAGCGATTCTGGTTGCTTTCCTTCTGGGGGAGAGCTGATGGTCTCCTTCTCCGCGTCTATTTTTGCCGAGGCCTTGGAGGCCTTGACCTTCAGCGTCTTCTTGGTGCTAGTGGTCACTTTTCCTTCACCTTCACCTTTCCCTTTTGGAGATGCTACCTTGGGCGACCACTTGGTCTGCACCCGCTTGGTCAGCAGAGACAACATGCTAGCCATGAAGAGATCGTCTCAGTCTGAAAAGGAGTGATCGTTGATAGAACAAGCTCGCAGTTCTTTCCAGAAAGTTCTGGATTCTGAAGCCTTGAAGTCGTATTTACAGATTCTCCCACATTTATGGCGGTTGCAGTCTCAGCGGTCAAAGCGAACATTTCCGAAGTTCCAGCGAAACTTGAAAATGTGCGGGGATCATATTTGCCCGGAAGTCCGCAACCTCTCCTTTTCGGTCAGAATGGTTAGTTTCAGCGGTCTCAATTTTGGGAGACCGCCCAGACCGCCTGTCTCCTCTCCAGCAATTTTCCTAAGGCACAGGCGGTCAGGCTCCAGTGAGATCGCCAGACCGCGCGGTCTGAGGATTTCTTCATATTTGCTATTTGCACCCCCTGACTCTGCCCCGATTCTCCTGTACCCCGGGCAGCCCGTAATTTTTGGATCTACCCGTTTGGGCAACCTCCGCGTCTATAAATAGAGGGGTAGGGGTACAAGAAAAGAGAATTTTGCTTCGAGCCTCCAGCTTGCAACCTGTGTAAGCGGTTTCGATTTTTGTCACTTTTTCTACCTCTCACCCTTACCTATTTTAGACCCCTCCTGTAACTTTTTTTGGGGATCAATCGACGCAGTTTTTCTCTCAGAGATCACTTCTCCGTCTTGCTTCGTCCCAAGTAACCTGCACTCCGCAGTCCTTCCCCATCTCATTCTAGTGTGAGTTTTGGAGGTACAATTTTTGTGCAACAACCTTCCTTAAGGATTAGACATTCTACTCATCGACTTCTAATGATACCTTCCTCCCTGCTATCCCACGACCTAACGTACCTCTCAACCATAACACCCCCTCCTTTGCTTCCCACGCCACCTCTCGTACACCTAGAATATACTCCTCCTCTACCTCTTCGTGTCTACACTCACCGTCATACCTCATCTGATGCCCTGAGACAGTTACCTCCTAGTGATGCCACTCCACGACCATATGATCTGCCTATGACATCTACCGCCCACCCTTTCTTCCATTATGTCTCCTTACACCGCTTGTCTCCCGAACTTCACAGGTTTGTGACTTCATTATCTTCTATTTCCACCTCCTCATCTGTGCAGGAGGCTCTTCAGCAACCGGGGTGACGGGCAGCGATGGATGAAGAAATGACTGCTCTGTACGCAAATCAGGCATGGGACCTTGTCCCCCTTCCTTCGAGTCAATCCCGTGTCGGATGTAAATGAGTCTTCACTGTGAAGCATTGTCCTGATAGGACCGCTGAGAGCCTTAAAGCTTGTCGTGTGGCTCGCGGGTTCACTCAACAATATGGACTCAACTATGAAGAGACATTCTCCTCAGTCACTAAGTAGATTACCGTTCGGGTCTTGATCTCCTTGACCATCCATCGTCATTAGCTGTTGCATCAACTCGACATCAAAAATGTCTTCCTTAATGGTGATCTCGCTGAGATTGTATACATGCAGCAGCCACCTGGTTATGAAACCACGGGGGAGTCTCTTGTCTGCAACCTTAAGAAATCTCTATATGGCCTCAAGCAGTCTCCTCGGGCTTGGTTTGATAAATTCAGCCGAGTCGTTCGGGATTTTGGCTTCACTCGGAGCTCGGAGGACTTCTCGTTGTTACCCTTCACCGCCCGGTTGGCACGATGATACTTCTGGTATATGTTGATGATATTCCCATCACGGAGGATGACCTGAACAATATTTCTATGATCAAGTAGCACTTGGCCTCACATTTTCAAACTAAAGATTTGGGCAACCTTCGATATTTCTTGAGCGTCGAGGTAGCTCGTCGACCTGATGGACTCATCCTGTCTCAACGGTAGTGTTGTTCAGACCTTCTTCACGATACTGGCTACACGGGATGCAAAACTGCAAACACACCAATGGATGTCAATCATAAGCTCTACGCTCATATGTCAGACTCTGATGTGCTTCTCCCTAATCCGAAGTACTATCGTCGCCTGGTTAGCAAGCTTATCTATTTAACTGTCACACGGCCCGATATATCCTTTGTTGTTGGGGTGGTCAAGCAATTCATGCATGCTCCTTGGATGACCCACCTCCAGGCTGTCGATCGAATTCTTCGGTATCTGAAGAATGCCCCAGGATAAGGGCTTGTGAATAAGCCTTAATCTTCTCTATCCTTGGTCGCCTACTCCAATGCAGACTATGTCGGTTCTCTTGATGATCGTAGGTCTACGAGTGGCTACGACACATACTTTGGAGGACATCTAGTCACCTGAAGAAGCAAGTAGCAAACAATGGTTGTCTGTTTGTCTGCAGAAACTGAGTACCGTTCAATGACATTTGTTGATTCTGAACTCACATGGGTGAAAAGTCTTCTCACTGATCTTGGTGTGAAACTCCCATTTCAGGCGGTTCTCTGTTGTGATAGTCAAGCTGCTATCCACATCGCCGAGAATTCCGCTTTTCATGAATGTACCAACATATCGAAGTTGATTGTCAATTCATCCAGGAAAAAATTCAGCTACGCAAACTTGATTTAGGACATGTGTCGACTGCTGAGCAGATTTCTGATATTCTCGCCAAGGTCTTACCACACCCACCATACGGACAGTTCGTTTCCAAGCTTACTACCTACAATTTGTATGCTCCACGCTTGTTGGGGAGAGGTAGAAGACTTGACCTAGCCCATGTAAAGGCCTGTTGTTGGCATGTAGTTTAGTCCCACACCATGGCTTGTAGTTTAGTTACCACTCCTCCTTCCTATATATGTTGCACAAATCGTTGTATTGAAAGGTTAAGAAAACGGAGAAATAAATTCTTTTTCTATTTGGATTTTGGATTTCTACAAGATGCAATTACCTTCAAAACGTTCAGCATGCTAATTGAAGTATACCGAAGAATTACCTTAATGTCAGTTAAATGATCGGCATTTGATGATGAATTCGGCCTCCCTGATTTGGCTTTGGTTATACATTTTCCCTCCTAGAATTAGAAAAGAATTATCCATGATAAAAGTGGAGGGAGTATGACAGTTGCAGCCTACGACTGGAAAGAGAAAGAGGTTGACACCAGAATAGTCTTAGGGAGAGAGGATCAACAACCCTTTAAGATTGGGAGGATGGAGAGAGATATGCTCTAGGTAGAAACCTAATGTATAAAGTGGAGAAAGTGTTACGAGAGGAACCCTATGAGGAGTAACAGGACGGTGAGACAAACCTTAGTGAGAAAGAGTCGAGATGAGAGAGAATAAAGGAGGAAATTTTTCCACTTTTCATGTCATTCAATAAATCAAAAGCATCCGTTTATCCCCAATTTATAGAAATGTACAAAGATGCATTCTAATGTAAAAAATTCATAAAAGAAATCAAACTTACAAATTTAACAACTAAATGCAATAAAACTGAAATAACTGCTAGAATAATCAAAATACTTAAATAATCTATAATATTTGTCATGTGCTGCATTCATGGTTTCATAAGAGAGGAGGCAATACTTCATCTTTTGATCCTCAATCACGAGACCAATTTTAATTTTAGAGGACAGCTGCACAACTTCTGAATGTCTGAGCAAAGCTTCGCTTGGTGTACCCCTTACATAACTTCCTAAACTAGTTTGCTGGAACTCAGGGTTATCAAGAGAAAAATGCTTCCGTTTGTCCAAATGTACTTCAGAAGCATTCTTATAAGTTAACTTCCTCCTCATATCAGCTCTTCGTAACCGAGCGGATAGCCCTGAACGAGTAATGCCAGACTTCCTACTGTTTTTCTCTGGAGTAGTTATTGTTCTCGCATGATTAATAGTTAGTTCCCATTGCTTTTCCAACATAGACTTTTGCAACAGCACGAGGACTTCAAGAGAAGTTTCGAAATCAATGTCCTGATCTTTGAAAGTGTCAAATCTTTCAAGCAAGTTACCAGTGGATGAGGGGGAAGAAATATCAGCTTGTGCCTTAAGAGCCTTGATAACTTTTGTTTGTCTATTCGTTAGAGCATCCATTCCAACATGTGATGATTGCTTAGCAAATATAGTACTCTTGCTTGAGGCTGCTATGGGTTGAACTGCCCCATGATCAGGAAAAGATTTGTCGGTAAATTCTGGCGAATAAAGAGAATTGCTCAGAAGCCTCTTTACAGAAGCTAGGCCTATAACTGCAGTCATTACCATCATCCAGCAGCTTTTGTCTGCAGCAAGAAGCAAAGCATACTAGTCATTGCAAGCTCCAACATAAGTCATCAGAATCCATAATTTCAATTTTTCACGTATAACTAAAGTTGAAGAACATCTGAAGGCACTAACTTATATAATAAGCTATTTTAGACTATTAGTTAACAGCAAATGTAGAATATAAACCACAAAGCTGATTCAAGTAAGAGAAACAAAGAATTATCTAGAAGTGACAAAATTGTAAGCTTGCTAACCATTAAAAATAAAGAAAGAAAAAGGCTTCGTGTTTAGCTTGGGACATTAAATATCATGACGAACACAAACGAGCTTTTGGCAAACAAGCTACACAAATTTTGTTCAAATTCGGACCGTAAGAGATTGAAAAAATAAAAAATCATGATTGGTTGTATAAACGATTGAGAGAAATTGTATGTACGATGATCAGATTCTACATTTGCTAGCAACTGTATGTATACGATTGGTGACTGTATTTGAATTTATTTTTTGAGCCATGTGGGTCCAGACTGCGTTATTAGATCAAAATATCTGTCTTCCTCACGTTTTGGGTCTGTTTACGATGGACACTCATTATGACTTGTAGGGATTAGGATTTTAAATTATAATATCATAAGCCCAGAGTTTATTATTTTCCTTGTCATTTTTCATTCTTTTCTAATTCTGATATTGGAGATTGTTGAAGGAAAAAGAAGAATTTTGTTCAATATTCAGGTTTTAGGATGTCTTCTAACCTAGAAGCTTAAAGATGATTTCTCACTTTGTATATTCTTCAATATATCTTTGTTTGAAAGTATCTACACTGTTATTTTATTTTCCTTGGATTGATCTATTAGATGCAAGAGGAAGATGTCTATCCCTTAGTTTATTATTAATATTATTGCGAGGGAAAAATTATTAAATGTTTTGATGCGTGTAAAAGTCCTTTTCTCGAAGAGTTTATTATACTTTGTATCCTCCATGATGCAGAATAATTCATTCGAAAAGTTAATGCTTCTGAAATAATTTTCTTTCATAAACATTTCATGAATATTTTAAACTTCTCAAAAAAAACATATAATATTTTTGTGCAAATCATTTATAAGGACCTTGTTTCGTACAAGCATTGTGTAAAGAGATCCAGAGGACATT
This sequence comes from Dactylorhiza incarnata, assembly GCA_033032865.1. Classification (NCBI taxonomy): domain Eukaryota; kingdom Viridiplantae; phylum Streptophyta; class Magnoliopsida; order Asparagales; family Orchidaceae; genus Dactylorhiza; species Dactylorhiza incarnata. The sequence continues at coordinate 8,159,016 of JAWHQI010000021.1, read as the reverse complement.
TATTTAATCTCGTGCAACAAAGAATTTCTTTAACGTCTTTGAATTGCTTTTGTATGTATCAAAAATATCAGCATGATGATATCCAGTTGTTCTTTAGTTAGCTGCTTTATGCTGGGAAGGGCTAAAGGTTTAGGGTGGCAGGTCAGGTGTAGGTCGTTAGTGTCTAGTGGATATTTTGTGTATCATGTTCGTCACTAGATATAGTTTTGTATCATGCCCATGTGACCCGTGTCTATGTATATGAGGCAGCTATGTACCATGTTTTGGATCCATGTTAATGTCTATTGTATTGTATATGAATCAAGATGTACCTTGGAACATGTGTATATATATATACTCATGCAGGTTTGCTCTACATATTTGATATAATTTAGGCATTCTGTTTAATAAAATAAAAAACTTTGCATCTGATATATCCATGAAAAGAACATAAATTGTGGCAGCCTTGTAGACCGTTACATGAAAACACATCTAAAGGAACGAGGATTAAGTTTCATCTAAGTAATATTATGAATGTGAGCAAAGCATAAACATCCAAATATTTTGGGTGAAAGTTTCGTCGAAGGAACACCCAAGGTATGTAAAGGGGTGTGGTAGCACAAATGACAAGAAGGCATACGATTGATGAGATGGCCAGTGTCTAAGAAGTACATCACCCCCAATAATATTTAGGAAGATGCATGGTAAATAATAAACATCTGATAACTTCGAGTAAATGACAGTTATTTTTCGCAGTAACATCATTTTGGACCGGAGATTAAACACGAGTAGTTTTATGAATAATGTCACGATTACTTAGATATATTTTAAATTTAGAATCAATATACTCACAAACATTATCACTACTGTGAAATTTTGAAATATTTAATATTTTTTATTTTAAAAAATCTTTACTATAACAAGAGAACACCCCTCTTTATCTAGAATGGAGGAGGAAAATTTATATAATTGGAGATGTGTGGCTAAATAGAAGAGATGAAAAATATACAATGGTTCTTTTCTTTGAGTTTTTAACCCCCCCCCCCCCCCCCCAAGTTGGAGCATATATGTCGATCATTCCTAATTTGACACAAATATCTACAAAAGATGAAGAAATTGGTTTGGTAAAGATGTCAGTCAACTCTTTATCTAAAGGGACAAATGGAGTGCATATTTGTTTTTTGATAACTTCCTCTCTGATGAAGTGACAATCAATTCAATATGTTCAATATATATATATATATAACATCTTTATTATCACAAAACATAGGTAAAGAATAATTGTAGATTTCTCTCAAGTCCTTTATAAGTATTCTTAACCACTTTAACTCACACGAAGTTTGAGCAATACTTCTGTATTCAGCTCCTGCACTTGACCTGTATATTACTGTTTATTTTTTGCTTTTCTAAGTAATAAGATTTCCTCCGACGAACATGCAAAATCCAGAAGTAGTTTTTCGATCTCATTTGTCATCTACATAGTTAGCATCAGAATATGCTTCAACGTGCAAATGATTGTTTCTTTGAAATAATAGACCTTTTCCTAGAGACCTTTGATGTATTTTATAATTTTTGAGGCAGCATTCAGATGACACTCTCTGGGGGACTTACATGAATTGACTGATCTTTCCAACAGTATAGGAGATCTAAGGTCTGGTTACGGTAAGATAAATGAGTTTACTGGCCAGTCATCTATAACAAGTAATATCTTGATGAAGAGGGATGTCTCACTCCAAAGTTTGTCAGCACACACAGACATAGGACTTCAGGTAGGTTTTGTGTCAAGAAGACCAATTTTGTAGAGTAGACCTATGGCATATTTGCGTTGGAGGAGAACAATAGAGTTAATGCATCAAGCAATTTTAGTTCCCCAAGAAGTATCTGGGAGGACCCATATTTTTAGTGACAAAATGTTAACGAAGATGTTTCTTCGTTATCTTTATTCCAGAAGAGTCATCTCCAGTAAGAAAAATGTCTTCAACATAGACAGCAAGATTAAAAACAATCTGTGGTGGTCTTCAGTATAAAGAAAGAGTGACCAACAGTACTTCTGGAAAAACCAATGGTAGAGACGACCTGGCTGAATCGTCAAACCACGCTCGAGGGCTTTTCTTAAGACCATAAATAGCCTTTTGAAGCTTACACACGTGAGACTCCCTCTGAGCAACATAACCAAGAGGTTGCTCCATATAGACTTCTTCATGCAGGTCACCATAAAGGATGGCGTTTTTAACATCAAGTTGACTCATTTGCCAAATTTTGTTGACAACAACAGAGAAAAGGACCCGGATAGTACTGATATGGGCAACTGGGAGAATATGTCAAATAAATCAACGTCGTAAGTCTGGGTGGACCCTTTTGCAACTAGACGAGCCTTGTATCTATCCATAGTACCGTCGGTAAGAAATTTGATGACAAATACCTAGTGACATTTAACAATATCAGCACCAGGTGGGGTAAGAACAAGAGTCCAAGCGCCCCGTGATGTCAAGACTGACATTTCCTCATCCATAGTCGCTTCTAGCAAGGTATACAAAGGGATTCATGATAAGTAGTCGGGATGGTGTTGGTAAAGAGTGCCAGAATAAATCTGCTGCAAGAAGGACTAAGATTTGCACAAGACAACATTAGTAATCGGATGTTGAGTACTCCCCCTTGCGCCAAGCAATAGATACATCCAAATCTGAGTCTACTGAGGTGAAGGAACCTTCAGAAGAGGAGAGAGCTGGCCTGGGAACTGGCAGTGGGGACTCTGGAGTTGAAGAAGCGAGGGTTTGACGAGAAGTTGTACGACAATGATAATTGTAGAGAAAAGCAAGAAATAACGAAATAAAAAAATTATTATTCCTCTAACATGTATACATACAAGTATTTGTACACTTATATAGAAAGTGAGGGAAGAGAAAAACTCATTCTAAGATGTGGGACAAAACAACTAAATAGAAAGCGGACTCTAGCTGGGCCTTGTTATTAGGCCTATTTTACATAGTTTATTCAACAATCCCCCGCAAGCTGGAGCATACAGATCGTAGACACCAAGTTTGGACAAGAACTGATAATATAGCAAACGTGGTAAGGCCTTAGTAAGAATGTCAGCCACTTGCCCAGCAACAGGAACATGTTTGAATTCCTGTTTCTTCAGTTGAACCATCTCCCGAATGAAGTGACAGTCGACTTCGATGTGATTGGTACGTTCATGAAATACGGGATTCTTGGCAATATGTATATCAACTTGACTGTAACAATAGAGAGTAGCCAGCGAGGGAAGTTTAACACCAAGGTCACATAGAAGGCTTTCCACCCAGGTCAGCTCGGACACAACAAAGGCCATTGAACGATACTCCGCTTCAGCAGATGAGCGAACAACCACAAATTGCTTCTTGTTGCGTCAGGTGATAAAGTGTCCACCATGGTATGTACGATATCCACTTGTGGAACAGCGATCATCCAGTGAGCCAGCATAGTCTGCGTCAGAGTATGCAATCAGAGATAAGGGGGACGAAGAAGGCTTGTATAAAAGTCCTTGTCCAGGAGCTGTTTTTTAGTATCGAAGGATGCGCTCAATTGTCTGGAGATGAGAGATTCGTGGAGAATGCATGAATCGACTGACAACTCCAACAACAAAGGATTTATCAGGTCTTGTAACTGTAAGATATATCAACTTCCCTACAAAACGACTATAATACTCGGGGTTTAGAAGGAGTAGATCGGAGTGTGAGGCATGAGCGCAGAACTTGCGATTGACATTCATTGGAGTGTCAGCAGGTTTGCATCTAGAGTAGTCAGCATCATGGAGCAAGTCAAGACAGTATTTCCATTGAGATAGAACAAGTCCATCAGGATGCCTAGCTACCTCGAGACCAAGGAAGTACCGAAAATTTCTCAAGTCTTTAGTTTGAAAAGCAGAGGCCAAGTGTTACTTGACCATGTGTATTCCTTTGGCATCATCACCCGCAATCAAGATATCATCGACATAGACCAAGAGAATTACAGTGCCTGTTGAACGATGTCGAGTAAATAGAGAGAAAGTCAGGCGAGCTTCGAGTGAACCCAACACCACGAACAACCTGACAGAACTTGTCAAACAATGCTCGGGGAGACTGTTTGAGACCATAGAGAGATTTTTTGAGATGACATACAAAGGACTCCCTCGTGGTCTCAAACCCGGGAGGTTGCTGCATGCAGACAGTTTTCATCAGATCGCTATTGAGAAAAGAATTTTTGACATCCAATTGATGCAACAGCCAATGTCAATGAATTGCGAGGGAACAGTATCAAGACACGAACAATATTCAATTTTGCGACAGGAGAGAAGGTCTCGTCATAATCTAGACCATGTTGTGTAAATCTACGAGGCACAAGGTGAGCCTTAAGTCGTTGAACTGCCCCATACGGACCATGTTTGACGATAAAGACTCACTTACACCCCCACACAAGGTTGGCCAGGTGGAAGGGGAACAAAGGAAATAGCTATGCTCATACTATTTGACATCCATCATAGTTCATTGCACATGTATTTATAGCATTTAGCTATAAAGGTAAAGCTTAACAGGTTAAATAATTCGTTAGCCCTTATTTAACTACCTTCGCGTATTTTCATGTTGTGTGATGTTTGAACGTCTATTTGATTCAATTCCGGTACATATTAGTGTGCATGTCACAGTATTAATTGGTTTCTAACATGATCCCTGCAAAAATTGCCCACTAATTTATGTAAACAAAACAACAATAGAAATGCTGAGACTTTCAACTTAAGTCAGAATCCACTTATGCTCATGGTTTGCGGCTGATCCCACCAATAAAAGCCAGATCAACGCCAACAAAAGAGTGGAAGATTTTAACAAACAGAGCCATTAAGTCATACAAAACCAATCACTAAATAGGCAAATCGCATCAATATAGAATCATCTACTAGAGGCGAGCTAATAACACTCGTTGCAAACAAAAGATAGGAATGACATCACAGTAAAAGTTGAAGGATCAAAAAGCATGATATCTGGTTTTGTGTGTGCGCGCGCGCGAGAGAGAGAGAGAGAGACCTCAGCGGGCACGTTGATCAAACAACAGCCAACTAGAATTTGAGAATTTCAATGGAGAAGAGAGCACTTCTTGGCATTCCTTATTCCCATGGCTATTCTCTTTAGACTGAAATTCCAACTGGTTTCTGTATTCTTTTTGCATACAAACAGTGGTGCTATCTGTTCTTCATTCCTGCAGGTGAATAGCGAGAGGGGATATGGAAGGGGAGGAGGCCATTGGTTGGAGGAGATATTATGGGAGCCTCGTGTGGTTCGTGTGTGGCCTGGCAGTGCATGGGTCTCACCCACCGGGCTCACCGACGGGGCCCCCAGCCCTCGCAGGTCTATAACTGAACTGCTGCCGATCCCGCGACGCTGGTTCGAGCAAATCAATGGGCTTGAGGATTGAGGAAGAACGCTTACACGAGGAGACCATACGAGCGGGCGTCAATTAATTTTTGCGAGCTGTTCTCTTAATGCAACTATTTGATGTTAATCATATTTATAATTTGTTTTTAAAAACAAAGGAATCGTGCATTTATTATTTTTTAAATTTCCAATCTCCTCAAATACAAAATTTAATAAAAATTAAAGGGATTAAAACGTAATTTTTAAAATAAATTTAAAACAAATAAATTAACTAAATAAAAAAAACAGTTAATAAAATTAAATTATTAAAAGTTGTAGATTATAAAATAAAAATAGATAAAATTAGAAAATGAATATTTTACCAAATGTTATTTTTCACTTATATAATAACGAGTGGCAGGCACGGGGCTCCGCCCCTACTGCCAAGCGCGACAGTACCCGGACAGCGACGGCGGGCTTCGCCCCCCCCCCCCCCCCCCCCCCGACAGGCTTCACGCGTGCGGACTTCGCGTGGGCGGGCTTCCCCCGCCCTTGCACCCACAACATATACATTTGAGTACTCAAAATGACCGGAAAAAAATTTTAATTAATATTTTATAATTATTTTTTTCCAAAAACATTTATATTTTAATAAAAAAACATTTTAAAGTAGGTCTAGAAGGTCTAATGATTACCTATCATAGTAGGTGTAGGAGGTCTACTAAAAAGTTTTTGGATTTTATGAATTTCTATCATTATTTTATTATAAGGATATAGTTTAATTACACAAATAACCATTATATTTTATGAATTTCCATTTTTTACATAATATATGTCAAGTCATTGGAGTAAAAGAATGAGAATATATTTGACAATTTTGAATGTTGCACCAAAGGCAACTTCTTGTATATAGTAGTTAAGGATATAGGGGATAAGGACATAAATTTTAAAATAAAATAAAAACAACTTGGGGGACTAAAAGCACAAGTGACTCTACTACAGAAAAACATTAAGCCCTAAGTTACCCTACTACAAAAAGACATGTTATATAATTATGTACACACTCAATTGGCTCCGCCTAGTAATGCATATGATTTATGCTTATTGAAAGCATGATCATCCCGTAATCAATTTTACATTACTCAAGTCTTAAAAACAACGATAAAATCATATTTAATAGCAATAAAGTTTCTCCACAAACTCCACAATAAATAGAAATCACTAAGCAACGGCCGCAAGAATTAAAAAAACGATATTTAGCACACAAATAACTCTTAAAACTAAGGTCTCCGCCAACCGCAATTGTCCAACTCGCTGAACAACAATGTGATAAACCTTACCAACTTCTTTGTATTAAAAATATCTCCACCAAACCATTGCCTAACTACGACACGGACCTCGTATATATAGCTTAAAAATTCATATATATGCTTTAGAATTTGATATTGGCACTTAGAGGTTATTGATCTAGTCGATACATGTTGTAGCAACACGCTCCTTGATATTAAATTAGTTCCACCATCATACGTACAACCTATCCCCGAAACAGAACGATTTAAAGCTCAATCATTGGATGGCCAATTATTCTACTATGATAAACAATTAGATACTACCTATAAAATTGCTTACAAATTAGACAATAAAACTTGGACAAATGGCCACTCTCTTCCTGTACGAATTACGATCTGTTATCTTCAACTTTGCAATATAAATTGTGTTATTAGCCTTAATCTTCTTATTAGCTGGTACCATGCTCTCCCTATTACTTCTTATAGCATGCATTTGTTAACCTAACTGACTTTTCCATTTACCATAAAAGTCCGCTCAACAGCGTAGTGGGAATCCCATCTCCACTGCCTCTTCTACACCACCATGTCACTGTACTCTTGAGATGCCTGTAAAGCTAAGCTCATAGAAAAAGAATATGAAATCGAACATTTAGACTATTTACTGAATACCTTTCGACAAAAGAAAAATTAGATGAGTTACGCTCATGGTCCCTATGTAAGACCCCTTTTTTTTCAAACCCGGGGTCTTAGGCCAGAACCGCCGCTTTGCAGTGACACCCTCGCTCGGGAAGGTTGCCACCACAAAACGCCTATGCTGCCGGCCAAATCGATCACAAAGAAGCAAGAACAAAGAAACTTAAACAAAAGAGGCAAGTCCACATCACATAGAAAAGTAAAATATCATAAGGGATGTCCACATAGTATAACTGAATAAAAGATTACATTAATAAAGGGCTCATGCCCTGAACATCATATCCTCACTACAAGATCACTCGCGGAAGTTAACTACTAATCACTCACTGATTTTGAAACTGGAGCTCCTGTACTAGACTGGACCGCCTCCGTCTGCACCGGCCTCTAGTGTTGCCGCGTCTCCTCGATCTCCTAAAATGATAAGGTCCACCGACCGTTAGTCAAAAAGACTAAGCCTTATGTTCCCCACCCTACCCCCAATGACTCCTAGGCACCGTGCGGGAGGGATGAAGCAGAGCACAACAAGGGGTATAAACAAAAGCAGATGACAGTGGATCTAGTCTACAGGAAATGTTCTACACTACACATGTGATTATATATATAATTGAAGCAGCAAATAAAGCATAGTAAAGAGCAAGTAAAGTACGGTAAGTAAAGACAAGCATAAAATAGAAAAGTAACCATTGACTTATAGGAATGCCCATACAAACCTATAAACCAAGGGGTTGTTTAGCAGAGCCTATCGTATAAAAAGTCTCATAACCAATTTATACGATAGGGGGTAGGGGTTGAAATGCAATGCTTATGCCATGACATGCAAAGTTATGCAGCTTATGCTATGTTCATACAAGTGCAACTCACACACTTCGACTCTATGCGCACAGACCTTTAGTTCTCCCTTTTTGGAGCTAGCTAGACTTCCAGGATACTCATGTAGTGGAAACGAAAGCGGTGGGTTGGGCCTCGCCCACCTCTAGGTTGGTATTCACACTACCTAACCTAGACCTATCGTACGCCTCAACGCAAAACGCGGAACATCTGTGTACTCTTACTGGCTGGACCACCAGACTTTTATGGCTAAGTGCAAATTCCACACTTGCCGAGTCAACGTATTGACGTCGGTGTGAATGACCGTCCAATACCGAAGACCCACCACATTCGTGCACATGCAAATATGTTATACTATCTATCTCCGAGCCATAGGCTCCCCGGACTAACCTTCCCATCATCAATAACCTTACTGAGTCACAAGCTCACCAGACTAATTAGTCTGCCGCTACAACCTCCGAGCCTACCGCTCGTAAGACCAAACCGACTAATATACCTGTGATAACAGAGTGTGATTGAGTGTATTACTAAGTTAATCTTGTATAACAACATAACCCTACAATTTATGTGTTGGGATCATTGCCCACAATGTCCTAGATTTGGAGAAGTCCATTCCTAAGTCAAAGATATACCTTAGAATGTATTTGATATATTTTCTAGAATCACTGTGCAGGAGATCAGGTCAAGCTAGGTGCTCAAGAAATTCATCTAAGTTCACAAGCGTCGAGACACCACACATCGCTCGACGCCTGTGACCCAGAAGCGTCGACCCATGTCTGCTGTCTTAAAAGGCAAGGTCGCTGACTGAAGATCTGAGACCAAGTCAAGAAGCGTCGAGCCAAGGAATATCGCTCGACGCCGTGGAATAAGAAGCATCGACCAACTTCAGTTAGCTCAACGTCAGCAAAAAGAGTCTAGATGTGAAGGCAAAGTTAAAAAGCGTCGAGCTCCTATACATCGCTTGCGCCTATAGATAAAAAGCGTTGAACGACTAAAGATTTCTCGTCGCCTAAGAAGGAGGCTTTGAGAGTTTCAGTCTAAGTAGAAAGTGTCGAGCTTCTACACATCGCTCGACACCTTATAGAAAAAGCATCGACAGAGATACACATTGCTCAACGCCCTCTTCCTGAAAAGCTCCGAGTTAAGAATTGTGTAACAGTACATCTACAGCAAGCTGAGCCATGTCGAGACGATGACTTTGTCTCAACTTCCTGTCAATTCTGAAGCCACTAAAGACCGTTGAAGATCTGACGTCATGCTGACGTGGAGAAGCGTCTCAGATATCGCGGATGACGGGTTATAAATAGAAGGCATGACTGTTGGGAATCGTGCCCACATGATTCCTGATTTGAAAAAGTCATCATGCAAGAATACTTCACTTTGTATTTGATCACACATCTAGTTCATAATCTCAGGAGAAATACAAGTATATAAGTATATATCGTCGAGAAGGACTGAAGGGATGGCCGACAAAGTATGCTTGTCGCTGTAATGACAAGCAAAGCAGACGCAGAGAAACTATCAAAGAAAGGCGTGTCGTCGAGAAGAATGAAGTATCGTCGACATCAAAGTAGCAGCCATGTCGACAAGACAATACTGCAATTACAACAACAGAATGAACAAAGAAGGCTCCAACGACACAGTCAAAGAAAGTATATCGTCGTATATGCAGGAACGCCAGCATGTCCCGTATCGTTGAAATACAAGCATCAGAAGCAGAAGCAAGGAGACCTGAAGAATTTCCAAAGCACAAGGAGCCGACAAAGAGATGTCGTCGAGATACATTCCATGTCGTCGTAACGATGGAATATATCGTCGAGACAAATTCAAATCTCGCGGATGCGCTGTCAGCAATTAATGCCGCCGCCTAATTGTCCAATCAGCGCGTGCTCTTATGGACTGGGGGTCTGAAGGGAAAGGAAAGCTAATGTGACCGTTATACGGCTTGTCCTCTCAGTCTTATAAAAGGCAACAGGGTTGCCCTAGAAAAGTGAACAAAAGCGTGCAAGAAAGAACAAGCAAAAAGTATCCCGCCGTTCAATAGAACAGTACATTCTTGCGGAGAAGAAGAAGTTCTCAGAAGCAGTCATCCTCATCGACTGCTAAGAAGCCAATCCACATCCGGCTAAGAAAGAAGTGAAGAAGAACCGTGCATTCAAGATCTGATTCAGAAGCATTCTCTTCATTCTCAAGAAGCCGATCATCTTCAGGCTAAGGTCGCCGATCAACATCCGACAGAAGAAACAATTTATATCTGTAACCTCTTGTAAGGCTTGCGGGCCATATTGTCTAGCTTGAGGGCTGGAGAGCTGTGAGGCTTGAGGGCCAGGGCAGTGCACTCGCGGGTGTGACTTGTCGAGCTTGAGGGCTCGGGGGCAGTAGGAGCTTGAGGGCCTAGGCTGTTGGGACTTGCGGGTCCGAAAGGTAGGGCTTGAGGGCCTGAGTGTCGAGCTTGCGGGCTCGGGGGTAGTAGGGGCTTGCGGGCCTAGGCTGTTGGGACTTGCGGGTCTGTGTTATAAGGCTTGAGGGCCTGAACCTTTTGGCGGAGTTTGCTGAGCCTAGCGGATCGCTGGGTAGGCGCAGAGGGATAGAGGACTACTCAAGACACCCGGTTTTGAGGAACCTCTATAGATCTTGTGTCGTCTGGTGAAATTTGTTTGCGTGTTTTCTTTTGTGCATTACTTAGTTTCTGACACCTCACGCTCGTAAGTCAAAAAGTATCAAGATCACCTAAACCCCCCCTATAGGTGAACGTTCCATAAACAACAAGTGGTATCAAAGCGAGGTTGATCAAAAGGAGACCTAACAGTCCGATCTAGATCCGGAACGTCTCACCATGGCCGGTGGAGATCAGAATTGTGAAATGAGAGCTATGAAGCTTCCTATTTGCACGAAGGAGAACTTTCCCATCTGGAAGGAAAGGGTCAGGCTCTTTATGGAAGCAGCTGACCCAAGAATCTACCTGACGATCAAGCAGGGCCCCTTCGTCCCTACTTGTACCTCCACTATTGACCCAACCAGGCAGGTAATAAAGAAGTATGAAGACATGAACAAGGATGAACTGATCTTGGCAGGTCTGGACAAAAGGGCACAAAACGTTATTGTCAGTGCCATAAATGACTCCACCCTCCAAAATCTAATCCACTGCAGAACGGCCAAGGAGATGTGGGACTCCTTGATGCATTCAAAGGCTTCAAGGTCTACCAAATGGATGTGAAGTCAGCCTTCCTAAATGGTGACCTTAAAGAGGAAATATATGTAGAACAGCCTTCAGGTTTTGTCGACTCTACTCATCCTGACTATGTTTAATTTCTTAAAAAGGCCCTTTATGGCTTAAAGCAGGCACCTAGGGCCTGGTATGAGACTCTGTCAAGCTTTCTAATTGAGAACAAGTTCTCAAGGGGAAAGATTGATAAGACATTGTTCCTAAGGGAAGTAAAGGGCAAGATCTTACTAGTGCACATCTATGTTGACGACATTATCTTTGGCTCTACAGACAACAATCTCTGCAAAAAGTTTGCCAACTTGATGCAGGGAAAGTTTGAAATGAGCAGTATGGTTGAGCTCAAATACTTCCTAGGTCTCCAAGTGCAACAATCTGAAGATGGCATTTTCATCTCTCAGACCAAATTCACTAGGGAGCTAGTCAAGAAATTTGGTTTGGAGAGTGCTTCTTCCATGAAAACTCCAATGGGAACCAATGTGTCTCTGGATAAGGATGAAAAGGGCATACCCTTTGATGAAACCAAGTACAAATGCATGATTGGATCCTTGCTTTATCTCACTGCCAGTAGGTCTGACATAATGTTTGCAACGCGTGTCTGTGCTCAATATCAGGTGAATCCCAAGGCATCTCACTATGTCTCTGTGAAGAGAATTCTAAGATACCTAAAGGGTACATCTAATCTTGGCCTATGGTACCCTAGGAACAATGAAGGTGAACTGACGGGTTATTCAGATGCAGATTATGCAGGATGCAAGGAAGATAGAAAGAGCACCTCCGGAACATGTCAATTCCTTGGAGGAAGACTGATTTCCTGGAGCAGTAAGAAGCAGACGAGTGTGGCAATCTCAACCGCAGAATCAGAGTACATCTCTGCTGGGAGCTGTTGTGCCCAACTGTTATGGATTCAACATCAACTTGAAGACTACAACCTAAAGATGACCAAAACACCCCTGTTTTGTGACTCTTCAAGTGCTATCTCAATTGCTAAGAACCCTGTATCTCACAACAGGACTAAGCACATTGAGATCAGGTATCACTTCATCAGGGAGCATGTGGAGAATGAAGATATCACACTTGAATTTGTCCCAACAGACAAACAAGTGGCTGATATATTTACCAAGCCCCTAGATGAAGCTAAGTTTAACTTCTTCAAATTCCAATTGGGGATGTTAAACTTAGAGTGAAACTCAACTCTATTGTTTACTAATGCCTTTCTAGATGAGTTGTTAGAAATTCTCACAAAAGTTCAATGAATCACGACTAAGCAAGGGGGAGCCATTCCCTACTTAGAGAAGCAGAAGGCAAGAAGTCAGAAAGGGGGAGAAAGAGTGCTCAAAGAAGAGACATCAAATCAAGGGGGAGCTATAAAATTGATGTACTCAAAGACACCCTAAAGACAGGGGGAGCAAATCAAGGGGGGCTAGCTCAAAGATAAGTTATATCTTGACACACCTTCTGTTAAGATTATGCTATTTATTATCATGTGAAGTAGTCTTGAAATGAGATTCTGACTTCTTTAAATAGGGGGAGATTGTTGGGAATCGTGCCCACATGATTCCTGATTTGAAGAAGTCATCATGTCAAGAATACTTCACTTTGTATTTGATCACACATCTAGTTCATAATCTCAGGAGAAATACAAGTATACAAGTATATATCGTCGAGAAGGACTGAAGGGATGGCCGACAAAGTATGCTTGTCGCTATAATGACAAGCAAAGCAGACGCAGAGAAACTATCAAAGAAAGGCGTGTCGTCAAGAAGAATGAAGTATCGTCGACATCAAAGTAGCAGCCATGTCGACAAGACAATACTGCAATTACAACGACAGAATGAATAAAGAAGGCTCCAACGACACAGTCAAAGAAAGCATATCGTCGTATATGCAGGAACGCCAGCATGTCCCGTATCGTTGAAATACAAGCATAAGAAGCAGAAGCAAGGAGACCTGAAGAATTTCCAAAGCACAAGGAGCCGACAAAGAGATGTCGTCGAGATACATTCCATGTCGTCGTAACGATGGAATATATCGTCGAGACAAATTCAAATCTCGCGGATGCGCTGTCAGCAATTAATGCCGCCGCCTGATTGTCCAATCAGTGCGTGCTCTTATGGACTGGGGGTCTGACAGGAAATGAAAGCTAATGTGACCGTTATACGGCTTGTCCTCTCAGTCTTATAAAAGGCAACATGGTTGCCCTAGAAAAGTGAACAAAAGCGTGCAAGAAAGAACAAGCAAAAAGTATCCCGCCGTTCAATAGAACAGTACATTCTTGCGGAGAAGAAGAAGAAGTTCTCAGAAGCAGTCATCCTCATCGACTGCTAAGAAGCCAATCCACAACCGGCTAAGAAAGAAGTGAAGAAGAACCGTGCATTCAAGATCTGATTCAGAAGCATTCTCTTCATTCTCAAGAAGCCGATTATCTTCAGGCTAAGGTCGCCGATCAACATCCGGCAGAAGAAACAGTTTATATCTGTAACCTCTTGTAAGGCTTGCGGGCCATATTGTCTAGCTTGAGGGCTGGAGAGCTGTGAGGCTTGAGGGCCAGGGCAGTGCACTCGTGGGTGCGATTTGTCGAGCTTGAGGGCTCGGGTGCAGTAGGCGCTTGAGGGCCTAGGCTGTTGGGACTTGCGGGTCCGAAAGGTAGGGCTTGAGGGTCTGAGTGTCGAGTTTGCGGGCTCGGGGGCAGTAGGGGCTTGCGGGCCTAGGCTGTTGGGACTTGCGGGTCTGTGTTGTAAGGCTTGAGGGCCTGAACCTTTTGGCGGAGTTTGCTGAGCCTAGCGGATCGCTAGGTAGGCGCAGAGGGACAGAGGACTACTCAAGACACCCGGTCTTGAGGAACCTCTATAGATCTTGTATCGTCTGGTGAAATTTGTTTGCGTGTTTTCTTTTGTGCATTACATAGTTTCTGACACATCACGCTCGTAAGTCAAAAAGCATCAAGATCACCTAACCCCCCCTATAGGTGAACGTTCCATAAACAACAATGACCTATGATTTAATAGTTCAATATTCCTAATTGAAGCAATCATCTTCTCCGTTGTTCAAGGCGAAATCTGAGAAAGAATCTGAAGAAGCCATCTCCTCTTTCAGAATCGTTCTAACTTGAAGAAATCCTTTCAGCAATCTGGTGCTGTTATTATTTCTGAAGAGAGAAGGTCAAGGAGGAAGAATCTGTCTTCCTAAAGAAGAACAGTCATCACAGCCTGAGCAATTCAAGAAGATCATTTCGCTGTTGCTGTTCTGTTGAAGATTTCTGTCTGATCATTCAGATAGATCAAGAAGACTCAATACATTGGAGAATCTGAGTCTAAGTGATATTTCTACTTCTTTCAATTCCTGTAGGATCTGAGTTGTCAGATCTGAGTGTAGGATCTTTCAAGGATCTGAGGTGTAGGATCAATTGCGATCTGAGTTGTAAGATTCAGGGGTGAATCTGAGTGTAAGCCTATTGTTATAAAGGCTGAGGTAGGATCTGTTGAGATCTGAGATTGTAGGATCTGCTGAGATCTGAGAGTGTAGGATCTGTTGAGATCTGAGACTGTAAGATCTGTTGAGATCTGAGTCGTAAGATCTTTTTGGTGGTATGAGATCTGGAGTAGATATAAGCCCTATCTAGCACACTGCTAGAGGGGAGAAGGGGGAAAGTGGATTACCCTAGATAGGGGAACCACTATAAAATTCTGTGTGTTTGTGTTTGTTTCTTGAAAGCTCTGATCATTATTCACATTCAATTAGGATTTTATCAAGAATTGTATATAGATTTTAAAATAACCTATTCACCCCCCTCCCCCCCCCCCCCCCCCCCCCCCCCCCCCCCCTCTAGGTAATTAGCTACCCTTAAATAAAGACTTTCATTATGTTTATTCTTGGACTTCCCGAGGATTACCCTGTAAGGGGCTTGCTACGGTACTAGGAACTATAATGGGATGACACCCCAAGGTTCCCTTTCTCAAGACACTTAGTGTTATTGGTTTCTACCCATAAGAATACCCTTCTTTTTACCTTTACACTTGGATTACCCTAAGAATCTTCTGACTCCCCACGGGAAAGACGATCTTTCGTCTATCCCGAGCACAACTTTACCCTTAACTCACCAAGCACACTCTCATCACCTAAACCCCTTTTTGGTGACCTTCAATCTCTTTAACTAGGCTTGGTACACTATCTACCTTCCATTCCCACCTACTGATCCACAAATAACTCAAGTTTTATAGTTTTACTATACGCAGACCAAAAGAGTCATATGAGTTGCATAATGGGAGGTACTTCAAATATTCATCTAACTGACTCAATATTATTACTGGGAGTCTATCATGATGTTATAAGACTAAATCCAGAGAATTATATTTTTCCTTATTTATTTAGCATTTATTTTAATTTCTCCAAACATTTGCCAAGTATGAAAATGAACATGAAGTGTAAGATCTTCTTATGATATGGCCCCCATAAAATTATGATAAATCTATGATGACTAAATATCAGCAAATACGACATATCCTATTTTTACAGTAAGGAATTGTCCTATATTTCTAGTATTCGACTTATATCCAAATTTGTAGATTTCTGAAGGAACCACCAAAAATACTTACACCAAAATTAGGGGAAAATTACCAGACCTTTGTATTCATCAGAAAAGCCTACTGAATAAATTTCAGGATTTATGGAAATCATATTCTCACTTAAATAAATACTTTAAGAAATCCTCAAATAAGATAAGTTGTGAAGTAGCCAACTCATTTAAGCCTCCAAAATTTATATAAAAATTCACAGAGCTTCCTAATGCTCTGAAATGTCCTATCACCAATTTGCACAATTTATCAAAGAGTATTGGACCCTAAATTATTTTTCTTAAGCCTAAGACAAAATAAATGCCTTGTTAAATACACAAAAATTACCAGAGGTGTATATTATGATAATAAAGACACTACCAAAATTCCTTCATCATCCAAAACCATTTAAGCATGTAAATTTCTCTTGTAAGGAATTTCCCTAAAGGGGTTATGACCTATTTCAAGGGAATAATTGTTCCTAAAATTCTTCTAAAATTACCTAGGGCCTATTTGCACCCTATGAACTTATCCACCAAGTTCCATGACCATTCTATAGCTTTTGAGCACATTGATGGCGCAAATCTCACACACCGCTATAGGCGGTAGCTCGACTGCGACACGAAACGGTAGTGTACCGATCGTTCAAGTAATATAAAACGAGGAGTAATCCCCGAGTATCGAATCTCTCAAGGAACACAGTATGGTGGAGTTTATTATCGAGGAAGGACTTGAGATTGAAGTCCTTTCGAGCGGATGGATGCGGAAATGGAGGATTTGGTTTGCGAATAATAAAATAAATATTACAACTACTCCTATGCAATGCTGCTATGCAATGCTTCGCTTGGCGGAATGGAGACTAGGCAGGCCTTGAACGCGCTGCGTCGCAAGGGCGGATGGACGAGTAGGCTAACGGATCGAAATATGCAGGCCTTGAGCGCGCTGCTTCGTTAGGCGGGATGGAATACACGGGCCGCTATGCCACGCTTCAGTAGGTGGATGGGCGAGTAGGCTAACGGAATGAGGGTCATCGGCACCTCTTCGACAAGCACGCCACTTGCAATTGCTAGTGCGGCACACGAACGTGACGGCGGGATGGAGGATGGAATGGGGCGCACCTCAAGCAACTCAAACAACAAACATTTCACATAAACATGAAATATATAGAAATACAAACTAGTTTAAGTGCAACTTCATCTTAATACACAGATATAACTACATACACATCAATAAGAGAAGAATAAGGCAAGAAATCGACCGAATCCGAAGGCTCGTTGTGGATTCACGGTAGGAGGCACCGGGTTGTCAATCCGCGTCCTAGCTCGGTCCGCAACTACGTCCGGGGTAGAGAAAGCTGTCACTACTCTCCAATGAGCCCGTCTTCTTCGTGTCACGATCTGGTAGAGGTTGCAAACTTCCTCTTGCTTGATGGTAATGGCGGCTAGGTCTTCCCTTGGAGCACTAGGATGAAGGAGGAGGCCGAGAGGAAGCTCCGGCTCAAGATTGGCGTGAAGAACAAGCCTGGAGCACCTCCATATGGTGGGCGGCGATGGAGGGGGCGAAAAACCTGCGGAAGGGGCGAAAACGGCGGAGCTGGGCGGAAAAAACGGCGAGGATCCCGACCTAAATCGCGAGCAGGGCAATTTATAGGCGCTGGAATAAACAGTGCGCACGATCGTTGGCGCACGACCTGTAACACCCCAAAACTGGTAGTTCCGCGAAGTAGGCGGAGTGGTAGTGCGGCACGTGAAGCAGGCTAGAATTTTCCCTGTCTGCTCTTAGCGCACGATCAGTGGCCTCATCGCGCACGATCAGTGATCGTGCGCCAGCGATCGTGCGTTAATTCCGAAGAGAATCGAGTTCTGTCTCGGACAGTGCGCACGACCATTTCCCTCTTCGCGCACGACCAGTGATCGTGCGCCAGCGATCGTGCGCCAGCGATCGTGCGCTTATTCGCAAGAATTCAGAGTTCTGTCCCGGATAGTGCGCACGACCATTGCCCTCGTCGCGCACGACCACTGACCGTGCGCCTGTGATCGTGCGCCCTGTTTATTCTGTTCCGCGATTTTGAGCGGAGAAGAGGATCCGACCGATCAAATTTCTTGGAATTCGATCCAACGGCTGGGATTTATTGCTGGGGGGTCTTAGGGCTTTGGAGAGGGATTAAACCCTCATTATTTCATAGTGTTTCTCTCTCCTGGGCTAGAGGAAGGAGAAGGGGGCAAGGAAGAAGAAGAGGAGATTTCGCCATTGACGGAGCTCCGGAGCTCCGTTTCGCGAGCCGTTTCCAGATCCGGAGAGTGCAGCCCGGTGCGGTTCTTTCCCTCCGCGTAGAATCTCGGATCCATGGCGAAGAAGAACACGTCTAGGGTAACGATTTCTTCTCCCATTGTTTGGACTTGTCTTTTGTCCTCTCCTTCATTTCTCTATGCTTGCGTGAGGAGTCCCTTTCACCAAATGGGTGAAGTGTAGGATTTCCTCAAGTCCTTCGGGACTCCGGGTAGATTGTGTCTGTCCCCGGCATATTGCATGTAGAAAATCCGGTAGTTGTGCGGATTTAGGCATTGTGTGTGAAGCCTATTCGTGGCCGTGAGCCCGAATCGGTGATGCTTGATTTGCGACGTTGCATTTAGGTTAGGCCTAGAATGCGTGCCGGAGAATGACTCCGTGAACTCACCTATAGTATTGCGGGAGTTAAGAGTAGGCGTCTTGTGAAGATCCTAACGAAAGCCCCATGCTTTGAGGTTTAGATGAAGGCAAACCTTCACCATGAAATTGATGCGGAGCGTATGTACCTCCCTTGTTGAGAATTCGCGAAGCCTAGATCCTTGTGAATGGGTTAGGTGCGTAGCGTATATTTAGTGTAGCACTTGAAAGTGCTAAACCCTTACGGGCCGAGGTGAAGCCGTACCCGCGTCGTGCGATAGATCGCGACGATTAGAGCACGGGCAAAGCTGAACCGAACCCGTTTCCATGCAGATCGGCGAGAGGTCCCTTCCTCATGAAAGCCGTGTGATCATGGGAGAGGTTGTGGAAGGTGTCATACCTAGACCGACCAAAAGCTCTTGTTTCCCACCTAAGGTTGTGACCCTTAGGGTGGAGTGTTGTGAATTTGATGTTATGTTTAGCCTCATGCGATTGCTTAGGCGGTTGTGGGAAACCTTCGGGTGAACCCAACCAACATCATGTGCATACCTAGGTTCCTTTCTTTTGATGCTCAACCTAGAAAATTGATTGTGCTTGAAACCTCACCTTGTGTAGTTGCACTTTCTTTAGATTAGTACTTGTGCTAGTATGGCTTACTTGCAGGGTAGAATCTCCGCCACCCCGGGAAAGGGGTGGGGTCGTTATAATTTGGTCAGCTGTGCTGACCGTTGCCTCGTTTGCCACCGCTTGGTGGAATGTCTTATGCAGGTGCAGGTGAGCCTAGCGAGAAATAGCGGGCGGTGACCCCTTTTGCTGAGTTGGCCCTTGAAGGCCAGCCTCCCTTTTTAGCTTTTTCATGTATGGCCGGCCTGCGTGCCGATGTATGCTTATGGAGTTTCGTGCATTGGATGAATGTAAGGCCTTAAGGCCGTAACTCTTATTCTGGTTACATTCCTATGATAGTGGACAGTTCTTTTTGAATGTTTTAATTAATGCTTCCGCTTACGTTTTGTACTCTCGTTTAGTTGTTACTTTTCTGGTTATCACCTTTTAACTCCTAGCTAGTGTGGCTTGTATGGCGTGGGGTCCCGGCCGGACCTACTGTTATACTATTCGTACTGGCAGGGTGTTACAATTTGGTATCGGACTTAAGGCGTCGATCCGTAGTTTAGCGAATTCGGGACGAATTCCTTTTAAGGGGTGGTGCGCACGGGCTGTGCATTCACCTAAAACGTCAAAAACTAATAAGAATGTCCACTTAGGAATGGAAAAAAAAAACAAACTTGTTTGCGGAACCTGAGCGTTCCATGATTGATGTTTGATATGTTTAGGGTCACTAAATTGTGCCTTGCATGATTATAGGTGACTAGAAGTGCTGCGGGGCGGTCTCAACCCCGTAACACTGCTGAAAGTAGTGGGTCGGCTGAGGTGCCAGCGACCACTCCTTCGGCTGAGATGATCAGAATGGTCGCAGAAGCAGTCTTCGCGATGATCAATGCTCAACCGCAAAGGCTTGCACAGCCTGCTATGCCTACTACCGATGCGGCCCCGGTAATTGAACCTGCAGTGGAACCTGCGGTAGCACCGAGGGTTGATGCCCCTGTGCCAGTAGCTGCAGTGGAACCGGCGTTAGCACCGAGGGTGGAGCGTCAAGTTGCGCAAGTAGTTGCGGGGCGAGCGCGTGACCAACAATTAAAGCACTTCTTGAGCTTTAATCCTCCTACCTTCTCGGGATCTGAGTCCCCAACGGTGGCAGAAGACTGATTGTCAAGAGTTAGAAGAACTCTGAGGGCAACGGCGACGGACGAAGCCATGATGGTCACCTTAGCCACTTTCCTTCTTGACGGAGAGGCTGTGCTGTGGTGGGAAGAGCAGGAACTGCACAAGTTCGGCGATAGAGACATTACTGAAATAACAATGGCTGAGTTTTCAAAGTCGTTCCTCCAGCGGTTTATCCCCTCTGCCCAACGCATTGCGTTACAAAACCAGTTCCTGAGGTTAACTCAAGGTGATCGCTCCGTTGACGATTACTTACATGAGTTTACCAGACTGAGTCGCTATGCGGGGGCATTGGTGGAGGATGAGGAGACGAAGACGAATAAATTCTATGAAGGGCTTCGGGACGAGTTGAGGCTGCTCCTTGCAGGCCCTATGACGTTTGGCTTCCAAGTGATGGTGCAAACCGCCAGATCTTTGGAGTTGGACATGAAGAGGGTACAAGCAAAGAGTGTTGTAAAGAAACCCGAGTTTCATGCGCCGGCCTCTCAGTCCAAGCCGGACTTCAGAAGGAACAAGAGGAAGTTCAAGCAGGCGGAACCAGCTTCTTCGAATGTTTCGGGAGCCACGACCGCGCGGACTCCTATTACGTGTTTCACCTGCGGGAAGGTGGGACACAAAGCTGCGGTGTGTCGAAGTGGTCCCCCAAAGGCGGCAAATCGAGCGGTGGATTATGCTCGGGCTGCGGAAAAGGGCAAAGCGGCAGAGTCTTCGGCCTCCCAACACATTCCGACTCAGCCGAGAGTCTATTCGCTTGGCCAACAAGAAGCTATACGACAAACCGATGTAGTCACAGGTACGAATTAGAAGTTAGCTTTTACATCTATGTATATGATTCTTACTGTGGTACGATTATATGTGTTATTTGTGTACAATTAGGTTTCGTCCTAATTTTCAACTATCCGGCGAGAGCTCTATTCGATACGGGTGCATCGCACTCTTTTCTGTCCGAGGACTTCGTGGTGCGAATCGGAGTGCCGTCTACCTTTGTAGAGGATAGATTGGAAGTAGTGCTACCCAATGGATCTCGAATGAGTGCGGATAGGAAGAGCCGTGTGAAGGTGCGGATCGGAAGTCAAGATTTCGACTTGGAAGCGTCGTTACTATCGTTAGCTGAATTCGATGTGATCTTCGGCATGGACTGGCTCTCGGAGCAGCGAGCATGCATAGATTGCAAGACAAAGGAGATCACTCTGGGAACGAACACCGACGATGAAACCACATTCGCCGGTATGCGAGGAGCGAGCAAGACGCTGATGTCTGCTCTCCAAGTGGTTAAGGCGGTGAGAAAAGGCGCCGAGTTGTTCTTCACCTTGTTGGAGGCTTCGGAGCCAAAGCCCAGGTTGTGTGATGTCCCAGTTGTAGCGGAATACGCCGACGTGTTTCCTAACGAACTCCCTGGGGCTCCGCCTCACCGGGAGATTGATTTCTGTATCGAGTTGGTGCCAGGTGCCAAACCTGTGGCCCGCTCACCATACCGAATAGCGCCAAAGGAATTGGCAGAGTTGAAGGTCCAATTGCAAGAGCTGCTAGAGCAAGGCTACGTACGTCCAAGTTCTTCGCCTTGGAGTGCACCGGTCCTCTTTGTGAAAAAGAAGGATGGGAGCTTGCGTCTATGTATTGATTATAGAGAGCTAAACAAGTTGACCGAGAAAAACCGATATCCGATTCCTAGAATCGATGATCTGTTCGACCAACTGATGGGGTCGACGGTTTACTCCAAGCTAGACCTAAGGTCCGGCTACTATCAACTGCGAATAAGGGAATGTGACATTCCAAAGACAGCGTTCAGTACCCGCTTTGGGCACTATGAGTTCACGGTAATGCCGTTCGGTCTATCCAACGCACCGTCGGTATTCATGGACTTGATGAATAGGACATTCCGAGAGTATTTAGATCAATTTGTGATCGTCTTCATCGACGACATTTTGGTATACTCTCAGTCGGAAGAGGAGCATGTAGGGCATCTGCACGCAGTCCTGAGCACCTTGAGGAGGAGTCAGCTATATGCCAAGTTCTCCAAGTGCGAGTTTTGGCTACCGTCAGTGGCATTCCTTGGTCATGTTGTTAGTGGCGAAGGAATTGCAGTTGATCCGTCGAAGATAGAAGCGATCCAAGCGTGGCCTTTGTTGAAAAACGTAGCGGAAGTCCGAAGTTTCTTAGGACTTGCCGGCTATTATAGGCGCTTTGTGGAAAACTTCTCGAGGATCGCACTTCCTCTCACAAAACTGACTAGGAAGGATCATAAGTTCGTTTGGTCGCCCGAGTGCGCACGAGCTTTTGAAGAGCTAAAGAGCCGTCTGACCACGACGCCCATTCTATGCTCGCCACAAGGTACGGAAGGCTACGAAATATATAGCGACGCCTCAGGAAGTGGATTGGGTTGTGTCCTAGTGCAGTTCGGGAAGGTAATTGCCTACGGCTCCCGGCAACTGAAGGTTCACGAGAGGAATTACCCGGTCCATGATTTGGAGCTAGCGGCCGTGGTTTTTGCCCTCAAACTTTGGAGACACTATCTATATGGCGTGAAGATCGATATCTTTACCGACCATAAGAGCCTCAAGTACTTACTAGATCAAAGGGAGTTGAACATGCGCCAAAGGAGGTGGATGGAGTTCCTTGGGGACTACACCTTCGATATCAAATATACTCCCGGTAAAGGAAACGTAGTTGCAGACGCGTTGAGTCGTCGGGCTCCCGCACAAGCAAATTGGATTTTGATGCACGATGAGCGTCTAATCCGTGAGCTAGAAGAAATGGAGATCATATGCATTGATAGGAGAACGTCTACCTCAGCATGCTTGAACTGGACGGAAGTTCGCTACGACCTTGCCGACCGAGTTCGACAAGCATTGGAGTTGGACGAGAGCTTGAAACGATACAAAGCGGAAACCGTTGAAGGGTTAAACGCTGATTTCTCCTTCGAAGACGACCTTATGTGGAAGCAGGAAAGGTTATGCATCCCAAACGTTGGTACTCTACGGGCGGAGTTGATGTACGAGGCTCATCATACCAAGTACTCGATCCACCCGGGGAGCACTAAAATGTTTATGGATATGAAGAAATTGTTCTGGTGGCCGGGCATGAAGAAAGACATTGCCCTTTACGTGGCCAAGTGTCATACTTGCGCATTGGTGAAAGCGGAATGTCAGCTTCCCGGTGGGTTTCTGAAGTCCTTGCCGATTCCGGAGTGGAAGTTTGATGATATTTCGATGGATTTCGTGCACGGATTGCCGAGATCGCAACATGGAAACGACGCCATATGGGTGATCGTGGACCGTTTGACAAAGGTATCACACTTCATTCCGAACCGGAAGGATGATTCCGTAGAGAAGCTAGCAAAGCTCTATGTGGATAGTATCGTGAGACTGCACGGTGTCCCTCGTAGCATCGTCAGCGATCGTGACGGGCGTTTCACATCGAAAGATTGGAGGCTTATCCATGAACTGTTGGGCACAAAATTGAAGTTCAGCACGGCCTTCCACCCGCAAACGGATGGACAGACCGAGAGAACCAACAGGACTATGGAGGATATGCTCCGAATGTGCGCTCTAGACTTTGGAAAGAGGTGGGAGGATCACCTCTTTATGATCGAGTTCGCCTACAATAATAGCTACCAAGCCAGCATAAAGATGGCTCCTTTCGAGGCCCTCTATGGTAAGAAGTGCCGTACGCCGTTGTCTTGGGCGGAAACGGGCGATACTAAGCTATTGAAGCGAAAGGATGTTGAAGAAGCAACTTCGACGATCCGGTCTATACGCGAAAGGCTATTGGTTGCCCAGGATAGGCAAGCAAAGTATTTCAACGCCAAGCATAGGAACTTAGAGTTTGCCGTCGGTGACCGGGTTTACTTGAAGATCAAACCGTTCAAAGGGGTATCAAGGATTCGACGCTTGAAAAAGCTCAGTCCGAGGTACTTAGGACCGTTCGAGATCGTGGAGCGTGTTGGTGATGCGGCTTATCGGCTTGCACTATCTGCAGAGCTGAGCGGTCTGCACGACGTGTTCCACATTTCAGTGTTGAGGAAGGCAGTGCAAGAGCCTACTCATATCGTTGCGGTCGGCAAAGTTCCGGTTGATAGTGGGTTGTCGACGAAAGTCAAGCCTTTACGCATCGAAGATACCGAAGTAAAGCAGCTGCGGAATAAGTCCATTCGGATGGTAAAAGTCCGGTGGGATAACTGCGGCCGAGAGGAGCTCTCTTGGGAGAGAGAGCAAACGATGCTTGCGGAGTATCCCGAGCTATTTCCCTCAGGTAAAGTATAACTGTAATTTATGCTATTACTGTTTCCTGGATTTCGGGACGAAATTCTTTTAAGGAGGGTGGAGTTGTAACACCCCAAAACTGGTAGTTCCGCGAAGTAGGCGGAGTGGTAGTGCGGCACGTGAAGCAGGCTAGAATTTTCCCTGTCTGCTCTTAGCGCACGATCAGTGGCCTCATCGCGCACGATCAGTGATCGTGCGCCAGCGATCGTGCGTTAATTCCGAAGAGAATCGAGTTCTGTCTCGGACAGTGCGCACGACCATTTCCCTCTTCGCGCACGACCAGTGATCGTGCGCCAGCGATCGTGCGCTTATTCGCAAGAATTCAGAGTTCTGTCCCGGATAGTGCGCACGACCATTGCCCTCGTCGCGCACGACCACTGACCGTGCGCCTGTGATCGTGCGCCCTGTTTATTCTGTTCCGCGATTTTGAGCGGAGAAGAGGATCCGACCGATCAAATTTCTTGGAATTCGATCCAACGGCTGGGATTTATTGCTGGGGGGTCTTAGGGCTTTGGAGAGGGATTAAACCCTCATTATTTCATAGTGTTTCTCTCTCCTAGGCTAGAGGAAGGAGAAGGGGGCAAGGAAGAAGAAGAGGAGATTTCGCCATTGACGGAGCTCCGGAGCTCCGTTTCGCGAGCCGTTTCCAGATCCGGAGAGTGCAGCCCGGTGCGGTTCTTTCCCTCCGCGTAGAATCTCGGATCCATGGCGAAGAAGAACACATCTAGGGTAACGATTTCTTCTCCCATTGTTTGGACTTGTCTTTTGTCCTCTCCTTCATTTCTCTATGCTTGCGTGAGGAGTCCCTTTCACCAAATGGGTGAAGTGTAGGATTTCCTCAAGTCCTTCGGGACTCCGGGTAGATTGTGTCCGTCCCCGGCATATTGCATGTAGAAAATCCGGTAGTTGTGCGGATTTAGGCATTGTGTGTGAAGCCTATTCGTGGCCGTGAGCCCGAATCGGTGATGCTTGATTTGCGACGTTGCATTTAGGTTAGGCCTAGAATGCGTGCCGGAGAATGACTCCGTGAACTCACCTATAGTATTGCGGGAGTTAAGAGTAGGCGTCTTGTGAAGATCCTAACGAAAGCCCCATGCTTTGAGGTTTAGATGAAGGCAAACCTTCACCACGAAATTGATGCGGAGCGTATGTACCTCCCTTGTTGAGAATTCGCGAAGCCTAGATCCTTGTGAATGGGTTAGGTGCGTAGCGTATATTTAGTGTAGCACTTGCAAGTGCTAAACCCTTACGGGCCGAGGTGAAGCCGTACCCGCGTCGTGCGATAGATCGCGACGATTAGAGCACGGGCAAAGCTGAACCGAACCCGTTTCCATGCAGATCGGCGAGAGGTCCCTTCCTCATGAAAGCCGTGTGATCATGGGAGAGGTTGTGGAAGGTGTCATACCTAGACCGACCAAAAGCTCTTGTTTCCCACCTAAGGTTGTGACCCTTAGGGTGGAGTGTTGTGAATTTGATGTTATGTTTAGCCTCATGCGATTGCTTAGGCGGTTGTGGGAAACCTTCGGGTGAACCCAACCAACATCATGTGCATACCTAGGTTCCTTTCTTTTGATGCTCAACCTAGAAGATTGATTGTGCTTGAAACCTCACCTTGTGTAGTTGCACTTTCTTTAGATTAGTACTTGTGCTAGTATGGCTTACTTGCAGGGTAGAATCTCCGCCACCCCGGGAAAGGGGTGGGGTCGTTATAATTTGGTCAGCTGTGCTGACCGTTGCCTCGTTTGCCACCGCTTGGTGGAATGTCTTATGCAGGTGCAGGTGAGCCTAGCGAGAAATAGCGGGCGGTGACCCCTTTTGCTGAGTTGGCCCTTGAAGGCCAGCCTCCCTTTTTAGCTTTTTTATGTATGGCCGGCCTGCGTGCCGATGTATGCTTATGGAGTTTCGTGCATTGGATGAATGTAAGGCCTTAAGGCCGTAACTCTTATTCTGGTTACATTCCTATGATAGTGGACAGTTCTTTTTGAATGTTTTAATTAATGCTTCCGCTTACGTTTTGTACTCTCGTTTAGTTGTTACTTTTCTGGTTATCACCTTTTAACTCCTAGCTAGTGTGGCTTGTATGGCGTGGGGTCCCGGCCGGACCTACTGTTATACTATTCGTACTGGCAGGGTGTTACACGACCAGTGGTCGTGCGCACTATCATCCTGTGATCGTGCGCCTGCCTGGACGGAGCCTGCAAGGGGAAAAGATTATAAAATACAATGTTCGCACGATCAGTGGCGCACGACCAGTGATCGTGCGCGCTATCGTAAGTGGTCGTGCGATAAGGAAAATAGAACTCAGTTTTCAGAGGTTAAGTGCACACGATCAGTGGCGCACGACCAATGGTCGTGCGCAATAGAGCCAGTGATCGTGCGCTGTGTTCCTGTACAGAATTGTACCGGAAACACCTGCACGACACCTGCTCCAGCATACAACACTAATCAAACCACTGAAAGTGACACTTAACCATGCATGAAAACTAAAAATGAAGATAAACAAGAAATAACACCAAAACGGGCCTAGAAGTGCACATAGCATAGAATAACAAATATGAGCGAAAACATGCCTAAAGTGTAGTGCATAGACTAGAAAATCGGCCCAGATGAGTCCATAAATGTGTATATATTTGGGACTCATCACACCCCAGACTTACCTGTTTGCGCGTCCCGAGCAAACAAATTCTAAGCGAACGAGGAAAGAAAAGTAGATGGCTTAAAATTACAATACAGAGTACCATGCGAAGTCGCATGCTCACGTGCATAAGAAAAATAGTAGAGAAGATTTCTGATTATACACAAACAGTTTATGTATTTCTAAAAGGGTAAAAGCATATTACAACTACTCAAAATGGTGAACTACGGTGAATCGTCCGGTTATGCATACAGAGAAAGTAAACTAAGCGCTGAGATGAGCATTGCTCAAGATCGGGGTGCTGGACAAACTCCACTGAAATCCATCAGTGTCGGTGACCATAGGCTCACCCGGTCACATTCTCTCCACGACACTAGATTGGTCCATAGCGTGAGTCGGTAGGACTTTTAGGTTTTAATTGAGGCTTGAGTTATGGTGAGGTAAACAAAGATAAACATGGAGGCTAAGCACACCTAACCCAACATGAGCATAAGATAGAGCTACCCGCGCGACGATAATAAACAAATGCACCACACCCCCAGACTTGGACTTTTGCAACATAGGTGTGTGCACCGCCCGCTCCCAATACCAAATTTTCAAAATTTTCAATTCAACTTTTTTTTCATAACAATCCCCCTTTTTTTTTCTTTTCTTTCTCTACTTCATTCTTCTTTTTCTTTCTTTTCTTTTTTTCAGCAAAAATATCAATGAATACACCCACAATTTCCACTATAAAATTTACCACATCAACACTCCCCAAAATGTAAATATAACTATAATTAAAGCTCAGATTTGGGTGTGCAACTAGGTTAGGCTTTTAAGCTTTTGGTGCGATAAAAGTGGGGCTGAATCAAGAGGAAGGGGTAGGCACAAAGGGGTTAGCAAGGGTAGATGATAGGCATGAAATAAAAAGCTCAACCAGGCCAAAATAATGGCCTACGTCATTCTCACGCACTAGAACTATCCTATGCCAATGCTTCAAGAATCGCTTGGGGCAAGTTCTAGCCACCGAGAAAGATTCTCCTTTCTCCCGACTCAAGCAATACGAGTCTAGTGATCGTTTACACACATCCCTATGCTACCGTTTGATTCCACCGTATTCACCATTTGAGTAGAGTAAACAATATTTACACTAATAGAAAAATATAAAACCATAAGTATAAAGAGAAGTCTAATCTACACAAATTCCTAAGCAGCCGAGCACTCGACTAGGAGCACTACTGGAGTCAACATTTTACTCTGCTACATAGTCCTAAGCCATCACCTAGACTTTCCCAAATAAGCAGAAGAATTAAATTCACAACAGAGCAGGCACACAGATGAGTACGCGCTCAAGTGGGTACTGTGGTGTGCAATGAAGATGAACAATACTAAATAAATGAAATAGAAATACTTCTAGCATGCAATGCAATAGTGCACGTGCGTGGGCACATAAAACTACTCTCCCCCAGACTTAAACTAAACAACCCACATAATATATGACATGAAAATCACAATAGGGCTAGGGAAAGAGAGTACCCAATGCTCAGAAATGAGCATACCAGAAGATTGGCGTGTAAGCTAAAATGAAGCTACAGCATCCGCCATCCAGAAAAGATATCTGCAGGGGTCAGCTCCGCAAAAACAAAAGAAAAAGACAAACTAAAATAAACTACGGCTAACTAAACATGATTAGAAGAAATAAAAATGCAGGAAAAGTAAGATAACTACTGGGGTTATTGTCCTTCCAGCACGACTTATTCAGGTTTTGCACAGTTCTAGCTTATAGGCCTATGAAAAAGGAAATGCACAGGTAACTGTTCTAATATGCGCATCGGTAGCGGGTACCGATACGGAGACAGAGCAGTCACCCCTCTACCTAAATATAGATACCTGCTCCTCACAGGTAGAGGGTAGAGAATGTAAGAAAAGGAGGAGGCCTGGTCCTCACTCATCTCACAAAAAAAATCCTTGCCGAGCAAGGTATCATCCACAACAGGTCCGCAGGAGGAGAAGGCAACGAATGAGGCTTCCTTAATGGAGGAGGAATCAACCTCCTCGCATAAAAGGACACACCCATCATTGACTTGAGCACAAAGCTCCAAGTCCTCCTGAAGTACCTGTGAAGATTCAGCCTGCACAGGCTCGGGTGAAGAAGGGGGGTCAAGAAATAAAAGAGAAGAAGGACAAAAATAATCAGAAATCGGGGGAGTGATCCCGGTCTCACTCCCATCAGGTTGGGGAAGTAAAATAATGTTGGCATTGTCATCAATGCCGCAAGGTTCAGCGGGATCGACAGTGGCCATGCCCAAGATTTGGACTTCCTCCACCGGTGTTGAGGAAAGCTCCTCTTCACCTAGAAGGTTGTCCTCCTTCATAGGAATAGGCACAACACATAGATCGCCAGCCTCATCCTGCGACACATCCTAAACAATGTCGTCGGAGACGAGTATAGTATGCACAACAGGGGGAGGAGTAGTGCTCGGATAAAAGTCGAGCACCGATTCCTCACAAAGAATCGAATCCACTAGGGGTGGTGGATGCACTGGGAGAATAGGCTCACCAATGTCGGTGCATAGATCAACCGCACATCCGGTGACCGTATCCATGCTATTCCCTTCAAGATGTGAAGGTGACAAAGATACATAACCGGATGTTGAAGGTGTGCCGCCAGAGTTAGGAGTTGGGACGATCCGGATATCCGGCTCGTCATCCTCATCCAATTGGCGAAGATACTCGGCACAGTCCTTCAAGACATGATCAGTGCTCCGACAAAACCGGCACTGCCTAGCGGGCTTCTTTGGCACAGCGGGTGCTGAAGACGAAAAGAAGTAAGACGGTAAAGGCTCAGCAGAGTAGACATAAGACTTACGCGCACCATATGAGTATCAGACGAAGTTGGTGCTCCATATGCTGGGCTATAAGAATTATGCCAACTATTCTCCGTAGGGCATTCATCACTAGAATGGGAGGTAGCTCCACACCAGCGGCAACGAAAATTAAGATGTGCCCACATAGTGCGAAGATAAAACGATTCAAAAATAAAAATGCTATTGTGCAAAATACTACACCTAACAAAAATTACTAAAGCAACCTAATTAAAACAGGAAAATGGAATAAAAAGAAATAAAACAAAGAAATGCAATTTACAAATGGAAGGGCTTCTCTCTCAGGTTCTCCCTCTCCAGAAAACTCACACGACTGTGTTCCCCGGCAACGGCGCCAAAAACTTGATGGCGCAAATCTCACACACCGCTATAGGCGGTAGCTCGACTGCGACACGAAATGGCAGTGTACCGATCATTCAAGTAATATAAAACGAGGAGTAATCCCCGAGTATCGAATCTCTCAAGGAACACAGTAAGGTGGAGTTTATTATCGAGGAAGGACTTGAGATTGAAGTCCTTTCGAGCGGATGGATGCGGAAATGGAGGATTTGGTTTGCGAATAATAAAATAAAATATTACAACTACTCCTATGCAATGCCGCTATGCAATGCTTCGCTTGGCGGAATGGAGACTAGGCAGGCCTTGAACGCGCTGCGTCGCAAGGGCGGATGGACGAGTAGGCTAACGGATCGAACTATGCAGGCCTTGAGCGCGCTGCTTCGTTAGGCGGGATGGAATACACGGGCCGCTATGCCACGCTTCGGTAGGTGGATGGGCGAGTAGGCTAACGGAATGAGGGTCGTCGGTACCTCTTCGACAAGCACGCCACTAGCAATTGCTAGTGCGGCACACGAACGTGACGGCGGGATGGAGGATGGAATGGGGCGCACCTCAAGCAACTCAAACAATAAACATTTCACATAAACATGAAATATATAGAAATACAAACTAGTTTAAGTGCAACTTCATCTTAATACACAGATCTAACTACATACACATCAATAAGAGAAGAATAAGGCAAGAAATCGACCGAATCCGAAGGCTCATTGTGGATTCACGGTAGGAGGCACCAGGTTGTCAATCCGCGTCCTAGCTCGGTCCGCAACTACGTCCGGGGTAGAGAAAGCTGTCACTACTCTCCAATGAGCCCGTCTTCTTCGTGTCACGATCCGGTAGAGGTTGCAAACTTCCTCTTACTTGATGGTAATGGCGGCTAGGTCTTCCCTTGGAGCACTAGGATGAAGGAGGAGGCCGAGAGGAAGCTCCGGCTCAAGATTGGCGTGAAGAACAAGCCCGGAGCACCTCCATATGGTGGGCGACGATGGAGGGGGCGAAAAACCTGCGGAAGGGGCGAAAACGGCGGAGCTGGGCGGAAAAACGGCGAGGATCCCAATCTAAATCGCGAGCAGGGCAATTTATAGGCGCTGGAATAAACAGTGCGCACGATCGTTGGCGCACGACCAGTGGTCGTGCGCACTATCATCCTGTGATCGTGCGCCTGCGTGGACGAAGCCTGCAAGTGGAAAAGATTATAAAATACAATATTCGCATGATCAGTGGCGCACGACCAGTGATCGTGCGCGCTATCGTAAGTGGTCGTGCGATAAGGAAAACAGAACTCAGTTTTCAGGGGTTAAGTGATACGATCAGTGGCGCACGACCAATGGTCGTGCGCAACAGAGCCAGTGATCGTGCGCTGTGTTCCTGTACAGAATTGTACCGGAAACACCTGCACGACACCTGCTCCAGCATACAACACTAATCAAACCACTGAAAGTGACACTTAACCATGCATGAAAACTAAAAATGAAGATAAACAAGAAATAACACCAAAACGGGCCTAGAAGTGCACATAGCATGGAATAACAAATATGAGCGAAAACATGCCTAAAGTGTAGTGCATAGACTAGAAAATCGGCCCAGATGAGTCCATAAATGTATATATACTTGGGACTCATCACACATGTCCTTCACAAAGCTCTATATGCACCCCAAAGGGTAAATCTAGGGTCATAGGGCATATCCACCTCTACACCACCCCATCTTACTCATGAAGGTGTTTTAGGTGATCCTAAACCAGTGGCCAAGGTTTCAACTCATGGTGATGAGATCTGACCACCATACCCCAAGATAAACACCATACCCCAATTTAGACCTAATTTGACCCAACTTGGGTTAACCAATTACCTATCTAAATCAGTCCCAATTGGGCTGAAATTTTTACCAGGGTCATATAATAACCCTAAGAGGCACCCACCAAAATTTGGAGGTCCTTTGACCCACTAATTAATTAGTTAATGATTTATGAAATTATCTCAAAAACCTTAGAAACATGTTCTCCTAAAAATCCCATCTTTGAGTATTTTGTGTGGGTGTATGTAAATAGCCTAGGTTTCAATTTTCAAGTCAATCCCATGACCCAATCAAAAGTTATTCAAGAAATGGTGGATGTCCTACACTAGGGACCAGTCCCACCAAAATGGACCTACAGGGAGCTACAGAACTCCTTTTGGGGTGAAATATTTTTTAAAATAAAGTAGACTCCAAGGGCTACAACTTTGGTGTTGACCACTTTTTCTGTAGAGGGTCCTAAGTATTTTTAATATTTATTTCTAACAGCTGTCAGTAAAGAGACAGAAAAAGGGAATAACAAATATATAAAAAAACGAAATCTGCTGCACGAATCTTGAAGCAGGGACGGAAGGAATCGACTTATCTTCTTCCTCCAGCCAATGGATGAGATTGCCCCGACCTGGGTGATGTTTGTAGGTGTTTTCCCGGCCACCCAAGCGCCGCCCCGGCCGGCAAATGCCACCACCACCTCCGTTGAGGTGGTGGCCGGCGATGGGGTGTGGTTGGCCGGCCGAAGGTGGCCGGAACGGAGGGTTTAGGGTGGGATTGAAAGATTGAAAATACAAGCTCCGGCCAAACCCGATCCAAGGCATTTGTCCTCAAAGCTTGCGGCCAATAGATGTAGATTTACCCAAAGGGAGAGAGGAGAAGAACCAGACCTTCAATCGGGCTTGATGGTGGTTGCTCCCCGTATTTGCCATGGCCGCCCCCTTCAAGTTGTGCTCCTTGCCGATCTGAGCCTCCACTGCACGATTTCCTCTGGAAGGTTGGGGGTTTCACTCCTCTCAGTCTTCTGAAGGTGTTAAAGGCATCAATTGGGGTGGGGGGGAGGGGTTACAACCTTGAAAACCATTAATGGCCATTAAGGTGATTTTTGAAATCCCCCCAATTCAACACTTGGGTGGTCGGCCATGGCTAATAAACTCCTCTAAACTGATGAGGGGGGAGTTACAAAGCCATTGGAGATGAAGAGGGGAGGCCCTTGGCCTCCCATGACCGTTAATGGCCTTCTCTCTCTTCTTTATCTCTCTTCAAAATTGGGGAAATTGCACTTTCTCTCTCCTACTCATCATTTACAGAAATTGAGTGGTAACTCATGGTAATTATCAGCCTCCTAAGCTAATGGGCTACTCCAATTAAGCGTAGCCCAAGTGGATTGGGCTTGAGTTAGCCTTTTCCCCTCTTTTTGGGCAAGGATGACCAAGTGTTGACTTGAGGTGTTGACTTGGTCAACTGATGGGTTGACTGTTCCAAGTGGTGTGTCTTAAGTCCCTTGACACCACCCAAAGTTGGTTGAGTCATGGTGGTGCCCCAATTGGGCCAATTAATCCAAAAGGTGTTGGTTTGACCAAAACAGGGCTAGAGTTGACTTTGGTCAATTTAACCATTTGGGTTGACCCCAATGGGTTTGTAGTGACCTATTGGTCTCTATTAAGGGTTAGGGAGGTCTAGGTAGGGTTAATTTGGCAAGGTTGTGGTCAATTGACCCTAATTAGGCTACTTTGACCAATTTGGGGTTAGGGTTGACTTTGGTCAATTTGGCCTCTTTGGATGACCCCAATGGGTCCCTGGGGATCCAAGGAGACCCCTAATGGGTTAGGGATGCTATGGTGGGGTCAAGGTTCAAGGTGGGGCCCTAAAGTCCAACCCTAGGCTTGGTATCTGAAAATTGCTATTTGCAGACCACTTGTGTTTTCTTCTTCTTTCCTAAGCTTTTATGCTCCCTTTGAGCTTCCTATGGTTTTGGCATGCCCTAGTTATGACAAAACCATCCTAGGGGTCTAGATGTTTGGGGGATGTTACACTCTATGTTGTTCCAAACAAGTTGTGCACACTCCTATAAACTGGTAATCTTGACATTGACCAACTTATCAACACCTTGGAAAAAGATAAAATTTTTGAGGAAAATCATCAAAGGTAACGAAATAAGTTGGTATGTAAATTAGATCTTAAAAATCCCAATTTCCATATCATATCTACAAAGATTGACGCCACTAATGAAATGTAATTGATATAAAAATGAATGTAGACGAGCTACTAAAACTCTAAATTATTAGACAAAGTAGTTGTCCTCATAGAAGTCAAACATTTATCATTAACAAACAAAGGTAAATCTCGAATGATCAATGATTAAAGACACCTAAATGACAATACCGTAGATGATGCTTATAACATTCTCGATAAAATTGAATTACTTAATAGCATTCAAAATCATTATTTTTTTAGTTAATTTGATCTTAAATTTGGATTTTGGCAATTATGTATGCATCCTGAGAGTATTTCTTGGACAATTTTCACATGTTCACTTGGACATTTTGAATGGATAGTCATGTCCTTTGGCTGTAAAAATGCTCATAGCATATTCCAACATAAAATGGATGATATTTTTAATAAATATAGAGTTTTACAAGTGTTTACACAGATGACATGTAACACCCCAAGTTTCGCCGAGCGCGGAGGCTGGAATACCCAAGGCTAGTGCAGGTTTCTTGTATCTGGGAGCTAGCGTCGGCGCTAGGTGCTAGCATAGGCGTTAGCTGCCCCGCCGCAAAGACAATTTATATCGACAGCTTCGTCGAGTTGGATTCGTCGAGACGGTTTCATCGAAAGAAGTTCGTCGAGTGGCTAGTGCGGGCGGTAGTGCTAGCGCCGACGATAGTTTTTGTCGAGTGTTTGAAGTTACGTCGGGACACCGAGATGGGTTCGTCGAGTGGCTAGTGCGGGCGGTAACGCTAGCACCGACGCTAGCTTACGGAACCAGATCCGTAAGTAGCATTTTCTGGATGTCCGATCTTCTTAGTGTTGGGTTTTCTATACATCAAATGTAGATAGCATATCACATATGCGCAGCGGAAAAAGGAACAAGAACAACCCTAAACAGTTAAAGGAACTTGCGATTTCATGAATCAAGAAATAGGAGAAGCGACACATTGCAATACCTGAAGGGGATTAAGTTAATACTCAACCAAGATGCTCCACAACTGAAATCCGGAGAACAGTCGTTGAGTCCCAAGCGCTGAAACCGATCGGCGCCTCTACGGGAGTCCACACGAGCGATGAAGAACCCAAGCTTCTTGTCGCACAAGAACTAGGTCAGAGAAGAACAACCCTCAACGTCTCCCACGGACTGCTAGGTCTGACGACAGGTAGAGGCGGCGACGGCGGCGGGATCGACCGGTCGGAACTCTTCCGTCGGAAGCTTTCGCGGAACTCTTTCATCGGTCTCGCTGATTCGCAAAAGGGAATCGCTTATTTTGGTCATAGAGAATCGCATTCTATTTATACCCAGGCGAGAGAGAAAAGTTATCCGCAATTCCGCACACCCACGACCAGAAATGGAGTAAACATAATTCGTCGAGTGATTATCATTTCGTTGAGTAATCATAAATTCGTCGAGTCATGAATTCATCGGGTAACAAACAATTCGTCGAGTAACAATCAATTCGTCTAGTGATGAATTCATCAGGTTCGTCGAGTAATCATGGATTCGTCGAGTAATCATGAATTCATCGAGTCAACACAGATTCATACATTCGACGAACTGAGGTAAGAGCCATCGAGACATTCTCGACGACTCGTCTCGAAAACTTGCCAACACGCTCCATACAATATTCACAATACCTGTGGAGCATTCAGTTGACTCGACCCAACTCCAATAAGTCATATGATTGGTCCTTCACTCATATCCAATATGAGTAAGGCCAACACAATTATTCCTCCAACTTCTCCAAACACTCTTGTGTGTGACCCCATAAGCTCATATTGCGTTGGCAGTAAGACCAAATGCTTGATCACTTCCAGATCACCTTGGAAACACCAATATTTAGAACTCGATCCAAAGGCTCAGATAAGTGCGTCCTAAGGACCTAAATACGATAGAGGAGTTCCATTCTCATTCCATTAAGTCTTTTGTGTTTTTGGAGGCTAAGGAAAGAAGGAGGGTTTGGAGGAAGAAGAAGGGCAAGATCCGCTATTGTTGTAGCACCGGAGCTCTATTCGTCGATCCGAAACCAGATCCGTGGAGAGTACTCGAAGGCGCTCGTTTCTATCCATGCTTTTCAACCGATCCATGGTGAGAAAGTGAACTCTTAGGGTAACGACATCTCTCCTCCCGGTTTTAGGATGCGTCCATGACATCTCTTATTTTGCCTTTCTCTTTTCTGAAATTTTTGGCACCGGATCTCTCAAATGAGAGAGGTTTGGGTCGCCTTGGTTCAAGAAGAACCACCGGGTTGATTGAGTCAGTCCCCGACATGAATTTGCATTAAATATCCGCTCCGTTAGTGGATTAGGCATTGTGGGTGAAGCCGAAATCGCGACCGGTTGTCCGATTCGGTGATGTTGCTTAACGTGCATTTTAGTGATTTTTTCTAGAAATCTGATTGCGGCGAAAATGTCATATGTGATGTTCTTTATGTTTCGTGTGAGAACGAACAATTGGTTTAGGGCAGGATGATTTGTGCGTGGTGAATGGCCTGTGATGTTGCTTGTATATGGAGGCGCGAATTTGTCTTTGTGGTAGGCTGGCCAACCCGTGATGATGCAAGTCATGTGGGGAGGGTGTCCCGGCAAGACATATCCCTTTCTATTTTTGTTGTGCTGAAGCTGACGAGAACGTTTGTGCCGAAGGACAAGCCCGATGGCATTGTGGACCATGTGCGGGTGGGGTCTAGGCAAGAGCTTCTAGCACCGGTTGTACTTGGTATGGTGATTCTGGCAAGAACGTGCGAGCTTATGGACAAGCTCGATGGTATTGAGGGCCATGTGCGGGTGGGGTCTCAGCAGGAGTTCTTGGCCTTGGGCTTGCATGCCCTTGGGGGGAAATGATGAGTACCCCTGTGTTTTGGTGAATTTATGATGTGTGATGTCGTGTTAGAAGCATACACGTCATAGGGTGCCTTGGGTAAAACCCAGGTTTGCATACATGTTGCATTGTTAGGCCCCTTACTTTAATTGCTCAACATAGAAATGTGGATGATGCTTGTGACACTCATACATGCTGTTTTTTTGTTATTACTGTTTATCACATATGCATACGAAGTGCTAACTTGCAGGTTGATGTAGTTGCCCAGGGTCTGCTAGGATGACTGGAAGGAGGGGTGTTGTTACACCATTGTTGGTCAGCCAAGCTGACCCTCGTTATACCGCTCTTTGTGTATTGGATGCAGGGCAAGGATCGCAGGTTGGACCCAGCTCGCTGGCCAAAATGGCCTAAGCATCATGAAGTGTACCTTCTCTTGTTTTCATGTATGATCATGTTGTCTGTATTTTGTTCCGGATTGCATGTCGAGGTAGCATAGGAATGCAATTTATCTTTTGGATATTTTATGTGATGTTGCTGATGACTTGAGCACTATTTTCTAAGGCCTTAAGATCATGGTACTCTTATGTAGATGTGGACAACTTTTGTTTTTGTTTTAGTGTTTTCACTGTGTTTGTTCTGAGTTTTGATTTGGGTAGAATCAATATCACTTTTTAATACTAAAGCTATGGTGATTATATGTTGTGGGGTCCCGGCCGGACCTATATTATATAGTCACTGCAGGGGTGGTGTTAAAATTTGGTATCAGAGCTAGGTTTGCGTTCTTGTTGAGATTTAGTGTAATCGGATCGCGTAAAGAGGTTGTCCACATAGGAGTACTTTGCGGGACCATGAATGTCCTTGTGTTTGAATCTTGCGACTATAGTCTGATTCATTGTTTCCTTGCTTATGCTAGGATGGTGGCGACAAAGCGGGGACGTCGAGGCGACAAGAGAAGCTTTCGGCAAGCAGTGCTACTGTCCCAGCTCTTATGAATATGGGTGTGTCCCCGACAGACTTCTGTCGTATGCTAGCAGAGGCGATGGTGGCGGCTCAAGCTGCGGTGATGCCACAGATTGCGACTCCTGTTGTGCAGGTTGCGAATCCTGTTACCCTGGTTACTGTGACACCATAGGTGGGAGTGAGGCAGGTAGAACCGTTAGCTGAGAGAGCGGTTGGGCAAGAAGACCGTCAGATGATGTATTTTCTAAGTTTCCATCCCCCGTCATTCTAAGGAGTTGGAACTCCAACGGATGTCGAGGATAGTTTGACAAGGATTCATGATCTCCTGATAGAGGCAGTGAATCCAGAGAACAAGCGGTCCCAGTTCACAGCGTTTATGTTAGAAGGTGACGACAAGCTGTGGTGGGTGAATTATAGCAGTCGTCATTTCCCCAGACGTGCCCCGTCCATGGAAGAGTTCGGGAATGCTTTCCTGAAGCGCTATATCCCCTCTTCAACGAGGTTAACACTTCAAAGGCATTTCTTACACTTAGTGCAACGTGAGAGGTCCGTAGATGAGTACCTGCAGGAGTTTACTCATTTGGGTCGTTACGCGGGGACGACCATGGCAAATGATAAGGAGAGGGATAATCTCTTCTATCAAGGTCTGAGAGAAAATCTAAGGCAACCTCTGATAGCCCTGAAGAATGCAAGATTCAATGAGCTGGTCGAAGCTGCTCGGACGTTGGAGAGCGATATGGAGCAAACCCAGTATAGTAAGGGCTTTGCAGCAAAGTAAGGAGAAGGTAAACCTTCTCAGTCTCAGGGGAAGTCCGAGGGAAGTCGATGGAAGAGAAAGCCCTGTCCTTTTAAGACTGGTGAGAAAAGCGGTGCAACATCTTGAGAGTACCGTTCCAGGGGACCCATGGTGTGCTTCAAGTGTGGCAAGGTGGGCCACATAGCTCCGATCTGTCCCGAGGGTGGGACTGAGCTAGAGCAGAGGCAAAAACAGTCAGTGCGTTCCGACCCTAGTGTTGGGGAAAAAGGGAAAGCGGCGGAGTCTAGTGCTTCACGTATCCCTCCTGTGCAGCCTTGAGCATACAACCTCGGGCAGCAGGAAGTGATTCCTCAACCCGATGTGGTGACCGG
Source organism: Dactylorhiza incarnata (assembly GCA_033032865.1). Taxonomy (NCBI): domain Eukaryota; kingdom Viridiplantae; phylum Streptophyta; class Magnoliopsida; order Asparagales; family Orchidaceae; genus Dactylorhiza; species Dactylorhiza incarnata. The sequence continues at coordinate 8,119,652 of JAWHQI010000021.1, read as the reverse complement.
TATGTAAAGTTTAGATCTTTCGTTCGGTAGCTTAAAATAGTTGCGACCTTTCGTATTTGTTGTATGCGTGTTAGGTTTCGTGCTAATTTCTGGCTATCCCTCCAGAGTGTTGTTCGATACGGGAGCATCACACTCTTTTCTCGCAGAAAGCTTTATCAGGAGAATCGGTGTTGAGACTGTTGAGGCGGAGGTGGAGCTTAGCGTGCACATGCCGAATGGGTCTTTCATGACCACCGGAAGGAAAGGATGCATTGTTTGAGGATTTGCGAGTGCGACTTCGAATTTGTAGCAGCGATTCTACCACTAGCCGAATTTGACATTATCCTGGGGATGGACTGGCTTGCATAGCAACGAGCTAGTATTGACTTCCTGTTGAAGGTGGTGACCCTAAGGAGTGAAGGTAGAGCGGATGTCAAGTTCGAGGGCCTAGGCGGAGTGGCTTGCTCCCTGATTTCCATTGTGCAAATGATGTGATCGGTGAATCAAGGAGGTGAGGCATTTATAGCTTTGCTGGAGACTCACTCCACAAAGTTGGCAATCAGAGAGGTGCCATCGGTGGAAGAATTTGAGGATCTGTTCCCCAAGGAGCTTTCGGGAGCGCCTCCTCAGCGTGAAATTGATTTCTCAATACTTTTGGGGTGCCAGGAGCGAGGCCAATGTTGCGTCCTCTATTTAGGATGGCACCGAAGGAACTGACCGAGCTAAAGGTGCAATTGCAAGAGTTGCTCGAGTAGGGGTACATTAGGTCAGCTCTTCATAAAGAAAAAGATGGTAGTGTGCGGCTGTGCATAGACTACCGTGAGTTGAATAAGTTGACCATCAAGAATAATTATCTGATTTCGCGAATCGATGATTTGTTCGATCAGCTGGTGGGGTCGACAGTGTACTCCAAGTTGGATTTAAAGTCGGGTTACTATCAGTTGAGGATTCGAGAAGAGGATATTCCCAAGACAGCTTTTGGGACAAGATATGGTCATTTTGAGTTCTCAGTAATGCCGTTCGGTTTGACGAATGCGCAATCAGTGTTCATAGATTTAATGAACAGAGTATTTCGGCAATATCTAGATTCGTTCATTTTGGTGTTTATCGACAACATCTTAGTGTATTCGAAGTCGAAGGCGAAATATGAGACTCACTTGAGATTAGTGTTGCATACTCTGAGGGAGAACCAGCTTTATGCGAAGTTCTCAAAGTGCGAGTTCTGGAATGGGAAGGTGGCATTTCTGGGTCACGTGATCAGTGGAGATGGGGTGGCAGTGGATCCAACGAAGATTGAAGCCATTAAAGATTGGCATGTACTGAGAACCGTGGCGGAAGTCCGGAGTTTCCTTGGACTAGCCAGTTATTACAGAAGGTTCATTGAGAAATTTTGGCGGATGGCTTTGCCCCTCAGCTCTCTTACCTGAAAGGACCAGAAATTTGTGTGGACATCGGAGTGTGCCCGTGCGTTTGAGACCTTGAAGGAAAGGTTGATGTCCGCTCCAATCCTAAGTCTTCCTAGTGGGACTAAAGGATTTCAGATTTTCAGCAATGCGTCAGGTTGTGTAACATCCCCCAAACAACTAGACCCCTAAGTTGGTTTTGTCATGACTAGGTCATGACAAAACCATAGGAAACACAAAAGACCATATGAGCTTAGGCAAAAAGGAGGAAAACCACAATGGTCTGCAAAATAGCAATTTCCAAACACCAAGCCTAGGGTTGGACTTTAGGGCCTCACCTTGACCCTTTGACCCCACCATAGCATCCCTAACCCATTATGGGTCCCTTGGAGCACCAAGGACCCATTGGGCTCAACCAAAGAGGCCAATTTGACCAAAGTCAACCCTAACCCTAAATTGGTCAAAGTAGCCTAATTAGGGTCAATTGACCTCCACCATACAAAATGGACCTTGCACCAACCCTTATGAGGATATTAGGGACCAAATGGACAAAAAGACCCATCATGGGGCCACAAATTTGACCAATTTGACCTAAGTCAACAATAACCCTATTTTGGTCAAAGTGACCTATTAAGGGTCAATTGACCCTCACCTTGACAAATTGACCCTACATATACCTTGCTAACCATTAGGGGAGGCCAATGTATCACTAGCTACCCATTGGGGTCAATCCAAGTGGTCAAATTGACCAAAGTCAACTCTACCCTAAATTTAGGTCAAAATGACCTATTATGATCTAATTAAGCCCAATCCACTTGGGTTAGAGCTAATTGAGGTGGTCCACTAGCTAATGGAGTTGGGGGCTACTGAATTGGCCATTTAATTTCAGGAAATTTGGCTAGGAGAGAGAATGCCCCAATTTGAAAGAGAGAGGGGGGATTAATGGGGAGGAGGAAGAAACCTTCAATCTCCCCCATTAATGACCCCATTCATCTTCTCTTGGGGAGAGGAGGAGTTTCCAGCCTCCTCCAGGCCAAATTAGGGTCATATTCATCTCCTCCAAGTAAAACCAAAATTCCCCATAATTGCCATTAATGACTTTCGGGAATAAAGCCTCCCAAGGCTCAAATTGAAACCCCCACCACCATCAGTGATCAGAGAGGAAGAAAACCCCAAATTTCCAAGAGGAATCAGGCACTGGAAACCAGGGAAGGCATGGCACCAAAAGCTTCGATTCCAGCCATGGCAACCTGCCGGAATACGCGGCCTCAGTCCACCACACAGGTCAGATCCTCATCTCCTCCTTTAGTGCTAGATCTCTGACGACTTGGGGATTGATTCGAGCCAAATTGCGCTCGAATCAAGTCACTGAAAGAGGCTCATTTTTGAGTTTTTGAACCTCCCCAAAATCCCGATTCCGACCACCTCCGGACGGCCAACCACAGCCTATCGCCGGCCACCACCTCAATGGATGTGGTGGTGGCATTGGCCGGCCGGGAACGAGCACAGGTGGCCTGGAAATCAACTCCCAAAACACTCCAGGACTGGCTTAGCCATCGGCTGGAGGAAGAAGAAGAGCAGGGGCTGCTCATCTTGTGCCACGATTCGTGCGCCATCATTCAATATATATATATTATCATACTTTTAAATATCTGTCACACTTTATGCAGTACTTTGAATTAATTATAGAAAATATTTAGGGCCTCCTGATGAAAAAGTGTTGAACACCAATCTTGTATCCCTTGGGGTCTAATTTATTTTAAAATTTATTTCACACCATTTGGGCCAGTGGTCTGACCACAACACTCAAAATGGTGCAACATATACAAAGGGGTGATCAGAGTTTGATTTGTGTGCCCCCATCAATCCAGTCATCCAAATGACTTGAAAATTGAAACATAGGCTGTTTATACCCATACCCTTATCATATCCAAAAATGAGAATTTTTGGATAAACTTTTTCTAAAGTTTTTGTAAACATTTAATAATTCATATAGAAATTAATTCCAGGGTCTAATGACATCCAAAACTCTCCAAATTTTGGTGGGAGGTCCCTAGGGTTATAACATGACTCTAGTAAAAATTTCATCCCAATTGAGATTGATTTGGTTGTGTAATTGATTAACCTAAGTTTGGTCAAACTAAGGAGTTTTAGGTCAAAAGTGCACTTGTTGGGTTAAGTGGTCAAATCTCATCAAAATGATGTGAAACCTTGTCCACAAACTTAATATCACATAAAACACCTCCACCAATGATTTGGGGTAATTTTGGGTGGATATGCCCTAAGACCCTAGTTCAAACCCTTGCACTTTGGGCTTGATGAAGGACATAGGGTCATATGCCCTTGGATGGACTTGGAACTTGGTGGATAAGTTCTTAGGGTGGTGAATAGCCCTAGATAATTTTATGAGAAATTTTAGGCACATTACTTCCCTCTGAACTAGTTAAGAATTAATTAGGGAACTTTCTTATATGAGGAAATTATATGCTCATTTTACCTTGATTGTTGATGAAAGTTTGGTAGTGCTCATATGACCATGATATAAATCTCTAATAATTTTAGTGTGAATTTTGGATTGATTGAATTAAGACTTCATTCACAGGTCAACTATTTATCTCTAAGATTGTAATAAATAAATAAGGGCCTAATAGTCTCTGGAAAATTATGAAACTTGTTAATAGGACATTTTAGGGCATTAGAAAGCTCTGTGAATTTTTGTATGAGTTTTGGAATTGTTTATCAGTACGTTACTTCACAATATGCCCTAGTTTGGATTTTCTTGAAATATTTATTTATGTGACTAAATGGTTTGGAAAAATTATAAAACTCAGTCAGTAAAGTTTTCTAATCATTATAGAGGTTTGATAATTTTAACATAATTTTTGAATAGTATTTTTGGTGGTTCCTTCATTAGCCACCAATTTTGGATGATTATTTAATATTATAATTAGAGGCCAGTACCTTACTGTAAAATTGTGATATTCTGTATTTTCTATTATTTTGATATCATAGATTTTCCATAAATTTTTGTAGTCCATATCATAAGAAGATCTTACACTTTATGTTCAATTTCATACTTGACCAATTTTGGAGAAATTATAGTAAATGCCAAATAAATAAGGAAAATTATGAACTTCTGGGTTTAGTCTTATAATATCATAATAGACTCCCAGTAATAATCTTGGGTCATTCAGATGATTATTTGGAGTACCTCCTCTCATGCAACTCATATAGCTCATTTGGTCCGCGTATAGTAAAAATGTAAAACTTGAGTAACTTATTGACCATTAGGTGGGAATGGAAGGTAGATGGTGTACTTAGTCTGGTTAAGGATATTGAGTTCATCAATAGAAGCCTGTATGTTGAGTGTGCCCGATAAGCTAAGGGGCAATGTTGTGCTCGGGATTGACGAAAGATCGCCTTTCCCTGGGAGAGTCATAAAATACTTAGGAATAATCCAAGTGTAATGATGAGAGGGTATTCTTATGGGTAGTTACCAATAACATTAAGTGTCTTGAGAAAGGGAGGGTTGGGCTATCATCCTATCGTACCTCCTAGTACCGCTGCGAGCCCCTCACCGGGTAGACCTCGAGAAGTCTAAGATTAACCATAAACTACAGGAATAAATTGTTGTGCAAGATTAACTAAATAATACACACACCCACACCCCGTGGTTATATGAGGTTAAACGGTTTGGTCATACGAGCAGTAGGCTCGGTGGTTGTAAGTACGGACAGGTTAGTCCGGTGAGCCGGTGGCTCGGAAGGTTATGGTGACGGACGGGTTAGCCCGGAGAGCCTATAGCTCAGAGATATATATTTAGTAATCATAATGTATATGCATAAAGGTGGTGGGCCTTTAGTATTGACGGTCATCGCACCGACGTCGATACTTTTGCTCGGTAAGTATGGTTAACACTTTGCCAAGGAAAAGTCTGGTGGACTAGCCAGTAAGAGTACGTAGGAGCTCCGTTGTTGTGTTCTTAGCGTTGAGGCGTATGATAGGTCTAGGTTAGGTAGTGCAGATACCAACCTAGAGGTGGGCGAGGCCCAACCCACAGCTTCCGTTTGCCACTACGAGAGTATCTTGAGAGTTTTGCTAGCTCCAAAAAGGGTGAATTAAAGGTCTGTGCGCATAGAGTCGAAGTGTGTGAGTTGCACTTGTGTGATCATAGCATAAATTGCATAACTCTACATGTCATAATATAAGCATTGCATTTCAACCCCTACCCCTATCGTATAAATTGGTTATGAGACATTTTATACGATAAATCCTGCTAAACGACCCCTTGGTCTATAGGTTTGTATGTGCATTCCTATAAATCAAGGTTACTCTTCTTTACTACTGTTTACTTATTACTACTTAAATTGTTACTGCTTTACTCACTGTTATATATACTGCGTAGTGGTAGACATTTCCTGTAGATTAGATTCACCGTCACCTGCTATTGTTTATACCCCTTGCTGTCCTCCACTTCATTCCTCCCGCTCGGTGCCTAAGAGTCACCTGGGGAGGGGTGGGGGATTGTCTTAGTCTTTTGACTAATGGTCGGTGGACCTTATCATTTTAGGGGACTGATGAGATGCTATAGAACCAGAGTCCGGTGCAGTTGAAGGCGGGACAGTCTTGCACAGGAGCAATTGTCTCAGGATCCGTGAGTGTTACCAGTTGATTTGCTTCCGCGAGGGACATGTAGTGAGGATTTGATGTATCGGGTAGGAGCCCTTATTATTACTATCTTTATTTCAGTTACTATATGTGGACCTCTCTTATTCTGAGATATTATAGGTCTTGTGATGTGGACTTGATTTCTATATAATAAAATGTATACTTTTCTTCTGTTGCGATCGATATGGCCGGTAGGATCGGCATTTTGTAGTGACGACCTTACCGAGTGATGGTGTTACCCCAAAGCGGCGGTTCTAGGCATAAGACCCGGTAGTGAAGCAAAAAAAGGGGGTCTTACATGTTGCGGGTTGGGTTGCGTGCTGGTGGAGCATGTCAACGTGATAGCTTATGGGTCGAGGTAGCTAAATCCTCACGAGAGAAATTACCCCGTCCATGACTTGGAGTTGGTGGCAGTGATTTTTGCATTAAAGTTGTGGCGGAACTACGTGTATGGTGCAATGGTGGAAATCTTCATGGACCACAAAAGCCTGAGGTATCTTCTGGACCAGAAAGATCTCAATATGAGGCAGCGTAGGTGGGTCGAGTTCCTTGGGGACTACGACGTAGCGATTCAGTATACGTCAGGTATGGCCAATGTTGTGGCTGACGCCTTGAGTAGAAAGTATTCTGGGCAAGGTAATTGGATTGAAGCGCATGACGAGCGTTTGGTGCGAGAGTTCGAGTCTCTTGACATTTTGTGTGTGGCTTGGGGTGAGTCCAGTGTAGCTTGGTTGAACTGGGTCGAGATGCAGTGTGATTTAGCGGATCGAATCCGAGAGGCAACCAGCGCAGACGAAGAGTGTCAGCGTTTTGTGTTGGTAGCTCAGCAGAGCGAAGACAGTGCTTTAGAGATGGTCGGTGTACTTTATAGAGAAATGGGAGGGTGTGTGTCCCTCACTTTGGCAAGCTCCGCGAGGAGTTGATATTTGAGGCTCACTTCACGAAGTACTCCATTCATCCATGAAGTACAAAGATGTACTTGGATTTGAAGAAATCCTTTTGGTGGCCTGGGATGAAGCGGGACATAGCTTTGTACGTAAGTCGATGTCAGACTTGTGCTTTAGTGAAGGCTGAGTGCCAAAGGCCAGGCGGGTTCTTGAAACCTCTTCCTATCCCCGAGTGGAAATTTGACAACATCTCCATGGATTTTGTGCATGGTTTGTCTCGGTCGCGGCAAGGTAATAATGTGATTTGGGTGATTGTGGATCGCCTGACCAAGGTGGCCCACTTCATTCCAAATCGGAAGGACGATAGCGTGGAGAAGCTCGTGGAGCTTTATATTCAAAATATTGTGCGTTTGCACGGGATTCCAAAGAGTATTGTTAGTGATCACGATGGGCAGTTCACATCCAAGGACTGGAGGTTGGTGTAGACAAGTTTGGGCACAAAGTTGAAGTTTAGTACCGCATTCCACCCGCAGACTATAGTCAAACGAAGAGAACAAACCGTACGATGGAGCACATGTTGAGGATGTGTGCCCTCGATTTTGGTAAGAGTTGGGAAGATCACCTTTTCATGGTGGAGTTTGCCTATAACAATAGTTTCTAGATGAGTACCAAGATGGCGCCATACGAGTCTTTGTATGGAAGTCGGTGTCGAACGTCGATGTCTTGGATAGAGGCGGGAGACACTCAGCTTGTAGTAAAGGAGGTAGTGGAAGACGCTTGCAATTGGTGCGAACGATCCAGGAGCGCATGAAGATTGCTCAGGATTGGCAGGCAAAGTATTTTAATGTGCGTCACAGAAATGTGGAATTTGCGGTGGGCGACATGGTCTACTTGAAGATCAAGCCGTTCAAAGGTGTTTCGCGAATTCGGCGACTCAAGAAGTTGAGTCTGAGGTATTTGGGTCTGATTGAGGTTATGGAGCGCATAGGCGAAGTGACCTATCAGTTAGCATTGTCCACCGAGCTAAGTGGATTACATGATGTTTTCCATGTTTTGGTGCTGAGGAAAAGGTTGGTGGCGCCGGAAGATGTTGTTGGGTCTTCGACAGTTCCCGTAGCTTAAGATCTGAGGACGATAGTTCATCCGGTTTGCGTGGAGAATTCTGAAATCCGACGGTTGCGGAATAAAGAGGTCAAGCTGGTGAAAGTGCGTTGGAATAATTGCGGACAAGACGAGTTCTCGTGGGAGCGCGAGCAAACGATGCGGAATGACTTTCCGAAACTGTTTGTGTCAGGTATGTGTTTTAAGTATGTTTTCATTAACGTCTTAAATTTCAAGGACAAAATTCTTTTAAGGGGGGTGGAGTTGTAACACCCCAGGTTTCGCCGAGCGCGAAGGATTGAATGCCCAAGTCTAATGCAGGTTTCCTATATCTGGGAGCTAGTGCCGGCGCTAGGTGCTAGCACAGGCGTTAGCTACCCCATCGAGAAGACAAGTTGTATCTACGATTTCATCGAGTTGGATTCATCGAGACGGTTTCGTCGAAAGAAGTTCATCGAGAGGCTAGCGCGGGAAGTAGCGCTAGCGCCGACGATAGTTTTTGTCAAGTGTTTGCAATTCCGTCGGGAAACCAAGATGGTTTTGTCGGGTGGCTAGCGCCGACGCTAGCTTACGGAACCAGATCCATAAGTAGCATTTTCTGGACGTCCAATCTTCTTAGATCTCGATCCAAAGGCTCAGATAAGTGAGTCCTAAGGCCCTAAAGAGGGCAGAGGAGTTCCATTCTCATTCCATTAAGTCTTTTGTGCTTTTGGAGGCTAAGGAAAGAAGGAGGGTTTGGAGGAAGAAGAAGTGCAAGATCCGCCATTGTTGGAGCACCGGAGCTCCGTTCGTCGATTCGAAACCAGATCCGTGGAGAGGACTTGAAGGCACTCGTTTCTATCTGTGCCTTTCAACCGATCCATTGTGAGGAAGAGAACTCTTAGGGTAATGACATCTCTCCTCCCAGTTTTAGGATGCGTGCATGACTTCTCTTATTTTGCCTTTCTCTTTTCTGAAATTTTTGGTACCGAATCTCTCAAATGAGAGAGGTTTGGGTCGCCTTGGTTCAAGAAGAACCACCAGATTGATTGAGTCTTTCCCCGACTTGATTTTGCATTAAAGATCTGCTCCGTTAGCGGATTAGGCATTGTGGGTGAAGCCAAAATTGCGACGGGTTGTCCGATTTGGTGATGCTGCTTAACGTGCATTTTAGGGATTTTTTCTAGAATTCTGATTTGGCAAAAATGTCATATGTGATGCCCTTTATGTTTCATGTGAGAACAAATGATTGGTTTTGGGCGGGATGATTTGTGCGTGGTGAATGGCTTGTGATGTCGCTTGTATATGAATGCGCGGATTTGTCTTTGTGGTCGGCTAGCCAACCAGTGACGATGCAAGTCATGTGGAGAGGGTGTCCCGACAAGACATATCCCCTTCTATTTTGGTTGTGTTGAAGCTGACGAGAACGTTTGTGCAGAAGGACAAGCCCGATGGCATTGTGGGCCATGTGCGGGTGGGGTCTAGGCAAGAAATTCTAGCACCGGTTGTACTCGGTGTGGTGATTCTGGCAAGAACGTGCGAGCTGGTGGACAAGCTCGATGGTATTGAGGGCCATGTGTTGGTGGGGTCTCAGCAGGAGTTCTTGGCCTTGGGCTTGCATGCCCTTGGGGGTGAAATGATGAGTACCCCTGTGTTTTGATGAATTGATGATGTGTGATGTTGTGTTAGAAGCATACACGTCATAGGTTGCCTTGGGTGAAATCCAAGTTTGCATACATGTTGCATTGTTAGGCCCCTTACTTTAATTGCTCAACATAGAAATGTGGATGATGCTTGTGACACTCATACCAGCTGTTTTTATGTTATTACTGTTTATTACATATGCATACGAAGTGCTAACTAGCAGGGTGATGTAGTTGCCCGGGGTCTGCTAGGATGACTGGAAGGAGGGGTGTTGTTACACCGTTGTTGTTCAGCAAAGCTGACCCTCGTTATACCGCTCTTTGTGTACTGGATGCAGGGTAAGGATCGCAGGTTGGACCCAGCTCGCCGGCCAAAAAGGCCTAAGCCTCATGAAGTATACCTTCTCTGTTTTTCAAGTTTGATCATGCTGTCTGTATTTTGTTCCGGCTTGCATGTCGAGGTAGCATAGGAATGTTATTTATCTTTTGGATATTTTATGTGTTGTTGCTGATGACTTGAGCACTATTTTGTAAGGCCTTAAGGCCGTGATACTCTTATGTAGATGTGGACAACTTCTGTTTCTGTTTTAGTGTTTCCGCTGTGTTTGTTCTGAGTTTTGAGTTGGGTAGAATCTATATCACTTTTTAATACTAATGCTGTGGCGATTATATGTTGTGGGGTACCGACTGGACCTATATTATATAGTCATTGCAGGGGAGGTGTTACAATTTGGTATCAGAGCTAGGTTTGCGTTCTTGTTGAGATTTAGTGTAATCGGATCGCGTAAAGAGGTTGTTCACATAGGAGTACTTTGCGGGACCATGAGTGTCCTTGTGTTTGAATCTTGCGACTACAGTCTGATTCATTGTTTCCTTGCTTATGCTAGGATGGTGCCAACGAAGCGGGGACGTCGAGGCTACAAGAGGAGCTTTTGGCAAGTAGTGCTACTGTCCCAGCCCTTATGAATATGGGTGTGGCCCCGACAGACTTCTATCGTATGCTAGCAGAGGTGATGGTGGCGGCTCAAGCTGTGGTGATGCCACAGATTGCGACACCTATTGTGTAGGTTGCGACTCCTGTTACCCCGGTTACGGTGACACCAGAGGTGGGAGTGAGGCAGGTCGAACCGTTAGCTGAGAGAGTGGTTGGGCAAGGAGATTGTCAGATGAAGTATTTTCTGAGTTTCCATCCCCCGACATTCAAAGGAGTTGGCACTCCAATGGATGCCGAGGATAGGTTGGCAAGGATTCAGGATCACCTGATAGCGGTAGAGACTCTAGAGGACAAGCGGTACCAGTTCGCAACGTTTATGTTAGAAGGTGACGGCAAGTTGTGGTGGGTGAATCATAGCAGTCGTCATTTCCCTGGACGTGCCCCCTCCATGGAAGAGTTCGGGAATACTTTCATGAAGAGCTATATCCCCTCTTCAATGAGGTTAGCACTTCAAAGGTATTTCTTACACTTAGTGCAGCGTGAGAGGTCCATAGATGAGTACCTGCAGGAGTTTACTCATTTGGGTCGTTACGCGGGGACGACCATGGCAGATGATGAGGAGAGGGATACTCTCTTCTATCAAGGTCTGAGAGAAAATCTAAGGCAACCTATGATAGCCTTGAAGAATATGGGATTAACTGAGTTGGTCGAAGCTGCTCGGACGTTGGAGAGTGATATGGAGCAAACCCAGCGTCGTAAGGGCTTTGCGACAAAGCAAGGAGAAGGTAAACCTTCTCAGACCCAGGGGAAGTCTGAAGGAAGTCGATGGAAGAGAAAGCCCCATCCTTTTAAGACTGGTGAGAGAAGCAGTGCAGCATCTGGAGAGTACCGTTCCGGGGGACCCGTGATGTGCTTCAAGTGTGGCAAGGTGGGCCACATAGCTCGGATCTGTCCCGAGGGTGGGACTAAGCTAGAGTAGAGGCAAAAGCAGTCAGTACGTTCCGGCCCTAGTGTTGGGGAGAAAGGGAAAGCGACGGAGTCCAGTGCTTCATGTTTCCCTCCTGTGCAGCCTCGAGCATACAACCTCGGGCAGCAGGAAGCGATTCGTCGACCCGATGTGGTGACAGGTATGTAAAGTTTAGATCTTTCTTTCGGTAGCTTAAAACAGTTACGACCTTTCGTATTTGTTGTATGCGTGTTAGTTTTCGTGTTAGTTTCTGTCTATCCCTCCAGAGTGTTGTTCGATACGGGAGCGTCACACTCTTCTCTCATGGAAAGCTTTATCCGGAGAATCGGTGTTGAGACTATCGAGGCGGAGGTGGAGCTTAGCGTGCGCATGCCTAATGGGTCTTTCATGACCACCGGAAGGAAAGAACACATTGTTTTGAGGATTTGCGAGTGCGACTTCGAGTTTGTAGTAGTGATTCTACCACTAGTGGAATCTGACATTATCTTGGGGATGGACTGGCTTGCAGTGAAACGAGCTAGTATTGACTGCCTGTTGAAGGTGGTGACCCTAAGGAGCGAAGGTAGAGCGGAGGTCAAGTTCGAGGGCCTAGGCGGAGTGGCTTGCTCCCTGATTTCCGCTGTACAAATGATGGGAGTGGTGAATCAAGGAGGTGAGATGTTTATAGCTTTGTTGGAGACTCACTCCACAAAGTTGGCAATCAGAGAGGTGCCAGCGGTGGAAGAATTTGAGGATGTGTTCCCCGAGGAGCTTTCAGGAGCGCCTCCTCTGCGTGAAATCGATTTCTCAATAGTTTTGGTGCCAGGTGCGAGGCCGGTGTCGCGTCCTCCTTGATAGTTTATTTAGGATATAGTCTTAGTTACCTAGAGGGGGGGGGGGGGTGAATAGGTTTCTTTTATTTAAGGCTAGCTGTTTTCTGATTTTAGGTTAGTAAAGTATCAAGCACAGAAAACACACAAAGATTTATAGAGGTTCCTCAAGACAGGGTGTCTTGAGTAGTCCTCTTTCCCCCTTCACCTTTCTAACAATGAGTTAGAAAAGGCCAACTTATCCAAACTCAGCTCCAAGAGCCTACAACATAGATCCCTCAGGATCTCTCAGGTTTTCCCAAACCCTACCTCAGGCTCAACAACCCTACCTCAGGCTCAACAGCCCTACCTCACTCTCAACAGTCCTACCTTAGATCACATAATGACCCTACACTCAAGCTGACCTCTCAGCTCTACAGCTTAGGCCAAACAGCCCTACACCCTCAGGCAAATATGTCCTTCAAACTCAGAACAATTAAGTTCCTACAGAAGTAAAATGATGGGATTACAATCAGAATATAAAAGAGGTGGTCTTCTGCTTCTGAACAACTTTTGTTGCAGTCTTGAACCAGGGAGTAGGAATGCCCCAACCTGATTCTTTTTGATCATTTCCTTCAGATAATGGACTGGACCAGCTTGCTCATTCTTGAGTTGAACAACATGAGCAATCTCTTCTCTCCTTGCAGCCTCAGGTAATCATGAAGTGAAAGCTTCTTGGCTGCCGACAATGGAACAATAATCTTGTTCTTCTTTTGTGTGCTGGAGAGTAAAATGTAGGAAGAGTCCTTTACAAAGCCCTGACTTGTTCTTTTTATACTCCAATGATCTTCAACGGCTCTTAGCTGTCCTTTTGACAGATATGGGAGTGATTGGTGGACCCTAAGAAGCCTTTCTGCAGCTTGCGCCAAAAGCAGAACCCGCCAGATCATTTTGAATCAGTCTGAGCGGTTGGGCTGAGATGGCCTGCTGTCTCAGCGGCTACTTCTATCCCGTCCCAGTGGATCCACTGTGACAGACACTTGTCTCCACGGATGTCTTCTATCTGCAGCTCAGCAGGCCCAAACACCTTCTCAGCGGCTCCTGACCTTGTCTCAGCGTTTTAGCTGAGACTGAGAGCTTGTCTCAGCGGTTTTGACAGTAAACCTACTGAACATACATCACACCATGGTATGACCTAACCCTGCATGGTTATGAAACAGAATGGGGTTTATCAAATACAACTTGCACTTAGCATTGAGTGTGAAGCTTCTTCAAATCAAGGGAACATTGAGGGTCATTTTCCCAACAATCTCCCACTATTTGAAGAAGGAAGAACACCCTCAAATGCTAAAGTACATACCATATCAATATTTGTCATGTAACTTCATAACATGATAATCATTATATCATACTCATATAAACATTGTTATAATATTTAGGATAAAATTATAACACAAGATATTCATGCCAAGTATGTTACAACCAAAGTTTAACAGTCCAATAATATGATTAAATACACATGATAGTGCATCACAGATTAACTTAATCAATAACAATAGAGTAAACTTTTAGCTAAAGCTCAAATTAGCTAATGACATGAGGTAATGACTTCAACATTCCATTCATAAGCAGTTCAGATAGAATAATGAGTCATAGTTTAATTTGCATTCACATATTCACAAAATATTTATACATTCATCTAGAGTTTTCTTTTCTTAGAAGAAGAGCATTCGGGAAAATCAGTAGCTGCTTCTTTTCCTTTGACTGAAGCATCTTGGTTTGCTGCAGCATCCATGTCTTCAGCAAATACTTCTTCTTTTCAACATTGGCAACCTTAATTTCAGCAATTCTTCTCTTGTTCTCTTGCCTTTGGAAATACAGAAATGACTTTGGGATGTATCTAGAAGGCATTCTCTTTGGATTTTCTTTTCTTACTAGATTGGCTTTGAAAACTCTTTCTCTCTTTGAATTTCTCTCTAGATGCTTTATCCATTCTTCAGATGGATAAAGCTTGTCAATATCTTTATAGACCTGACTATGGCTTATCCAGGCATTCAAAATTATGTCCTTGGAGTCATCACTCCATTGCTCATAGTCAGGGTCTCTATTTTGCACATCCCTTAGCTTGGCCATGAATTCTTCAGCCAACATTACTTGTTCTCTTTCTCTTCTCTTTTTCAAACTTTCATTTTGTGCAATGGCTGCTTGATGTGGGAAGTCCCAATCTTCTGCCCTGTTGACATCTAAGATAGGAAGGTTCAGTGCAATCCTTGTGCCTTGGAGAACCTTAAGGGTAAGGTCAGAATTTATGAGCATTTGCATCCTCCCCCTTTCTGGCTTCTTCAAACACTTGTTGATGGAGGTCTTGCTTAGCTGCTGCTATACTGCTAGATAGGGTCTGGAAGACATTCTCAAAGTCAGCTTGAAGCACACCTTTTAACTTGCCTACTTCTTCATTCAGTTGGGAAGAGGTGGCTCTTATAGCAATGGATTGCAAGATAGTGGCAATTTCTGCTCTCGGCTCTTCCTTATACCTGTCATCTTCTTCATTTAACTGCATATCAGTGGAGTATACATATTCTTGAAGATGATTGGCTGACTTCTCTATCACTTCATCTGTTTGACTGACATAATTTTTTACATATCTCATATCTTGTTCAGACAACTGGAGGTGTTTGTCCATAGATCTGAGGATTGTGTTCTGAGAGATCATAGTCTTCTCTGCTAGATCAAACCATTTGGTCATCTGTTTATTCAACATGCCAGTGTTCTCCTTGATTTATTGGACCTCAGTCATGACTGTAGTCTTCACATTCATGATGGACTGATCAATATAGTCTTTGACTGTTGAAACTGATTGGTCAACATAAGTCTTTATAGAGTTGAGGTGATGTTCCAACATTATGTGAATGGCATTCAGAATATTCTCATTGGAAGATGTGGAAATGGAGGCTTGCTGAACAGTGATCATTGGGGCTTGAGGCCTTGGTGGACTTGAAGGAGGTACTATGTTAAGTATTATCTGCACTACAAGTTTAGGCAGTACTACAGCTGGAGGATCCATCATCACAGCAAATGATGCTATATCATTAATGTGATCAGGGTGGACTTGATCATCATCCATCTCATCTTCATTACCATCATCTTGATTATCATTATCACATGATCTTGCTCCTCCCCCTCAGAGAGAGCATCCTTGTCAGATGAGTCCAAGAAGGCTGGGACAATTATTTGGAGTTAGAGTGAAATACTTAGAAATTCTAAAGATAAGATTGTTAGGTGATGCGCAAATCTTAGCACACCGCTATAGGCGGTAGCAAGACTACGACCCGAAATGGCAGTGTACCGATCGTTCAAGTAATATAAAATGTGGGAGTGAATCCCCAAGTATCGATCTCGAAGGAACACAGTAAGGTGGAGTTTACTATTGAGGAAGGACTTGAGATTGAAGTCCTGAAGTCGGATGTGTTGCGGAAACGGGGGATTTTGGTCGTGGAAATAAAAGAAAATAACTAAACTACTCCTATGCAATGCCGCTATGCAATGCTTCGCTTGGCGGGATGGAGACTAGGCAGGCCTTGAGCGCGCTGCTTCGAAAGGGCGGATGGACGAGTAGGCAAACGGAATCGAACTGTGCAGGCCTTGAGCGCGCTGCTTCGTTGGGCGAATGGATTACACGGGCCGCTATGCCACGCTTCACTAGGCGGATGGAAGAGAAGGCTTGCGGATGGAGTGAATCGCACCAGCGGAATGAGGGTCGCAAGCACCTCGTCACAAAGCTCATACCTAGCAATTGCTAGTGTAGCAAACCCAAATCGCTCACACCATAATCACCACAAGCGCTCACCTCAAGCACACATACACAAATGATATCATTGCTTAACAATGAAATAAAAATTAAAGCAAGTGCAGAGTACAAACATCATCATAAAATAGAAGATTACACTGCAAGCAACAATAACCTATGAAGAGAAAAATGCAAGAGATACGACCGAATCTAGAGGCTTGCTGTAGATTCTCGGTAGGAATCGTCGGGTTGTCAATACGCGTCCTGGCTCGGTCCCAGCTATCGTCCGGGGTAGAGGAGGGCTGTCACTTCCTCCCAATGGACCCGTCTTCTCCGGTAAACTACAATCCGACCATGTCTGCTGCGAAGAACTCCTAGCTTAGTGATGAAGATGAGTGTAGCCTCCTCTTCTTGAAGCACTTGGATGATGGAGGTGGCCTTGGGCAAAAGGTGGAGGAAGAAGGAGAGAAAAACGGAGCTTTCCGCCCTGACGACGGAAGAAATCGCGGAACTGTTCGGGCTGTCAAAACCTAAAAAATCTCAGTTTAAATAGAAAAGTTGCAGAATTTTGTTCACGCACGACCAAACGCATGACCGTGCGTAAAAATGCACGACCAAATTCAGAATGCTATTTTGGGCCGCAAATGAACGCGCACGATCGACCAGATCGTGCGTGAAGGATAAACGCACGACCGTGCGATCTGGAAAATTGCAAAATGGCATAAATTCTTAGATAAAAGAGGGAAACTCGTGTGATTTTGCACACGCACGATCAAAACTGACCGTGCGCGAACAAAACGCACGAGCCGGGGTAGATCACCATTTATAAATACTGTTTGAATCACACGGTCGCTGAAATCGTGAGTCAAGGAATCGCACGACCGTGCGATTTCTCCAGGTTACAATTCCCATAGAATGAAGATCTGCCCACCTGTAATATAAACCAACAAGCTGGGGAACATACCACCAGCACACATAAATATATAATAACAATAAAATAAAGAAATGGGGAGCATTGTGTGCTTACCCCCAGCAGAATAGTGCCCAATTGCACACCACAATGGACCAAAATGAGCACTTCGTGAAGAAATGTGTTCAAGTGAAATATAAGCAATAATGTGCAGAAAGTGAAATGCATGTGCGTGGAAATAAGCCCAGATGAGTCCAAATATGTGTATATAAATGGGACTCATCACACCCCCAGACTTACCTGTTTGCGCGTCCCGAGCAAACAAATCCCCCAAGCGGATGAGAAAATAAAAAGCTGGCATAGAAATTGCAAGGGTGGAGTACCATGCGAAGTCGCAAGCTCAGGCTCATAAAAATTCAGTAGAAGAAATATTTAATTATGCATAAAAGTTTACATTTTTCTAGGAGCGTATCTATATATTATTATTACTCAGAATCTGAATCGTGGTGAATCATCCGGTCACGCGTAGGAAGAAAGTAAACCGATCGCTAAGGTGAGCATTGCTAAAGATCGGGGCTCGGGACAACCTCCAAAGAAATCCATCAATGTCGGTGACCATAAGCTTGCCCGTTCGCACTCTCTCCACGACACTAGTTTGATTTAATGCACAAATCAGTAGGACTTTAGGTATAAGACAGGGCTTGGGTTTCGGTGGGATATACAATGATAAACATGAAGGCTTACGCACGAAACCCAAATGAGCTAGCGCAAAATAAATTATCCACGCACCACGATAAACAAGCGGGTGCACCACACCCCCAGACATGAACTTAACTATATGGGTGTGTGCACCGCCTACTCCCAATCATAAATCTATAAAAAATTTTCAATTAAACACTTCTTCTTTTTCTTTTCTTTTTACTTCTTTTTCTTTTTCTCATTTTTTTTCTCTTCTTTTCTTTTCAAAACATTTTCAGAAAGAAGAATAATGAAGCGCATCCACATTTTCACAAAAATATCACAACATCAACACCCCAATCATGAAAATACTAAACAACTAAAGCTCAAATTCGGGTGTGCGACTAGGATTGGCTTTTAGGCTTTGGTGAGATAAAAGTGGGGCTGAATCAAAGAACGGGCAGGCACAACTGGGCTAACGAGGATAGGGCGATAGGAAGGGGCACACAAGCTCAATCAGGCCAAAAATGATGGCCTATGTCATGCTCAAGCACTAAACTAACCTATGCCAATGCTTCAAGAGTCGCTTGGGGCAAGTTCTTAGCCACCGAGAAAGACAATCCTTCCTCACGACTCGAGCAATACGAATCTAGCAAACGTCTACACACATCCCTACGCTATCGATTGATTCACACCAGATTCACCACTTCTGAGTAGAATACAATATTTACGCAAAAAGAAAAATATAAAACTATAAGCATAAGGAAAAATTAATTCTACACAAATTTCTACGCGAGACGCAAGCGCTCGACTAGGGGCACTATGGGAGTCAATATTTTACTCCGTCTCACAATCCTAAGCCAGCACAGAGATTTTCACAATCACACAAAAGAAACGAGTTGAACTCGTAATGCGCCTACGACTAAGTACACGTTCATGTGGGTGCTGTGGCGTGCGATGAAAATGAACATCTACAATATTATTGAAAAAAAGCTTCTAGCATGCTATGCAATAGTGCACGTGAGTGGGCACAAAAAATAGCTCTCCCCCAGACTTAAACTAAACCATCCAACACAATATATGCTATGAAATTGAAAATAATGCTAAGGGAAGAGAGTACCCAATGCTCAGCAAGTGAGCATACCAGAAGACGCGTGTAAACCAAGACAAAGCTGCAACATCCCCAACCAGAAAAAGAACCTGCATAGGTGAGCTCCGCAAAAACAAAAGAAAATATACAAACTAAAATAAAGTAAAACTAACTAAACAAACTAGATAAACTAACATTGCAAGAAAGGTAAGATAACTACTGGGGTTATTGTCTTCTCAGCACGACTTATTCAAATTTAAACAGTTCTAGCTAATGAGTCTATGAAAAGAAAAGTGCACAGGTAACTATTCTAATATGCGTGTCGGTAGCGGGTACCGATACGGCGATAGAACAGTCACACCTCTACCCGAATATAAATAATACCTGCTCGTCACAGGTAGAGGGAATAAAAAGTAAGAAGAGGAGGAGTCCTCACTCAACTCACCAAAACTATCCTTGCCCAGCAAGGTATCATCTCCGGGGAGGCAGCAGGAGGAGAAGGCAATGAGTGGAGCTTCCTCTACGGAGGGGGGATCAACCTCCTCACATAAGATGATGCTCTCATCATTGACTTGAGCATAATTATAACGCCCCAGCTTTTCTCTTATAATTAATCTAAGCGGGTATGTGAGAGATTTAGTGGTAAATTGTTTGGTTTTGTTGTTGCAAAGTTTTGGGGCGAAACTTTCTGTTAGGAGGGGTGGCTGTAACGCCCCGAGTTTTTCTTATAATTTTATTAAAGCATATGGAATTAATAATAATTATTCTAAAGCAAAATATTAATTCATGGCATCGAGGCGAGAGGGCGTTACCGTCTCGGGAGTGTCGTCACATCCGGCGTTTTGTTTCTAGAAGTAGGCTTATGCGGGTATATGTATACATATATATAGATATATATATTCGTGTATATGGGGTCTTGTATAAGTAAATTGGTGCAACCGTGTTTTTCATATAAGGAGGTATATGTAGGCGGGTATATATGCACACAGCTATATATATGAGTATATGTATGTATAAGTTTTACGCATATAAATTTCCTATATATATATACATATATATATATAAGTTAGTTTTTTTTATATATATAAATAAATAAAAAGTTTATTTATTATATAAACATATATATATTACAACTAACCCCCCCTCAGCCACTTTTCTTCTCCCCTTCCCCCGTCTCTGCCGACTGTGCTGGAAAGGCGAGCTAGGGTTCGTCGGGTCGCCGGGCATCGGAGGCTTAGGCCGTCGGAGGAGGCGTTGTGGAGGTTGCCGGTGTTGGTCTCCATCGTCGGAGTCAAGGATCGGTGAGCCATCGTCGGGATCGGCAGTGGCCTCGCGGTCTTCAGGCAAGGAGACTTTTCTTTCTCTTCCCCTCCATCTCCTTCTTCCTATTTAGCTGATCCATCACTTTTTCTCTGGTTTTGCACTAAAATCTGGGCTTTTATTTTTGGGTGTAAACCGACTGATTTCCTGATTGATCTCGTGGCAAAAATCTGGGTCCTTATTCTTGATTTATATGTTTGATTCTTGCAAAAAAAATCTGGATGCATATTCTTGATTTTGTTTGCTAAAGTTCGGATACATGAACTTGATTTTTCCCTTCAAAAATCTGAGCTTATACATGATTTCTGCTAACTGGGATTGAGTTGGTTGGTTCCTGATGAAATTCATGGCCAAATCTGGATTCTGGGCTGATTTTGATTTTCGTTCTAAAACTTAGATGTTTGATTCAGATTCTCGCTTCATAAATTTGGACTAAGTCGGCTAGTTCTTGATCAAACTTATGGCAAATCCTGCATATTCTATTAGTAAGAAGCTCGGCTGACTTGTTTTGTTGTTGTTGCTAAATCCTACACTTGTCATTAGTAGGAATTTGGAGGGTGGTATGTATGTGCTCAGCTAAATTCTGCACTTGCCATTCTCTTAAGCGCCTTAGCAATTCCATGTAGGACATCCCCCATTTGCCCTGAAACCCCACCTCCTTTCACCGTGCATATTACATCATATTGTCCTGAGGTTTTAGTGACAACAAACCGAGGTTGTGCTAGAAACCTCTTCCAGGTTGCAGGTTTCCTTTGGTGCGTTTCACTGTTAGAAATTTTGTTAGAAAATTTCGTTAGAAATTTCCCTGTTAGAAATTTGTTGGTGTATCTGATATGCTGAAACGTTAGGTTGCTTTATGTTGGATCATGCTAGCAGATTTCTCCAAGTTTTTGTTAACATCTATTTTGGGGTGTGCTAGCAGTGGTCCTAGTTCCAGTAATCATTCTATTTTGGGTTATCTTGGTTATACGCTGGGTTTATTATTGGCTAGTTCAGGATCCTATTTACTGTTAAACTCTGTATAATTCTCATAACTACTTGGTTAATTATGGATGGTCTTGCTCGCCCAATTTCCCATCCTGCTCTGTTCTTTTGTTGGCTAAGTTGTTTTGGTTTGGCGGGTTAAACTTCCTGGAATTTTATGTTGATAACTCTAGATGCGTCGGAGGGCATTAGATCGTAAATTCCCCGGAAAGTTCGTTTCCTAACTCTGGTCGGGTTGGGGAATTAGGCGCTAAATTTCCTGGGAATTTTCCTTGCTAATTCCCGCTGGCTTAGCGAGGCTAGCAATCGTCAAGCTTAAAGGTTGTATAAATGTATTTCGGGTTCGAGCCTTATATCCATTTCACTCGAGGGCAGCTTCATTCTTTCAGTAACACTATCAATTGCTATTAAGCGACTGCGTACTTTTAGTGCAAACGCTAAAGTTTATTTCCCCGTATCAGATATAAGATTTAATATGTTGGGGGCTGCCTTATAAAATCCTGGTTGTGAGTTGCTTTATAAAAATCTTATTATTCAGTAGGGGTATTAGGTTTGGGGCGGCTATGTATTTATCAGTTGGGAGTTTAAACCTGTATTTGGGGGTTGCTTTGTGCTCACGATCTTTCTTATAGGAGTTAGGATGACATTATATAAGCCGTTTTAGGAAGCTAGTCCCGTGATTTGTTTAGTTGCTGTCATATTAGTTGTGTGTCGGCTAGCTGTTGTGGTCATCTTTTTGCTCTTGTATTGATCCACATTGCCGCCTCGAGCGAGATCTGGATGGTTTTGGTTGGCTATGTTCTGATGGTCTAGTCGGTTAAATTCCCTGGGATTTTGTTTCCTAATTCCCGGCGGGTACGGGGAGTTAGATGCTAAACTCGTTGGAAATTTCCATTTGCTAGTTCTCGATGATTCAACGAAACCATTTTGTTTTGCTATTGTGAATGTTTTGTAGTTGCATTTTTGGATTCGAGCTTTTCACCCGTTCCAATCATTGACAATTTCATCCTTACAGAAAAGTGATCTTTTGTGGTGTCTTTTCGTGCCTTATTTATCGTACTGTTACGAGAAGTTCGTTGGGAGTCAAGTTTGGACTCACCATGTGTTTTCTTATGAACCGTTGAGTCTTGTTCAGATGTTTGTCCTTCGTGTTATGATTTTCTTCGTCTTGTTCCGACACCAGACCTGGCATGGTGTCGGCTTTCTGAAGTCTTCGACCTTGTCGTAAGTTGAATGTCGTTGTATTGTTTTATTGCTGAACCTGGTGCTGACTAATCCTCTCGTCTTGAGTTGTGGTTACAACTATCTGAAATCCTGTTCCCCCGCCTGGCACTCCTCTGTTTGCTATGTTGGATTTATGAGCTAAGTATGCTTTGTTGTCTAATTCTCCGGGGTAGTTGTGGAGAGTGGTTCTTGATCTCTATGATCTTCGTTGTCTAATGTCCTGAATGTTCTCGGGTTACGTCCCGTGTCTTGATTGAAATTAAATTTAATTATTTAGAACCTTTGTCTTAAGCCTTGTGTGGTGGGTAGTTTTTGGGTGGTAGTGGATAAAGGACCACCACCCAGTATTGACTTTTTGGGTGACAGTGGATAAAGGACCACCACCCGGTATTGGCTTTTTGGGTGGCAGTGGATAGAGTACCACCACCCAGTTTTGGTTTTTGGGTGGCAGTGGATAAAGGACCACCACCCGGTTTTGGGCTGTGGGCGTTAGTGGAAGATACCACCGTCGCAGTGCCTTCTTTTGGGGGACGCTTTTCCCTCAAGCTGATCAGTCTCAAGTTCTTATAAACATATATGCTTATATATGTGTATTATGATATTATATATATGACCATCACCTCTGAGCCGCAATGGCGGACACGTGGTGGGCTTTGTTTGTTTTGGCTAATACCGTCTGGTGCAGGCTTTTCCTCTTACCGAGTTCACTCATTTGAGCTGGCTCGGGTTGTTGTATGATTATTGATGTTTATCTGCTTAGTTTCCTTTCTACACTCTTTTACCTCTGATGCTGCTAATCTTGGTTTTCTTGCACCCTTTTGGGCTGAGGCATTCTTTTCTTATGAATGTCTCAGGTTCAGGTCTTTAGCTGCCGCAGGACTTAGAGCGGCGTCGTTCAGCTTTCCTGTCGAGGCCCTGTCTCTCTTTTAGGTAAGGGGCAGACCTTTAGTTGTTTCTTTCCCTTCTTTTCTATGGGTTCGTGTCAGTTGTTGACGCCCATAGCTCTAGATTTCTTGTGCTAGTTTACTTGCTAGTTGATTTGCTGTTACTTTCAGGTTGTTTACCTACTTGCTCTCTGGGAAGCTTTATGCTAGGATGCATTAGTTACTTTATTAGTATAAAAATGTCATTCTTGCATATCATGATTTTAAATAAATGCCACATACTTTGAAGATCGTAGAAAAATCTTTTCCTACTATACTAAACATAGATATATGCATATCATTTCTGGGATGTTGACCTTCATGCTCATGTAGGCTAAAATGGACCTATTTTCCGCTGCGTAGGTATAGTTTTCCACTGGTGGACTAGATGATCCACCAGACCGATGGACACAGTCTTAAGCAAAAATGTAAAATTCTCTTTTTAATCCAAGTACTTATATGTCTTTTATAAAATAATCGTAAGGAGTGTTTGTCGGAGCATCGGTAGTTGTCCCCTGCTTGACGTGGCATCATAGCGCGTATTTTCTCCTTGCTCTGATAATATTTATTAAATTCGTGGGAAAATGCGGGTTGTGACAGTTGGTATCAGAGGGAGGTTAGACGGGTTGCTGGAAATGGTCTGGTTGGCCCGGTTAACCATCTAGTGAGAATCGTTATTCATTGCATACACACACCAAGGGGTCATCAGTATGTCTTGGCTGAAGCATGAACACTACACTCATAGCATGATAAGAAGTATACATGGCATATTATGTAGTATGGGATGCATAATATGTGTTTGTATATGGATCCTCATAGGTGACAACATACGACTGTTATGTAGTATGGGATGCATAACGTAGGTCGCATGCGTGTCCATTAGCTCGTTTTTTCTTTTTCATTACATGCGATAATATGTAGTATGGGATGCATAAGATCGCAGGAATATTGAGACCGCAGCGACCTCTGTGATCTGGAATGAGATCGGGCGGTCACACGACAAGAGGAAGGTCGTGTGACAGAGGAGACTGTCAGACAGTTAGATCGTTGTGACGAACACTCCCCCATAAGGGAGAGACCGGGAGGGCCAGACCGCTTCTCTCCATAAGAAGCGATCTGGTATATCCGAGATGAACCGGCAGTCTTGTACTTGGAGACCGCTGAGACCGCTGGCTCTAGAATGCTTGGATAGGCGGAATGATGCTGACCTTCACAATACGTGATCTCGCATACTTGAGGAGAAGTGGCGGTTTGATGTTGGGAGACCGCACAGACCGCGGTTATCAAACAATTGTCTGATAGGGCGGGAGATCGCCGACCTTCATCTTGCACAATCTCGCATATCTCAGGAGCATCGATCTGATTCTAGGAGACCGCATAGACCGCTGACTCGAGACCGCGCAACTTCAACTTATCTTTATCCGGCGCGATCTGGTACATCAGAGGGGAAGCCGCGGTCTGATTATTGGAGACCGCACAGACCGCTGGCTTCAGATTGCGCGGCTTTAAACCTTCGAGACCGCTTGGCTTCAACACTCCCCCGCAAGCTGGAGCATATATATATCAATCATGCCTAGCTTATTACACACATTGGAGAAGGATGATGATATGGGTTTGGCGAAGATATCAGCCAGCTCTTTATCCGAAGTTACGAAGGGAGTGCAGATTTGTTTCTTCAAGATTTCTTCCCTGATGAAATGACAGTCCACTTCAATGTGTTTGGCTCTCTCATGAAAGACTGGGTTCTGAGATATATAGATTGCAGCTTTGTTGTCACAGAACATTGGCAATGGATGATTGTAAACTTCTCCTAAGTCTAGAAGGAGAGTTCGTAACCACTTCAACTCGCATGTAGTTTGGGCCATGCTTCTGTACTCGGCCTCAACACTTGATCTGGATACTACTGCTTGTTTCTTGCTCTTCCAGCTCACCAGATTTCCTCCCACGAAGGTACAGAACCCAGATGTGGATTTCCTGTCTCCTTTATCATCAGCGTAGCTAGCATCTGAGTAGGCTTCTATCTTGAGATGGTTATTCCTTTGGAACAGAAGTCCCTTCCCTAGAGATCCATTAACGTATTCTAATATCTTTAAAGCAGCTTGAAGATGACATTCCTTTGGAGCTTGCATGAATTTGCTGACCTTCCCAACAGCATAGCAGATATCAGGTCTTGTTACAGTTAGGTAGATGAGCTTGCCTACAAGACGACGATATCTAGTGCTATCAAGTAGAGGAGGAGAGTTGTCAGTCTAGAGTTTGTCGTCTCCAATAGCCATTGGATATTTAGCAGGTTTAGCACCCAGAAGACCTGTTTCCTTTAGAAGGTCAATAACATACTTCCGTTGTGAGAGAACAATGGAGCTATGCTTCCTTGAGATTTCAATACCCAGAAAGTAGTTGGGAGTCCCCATATCTTTGGTCACAAAGTGTTGGAGAAGATGTTTCTTTGTAAGGGAGAGACCTTCAACATCATCACCTGTGAGAAGGATGTCATCAACGTATACAGCCAGAACAACCATTCCATGAGATGTCTTGCGAATGAAGAGAGAGTGATCCGCAGAACTATGGACAAATCCAATGATCTTGATAACTTCGTTAAATTTTTCGAACCAGGCGCAAGGACTTTGCTTAAGACCATAGATGACCTTCTTTAGCTTACATACATGAGTCTCCCCCGGAGCAACATACCCTGGAGGTTGCTCCATGAAAACAACCTCTTGAAAATCACCATAGAGAAAGGCATTCTTGACATCCAATTGAGAGAGTTGCCAACCTTTGTTGACGGCCACAGAGAAGAGGACCCTGATGGTTATAAGATGAGCGACAAGTGAGAAAGTGTCAGAGAAGTCTACTCCATATGTCTGAGTAAAACCTTTGGCAACCAAGCGAGCTTTATAGAGGTCAACAGAGCCATCAGCGCGATATTTTATCACAAAGACCCATCTACACCCAACAACATCTATCCCAATAGGTGGAGGAACAAGAGTCCAAGTGCCACGGTCCTGAAGGGTGGAGATTTCATCATCCATGGCAGCCTTCCACTGTGGGATGGCAAGAGCCTCCTGATAACTGGTTGGGGTGGCAGTATCTGTAATAGCAATAACAAATGCCCTAGCAGAGGGGGTAAGTTGAGCATACGTTACACCATCATGAATAGAATGTTGCATACATGAGCGAACTCCCTTTCGAAGAGCAATAGGGAGGTCTTCAGTGGTGACTGTATCTGCAGGAGAGTCATCATCGGAAGAAGATAGTGCTGGCCCAAGAGTCGGGAGAGAAGGCCCCGGAGTAGGAGGACAGGTGGAAGGAGATGCTGGAGGTGGTGGAGGGAAAGGAAGAGGTGGTGGAGTTGGGAGAGTAGGTGGTGGTGGTGGAGAGTAAATGAGCGGTGTTGTCGGACTAGGCGCAGGAGGCAGCGAGGTGGAAGAGTTAGAAAAGTATGGAACATTTTCAAAGAAGGTGACATCAGCGGAAACATATTGTTGTTTTCAAAGTATGGAACATTTTCTTAGCAGTTGGCTCTTGCTGCTTCTCCCCCTCAGTTGTATCAACTTGATTTGATGAGTCCATGAATTCCAGGACAAGAATCATGGTGTTAGATATAATGATTTTGCAATGATAAGGCTAGGTTTCTAGGACTTACCAATAACATGATCTTTGTCAGCTGATGACTCTTCTGGCTTCTCCCCCTCAGATGGGCCTTGTTGGTGTAAGTCCCAGAGAGCTGGAGAGTCATCAATGTTATGAGATATTCTTCTTTTAAGATTTAGAATTATTGTATCAAGCTCACTTTGTAGGTCCTTAGGAGAAGGAATGTTGTCCTTGTCAGATGTTGCTCCAACACTTCCATCTTGATCATTGATACCATCCATGGTGGATGGCTCTTGTTGATGCTCCCGTTCAGATGGAGCATTCAGCTGGCTTTGGGGAGCTGTGGTTCACATAATTTAAATGTCATTAGAGACTAACTGGATGATAGTATGAAGAGTGAAGTGGAGTTTAAGGATTAATTACCAGGGATACTGTCTAAGTTCAAGTCCTGTGGATGGATATTGATAGGCGGCAAGTCATCCTGTGAATCATCCTTATCAAGATTGTTGTGTGATCCAATGTCAGCATCAACATCTTTATCTGAGTGATGAGACTCAGAGCTTGACATAATCAGTCTTGGTTTCTTTGTGGATTTGGATGCCTTTTGCTCTTTTCCTTTTGCCACAGTAGGCTGACTCATGGGAAGCACCCTGGTAAACCTTTCTAATGTTTTGATGTCCATTCTTTGAGATAATGAAGGTTTACTCCTTTGGATTTGTTGAACTTGTCAGGGTGGGTTTGGAGTAGGTACAAGGAAAGAATTCTGCCCATGTTGGGTGCCTGCAGACATTCTTTTATTCTTTGAAATAGGACTTGACCCCAAGAGGTTTTTCTTTTTAGTATAATCCTTGTCATGAGGTTAAACATGTATTGTGATATTGTGTCATGAGACCCTGGTTTGCAGAGGATAGCTTTGCCCACAATATCTGACGGTAGTTTTCCCTTTTGGTTGAAGAATTTTCTTTTTAATGATCCAGTTTTGGTATCATTATACTCTGTCCATTTCAGATCTTTCTTCTTGTTTTTTTCAGAGATTTCATCCTCCTCACTGGGACTGCAAGATGGGAGATGTAGACCTTGTTGTAGTTTTGTGGGGGTTATCTTTATTCTTTCTTCTCCTATCTTTGACTTGAGGCATGACTTGGTAGTGGATAGATTAGCATGGCCAAACCATTCTAGAATTTCAGTTTTGAGAAAGATACAAGGTTCAGAAAGGAGAAATTCTAGGCCTTGGTCTACAAGAAGTTGAATTACTCCCTTGATATCTTCTGAAGCATGAGCAAAATCAACCTTGACTATCTCATAGCCTTCAAGAAGATCTTTAGAGCTTTTGGGAGCCATTGCTGTGGTAGTAGAATATGCTGGGATGAAAGAGAAGATGATTTGTCTCGGTAGCTAGGAAAGAAGGGTCGTGTACCTTTCACTAATAAGATTGACTATTTATATGGCCCAAGACTTAGGTATAATTAACCCTAATAATTAGATTTAATTGCTCTTATAATTGTAAGTGGAAATGGGTCAATTTAGGGTTGCATTTAGACAAAGTATAATGAAACCAACCCGTCTCGGCGGAACCGCTGAGACGGCGACTTAGCCGCTGGGACAGATTTAGCCATCTCAGCGGCTCAGCTGAGACTTTTCCCAGCTGTCTTAGCGGCTCAGCTGAAACATACTGTTCTGTTTTAGCTGATCTTACTACCTAACCATAAATTCATTTGAGATATGATTGTTTGAAGGCCTAACCATGTCACTAATAGAGTTGATGTGACAACACTTTAAGTTACAATAAGACATGCATTATATCATACATGATTGAAAGAGAGAAATATTTTACACTATTCAACATTTAACATTCTTAGTTCAATTTTGAAAGCATTAAACTTGGCCTCATCCAATGGATTTGTAAAGATATCAGCAACTTGATTGTCATTGGGGACAAATTCAAGGCAAATATCTTTACATTCAACATGTTCTCTTATAAAATGATACCTTATCTCTATGTGCTTAGTCCTGCTATGAGAGACAGGATTCTTAGCAATAGAGATAACACTGGATGAGTCACAATAAAGAGGAGACTCACTTACCTTGAGGTTGTAGTTCTCTAACTGATGTTGAATCCATAGTAGTTGTGCACAACAACCATTCTTGTCATGGCGTCGCCTAGGCGTCGCCTAGGCGTCCAGGCGCCCAAGTGAAAATAAGGCGACAGCCTCCTTATTTTTAAAAAAAAAAATCCTATATTAGACAGCGGTTTATATATAACCGCTGTCTTTCCAAGTATAGACAGCGGTTATATATACAACCGCTGTCTAATGTAGGCTAAATCATACATTAGACAGCGGTTGTATATATAACCGCTGTCGAAGATAGAATAGACAGCGGTTATATAAACGACCGCTATCGAATGTACGGTTTAGCCTACATTAGACAGCGGTTGTATATATAACCGCTGTCGAATGGAGGTACGACAGCGGTTTTTAACATTAACCGCTGTCTATTCTATCTATATATACCCGAAACCCGGAAATTAGATTTTACCTCGCCGTTTTTACTTCTTACTGTGTCGCTGCTTTGTGCGAAAACCCTACAGGCGATTTTTGGAAATATTCAGGCCCTCCATTGTTCGATCTTGCGATTCTTCTTCGAAGGTATATTATTCTTCTACCAATCTTCTTTTTTCCACAAGCCTTGGAGATTTTCTTTTCTTTTTTCTCTATATATTCTCATGATTTTTAGACCTTGATGAATGATGAGTTGATGATGCAATGGTTGTTTTATTTGCTCATATTTTTTCTCTATATATTCTCATGAATGTAGCCAATATATATGTGTGGTTGGGTGATGGAATGGTATTAGTTTATTACACATTTACACTTGAATTTTATGTAGGAATTTTGGATGGTTTAGGGTTTTTTAGGGTTTTCTTGTTACAGAAAAATGAGTGATAAAAGATCTTCCTCAAAGTCAAGAAGAGGCTACACAAAAATGTTTGAATTACATAAGCTTAGTCTAGAGGGGAAGAAGCTTACCATTCCTGTGGATGATGATGGTCGCATTGTTCCCGGGTCTGAAACAAATAAATTAATGAGTTATATTGGTTCTCTAGTGAGATGTCATGTGCCAATTACATATGTTAGATGGAAGGAGGTTGATAAACAACATAAAGATCGAATATGGGATGAATTAAATGTACGTAATTTTTTATAAGTGATTACTTAGCTTTGTTTTTTAGTTAATTATTAATTAATATTGTATTTTATTTTCAGAATTATTTTGATAATATTGGTTCTCTTCGCAATGAATTAATGAAAAGCATGGGTGAAAGTTGGAGGTCTTGGAAATCCAAACTTTATGTCACTTATGTAAAAGATGTTGATTTGGAGCATCGATACAATGTTCCTGTTAAGTATAACTTTATTACCGAAGATGACTGGAAAGTTTTTGTCGACCATTGCACCACTCCGGAATCTATGTTTATGTGTTCTTCACTTCTTTGTAAATTCACTGTTTTATAACATTTATTACCTTTGTAATTGTAACTTGTAAGCAATCAAAGTATTAACAAATACTTTATTTGTATAGGAGTTTAGTAAGGCTAATACAGAGAGAGCAAAAGCACAGAAGGCTTATGTTGTTCCTCTTCTAGTTGTGAGCGCACATGGAGGACCGAATGTTGAACTTACAAAGATAGCATTGCGCATACTTGGCTTATGTTGTTCCTCTTCTAGTTGTGAGCGCAACTGGAGTACTTTTGAGTTTGTAAGTATACAAATATTCAATAATCAATATACATATAAAATTAAAATTATTTACAAATATCTACTAAGTAGTAAGTAGTAAGTACTACTAACTAGTTTACAATTATGTTGTTTCAGATTCACACAAAGAAAAGGAATAGATTGGAGCATCAAAAGCTTAATGATCTTGTATACATCCAATACAATCGTCGTCTACAAGCACGATTTCAAGAAAGATGTGAAAAGGGAAGAAATTACAACCCTTTAGTGCTTGATGAGCTAGATTGGAGTAATGAGTGGATGATAAATAAACCAGATGATACTCTAGCTTTTGATGATGATGATCTCACATGGGAAACTGTAGAGAGAGCTGTTGGAACCGGGGCTAGAAATTTACGAAGTGGAGCTAATCTTGAACTAATAGCTGAAGGGGATGAAGATTTAGATCACTTTAGAGTTGCAAATGATGATGAAGATCTTGTGGATAATTATGGGCAAATGACAAGTGCCTCAAACCAACCCAACACCTGCAATGCCAATAATGATTTACTAGATGATGATTCTAATTGATCTAAAAACAATGTTCATTCATGAAATGTATTCTTGATCTCAAGTTATTTGATATGTCAAGTTTGAAACTTGGGCTTGTTTATATTATATTTATGAAATGTATTCTTTTCTTTTGCTTTTCAAGGTGTCAAACTTTAGATTTACATGTTGCTGAATACGTAGTGAGTACTGACTTGGGCTTGTTGTGATTCATGTTGGGTGGCAGACTTGCAGTTTAAAAATACTGTGTTGGCTGAATGCGAAATGTTGTTGCGTTTAAAAAAAAACTATAGACAGCGGTTGTTACTTTTAACCGCTGTCTATAGTATTATAGACAGCGGTTAACCTACAAAACCGCTGTCTCTAATATCTATAGACAGCGGTTATATGTAACCGCTGTCTATAATGACAACTTATATATAAAATGTCTTGAATTTTATGTCTGCATCACTATAGACATCGGTTCTTCATTTAACCGTTGTCTATAGTTTAATAACTGTCACTATAGACAGCGGTTAAATGAAGAACCGCTGTCTTTTTGTGTTATTATTTAAAAAAAAATTTTATTGCCGCTGTACAACCCTCATTCTCCGAGGATGGACCCACTCAAGGCCACCTAGACAGAAGTCAAAGGTCAAAGGGTCAACACAGAGACCAGCTTTCCAAAGCAGAAGCAGAAGAGACCCTGGCGAGTATGCAGGTGATAGTCTCCAGGTAGGCGAGTATCGGCCAGAGGAACTCATCGCGCGCAGGAAGCAGCAGAAGCCCTGAGCGAGTATTGGCCCGGCGTATGCGAGCAGTACCCAATACTCGCCAGATGGGCAACTATGGCATGGTATTCGCCGAGTAACCCATAGTCGCCGGGTTGGGGGCTAGGCTATAAAAAGCCCCCCCTACCCTTTGGTTTTCCTATAAATAGGACCCCAGGGGTACTTGGATTGGCACCTGGACTTGAGCTTTTAGACCCCGATTCCCGAACTCTCGAGCCCGTCACCCTTGCTTTTAGCCAAGTCGGTGCCTTCCCTGTACCAAGCTCGGCCACTTTGGTTTCGGAGGGGAAGACTCTCTCGAGCTTCTGGATACGTGGTGGGACCTCCCTGCCGCAACACCCGGGGTCCTGTTTGTTGCTCTTCTAGCTTCTTCGTCGTTGCCAGCCAAGTCATCTCGTTGGACTGCTGGGCGAGTAGCCTCCGGCTGCATTGGTCCGAATCTTGAGGTCAGGATTTTCCTAGCGTCAACACTTTGGTGCGGTGAGCGTGGACTGTAGTCAGAGAAGGAAAGTTCAGTGAGAAGGCGAGATGGTCATAGTTGGCGACCATGAGGAGGTAGTCGGCAACTCGTCCGCGAGTGACGAGTTCGTGACGTTAGCAGTTTTCGAAGCATTCGCGCAGAGCATAGAGGGAACCATGCGAGCAGCGCTTCAACCGCGCGCCGAGGTCACGGCGACCTCACCACATCGCCCGGTTCTGACCGAGGGAAGGAGTCCCCCTCGGCGAGCAGGAAAGGAACATGTGGAGGATGAGACCGAGCGACCAAGGAGGTCGCAGTTCTACCAGCCGACCTCGCAAGGGATTCGCTTCCGCGAGACGGACGAGCAGGCGAGGTATCAGGATACTCGCCGATATGGCGAGTATGGTGGTGATACTCCCCAGGTGGAGGATCGTCGCCGGGCAGGAGGGAGGAGCCCCTTCTGCGAGGAGATCCTTGCCGCGCCAGTACTAGAAGGGTTCAAGGAGCCCGTCTTAAATTACTATTCAGGGAGGGATGACCCTGTCCGGCACATCCAGTGGTTCGAGGATATAGTCTCTATCCGAACCATGTCGGATGCCTTTAAATACAGGTTGTTTGCCATCACCTTCCGTGCAAAGGCCTGGGACTGGTTCCACCAGTTGTCCGCCGGCTCGATCTACTGCTTGAAGATCTGTGCCGTGGAGTGACGACTCGATTCGACACGGCCCGAAAGCTGAAGAAAGAGGCAACGACCCTGTTCTATCTGGTACAGAGGCCAGATGAGGCATTGGGAGCCTACATCGAGCGCTTTCAGGAAGAGGTGCTGCAGATCCAGGAGGTAGATAGCAACATCCTGTTGCTGGCCTTGACGTTCGGTATAAGCCAAGGACTCTTCAAGTTGGAGCTCAGTGAGAATCCTCCCTTTTCCTATGACAACCTCATTCAGAGGGCCAACAAGTTTGTCCGAGGAGAGGCTTCCAACCCTGACTTCTTGGCCAGGCTTGCTAAGGTGACCGGAGGTGAGGAAGGAGAGAGGGATATGATCCCTGAGAAGAGGAAGAGAGAAGAGCCCCGGAGGGTGGAAAAGAAGAGGCCAGAGCGGCGCGAGGAAAGGAGAAGAGAAGAGAAGAAGAGGGAGGAGCCCAGGAGGGAGGAGCCCAGGAGGGAGGAAGCCAGGAGGAGCGATGAGAGGAGGCCCATCGAGACCCCGGAGCATCAGGAAGAGGAAAGGCGCTATCAGGTCCCCGTCAACCGGCCACCTTGGAGGTCGGCTGGACGGCACCAGCATCAGGATCAAAGGGGAAGATCCCCAGAGAGAAGACCCTTTCGCCAGCCAGAGAGGCATCAAGGAAGGAAGAAGCAGCGGCAGAGAAGGCAGCAGGCGGAAGAGGTCCCCCTCTACTGTGACTTCCACCAGGCAGAAGGGCATGCGATGATGGCTTGCCCAGACTTTTGGGAAGCCCGGAGGAGGCTAGCAACAGGAGAAGGTGGAGGGGAGCAGCAAAGGATCGAAGCCCCTGTCGAGCCGCCGATAGTACAAGCCGTCGCTCGAAGGAGGAATGAGGACCGGGTCGACCAGGGAGGTCGGGTAGACCTGGTTCAGGGAGGCAGAGTCGGAGTGATCCATGGGGGAGCGGGTCTGGAAGCTTCCCGCAAGGGGAGCCTCCATCAGATCTATCGCAGGAGTGTTGCCTCGACCTCGCAAGCACCACCCTCGATGGAGGAGATCACCTTTTCTGAGGAGGACATGTTAGGGAATGAGAATCCCTTCCATGATGCCCTCGTAATTCAAGCAGCAGTGGAGGACTTCACCGTTGATCGGATCCTGATCGATAATGGAAGCTCCGTAAACGTCATCTTTAAGGGGACGTTTGACGGACTGGGAGTCGGAGCAGCAAGGGTTCGGGCAGCTGATGGTCCCCTCTTTGGCTTCTCCGGAGAGAAGAAGGAAGTGGAAGGAGGAGCAGATCTCCTTACAACGCTCGGTGGCACCTCCATCAACTGTCGATTTGTCATCGTCGACGCCCCGAGCTGTTACAGGGCTATCTTCGGGAGGCCGCTTCTCAACGCCTTCAAGGCCGTCCCATCCTCCTACCATCAGTGCTTGAAGTACTGCAAGGGAGATGTCCAGGTGAGGATCAGGAGCGATCCAAGAGCCGCTCGAGAGTGCTATCTCAGCGCCGTCAGTACCATCAGCTGGATGGATGATGCGGAAGAGTTCGGAAGAGTGTTGGAGAGCCCGGCCAGGCTGGACGTGGCCGAAGTAGTTGAAGAAATCGAGGTACTCTCCACAGAGGGAGTACCTGGGTTGCTGAAGATCGGCGGGTCGCTGAAGACGGAGGAAAAGATCGAGATGGCGGCGTGTCTGCAAAAGAACGTCGACATCTTTGCTTGGAGTGCCGCCGAGATGCCAGGGATCGATCCCGAGGTTGCGTGCCATCGCCTCAACTTGGACCCAGCGGTCCAGCCCGTCCGCCAGAAGAAGAGGAGGAACGCCACCATCTTGGCCAAGCCGATCCGGGAGGAGGTGAAAAAACTGCTCGATGCAGGCTTTGTATCAGAGATCCAGTACCCAGGCTGGGTCTCCAATGTTGTAATGGTGAAGAAAGCGGGGGGGTAGCTGGAGAATGTGTGTTGACTTTTCTTTGATGAATAAAAGCTGCCCGAAGGATTGTTATCCCCTGCCTCGAATCGACGCGCTGGTTGATTCAGCCGTCGGTTTTTCTGTGATGAGTTTCCTTGATGCATTTTTAGGATACCACCAGATCCGGATCCATCCCCCCGATTGCTGCGATGTCTCCTTCATCACCGATGATGGCTGCTACAACTACAAGATGATGCCCTTCGGGTTGAAGAATGCGGGAGCCACCTACCAGCGAATGATGGACCACATCTTCAAGGAGCTAAAGGGGAGGAACCTGGAAGTGTACGTGGATGACCTCTTGATCAAAAGCAAGAGCGTCCAGGAACACGTGGCTGACCTGGTGGAGACCTTCACGACGCTGAGGAAATTCAAGATGAGACTCAATCCAGCGAAGTGCGTCTTTGGAGATGGAAGAGGAAAGTTCCTGGGGCATCTCCTTACCCCGGAGGGAGTAGAGCCTAACCCCGACAAGGTTAGGGCGATCCTGGAGATGCCATCCCCAAAGACGATGAAGGAAGTCCAAAGGTTGACAGGAAGGCTGGCGGGTCTTAGCCGCTTCCTATCAAAGGCCGGGGAGAAGTGCTCTCCATTCTTCAAGACACTCCGCAAAACTTAAAGTTTCGAGTGGTCCGAAGGATGTGAGACGGCGTTCGAAAGATTGAAGGAGAAGTTGACTCAGACACCTCTCCTTCAGAGCCCGAAGGAAGGCGAAGGCCTGCTCATCTACCTGGGAGTAGGAGCAGAGGCAGTAAGTTCCGTGTTGGTCCGAGAAGAAGGAAGGAAGCAGCTGCCCATCTACTATGTCAGTTGAGTGTTGAAGAAAGCAGAGTTGAAATATCCGATCCTGGAGAAGCTTGCTTTCGCCCTGGTGGTGTCGGCGCGGAAGCTCCGGCCTTACTTTCAAGCTCACTCCATCCGGGTTGTGACCGATCATCCTCTCCGAAATGTCCTAGAGGGAGTGGAGCATTCAGGGAGATTAGCGAAATGGTCGGTAGAACTCAGCGAGTTCGACATTTCCTTCTCACCCCGGGTGGCGATCAAGGCCCAGTCGGTAGCTGACTTCTTGGCTGACTTCTCGGTGGAAACGGAGCCAGGGGAGGAAGCTCTCAATCCTATTCCATGGAAGATGTTTGTGGACAGAGCTTCGGGCAAAAGTTCTGTGGGAGTGGGCATCGTGCTCGTCAGCCCACAGGGAACAAGGATCGAACAAGCCGTCGAGATCCTTTTCCCCGTCACAAACAACCAAGCAGAGTACGAGGCCATAGTGGCAGGCTTGCGCCTTGCCAAGGAGTTAGGGATCCGTGGTGTCCAGGCTTTCACGGATTCGATGGTGGTCACGTCGCAGATTCAAGGCGAGTTCGAGGTGCGCGACACCATCCTGCAGAAGTACTTAGTAAAGGTGAAAGGGTTGGTTGGAGGCTTCCAGTCCTTCTTCGTCGAGCATGTGCCAAGAGAAGAGAACTCGGCAGCAGATCGCTTAGCCAAGTACGGGCCGAGGGCTGGAGGAACTATCACCGAACTATTCCGCCCATTCATTGAAGAAGGAGAGATGATGGAGATCGAGCAACGCCCTTCATGGATGGATCCCTTTGCGGCTTACCTGGTCAGCGGCCAGCTCCCAGCGGACGAAGGGGATCAAAGAAGATTTCGGTACAAGGTGGCGTACTATTTACTGCAAAACGGAGAGCTGTACCACAAAACCATCTCAGGCCCCCTGGCCAGATGTGTCTCTGAAGACGAAGTACCCCGAGTGTTGGAAGAGATCCACTCGGGAGAGTGTGGAAGCCATTCTGGGACTCGCACTTTGGAGCAAAGGATCCTGAGGCAAGGTTACTTCTGGCGTACTATCCGAAAGGATGCTGAGACCTTCTCGAAGAAGTGTCAGAAGTGCCAGCTCTTCGCCCCCCTTCAGTTGCAGCCGGCCCAGCAGCTCCGAACAATCACCACCCCATGGCCGTTTGCCATCTGGGGGATGGACTTGATCGGCCCTTTCCCTCAAGCAAGTGGCCAGAGGAAGTTCGTTCTCGTCATTATCGACCACTTCTCCAAGTGGATCGAGGCCAAAGCTTTGGCCAAGACCACCTCTTAAATCGTGAAGAACTTCATCTGGGGGGAGATCGTCTGCAGATTTGGAATCCCCCTCGCCATCGTCACCGACAACGGTCCCCTGTTTGCCAGCTTAGAATTGGAAGATTTTTGCAGGCAGCTGGGAACTGATCTTCGATTCGCCTCCGTACACCATCCCAGGAGCAATGGTCAAGTTGAGGCCGCCAACAAGCTGATCATCAATCTGCTGAAGAAAGAAGTGGAGAACCTAAGAGGTAGTTGGGCGGACCAGCTCCCCTCGGTCCTTTGGGCTTTGAGGACCACTCCTAGCTCAGCCACCGGGGAAACACCGTTCAAGCTCTCTCACGGGTCGGAAGCTCTCATTCCAGTAGAATTTGAAGTCAGAAGCCCAAGGATGGTAGCCGCGGAAGACGGAAACGAAGAATGGCGATTAGAAAATGAAGAAGCGCAGAAGCTATCCCTTGACTACATAGAAGAGCTGCGGGACCTGGCCTCAGCTAGGCAAGAAGAGATCAAGAGACAGATGGCAAGACATTTCGACAAAAATGTCCGCCTCAAGCACTTCCAAGCAGGTGACCTGGTCCTGAAGAAGGTGGATGCGGCAGGAAGATCAGCAGCCGTCGGGAAGCTTAACCCAAACTGGGAAGGACCCTTCATCATCCAAGAAGCTCTCCTGACAGGAGGGTACCGCTTGCAGAACCAGGAAGGCGAGCTGCTAGGGAACACCTGGAGCGGCGATGACCTGAAAAGGTTTTATCCCTAAAGGGAATGTACATCCCCTCCCCCTTTTTGTAAATTCATTTACGTATAAATAAAAATTTACATCTCCCTGAAACATGGGATGAGACAGTCCTTCCTATCCCAGAGAAGTCGTTTAAGGAAGGAGGCCAGTGTAGTCGATCTCCACGCTAGGTTGGGAAATGAGCCTCTGACTTAACCCTCGTAAAAACTCATAACGGATGATGGGACAGTGCCTCGGGTGTGCTTTCCCTTAAGTCCAAGCCTCTGCAATGACGACCGAGATCAGCTCCCCCCTTGCATGTTGGCCGCGGTTCCCACCGACCGCACTTCTCGTCCGACTGAAGTGATTACCAGGAGAAAAGTCTGGGCGCCGACCTCCCGATTCGGCGAAGGGATGATCGATTTAACTAGCTCAGGGGACCCTTGAATAAAGGTGTCGTATACCCTCGAGAGCTGAGAGCTCACAGCAAGACAATTCGTCTTCTAAATTGTTGTGTGCGATCATGTGAGTTGGTGTGCTTAAGTGTGCTTAACTCCCTGCTAATTTACTGAGCAACAGGAAGCAGGTTTGATCCACGTCCAACATCTAGTAAGATGGAGGCCTCGGGATGGTGTGTCCCTTTAGACCTCCCCGACTGCCACTCCCTGCTTGACGTCATCCTAGTAGGATGGAGGCCTCGGGACGGTGTGTCCCCTTGAACCTCCCCGACCGTCATCCCCTACTTGATGACATTCTTCGTCGACATCCGGTATCCAAGTAGGATGAAGGCCTCGGGATGATATGTCCCTCCGGACCTCCCCGACTGCCATTCCCTATCTCTTTCCCCTTAAAAAGTCCATTATTATTGAGTGATTCTAATGAACTCTTCACCAGGTGCAGGGCAAGGCCTTGAGAGCATGTGTCCCTCGGGACCCTCCAAGTGCCCCTCACGACTCGACTCAATCAGAAGGTACCATTGAGAAGGCTAGTATGTAGGTAATGCTCGCCAGATGGGCGAGTATACAGGTGCGAGTATGCAGGTGCGAGCACTCAAACCCGCCTCAAACCTAAAAGCATAACGAGCACTCAAACTCGCCTCAAACCTAAGAGCCTAGCGAGCACTCAATCTCGCCTCAAGCCTAGGAGCCTAAGCGACATTCAAGACAGGAAGCCAGGCAGAAGCAACAGGCGAGCAAAATCTTGTCCTTTTTCATTTATATGTTTCGTATAAATTACAAAAGAATCTTCAAGGGGTTTAGAAAAGGTCATCGGGCGAGCAAAAAAGCGGTGCCCAGGCGATCAGACGTCATCCTCGCTATCAATATCAGCATCCGGATCATCGCCACCATCGTCATCATCCTCGTCCTCAGAATCATCGTCCTCGGAGTCACTGGACAGTTGGGGAGATACTCGCAAGGGAGAGGTGGACTCCTCGGCGAGCAATGCTGGGATGAGGTCCACCACTGTCAGCTCCATCGCCGCCGGCTTCAGAAGGTCGTCCGCCTTCATTTGGCTTATGATGACAGTCCCCGTTGCTCGCGCGATCTCCCGACGAATGCGAGGCATATCGTCGCCAAGTATCCTGATCTGCTTGCCGACCCTGGAGGGGCCCGCCACCGCTGGCTGTTGCTCGGCAGGCCGAGTTTCCAGCTCAGCGATGCGAACTTGGGCGGCCTCCAAGGCCAGCCGGGTGTCGTCCAGCTCCTTCTCCAGCTGGGAGGTCTTCTTCGCCATCTCCACCTCGGCGGCCTGCAAAAACGAGAAGACGCGGAAGGTAAGCAAACTATTCGGCAAAGTGGTGAGTATCCCATAAGCGAGTATAGAAGCGAGGCGAGTACCTCATGCTCCTTCTCTTTGAGCCCCATGGCGATCATCTTCTTACTTTGGATCTTGATCACCCCTTCATACTCGAGCAATCGCCTTGCTGTCGAATGGGCCAGCTCGGCAGATCGCAGTAGGGAGCGCGAGGTCTGGTGAGCCAGATACTCGGCAGAAGCGTCCGGCAGGACTTCGGCGTCCGCGCGACCATAGATGGCAAAGGTCACGTCGTAAGCCTCGCTTTTGTCCTCCCAGTCCTCCGACCAGGCGGGGAGGTTGGAGCTTAAAGTCACCTCGTGGGCGCTCTCCGTCCAGGTCACCAAGGTGCGACCAAAGGCATCCTCGCCATGCCCGCCGAGGTTGAAATTCGGGTGGGCGTAAGGCTCACCAGCCTCAGAGGCGTCCGCCTTCTTGCCAAGGTCCCTATGAGCGACCTCCTTCTTCTTCCTCGAGGGCTCGGAGGGCTCGCCCCTCTCCTTCCGCTTCTTCGAAGGCCCAGAACCTTCGCCGACGCTCAAGGGATCATTGCCTCCTGGCGACAAGTCGATGGGCGAGTAGACCCCATCCCCGCGAACAGAGGTCCCCGCGCCTCCCTGTGTGGAAGCCGTCGCCTTCGCCGCCACGGGGAGAAGCTTGCGTGGCAGAACGTGGACTGCTGCAACAAAAAGAGTAATATCTCCAGTTAGTCGCCAAATCGAAGACGAAGGATGAGTATTGCGAATACTCGCGCGGTAAGTTACCTTCGCCCTGGAACACCTCAGTGAGTTCGTCTACTCGCCTCCTCTAGAATACCACATCAAGGCGGCGATTCTTGAAAGATTCGAGCAGTTTCTCACCACCCTGGCTTAGGAAAGAAGCCCCGAAGACGCTCTTCGGTGGCTGGAAGGACCTGTCAGGGATTGCTTGGAAGTCGCCATTGATGATGACTAGTCGCTCTCCCCAGCGATGGTTCTTCTTCGCCGTGCCGACCAGCGTGCAGACATGGCTGCACAAGAAGATGACGCCCTCGCCTGTCGCCATGAAGTGAAATATTCGCCTAAAGATGGAAAGATCGAAGGCGATCCCCTGGTCGCGCAAGTAGCAGAGGAACCCCACGATCATCGCCACCCCATTAGGGTTGATCTGGGCAGGGACTATACCAAAGTAACGGAGTGTCTGGCTGAACTCCGTCCACAGTGGTAGTCGCAATCCCACCTCGAAGTGGCGAGTAGGAAATACCCTCTCGGTGGTCAAGATGGTGTTTAGTCGCTCGCCCTGGCGAGGAAGCCGAGCGACAAACCCTGGCGGGATGTACTTCGCCGAGAAGAGCTCCAAGTCCTTCTCGGTCATGACGGACTTCTTGAAAGTGGTCGCCGCAGAGTTCTTGGCGTGATTGGCACGCCGGATGGTCGCCTCATCAGTCATCTTGGAGGAAAGAAGGGAAGAAAGGCGAGTATCGGAGAATGCGAAAAGAGGAGAGGAGGACGGAAGATACTCGCGCGTGAGTTGGAAGATCGCCAAAAGCGTAATAAATACTCACCCCCCTATTTATATTAGTCGGGTAGCTTGGCTTATCAAGCACGACGGCGCGATCAGGAATAAGGGGGTGGCGAGTATTAAGTTAAAGTCGCTAACTCAGCAACGCGCGTCAGCAAAGTGCCGACTTCCAAAGCGCGAAGACCTGCAAGAAGGAGCATAAAAGAAGCTCGCCAGGCACAGGTGACATGCAGACACTACTCGCCAAAGTTAAAGAAGATAGAAAAATTTGACAAAAAATCCATCACAGAAAAAGAAAGCAGAGCAAGTAATAAAAAGCGAGTTTCCAATACTCGCCGAAATAATACTACATCAATAAAGAAATAGTTCAGAGCGACATAACACAGAAAGAAGAAAAGTAAAAAAGGACAACATCTAAGGAGGCGCCCGAAGATTCGCCTGAAGATCCGGAGGCTGAGGATGTCGCCCAACCCAGCCCAAGCTGCGAGCTCGCTTGAAGTGCTCGGAGGCTACGGACATCGCGTACTCGCCCTGCCGCAGCTGGTCTTCAATCCTCGCCAGCCGACCGACCGATCCCATGCTCACACGCATCCCCACCAACTCGTCATGATGCAGTTGTTGACGATGTTCGATCCTCGCAACTCGACGCTCCAGGTCGATGACAGTGTGAAGGCGAGATTCTGCACCAGCCAGGAGAGTATCGAACTCTTCCAGCCGTGATACTCGCACCTCCAGCTCAGTCAAGCGACGATGAGCGTCAGTGCTCGCCAGGCGCTCAACCCGCGACTACATATCAGTCAGGCGGCGATGAGGCTCGCTGACCACCAGGCGCTCTAGCTTCGCCTCCAAATCTAGGATCGCACGAGTAGCCCTCTCATGGTACTCGCGAGAAGGAAGCCCGACGGCGTCGATCAAGGATCCTATGGGAGTACGAGCGCGAGCTGCAAAAAAGGTAAGAGTGTCAGAGCTTTGACGACGAAAGGAGCAGAGCGAAGACAGTGGCGACTATCAAAGACAGCGACCAAGTACCTGGCCGAGGACTGCGAGAGTGACGGCGAGGAGATCCCCTGCCTCACTAAGGAGACGCGCTGTGGTGGTGATCGCCTCGCCGAGCAGGATGGG
Organism: Dactylorhiza incarnata; assembly: GCA_033032865.1. Classification (NCBI taxonomy): domain Eukaryota; kingdom Viridiplantae; phylum Streptophyta; class Magnoliopsida; order Asparagales; family Orchidaceae; genus Dactylorhiza; species Dactylorhiza incarnata. The sequence continues at coordinate 8,077,432 of JAWHQI010000021.1, read as the reverse complement.
ACCCAGCGGTCTGACCCCGGCTAGGAGGCGTGTTCCCGCGACCACGACTATCAGATGGTCGCCCTCCCCGCCTCGGGGGAAAGAAACCCGAAGGGCCCTCAGTCCCGCCACGGCTCGAGGATTCACCCTAGTGGGTTGAGGGAGCGGTAGAAGTCGAAGGGCGCTGCTCGCCCTGAGTCGTGACAGGAGGAGGAAAAGGAGGAGGTGGAGGAAGCCCACCCACGGGCAGCTACGAGCTGCTCGCCAACCCCGAAGATTCAAGAGGAGGTTGTGGTGGAAGCACGCTGCCCGCCAGAGGAGCCCGTTGCTCGCTCATCGATCTCCTCTCCAGCAAAGAGCTGTGGAGAACTCGCGCCGAGCGCCCACCACCCCTGGTCGAGATCATGGACAACGATCTCAGAGGAGGTACGACCAGAGGCTCCTCCTGAACACCGAAGGTGGACGAATCTGCGAGCATAGAAGAAACGTTTAGCAATACGGACCAGGTTGAGACTAATCGAGGAAGTAGCGAGTAGGAAACTCTCTACCTCGCGCAGGAGCGAGATTCCCCGATTGATTCTGTGCCGAGGTCCCAGGCATGCTCGCCTCCTGGACGACATTTGGAACAGGCAGATCAGTGGCCTGCGAGTTGCCCTCGTTAGACAACTCCAACTCCTCCAGCAGCTGCTGATGTTGGTCACCCAAAGGGGCGGCGGAATCGTCTTCAGCAACTTTCTTCTTCCCCTTCTTCTTCTTCTTCTCCAGCCTCTTCCTCTTCTCAGTAGCGAGGAAGTCTTCAACCTCGGGACCTAGGCGTGGAGGGAGCGAAGGACCGTCGAACAAACCCACAATACCAGCCATGGCCGCCTTAGCCTCTGCAGCATAGTCGCGCGCCATCTTGAGCGAGTTCAGAAAAGACGTGCTATCAGAGACCCCTGCCCCTCTATTTATAGAGCTCGAGCGTCGGCCAGCGAGATGGCGAGTATAAGCCAATATTTGCCACTGGACAATCTCGTCGAATGAAGGTTGGATGATTCTTTCCGAGCAACTACGTTACTCGCAAAGAGCGGGGATTGTGTACAACCCTCATTCTCCGAGGGTGGACCCACTCAAGGCCACCTAGACAGAAGTCAAAGGTCAAAGGGTCAACACAGAGACCAGCTTTCCAAAGCAGAAGCAGAAGAGACCCTGGCGAGTATGCAGGTGATAGTCGCCAGGTAGGCGAGTACCGGCCAGAGGAACTCATCGCGCGCAGGAAGCAGCAGAAGCCCTGGGCGAGTATTGGCCCGGCGTATGCGAGCAGCACCCAACACTCGCCAGATGGGCGACTATGGAATGGTACTCGCCGAGTAACCCATAGTCGCCGGGTTGGGGGCTGGGCTATAAAAAGCCCCCCTACCCTTTGGTTTTCCTATAAATAGGACCCCAGGGGTACTTGGATTGGCACCTGGACTTGAGCTTTTGGACCCCGATTCCCGAACTCTCGAGCCCGTCACCCTTGCTTTTAGCCAAGTCGGTGCCTTCCCTGTACCAAGCTCAACCACTTTGGTTTTGGAGGGGAAGACTCTCTCGAGCTTCTGGGTACGTGGTGGGACCTCCCTGCCGCAGCACCTGGGGTCCTGTTTGTTGCTCTTCTAGCTTCTTCGTTGTTGCCAGCCAAGTCATCTCGTCGGACTGCTGGGCGAGTAGCCTCCGGCTGCATTGGTCCGAATCTTGAGGCCGGGATTTTCCTGGCATCAACAGTCGCCTTGCGACTTCTCGCCTTATTGTCGCCTAGGCGTCCGCCTTGTCGCCTTGGCGTCCAGGCGCCCGAGGCTCGCCTTGGTTCGCCTTGCCTCCATGACAAGAATGACAACAACTTCCTGCAACAATGTATTCAGACTCAGCAGTGGATATTGCCACACTCTTCTGCTTTTTGCTGCTCCATGATATCAACCTCCTTCCTAGGAATTGACAAGTGCCACTTGAGCTTTTCCTGTCTTCTTTGCAGCCTGCAAAATCTGCATCTGAAAATCCTGTTAGTTCAAAATCATTGTTCTTAGGGTACCAAAGGCCAAGATGTTGGCTTCCTTTAAGGTATCTCAAAATCCTCTTTGCACCTGAGTAGTGAGATTCCTTAGGACATGCCTGGTACCTAGCACACACACATGTAGCATACATAATATCTGGTCTACTACCAGCTAAATATAATAGGGATCCAATGATGCACCTGTACATGGATTCATCAAAGGCCCTGCCCTTCTCATCCTTGTCCAGGGAAATGTTGGACCCCATGAGAGTTTTCATGGTGGAAGTTGATTCCATCCCAAACTTCTTGATAAGCTCCATAGTGTACTTAGTCTGAGAGATGAATATACCCTCATCAGATTGTTTCACTTGGAGGCCTAAAAAGTACTTGAGCTCTCCCATACTGCTCATCTCAAACTCCCCCTGCATTAGGTTGGCAAACCTTTTGCAGAGGTTGTCATCAGTAGACCCAAATATTATGTCATCAACATATATTTGGACTAGAAGACACTTGCCCCTTGTTTCCCTAGGAAACAATGTACTATCTATCTTTCCCCTCAAGAACTTATTCTTGATGTGAAAGCTAGACAATGTCTCATACCAAGCCCCGGGGGCTTGCTTTAAACCATAAAGAGCTTTCCTAAGTAAATATACATGATTAGAGAGGGTTGGATGCACAAAACCTGATGGTTGTTCAACATATACCTCTTCCTTCAAGTCACCATTAAGGAAGGCTGATTTGACATCCATTTGATACACTTTGAACCCCTTGTGGGCAGCATAGGCAAGAAATAGCCTAATTGCTTCTAACCTTGCAAGAGGGGCAAAGGTTTGATCAAACTCTATCCCTTCTTCCTGTCTATAGCCCTTGGCTACCAACCTTGCCTTGTTCTTTATGATTGTGCCATTTTCATCTAACTTGTTCCTGTAAATCCATTTGGTGCCAATAATATTGTGTCCTAGAGGTTTTGGCACCAACTTCCATACCTTGCATCTCTTGAATTGTAGAAGTTCTTCTTGCATTGCTTGAATCCAAAAAGGTGTCTTGGTTGGCTTCTTCAAACTTCTTGGGCTCCATATGTGTTAGGAAGCTCAAGAATAGAGCCTCATTATGAGCCCTGCTTCTGGTTAACACACCTTGATTCTGATCTCCATTTATATGTTCTCTTGGATGATCCCTTAGATGTCTTACAGCTGTAGGCAATCTTTCCTCAGCTTGTTATACTATTTCTGCTGGTTCAGCAGTGTCTTCAGCACCATGGACCTCTTCCTCTTTAGGGATGGCTGCATCTGAATATGCTTTCCTACTGTTGGGTGTGTCTTATACAGACATCCTTTTCAAGTCCTCTTCATTCCCTATCAAAACAGAAGAACTAGACCAGCCCTTATTGATTAGGTTGGTCTCATCAAATACTACATGCATAGAATCCTCTACAACATGAGTTTTCTTGTTATACACTCTATAAGCTCTACTATGCGAGCTATAACCAACAAGAACCCCCACAATGCATTTTTCCAGCAAACTTTGTTAATTGAGATTTTCCATTGTTTAAAATGTAGCATTTGGAGCCAAAGATTCTAAAATATGAAATTGTAGGTTTTTTGCCTTTCAGAATTTCATAAGGGAGTTATTCCATGAACCTTATTGATGTAAGCCCTATTAAGAACATAACATGCAGTATTGACTGCCTCAGCCCAGAAGTATTCAGGGAGTGAGGAGTCACTAAGCAATGTTCTTCTAGCTTCTATCAAGGTTCTATTCCTCCTCTCAGCCACACCATTTTGTTGTGGAGTCCTTGGGGAGGAGAACTCTTGGGTGATACCATATTCTTGACAAACCTTATCATGGCTTCAGATTGAAATTCTGTGCCATGGTCAGTCCTAGTCCTGACCACAACTCATTGTAAGTCATTCTGAATTACTTTGACATGATTTATAAAGACATTCAAAGTATCAGACTTCTTCTTAAGGAAGAATACCCATGTATATTTTGAGTGATCATCAACAATCACCAAAGTATACAACTTCTCTCCTAGGCTCTGAATTGGCAAAGGACCAAACAAATCCATATGCAAGAGATAAAGACATCTTTCAGTGTCCTTGGAGCCAATACTTTTAAAGGTGTCCCTTGTTTGCTTACCCATTTGGCAAGCATGACAGGGACCACTTTTAATACATTTTAAATTAGGACTATTCCTAACAAGGTTTTTAGAGAATAGTCTATACATTGTCTTGTAGTTAATGTGAGCAAGTCTCTTGTGCCATTGAACACAAAGAGACTCATTCTCATTAGCTACTAGACATACAGATGTAAGAGAATTGCTGCATATAAAGTCTAAGCAATAAACATTCCCACTCCTAGTGCCCGAGACAATGGTTTTTAAGTCATTAGACTTTTTGATCAAGCACTTGTCATTGTGGAATTCAATGACATAGCCTAGATCACATAGTTGACTTATGCTTACTAGGTTGTGTTGCAACCCTTCAACATAAGCTACCATTGTGATTGAGACTATGCCATTGGAGATCATACCATATCCCTTGGTGATTCCTCTTTCAGATCCCCTAAAGATAACTTTGGGTCCATTCTTCACAGCCTTGTAGTCCTGTAGAAGATTTCTTGTTCCTGTCATGTGCCTTGAGCACCCACTGTCCAAGTACCAAATTTGGTTGATGCTAGTACTTGAACTAACCTGCAAGAAGGAGTTTAGTTACCCTTAGGAGCCCAAACAATTTTTGGTCCTAGGTCATTATTAGCATGATGATATGACCTCACACCAGCTGCACTCTTTGCAGGAAGACTCTTGGGATTGTACCAGCAATCTATGGCAAAGTGTCCCACTTTACCACAACACCAACATTCATGAATGTTGTATCTCCTCTTCTGAACATTTCTTGAGGAAATAACATTACTGTGCCTGTGTTTAGGAGGGGAGATAGTTGCAGTTTTTTTGTTTCTTTCAGCAATGATTTGACTGAATGTCAACCTATGTGCAGTCTTGATGCCCTTTGTCCTAATGGAATTTGCTTGCTTTGGCTTGGCAGCCATACAAGATCTGATGGCATCTGCCACTGAGCAGTAAGTCTTGTCAACAGATTTGTCATCAGCCAATGTCTTTGCTGGATAGAATTTGGAAGGACCTGCCAACTTACTCTTGAATGTAGGTATTGGAGTACCAAATACAAATGGTCCATGTTGGGCCATTTGGATTTCTTCATGGGGAGCCTTCATAGCACTCAATCCCATGACCTTTCTTCCACTATGGGAAGGACTGTTTTCCTTCCTATAGGAGCTTCCATTCTTCCAGTGACCATACATACTGTCATACCTGTTAGAGGGAAGCAACACCTTATGAAAGGTGGTATGAGGTTTAGCCTTTATCTTGCTCTTTTCTCCACTTCCTACTCTTACTTCCATTTTATTGAATCCTAGTCCTCTCCTATTGGATTGAGAAGAAAAGGAGTCAATAATAAGGAGCACAGATTTTGGCTTGGAGAATTGAGCCACTAGGCTTCTTTCTTTCACAAGATTCTCCTCAAGGTCCTTGATGACCTTGTTCTTCAGGGATATGGTGCTCAAATGCACAATTGTTATTCCCTTTAAATGGATTATCTGTCTACTCATCTGAGCCACCATGGTGGTTGACTCAGTGCAATCATTTTCAGCCATCTTAAGGGAAGCAATTTCCAAGGCTTGCGTCTTGGCCAACTTCTTGCTCTTTTTTAGAGCTTCCAAGAGAGCACCATGCTTGTCAATCAATTGATTGACATCTTCCTCAGACTCTGAATCACTTTCACCATGTAATGAATGTGCTTCAGATTCTGGGCATGCATCATGATCAGAAATGGAAGTGGAATGAGTCAATACCTTTTCACTGTCAGAATTATTCTGACTATCTTCCTCATCAGTGAAGGAAATAAGACCTAACTGGTCTTTGTGGTCTTCATCCTCCTCTATGTCACTATCTGAATGTGATAGAGGGGCCCTGACTCCAACCTTGGCAGCAATATAATCTTCATCCTCTTCTACTGCAAACAACCCTATGTAGGCTGCCTCTTCATCATCAGAATCTGAAGTTGAAGTTTTAGATTTACTCCAGCTTTTTCCTTTCTTTGCTAGGAAGGATTTTTCTCCCTTCCTATCCTTATTGTGATGGTGGTACTTATCACCCTTTTCTTTTCTTTTGACTGGACAGTCAGCTATGACATGTTTAGGCTTGCTGCAGCAATAACAAATAATGTTATTTGAAACATGTTTACTAGATTTTGAATCATACCTGTCACCCTTTGGGTGCTGTCTTTCAGATTTCCTGTGGTCTTTCTTGGAGTGTGATGAGGAGGAGGGCTTATTCTTCCATTGCTTCCTCCTCATAATCTTCTCGAACTGCCTTGAGAAGGAAACAAACTCTTCATCAGACGATGAGCTATCTGAGGTGCTGATTTCAGATTTCTCAGATTCAACAATCCTCCTTGGAGGAGACACCATCCTGCCCTTGCTTTTCTTGGAGCTATCAGCCTTGAGAGCCACATATTTCTCCCTTGCATGAGCCCTTGCTGAGGTGTCCTCTTCCTTTCTTGCAGATAATTGCATCTCATAAGAGAGCAGCTTTCCAAACAGTGTATGAGTAGGAGTCTCACCAAGCCTTGCCACTTCCCTAATTGCACAAATTTTTGTGTCCCAATCCCTAGTTAGAGATCTAAGGAACTTATCATTCAGCTCATAATCAGTGAACACTCTCTCATAGGTTCTTAGTTCATTTACTATCCTAAAGATCCTTTCATTGAACATGGAAATTCTCTCCTGTCCCAGCTGCCTGAAGGTTTCATATTCTTGATTGAGGAGTGACTTTCTATCATCCCTCACCTCAGCTGTTCCTTCCATATATACTACTAATGTATCCCACATTTCCTTGGCAGTTGTGCAGTGTACCAAGTTCTAAAATGTAGAGTCATCAAGTGCATTAACAATTATGTTTTGTTCTCTTTTATCCATAGTGAACAGTGCAAGTTCATCCTTGGTCAAGTCATTGAAGGCCTTGGCCACTCTCCTTGTTGGATCTATGGTGGAGGCAGTTTGAAAGGTGAAAGGCCCTTGTTTTACTGTGATTTAAATCCTTGGGTCAGATGCTTCCATGAACAATCTAACCCTTTGCTTCCATATGCCAAAGTTTTCGTTGCTGCATATGGGTAACTTCATGGATCCCATCTCCTTCCACAATCCAGTGGAGGCCATTGGATTGCGATAAGACTATTCCTTTATAGGATCTGGTCAGACAGTTATGTCTTTCTTGACCAACCTCCCTCTGATACCAAGTGATAGTTTATTTATGATATAGTCTTAGTCACCTAGAGGGGGGGGGGGTGAATAGGTTTCTTTTATTTTAGGCTAGCTGTTTTCTGATTTTAGGTTAGTAAAGTATCAAGCACAGGAAACCCACAAAGATTTATAGACGTTCCTCAAGACAGAGTGTATTGAGTGACCTCTTTCCCCCTTCACCTTTCTAACAATGAGTTAGAAAAGGCCAACTTCTCCATAATCAGCTCCAAGAGCCTACATCAAAGATCCCTCAGGATCTCTCAGGTTTTCCCAAACCCTACCTCAGGCTCAACAGCCCTATCTCAGGCTCAACAACCCTACTTCAGGCTCAACAACCCTACCTCAGATCACACAATGATCCTACACTCAAGCTGACCTCTCAGCTCTACAGCTCTGGCCAAACAGCCCTACACCCTCAGGCAAAGATGTTCTACAAACTCAGAACAATTAAGTTCCTACAGAAGTAAAATGATGGGATTACAATTAGAAGATAAAAGAGGTGGTCTTCTACTTCTGAACAACTGCTGTTGCAGTCTTGAACCAGGGAGGAGTAGGAATGCCCCAACCTAATTCTTCTTGATCCATTCCTTCAGATGATGGACTGGATCAGCTTGCTCTTTCTTGAGTTGAACAATAGGAGCAATCTCTTCTCTCCTTGCAGCCTCAGGTAATCAGGAAGTGAAAGCTTCTTGGCTGCTGACAATGGAACAGTAATCTTGTTCTTCTTTTGTGTGCTGGAGAGTAAAATATAGGAAGAGTCCTTTACAAAGCCCTAACTTATTCTTTTTATACTCCAATGATCTTCAACGGCTCTTAGCTGTCCTTCTGACAGGTATGAGAGTGATTGGTGGATCATAAGAAGCCTTTCTGCAGCTTGCACCAAAAGCAGAACCCGCCAGATCATTTTGATTCTGTCTCAGCGGTTGGGCTGAGATGGTCTGCTGTCTCAGTGGCTACTTCTGTCCCGTCCCAGCGGATCCGCTGAGATAGATAGTTGTCTCAACAGTTTTCTTCTATCTACAACTCAGGATGCCCAGACACCTTCTCAGTGGCTCCTGGCCTTGTCTCAGCGGTTCAGCTGAGACTGAGATCTTGTCTCAACGGTTTTGATAGTAAACCTACTGAACATACATCACACCATGGTATGACCTAACCCTGCATGGTCATGAAACAAAATGGGGTTTATCAAATACAACTTGCACTTAGCATTGAGTGTGAAGTTTCTTCAAATCAAGGGAACATTGAAGGTCATTTTCCCAACACTCCGTTTAGGATGGCACCGAAGGAATTGGCCGAGCTAAAGGTGCAGTTGCAAGAGTTTCTCGAGTAGGGGTACATTAGGTCCAGCTCTTCGCCGTGGAGTGCACCGGTGTTATTCGTAAAAAAAAAGGATGGTAGTATGCGGTTGTGCATAGACTACCGTGAGTTGAATAAGTTGACCATCAAGAATAAGTATCCGATTCCGCGAATCGATAATTTATTCGATCAGCTGGTGGGGTCGACAATGTACTCCAAGTTGGAATTGAAGTCGGGTTACTATCAGTTGAGGATTCGAGATGAGGATATTCCCAAGACAGCTTTTGGGACAAGATATGGTCATTTTGAGTTCTCGGTAATGCTGTTCAGTTTGACGAATGCGGCATCAGTGTTCATAGATTTAATGAACAGAGTGTTTCAGCAATACCTAGATTCGTTCATGGTGGTGTTTATCGATGACATCTTAGTGTATTCAAAGTCGAAGGCGGAACATGAGACTCACTTGAGATTAATGTTGCATACTCTGAGGGAGAACCGGCTTTATGCGAAGATCTCAAAGTGCGAGTTCTGGATCGGGAAGGTGGCATTTCTGGGTCACGTGATCAGTGGAGATGGGGTGGCAGTGGATCCAGCGAATATTGAAGCTATTATAGATTGGCCTGTACTGAGAACCGTGGCGGAAGTCCGGAGTTTCCTTGGACTAGCCAGTTATTACAGAAGGTTCATTGAGAACTTTTTGCGGATGGCTTTGCCCCTCAGCTCTCTTACCCGAAAGGACCAAAATTTTGTGTGGACGCCGGAGTGTGCCCATGCGTTTGAGACAATGATGGAAAGGTTGATGTCCGCTCCAATCCTAAGTCTTCCTAGTGGGACTAAAGGATTTCAGATTTTCAGCGACGCGTCAGGTTGTGTAACATCCCCCAAACAACTAGACCCCTAAGTTAGTTTTGTCATGACTAGGTCATGACAAAACCATAGGAAACACAATAGACCATGTGAGCTTAGGCAAGAAGGAGGAAAACCACAGTGGTCTACAAATTGAGGGCCATGTGCCCAAGCTCGATAAGAAGGAGGAAAACCTAGGCAAGAGCTTCTAACACCGATTGTACTCGGTGTTGTGATTCAGGCAAGAACGTGCGAGCTGATGGACAAGCCCGATGGTATTGAGGGCCATGTGCGGGTGGGGTCTCAGCAGGAGTTCTTGGCCTTGGGCTTGCATGCCCTTGGGGGGGAAATGATGAGTACCCCTGTGTTTTGGTGAATTAATGATGTGTGATGTTGTGTTAGAAGTATACACGTCATAGGATGCCTTGGGTGAAACCCAGGTTTGCGTACATGCTGCATTGTTAGGCCCCTTACTTTAATTGCTCAACATAGAAATGTGGATGATGCTTGTGACACTCATACCTGGTGTTTTTATGTTATTACTGTTTATTACATATGTATACAAAATGTTGACTTGCAGGGTGATGTAGTTCCCCGGGGTCAGACGACCGGGAGGAGGGGTGTTGTTACACCATTGTTGGTCAGGTAAAGCTGACCCTCATTATACTGCTCTTTGTGTATTGGATGCAGGGCAAGGATCGCAGGTTGGACCTAACTCGCCGGCCAAAAAGGCCTAAGCCTCATGAAGTGTACCTTCTCTTGTTTTCATGAATGATCATGCTATCTTTATTTTGTTCTGGCTTGCATGCCAAGGTAGTATAGGAATGCTATTTATCTTTTGGATATTTTATGTGTTGTTGCTGATGACTTCAACACTATTTTGTAAGGCCTTAAGGCCGTGGTACTCTTTTATAGATGTGGACAACTTCTGTTTCTATTTTAGTGTTTCCGCTGTGTTTGTTCTGAGTTTTAAGTTGGGTAGAATCTATATCACTTTTTAATACTAAAGATGTGGCGATTATATGTTGTGGGGTCTCGGCCGGACCTATATTATATAGGCATTGCAGGGGAGGTATTACAATTTAGCTCAATTGGTGATGAGAAGTGGAAGAACTCCATAGTTACGTGTGCTCGGGCTGAAGTAGTACTAGGATGGGATACCTCCTGGGAAGTCCCCGTGCTGCACACTTAACTATCGAGTTTGTCTCATCAAAGGGAGGTTGTTACCACCAACAACCCGCATGTGGATGGAGAGGGGTTGGGGTGCTTGGGCTGCAGCCCAGCAACGGTCGCCAGGCGAGGCTGTTTGTGGACATTGTCCTGATGGTAATTTCGGGGCCTTGGGACATTACAAAAAAGTGCACTTTTTATTGTGACGACCCATGCCCGACTCCAATTGGGACAACGTACACCGAGAGCTCCATCGGGACCCAGCTGGCGTCGTTACCGGACTGCAACCCAAGCACTCCAACCCCTCTCCATTCACAGGCGGGTTGTTGGTGGCTACAACCTTCCTTTAATGAGGCAAACTCGATAGTTAAGTGTGCAGCACGGGGACTTCCCAGAAGTTCACCCATCCCAGTACTACTCCAGCTTGAGCACGCTTAATTATGGAGTTCTTCCACTTCTCATAATTAAGCATGCTCGGGCTGGAGTAGTACTGGGATGGTTGACCTCTTGGGAAGTCCCCGTGCTGCACACTTAACTATCGAGTTTGCCTCATCAAAGGGAGGTTGTGGCCACCAACAACCCGCATGTGGATGGAGAGGGGTTGGAGTGCTTGGGCTGTAGTTCGGTAACGATGCCAGCTGGGTCCCGATGGAGCTCTCGGTGGACGTTGTCCCGATTGGAGTCAGGCCTGTGTCGTTATATGACATCTTTGTACATTCTCGTATTATAGAATAACACATAAGTCATTTAAAATTAGTCATTGCAGAGTTTATGAAACATGACTTAATCATTAGTACAAAAAAAGCATAATTTTTAGAAAAAAAGTTGAATTTTTTGGCGTGGAGCTAGGACAGAGAAAAATTAAGTTTCCAGAACATATTAGTAAAAAGGCATTAGATTTCCCCCCAATCAACACCAATAAGCAACTTCAGTAGTTCCTTGGTCTCGCTAATTATGCACGACCTTTTATTAAAGATTTGGGAAAATTAGCATGACCATTATATAGTAAAATTAAAGAAACACAAACAGAATTTAATCTAGAAGATGTAAAACAAATTAATAAAATAAAAGAAAGAGTTAAAGACACTCCCAAATAAAAGAAAGAGTTTCGAACAAACCACTTTTCACCCAGCTTTAACAATGTTTTCTGGACAACCCGTGGAACTGTAAAAGAGCAAAAAAAAATTCAATGATATTATCTAATGTGTAGCAGGTCATTTTGCCTTTCAAAATTGCCAACCACATGGGTTTCTACCCCAAGTAAGCAGTAGCCATGTAAATCTACGAGCTAATGGTACTAGCGAACTCCAGATGCTAAAAAACATCACTTAGCCAACCAGAAAAGAAATTAGCAGTACATAAGAAGATAATTATGGATTTAGAATAATTAGCTAAGCAGACACAAAGAATAAGCAAATGCAGTAGAAACTGGCAAATATACCAAGAGCAATTAGAAATAGTCAAAGAAAGGGTTCTAGATAGAGTATTAGATAGAGAAGTAATAGCATTTACAAAATATCAGCGGATATTTAGACAACTAGCAAAGGGGTTTCAAGTAGCATGTTCATTATGATTCTCATCATACCAAGTAGTATGTACAACATATAAATAAAATAGAGTTACAGTTGTCATACATGCGATTACAAATTGAAGCCTCTAGATGGCACGATATTATAATAGACAGAGTAGAACATAATATTATGGTCATGATGGATCTCGGGTTATTATCTCAGATACTATTCACTAAACCTAACAAAGTAAAGTCAATTAGAAATGTTATCATAGCAGGTAGTATATTTTAGTTATTAAAAACTATTCATAAAGGAGGAGCTGTATAAGTTACCATCAGAGCAGTAACACCTTGCTTTGAAGGCTGCTATATTGAAAATACAAAATACGAGATCCTACTAAAAACATGGAAGGAAAAGCCAGTCTTATATCCCCAGGCCATCCCAAAGGATATCATAGTCAACGAAGAAGACTGCCCACTTCGACAACAAGTTAGCGCATACCGCGCATATATTAAAGCTTATGAAGAAGAACTCTCCTTCCTTGATGTAGGGGTGTTAGTTGTTGACGAATTTAATTTACGACTTTATCTCTACATGGATGAAAATTTAGAACTCCATCTACAAAGCTTAAGTTTTTAGAATGTAGAAAGCAGGTTAACCAACTACTTCTACAAGAACCGTGCTTAACATTTTATTAAAGTTTATGAAGCTAGAGAAGATGATCGGCCAGAAGAAGAAGAAACAAGGCACATAGTCATATGGGGCAAATAAGTTAGCCATGTAGAAGGCCAGCGCCATCCCTAGTTTGTGGGTGGAACCATCTTTTCCTTTAGTCGCTACCAAATATTGTCTTTGAAAAAATTGCAGAAAGATGTTAGCCAACATATCCACTAAGACAAATCTACCTGCATAACAGTTTAGAAGGGCATGCCATCCTAGCCACCCAACACACTAATAAAGAATCTTTACTATTATGAATGTTATGGTTTTGTCATTGCATTATTCTACCTTTTTATAAAGGTGTGTATTATTGTCCTACCTTTTATAAAGGTGTGTATTATTGTTCGACTTTAATAAGTGGAGAAATAATTTTTCTCCCGTGATTTTCACTCGGATGTTATCTCCTCGTCTTATAAATAGAGGGCCGAAGCAACCCAAAGGACACATGACAGAGAAACTAAGAAGTTATTTCTTGAGAATGAGGAAGTGTGTAAGTTTGTAGAGTAGTTCTCTTGTAAGTTATTTGTGAAAGTATTTCCCTTCTAATTATTGAGCAATGTAAGTATTGCATTATCTTTTCTTCATATGAATAACAATTATTCATTTTTCATTCCTCTTCGGAGGAAAGATACAAGCAAATACTAAATTCTTTGGAGATGATCCACACGTGTGTACTCTCGATAGCACACAAGTGGATTACTGTCCCAAAGCTCTATTCATGGGTGGTTGAGGCTAACCCCAAAGATGTACGGAGACTTAATTAATGCCATAAATACAAAATAATGCATCAGTATTGTTTACCCAAAAGACTGCTATCGACATAATGGACCTATCAGACCGGGCGGTCTGCTATGCTAACCGCCTAAACTCCATTTTTGATTATTGGCACAAGTCCCTTGGTTCATCAAAACCAACCCGCGCGGTCTGCCTATCGACAGGCCACCATCGAGAGGGTTACATTCAGAGCTCAAATCCAAAAGGCAAACTACGGTCTCAGATTATAGACCGCCCGAGCTGCTTCTCTACTCTATTCGTAGCTCATCTCAACCCTGGCTCGATACATATCGGAGCTCAAGCTGCCAGGCTGCGTGACTTCTCTCCTTTTTCTTCCTGTATCCCGTCACTTCCTGCCCGATTCTCTTGTATCCGGGCAGGCAGTTATTTTATCCTTTTCCGTTTGGGCAGGCCCCTGATCCTATAAATAGGGGGTGACGTTCCCAAGACACGCATACTCGAATCCAGGAGCCCGCTTGTTAGAGCTGCGGTCTCGAGTTCACTGTCTTGCGGTTTGTTGCCCGGCCGGCCTCTTTCCTGCTTAGCCTTGTAACCCGCTGTTAAACACTTCTTAAATCAAGGGAAAGCCCGTCACAAGAGTGGCATTCGCCGTGACAGGCAAAGTCCGGTCTCGACCGATACTAGCAGTATAATTTCTTTAAGTCAATAGTAACCAACAACCCGCAACCTCCTCTTTTCTCTCACTTTCTTTGCATCGATCGTGGAGGTGCAATTTCAGCATCAACAGAAATATGCGACCTTCATATAAGCGAGTTGTTGGTGAAATCCTTGACAGGATGACAGACCGCCAGTTCGTCCAGAGAGACCGCTCTGACCACAGTGATGACTCCTTGTGGGAGGCATTAGAGCAGTCCGAGCGGGAAGCCGAGCAGGCTCAAAACTGACCGACCAGCGGTTGTAAGCAATTAGTCAGGCCCTAGCTGTTCTAACCGAGCGGCTAATCCCTCAGCAATTGCGGCTAGCCAGGCAGTAACTCTAGTTCCTCCTCCTCCTCCATATCCACTACCTCAAGTCGCCAACCTTCAACCGCCTCAAGAAGGCTTTATAGTTTGGCAAGCCTTCTATCAAAAGGCCGCCCAGAACATGCTGGCGCGGGTTCTTGACTTCCAGGTGTGACATCTCATGCGGTTCGCCTCTCCTATCCAGCGGCCTATCCTCCGGAAGCCGCAACACACCTTCCTTACTAAGTGGCTTGTCCGCGAGTAGCCGTAGCTCTGGCAGCCTGTTACTCCATTCCCTTTCTTTATGAAGACGCTGAAGAAACTTCTCCTTTCATGGATGAAGTTCGAGGAGAGATAGCTCCAAATAATTTCAGAGAGCCACGCTTGCCCGCGTATAACAAAGAATCTGATCCAGCCATTCATCTTCAAGCCTTCGAATCAGCTGTTGCTTTAAGAACCCTCACCGATGCTACTCGGTGCAAACTCCTCGTGACATATTTCGATGGACAAGCAAGGGAATGGTTCTATGGATTGCACCCCCAATCCATCAGTTGTTTCGCGGAGCTGCGTAAAGAGTTTTGCTTAGATTCTCTACTTCTAAGAAGAGGAAAAGTGGCCATGCGGCCCTATTTGACATAAAGCAGCGTGAAGACGAGACGTGGGCTCGTTTTGTCGATAACTTTCAAAAGGAGATCATGGAGATCCAGAACGTCGATCAGGAATTGTATAGGGTTGCTCTGATCCATGGTCTGAGAGAGGGGCCATTAAAATTTGAAGCCAATATTAGAGAACCGTGGACTTATCAAGAGATGATCAGCCTCGCAAATATGTTTATTAGGGGTGAAAAAAGTAATCCTGGTTATGTTGCAAAGCTGTTGAACGATAAGGATCCATCCACCTCTTCTTCCACCCATCAGCAACAGTATCCCCATCCACCTCGACCTGATTTTGAACCCCGTGCTCAAATGGGAAGAAATTTCAGGCATGAGCAACCCGCTTTCGCCAGTCAACAGTTTCAGGAGCAGAAACCACCGTTAGCCGCCGCATCCACTCCACTTATGGCAGTTCCGCAAATAATGCCAGTGTATCTGCCAAAATACACTGCGCCACCACCTCTAGTTGCTCTGTCCGCTCAATATGATGATTTGCAAGAATCATTTACCCCCCTCAACATCACCATTGACGAAGTCGTCCAAATTCTTCAAAAGAGGTCTGATTTCAAAAGACTTGCTCCCCTGAGGCCGGATGTCCGAAACTGTAATCCGAACCTCTTCTGCGAATATCATAAAGAAGGAGGGCATTTGACTGAAACCTGCCGAGCCCTTCGCTTATTAATTGAGAAGATCTTGGGAGAGGGAAAGCTCCGGGGTCTGGTTAGAAAAGAGGTGCCTGCTGAACCATCAGCCATCAAGGGGAAGGAAATAGTGGAAGTCAGCTGGGAATGTGCTAATGTGGAAGATGCCGGCTGTTACGACGACATCCACCCTGCCACCGAATGCATTGAAGTGAATGATGAGGGACCCCTCGACAACATCTATTGCATTCACGGGGGAGCCGGACCTGTATCTTCTAGGAAATCAAGTGTTGCAAGGGTCTTCAAGCAGGAAGTGGTGGCCAACCCGTATTCATCGAGGGTGGGCCTGTTCATGCCACGTGGGCATGCGTCAAAGCAAGGACATGGCAAATTCAGCACCTATAATCTTCTGAAGACATGGTGCGAGTGTCTTGGTTACTCGCCATGTTGGTGCGAGTAACTCGAGTACTCGCCACTTTGGCGCTAGTAACAGGTTTCCCCACCGAGGTTGTGTGAGTTCTTCCAATAGTCACTGTGTCCCCAAAGTCATAGACTTAATCTCTCCTGGGGCCAGGTATCCTCTCCTACTTGCTCTCCCCCCAGTTTTTGTCAATAAACCAGACTCCATGGGTACCAAGAATGACACTAAAAAGACCTTAACCTTCTCTATTCTAATCTTCGACTCTGAAAGAAGTGCCTTCCTCGTACCCATCCCAACCATTTGGATGTGGAGGGGGAGTTCCTTCTGAACTTCCAGGTACTTGGTGGGACCTCTCTGCTGAGGTGCCCAGGGATTGTTCGTGGTTCTCTCTTTGTCTTCTAGCCTTCAAATCCAAATCGTCAGATTGCGGGATCATTAGTCTCAGGCTGCACTTAGGTCTGAACATTTGTATCTAGGATCAACACTTTGGTGTGGTGAGCGTGTACCGTAATCCGAGGAGGAAAGTTCTGTTGAAAAGGCGAAATGGTGGAAGGAAGCGAACAGGAGAGGGAAGCTGGTGACTCGGTGGGTAGAAGCGAGTTTGTGAGGAGGTCCGACTTTGAGGAGTTTGCGCGGTGGATCGAGGGAGCGATGTTGGTTCCTCATGCAGAGGTCACTACAATCTTATCTCCTCACGAGACATCATTAGAGGAAGGTGCGCCATCCAGGCGAGCAGGGAAGGAATGATGGTGGAAGAGCCAGAGCGATCGGTGTAGTTGTAGTTCTACCCGTCGAGTTTTCAGGGGATTAGGTTCCTAGAGGTGGAGAAACCAACGAGGTTCCCAGATACCTGCATGGGTGAAGAGTATGGTGTTTTTACTCGCCAATTAGAGGATTGTCGTCATGGGGGAAGAAGCCCATTCTGTGTTGAGATATTGGCCGCCCTAGTCCCAGAGGTGTTCAGAGAGCCTACCTTCAGCTACTATACAGGGAGGGATGATCCGATCTGTCATCTTTAGTGGTTTGAGGATGTGGTTTCCATCCGGAACATGACAGACGCATTCAAGTGCAGGTTCTTTGCGATCACCTTCCAGGGGATGGCTAGAGATTGGTTCCACAGCTGCCAGCCAGTTTCATTTACTACTTTGAAGACCTGGGGAGAGGGTTGATGATGAGGTTTGCCAGGTCTAAGAAGAGGAAGGCGGCAACTGCCCTCTTCTATCTGGAGTAGAGGTGATAGAGACGTTGGGGCAATACATCGACCACTTTTAGAAGGAAGTCCTAGGCATCCAGGAGGTGGATGGCTTCACCCTGTAGTTGGACCTCACATTTGGTCTGAGGGAGGGCCTCTTCAAACTAGAGATCTATTGGGATCCTCCCCTATCCTATGAAGAACTTATTGAGAGGGACAATGAGTTCGTTCAGGGGGAGTCGATGAACTGAGGATTTTTGGCGAGGCTCACCAAGCTGACCAGGGAAGAAGATGATGAAGAGGAGAGTGTGGGGAAAGAAAGGGGAGCCCAGGGAGCAGGAGGGGAAGCAACAAACTGGAAGGTTGGATGAGCCGAGGAGGAGAGATGAGCTAAGGAGTCCGAAGGGGTCGAGGAGACAGGAGGTGAGGAGGTATTTTGTGGCTCCGGAGCGTCTGGAAGAGGAGAGGAGGTACCAGGTACCAGAGCATCGACCACTGTGGAGGACGATGGAAAGACCCTAGCAGTAGGGTCAGGGAAGAAGGTTTTCTCTGGGGAGAAGGGACCATGATTGGTAAGAGAGGCGTTAGGGAGAAGGACATAGAGAATCGATGGCTATTGTCCGTCAATGAAATAGACATCACTGGAAATAACTGAAGGAGGCACCATGTGGAAGACATCCCTCTTTATAGTGAGTTGCACCAGGTGAAGGAGCACAGAACAATGGCTTTCCCCAATTTCTAAGAGGTTGGGAGATGGCTCAGAGTAGGAGCAGGGGGAGGAGGAGAGCAACAGAGGCAGGAGGTTCTGGTAGAGCCGGTGGTCGGTCAGAAACCCGTTCGGAGGAGGAATGAAGATTGAGTTGACCAGGGAGGTCGAGGAGGAGTGGTCCAAGGTGTGTGTGTGTGGAGGGGGGGGGGGGGTAGTAGGAGTAATCCACGGGGGAGCGGGACTCGGAGCTTCCCGCAAGGCAAGTCTCCATCAAATATACCGCAAGAGCGTCGCTTTGACCTTTCAAGCACCACCCCCGTTGAAGGAGATTACCTTCTTGGAGGAAGACTTGTTAGGGAATGAGTGTTGGGTTTTACTTAGCAGTCGACACATCATATGTGCGCAACAAAATATTCAAGAACAACCCAAAAGAGATATAATTGGATCTTGCTTAAACCATGAATCAAGAAATCGAAGCAATAAATTACCTATGCTGAATCGAATAGAAACTCGATCAGATTGCTCCAAAAAGTACTTTGCAAAATTGGAATCCTATTCTGAGTCCTCCTTTTCTGTTATGTGCCTCTATCGAGATCAGACTGTTGGTCGGATGGAGTTAGCGCATAAATAGGTCTACACCTCTACAGAAGTCCACACGAGCACCGAAGAACCCTAAGTCTCTTGTCGAACAAGAACTAGGTCAGAGAAAGGAGTGCCCTCTACGTCTCCACAAATTGCTAGACCTGTCTAAGGAGAGGCGGCGACGAGTCTTCTGGATCTGCGGTGAGATCGTCAGAAACTCTTCCTTCTTCGATCTCCAAAGGCGAATTCCGGTTCTTCTCGCATAGGACTCACACTCGCACGGGTACATGCACTCATTTTGTTGAGAAACGTAAGAAAACCTAATGTCTCTGGCGCTTTATACCTAAGGGTATAAAGCAGACAAAAGATTCCGCTATCCTCAGACCCAGACTAAAACAGAGTATAAACAGCTTCATCAGGATGACCTCATTTGTCGAGACATCTCCACGAAATCGTCAAGACAGTCTTGACGAAATCGTGGAGACAGTCTCGACGAAATCGTCAAGACATCTTGATGAAAACTGATCATTCGTCGAGACAGTCTCGACGAAATAACTAGTGACAGTCTATGTCATAGAGACAGTCTCAACGACATTGATCATTCGTCGAGACAGTCTCGACGACATTGATCATTCGTCGAGACAGTCTCGACGACATTGATCATTCATTGAGATAGTCTAGACGAAATCGTCGAGACAGTCTCGACGAAATCGTCGAGACAGTCTCGACGAAATCGGTTGGAACCTTAGTTTTGATTTGAGTTAGGATCCATCTTTAATGTCTAAGTTTCTATCATAACACATCTTATAACTTAGATCAAATCCCATTGAGATAGAAGGCTGAAAATAGATATAATTAATAGGCTGAGAAAATAAAGAGAAAGATAAAAATTACATATGTTCTCTGCGTTTGACGAACGGCTATCTGCGTTCAACGAACGACGCTCTGCGGTCGACGAAGATGTTCATTCTGCGCTCGACGAAATCCAGCTATCTCAGTGGTCGACGAAGAACACCTATATCAGCGGTCTACGATCCTGTCTCAGCGGTCGACGAACAGACCCCGTCTCAGTGGTCGACGAACAGACCCCGTCTCAGCGGTGGACGAAAAGCTGCGTTCGACAATCTCAAGTCTGCGTTCTACGAACAACTCAATATTAAAGTGGTCGACGATCCAACCCATCTCAGCGCTCGACGAAATCCTGTGTTCGACGAACTCAAGTCTGCGTTCGATGAATCTTCAACAGAAGCTCAGAAAGACGAATCAAATGTTCAGGTCGACGAACTTGAAGCTGACCTCGACAAAATATCTTCAGCATTATTTTAATATCATTTTCAGTTCGACTAAAATTATATATATGCTGTTAGATTTAATAAAGCAATATTTTACCATTTCTATTTATATATTGCTATATATTGTTGAAAGTGCACAGTAAACCTCACTAGAATTCTCTAGGGGGGGGGGGTGAATAGAGATTTAAAAAATGCTTTGTGCAATTATATATATATATATATATATGTGTGTAATAATCACAGAATTAAGCTTCCCATACACCAACAAGAATTAAGCAAGTAAAGAAGAAAAACAGCAAGAATAAAATCACAGCACAACACAAAGAAATATAGTGGTTCCCCAAACTTTGGGTAGTCCACTCTTCTACCCCCTTGGTAGGAATTCACTATCTTGCACTGAGTCTTTTGATAAGGAGACTCTTAGAACCAGCCTGAGTCTTTTGATAAGGAGACTCTTAGAACCAGTACAACTGAATTTTTTGAAGAGAGATTCTAAAAACTCTTTTACACAATTGAAAAATGAAATGAAGATAAGGAGAAGAAGTAATTTAAACAAGAAAGAATCTTCTTCCTAGCAAGAAGATTAGAAGCACAAGAAATAGTGAATGTAATCTCTCTTCTATAGTGAGAAGGAGATTGTAATCTTTTCTCTCTTTTGTGAGAGATTTCAGAATTTGCAGCAGAATGGCTTCAGAAGGAGGAGAAGATGAAGGCTTTTTCTTTGCTGCAGCACACTCTCTTTTCTCAGCTTTCTCACTCTTCATTTGGGAGCTCTTCCTCTTTTTCAAATGTATATGGTGGATCACTAGTTTTCATTCTCTGTCGACCTCTTCTTTATTTATAGCTCTGTTTAAAAAGATATTGCTAAAGGAGAATAATCAATTAGCAGACAGAGAATTAGAAAGAGATAAAAGTTTCTATAATCAATATTTCTATAGAAGCAAAGAGACCTGTTTGATTTCAAATAATATCCATAATAAACTTAATCAAATTAGCCAAGAATCAAATAGAAGGAAAGACTGATTCAGAACGGCTATAAAAGAATAATATCATTCCATAAAAATCAGATCTACAGAAAGAAGGAAAGAGATCTGGCGTGTTTTTGAATTTCTTATAGAAATCGACGTGCGTCGATTACTATTCGACGTGAAGGTCGATTTCATCCTGGCTGAGCGTCGAGAGGAGAATAAGGAAGGTGCGTCGACTAAGGTGCGTCGACTAGAAGTCAGAGGTACGTCGACAAAGATTACGTCGAATTCTTCTTAGAGTTACTTCGACTCATTTTGAGAGAAACATCAACTACATTTCGACGATGCGTCGATTACTATTTGACGCATGCTTACTTAGACTAATTTTTTATTCTTAGAAATTATATTCTTCTCAATTCTAGGGGTTAAGATAAATTATTTCCCCAACAATCTCCCCCTATTTGTCTTAACCCCATTTAAAGAGAAATTGTATCAACTTTTAATCAACACAGCAAAGCATTTATATAGAGAAGAAATATGCTAAGTAATCAGAAGAAATCATATAACAAGTGATTTTCTTTCACAAGATTTAAACTAGGAACTTCTTGTTATTCATGAAGTTGACAAAGGCAGAATAAAGTTTCCTAGATAAATTTTCAATAGCATCAAAAATATAGCCCCTGGCTCTATCAGGATGCTCCTGGACATTTCTGATGATTGTGTGCAGTTTCTCCAGGATTTTGTCAGCATCAGGGAGAGTGTCATTTATAGAATAGCCCTTGCTGATGATAATTGCTGCCTTTTCATCAATCATCTCAATTGTAATGTTTTGAGGTTTCTTTTGTGTAGGCTTGGGCTCAGGTGGTCCTTTGTTGTCAACCTTTGGCCTATATATTCTCTTCTCTGATTCCTGTTTCTCAGGGATCTCAGACATTTTCCCTTTCCCTTTCCAGGGTGAGTAATGCCATTTGTCTAATCTTGCAGGTCTTTTAGGATTCTTATAGGGAATGTAGATATCTTCTGCACACCCTATACCCCTCTTGTGCTTTTGTCCTTTTTCTAGGATGAGCCCTGCCTGAGGATTTTTCTTTTGATAAGCTTCAACATCAAACAATTTCTTTGGAAGTTTGATGGAAGATTCAGCAAGAATCTATTCTTTAGTCATCCCTTTCTTGATCTTTTCCAACCAGATATTCCTTTTATCTTCTACTTCTTTCATAGCTGCTTCATATTCATACATCTCTCTTTCTCTTATGTCTTCATGCCTCTTTTCCATGTCAGGATCATGGTACTCCTTTACAGGACTATTAGGAGTGATATTAGGCATTCTTTCAAACCTTTTTATCTCCTCAACAACCTTTCTATATTTCTTTTCCTTTGCATAGTCTTTACTTTCTTCTTTGGAGAACTTTTGCCAATGAGGGATGGCTTCTCTTCTTCTTTCCATTTGTCCTCTTGGTTTTTCCCTAGATAGCATTTGTGGAGGTAAAGATAGCAGAGGAGGTAGAGATGGAGGTTGAAGTGGTGGAAGAGGCAGAGGTGGAGATGTAGTTTTCTTTTTAGAAGGAGAATGTGGAGAAGGAACTTTTGAAGGAGAGGGAATTTGTTCTGTAACAGGAGGCAAAATGTCCTCTGGAGGAATATCCTCAAGTAAGGGTGTCTTGAGTTTGATATAGCTAGCAGAGAAGCCAGGAGAGTGATGCTGATATTCTTCCACACACAAGGGTGCTTCAATCCAGACTTGCCCTTTTAGGTCATCAGAAAAAGCTGTTTCTTCCTCCCCCTTGACTTCTATATTTTGTATTGCAACAATCTCCCCCTGAACATATGGGGCATCTACTCTGAATGCTGAATTCACAGCATGGTTCCTTCTGTATGGTAGGACGAGGATTCACCAAGGTGTTTGTTGAAGGTGTAATAAGAGTGATTGGAGAAGATTTGAGCCTATGGTAAAAGAAAAAATGAAGTTGGTTTAATACTTAAAGATAGTATTTAGAGATTGGAGAAGAGTTAGCCCTGAGCTTTAAGAAAATATAAAACCTGGATAGAGGGGTTTCTGGAGCAACTCTCCCCCTGGTTTATATCCTTCAGAAAGGATGTAAGCCCTTTTGGCGACAGAGGTTGTTCTTGAAGAAGAACATGAAGCTCAGGAAGAGAAGCAGAGAGGTTGGCCAATTTGGCTTCACAGGTGGTGAGCATGTCGGCACACTCATTTGAGAAGTTGGTCAGACGTGTCTGGAAGTCATTCAGAAGTTGTTCCGGAGCATCATTTATTGTTTTGATGAGAGCAGACTGAGCAGGGGTTGGCGCCATTGATGCAGAGAGAGAGGTAGAAGATGAAGATTTTGGCGATTTGGGAGAGTATGAGTTATGAAATAAGAGGTGTTTTTTAAAGGAGGTGAAACGTCGAAAAGGAAATAGAAATCAAGGTATATTAGGTAACCAATCGTCAAAAGAAGTAGGGAAGATTTGTTTCCAGTTTAATTATGAAGTCGACGTTACGTCGAATTGGAGTCGACGCATGGTCGATGTGTCAGAGCATCTGTGACGTTGGTCATTGATGTCGACGTATGCGTCAATATGGAGTCGATGCTCCGTCGAAACATTGTCAGCCTAATGTCCTGCCGACATGGTCGCAGACTTACGTCGAGACTAGATCGATGGTGCATCGATAAGGGACCGACGCATCTTTGTTTTTTAAGAAATCAATGCTAGCGTCGAGTTCCTTTCGACGGTGCGTCGATAGGTAATCGACGTGTCTTTAAGTACTTGCTTAGTTTTTCTGATCTCTTTTAGATTTCCCCAATAATGGTGTTTACAAGCTTCCATCAAGCATTCCCAAGGTGTTGATAAAGTAAATATGCTTAGTTTCATCTAAGGGTTTGGTAAAAATGTCTGCTCTTTGACTATCTGTAGGAACATATTCTAAGGTTATCTTACCTTTTTCTACATTGTCTCTAAGAAAGTGATGTCTGATCTCTATATGTTTGGTTCTACTATGAAGGACTGGGTTGGATGCTATGGATATAGCACTAGAGCTATCACAATAAATTTTAGAGTTATTGACTTCCAATTTATAGTCAAGAAGCTGATTTTGCATCCAGAGAATTTGTGAACAACAACTCCCAGCAGCTATATATTCAGCTTCAGCTGTTGAGGTTGAGACTGAAGTTTATTTCTTACTGAACCATGATATTAATCTGTCACCTAGGAATTGGCAAGTACCAGATGTGCTTTTTCTATCAACCCTACATCCAGCATAGTTTGCATCTGAGAATCCTATTAATTCAAAATTTGTTTCTGCTGAATACCACAGACCTAGTTCAGGTGTTCCCTTTAGGTATCTAAGAATCCTTTTTACAGAGGTGAGATGGGATTCTTTTGGATCAACCTGAAATCTAGCACATATGCAGGTTGCAAACATAATGTCAGGTCTGCTAGCTGTTAGATAGAGAAGGGATCCTATGATTGCCCTATATGTCTTTTGATCTACTGATTTTCCCTTATCATCCTTTTCTATAATGACATTAGTTGCCGTAGGTGTTTTCATGGTAGAGGCTGATTCCATACCAAACTTTTTGATTAATTCTTTAGTGTATTTAGATTGTGAGATAAAGATTCCCTCACTGCTTTGTTTCACTTGTAGCCCTAAGAAATAAAAGAGTTCTCCCATACTACTCATTTCAAATTTTGATTGCATTAAATTAGCAAATCTTTTACAAAGTTTGGGATGAGTTGAGCTAAAGATGATGTCATCTACATAGATTTGAACAAGAAGGAGTTGATTTTTATGGGTTCTAGTAAAAAGTGTTTTATCTACTTTTCCTCTTTCAAAAGAATTTTCTAAAAGGAAGTTGGAGAGAGTTTCATACCAGGCTCTAGGTGCTTGCTTAAGACCATAAATTGCTTTGTTAAGTCTATAAACAAAGTTAGGTGAGGAGGGATTGACAAAACCTGGTGGTTTCTCTACATACACCTCTTCTCGAAGGTCACCATTCAGAAAAGCACTCTTGACATCCATCTGATAGACTTTCATCTTCATGAAGGCTGCATAGGCAAGAAAGAGTCTGATTGCTTCCAATCTGGCTACTGGAGCAAAGGTTTGATTGTAGTCTATCCCTTCTTCTTGTCTGTATCCTTGTGCTACTAGTCTTGCCTTATTCCTGACAATTACTCCAGTGGAATCTAGTTTGTTTCTGTATACCCACTTTGTACCAATAACTGGGTAGTTTCTTGGTCTCTCTACTAGGTTCCACACTTTGTTTCTCTCAAATTGGCTTAGTTCTTCTTGCATGGCTATAATCCAGTGAGGATCACAATTTGCTTCCTCAAACTTCTTTGGTTCAACTTGAGATAAGAAGCATTGGAGCATCATCCCATTGGAGACTTGGTGTCTTGTTCTTACTCCAGTATTGAGGTCTCCAATTACTTGGGATTGTGGATGATTTTTCATATTGATTCCTGTTCTGCTTGGATTTGTCAGATGCTCTTCTTCCTCATTAATAATGGGATGATTGTCCAACTGTTCTTCCTGAACCATGTTCTCTTGTGGGAGTTGGTTTTGATTGCTCTTTTCTGGACCTTCTTCATGCTCTTGTTCAGAGTCCTCACTTGGTTCTTGTAGCTGGTTTTCTTTCCCAGTGTCTCTGTTCTCTAGAGTCAGTTGTTCAAGCTGAGTCTCTATGCTGCTATTTTCCTATGGAAAAGGATTGGTGGAAGTTTCCTCCCCCTTAAACAGCATGTTAGTTTCATCAAATATAATGTGCATAGATTCTTCAATTCTGAGAGTTCTCCTGTTATAACATCTATAAGCTTTACTAGATGATGAGTATCCCAGAAATATTCCATCATCAGACTTCTTGTCAAACTTGGCAAGATGATCTTTCCCATTATTTAGAATAAAGCACGCACATCCAAAAATTTTAAAGTATTTAACAATGGGTGTTTTTCCCTTCAGAAGCTCATATGGAGTTTTTGCCTTAGTTTTGTGAATGAGGCTTCTATTTAGAACATAGTTTGCAGTGTTGACTGCTTCAGCCCAGAAGGTTTTTGGTAATCCTGATTCTGCAAGTAAGGTCCTTCCTGATTCAATTAAAGTTCTATTCTTTCTTTCAGCAACTCCATTTTGTTGAGGAGTTCTAGGGGGCTGAAAAACTTTGTTTAATACCTATATTCTCACAGAAACTACAAATTGACTGATTTTCAAATTCAGTCCCATGATCACTCCTGATAATTGAAACATGAGTATTGAACTCAGATTGAATCTGTCTTATGAATCTTGAGAGAATCTTATGGGTTTCAGACTTAGCCCTTAGAAAGAATACCCAGCTAAACCTAGAATAGTCATCTACAATGACTAAGGTATAAGACTTTCCAACTAAGCTCTGAGTGGATATGGGACCAAAGAGATCCATGTGTAGTAAGTAGAGGATCCTAGGGGAGTCATCCTTACCAATTGGTTTGAAGGATGACTTGGTCTGTTTTCCTAGTTGGCAAGGTCTACATGGAGAGTCCTTAGAGAATCTACCCTTTGGTAGGCCTCTGACTAGGTTATTCTTTGATAGTTTACTAATGGTTTTGTAGTTTAGATGACCCAGTCTTCTATGCCATAATTCACTTTTATTAATAATATTGTTGAACAAACAAACTTCTGTGGGTGAGGAGCTAAAGTCTACTATATATACCTTCCCTTTTCTAATTCCATTGAGTACTATGGCACCAATCTTGATATCAATAATATGGCAAAATAGTGTGGTGAATTTTACCTCATACTTACCACTGTCACATATCTGGCTTAAACTTATCAGATTGTGCTTCAGTCCTTTGACTACTGCCACATTCTTGAAGGTAACTTTCCCTTCTTTGAAATCTCCAAAGCCCCTGGTTTGGCCACAGCTAGAGTCTCCAAAAGTCACTGGTGGTCCAAGTCTATCCTCAAAATTGATTAATTGGTTTTTGTACCCTGTCATGTGCATGGAGCATCCACTGTCCAAGTACCACACCAGCCTGGAGATGTGATACATCTGCACATAAAATTTTAAACATTAGTTTGGACCCTCCTAAGCTGGGGTCCCTTCCTCCCAATAGTGAAAGGTTTAATGAAAGAATAAGTGGGGTTTTCAGAATATCCTTCCTCCTTTAGGGGTATTGTCTTATCATACCAATTTTCTTCGGTAATGTTGCAGAAATAGTGTTCATAATAAAAGGAAATGGATTGAGAAGACTTTTTGGAAAAGGAGACATTTCTGTTAGATTGGTTGCGTCGATATGAATTCGACGTATGTTTAAAGTTGTGTCGAGTGGAAGTTGACGCTTCCTTCATTCTGTGGTTACTTTTAGTTGAAGCATAGGAGAGAATGCGTCGATTGGGAGTCGACGTATTTTGGTGTCTGCGTTGATTAGAAATCGATGCATTATTTGAGTTACGTTGAGTAGAGTTCGACGCACGTCGATAATGATTCGACGCAAGTTTGTTTCTTTTCTGAGGATATTTACCTAGGATTCCTTCATGCATAGTGAGATTATTTTTGTTAAAAACAGTGGTTGTTTCTGGATTTTCTTGTGATCTTTATCCTGTCAAATGATTCTCCCTAGTGAAGTGAATAGGATGTCTCCAGACAGATTTGCTGGGTGATTGAGGTTTGGGTTCTAAGTCAGTGTTATATTCTAGTTGTCTAAATCTATCAGTGAGATTGTTAGAGATATTCTTGAGCTTCTGACTTCTGCCATTTAGAGAGTCTTCAAAGGCTTTTGTCTTTGCTAGCTCATTTCTTAGTGCTTGATTTTCAGTATTGATTTTATCTAGTTGCTCCTCTGAGAGTCCTAGACTGATCTCATAGTTTTTTGTTGTGTATTTATTTGTTTGAGATTGTTTAGTTCATTTCTTAGTTCCTTTACTTCTTTCTCAGATTTGACTAGATCTAAACAGAATTCTTTGAAACTACTTTTGAAATCAGTGGAAGAGAAATCTATATCATCAAATATATTTACCAGAGATGTATCTTCAGGCTTTTTAGTAGCCATCAAACAGGTTTCCTCTTGCTTAGCCTTTTCCTGATCATCTTCAGATGAGGTACTTCCTTCAGATTCTGAATCACTCCATGATTGAGCAATGAACCCTTTCTCTTTCTTCTTCTTCCTCTTTAGATCTGTTCTTTTCAGATCTTTCTTATTGCTGATCTCTTTAGGACATTCAGGTGTAATGTGTCCAGGTTTCCTGCAAGAGTAACATATAATCTCTTTATTAGGAGTTTTGTCATACCTGGTTTTTGAGTCTCTCCTTCTGGATCCTTCTGTTTTGATCCACTTCTTGAACCTTCTGGCTAGTAGACTGATCAGCTCATCATCATTTGTAGAGGGTTCACCTTCAGTAGCCTTCAAAGCAATGCTCTTTTCTTTTGAGAGTGGAGGAGCCTTTTCTTTCTCTTCTTTCTCAGCTCTTGTTTTCAACAACTGTTCATAAGATCTTAATTTACCCAACAGGACATCTGTTGAGATTTCTTTTTGACTTCTGGAGTCTTTAATTGGCCAGATTCTTGAATCCCAAGAGCTAGGGAAGCAAGTTAGCAATTTGTCATTTATCTCAGTGAGAGATATGTCCTTCTCAAGTGTTCTTAACTCATTTACTATGAGGCTGAATCTGGCATTCATGTCTGCAACACATTCACTTTCTTTCTTTTGGAAGTTTTCATATTGAGAGATGAGTAATGCCTTTCTGTCCTTTCTCTCATCAGCACTTCCTTATACCATTTTAGAGAGAGCTTCCCATATTTCCTTAGCTGACTCACATTCAGCAATATTTTGGAAGATTTCATCTGAGAGGGTTGAGACTAGGATATTCATAGCCTTGGCATCATATGCTTGGGCTTTCTTTTCTTCATCTGTCCATTCAGCCTTTGGAGCAGGTGTTTCAGTTACTTTTCCACTTGAGTCCTTTCTGAATGGCTTGGGAGGACCTGTCATAATAACATCAAATAATTCCCCATCAATAGAGTTTAGATAAATTTTAATTCTTGTTTTCCAAAGTGCAAACTTTTCAAGGTTGCAAATTTGTAGTCTGGTGGAAGCATAATCTTTGATTTGTGCCATGTGAAAAATAATTTATATATATATATATATATATATATATATAAAGGAGGTAGGATCTTTTTGATCAAGGAGTTAACCTTTTTAGATCAACCTATCTCTGATACCAATTGAAAGTGCACAGTTAACCTCACTAGAATTCTCTAGAGGGGGGGGGGGGGGGGGGGTGAATAGAGATTTAAAAATACTTTGTGCAATTATATATATATATATAAATATATGTGTAATAATCACAGAATTAAGCTTCCCACACACCAACAAGAATTAAGCAAGTAAAGAAGAAAAACAGCAAGAATAAAATCACAGCATAACACAAAGAAATATAGTGGTTCCCCAAACTTTGGGTAGTCCACTCTTCTACCCCCTTGGTAGGAATTCACTATCTTGCACTGAGTCTTTTGATAAGGAGACTCTTAGAACCAGCCTGAGTCTTTTGATAAGGAGACTCTTAGAACCAGTACAACTGAATTTTTTGAAGAGAGATTCTAAAAACTCTTTTACACAATTGGAAAATGAAATGAAGATAAGGAGAAGAAGTAATTTAAACAAGAAAGAATCTTCTTCCTAGCAAGAAGATTAGAAGCACAAGAAATAGTGAATGTAATCTCTCTTCTATAGTGAGAAGGAGATTGTAATCTTTTCTCTCTTTTGTGAGAGCTTTCAGAATTTGCAGCAGAATGGCTTCAGAAGGAGGAGAAGATGAAGGCTTTTTCTTTGCTGCAGCACACTCTCTTTTCTCAGCTTTCTCACTCTTCACTTGAGAGCTCTTCCTCTTTTTCAAATGTATATGGTGGATCACTAGTTTTTATTCTCTGTCGACCTCTTATTTATTTATAGCTCTGTTTAAAAAGATATTGCTAAAGGAGAATAATCAATTAGCAGACAGAGAATTAGAAAGAGATAAAAGTTTCTATAATCAATATTTCTGTAGAAGGAAAGAGACCTTTTTGATTTCAAATAATATCCATAATAAACTTAATCAAATTAGCCAAGAATCAAATAGAAGGAAAGACTGATTTAGAACGGCTATAAAAGAATAATATCATTCCATAAAAATCAGATCTACAGAAAGAAGGAAAGAGATTTAGCGTGTTTTTGAATTTCTTATAGAAATCGACGTGCGTCGATTACTATTCGACGTGAACGTCGATTTCATCCTGGCTGAGCGTCGAGAGGAGAATAAGGAAGGTGCGTCGACTAAGGTGCGTCGACTTTATTAACTGACTAGAAGTCAGAGGTATGTCGACAAAGATTACATCGAATTCTTCTGAGAGTTACTTCGACTGATTATGAGAGAAACATCGACTACATTTCGACGATGCGTCGATTACTCTTCGACGCATGTTTACTTAGACTAATTTTTCATTCTTAGAAATTATATTCTTCTCAATTCTAGGGGTTAAGGTAAATCATTTCCCCAATAATTGCTGCCTTAACATTATAGTCGTTGCAGCATTAAATGTTATAGCTGTTGCATCAAAGCCAAAAACGGCAATTTGTCTGCTCGAGGAATCTAGGAAATGAAAGAGATATTATCTCCTTCCTTGTCGGGCAAGAATTCAAATCAGCCCAGAAATCTTCTCCAGAATATATACAAAAAGAGAAGAGGAAAGAAGCAGACAGCGGCGAAATAGAAAGAACCAGGAAGAGAAAAAACAGAGGAGCAAAAAGAAGAAGCAGATCTAATATATATTATCTTCTTTTTGCTAACTCTTCTTTGCAGAACATATTCATCCTGAGACACCAATCAATATCAATTGCTCAGGATCAAAACTGCAGAAGAAGAAGAAAAGAAGAGTATTTGCAATCAAGTGAAGAAGTCTCCACAAGCTATCATCTAATCTAAATCAGACAGGGGGAGCTCTTCAACATCATCATTAAGATCCAAACTCAACAACCCATCAGGATCATCAAGAGTATTCTCAGCAAAGAGAAGAACACTTTAACCTTTTTGTTTTCTTTATTTCCCCTCCTGTATAAAGGGTTATAATTCCCTTTAAAAGTTAACTCTCGGTGACAGGGCACCTTAGCAAAAACCTGCATCTTGGTTTTGAGCAACTGATCAAAAGCTCTATGGTGTGTGGACACCTAAACAAAAACCCCTTGGTGGCAGGGCACCTGATCAAAAACCTGTAGTGGATTCCTATCAGTGGGTAGAAGAGTAGATATACCCAGGTTGATTGCGGAACTACTATATATCTTGTGTCTTCTGTGATGCTTGGTTTATTTCTTATTTGTGCTGTGTTGCTGTGCCTTCTTACTGTTTGATTTTATTACTCACTCAGCACTATATTTATATATATCATTATTTTGAAATAAACTTAAACAAAGAGCTTTTAATACTTAAGAACTAAAACTCCTTTCAATTGGTATCAGAGGTAAAATTAACCTAGTCTTAATTTGGATTAGGATCCCAACTCAAATAGGGGGAGATTGTTGGAACCTTAGTTTTGATTTGAGTTAGGATCCATCTTTAATGTCTAAGTTTCTATCATAACACATCTTATAACTTATCTCAAATCCCATTAAGATAGAAGGCTGAAAATAGATATAATTAATAGGCTGAGAAAATAAAGAGAAAGATAAAAATTACATATGTTCTCTGCGTTCGACGAACGGCTATCTGCATTCGACGAACGGTGCTCTGCGATCGACGAAGATGTTCATTCTGCGCTCGACAAAATCCAGCTATCTCAGCGGTCGACGATCCTGTCTCAGCAGTCGATGAACATACCCCATCTCAACGGTCGACGAACAGACCCCGTCTCAGCGGTCGACGAAAAGCTGCGTTCGACGATCTCAAGTCTGCGTTTGACGAACATCTCAATATCAAAGCGGTCGACGATCCAGCCCATCTCAGCGCTCGACGAAATCCTGCGTTCGACGAACTCAAGTCTGCGTTCAACGAATCATCAATAGAAGCTCAGAACGACGAATCAAATGTTTAGGTCGACGAACTTGAAGCTGAGCTCGACGAAATATCTTCAGCATTATTTTAATATCATTTTCAGTTCGACTAAAATTATATATATGCTGTCAGATTTAATAAAGCAATATTTTACCATTTCTATTTATATATTGCTATATATTGCTGCCTTAACATTATAGCGTTGCAGCATTAAATGTTATAGCCGTTGCAACAAAGCCAAAAACGACAATTTGTCTGCTCGAGGAATCTAGGAAATGAAAGAGATATTATCTCCTTCCTTGTCGGGCAAGAATTCAAATCAGCCCAGAAATCTTCTCCAAAATATATACAAAAAGAGAAGAGGAAAGAAGCAGACAGCGACGAAATAGAAAGAACCAGGAAGAGAAAAACAGAGGAGCAAAAAGAAGAAGCAGATATAATATATATTATCTTCTTTTTGCTAACTCTTCTTTGCAGAACATATTCATCCTGAGACACCAGTCAATATCAATTGCTCAGGATCAAAACTGCAGAAGAAGAAAAGAAGAGTATTTGCAATCAAGTGAAGAAGTCTCCATAAGCTGTCATCTAATCTAAATCAGACAGGGGGAGCTCTTCAACATCATCATCAAGATCCAAACTCAACAACCCATCAGGATCATCAAGAGTCTTCTCAGCAAAGAGAAGAACACTTTAACCTTTTTGTTTTCTTTATTTCCCCTCCTGTATAAAGGGTTATAACTCCCTTCAAAAGTTAACTCTCGGTGACAGGGCACCTTAGCAAAAACCTGCATCTTAGTTTTGAGCACCTGATCAAAAGCTCTGTGACAAAAACCCTTGGTGGCAGGGCACCTGATCAAAAACTTGTAGTGGATTCCTACCAGTGGGTAGAAGAGTAGATGTATCCAGGTTGATTGGGGAACTACTATATATCTTGTGTCTTCTGTGATGCTTGGTTTATTTCTTATTTGTGTTGTGTTGTTGTGCCTTCTTACTGTTTGATTTTATTACTCACTCAGCACTATATTTATATATATCATTATTTTGAAATAAACTTAAACAAAGAGCTTTTAATACTTAAGAACTAAAACTCCTTTCAAAATCATCGAGACAATCTCGACGAAATCGTCGTGACAGTCTCGACGAATTCGTCGAGACATCTCGACGAAATCGTCGAGACATCTCGACGAAATCGTCGAGACATCTCGACGAAATCGTCGAGACATCTCGACGAAATCGTCGAGACATCTCGACGAAATCGTCGAGACATCTCGACGAAATCGTCGAGACATCTCGACGAAATCGTCGAGACATCTCGACGAAATCGTCGAGACATCTCGACGAAATCGTCGAGACATCTCGACGAAATCGTCGAGACATCTCGACGAAATCGTCGAGACATCTCGACGAAATCGTCGAGAAATCATGATGAAATCGCCGAAACATCTCGATGAAACAACTGTGACGGTCCATGTCATCTAGACATTCTCAACGACATTGATCACGAGTTGATATTCACAATATCGTCTTGTGAGCCCGATGACAAGCTATATGTCATGATGACTTTCACAATGTCCTCTTAAAATCTTCTCGATGAAATTCACAATATCGTCTTGAAGCCTTTTCGAAATGCTCCATACAATATTCATAATATCAAAGGAGCGTTTTCCCGAACCAACTCAACTCCAAATAGTCATAGGATTAGTCATATCACTCATATCCAATATGAGCAAGGCCAACACAATCTTTTCTCCAACTTTTCCAAATGCTCTTATTTGCGACCCTATAGGCTCATATCGCGTTGGCAGTGATACTAACTGCTTGATTACTTCAGGATCATCTTAGAAACTCCAACAGTTTCCCACTTGATCTAGAAGGTATCAACAAAACTCATAAGTAATGTGCGACATCTAGCAATGCATCATTACTACCTAAATAATAAAAGTTCATAACTCAAACAAGCCTGTTCGTGACCAATGTATCAGTGTTGTCATGTTCCTATATTCTTTACATCCAGATTGAACTCAAGGCATGGACCATGTCACCATCTTAATAATTCAACCTTAATTCTTGATCTAGAATGGACTTCCAGAAATTGGTGAGCTCAATATCATATATTGTAACAACCTGGCCCAACCACCACACTAGAGGCCCGCTCCAACTCAGTGGCCAAGGCGCACTCTAGTGGGCTGGCTGACGTGGTTGGACAAGGGATGCAACCCGGTGCCACCCCAACCCCTCACTTAGCCTGTTGGTGATGAGGTCTGCTGAAGGTGCCTTATCAAGGGTGGCGAGGGATCGAGACCCGCCATCAACAACCTACTGTTGCTGAGAAACAGGCTCAGTGAGGGGTTGGGGTGGCACCGAGCTATAGCCCTTGTCCAACCGCGGCAGCTAGCCCACTAGAGTGCTCCTTGGCCACTGAGTTGGAGCGGGCCTCTGGTGTGGTGGTTGGGCCGGGTTGTTACAAAAAAGTACACTTTTTTATGTAACGTCCCAAGGCCCCAGACTTACCATCGGGATAACGTTCACCGACAACCTCGCCTGGCAACCGTTACCGGGCTGCAGCCCAAGCACCCCAACCCCTCTCCATCCACATGCGGGTTGTTGGTGGCCACAACCTCCCTTTGATGAGGCAAACTCTATAGTCAAGCATGCACCACGGGGACTTCCCAGGAGGTCACCCATCCCAGTACTACTCCAGCCCGAGCACGCTTAACTATGGAGTTCTTCCACTTCTCATCACCAATTGAGTTGTAATGCCCCAGAATCTCCTTATAGTCTTCTAAATAGGGTTATGGTAATATTGATAGTATAAATACTAAATTTATCATTGCGTAGTGTCAATGTGAAGGGGGCGTTAGCATTACCGTTTCGGAAGCATCGTCGTCTGGCGGGTTAATTCTAGGTTGAGTCAAATATGCAGACTTATATATATACACGTGTATAAGTTTCATACGGGTAGATGTATGCAAACATACATATTTAAGTGTGCATAAATAAAGACTTATACTTGTATTGGCAAACTCATTCAATCATGTATTCATGTAGGTAGGTATATGCATAATTATATGTATGTATATGTAAAAAGGTTTGTATAACAGTATATATATGCATATACATTATATAATTACATGTCCAAAGGTGATATAAAAGATTTATACATACATACATACAAATATACAATATTCATAAATTTGTGTAAAATTTAATATGCATAAGGCTTTATATATATATATGAAGATTATATATAAGAGTATATACATACATACACATATGCAATATACATATACGTATAAAATTTGTATACATAGGGTTATGATATATATATATATATATTTATATACGAGTGACAGTGCACGGGGAGCCCCCCGTGCCCCGCGTGACAATACCCCGCCCGCCCCTGGCATGCACCCAGTTATATATTTTTTTCCATTTTTCATATATTTTTATAAATTTTAAAAAATAAAATATTATGTATTTTATTTTTAAAATATTTAGATTTTATAAAATATTTTGTATTTTTTTCCATTTCTCTCTCTCTCTCTCTCTATTTCTCTCTCCAATTCCGCCACCCACTTTCTCCTCCCTCCCTCTCTCTCTTAATTGTGGGCACCACTCCCTCTCTCCCCTCCCTCCCTCTCTCTTCCTCTCTCCTTATTTATTTCTCTTTCTTTCTCTCTCCAATTCAAAGATGCCGCCCACTTTCTCCTCCCTCTCTCTTAATTGTGGGACCCACTCTCTCTCCCCTCTCTCCCTTTCTCTCTCTCTCTCCTTATCGAACGATCGATATTAATTGGCTGGGCATTACACCGATAAGTGGATTTCTTTATATATATGCAATTGAGTTCAGGAGATTTTATTTTGTTCTCCTTTCCCCTTCCCCGATGGCTCCAGCAATTTCGATAGAGAGGCAAGTGCGATCTAGGGTTTTCGCTAGAGTCGCCGGGTGCCGGTGGTGTTGGCCTTCAGAGGAGTCTTAGAGGTTGCCGGGCCTTGTTCTTGTCGTCGGGGCTAAGGTGTCGTTCGGCCTCGTCAAGCTTGTCGCGATCCGGCGGGTCGTCGGTTGAATCAAGGCAAGAAGACTTTTCCTCCTCCTCCACTCCATCTCTTTTCTGGATTCTTTTCTTGATTAGTAGTATTTTGGTTCTTCAAGTGGCTGAACTCCTAAATTTTTGTTGACAAAAGTTTTGGATCTTTAGGGCTTGATTCTCTAGTTTTGTTGGCAAAATTTTAGGGCTGTTTATGGTAATTCCTCTTGGTTGTTAGCAAAGTTTTCTGCAATTTTTTTTATGGCAGCTTGCCCTGTCTTGGTTAGCGAAATTCTGGGTTCCATTTGGGGGGCTGCTATGTTTAAACCAGTTGGGAGTTTTAATTTTATTTGGGCTATTATGCTCAATCAGTTGGGGTTTTAATTTGGGGGGCTGCTATGTTCAAACCAGTTGGGAGTTTCAATTTTATTTGGGCTGCTATGCTCAATCAGTTGGGGTTTTAATTTGGGGGGTTGCTATGCTTAATCAGTTGGGTGTTTTAAATCTCTATATGGGGGCTGCTATGCTTTAATCAGTTGGGAGTTTTAATTTTATTTGGGGGCTGCTATGTATATATTATCTTTCTTATGGGTGTTAGGATGATGTTTATATAAGCCGTTTCAGGAAGCTAGTTTCGTGATTTGTTTAGTTGCTGCCATATTAATTGTGGGTCGGCTTCAGGTTGTAGGCCTCGATAATTCAAGTTGCGTAGTCGACTCATAGCTCAAGTTTATTCTTGCTATATGGCATTTAATTGCTTTGGTTATACGACCCTGGGTATAAGAGAATACGGTTGTCAAGTTCGGCAATTATTTAAACGTTGGCTAAATTACAAAAACACTCATAGTCTCGCACTAGTAGCCTAGCTGTTGAGGTCATCTTTTGCCTGTTCCCTTCTCTTTTAATCCTTTTTTCCTGGTTTTGCTCCTCTTCTCCTTTAATGATTGTTTCTCCCCCTTTTCTGCAAGTGAAGATCTGTCCGTGGTCTTCCTTGTGTTCTGACAGATTCTCTCCAAAAAGTCGTTTTCTGTGTATTCTCGAAAATCAAGTTTGTTCTTGTGCCTATTGATTCCTGTTTATACCATATACTTGTTTAAAAGTTCTCTCTGTGTAGTTCCAGAATTTTCTAGCCTTTTTGTCCAGAATTTATTAGAACTTCTGCCTTGAATTTTTTAGTCATTCTGTCCAGAACTCCCTGGTTTTCTGTGTAATCTGCCTTTTACTTCTGAGTATTTTAAACCCATTCCGACTCAGTCTTCCATGTAATTTTTGAGTTAACTTTCTCAGTGAAGGGTAATGCTTCCTCTTCACTGTCTTAGCAATCTGGTTAAATGTAAAGATTTCTTTTTAGTGGTTGTGGGCTGCAAATAGCGGTCCTTCTCCTTAATGACTTTGTTTTTTGAAGCTTAGTTATGCTAGGCTCTCTTGTTGGTTGTGTCCTTCAAGTAGTAGTAGTCCCCTTGGCTTGATTTTGCTGGATGATTGAAAGTCCTTCATTTCAGTCCTTTCTTCCTCTTTGTCCGCCTAACCTGTTGATTCTAGGTTAGTGGCTGTTGTGTTTCCCTTTTAGGTCTTGTTTGGTATTCTGGGTTCTTGATTCCTGCATTCATCCCCCTTGGAATCTGGATAGCTTCTATACCTGTTTAGTTATGCTACCAGGTAGTCGGATAAGACTTCCCTAGGTTTAGAAAAGTTTGCTCGCCCTAAGATCGTGCAATTATTTCTTCTTTTACGAAGTTTCCCTTCGACTTTGACAGGAAGTTTTCTAGTCAACTTTGATATTAAGTCCTTCTCGTCGACTTTGATATAAGTCTTTTCCCGTCAACTTTTGTTAAGTTTTCCTGTCAACTTTTGATAAGTTTTTCTGTCGACTTCATCGCTTATTCTGAATTTTTTCCTCATATATTTATATGTTCTTTTATCGGGTGTTCCCGGGTATCTTAAGCGATGTTATCAAGCATTTTAAGCCCTTTTGTTGAGACTTTTGATGAAGCTATGCTTTATTCTTTGAGTTGTCCTGCATTTGGTTAGTGATCTTTTATGGTGTCTTTTCGTGCCTTATTCATCGTACTGTTACAGGATGTTTGTTGGGAGTCAAATTTGGACTCACCAAGTGTTTTCAAATGAACCGTTGAGTATTGTCCTGGTGTTGGGCCTTCATGTTAAGTTTATCTTCGTCTTGTTCCGACACCAAGCCTTGCATGGTGTCGGCTTTCTGAAATCTTCGACCTTGTTGTAAGTTGAACGTTGATATGTATATATATATATTGATTAATTGCTGAACCTTGTGCTTACTGATTCTCTCGTCTTGAGTTGTGGTTACAACTATCTGAAATCCTATTTTCCTCCCTGGCACTCCCCTGTTTGCTATGTTGAATTTATGAGCTAAGTATGCTATGTTGTCTAATGCTCCGAGTGTTTTCTGGAGATCTGTAGTGTGTTATATTTATATACTTATATATATACATACTTATATGCATACATACTTATATATATGTTTATGCACCACTGCTTCTGGTGCTATGTTGGAGTCTGTTGGACGTGTGATCTAAAAGTGACCGTCACAGTGCCTCTTTTGGGTTGTTGGTTTGGGTGGATTGGAGCCACCGCCGCAGCACTCCTATTTGTTTTTTTGGGCTGCGGGCATTTGTGGAAGATACCACCATCACAGTGCCTTCTTTTGGGGGACGCTCTTCCCTCGAGATGATCAGTCCCAAGCGGTTATAAACATATATGGTTATATATGTGTATTAGGATATTATGTGTATAACCACCAC
This sequence comes from Dactylorhiza incarnata, assembly GCA_033032865.1. Taxonomy (NCBI): domain Eukaryota; kingdom Viridiplantae; phylum Streptophyta; class Magnoliopsida; order Asparagales; family Orchidaceae; genus Dactylorhiza; species Dactylorhiza incarnata. The sequence continues at coordinate 8,038,591 of JAWHQI010000021.1, read as the reverse complement.
CTCTGATCCGCAATGGCGGGCAAGTGGTTGGCTTTGATTGTTTTGTCTATTACCTTCTGGTGCAGGCTTTTCCTCTTACCGAGTGCACTCGTTTGAGATGGCTCGGGTTGTTGTAAGATTATAGATGCTTATCTAATTAGTTCTCCTTTCTGAAATATTTATTTCAGATTGCTGCTAACCTTAGGTTTTCTTGTATTTTCTTACCGAGGCATTCTTTTCTTCTGAATGTCTCAGGCTCGGAGCCGTAGCTGTTCGGTTAGTAGAGTTGGTTTCCTCTGGAGCTGCGTTAGTTGCAGTGGTTCTTTCTCCCTGATATTGATTTTCCGTTGTTTTGAAATTAAATGAAGGTTTGAAGATTTTCTCCAAAACTATATCCGATTAAGGCAAGTGTACCTTATCGTCTGTAGTATATGATATTTAGGACTACAAGGTCGTATTCCACGGGGTGCGTTGATTACTTCTACTTCGAGGAAAGTCACCATTATCTTATCGACGAAAATTTGAGGTTTGATTTGCTTAACTAAAAAAGACAATATGCAAGCTAAATGAAAAGATTAAACGTTGCATGAAAGGAAAGAAAAGTTACCATTGCATGAAAGAGAAATTGCTAAAGAGAAAGAGAACATGAAGGAGAGCAAACATAAATTTTATTGAAAACCAAAACTATTACAAGCTTAAAGAGAGATTACAAAGCTAGGAAATGAAGGTTACAAACTTTAATTAGCTAGTGCATGAAAGAAATAAAACTAGTACAATACATGAAAAAGAGAACCTGAAAGCTTAAGGAAAAACATGAACATAAAAATGAAAAGCTCACTAACAGCTCTAGCAGCACCTCCCTCACTCCAAAATTCTGAACCCTGGACTCAAGGAGAGCCTCTGAATTTATAGGCAAAAAATTCAAGTTACACGTGACCTAGGGCGTGTAAACATTGCTGACATCGGATCTGACAGTGGCGTGGACTTTGCGTGACGGCTGGAGAAATTCGGACATTACACGCCCGTGTAACTTGGGTCACGGGCGTGACTTTGGACGGCTTCATTAAATGCAGCGTGGGCTGGATTGCGGCGGCGGCGTGTAGAGATCACGCGGGAAAGTCACGGGCATGACATTGGGGTCATGGGCGTGACATTTCGGATCATGGGCATGTACCTGGGTGGCGCCAATTAATTTAGCGTGGGCTGGAATTCGGCGCGGCAGAAAGTGTTCGTCGAACGAAGCTCAGACTTCGTTGAACACAGGGGCAAAGCTTTCATCGAACGGCAGGGGCAAAGCTTTCGTCGAACGCAGATCTTTAGGTTACACGCCCTTGGTCACGAACGTGACTGAGGGCGTGACTTGTGATTTTCTCCTATTTTCCCCAAAATTCTGCAAAAATAAAAGTAAACTATATTTAGAACAGAAATTATAAAAGAAGCGATTTTGAACTAAAATATAAATAATATTTGAAATTTTAAATTAAAACTAAACTAAATACTATAATAAAAATACGCATAAATACTACTCATCAAATACCCCCATACTTGAGGTTTTGTTATTCCAGAGCAAAAGTGTGAGACATAATTTATAAGACATCCTTAAGAATTTTTAATTTTAAACTAAAATTTCATTTAAACCAAAAGTTAAGTTAAGAGTAAATTCAAGGAGGAGTTAAGTCCAAAATTATGATAATGATTTGAAAAGAGGGAAAAATGTTTAGGCAAGGACTTCTCAAGAAAATTAATTAGTTTAACAATATTGTAGAAATTATAAAACGAGATTAAATTAAAATTATAAGAACTCTATCTTAAAAGAAATTTAAGGAAAAGTAACTTACTAAATATTGCTCTCTCCATAATCTTAAACTAAATCTAGAACAATGATAATTGGCTAAGGGGGATTTCATAAAATTTGGCATAAGAAGAGATCTTTGATTGGAGGAAATGGAATTTATCCTCATCATGAATATATTTTTTTCTCTTTTTTTCTCTTCTAATAAAAACCCAAAATGTATATGTTTAGGAGTAATGAATTTTATCCTCTTAATCCATGCCATATAATCTTGTAAATGATTTTGGGTGCATATGTTTAGGGAATAATGAATTTTATCATCTTATTCCCATGACATATGATCTTTTAAAATACTTTTTTATATGCCATCAAAGGGGTAGGGTAGAGAAAAAAAATCTAGCTAGCTTTAAATTATTTTTAGAGCAAATTCTAGTAAAATTAAATTTCCTAAGATCTAAAAAGTTAGAAGAAAATATAATTGAAATCTAAAGAGGTTTAGCAAATTCACTACAAAATGAAGCCATTTAAAAGTAAAAAGAGAAGTCATGCTAAATAAGTTCTCTAATCAAGTTAAAATCATAAGATGATTCTTAAAACAAGATTACCTCAAATTTAAAATTAACAAACTATGATAATCAAAATTTTAGCTAATTAAAAACCTAAACATGCTTATAAATATTCTCAACTAGATTTCTAAGAAATCATAAAAACAACAAATAGGAGAGGTATAAGATTTTTGTATTATATTTTTTTTTGGTTTTTCTTTCTAAGTTTTTCATATATATATATATTTTTAAATTTTTATATTTTTTTTTGGATTTTTGATATTATCTAAATAAAAAAAAAAGACTGTTTATAAACAAAAAAAAACTAAAATGTTTTTGTTAATTCTCAGACTTCCCGAGGTCTACCCGGTGAAGGGCTCGCAAGGTACTAGAGGCTGTGATGGGAATTCAAGCCCAAAGCGTCCTTTCCGAGAATTTAAATTTTCAATTTTCTAAATTTTTTTGAGTTTTTTTTGGGTTTTACAAGTGCTTAAAAAGAAGAAAACATAAGAAAATATATTTTATAATTTTTTTTTGAACATTTTCCAATTTAAAAAGAACTATTTACAATGAACTATTTACACCCCCATACTTAAAGTTAAACATTGTCCCCAATGTTTAAAACTAAGTATGAAGTAAGAGAAAATAAAGTGCAAGACAAAACAAAAATAAAAAAAGAAAAGAAGGAGAGGTTAAGAGGGCTTCCCTGGTTATGAAGATGCGGGGGAAGCGGCGGTTACCTACAAAACATGTTAAAATAAAAAGAAAAATAATAAAAAGATAACTTTGGGGTGCCTCCCAAAAGCGCTTTGTTTAAGGTCGCGTAGCTTGACCCACTTGCTGATCATATTATAGGAGGAAGTAAAATCGAATCACACTTTTCATTAGTTAACTCTCCCGGAAGATATAACTTAAGGCGGTGCCCGTTTACTTTGAAGGTACCTTTTTCCGGGTGGGAAATTAGGATTGTCCCATAGGACAAAACCTCTTTAACAATAAAGGGTCCGGAACATCGGGATTTTAGTTTTCCCGGAAAAAGGCGAAGGCGAGAGTTATAAAGGAGGACGAGGTCGCCCGGCGAAAAAGTTTTCAGAAATTTTATATGTTTATCGTGATAAAACTTTGTTCGCTCCTTATATAATTTATTGCTCTCATACGCATTCGCTCTCCATTCATCTAATTCGTTTATTTGAAAATTTCTTTGTTCGCCCGCTAAAGTGGAATCGAGGTTTAAAAATTTAAGCGCCCAAAATGCGCGGTGTTCTAATTGGCAAGAAGGTGGCAAACCTTGCCATAAACCATTCGATACGGTGTACAACCGATAGTAGTCTTGTACGCCATCCGATAGGCCCATAGCGCGTCATCGAGCTTTATTGCCCAATCCTCCCGATTAATCGAAACAATTTTTTCTAAAATCCGTTTTAATTCTCGATTAACAACTTCGACTTGGCCGCTCGTTTGTGGGTTATATGCAGTGGATAGTTTGTGCGTGACACCATATTTTGCTAAATTTTTTGTAAATTGACTATTGCAAAAATGGGTGCCCCGATCACTCACAATAGCGCGCGGCGTGCCAAATCGAGAAAATAATTTTTTAAGAAATTAACGATGACTCGCGCATCGTTGGTGGGGAGAGCTTGCGCTTCCGCCCACCTCGACACGTAGTCGACCGCAACGAGAATATATTTGTTTGAATATGAGGGAAAGAGAGGACCAACAAAATCAATTCCCCAAAGATCGAAAATTTCGCATTCTAAGAAGATATTTTGGGGCATCTCATCCCGGCGAGAGATGTTCCCCGACCGCTGGCAGCTGTCGCAAGTACTCACAAGGGTGTGAGCATCTTTGAAGAGCGTGGGCCAATAAAAGCCCACCTCCAGCGCCTTCCTTGCGGTTCGGTTCGAATGATAATGACCACCGGTGGGTCCCTCGTAACAATGACGTAAAATTTTAAAACCCTCCTCACTCGAGACACATCTTCTCACTACCTGGTCTGCGCATACACGGAATAAAAAGGGGTCCTCCCAAAAGTAATTCATTAAATCAGAAAAGAATTTCTTCTTTTGCTGACTCGAGAATTCTTTTGGCAGGACCCGGGCTACTAAATAGTTAGCCAAGTCCGCAAACCAGGGGGTAGAAGATGAATTAATATTTTTGAGATCTAGGAGGCGCTCTTCGGGAAATTTATCGTTAATGTCGGCTTCTATTAATGCTTCAGAGGAGGGATTTTCTAATCGAGAAAGGTGATCGGCCGCCAAGTTTTGGGCTCCCCTTTTATCCCGGATCTCTAAATCAAACTCCTACAAGAGGAGGATCCATCGCAAAAGACGAGGCTTGGCGTCCAATATACTTAAGAGATACCTAAGCGCGGAGTGATCTGTGAAGACGATAACTTTGGAAAGCGTGATATACGACCTAAACTTATCAAAAGCGAAAACGATTGCTAGAAGTTCCTTCTCGGTCATGGTGTAGTTTGCTTGTGCCGACGTGAGTGTTTTGCTCACATAATAGATCGGGTGAAAATACTTACTCACCCGTTGGCCTAAAACGACACCAACCGCAATATCACTCGTGTCGCACATGATTTCAAAAGGGAGCGACCAATCTGGGGCGACTATAATCGGGGAGTTTATAAGTTTCTCCTTGATAAGTTGAAAGGCTAAATGACATTCATCGTTAAAAAGAAAAGATGATTCTTTCTCGAGAAGATGGGTTAACGGCTTTGTGATTTTGGAAAAATTTTGTATAAAACGCCGATATAACCCTGCGCGGCCTAGGAAACTTCTAATAGCTTTTACGTTTGTTGGAGGGGGGAGTTTTTCAATTACATAGATCTTAGCCCTATCGACCTCGATTCCCTTGCCCGAAATTTTGTGGCCAAGGACTAATCCTTCCTTGACCATAAAATGGCATTTCTCCCAATTAAGCGCTAAATTTGTTTCCTCTCATCACTGCAACACGCGCTCGAGATTTTTTAAATAGTTTTTAAATGAGTTTCCGTACACGGAGAAGTCATCCATAAACAGTTCCATCACCTCCTCTACTAACTCGTCAAATATTGCCAGCATACATCTTTGGAATGTAGCTGGCGCGTTACAAAGACCGAATGGCATCCTTCGATAAGCGAAGGTGCCAAATGGACAAGTGAAAGTGTTTTTTCTCTTGGTCGTCGGGCGAAATCGGGATTTGGAAATATCCCGACAAAACGATCGAGAAAACAATAGTAGGAGTGACCCGAAAGGCGCTCTAAAATTTGGTCGATAAATGGTAGAGGGAAGTGATCCTTACGGGTGGCATCATTTAGTTTTCGATAGTCGATGCACATCCGCCAACCCGTAACTGTACGGGTTGGGATCAATTCATTATTATTGTTTGCAACTACCGTGACGCCACCTTTCTTTGGCATGACTTGTACTGGGCTAACCCAAGTACTGTCCGATATCGGGTAGATGATTCCCGCGTCCCGAAGTTTTATAACTACGGCCTTAACGACTTCTTTCATGTTCGGGTTTAGTCGTCGTTGAGGCTGGACCGAGTTGCGGGAATTTTCTTCGAGAAAGATTTTATGCGTGCAGAAAGAAGGGCTTATACCCTTAATATCCGATAATTGCCGCGCAATTGCGTGGCGGTGCTTTCTTATGACTATAGTCAACTCAAAAATTTTCGAGTTGCTAAGATCGGATGAAACGATGACGGGTAGTTTAGACTCTTTTCCTAAAAACAAATATTGGAGGTGAGGGGGGAGCTGTTTTAACTCTAATTCGGGTGGTTCTTCATAAGAAGTTTTAATTTTCAATTTTTCTAGAAATAACGGTTCGGGTGGTGGGGGGTGAGAAACTTCTTCTTCAACATAAAAGAGCTCTACGGGCTCGGAATCACTACTTGCCGATGAAACTAACTCGAGGGATGAATCGAATTCACAACACTCTTCCAAGTAAAAACATGAATCGTCGTTTTCTAATGTGTTCCGCATCGAGGAATTTATGTCAAAAGTAACTTCATCGTCTCCAACCCGTAGGAGGAGCTTTCTGTTACTTACGTCTATAATAGCGCGGGAGGTGGCAAGGAAGGGGCGGCCGAGTATGAGGGGTACTTCGACATCCTCTTCGATGTCAAGAATGACAAAATCCATCGGGAAGACGAATTTGTCAACCTTGACGAGCACCTCCTCCACTATTCCTATCGGATATTTTAAAGAACGATCCACTAATTGAATACTCATTCGAGTGGGCCTTGGATTTCCTAGACCTAGCTTTTTGAATAACGAGAATGGCATGAGATTGATGCTTGCTCCAAGATCCGCTAAGGCGTGTTTTACTAACGAATTGCCGAATAGACACGGGATGGAAAACCGTCCCGGGTCATTTGCTTTTTTAGGCAATTTGTTTAGTACAACCGCGGAGCATTCTGCGTTTAAAGAAATTTGCGAAATATCTTCTAACTTTTTCTTATTGGAGAGCAACTCCTTAAGATATTTCGCATATTTAGGCATTTGAGAGATAGCCTCGCAGAAAGGTACATTAATATGGATTTGTTTTAAAACATCTAAAATTTTTTTATAATTTTTTTCGGCGCACTCATTTTTAAATTTAGATGGATACGGAATATTAGAAGTAGGAGCGTGCGGATTTAAAATAGAAGCGTGCAGAGCTGAAAGCGAAGCGTGCGGAGCTAACGTAGCGGGCAAATTCAAAGATAAATTAAAAGTAGGAGGAGGAGGAGAGGAAATTACCTTGGGCTCGTCCTATTTTGAAACCACCTCCTTCCCGCTTCGGAGTGTAATCACGTGCGCGCTCTCCTTTGGGTTTTGCTCTGTATTTCCCGGTAGTGCTCCTTGTTGACGCTCAGAAATCATCTTTGCGAGCTGGCCCACTTGATTCTCTAAATTTTTGATCGATCCGGTAAGGTTTCGGATGTTCGTTTCATTTGTAGCAACATATTTTGCAAAAACCTCTTCAAGCGGAGAGAGTTTTTGCTGTTGCGGTGGAAAACCGGGTGGATTAAAATTTTGAGAAATCAAATTTGGAGGCGGAGTTAAGTTAAGAAGTTGATTAGGGGGAAGCTGATTTAAATTCATAGGACGCTGAGCATTTCCTTGTTTGCTCCACGAGAAGTTCGAATGATTCCTATAACTCGCATTGTATGTGTTGTTATATGGAGCGGTGTTGGGGTTATAGGAAGGCCGAGGCGGATTTCCCATGTAGTCAACATGTTCTTCAATTAAAACATTATTAGCCCAAGGAGGAGTGGCGGAGGAAGCAGACATCTCCGCCACTTGCTTTGTTAAGCGCTCAACTTGTAAAGCCAAATTTGCGTTTGCGTCTATTTCAAAAATTCCGGCCGGCTTATTAGGCCGCGCTCCGGCATGTTCCCTTGGTACGCATTCGTGGCCATCTCTTCGAAAAGCTCTTGAGCGGCGACCGGGGTTTTGTTATTTAATGTTCCCCCGACGGCCGCATCAATCATTTGCCTCGTTTGGAGATTTAAGCCATTATAAAATATTTGCACTTGTTGCCAAGTGGCAAGTGCGTGGTGAGGGCATCGACGCAAAAACTCCTTGAAGCACTCCCATGTGTCATAGAGAGTCTCCGAGTCGATTTGCATGAACGACGCAATATCCGTGCGCAATTTAGCGGTCTTTGAAGGCGGGAAATATTTATTGAGAAATTTTTCCGCCATTTTGGCCCATGTAATGATGGATCCCCAAGGTAGGGAGCCCAACCACTGCTTGGCCTTAGACCGCAAAGAAAAAGGAAAAAGACGTAATCGAATGGCGTCATCGGTGACACCATTGATTTTAAAAGTATCGCAAATTTCAAGGAAGTAAGAAATATGCGAATTTGGATCTTCGTCCGGTTGACCATCGAAGGTCACTGATTGTTGCACCATTTGTATGATGTTGGACTTGATCTCAAAATTATTGTTCGCCACCGTGGGGCGAACAATACTCGACTGTGTGCCTTCCAAATTCGACCGCGCATAATAGGACATGGTTCGTTGCGCGTCCTCATTAGGATTTGGCTCGTTAAGATTAGGAGGATTAAGATTATGATCCATATTCACTGTGTTAGTGTCCCCGATTGACTCTTCGGATTCTACGTGATTTTCCTGATCACGAGAACGGCGGTGCCTCAAAAAGGTTCGCTCGATCTCCGGATCAAAAGGAATAATCGAAGTGCTACCTCGGGTCATACACTAAAAAGAGAAGAAAGGAAGAGGAAAAAACTAATTTTTTTTTCTTTTTGAAATTTAGAAATAGCAAAATAAAATAAAAAGAAGCATGATAAAATTAATAGCTATCCTCTTTTCAAAATATCTACGCAAAATCCCCGGCAACGGCGCCAAAAACTTGATATTGATTTTCCGTTGTTTTGAAATTAAATGAAGGTTTGAAGATTTTCTCCAAAACTATATCCGATTAAGGCAAGTGTACCTTATCGTCTATCATATAGGATATTTAGGAATATCAAGGTCGTATTCCACGGGGTGCGTTGATTACTTTTACTTCGAGGAAAGTCACCATTATCTTATTGACGAAAATTTGAGGTTTGATTTGCTTAACTAAAAAAGACAATATGTAAGCTAAATGAAAAGATTAAACGTTGCATGAAAGGAAAGAAAAGTTACCATTGCATGAAAGAGAAATTGCTAAAGAGAAAGAGAACATGAAGGAGAGCAAACTTAAATTTTATTGAAAACCAAAACTATTACAAGCTTAAAGAGAGATTACAAAGCTAGGAAATGAAGGTTACAAACTTTAATTAACTAGTGCATGAAAGAAATAAAACTAGTACAATACATGAAAAAGAGAACATGAAAGCTTAAGGAAAAACATGAACATGAACATGAAAAGCTCACTAACAGCTCTAGCAGCACCTCCCTCACTCCAAAATTCTGAACCCTGGACTCAAGGAGAGCCTCTGAATTTATTGGCAAAAAATTCAAGTTACACGCCCTCGGTCACGGGCGTGTAAACATTCCTGACATCGGATCTGACAGTGGCGTGGACTTTGCGTGACGGCTGGAGAAATTCGGACATTACACGCCCGTGTAACTTGGGTCATAGGCGTGACTTTGGACGGCTTCATTAAATGCAGCGTGGGCTGGATTGCGGCGGCGGCGTGCAGAGATCACGCGGGAAAGTCATGGGCGTGACATTGGGGTCACGGGCGTGACATTTCGGATCACGGGCGTGTACCTGGGCGGCACCAATTAATGCAGCGTGGGCTGGAATTTGGAGCGGCAGAAAGTGTTCGTCGAACGAAGCTCAGACTTCGTCGAACGCAGGGGAAAAGCTTTCGTCGAACGGCAGGGGCAAAGCTTTCGTCGAACGGAGCTCTACTTTCGTCGAACGCAGATCTTTAGGTTACACGCCCTTGGTCACGGGTGTGACTTGTTATTTTCTCCAATTTTCCCCAAAATTCTGCAAAAATAAAAGTAAACTATATTTAGAACAGAAATTATAAAAGAAGTGATTTTGAACTAAAATATAAATAATATTTGAAATTTTAAATTAAAACTAAACTAAATACTATAATAAAAATATGCATAAATACTACTCATCACTCCCCTCTCAGTTGTGAGGTAGTTGTCCCTTTTGTTTCAGATATAGACTTGTACTTTGTTTTTCTATGGGTTCGTGTCAGTTGTTGACGCCCATAACTCTAGTTTTCTAGTGCTAGATTACTTACAAACTGTTTTGTTGTTACTTTTGGGTTGTTTACCTACTTGCTCTTTGGGAAGCTTTATGCTAGGATGCATTAGTTACTTTATTGGTATAAAAATGTCATTCTTGCATATCATGATTTTAAATAAATGTCACATACTTTGAAGATCGTAGAAAATCCTTTCTTACTATACTAAACATAGATATGTGCATATCATTTCTGGGATGTTGATCTTCATGCTCTAGTAGGCTAAAATGAACCTATTTTCTGCTGCGTATGTATAGTTTCCTACATGTGGACTAGATGATCCGCCGAACCGAGGGACACAGTCCTAAGCTAAAATGAAAAATTCCCTTTTAATCTAAGCACATTTATGTCTTTTATAAAATAATTGTAAGGAATTTTTGCCTGAGCGTCTGTAGTTGCCCCTGCATGATGTGGCATCAAAACGCGTATTTCCCCTTGCTCTGATAATACTCATTAAATTCATGGGAGAAATGTGGGTTGTGACAGTTGGTATCAGAGCTAGGTTAGCCGGGTTGCTGAGATAGTCTGGTTGGCCCGGTTAACCGCCTGGTGAGAATCATTATTCATTGCATACACACACCAAAAGGTCATCAGTATGTCTTGGCTGAAGCAAGAACACTACACTAATATCATGATAAGAAGTATACGGGGCATATTATGTAGTATGGGATGCATAATATGTGTTTGTATATGGATCCTCATAGGTGACAACATACGACTGCTATGTAGTATGTGATGTATAACGTAGGTCGCATGCGTGTCCATTAGCTCGATTTTCTTTTTCCTTACATGCGATAATATGTAGTATGGTATGCATAAGATCGCATGTGTATGCCGCTTATAGCATGCATTAAGTCCTTTTTAGATTGCATAGCACTGCATGCACATCATAACATAACATTAGCACACGTGCCAAGTTAAAGACATATATGACGACGCTTGTACACACATGATTTGAAATAAAAAATTGGCATTCATACATTTATATTATATGCACATAAGTTGATAGGATGATGGTATATCATCCTAAGTTAAGCATAACATCATTTCATAAATTCCCAGAGCAAGGTAACATCAAGAGCAAGTATATACACTTTTCTGATCTGTATCAAGTTAGGAAATTCTAGTTCCTTGCTGTTGTGTCTTAAGCTAGGTGAAGTGAGGTGTTTGTTCATAATTGCAGTCGATGACTCTAGAGTCTAATGCGTCGGAGTTGGCTCCCCAGTCAGAGAGTGAGTCTTAGGGTGCGCGCAGTGAAGCAGTAATTGAGGAGTTGCGTCAGAGTAATGAGGCGTTGTCGAGGCAGGTGGTCGAGATGCAGGCGCAGATTCAAACTTTGTTGGCAGCTAGTTTTGGGCAGCAGCCTGGGGTGCAGAACCCTGTTGTGGGTCAAGATGCGGTGTTGAGAAAGGGAAAGAGGAAGGTTGGTGATATCGGCCGCCCTGCTCCAAGTAAGAAGGGAAAGATGGTGTGCAGTTTTTGCAGTCGTGTGAGCCATCCATTCAAGAAGCGTTTCAAGAGATTGGGCGCGCAGAAGCAGCTTCAGGTGAAGCAGATGCAATTTCAGTCGTTGGCCCTTCAAGATGCTCCGTAGGATGTCGAGTGTTGCACTTTTTGCAGTCGGGCGGGGCACGACCTTGCGCAGTGTTGGAAGAAGGATAAGTCATGTGGGTATTGTGGGCAAAGATGGCATAATGCGACTCGATGCCGGTTAAAGGATATGACGTTCTATAAGGGCCGGTGTTCGCAATTCCAGTCGGCCGGCCAACAGCTTGCCCTTCCAGCTCTTGTACCGCCACCGCCTCAGCAATGGCAGTTGGATCGAGGAGAGGTCGAGTTAATCGTAATAGAAATGAAGGAGAGCAATTTCCCCCGGTGATTCCAGGTTAGATTCTAATCTAACTCTTAGCTTTCAGCTTTTGCCCTAGTTTGCTTTCGCTTGTTTAGTTGTGTATCCGCCTTTGTAGGAGAGTTTAAGGTAAGGAACCGTTAGGCGTGCGTCCTCAGTAACTGCCATGTTCTAGATTCTGTGCCAGAGTCACAGCTAAGTCTGTCCTATGTAGAGCAGCCTGTTCGAATCTTGGAGAAGCAAGTGCGGGAGTTGCGAAGAAAGTTTATCCCTATGGTGAAGGAGTCCTACCCTCATCTTTTCGGCTAGTTTCCCGGTAAGTCATCGTCTCTTGTGCTTTTCCTTGTTTGGTATTGTTGTTGCAAAGTTTTGGGGTGAAACCTTTTGTTAGGAGGGGCGGTTTTAATGCCCCAGAATCTCCTTATAGTCTTCTAAATAGGGTTATGGTAATATTGATAGTTTAAATACTAAATTTATCGTTGCGTAGTGTCAATGTGAAGGGGGCGTTACCATTTTGGAAGCATCGTCGTCGTCCGGCGAGTTAATTCTAGGTTGAGTCAAATATGCAGACTTATATATATACAAGTGTATAAGGTTCATACAGGTAGATGTATGCAAACATACATATTTAAGTGTGCATAAATGAAGACTTATACTTGTATTGGCAAACTCATTCAATCATGTATTCATGTAGGTAGGTATATGCATAATTATATGTATGTATATGTAAAAAGGTTTGTATAAAGTATATATATATACACGTATACATTATATAATTACATGTCCAAAGGTGATATAAAAGATTTATACATACATACATACATATATACAATATTCATAAATTTGTGTAAAATTTAATATGCATAAGGCTTTATATATATGTGAAGATTATATATAAGAGTATATACATACATACACATATGCAATATACATATAAGTATAAAATTTGTATACATAGGGTTATGATATATATATATATATATATATATATGCAATTGAGTTCAGGAGATTTTATTTTGTTCTCCTTTCCCCTTCTCCGATGCCTCCAGCAATTTCGAGAGAGAGGCAAGTGCGATCTAGGGTTTTCGCCGGATTCGCCGGGTGCCGGTGGTGTTGGCCTCCAGAGGAGTTTTAGAGGTTGCCGGGCCTGGTTCTTGTCGTCGGGGCTAGGGTGTCGTTCGGCCTCGTCAAGCTTGCCGCGATCCGGCGGGTCATCGGTTGAATCAAGGCAAGAAGACTTTTCCTCCTCCTCCCCTCCATCTCTTTTATGGATTCTTTTCTTGATTAGTAGTATTTTGGTTCTTCAAGTGGCTGAACTCCTAAATTTTTGTTGACAAAAGTTTTGGATCTTTAGGGCTTGATTCTCTAGTTTTGTTGGCAAAATTTTAGGGCTGTTTATGGTAATTCCTCTTGGTTGTTAGCAAACTTTTCTGCAATTTTTTTTCATGGCAGCTTACCTTGTCTTGGTTAGCGAAATTCTAGGTTCCATTTGGGGGGCTGCTATGTTTAAACCAGTTGGGAGTTTCAATTTTATTTGGGTAGCTATGCTCAATCAGTTGGGGTTTTAACTTGGGGGGCTGCTATGTTAAAACCAATTGGGAGTTTCAATTTTATTTGGGCTGCTATGCTCAATCAGTTGGGGTTTTAATTTATGGGGCTGCTATGCTTAATCAGTTGGGAGTTTTAAATCTATATATGGGGGCTGCTATGCTTTAATCAGTTGGGAGTTTTAATTTTATTTGGGGGTTGCTATGTATATATGATCTTTCTTATGGGTGTTAGGATGATGTTTATATAAGCCATTTTAGGAAGCTAGTCTCGTGATTTGTTTAGTTGCTGCCATATTAATTGTGGGTCGGCTTCAGGTTGCACGCCTCGATAATTCAAGTTGCGTAGTCGACTCATAGCTCAAGTTTATTCTTGCTATATGGCATTTAATTGCTTTGGTTATACGACCCTGGTATAAGAGAATACAGTTGTCAAGTTCGGCAATTATTTAAACGTTGGCTAAATTACAAAACCACTCATAGTCTCGCACTAGTAGCCTAGCTGTTGAGGTCATCTTTTGCCTATTCCCTTCTCTTTTAATCATTTTTTCCTGGTTTTGCTCCTCTTCCCCTTTAATGATTGTTTCTCCCCTTTTTCTTCAATTGAAGTCCTGTCTGCGGTTTTCCTTGTGTTATGATAGATTCTCTCTGAAAAGTCATTTTCGGTGTATTCTTGGAAATCAAGTTTCTTCTTGTGCCTGTTGATTCCTGTTTATACCATAGACTTGTTTAGAAGTTTTCTCTCTGTAGTTCTAGAATTTTTTATCCTTTTTTTCCAGAATTTATTAGAACTTCTGCCCTGAATTTTTTAGTCTTTCTGTCCAGAATTTTTGTCCAGAACTCCCTGGTTTTCTGTGTAATATGCCTTTTACTTCTGAGTATTTTAAACCATTTCGACTCAGTCTTCCATGTAATTTTTATCTTAACTTTCTCAGTGAAGGGTAATGCTTCCTCTTCACTGTCTTAGCAATCTGGTTGAATGTAAAGATTTCCTTTTTAGTGGTTGTGGGCTGCAAATATCGGTCCTTCTCCTTAATGACTTTGTTTTTTGAAGCTTAGTAATGCTAGGCTCTCTTGTTGGTTGTGTCCTTCAAGTAGTAGTAGTCCCCTTGGCTTGATTTTGCTGGATGATTAAAAGTCCTTCATTTCAGTACTTTCTTCTTCTTTGTCTGCCTAACCTGTTGATTCTAGGTTAGTGTCTGTTGTGTTTCCCTTTTGGGTCTTGTTTGGTGTTCTGGGTTCTTGATCCTGCAGTCATCCCCTTTGGAATCTGGATAGCTTCTATACCTGTTTAGTTATGCTACCAGGTAGTCGGATAAGACTTCCCTAGGTTTAGAAAAGTTTGATCGCCCTATGATCGTGCAATTATTTCATCTTTTATGAAGTTTCCCCTCGACTTTGACTTGAAGTCTTCTAGTCAACTTTGATATAAGTCCTTCTCGTCGACTTTGATATAAGTCTTTTCCCGTCAACTTTTGTTAAGTTTTCCTGTCAACGTTTGATAAGTTTTTCTGTCGACTTCATTGCTTATTCTGAATTGTTTCCTCATATATTTATATGTTCTTTTATCAGGTGTTTTCGGGTATCTTAAGTGATGTTATCAAGCATTTTAAGCCCTTTTGTTGAGACTTTTGATGAAGCTATGCTTTATTCTTTGAGTTGTCCGGCATTTGGTTAGTGATCTTTTATGGCGTCTTTTCATGCCTTATTCATCGTACTGTTACGGGATGTTCGTTGGGAGTCAAATTTGGACTCACCAATTGTTTTCAAATGAACCGTTGAGTATTGTCCTGGTGTTGGGCCTTTGTGTTAAGTTTATCTTCACCTTGTTCCAACACCAAGCCTTGCATGGTGTCAGCTTTCTGAAATCTTCGACCTTGTTGTAAGTTGAATGTTGATATATATTGATTAATTAGTGAACCCGGTGCTTACTGATTCTCTCGTCTTGAGTTGTGGTTACAACTATCTGAAATCCTATTTTCCTTCCTGGCACTCCCCTGTTTGCTATGTTGAATTTATGAGCTAAGTATGCTATGTTGTTTAATGCTCCGAGTGTTTTCTGGAGATCTGTAGTGTGTTTTATTTATATACTTATATATATACTTACTTATATACATACATACTTATATATATGTTTATGCACCACTGCTTCTGGTTCTATGTTGGAGTCTGTTGGACGTGTGAGCTAAAAGTCACCGTCACCGTGCCTCTTTTGGGCTGTTGGTTTGGGTGGATTGGAGCCACCGCCGCAGCACTCCTATTTGTTTTTTTGGGCTATGGGCGTTTGTGGAAGATACCACCGTCGCAATGCCTTCTTTAGGGGGACGCTCTTCCCTCGAGCTGATCAGTCTCAAGCGCTTATAAACATATATGGTTATATATGTGTGTTATGATATTATGTGTATAACCACCACCTCTGAGCCGCAATGGCAGACAAGTGGTTGGCTTTGATTGTTTTGGTTATTACCTTCTGGTGCAGGCTTTTCCTCTTACCGAGTGCACTCGTTTGAGCTGGCTCGGGTTGTTGTAAGTTTATAGATACTTATCTGATTAGTTCTCCTTTCCAAAATCTTTATTTAGGATTGCTGCTAACCTTGGGTTTTCTTGTATTTTCTTGCTGAGGCATTCTTTTCTTCTGAATATCTCAGGCTCGGAGTCGTAGCTGTTCGGTTAGTAGAGTTGGTGTCCTCTGGAGCTGCGTTAGTTGCAGTGGTTCTTTGTTCCCTCCCGATTGTGAGGTAGTTGTCCCTTTTGTTTCAGATATAGACTTGTACTTTGTTTTTCTATGGGTTCGTGTCAGTTGTTGATGCCCATAGCTCTAGTTTTCTAGTGCTAGATTACTTGCTAACTGTTTTGCTGTTACTTTCGGGTTGTTTACCTACTTGCTCTCTGGGAAGCTTTATGCTAGGATGCATTAGTTACTTTATTGGTATAAGAATGTCATTCTTGAATATCATGATTTTAAATAAATGTCTCATACTTTGAAGATCGTAGAAAATCCTTTCTTACTATACTAAACATAGATATGTGCATATCATTTCTGGGATGTTGATCTTCATGCTCTAGTAGGCTAAAATGAACCTATTTTTGGCTGCGTATGTATAGTTTCCTACTTGTGTACTAGATGATCCACCGGACCGAGGGACACAGTCCTAAGATAAAATGAAAAATTCTCTTTTTAATCCAAGCACATTTATGTCTTTTATAAGATAATCGTAAGGAATTATTGCCTGAGCGTCTGTAGTTGTCTGATGAGTCCTGATCATATACACCTTTATGGACTCATCCGGGCCATTATTCAGTCATTTCACCGCACTTTAGCCGTGTTGTAGCTTATATTTGATAGTCCATGCTAGGTGCACTTCTGGGCCCATTTTGGTGTGATCCCATGTTTATTGTCATTAGTTGTGTTCATGCACAGTTAGGTGCCACTCTCAGTGGCTAGATTCGTGGTTGTGCTGGAATTGGAGTCGTGCAGGTGTTCCCGGTGCAATTCTGCACAGGAACACTGCGCACGATCACCGGTTCTATTGCGCACGACCACTGGTCGTGCGCCACTGATCGTGTGCACTTAACCCCTTTTCATGAGTTCTGTTTCGACCAATGCGCACGACCACCGATGATAGTGCGCACGACCACCGGTCGTGCGCGACTGGTCGTGCGAACATTATATTTTATAAATTTTGTTTCTTGCAGGTTCCGCCCAGGTTGTGCGCACGATCGCAGAATTCTAGTGCGCACGACCACTGGTCGTGCGCCAATGACCGTGCGCACTGTTTAATTCAGCGCCTATATAATGACCTGTTCGCGAATTAGGTCGGGATTACGTCTTTTGGCTCCGTTCAGTCCGCCGTTTTCGCCATTTTCAGAGGGTTTTCAGCCCCTAGGCCTCCTCCATCATCCAAGGACTTAAAGGAAGGGATTCTACACTCATTTTGATCGCTTAAGAAGAAGTTCTTCGCATTAGACGTGGCCGGATGGTAAATCGCTGGAGAAGACGGGTCCATTGGGAGGTGTGACAGCCCTCCTCTACCCCGGACGCAGTTGGGACCGAGCTAGGACGCGGATTGACAACCCGGTGCTTCCTACCGTGAATCTACGACGAGACTCCGGATTCGGTCATATTTCTTGCCTTTTTCTTCTACTTGTGTGGTTATATTTGTTGTATTCTCTTTATCTAGATGATGAACACTATGAATCATGTTTAGTATTGTTTATTTCATGTTTATGAAATCAATTTGTTCATTTGTGTCAATGAGGTGCGCCCCCATTAATTTTCCGCTCCACCACCATGTCCGGTGCCGCACTAGCAATTGCTAGTGGTGTGCTTGTCGAAGAGGTGCTTGCGACCCTCATTCGGCTTGCCTACTCGTCCATCCGCCCTTGCGACGCAGCGCGCTCAAGGCCTGCCTAGTCTCCATCCCGCCAATCGAAGCTTTGCATAGCGGCATTGCATAGGAGTAGGCGTAGTATTTCCTTTTATGTGCAAACCTCAAAGCCCCTTTCGTTCACATTCCGCCTACCGCAGGACTTCGATCTCAAGTCCTTCCTCGATAATAAACTCCACCTTACTGTGTTCCTCAAGAGACCGACACTCGGGGATTCTATTCCCAAAATTTATTAATTGCGCGACCGGTGCACTTGCCGAATTATCGCATCAAGTTTTTGGCGCCGTTGCCGGGGAACACAGTCGTGTGAGTTTTCTGGAGAGGGAGAATCTGAGAGAGAAGCCCTTCCATTTGTTTATCGCATCTTTTATTTTATTTCTGTTCTCTTTATTCCATTTTCTTGTTTTATAGTAGGTTGCTTTAGTAAATTTTTGTTAGGTGTAGTATTTCGCACAATAGTGTTCTTCTTTTTGAATCGTTTTATCTTCACACTATGTGGGCACATCTCAATTTCCGTTGCCGTTGGTGTGGAGCTACCTCCCACTCTAGTGATGAATGCCCTACGGAGAATAGAAGGCATAATTCTTATAGCCCAGCATATGGAGCACCGACTTCGTCTGGTACTCCATATGGTGCGCGTAAGTCTTATGGCTACTCTGCTGAGCCTTTACCGTCATACTTCTTTTCGGCTCCAGCCCCTGCTGTGCCATAGAAGCCCGCAAGGCAGTGCCGGTTTTGTTGGAGCACTGATCATGTCTTGAAGGACTGTGCCGAGTATCTTCGCCAATTGGACGAGGATGACGAGCCGGATATCCGGATCGTCCCAACTCCTAACTCTGGCGGCACACCTTCAACATCCGGTTATGTGTCTTTGTCACCTTCACATCTTGAAGGGTATGGCATGGACACGGTCACCGGATGTGCGGCTGATCTATACACCGACATTGCTGAGCCTATTCTCCATGTGCATCCACCACTTCTAGTGGATTCGATTCTTCCCCCTGTTGTGCATACTATACTCGTCTCCGACGACATTGTTGATGATGTGTCGCAGGATGAGGTGGGTGATCTGAGTGTTGTGCCTATTCCTATGGAGGAGGACAACCTTCTAGGTGAAGAGGAGTTTTCCTCAACACCGGTGGAGGAAGTCCAAATCCTAAGCCTGGCCACCGTTGATCCCGCCGAATCTTGTAGCATTGATGACAATGCTAACATTATTTTACTTCCCCAACCTGATGGGAGTGAGACCGGGATCACTCCCCCGATTGATGTTTATTTATGTTCTTCGTCTTCTTTATTTCTTGATCCCCTTCCTTCATCTGAGTCTGTGCAGGTTGACTCTTCACAGGTACTTTAGGAGGACTTGGAGCTTTTTGCTCAAGTCAATGATGAGAGCATCCTCTCATGTGAGGAGGTTTATCCCTCCTCCATAGAGGAAGCTCCACTCATTGCCTTCGCCTCCTGCTGCCTCCCTGTTGACGACACCTTGCTAAGCAAGGATGTTTTTTGTGAGTTGAGTGAGGATGTGTCCTCCTCTTCTTACTTTCTTTTCCCTCTACCTGTGGTGGGCAGGTTTTATCTATATTCGGGTAGAGGCGTGACTGTTCTGTCGCCGTATCGGTACCCGTTACCGACACGCATTTTAGAACAGTTACCTGTGCATTTTCTCTTCCATAGGCCCATTAGCTAGAACTCTTATGTTTTCGAATAAGTCGTGCTGGGATGACAGTAACCCCAGTAGTTATCTTTCTTTTTCCTGAAATTTTATTTTGTCTAGTTTAGTTAAGTTATTGTTAAGGCTGTGAATGTCTCGCTGCTTTTGCTGATTCCTGGTTGTGCGTAAACTGCACGGTGGATGGAGTTTTTACTAAAATTTTGGCCGCTGGAAAATTCCTAAGGCGCACGATCACTGGTCGTGCGCACTACTTATCGCGCACGACCACTGGTCGTGCGATCGGCCCAGATTTTTATAAAAAGCCCGTCCTCCCGAGCCTTTCACGCACGCTCTAGGGTTTTCGTTCTCCGTCGTCCGTGCGCCGTCTCCACTGGGTTGCCGCCGATCGTGCGCCCTCCTTCCTTCCGGTGAGTTCATCTCCGATTCTCCTCTTTCCCCTTGCCCTCCTACCACCATGAGCTCTAGAGATCGTCCCAACGTCTACCAACGCTCCGGCCGCACTTCCGCCTCTCCTGCTCAGATCCTTGCTAGGATGGCTACTTTTTCTAAGGATTCGCACACGCGGCGATTCAATTCTCTTAAGGAGAAGCCATTCCTATCACAGCGTCTAGTGGATTGGAACGAGCTAAATTCCATCGGCGACAATGGAGAGTTGGGGGAGGCCGTCCGCCAACGCTATTCTTTCGATCACTAGAGTGGGGTGTTTGAGTGCAATGACCTCGGCTACCGGGAGCTTACCTTGGAGTTCCTTGCAACGTTTGAGTGGGATGTGTTGCCCTCCGGTCAACGTCCAGGAAAGTGCTCTTTCCGAATTTTGGGCAAGGTCTTCACTCTATCCTTGTCTGAGTTGGCGGTGCATGCTGGCTTTTACACCGAAGCCGAGGCTGCGACGATTCCTTTTCTGGATCTGAATGTCTCCTTCCCTGATGGTGTCACCCCGCGTGCTGCGTGGTGTGCTCTCACGGGTCGTGATGAAGAATATGTTGCCAGTAAAAGCAAATCTACCTGGATCGTCGCGCCTGCTCTCCGATTCCTGCAGCACGTCCTTAGCCACTCTCTTGTCGCCCGTGCAGGCGCATATTCAGACTTTGTTGGCGGCTACTTTTGGGCAGCAGCCTGGGGTGCAGAACCATGTTGTGGGTCAAGATGCGGTGTCGAGAAAGGGAAAGAGGAAGGTTGGTGATAGAGGCCGCCCTGCTCCAAGTAAGAAGGGCCAGATGGTGTGCAATTTTTGCAGTCGTGTGGGCCATCCAATCGAGAAGTGTTTCAAGAGATTGGGCGCGCAGAAGCAGCTTCAGTTGAAGCAAATGCAGATTCAGTCGTTGGCTCTTCGAGATGCTCTAAAGGATGTCGAGTGTTGCACTTTTTGTAGTCGGGCAGGGCATGACCTTGCGCAGTGTTGGAAGAAGGATAAGTCGTGTGGGTATTATGGGCAAAGAGGGCATGATGCGACTCGATGCCGGTTGAAGGATAGGACGTGCTATAAGTGCGGGCAGAAAGGGCATATAAAATCCCGGTGTTTGCAGTTCCAGTCGGCCTGCCAGCAGCTTGCCCTTCCAGCTCTTGTACCGCCACCGCCTCAGCAACGACAGTTGGATCGAGGAGTGGTCGAGTTAATCGTAGTCACAAAGGAAGGAGAGTAGTTTCCCCCGGTGATTCCAGGTTAGATTCTAATCTAACTCTTAGCATTCAGCTTTTGCCCTAGTTTGCTTTCGCTCGTTTAGTTACGTATCCGCATTATTAGGAGAGTTTAAGGTAAGGAACCGTTAGGCGTGCGTCCTCATTAACCACCATGTTCTAGATTCTGTGCCAGAGTCGCAGCCAAGTCTGTCCTACGTAGAGCAGCCTATTCGTATCTTGGAGAAGCCAGTGCGGGAGTTGCAAAGAAAGTTTTTCCCTATGGTGACGGAGTCCTACCCTCATCTTTTCGGTTAGTTTCCCTGGTAATTCTTCGTCCCTTGTGCTTTTCCTTGTTTGGTATTGTTGTTGCAAAGTTTCAGGTAGATACTTTTTGTTAGGAGGGGTGGTTGTAACGCCCCAGAATCTCCTTATAGTCTTCTAAATAGGGTTATGGTAATATTGATAGTTTAAATACTAAATTTATCGTTGCGTAGTGTCAAGGTGAAGGGGGCGTTACCATTTCATAAGCGTCGTCGTCGTCATCCGGCGAGTTAATTCTAGGTTGAGTCAAATATGCAGACTTATATATATACACGTGTATAAGGTTCATACAGGTAGATGCATGCAAACATACATATTTATTTGTGCATAAATGAAGACTTATACTTACATGTCCAAAGGTGATATATATGTATATGTAAAAAGGTTTGTATAAAAGTATATATATATACGTATACATTATATAATTACATGTCCAAAGGTGATATAAAAGATTTATACATACATACATACATATATACAATATTCATAAATTTGTGTAAAATTTAATATGCATAAGGCTTTATATATATGTGAAGATTATATATAAGAGTATATACATACATACACATATGCAATATACATATACATATAAAATTTGTATACATAGGTTTATGATATATATATATGCAATTGAGTTCAGGAGATTTTATTTTGTTCTCCTTTCCCCTTCCCCGATGGCTCCAGCGATTTCAAGAGAGAGGCAAGTGCGATCTAGGGTTTTCGCCGGAGTCGCCGGGTGCCGGTGGTGTTGTCCTCCAGAGGAGTCTTAGAGGTTTCCGGGGCTTGTTCTTGTCGTCGGGGATAGGGTGTCGTTCGGCCTCGTCAAGCTTGCCACGATCCAACGGGTCGTCGGTTGAATCAAGGCAAGAAGACTTTTCCCCCTCCTCCCCTCCATCTATTTTCTGGATTCCTTTCTTGATTAGTAGTATTTTGGTTCTTCAAGTGGCTGAACTCCTAAATTTTTGTTGACAAGAGTTTTGGATCTTTAGGGCTTGATTCTCTAGTTTTGTCAGCAAACTTTTAGGGTTGTTTATATTAATTCCTCTTGGTTGTTAGCAAAGTTTTCTGCAATTTTTTTTCATGGCAGCTTGCCCTGTCTTGGTTAGCGAAATTCTGGGTTCCATTTGGTGGGCTGCTATGTTTAAACCAGTTGGAAGTTTCAATTTTATTTGGGATGCTATGCTCAATCAGTCGGGGTTTTAATTTGGGGGGCTGCTATGTTTAAACCAGTTGGGAGTTTCAATTTTATTTGGGCTGCTATGCTCAATCAGTTGGGGTTTTAATTTGGGGGGCTGCTATGCTTAATTAGTTGGGAGTTTTAAATCTTTATATGGGGTCTGCTATGCTTTAATCAGTTGGGAGTTTTAATTTTATTTGGGGGCTGCTATGTATATATGATCTTTCTTATGGGTGTTAGGATGATGCTTATATAAGCCGTTTTAGGAAGCTAGTCTCGTGATTTGTTTAGTTGCTGCCATATTAATTGTGGGTCGGCTTCAGGTTGCAGGCCTCGATAATTCAAGTTGCGTAGTCGACTCATAGCTCAAGTTTATTCTTGCTATATGGCATTTAATTGCTTTGGTTATACGGCCCTGGGTATAAGAGAATACGGTTGTCAAGTTCGGCAATTATTTAAACGTTGGCTAAATTACAAAACCACTCATAGTCTCGCACTAGTAGCCTAGCTGTTGAGGTCATCTTTTGCCTGTTCCCTTCTCTTTTAATCCTTTTTTCCTGGTTTTACTCCTCTTCCCCTTTAATAATTGTTTCTCCCCCTTTTCTGAAAGTGAAGTTCTGTCTATAGTCTTCCTTGTGTTTTGATAGATTCTCTCCGAAAAGTCATTTTCTGTGTATTCTCATAAATCGAGTTTCTTTTTGTGCCTGTTGATTCCTGTTTATACCATAGATTTGTTTAGAAGTTCTCTCTGTGTAGTTCCATAATTTTCTAGCCTTTTGTCCAGAATTTATTAGAACTTCTGCCCTGAATTTTTTAGTCATTCTGTCCAGAATTTCTGTCCAGAACTCCTTGGTTTTCTGTGTAATCTGCCTTTTACTTTTGAGTATTTTAAACCCTTTCCGACTTAGTCTTCCATGTAAATTTTGTGTTAACTTTCTCAGTGAAGGGTAATGCTTCCTCTTCACTGTCTTAGCAATCTGGTTGAATGTAAAGATTTCCTTTTTAGTGGTTGTGGGCTGCAAATATCGGTCCTTCTCCTTAATGACTTTGTTTTTTGAAGCTTAGTTATGCTAGGGTCTCTTGTTGGTTGTGTCCTTCAAGTAGTAGTAGTCCCCTTGGCTTGATTTTGCTGGATGATTGAAAGTCCTTCATTTTAGTCATTTCTTCTTCTTTGTCTGCCTAACAGGTTGATTCTAGGTTAGTGGTTGTTGTGTTTACCTTTTAGGTCTTGTTTGGTGTTTTGGGTTCTTGATTCCTGCATTCATCCCCCTTGGAATCCGGATACCTTCTATACCTGTTTAGTTATGCTACCAGGTAGTCGGATAAGACTTCCCTAGGTTTAGAAAAGTTTGCTCGCCATAAGATCGTGCAATTATTTCTTCTTTTATGAAGTTTCCCTTCGACTTTGACATGAAGTCTTCTAGTCAACTTTGATATAAGTCCTTCTCGTCGACTTTGATATAAGTCTTTTCCCGTCAAGTTTTGTTAAGTTTTCCTGTCAACTTTTGATAAGTTTTTCTGTCGACTTCATCGCTTATTCTGAATTGTTTCCTCATATATTTATATGTTCTTTTGTCGGGTGTTCCAGGATAACTTAAGCGATGTTATCAAGCATTTTAAGACCTTTTGTTGAGACTTTTGATGAAGCTATGCTTTATTCTTTGAGTTGTCCTACATTTGGTTAGTGATCTTTTATGGTGTCTTTTCGTGCCTTATTCATCGTACTGTTACGGGATGTTCGTTGGGAGTCAAATTTGGACTCACCAAGTGTTTTAAAATGAACCGTTGAGTATTGTCCTGGTGTTGGGGCTTCGTGTTAAGTTTATCTTCTTCTTGTTCCGACACCAAGCCTTGCATGGTGTCGGCTTTCTAAAATCTTCGACCTTGTTGTAAGTTGAACGTTGATATATATTGATTAATTGCTGAATCTAGTGCTTACTGATTCTCTCATCTTTAGTTGTGGTTACGACTATCTGAAATCCTGTTTTCCTGCCTGGCACTCCCCTGTTTGCTATGCTGAATTTATGAGCTAAGTATGCTATGTTGTCTAATGCTCCGAGTGTTTTCTGGAGTTCTGTAGTGTGTTTTATTTATATACTTATATATATACATACTTATATACATACATACTTATATATATGTTTATGCACAACTGCTTCTGGTGCTATGTTTGAGTCTGTTGGACGTGTGAGATAAAAGTCACAGTCACAATGCCTCTTTTGGGCTGTTGGTTTGGGTGGATTGGAGCCACCGCTCAGCACTCCTGTTTATTTTTTTTGGGTTGCGGGTGTTTGTGGAATATACCACCGTCGCAGTGCCTTCTTTTGGGGGACGCTCTTCCCTCGAGCTGATCAGTCTCAAGCGCTTATAAACATATATGCTTATATATGTGTATTATGATATAATGTGTATAACCACCACCTCTGAGCCGCAATGACGGACAAGTGGTTGGCTTTGATTGTTTTGGCTATTACCTTCTGGTGTAGGCTTTTCCTCTTACCGAGTGCACTCGTTTGAGCTGGCTCGGGTTGTTGTAAGATCATAGATGCTTATTTGATTAGTTCTTCTTTCTGAAATCCTTATTTCAGATTGTTGCTAACCTTGGGGTTTCTTGTATTTTCTTGCTGAGGCATTCTTTTCTTCTGAATGTCTCAGGCTCGGAGCCGTAGCTGTTCGGTTAGTAGAGTTGGTGTCCTCTGGAGCTGCAATTAGTTGTAGTGGTTCTTTCTCCACTCCTGGTTGCGAGGTAGTTGTCCCTTTTGTTTCAGATATAGACTTGTAGTTTGTTTTTTATGAGTTCGTGTTAGTTGTTGACGCCCATAGCTCTAGTTTTCTTGTACTAGATTACTTGCTAACTATTTTGCTGTTACTTTCGGGTTGCTTACCTACTTGCTCTCTAGGAAGCTTTATGCTAGGATGCATTAGTTACTTTATTGGTATAAAATGTCATTGTTGCATATCATGTTTTTAAATAAATGTCACAAACTTTGAAGATCGTAGAAAATACTTTCTTACTATACTAAACATAGATATGTGCATATCCTTTCTGGGATGTTGATCTTCATGCTCTAGTAGGCTAAAATGAACCTATTTTCCACTGCGTATGTATAGTTTCCTACTTGTGGACTAGATGATCCACCGGACCGAGGGACACAGTCCTAAGCTAAAATGAAAAATTCTCTTTTTATTCCAAGCACATTTATGTCTTTTATAAAATAATCGTAAGGAATTTTTGCCTGAGCATCTGTAGTTGTCCCCTGCATGACGTGGCATCACAGTGCGTATTTCCCCCTTGCTCGGATAATAGTCATTAAATTCGTGGGAGAAATGCGGGTTGTGACATATATTGACTCAACCAAGCATGATCATGCATTTCTCAGTCCCATTCCATCAAGGGGCCCATGGATGTAACTCCTGTTATATAGAGGACAAATTCCATTTATGTCCACACAAAAACACCCAAATGATTTGTAACGTACCCAATCACCACCCTTATCATCAACCTTTCACAAGGAAGACTTTATATGGCATCAAAGTATGCTTTTCCTCACTTGATGAAGGTTATGACTTCAGGTCAAAGAACCACAAACACCATTGTCACTTGAGATCTACTTGTGACACGTTCATATATCTATAAAGTAGTCTCATGGTGGGCCTGTCCAGTACAACTTATTCCAAACAAGTACCTATGTGATGACTTGATATCCCATATCATGACCTGTGAGAACCGGTCATTAGTCAACCTATATATTTCTCTTATTGTATCATCCTTTCCCTAATTTCTAAGATGATACCTTGACCAGAGACTATTTAAGAATGAAGCTTCTTATAAATGTAGGCCCTCACATTCAAGTCACGCACTCGAATTTCAATGAGCAAACATTCTAAGAGCATTTATTATGTTAACTACTAAATCAATTATAGAAACACATTAACATAACAAAAAAACTTGCTATAAATGTAAAAAGAAATATATAGTACAAATTACAATTCATCATATGAACAACACCCACCCCGTCGCATAGAATATAATAGTAGGTCCGACCAGGACCCCACACCATATTAAATGAACAGTAAAGTGCATTACGTAATTAGCAGTTAAATAGTTTGAAATGAAACCATCTCAGCATACACAAAGTCATACACAATAGAAGCATTTATTTAAGGTAAAACTAGATTATATAAGTTGTCCACTTGTTCACAAGAAATGAATATACATAAAGTTTTACATGTGAAATGTTTACATCGACAGTGGCTTCACAACATTGGCACGCAGGTCGGCAACACATGAAAAGTAGTAAACAAAACACTTGGGCCTTCGAGGGCCAGCAAAGCGCAGCAGCTAGGGTTCCAATCTGCTATTTCCCGCTCGTCTCGCCAGGACTTGTCAAACACAATCCACCAAGCAGTGGGAAAGCAGGTAACCGGTCAGCTTTAGCTGACCCAGATTTATAATGACCCCACCCCATGCTCGGGGCGGTGGTTCTCCTTCCCTGCAAGCAAGCAATAGAAGTAGATATTTCATAGGTGCGTCTAAGCACCGTATAGAAACAATCACCATATACGTCGATTCTGGGCCGCACATATTGTGCTCTCAAGGCACACTCCATCCACAAGTCCTTTGTCAAATTGGATGGCCAATTTGAGCTTAGCCGTACACACCGACATTTTCTAGCTTTCTACCGTAAGAAGGCAATGAGGGTCCCCCCTCATCCCAACCAATATGGCCGGTTTCAGATCTAGTTAGACCCGGCTCAATCATCGCAGCACGATGCGGGTAAACTTTCACCTCATCCCGTTCAAAAGACAACCTCACAGGGACATCACCACATTCCCCAGGGCCATTCTCAATCATACCACGTGATCTCAAGGAACACTGGTGATAGCGCCGACGCTAGCACTAGCGCTGGCGCTAGCTACAAAACTCAGTTCTGTCAGCTCTTTCATGTATTTTTTGGAGATCACCTCAAGAACTCCCTGCAACACATCACAGTACCCAGAACCCGAAAACAAGCATACATACTCAGAGTCTTCTCTGGAGCGCAATAACCATCACCAATCAAGACCAATCTGTCTAGATGGGCTTCACACAGTATGTGTCCGTATAACGATCCAGACTCTATATGCAATTTTCTATGGGGATAATCCATATCTACCCGTCGGAAGAAACATATCCACTAATTAGTTGAAATCTTCTTGCCACTATGCACAAATCAAAGGACTAACATGTCTAACGATTCAGAAGAAGAGTTGTTACACTTGAAGCTTTCTTTGGTGCCATATCGTTGCAAGCAATCCGGATGAATAGGTGTGCATTACGCTCTCCTACAAGATCCGAACTTGACACGTCGAATGGCTGGCCCTAAGGAGTCTCCTTCTTCCTGCCCTCTATGTCCTACCTTTGGAGAGAGAAGCTTAGGGTAAGAAATGAGAATAGAAAGCCAGTTTCTTCCTTTCTATACTAAAGCGTTACCGCTGACGCTATCGCTAGCGCCAGGCGCTAGCCTCAAAGGCGATACGACCGAACCTATCCATAACAGCTTAAGGAATTCGTCGAGACGCTACTGATACCGCTAGCACTACCGCCTGCACTAGCTCTTGACGATCCGAATTCACAAGCACTCAACACTGTTGGAACATGCTTTCCACATCTCTTGGTTTGACAATAACAAATCCTATTGTATTTGATCATACTTGCATTATGTTTATAGTGTGCAGGATCTTCAACATTCAATCCCCAAAGGAGTGTGAAAAAGAAAGTCGTCGAAGCGACATCAGGATGATTCTCTGTTGATACCGCAGCACGGTAACACTACCGCTAGCGCTAGCGAATCGACGAAATGGTGTTCGACGAAAGTAGATGCCGTTCGACGAACTGGCATTCGACGAAATGAAAACAGCGTTCGACGAAATGTGAGGCCGTTAGACATACCGCACCGGTGAGCGTTAGAACTACCGCTGGAGCTAGCATAAATGGAAATAATTGACGGGAAGGAAACAATGGAGAAAAAGGAATGTTTGGCGGGATGCATATTTAGCGTGCTCTACCACGGTGCGGTATGTCTATCGCCCGACGATAGCTTTTGGAATCCTCCCGTCTGCATGTGATTGAGGAGCAAATATGGAATGAGATATTGGCTGAAGGAAGGTTATCTCACTATCGCGGAGTGTTAGCGTTACGGCGGCGCGCTAGTTGGAGCTCAAAGTTTGGCGCTCAAAAGTTGCCTAATCTACCACGATCCGTGTGCTTAATCTTTGCTTAATGTGGCTACCGCGGGGAGGTAGTACTACCGCAGGTGGTAGCGGCTAATTCTATTTAAAGACGTGCGCTTCCTCCATTGTTGCTTGCTGATACAGAAGGAATTGGAGCAATATATTCAGAGCACTCGTGAGAGCCTTCCCCAAGCAGCCCGAAGAACTCCGTCAGCATTCGTGAACGCAAAGAACTTGAAAACCGATCTGATCGCATCTACATCGACATCAAGTTCTTCTTTTTGAGGGAGTTTTTTAGTTTTTGTTTTGTATTTGTCTTTTATTTTATCATTGTAATCGGTTCGTGAATTCGCCACACGGTGACTAGGTCTAGGTATGACTTAGGGAGGAATTCGCCTCGTGTTGGCGACTGGGTCTAGGGAGTAGATCTAGGGGTGCTCGAGGCCTTTCTGGTGATAGATTGGCTAGTGCGGCTTGAGGCCGTATCTGGGGAGAGATCGGCTAAAGCCAACCGGTTCGTGGGGATACGAGTCGTTATAGAAAACAAAAAGGGTTTTCATATTATTCGCTTCGATTTCTAGCGTCATTGAAATAAGATTTTGTAATCAATTTTATAAATGATAATCATTTCTTTTTTTGTTTAATAAAATTGATTTCATTTCTAATTTCATTATCTCTTTACTTTTGATTTAACTTACTTCGACCAAAATATCAAAAGTTTTCTTTTAAAGTTTAAAGTTTTTAAAACCCTTATTCACCCCCCCTCTAAGGGCGCCTACAGATCCAACAAGTTGTATCAGAGCTAGGTTATTCCAAATTGGCTTAACAACCGGGAATAATGGCGTCTCTTGATCTTGATCTCGCTTCTACAAGTGGGGAAAATTTTAATATAAATGAAAACGTATTATCACCACCTTTATTTATGGGCAAAAATTATAAAGGGTGAAAAATATTAATGAAAATTTTTCTTAAGGACTTAGATGAAAAAGTTTGGAATATTACTATTGAAAAGCCACCTAGCGTACTAACTAGAAACGAAATTGTTTTAAATGCAAAATCTATGAATAGTATATTTTGTGCGTTAGACCAAAATATTTTCAAACTTATTTATACTTTACTTACCGCTTATGAGATTTGGAATTTTCTTGAAAGAACATATGATTCTCCTTCTGTAGGTATGGAACAAACACAAGAATTGGAGAACATACAATCTTGCACAAATATTCAAGAAAGCTACTCAAATGATGGATCCATAGAATGCTCATCAAGCAGAAAGGATGATGGAAACTCTTGTTTGGAAGATTAAGATGAAGAAGACAAAGGAACAATATGTTCAAATCTTGCCTCATCCACAAGCGCTATAAGGAAATCAAATTCCATTTTTTGTACTTCTATTTCTACATTACAATTACTACAAACTACTAAACGTAAGATTAAGAAACTAAAAATGGCTAATGCAAAACTACGTTTAGAAAATAAAACTTTGAAAGCAAATGTGAATGTAGAATCCAAAAATGAAATGTTTGTATCTCCATCATGCTCTTCATTTGAAAACTCTATATCTTGTTTTGATTGTAATAATATTAAAGAAAAATTCAAGGAACTTGAAAAAGAGTTTACTTTCGTAAAAGAACAAAATGAAAAATTATGTTTAGAAAACTCTTCTCTGAAAAATGATTGTTCTAAGTGTAATGACTATAAAATTGAAATTGAAGAAATGGATGAAACCTTTGAGGAATATAGAAACAAATATCAAAATCATATTGATTCAATTGTTTCTACTCTTAAAAATAGCACAATCGCTTATAATAAAGCTAGACACAATATAAAAATTAAGAATATTGAATTAAAAACTAAAATCAACTTGCTTAAGGAAATCATAAAGAAAAATTCTCAAAACATACATTCTCAATATAATGCAAAATCCAAAAGCAAGTTGAATATGATTTCTCAAAAGTTGAATAAGTCAAACAATGGAAATAAAAAAGCTTCAAAAGATTGAAAATGAAATTCCAAAATACAATCATTATTATCATTTACAACATCAATCTTCTCCCAACATAAAATTAAATGTTCACAAATTTCCTATGAAAAATACTTTCAATAATCATTACAATTTTAATC
Organism: Dactylorhiza incarnata; assembly: GCA_033032865.1. Lineage (NCBI taxonomy): Eukaryota > Viridiplantae > Streptophyta > Magnoliopsida > Asparagales > Orchidaceae > Dactylorhiza > Dactylorhiza incarnata. Next base: position 8,007,667 of record JAWHQI010000021.1, on the reverse strand, counting down.
TTAAAGAGAAAGATAATCACAATGGAAATTTGATACATAAAAATAATATTAAACCAAGGTTTGAATGGAGACCCAAAGTTAAAGATGAAGCACAAACTCCACTCAAAAGGGTTCATTCGTTTCCATCTCCCCCAAAACAAACACGTTATATTTGGGTTCCCAAAGGAACCACCACACTTGGTCCCCTTTGGATACCTAAATCACTTATTCATTAGGTATCACCAAATGCATGAAGTAGAATAATTTCAAAAATGAAATATACAAATTTTTCTACTTCATGATATGCTTTAATGTCTTTCTATTTTTCTTTTTGTTTTCTTATTTTTTAAGCTATCATGTTATGGCCATCTTATATATTACAGGAAATATGATCTTATCTCTTAAAACTTAATGAGTTTATAAATCAAATTAATCAAAATTCAAAATCATATTTTATTTTGATGACCTATCTATTATTCTTATATTCATTACCTATATATATATCATATAGTATTCATAAAAAATTGAACTATAAATTTGCTATAAGATATGTTAATCAAGATTAGGCTATTAAGCTCTATAGCCCACATCAACCAAATTAGAGAAATAACATGATCTAAAAGAAAGATCAAGATCTAAAAGAAAGCTCAATTATCTATATGTTTTTGCTTGAATTATATGATTACATATCATGGTTGGTGTATTATGTACGTATTGTGATTTATGTTAAGTTTAGACCTTAGAATCATCTTGATATCAACAAGATCAAATCAAATAGAATCTTCACTTCATTCTTGGTCTATAAGTTGAAACACTATCAAACTTTGGCATAACATTAATCTCAAATTCATCATACTAACATTGTTACCTAAAGAATATTTATATCTATGTTAGGTTTTATATGTTAGGGCATATCCATGTTACTATTTGCAAAAACATCATCTCGTACTTATCAATAAAATCATGCATATCTGTTTTGTTCAATCATATCTTCTTTGTTTGCATATCCAATATTATTAAGCTTAAATGGTTGTGCAAAACTCAAGAATTAAGATTTAATGAATATGGAGCTTTAATGAATATGAAACCCATGTACTAAAATTTTAACTTCCGCAACTTTTTGCGATTTCTTCTCGTCTCTTCACTTCATTAGACAGGCCTTACATTGCACAAACATAATTAAGCAAAATCGGAAGCAAAATCGAAGAAAATCTAGGCTATATGATTAAAATAAGCACTCTCTGTAAGCTAACGCAGGCGCTAGTACCTAACGCCGGTGCTAGCTCAAGTATCCGATTTTCTGTAATTTTAAAATTCTGAAAAATCACTAAAAATATATTATTTTATATGCACTACTCATTTTTGCATTTCTGCCTTTAATTGATTTTTGAAGTATTAAAATACAAAATTATAAAAGCCAAATTACAAAAAATATTTTTTTTTTAATTCCATTCTTTGGTTATTTGTTTGATTTCTATTTCTATATGCAAAAATCAAATACAAAAATATAAAGCAAAAACAAGTATCAAAAATTATTATTTTTAACTTAACTTTTTTATTTACGTGTATCTTGCGAAAGGGAGATTTGGGCTATCATCCCATCACATCACCTAGTACCGGGCAAACCTCTCACAGGGTAGACCTTGGGAAGTCCAAGATCAAATTATAAGAGTTCAAACTTTAAATTAAAATTATTTTTCAAAAATATCAAAAATACTATATGGACATTATTGTGATACTCAAGCATGATTTAATCCATCATTTAGACCTTCTACAATGTTACCATTCATTCCTTCAAACTACTTTGAACATTGTTTGTATCATGCTTTGATACTTCTAAGACTCATGTGCATAAATTTTATTGTAAAAGTTTTGTAGAACCAAGCTTAACATACCTCTAAGTATGAGTAAATGTTTTATGTTTGATAATGATATTTATTCACTCACTTATTTTGGCATTGTCTACATATGTTTTTAAACTAAGAATGCTTGTGTATGTTTTATAATAGTACAATGAATTAAAATTGCACAAGTATCTTACCTACACTACCTTTATTTGCACTTTTAAAAGTTAAGAAAAGTGGTTATGGTTTCATAAATTTATTGGTTTACAAAACAAGTGTATTCAGAGAACTTTGTACAAAACAAAAATCATAAAATAAAGTGACAAAGATAACTCCACCAAGCACTACTTGAACCTCCTGATAAGTCTTAATAAGCGTTGTGAGGTTGAGCACCTTGGAAAGAATAGTAAAGTGTCTTGTGCAAACCTTATCTTTCTTTTAAAATAAATATCACTTACTCTTAAGTACACCGGATCACTAGTCTCAATATTAAAATAAAATAAAATATGTGATCCCCCAAGCACTACTTTGCACCCTGATAAGTCTTAATGAGCATTGTGTGTGCAAAGCACCTTGGTAGTTGTACATCTTTGTGTGTGCAAAGCACCTTGGTAGTTGTACATCTTTGTGTGTGGAAGTAAAATTATTTGTGTTTTACTCTTTACTTTACATATTTCTTGTATTTTTGATTAAAACATTTGTTTACTCCATTCAAAATACACTTATGTGCACATCATTATCTTCCATAACACTTCTTCTCATGAGTATTGGATCCTAATGCTAATTCTATACTACTCCTTCTTGATGAAATGCACTAGATAACCTAGCATGCTCTCTACAATATTTTGTATGTTTTGAATTTGTGAATTAATATAACGTTGTAGTAATTTCTTTTTGAAAACATTATTTCATGCTTGGTTACTTTATTGTCAAAATTAAAGATTTTAAATGCAAAATGATTTACAAAAACATCTTCATTGATGAAAAGCTCATATATCTTCTTATGAATCGTCATGTTTATAAAAAGATGTTTTCTTGTATTTCTATAAGTCTTCCGCATCATCACCATATATTTTTACCTTGCGCTTTCATGCTTATATCAAGTCTTAAATATCAAAATTCCTTTTTCAACAAATGGTAGACTTGCTTGGTAAAATTTATATTGGTTATTCTAACACATATCACTTTTATGCTAAGAACTCTGATCTATTTCAATGAAAATTTGTATGCTAAAAACACTCCTCTAAACATGAAAATATTGTAATGCTAAAACTCTGATTTACTAATGGATTTCAAATTAGCTGTGTGACCTTTTCTGTAAAAATTCAAATAAAAAAAAATTAACAAACCCATAAGCTATGAACTCATCGTTAGATTCAAACGCTAAATGTTTCCAATTATTATTATTCCATGATTACATATCTCACCATAGCGGGGGCGTAGGGTTGTAGACATTAGATTACCTGACTTTTAAGTCAGGTCTTGTCCTTAACCGGGGAGGGTTCCAGTGGGGCCTTGCGAGGCACTAGGGGGAAAGAGTGCTAGGGTGTGTTTTGTCTAGTGTTTGCATATGGGACTAACACCCCAGCCTACGACATGTATGCAGCTCCTCATGCCCATCCATCACTTAGTACGGGGCTAGGGTGTAGACATATTGTCTGGGTAGATTGGTTCTTGAAAATCATTATCTTTTTTTATGCTTAAAACTTTTATATAAAAGGGAAAAACTAACAAGATAATATTACTTGGCAAATGTTATATTGTTTCATCTTTAAGCTAAAAACTCTTAATCATCTACTATGCTTCACCATTCTAATATAGATGCTAACTTCAAAAATATATTTCTTCATGCTTTCCACCTCTTTACTACTTGTACGCTCGATCATGAATACGTTATTCCAACAAGTGGTTTCCTTATGACAATTTCTTCACATTCCCTTTTTCACTCCTATATATTGTACTTTTTCCTAAGCGTTTAACTCTTTATCATGTTCATTCCCTCTCTACACATTTATTGCACACTTTAACGTTTGACTTTCTCTCCACCCTCTTTTGATAATACCAAAAGGGGGAGAATAAATTTGAAAGAAATTCACATGTTTGAGGAAGTCAAGTTCATAGGAAGTTTTGTTGTAGGGGGAGCATTCATTTAGGGGGAGCATATGCACATGTCTTAAATTTCATGCTTATCCTTTTTAATAAACACAATTCCTATCTTTTGAACAATTTCTTTCTAAAGGGATTTGTTATTATCAAAAGGGGGAGTTTGTTGGAACATGCTTTCCGCATCTCTTGGTTTGACAATAACAAATCATATTGTATTTGATCATACTTGCATTGTGTTTATAGTGTGCAGGATCTTCAACATTCAATCCCCAAAGGAGTGTGAAAAAGAAAGACGTCGAAGCGACATCAGGATGATTCTCTGTTGATACCGCGATGCGGTAACACTACCGCTGGCGCTAGCGAATCGACGAAATGGTGTTCGACGAAAGTAGATGACGTTCGATGAACTGGCGTTCCACAAAATGAAAACAGCGTTCGATGAAATGTGAGCCCGTTCGACGAAGATGCGTTCGACGAAAAGAGATGTGCTCTACTGCGGAGCGTTAGAACTATCACTGGCGCTAGCATAAATGGAAACAATTGACGTGAGGGAAACAATGGAGAAAAAGGAATGTTTGGCGGGATGCATATTTAGCGTGCTCTACTGCGGTGCGGTATGTATATCGCCCGGAGGTAGCTTTTGGAATCCTCCCGTCTGCATGTGATTGAGGAGCAAATATGGAAGGAGATATTTGCTGAAGGAAGGTTATCTCGCTATCGCGGAGCGTTAGCATTACCGCGACGCGCTAGTCGGAGCTCAAAGTTTGGCGCTCAAAAGTTGCCTAATCTGCCACGATCCGTGTGCTTAATCATTGCCTAATGTGGCTACCGCGGGGCGGTAGTACTACCGCAGGCAGTAGTGGCTGATTCTATTTAAAGATGCGCGCTTCCTCTGTTGTTGCTTGTTGATACAGAAGGAATTGGAGCCATATATTCAGAGAACTCGTGAGAGCCTTCCCCAAGCAGCCCGAAGAACTCCGTCAACATTCGTGAACGCAAAGAACTTGAAGACTGATCTGATCGCATATACATCGACATCAAGTTCTTCTTTTTGAGGGAGTTTTTTAGTTTTTGTTTTGTATTTGTCTTTTATTTTATCATTGTAATCGGTTCGTGAATTCGCCACATGGCGACTAGGTTTAGGTAGGACTTAGGGAGGAATTCGCCTCGTGTTGGCGACTGGGTCTAGGGAGTAGATCTAGGGGGTGCTCGAGGCCTTTCTGGTGATAGATTGGCTAGAGCGGCTTGAGGCCATATCTGGGGAGAGATTGGTTAAAGCCAATCGGTTCGTGGGGATACGAGTCGGTATAGAAAACAAAAAGGGTTTTCATATTATTCGCTTTGATTTCTAGCGTCATTGAAATCAGATTTTGTAATCAATTTTATAAATGATAATCATGTCTTTTCTTGTTTAATAAAATTGATTTCATTTCTAATTTCATTATCTCTTTACTTTTGATTTAACTTACTTCGACCAATATATCAAAAGTTTTCTATTAAAGTTTAAAGTTTTTAAAACCCTTATTCACCCCCTCTAAGGGCGCCTACAGATCCAACAAACACGATTCGTCAGAATACATTCGTCGGGACACAAATTCATCGTGAGAGCTACCGCTAGCTCTAGCGCTACTGCCGGCGCTAGCACTTGACGATTCGTCTTGATGCTTTCGATGATACACACAAGTCCTTTCGTCGAAACTCACCCAATTCGATGATATGAGCTACCGTCGGCGCTAACCTTAGCGCCCGACGCTAGCTCCTCAACTTAGAACTCTGTGAACTTGTTGCACCTGAAAACTGGGCCTTACAATCCTCCGCTCTTAAACAGAATTTCGTCCCGAAATTCTAACAGTGCAAATAACTATAAAGATACAAAAATTTAACTTGTACCTCAACAGAACAACTCGGGGAACTCGTCACGCATGGTTTGCTCACACTCCTATGAAAGCTCCTCATGCCCACAATTGTCCCAACGGACTTTGACCATCTTGATCATTTTATTCCGCAACTGCTTAACATTAGTGTCCTTGATACGAATAGGCGTGACCTTTGCCTTTAGCCCCTCATCGACTGGCACTTGATTCGCCATAAGCACTAGGCTAGGTTCTGGCACAGCCTTCCTGAGCACAGATATGTGAAACACATCGTGCAAGTCGCTCAACTCTGCTAAAAGATCGAGCCGATAGGCAGCTTCACCAACACGTTCCAATATCTCAAATGGTCCAAGGAATCTTGGTCTCAGCTTTTTTCAGGCGTCGAATCCTGGACACCCCCTTGAACGGTTTTATTTTGAGATAACCCATTCTCCCACAGAAAACTCAACGTTTCTATGCTTGGTGTTGTAGTATTTTGCATGCCTATCTCGCGCAATCAATAATCTCTACCGGATTGTTCGGAAGTCTAATTGGTATCTTCAACTTCCTTTCGCTTAAACAGCTTAGTTTCGCCCGTCTCCGCCCACGCTTAGGTAGTACGACACATTCTAACATAAAGAGCCTCAAAGGGCGCCAATTTTATACTTGCCTGGTAGCTGTTATTATAAGCGAACTCAATCATAAAGAGATGTTCTTCCCACCTCTTTCTGAAATCCAAGGCGCACATTCAGAGCATATCCTCCAATGTTCTGTTGGTCCGTTCAGTCTGCCCATTCGTTTGAGGATGGAAGGCAGTGCTAAATTTCAGCTTGGCACCCAACAATTGGTAGATTATCCTCCAATCTTTCAATGTGAAGCACCCATCTCGATCACTTACGATGCTACGGGGCACACCGTGCAGTCGTACAATGCTATTTACATATAGATTTGCTAACTTCTCCACTGAATCGTCCTTCCAGTTTGGAATAAAGTGGGATACCTTTGTCAAGCGATCCACAATCACCCAAACATCATCATTCCCGCATTGCGACCTCGACAAACCATGCACGGAATACATAGAAATATCATCGATTTTCCATTCCGGAACAGACAACGACTTCTGGAACCCACCAGGTTTCTGACATTCTGCCTTCACAAGTGCACAAGTTTTACATTTTGCCACGTAAAGGGCTATGTCCTTCCTTAAACCTGGCCACTAAAATAACTTTTTCATGTCTTGGTACATTTTTGTGCTCCCCGGGTGGATTGAGTACTTCATAAAATGTGCCTCGTACATCAATTCCTCTTGCAACTTGCCAATATTTGGGATGCACAACCGACTGTCTTTCCATAAAAGACCGTTGTCCAACAAAAACTCGGCAGCAGACCCAACCTCAGTCTCCTCCAAGTAGCGCTTCATGCTTGAATCAAGCTCCAAAGCTTGTCATATTCTGTCTGCGAGGTCATATTGCACCTCCATACAGTTCAAGCACGCACTCGCGCTAGCACTTCTATCCACACAGGAGATCTCCAATGCTTCCAAGTCACTGATCAGACGCGGATCATGTATATGAATCCAGATGGCTTGTGCATAAGTCCTCCGACTCAAAGCATCTGCGACTACATTTCCCTTCCCGGGCGTATAGTAAATTTTGAAAGTGTAGTCCCCTAGGAACTCCATCCAACTTTGTGTCACATATTTAGCTCCTTCTGATTTAACAGATACTTCAAGCTCCTGTGGTCAGCAAAGATATCAACCTTCACACCATATAAGTAATGCCGCCATAATTTCTGTGCGAATATCACGGCGCCTACTCGAAGTCATGGACCAGATAGTTCCTCTCATGCACTTTCAACCGGCGCTAGCCATAAGCAATCACTGAACCATGCTGACGCAGAACGCAACCTAAGTCGCTCCCTGACGCATCACTGTATATTTGGTAGCCTTCCGTACCATATGGTAAACACAAGATTGGTGTCGTGTTCAGACGACTCTTTAACTCCTCAATAGCTCGTGCACACGCTGGTGACCATACAAACTTCTGATCCTTCCTTATCAAAGTTGTGAGAGGAAGAGCAATCCGTAAAAAGTTCTCCACGAAGTGTCGATAGTAGCCGGCAAGTCCAAGGAAACTCCCGACTTCCGCTACTATCGCCAAAACAGGCCACTCCTAGATTGCCTTTATCTTTACCGGATCTACTGTAACACCTTCTCCACTAACTACATGACCAAGGAACGCCACTGAGGCTAGCCAAAATTCACACTTGGAGAATTTGGCATACAACTTACTCTTTTGCAGGGTTTCCATAACTACGCGCAAATGAATCACGTACTCTTCTTCAGACTGCGAGTACACCAATATATCATCAATAAAGACGATCACAAATCGGCCGAGGTACGTTCTAAAAGTTCCGTTCATCAGATCCATGAAAACCGATGGCTTATTCATCAAGCCAAACAACATCACAGTGAACCCATAGTGCCCATAGCAGGTACAAAATGCCATCTTGGGAATATCACATTCCCGAATCTGCAACTGGTAATACCCGGATTTCAAATCCAATTTCGAATACACAGTTGATCCGACCATCTGATTGAACAGGTCATCGATTCATGGAATCAGATACTTATTCTTTTCTGTAACCATTTTCATTTCACGGTAGTCGATACACAGACGCAGGCTTCCGTCCTTCTTTTTCACGAAGAGGACCGGTGCATCCCAAGGGGATGAACTTGGGCTTATATAGCCTTGCTCTAGCAACTCCTGCAACTCTGCCATCCCCTTTGGCGCTATTCATTACGGGGAGCGTGACATAGAGTTAGCACCTGACACCAGCTCTATCGTGAAATCTATCTCTCACTGAGGTGGCGCCCTAGGGAGGTCTTTGGGAAACACATTCAGATACTCCGATATGACAGGAACGTCACTTAAACAGGGTTGAGTTTTTACAGCCCCCACTAGCATGAAGCACAAGTCCACTCCCTGGCGAACTGCTTTGACTACTTGGACCGCAGATATCAACATCTTGCTCGATCCACGTAAACCAGCAAAAGTCGATGCACATTCAATATTATGCCAAAGTGCGACCTCCTTCGAAGTGCAATCAATGCATGCCTGCTGCTCTGACAACCAGTCCATTCCAAAGATTTCATCAAACTCCAAGATCGGCAGTATCGATGCTCCCAAATCAAAGTCTTGACATCCGATATTCACCTTAACAACACAAACTCAATCTGCATGCATGGAGCACCCATTTGGTAGCACCACATCCAACCTTTCCTTTGCTAAAGATGAAGGTACTGCAATTCATTGTATGAAGACCTCCGAGAGAAAGGAATGCGAGGCTCCAATATCAAATAGTGCTCTCGCCGGGCAGTTAAAGATTAGGACAAAGCCTAGTACACACAAATTTAACAAGCAATGCACAAGGTATGAAGTATAGAAAGCAACAAAAGCTATCACATATCTGTCACAACATCACTTTGCTTAATGGCCTCCTGCTGACCAAGATTGTATAATCGGGGCTGAACTGGAGCATGATAGGATGTAGTTGATTCAACTGCCTTCCCTTTCTCTGCCGCATACGCCACAAATGCCTTCTTACTACTGCAACACTCCCGAGCATAGTGGCCCACTTTGCCATAACTGAAACACGTGACTGGACCTCGTCCAATAGTCATTCCTGTCACGGAAGACTGAGCTGGCCCCGAAGGTCTAGCTCTCTTTCTCTACTTGCCCTGCCCAGACTTTGTAGAGTCCGGTACTTTGAAATATGGATTCTGTACTGCCAAGTCCTTCTTACTTTGTACTCGCTTCATATCCTTCTCCAAGGAACGAGCAGCGTTGACCAAGGTCATACAACCTTGCGCAATTGGCCCATACAGAAGTAACCGCAGGTCATCCCGCAGACCCTCATAAAACTGATTGGTCTTACGTTCTTCATCTACAAATGTGGCGTCTGCATAACATCCCAACCTCGTAAAATCGCGCAGATAGTCGTCCACTAGACTATCGCCTTGAGTCAATCGGTTGAACTGGTTTTCCATCTCCATTCGCTGAACAGAAGGGAGATACCTTCCCAAAATCAATCTCGAAAATTCCTCAAACGAGACATCAGTCAGTTGCCTTCCATCCAACTGGTGCAACTCCAACTCCTCCCACCAAAGATGCTCCTCCTCATCCAGAAGGAAGGTTGCTAAGGTGACTTTCTTTCCTTCCTCCTTTTCCGTGGTTGTCAAGGTTTTTCTAATTCTCGAGAGCCAGTCCTCAGCCTGAGTTGCGGTTCCTGCTCCCACAAACGTCGGAGGGTGGAAACTAAGAAAATGCTGCAGTTGTTGATCCGAAGCTCGCCTTGCCCTCACTGGCACTGGTCTTTCGACCAGTAGTTCAACTGCAACAACGGGAACCCGGGCCACCCTGAGGGTAGGAGGATGTACAGGTACATGCCTTCCTGGTTGTGCATTGAACATAACAAATAACGCCTCGGCTATTAACCGCACTGTCTCAGCAGAAGGAGGAGTATGCACATCAGCAAGTACACTACTCATAGTATAGCGCAAGGGTCGAGACTACCCTGTTCCACTCCTAGTCGCCTATACATGTGCAATAGAACACAATTATCGATGAATATGTAGCAATTCTTAATAAAGGAACGCTCAGGTTACAGCACGCTGCTACAAACCCACATGTATTTCATTCCTAAAGTGGACATTATCTAGGTATATAAGTGATTTCATGACAATGTACACACGTGCTCACCACACCTTAAAAGAATTCGTTCACGAATTCAGACAGAAAGGGATCGAGACCCGCAGCTGATACTAATTTGTAATACCCGCCCCATCACATAGAATATAACAGTAGGTCCGGCCACGACCCCACACCATATTAAATGAACAGTAAAGTGCGTTACATAATTAGCAATTAAATAGTCTCAAATAAAACCATCTCAGCATACACAGAGTCATACACAACAGAAGCATTTATTTAAGTTAAAACTAGATTACATAAGTTGTCCACTAGAAATGAACATACATACAATTTTACATGTGAAATGTTTACATTAACAGTGGCTTCCAATCATCGGCACGCAGGCCGGTCACACATGAAAAGTAGTAAACAAAACACTTGGGCCTTCGAGGGCCAGCAAAGCACAACAGCTAGGGTTCTAACCCGCTATTTCCTGCTCGTCTCGCCAAGACCTATCAAACACAATCCACCAAGCAGTGGGAAAACAAGTAACCGGTCAGCTTTAGCTGACCTAGATTTATAACGACCCCACCCCATGCTCGGGGCGGTGGTTCTCCTTCCCTGCAAGCAAGAAATATCAGTAGATATTTCACAGGTGCGTCTAAGCACCGCATAAAAACAATCACCATATACGTCCACTCTAGGCCGCACGTATTGTGCTCTTAAGGCATACTCTATCCACAAGTCCTTTTTCAACTTGGATGGCCAATTTGAGCTTAGCCGTACACACTGATGTTTTCCGGCTTTCTACCATAAGAAGACAACGAGAGCCCCCCTCGTCCCAACCAATATGGGCGGTTTCAGATCCATCTAGACCTGGCTCAATCATCGCAACACGATGCGGGTAAACTTTCACCTCATCCCGTTCAAAAGACAACCTCACAGGGTCATCATCACAACCCCATGGACATTCGCAATCATACCATGCAATCTCAAGGACCACTAGTGATAGCGCCGACGCTAACACTAGCGCTGACGCTAGCTACAGAACTCAGTTCTGTCATCTCTTTCGGGTATTTTCTGGAGATCACCTCCAGAACTCCCTGCATCACATCACAACACCCAGAACCTGAAAACAAGCATACATACTCGGAGTCTTCTACGAGATCCAAACTCTATATACAATTTTCTATGGGGATAATCCATATCGACCCGTTGGAAGAAACCTATCCACTAATTAGTGAAAATATTCCTGCCACTATGCACAAATCAAAGGACTAACATGTCCAACGATTCAGAAGTAGAGTCATTACCTTTGAAGCTCTCTTTGGTGCCATATCGTTGTAAGCAATCCGGATGAAGAGATGTGCAACACGCTCTCCTACAAGATCCGAACTTGGCACGTCGAATGGCTAGACCTAAGGAGTCTCCTTCTTCCTGCCCTCTGTGTCCTACCTTTGGAGAGAGAAGATTAGGGAGAGAAATGAGAATAGAAAGACAATTGCTGCCTTTCTATACTAAAGCGCTACCGCCGGCGCTATCGCTAGCACTAGGCGCTAGCCTCAAATGCAGTACGACCAAACCTATCCATAGACTCTTAAGGAATTCGTTGAGACGCTACCGCTAGCGCTACCGCCTGCGCTAGCTCTCGACGAGCGAATTCACGAGCACTCAACACGATTCGTCGGAATACATTCATCGGGACACAAATTTGTCGAAAGAGCTACCACTAGCGCTACTGCCAATGCTAGCACTCGATGATTCGTCTTGATGCTTTCGACGATACACACAAGTACTTTCGTCGAAACTCACCCAATTCGACGATATAAGCTACCGCCGGTGCTAGCCCTAGCGCCCTGCGCTAGCTCCTCAACTTAGAACTATGTGAATTTGTTGCACCTGAAAACTGGGGCCTTACAATCAATCGATAAACATACAATCCACAAGGCTCCCACTAAAATGATCATTCAGGTATTTAATACCTATTGATCTAACATGACCATCATGCTTCCTTTACGCAAGAAGCTTTGTTAGTGGATCTGCTATATTTACTTCAGTCAATACTCTGCAAATGCTCACATCTCCTCGATCCATAATCTCTCGAATAAGATAGAACCGCCGAAGTATGTGCTTGGAGCGCTGAAGAAATCGAGGTTCCTTAGCTTGTGCATTAACACCACTATTGTCACAGTAAAGAACTACGGGATCAACAATGCTAGGAACTACATCTAGCTCGTCGATGAATTTCCTAATTCATACAGCCTCTTTTGCCGCATTTACAACTGCGTTATTGAAAGGAGATTATTTCTTAAATTATTAAAGCTCTTGTTTATGTTTACTTTAAAAGTAATGTTATATATATATGTGTGTGTGCTGTGTGAGTAATAAAATCAAACACTAGGAGGGCATAAAAATCACAGCACATAAAAACATGAAATAATGCACAAACAAGCAAAACGAACTAGATGACACAAGATATATAGTAGTTCCCCAATCAACCTGGGTACATCTACTCTTCTACCCACTGGTAGGAATCCACTAGAGGTTGTTGATCAGGTGCCCTCACACCAAGGTGATTTTGATAAGGTGTCCACACACCATAGAGCTTTTGATCAGGTGCTCAAAACCAAGATGCAGGTTTTTTCTAAGGTGCCCTGTCACCGGTTAACTTTTGAAGTGAGTTATAACCCTGTACAAGATGGGAGAAATAAGGAAAACAGAAAATGTTATGTTGTTCTTCTCTTTGCTGAGAAGACACTTGAAGATGATGTTGAAGAGAGCTCCCCCTGTCTGATTTAGTTTGATGACAGCTTGTGGATGGAGCTCCTTCTCTAGATTGCAATACTCCTCTTCTCTTCTTGCAGTTTAGATCCCTGAGCAATTGATATAGATTGGTGTCTCAGGTTGTAGATGATCTGCAAGAGAAGAGTTAGCAAAAAGTAAGATATAAATGTATTGTTTTTTGTATCAAGAACTCTGATATGTTCTTCTTTCTTTTTGCTTCTCTGTTTCTCTCTTCCTCTTTCTTTTTCCTGTACAGCAATATTGATATATTTTGTATATGTAATCTGTCGAGAGAAACAACTGTATATAATCTGCTATATAATAATCTGTTGTAATGAAGAGTTGTCTCCTGCTGTCGTGTAAAGCTATTGTCCTCTTTCCTGGGCTGATTTGAATCCTTGCCGACGGAAGAGGAAATAAATAACGTCTCTTTTACTTCAGGATACCTCGAGAACATAACATGCCATCTTTAGCTTGCTGCAACGGCTACAACATTTATTGTTTCTGCCAACGGCTATAGCATTTAATGCTTCAACAGCTGTAATGTTAAATCAGCAATATATATAGAAATATATAAATAGAAATAATAAATATTGCTTTAATAACTCTGACAACATATTAGTCGAACTGAGAATGATATAAAATAATGCTGAAGATATTTCGTCGAGCTGAGCTTCAAGTTCGTCGACCTCATCATTTGATTCGTCGACCTGAACATTTGATTCACTGTTCTGAACATCTGTTGAATATTCGTCGAATGCAGACTGGAGTTCATCGAACGGAACTATTTGTCGAACGCAGAGACTGGCTGGATCGTCGACCGCTGAATATTGAGCTATTCGTCGAACGCAGACTTGAGTTTGTCGAACGGAAGGATTCATCGACTGCTGAGCTTGGATAAATTCGTCGACCGCTGAGCTTGAGCAAAAGCGTCGAGCGCTGAGCTTGAGCACAAGCGTCAAGCACTGAGCTTGAGCAAAAGTGTCGAGCGCTGAGCTTTGATCGTCGAGCGCTGCTCTTAGACAAATTCTTTGACCGCTGAGATGGGGTCTGTTCGTCGACCGCTGAGACGATCTGTTCGTCGACCACTGAGACGATCTGTTCGTCGACCGCTGAGACGATCTGTTCGTCGACCGCTGAACCGCTGGATTTCATCGAGCGCAGAATGAATACCATTCGTCGAGCGCAGAGCGCCGTTCGTCGAACGCAGGTAGCTGTTCGTCGAACGCAGAGAACTTATGTAAATTTTATCTTTCTCTTATTTTCTGCCTATTAAATATATATCTATTTTCAGCCTATTATCTTAATGGGATTTAATCTAAGTTATAATATATATTATGATATAAACTTAGACACTAAAGGTGGATCCTAACTCAAATCAAAACTAAGGTTCCAACAGTTATACTCAGCCTCTGTTGTAGATTTGGCAATTGTTTCTTTCTTGGAACTCTTCCAACTCACATACCCTCAATTAAGGCAAAACACAAAACCTGACTGGGATTTTGAGTCGTCCATATTAGTTTGGAAACTAGCATCTGTGTAACCTTTTACAACGAGTTCTTCCTCTCCACCAAACACTAAGAACATATCCTTAGTTCTTCTCAAGTACTTAGGATATTCTTGACTGCTGTCTAGTGACCATCAACATGATCAATCTGATATCTACTCGTCATGCTCAAAGCATATAAGACATCAGGTAGAGTACAAAACTTTGCATACATGATTAATCCAATTGCCGAAGCATATGAAATCAACTTCATGTGGTCCTTATCTTCCACAGATTTAGGACACTGGTCCTTAGAGAGACTCACACCATATGACATGGGTAAGAATCCCTTCTTGAACTCAAGCATGTTGAACCGTTTCAACACCTTCTCAATGTATGTACTCTGGGTCAAACACATCAACTTCTTCGATTTATCTCTATAGATCTTAATATCAAGTACATAAGTCGCTTCACCCAAGTCTTTCATAGAAAAGCAGTCCCCTAACCTATTCTTAACAACTTGTAGGGTTTGAATGTCATTCCCAATCAACAGTATATCATCCACATACAATAACAAGAATATGACAATGCTCCTACTAATCCTCTTGTAAACACAAGGCTCATCTTCGTTCTTGATGAAAGCAAACTCTTTGATTTTCTCATCAAAATGCAGATTCTAGCTTCGAGAAGCTTGTTTCAATCCACAAATGGATCGATGAAACTTGCATATTTTAGTTGTTTCATTTGGATATACAAAAACCTTGGGTTGTGTCATATACACTTGCTCAAGGAGGTTTCCCTTAAAGAAAGCCATTTTGACATCAATTTGCCAGATCTCGTTGTCATAATACGCAGCAATAACAAGTAAAATTCTGATGGACTTAACCATAACAATAGAGGAAAAGGTCTCATCATAGTCAACACCATAAATTTGCTTGAAACCTTTAGCCACCAGTCACCCTTTGAATGTACATTCCCATCCAAGTCGGTCTTCTTCTTGAAGACCCACTTGCCTCTATGGGTCGTACCCTTTCATGTGGTTCCACCAAGGCCCAAACTTAGTTTGCATACATGGAGTTCATTTTAGATTTCATGGCCTCAAGCCACTTCTTAGAGTCGGGTCCAATCATAGCCTCTTGGTAGGTCGCATGCTCATCATCATGATCCATAAGCAACACACTATCTATTTGAGACATGAGAAATCCATATCTCTTAGGCTCAACTCTAGGTCTACCAGATCAACATAGGATTTGTGTTTCTTGAGCAGGTTCTCCAGCTACAAAAGTTTGTAGTCCTTGCTCAGGTTCCAATTCTAGTTCATTCATTGTTTGTGGTTCTTGAACCTCTTCAAGTTCTACCTTGGTGTTCTCTCTAGACAGAAACCCTTTCTCTAGAAAACACCATTCCTTGTGACAAACACTTTGCCCTCGGCTCGCAGGTAGAAGTAATACCCTTTGGTTTCCCTAGGATATCCCAAAAGATAACACTTATCTGACTTGGGTTCTGGCTTGTCAGGCATTTGACGTCATACGTATGCCTCACAGCTCCAAATCATAATGAAAGACATACTAGGATGGTTCCCAGTCCATATCTCATATGGTGTATTTTGAACCGTCTTCGTCGAAACCCGATTTAGTGCGAAAGCAGCTGTCTCTAGAGCAAAACCCAAAAAGGAAATGGGCAAATCTGCATTACTCATCATCGACCATACCATGTTTAACAAAGTATAATTCCTCCGCTCAGAAACACCATTATGTTGTGGTGTTCTAGGTGGAGTGAGCTGTGATACAATACCACACTCTTTCAGATGATCACGAAACTCCTGACTCAAATATTCGCCACCTCGATCAGATTGGTGTGCTTTAATTATTTTTTCTAGTTGGTTTTGTACTTCATTTTGGAACTCCTTGAACTTTTCAAAGGATTCAGATTTGTTCTTCATAAAAAACACGTATCCGCATCTACTGAAATCTTCAGTAAATGTAATGAAGTAGTGAAACCCACCTTTAGCCATAGAACTCATAGGTCTGTATACATCACTATGTATGACACCCAAAAGATCACCAGCCCTCTCAGTATGACCAGTGAAAGGGACTATAGTAATTTTGCCTAACAAGCAAGACTCACATCTCTTAAATGATTCATATTCAAATGAATCCAGCAATCCGTCTCAATAGAGCTTAGATATGCATTTCTCATTTATATGACCTAAATGACAATGCCAAAGGTACGTAGGATTCAAGTCATTTGTTCATAGTCTTTTAGTATTTTTTTATATTATAGATCGGCTAGTCTAAGTTAAAAACATATAAACCATTAAACAATTGAGCTACACCATAACAAACATCATTTATAAAAATTGAACAACAATTGTTCTTAATTATAAATGAAAAACCTTTCATTTCAAGGCATGAAACATATATAATGTTTCGAGTTATGGATGAAACAAAATAACAGTTATCTAGTTCTATTACAAGCCCAGTGGGCAAAGAAAGACGATAAACTCCTATGACAATGATAACAACTCTTGCTCCATTTCCAACGCGTAGGTCTACCTCTCCTTTACCCAACATTCTTCCCCTTCCCAGTTCCTGCACATTTGTACAAATATGTGAACCACATCCGGTTTCCAATACCCAGGATGAAGGAGCAGAAAGGTTTATTTCTATAACGAAAATACCTGAAGCGGAAGTCACACTTCCCTTCTTTTTCTACAGATCCTCAATATAAAGGGGAAAATTCCTCCTCCAATGCCCTGCCTTACCGCAGTGGTGGCACTTCCCTTCCTTAGCCAGACCTTTCCTTTTTCAGTGCTGAAGACTTAGATCCTATCTTCATTTTCTTTGATCCCTTGGCCTTGCCTTTGCATTTATGCACAATTAGTATGAGGCTAACAGGCTTGGCCTTCTTCATATTATTCTCGACAGTTCTCAACATGCCAAGGAGCTCAGGCATGTCTGATCTATTCATTCATGTTATAGTTTTAAGACAAACTTCTCATAACTGTCCGACAACAATTGCAGGATCAGATAAGTGGCCAACTCCTGTCCCAAAGGAAAACTCAGTCTCTCAAGGTTCTCAATATACCCAATCATCTTGAGTACATGAGTCCCTACTAGGTCTCGTTCTCCCATTTTGCACTGAAACAATGCCTTAGATATGTCAAACCTCTCTTGCCGAGCTTGTCCCTCGAACTTTTTCTTGAGGTGCTCGATTATCTCATAACCACACATGCTCTCGTGTAGCTTCTGAAGCTCAGATGTCATGGTAGCAAGCATGAGGCATTCAACATCCAGGGTATCATCCTGATACTTCTTGTAAGCATCTTTGTCTTCTCAGGGAGCATTCCTGGCTGGCTCCGTGGGGGCTTCCTCTTCCAAGACATAGAGCTTGCGCTCTTGCCTGAGGACAATCTTCAGGTTTCTATACCAGTCTAGGAAGTTCATCCTATTGAGCTTGTCCTTCTCAAGGATGACTCTTAGGTATAAGCTAGAGTGAGATCCACTTGCCATGGAAATTCTACAATAAATTTTCAAAACATTTTAGTACTATGTAGGGATACGGCGCAAACAACTGCACCAAAATACCGGCCTATTGGTCAAGGAGCCTACCGCTCCTTTATAGAGTCGGCTATCCTCGGGCGGATCCACGTGGCAGACAGTTAGACCCACGGGGGACACACCCTTCCGCTTCGAATAGCACCGCAACACCGGGGGCAATTCCGGCACCCCAACAATCCCCCCCAGAAATGACCCCGGGGTTTCAAACCCGCGACCCCCTCTGATACCACTTGTAGGGATACGACGCAACCAACTGCACCAAAAGACTGGCCTATTAGTCAAGGTGCCTACCGCTCCTTTATAGAGTCAGCTATCCTCGGGCGGATCCAAGGGGTCTTCAGTTACACCCATGGGGGACACACCCTTCCGCTTCGAATAGCACCGCAGCACCGGGGGCAATTCTGGCACCCAAACATACTATATTTCAAAATACATGTTATTTTAATAAAGACTTTTATTAGCTCCCACAATTTTAATCAAATTGATAACCCTTAATATCAAATCAGAGAGTTGCGAGCTACTCTCTTAGTGGACTAGATCTGTATTTTACCGCCATCATAAGTCAGCTTTGGCTAATCACCCACAATGTGGCTATTTAGGTAGACAACATTTTCTAATTGCATCACTATGCAACTCTTATATGGTTGGTGAATAACACTTATTTGTATCCATCAAATGGCGCATACCAACCATATGCCTCTAGGCACTCAACCGTTGAGGTCACCTAGTTAAGTTTGACCCGATGTTGATAGTGGGATATCACAATTATCCGCTCTCACCCTTACCAAGATATATTAATGCACCTTGCTTTGACAAGCCCACACTTCATCGATCGAGGCAGGAAGAGTGTCATCCATCGGAAGGCATCCAAACACTTAATATTAATTTTAAGGGATTTTTCATGATGTTTGATTAACACTTAATCTTGATTAATATTTAATCAATGTGCACACATTTTCACAATCATGAAAGAAACAACAAGCATAACCCGGAAACATTCCAGTTGCACAAAACCATCAACAATTGATGTAATGGATTAAATATAAATATTTTGAACATTTATAAATCTTCGGATTTACATGTACCAGATGCTAGCACAAGCAAACACCCTTATGGCAGTAGACAAGCTCGTCTCTTTATGCTTTAGTTTCACAAACTAACATGTTCGAACAAAAAATGTACAAGGTCCACACTTGCTCAAGCTGCAGAAGGATGAGGGGGAAAATAGTTGGGTGGTCGGTTACTTTGAGCCACAAGTGAAGGAGTAAGAGAGGGAGAAAATATATGGTTGCAAGTAGAAAAGAGGTCGCAGAGGGAGATCATCCAAAAGGTGGTAGATCGCCTAGACAAGGGGGAGAGCTCATCGCGGTCTCAAAACATGAGACTGCTCAAGTCACAGACTGGGGGCTAGAAACTCCGAAGTCCCTCAAACTGGTACCCCTGCCTCTCTATTTATATGCGCGGGACCTGCCCAAATGGGCAGGGCCAGGAAAATAGGCTGCCAGAGTCACGAGTGTCCGATAGAAGTGAGATATCCCGAGCGATGGGAGATCGCCCGGGCTCGGCGAGACCGCCCGGGCTCAGCGAGCTGGAGAGATCGCCTGGGCAATGAGAGATAACCCGGGCTCAGCGAGACCGCCCAGGCTCGACGAGCTGGCGAGATCTCCTGGGCGATGGGAGGTCCCAGGCTCGGTGAGACCGCCCGACGGTTGGAGACCTCCCGGGCTCGGCTAGCTGGAGAGATCACCCGGGCGATTGGAGATCGCCCAGGCTCTGGGAGCTGGCGAGATCGCCCGGCTGGTGAGGCCGTCCGGGCTGCTCTGGTCGCCTCTGGGATCGCTGATCACCTGCAAAAAGTTAGCTCGAAGGGGATCGCCAATTTCTGGGTAAACATGATCCCCGCATTTTTTCAAGTTTTGAAAAACTTCGAAAAATTAGAACTTACCCACGAGAATCGAGATCCACCCCTTTTGTCAGGACAAAAACATGAGTATAAAAGAGTGAAAATACCTGTGGGAACTTGTTAGTGCCTGAAGAGAGCTTACGAACACCTGCTTATCTCTGCAAAAGAGTAGTCAAAGCATGTATAAAAAGAAAAACATTACATGAGTACCTGAAGAGAACTCGCAAGCACCTGCTTATCTCTACAAGTAGTCAAGGCAGGTATAAAAGAAACATAATATGCGAGTACCTGAAGAGAACTCGCGAGCACCTGCTTATCTCTGCCAATCTTTTCTTCATATTTGAAGTACAACTGATAATTAAGAATGGCGGTCTTGCGGTCGTCAAACCTTCTTTATAATGATATGAGAAGATGTTAATTTTGACCATTCGAAATCGCTTTATTATGAAATAATCCTGATGTAAACTGTTTGTAAATGACAATCTTCTGTACTCTAGGTCTTCCATAGAGGAACCAAATCATGATAATCCATAAATGATGATCCTGAACTCTGTAATATACTTTGAATATCCTTTAAGAGATGAATGACAGCCTCACACATTTCAAACCACTACTTCCGCAGAATATAACCAGTTCTTGAGGAACTTAAGACATTTGAAGATAAATACCCAGCGGTCTCAACTTTTCCGGCTGCTACTTAGTGGAAGAATAGAACAAAGATCTCATGAATACCCTCATATACTTTCATACTCTAGACTACTTGATAGTAAGATAAAGGAAACAATCAATCTGTTATCTTAATTTTTCCAGACCGCCCATTATATGAGTAAATATTATAGAAGTCCTCAGATGATGATTCCAAATGTCTCTGATCACTTCTTAATCAGAAGAATTTTTGGAGGAGACGCAGGTGGCGGTCTCCAAAACTCCAGACCACTCTTTGAGAAAGTAATCACGACCATCGATCTTAAATCTTACAGACCATCTTTTAATATAGCAATATAATCATAGCTTGCGGTCTTAGATGTCACATACCGACTGTAAGACCCCAATTGTCATGTGCACGAAAAATAAAAATGATTTGAAGTCAGGGAGCTAGCGCCAGGCGCTAGTGCTAGCGCCGGCGATAGTGGCCCTAAGCGGTACCGACTCTGATCTAGCACCAGCGCTAGTGGCTAGCGCCGGCGGTGGCGTGAAAATCATATATACACAAAATCCGGCGTTTTCCTTCATTTTCTCTGAGAGCCTCTGAAATTCTGAGAGCAGTGGGCTGGGAGCTGGGAAGGAGATCTGTTGGAGTTGAGCCTTCGTCGTGCCAGGAGGGAGATTAGTGAATAAGCATCTGCGTGCGTGTGCCATCGCGGATTCCAGCCAATCCCCTTTCAGTCTATGGCACCAAAGAGACCAACTAGGGTAACGACTCTCTTTCCTAATCCTTGGACATGTACGTCCTTTGATTTGCATGAATTTAGGAAGACTTCTACTAATTAGTAGATCAGATCTTCTGGTGGGATGAAGTTGTTCCCCCACAAATTGCATATAGAGTCCAGAACGGTAGAACGGGCATAGGCATGCTGTGTGAAGTCCATCTGGACACACTGAGCCGGATTGGTGATGTTTCTTGCGTGTAAAGTGCCGGAGAAAACTCCGTGTACATGCTGTGGTTCGGGTCTTGTGTATTGTGTTGTATAGAAAAAGGTCCTGGAGGTGTTTCCCAGGCAGTACCTGAAGTTTGGTAGCAGAACTAAGTTCTGTTACTAGCGCCAGGCGCTAGCGTTAGCGCTGGCGGTAGCTCCAGGTCAGCTATTTGTATTGTGTGTCCTGGAGGTATTTCCCAGGAGTAGCAGAACGGAATTCTATTTCTGTTACTAGCGCTGGGCGCTAGTGTTAGCACCGGCGGTAGCTCCCAGTGAGCCGCCATGTAAAGACTGCAAAGCCCGATGTACGAGGCTGAGCAGCAGAAGCCCAAGAACTGAGCATCTGGCTTCAACTCATTGACTTTACAGGTCAAGAGCGGGCTAGGGAAAGCCGTACCCATTTTAGGTAGTTGTGTTGCCTAATATGATGAGCGCGGGAATCGGCGGAACCAAACCTTACCCTTAGCTGTCGTGTGAGGATTGCAACCTCGGGATCACGATTCGCAGTTTGGGAATAGAACTCATCAAGGAGGGCCATCCTAGATGAGGGGTAGCTCATATAGACATTCGACGTTGAAATAAGACGTAGTTTGTAGGCATAAATCAGGGAGTATGCTAAAGTGTGCCTTGAGAGCACAAAGCGGATGGCTCAGACTGCCTTCGTTGGTGTTGTTTGCGGATATATATTTATATGATGCTGACTCTTATTTGCAGGGAAGGAGCACCGCCGCCCCGAGTGTGGGGTGTGGTCGTTATAAATCTTGGTCAGCTAAAGTTGACCGGTTGCTTGTTTTCCCACCGTTTGGTGGATTTGTTTATACAGGTCCCGGTGAGCCTAGCGGGAAATAGCGGGCTGAAGTCCCTGCTGCTGTGCTGTGCTGGCCCTTGAAGGCCAAAGCTTTTGTTTACCTTTTTGTTCATGTGTGGCCGGCCTGCGTGCCGATGTCTGAAAGCCACCTTTATGTTGTAAACAAACAATGTAAATAACTTATTATGTATTTCATTCCTAGTAACAATGTGGACATGTTATACACTGGTTTTAAATGAAAATAGATATGCTTCCGTTATGCGACTCTGGTGCTGAGATAGTTATGTCTTTAACTGTTTAAATGCTAATTTTAGTACCGCGCTCTTCTGTTCCTTTCATATGGCGTGGGGTCTCGGCCGGACCTACTGTTATATGCTATGTAACAGGGAGGGTGTTACAAATTGGTATCAGCTACGGGTCTCGTTCCCTTTCCGTTCAAATTCGTGGTCGAATTCTTTTAAGGGGTGGTGAGCACGTGTGTGCGTCGCCTTTAACTCATGTAAATAACCAGTAATTGTCCACTTTAGGAATAAAATACATGTGTGATTGTAGCAACATAGTGGAATCTGGGTATTCCTTTGCTGTTTAATGCTACAATTCGGTTGCTAAATTGTGTTTTATTACACGATTATAGGTGCTTTGGGGTCCTGCGGGAAGGATCCAACCTCGTAACATCATGGCGAGTGCTGAAATAGTTCGTCTGGTCACAGATGCGGTTGTGGCAACTTTACTTGCACAGCCCAAAATACCACTGCAGAACCAGTGTTTACACCTTAAGTAGGGAGAGCAGTCTGTAGATGATTACTTGAATGAATTCCTCCGACTGGACTGTTTTACGGGGTCAACATGGGGTGATGAGGAGACCAGAGTCCACAAGTTTTACAACGGTCTGCGGGGTGACTTACGTCAAGCACTCGCGGGACCGAAGTTACTTAGCTTCCATGCAGTGGTGCAAGCGGTTAGATCTCTGGAAATGAATTTGACATGTGAGCAAAGCATGAAAGACCCCATACGTAAGCAGTCAAAGAGGAAGAGGAAGGGTAGGTGGTTGAATCTACCTTCCTCTAGCGTGGCAGAAGTTTCCACCACACGGGTTCCCCTAACATGCTATACTTGTGACAAGAAAGGAACGCGACCGTCTGGGTCAGCTCAATCTTCAGCATCAGGAGTGACTGGGCGAGGCCCACTCATCTCTTACAACTGCGGCAGACCGGGGCACTATGCTCGTGACTGTCGTAGTGTGAAGAAGCTAGTTGCGGCCTATGCGGCGGAGAAAGGGAAGGCGGCAGAGTCAACTGCATCCCACGCTGCTCCAGCCCAGCCTAGAGTATACAACCTTGGCCAACAGGAGGCCATCAAACAGAGCGATGTGGTGACAGGTATGCGATAGTATATAGCTGTTGTTGCTTTTTATACTACATACCTTATGCATTGCTTGTTAACCATTAATGTACTAGGCTTTGTCCTGATCTTTAATTATCCGGCGAGAGCACTGTTTGATACGGGTGCTTCACATTCCTTTCTATCGGAGGACTTCATACAGCAACTTGGAGTGCCTTCATCGTTTAGATAGGAACGGCTAAGTGTGTTGCTACCCAATGGATGTTCTATGCGTGTGGATCGAGGTTGTGTGGTAAATGTACGAATAGGGAGTCAAGACTTTGATTTGGAAGCACTGATACTCCTGCTTTCGGAGTTCGATGTAATCTTTGGTATGGACTGGCTGTCAGCGCAGCAGGCCTACATTGATTGCACTTCAATGGAGGTCACACTGGGACGGAATACCGAACATGCGACTACGTTTGCTGGTTTGCGTGGATCGAGCAAGACACTGATGTTTGCTGTCCAAGTGGTCAAGGTAGTTCGGTAAGGCGCAGAGTTATGTGTTGTGCTAGTGGGGGCTGCAAAGCCTCAACCCAGTTTGAGTGATGTTCCTGTGATTTCAGAGTATCCAGATGTGTTTCCAAAAGATCTTTCTGGGGCGCCACCTCAGTGAGAGATTGACTTCACGATAGAGCTGGTGCCAGGTGCCAAACCTGTGTCATGCTCTCCGTACCGAATTGCGCTAAAGGAGATGGCGTAGTTGAAGGTTCAATTACAGGAGTTGCTAGAGCAATGTTACATACGCCCTGTCACAACCCGCATTTTCCCAACATTTAAAATGTTATCAGAGTAGGGAAAGCTACGCGTGGTGATGCCACGTCACGTAGGGGACGCCTACTGACGTTAAGGCAACGTATCCTTCATCGCAGTTCAAGCAATTATTGTTATCAAATCAAAGTGATTCAAAAATGATTTATGCAGAAAATTAATAAACCGCGTCCCTCGGCTAGGTGGATCAACTAGTCCACGCTTTTAAAAATATAGTTTTACGCAGCGGAAAAATACTTGATTTAATTACTTAGTGGCCTAAATGAACATGAAGACCTAGTGAGGTGCACCATGCAAGATCGAATATGTGGATTTACTATATATAAAAGTAGATTTGTCACGCGCAGAAATTAGTGAGATTAATATTTCAAAATATGATATGTCATGCTATATTACCTTAGCATATCTAACCAGGGGCCATAAAGCCAATCGGTATCTAATCATTCCAGAACAAGTGTTCAAAAGTGATCAACAAGTAACAACAGCAGTGAAACGAAAGTCTAACTAAACGGCACCACGGGCGTCAACACCTAACACGAACCCATGGGCCGACAAGTCCACAAAATACTCTACCTCAAGAGAGTCAGAAGACGGCAACTAACGCAGCTCTGCACTAACACCTGCTACTGTCCAGAACCTGAGGCATTCAAAGAAAGAACACCTCAGAAGCAAGTACAAGTGGTGCAGAAAATAAGAGAGTAAGCAAACCTCCGCGAGACCGGAGGGAAACAGAAGCTGCAAGGGTCGGTGATGACAAAGCTAGTAGCTAATAATCAACAGGAAAAGAAATAGCAGCAGTATCTAATCATCAGCAAAAAAAAGAAACAGCAGAACAACTAAAAACAGCAGAATATGCTCACCAAGCAAAGGTGAGAACACAGACGATGACAAAACTCGACATAAGCAAAAGAAAAGCCATCCGTTTTCAAATTATTAACCATGTTACTCTTGTTCAGAATTATAGAGACTGATCAGCTCATCCAAAAGAAGAGCACCGCACCGGGGGAAAAAACCACACCGCGTACGGACTCCCAAACAGAATGCTTAAGAGGACACCGCACCGGGGGCCAAAACCACACCGCGTACAGCCTCCTAATCAAAATGTATTAAATTAAAGAGCATCGCACCGGTGGCTCCGCCAACGTCGTGTACGACCTCCAACAGAATTCATATTTTCATGCAATTTCAAAGGGGAAGGGGCGAGGCCCAACAGGACATATCATATCATAAGGTAAGTAGCGAATGAGAAAATCAAGAGATATGAAGCTAACAAAAAATCTTTTATTCACTGGCATAATATCAAATTATTAGCAGCAAAAATAGAGAATAAAACGGAGATACGACGCAGTTAGATCAAAAGCACCGGCTTAGAGCAGTTATATGGCAAAGAGAAAGAGCAAGGGCAAGAACACCACTTGCCTTCAAATCACCGGAATCGTTCTCCGAACAACTCCTCGTCGTAGATCGGCCCAAAAGGAGGCACGACGAGGCGAAATCTACAGAAAAAAGACCAAAACGAAGGTTAGGGACGAAAACCCTAACGAAAAAGTTTCACGAAACGGGAGGAAATTATCACGAGGACGAAGCTCTCGTCGAGAGCTTTCCGAATCTATGCTCGGCTCGCGATTCCGACCACCGGAGCTCCGTCGGCGGCGTCCGGAAGATTCGAGAAATCGCCGTCCCCGTCGCTCGGTTCTACTCTCTGGTTCGGACAGAATGAAGAAGGAGAAGAGGACTGGGCTCGTTTTAACATAACATAATTTTAATAATAATAATAATATCATTATTATTATTATTATTATTATTATTAAAAGAATGAAGGGGGAAAAGAAGTCGATGCATGCGTTGAAAGGGGCTGGAAGGAATTCGACGCATGCCTTGAGAGGAATTCAACGCAAGGGGGGGGGGGGGGGGGGGGGCTGGAGAAATCGACGCAAGCTTGGAAAGGAAGTCTACGCAGCTTGGAATGGAAGTCTACGCAGCTTGGAATGGAAGTCTACGCAAAAGGGGGGCTGTCGACGCAGGTAAATGAATATATATACACATTCGTATAGTATTAATAATAATAATAATATTATTATTATTTTATCACAAAAAAACGAACGCTGAATCCGACAAAAATTCCGCCTTAGGTGAACGGCGGCGCTACGAATCCAACGGCGAAGTTGGAATCAAAATCCGACGTGCCGTTTTCGAGGTATGAGTGGCGGAAGTTACGGCGAGCTTTAATTATATACAAAACTTCAAAAATCCGCCGAGGCTCCAAAATGGCTCGGATCGCGACGAAACTTGATAAGCAAGTCTAAAATTAAATAATCTAATTTCCTAACGTAAAATTTTCCAATTCCGGGTCGTCGCAAAATCTGGTCGACTAGACCCAAACGGACGCGAAAATGCGCAAACGGCGACGCGCCGCTAACTCGACGTTAAAAGTAACGCCCCGACGTCATTAACACGCCATCACTGAATTAAACAAACACCGAAAAATCAGGGGCGTTACACGCCCAAGTACATCCCCTTGGGGTGCTCCGGTCCTTTTTGTGAAGAAGAAGGACGGAAGCCTGCGTCTATGCATTGACTACCGCGAATTGAACAAGCTGACCGAGAAGAACAAGTATCTGATTCCTCGAATCGATGACTTATTTGATCAGCTAGTGGGGTCAACTTTGTATTCAAAGTTGGATCTCAAGTCCGGCTATTACCAGTTACGAATTCGGGATTGTGATATCCCTAAGACAACATTCAGTACTCGCTACGGACACTACGAGTTTACAGTGATGCCGTTTGGATTGATGAATGCACCGTCTGTATTTATGGATCTGATGAATAGGACCTTTCGAGAGTGCCTTGATCGGTTTGTCATTGTCTTCCTTGACGATATCTTGGTGTACTCTCTGTTGAAATCGATTTCTCGGTCTCTTGTGAAGCTCAGGGCCCTCAGTGAATTGAGGGGCAGCTAACCCTTACCGGTCCCTCGGAAGAGATAGGCAGATGACTCGGACAAAGAAAGGAGACCCTAGTCTTAGCGAGGAGGTCCCTCCACTAACCCGGAAGATCGTTGAGCGCTTCCCCTCCCAAGCCAAAGCTAAGACTCGGGCACCTTGGAGAGCTGGAGAGCTCAAACCAAAGCGACCTATGGAGAGAGGGAGGCTCAAAAATCCTCAACCGGGGTCCTCTCCAAGGTGCCCATTAAGGTCTATTTATAGATTTTGGTTTTGCGGTCTGCAGATAACAGGATTCCGCCTTCAGGTTTGACTATCTGCACCCCAGGTGGGTCTGCTAACAGCCAAGTTCCGCTGTTTAGAGAGGCTAAGAGCAGATCACCGAGGGTAAAATGGTAAGTTGATCCTAATGATATAGGGGTAAGGGGTTACGAGAGCCCTACTGTTGGAGTTCTCGCCGGCCTTCTCGCAGATCCTGCCCGCGGGAGGAGCTCTCGCGAATACTGCCCGGGGCATCTCCTTCGGAGGGTCGTTTTGCGAGAACCCTGCGGAAGGAGCTCTCGCGAGGACGAGGGTCTGCTGACAAGGTTCTCGCGAGGACCACGTTGGCCCACTTTGGTGGTCTGCCGAGGTCTCATCGGCTGGGGGTCGATCTTGGAGAGGCCCATATCTCGTCACTCCCGTCTCGCTCGATTTCCCTGCCTGGCGAATATCGGGGTTGTACACAATCCCCGCTCTTCGCGAAGACTAATGTCCTCGCGAAGAATCGTCCAACCCCTGATATTCGACCGCCCCCAGATGACCTGTCAGGAATCTTTGGTGGGACCCCCCATGCAGGTTATAAATATCATCCCGAACCCCCATTGGTGCGCGTCGCTTCTTTTCTTTCCTTTCTTGTTCTAGCTACCGGGAGATGCCGATTTCCGAAGAAGCAGAGGCTCGCCTGAGGGCGATGAGATCCGGCGGGCTACCTTCCACGACCAAGGTACCTGCCTGGATGAGCCGGCCGCCTCCCGCCCAGTCGCCAAAAGTCAAGAAGGCGAAGGCGGTTCGCCTCTCTGGAGACGACTCCGTGACGCTGGACTCCTCCCCGGACGATCGCCGCCCCGAGAAGGTATGAGTTATTCGAATTCACGTTAATAAATTGCTCTTAATTTATTTCCGCTCGCAGGATACTTTGCCGAGCGAGATCGTTGAGGAACGTGCTGAGGGGTCTCGGAAAAGCCAGCAGGTGGACACGAACCTCGCTGGGAAAGACACCACCGGTACGATTTGGATCTCGCATATCGTAATATTTATGTCAACCATGTATGATCTCCGTTACTCTTTTCTTACAGTCTCGCCCCTGAAGTCCCCGATCCGCCCGTCGTCGCGGCCTCCATCTCCGCCCCCTCCAGGTAGAATCGTTGATAAGCCCGGGTTCCATCTCCTGACGAGCGAGGAGACCGGTGGCTCCGCCCCGCCGAAGATTCCCCCGACCAATAACACGGTTTATCCCGCTGGCCTGGGCAAATCTCTTTACCCCCATTATGGAAACGTGTTTCAGGGCCGTCCTTCGGGTTCTCGCCCCCCTCTCGGTAAGCGTTATGGCCTCGCCGAAACCATGCATGACCTCGCGCTCATTATCTGACCTTGTGAGATCTTGCAGATACTGCCGAGAATCCGCCTACCGATTCTGAACTGGGCGACGACGAAATGTCCCCCCTTCCTGATCAGGTGGAGGAATTCTTAGGGGATCCGCGAGATCCCGAGATGATGAAACAGCGGGCCGCGGAGCTCTTGCGAAAGCATGGGCGAATGCTGATGGACCTCAACATGCAGGCGAGACGGGACAGGGAAGCTGCCGAGGATAGACACGCGGTCCTGATGGAAGAATGCGCAAGGCTCCGGCAAGCGAGACAGCGCGATCAAGATGAGAACGCCACGATGTCGGAGGTGCACATAGCGAGGATGAGAGACTACGCCTACCTCACGGACCGGGAGGGTCGTTTGGCGGAAGAGTACTATAATTCTAGAGTACCGCCGAGGTCCGGGTCGCGGGGTGGCGGCCGGTGGAAATGGCTACCCCATGATTCTCGCTAACTGCTTTGTTGTGCTCTTATTATTATTAATGGGTGTCGCTGTTTTAGACAATCTTGCCATGGCTCGCAACTCGCATATTTGCCACTTATATGTTGGCTTTATTTCTTCTGATTATAAGTATTACTAGTTTTTTATTATTTCTCGCTCGGTGCTAGCAAGTCTACTTCATTTTCATATTATATTGTGCTCGCGCGGACCCCCTGCTCTCGCCAAATATATCTCTCGAAAGTGTCGTTTGTACTAACCTCGCAGGTTTTTCTCGCCCGCGGACATGATGTGATGTTTTTGTTGATACTCGTGCTTGCTGACGCTTGGACTTCTTCCCGCCTTTTCGTTCTGGCTATAAATAGGCGGCTTTACTGAGCCAACCACCGCATTTATTCTCGATCTTCTTCTTCTCCTGCTGTAGAGCTCTCGCTCTTTCTCGTTCTCGCATTCTTCCCCTTCTCGCAGATCTTCCAGATGGGCGGCGACGCGGAGTCAGAGGGCCGGCGAAGGGTTGCGAAGGCCTTTGCCGAGCATGGCTTTTTTAATTGCAACTTGACCGATGAGGAGTACTTCAGCGCGGTCGCTGATTACGTCACCCCCCCCCCCCCCCCCCCCCATTTGAGGCACGCCGCCCTAGCGAGGACGACGTGATCAACGACCCATTGGTCGACGAGTTGGCCATCCCCATTGCCCACTTTGCGGTTGGCTTGCGTCTTCCCTTGTGGCCAGAAGTTCGCCAGGTAACAATCGTTCTCGCTTACTTCCTATTTAATTTGCCACTCGAGTCTCGCTCGCCACGCAGTTTGATCCCGTTTTCTCTGCCTGTTAGGTGCTCAAGCATTATGGCGTGGTTCCTGGCTAGCTCACACCCAATGCCATGGCGGTGGTCACCGCCTTTGCCTGCTACCTTCGCGAGGAGCGAATCGAGTTCAGCATCCCTGTCTTCCGGAAGCTGTTCTCCTTCCGCGCCTACAAAGACGGGACAGCCTATTTCATGGGCACTGGCCCGAAAGTGGTTGAGACCGTCAACAAGGCCCACTTCTGGGCCCAAAAGTTCGTTGTCGTCAAGGGGAACTTCGGCAACATTCCCCTCTCGCCGATCCAACATAGCGAGACCACCTACCGGCCCACCACCCTCGGCGGCCATGACGCCCTCCTCCATCAGTTCTTCTGCAAGAAGAACTTCGAAGTCGTCTACCTCCGCCGTAACCTAGATTTGCTGCTTCCGGTCCTCGCCGGAGAAGGTAAAGATCTCTGCCTAACATATTTGTCTCAATTCGCAAGCCTATCATACTTATCTATATGACTTTTTTGTTTTTTAGGCGAGCGAGATCTTCCCCTCCATCCCCCTTACGCGAGCAATCGGAAGACCGATGCCACAATGGCTCTCGCTACCATGGGGGCGGAAGCCTGCCGAGGAGATGTCACCCCGGCCGAGCCTTCCTCCCGCAAGAGATCGGGAGCTTCCGGCAGTCATGGTGCCATTCCGAAGTCTCCGCCAAAAAAGAAAAGCAAGAAAAGCGCGGCCTCGCTCGCTTCGTCAAAAAGCAAGGAACCTCGCGATGCTGCCTTCGACGAGTTTGACCTTACCGGCCTTTCGGCGGGCGAGGACGAAGATCCTGGCCAGGAGGCGGTCAGGGCCTCGGTCCTCCCCATCCCGGTGAACCATTATAACTTCGGGCTCGGCCAGAGGCGTCGGGACGAGACTGGCGAGCCCCTTATCACCTGGAAGACAGAGACAAACAGGGTGGACATCTCTTCTATCCTCCCCTCCTGGGTGGAGAAGGAGACCGTCAGTGGTCACGCTTTCGACTTTTCGTTCGCGCTTTATGGTCGCGAGGATGCAGGGTCTTACAAGGATGAGACCTCGAGGACCCTTGCTTATGAGAGCGCGAGGTCCCAGCTGCGTTCTGCCGAGCTCGCCCATATGACGGGGAGGCGTTGCTTACAGCTGGAGCTTCAGAATGTGGAGCTCGCGAGGGCCTACCAGGGAGTTCTCGCCGAGAGCACGCAGCTGAAAGAGAAGCTGCTCGCCGCGGAGGCAAGGGTGGTGAGTCATCTAGACTTCCAACTTCCTCTTTTCCCCCAACCCCTTCATCTCTCTAACCTGACTTGCTCGCAGGATGTCGAGGTCGCCGGGAGGGCCAACGCTCACATCAAGGACTTGGAGAGCGAGGTGACCGGGCTGAAGGCCCTAAATAGCGACCTCACTCGTGCCGTGGTTCCCCCTTCGCCTCGCCATTTAAAAGAAGACCGGCGGGCGCGAGACGAAGAAATTCGTGTGGGATCGATAGAGTCGGCTCGCTACATTTTCTCGGTGGCGAAGGCGATCGGCCTTTTGGCGGATAATGCGGCTGACATGACTCTGGAAGACATTGTTCCAGAGCTCTTCCTCCCTCTCCCGCCAGTGAAGGACAGTGATGACGAAGAAGGATCTGCGGGCGATTCCTGAAGCTCGCCGCCCTTCCCCCTTTTGTGTTGTAACTTGTGTTATAATTTTTGATCGGCGAGATCGCCAAAGATTGTAACTGAATTATGAAATATAGAATGCAGATTTTGTTTTGTTCACCGCGCTCTCCTTTTCTCGTTTTGTTATTTCACTTGTCGATCGTCTCGCCCTTGCTCATCTCGTGATTCACTTTCGCGGAGGTCATTCTCGCGCCGCACGTTATTGGATAGGTGCGCGCAGGGTGCTTCGGCTGTTCGGGTCTTTCGCCGTTTGTCTTAGGCTTGTTACGCCTTTAGCTATGCGTATTTTCCTTAGGTTTCGTAGGGTATTTTTCCTCTTGGCGAGAGCTCGCCTCTTACCCAGTGCAGGCAACCTTTCCGCCGAGGACTGGATATTTGGGATCGTATGAGGTTGATCCTCGCCACTTGTGTAGTGTCGCACGCGACCTCTCTTAGTCGAGCGAGCAGGCCCGACGAGCGAGAAGGAGTTTGCTAGCATAAGACTTGTCATCCTACCATTTTCTCCAGAGACCGTCCTGAACCACCCATCTAGTGAGAGCCCGGGAGCGGAATCGATCTGGGGCATTCCGGCACCAATACTTGTCACCTTGCCAGCCTCTCCAGAGATCAACCTGAACCCCCCGTCTAGTGAGAGCCCGGGAGCAGAATCGATCTGGGGCATTCCAGCACCAATACTTGTCACTTTGCCAGCCTCTCCAGAGATCAACCTGAACCCCCCGTCTAGTGAGAGCCCGGGAGCGGAATCGATCTGGGGCATTCCGGCACCAATACTTGTCACCTTGCCAGCCTCTCCAGAGATCAACCTGAACCCCCCGTCTAGTGAGAGCCCGGGAGCGGAATCGATCTGGGGCATTCCAGCACCAATACTTGTCACCTTGCCAGCCTCTCCAGAGATCAACCTGAACCCCCCGTCTAGTGAGAGCCCGAGAGCGGAATCGATCTGGGGCATTCCAGCACCAATACTTGTCACCTTGCCAGCCTCTCCAGAGATCAACCTGAACCCCCCGTCTAGTGAGAGCCCGGGAGCGGAATCGATCTGGGGCATTCCAGCGCCAATACTTGTCACCTTGCCAGCCTCTCCAGAGATCAACCTGAACCCCCCGTCTAGTGAGAGCCCGGGAGCGGAATCGATCTGGGGCATTCCAGCGCCAATACTTGTCACCTTGCTAGCCTCTCCAGAGATCAACCTGAACCCCCCGTCTAGTGAGAGCCCGGGAGCGGAATCGATCTGGGGCATTCCAGCACCGATACTTGTCACCTTGCCAGCCTCTCCAGAGATCAACCTTAACCCCCCGTCTAGTGAGAGCCCGGGAGCGGAATCGATCTGGGGCATTCCAGCACCGATACTTGTCACCTTGCCAGCCTCTCCAGAGATCAACCTGAACCCCCCGTCTAGTGAGAGCCCGGGAGCGGAATCGATCTGGGGCATTCCAGCACCAATACTTGTCACCTTGCCAGCCTCTCCAGAGATCAACCTGAACCCCCCGTCTAGTGAGAGCCCGGG
This sequence comes from Dactylorhiza incarnata, assembly GCA_033032865.1. Classification (NCBI taxonomy): domain Eukaryota; kingdom Viridiplantae; phylum Streptophyta; class Magnoliopsida; order Asparagales; family Orchidaceae; genus Dactylorhiza; species Dactylorhiza incarnata. Next base: position 7,973,880 of record JAWHQI010000021.1, on the reverse strand, counting down.
AGCGGAATCGATCTGGGGCATTCCAGCACCAATACTTGTCACCTTGCCAGCCTCTCCAGAGATCAACCTGAACCCCCCGTCTAGTGAGAGCGCGGGAGCGGAATCAATCTGGGGCATTCCAGCACCAATACTTGTCACCTTGGCACAGCAGCAGTTAAAAGCGTAACTAATAAAAGTAAGACATTGATTAAACAACATAATAAAGCTTTCAAGGGTAGAATCGTTTCAAATCATCCCCACTCCGAGCTCGGTCGAGAGGTACCCCTTCCACATCCTGGAGATGATACCACCCCATCTTGAGCACCTCGCTTATGATATATGGGCCCTCCCAGTTGGGGTTAAGCTTACCCACCGCGGCCCCTCTGCCAGCCGCATCGACCTTCTTCAGGACTAGGTACCCTTTCTGGAAGTGCTTGATCCGGATGTGTTTGTTAAAATATCGAGCCATCCGCCGTTTGACCTCTTCCTGTCGGATGGTAGCCAAGTCTCGGAGTTCTTCCACCAAGTCCAAGGACAGCCTCTGCTCTGCATTGTTACCTTCCAGCCATTCTTCATCCCCCTCGCTCGCGGCGATGACCCGGGGGGTCTTCACCTCAAACTCTATGGGGAGAACGGCCTCGGACCCGTGAGAGAGCTTGAATGGAGTCTCCCCGGTGGCGGTATTCGGAGTAGTCCGCATGGCCCAGAGGACGGAGGGTAGTTGTTCCACCCAACTTCCTCGTAGGTTTTCCACTTTCTTTTTTAGCAGGTTGACGATTATCTTGTTCGCCGCCTCCACTTGCCCATTGCTCCTCGGGTGGTGGACCGAAGCGAACCTGAGGTCGATGCCGAGCTGAGTGCAAAAGCCGACAAACTCTTCACTCGCAAACTGCGGCCCATTGTCCGTCACTATAGCTAGAGGGAGTCCATGCCTGCAAATTATTTCTCCCCACACAAAATTCCTTACAACCTGAGAGGTCACCTTAGCAAGTGCTTTCACCTCTACCCACTTGGAGAAGTAGTCGATCATGACCAGCAGGAACTTCCTCTGGCCGCTGGCTTGGGGAAAGGGGCCGACCAGGTCCAACCCCCATATGGCGAAGGGGCAGGGGGCCGTGATGGTCCGGAGCCTTTGAGCGGGGAGGAGTTGGAGCGGAGCGTAGAGTTGGCACTTCTGACACTTTCTTGCGAACTCCACCGCATCCTTGCTGAGAGTGGGCCAGAAGTAGCCTTGCCTCAACACCCTCCCTTCTAGGGTCCGACTCCCGGAGTGACTGCCGCACTCCCCAGAGTGGATTTCTTCCAGCACTCTCGGGACCTCCTCCTCGGAGACACAACGGGCCAGGAGTCCTGAGAGAGTCTTTCTATATAGCCCCCCTGCATGCAAAGATTAATAGGCGGACTTATACCTGAAGCGTCTCTTGTCCACATCTTCTCCAGGGAACTGCCCGGAGGATAGGAAGGTGATGAACGGATCCATCCATGAGGCTTGTTGATCCACTTCCATCAATTCTCCTTCCTCGATGGAGGGCCGGAAGAGTTCCGAAGTTGTCCCCCGCGCTCGGGGACCGAACTTGGCTAGGAAGTCCGCCTGGGTGCTCTCCTCCCTCGGTACGTGCTTGATCGAGAAGGTGTGGAACTGCCCGATGACCCCCTTAACCTTTTCCAGGTATAGTAGGAGGGTTGGATCCTTTGCTTCAAACTCTCCTTTGATCTGGCATGCTACCACCATGGAGTCCGTGGAGACCTCCACGTCCTGCACACCTAGTTCCCGGGCTAGCCGAAGGCCCGCTATCACTGCTTCGTACTCAGCCTGGTTGTTGGTGATTGGGAAATGGATGTTTAAGGCTTGTTCAATCCGAGTCCCCTGAGGACTCACCAGAACTATTCCCCCTCCATATGAGTATTTTCCCGACGCTCCGTCCACCAACATCTTCCATGCTTCTGGGGGAGGTGGCTCGTGCTTCCCCACTTCGGCCGCGTAGTCGGCCATGAAGTCTGCCACCTCTTGAGCCCGGATGGATGTCCTGGGTGCGAACGTGATGTTGAATTCGCTTAACTCCACGGACCACTTCGCCAACCTTCCTGAGTGCTCCACCCCTTCCATGATTTTGCGGAGCGGATGGTCCATCACTACTTTGATTGAATGGGCTTGAAAGTAAGGTCGGAGCCTCCGGGCCGACACCACCAATGCGAAGGCTAACTTTTCTAGGATTGGGTACCGGAGTTCCGCCTTCTTCAGCACTCGGCTGACGTAGTAGATTGGGAACTGTTTCTTCCCCTCCTCCCGGATCAGCACGGAACTTACTGCTTCGGATCCTACCCCTAGGTATAGGGACAGGTCCTCCCCTGGCTTCGGTCCCTGGAGCAGAGGGGTTTGAGTGAGCTGTTCTTTCAGAGCCTGGAAGGCCTTCTCGCATTCTGGGGTCCATTCAAACTTCTTGTTTCCCCGCAGTACTTTGAAAAAAGGTGCACATTTTTCTCCCGCCTTGGAGAGGAATCTGCTGAGCCCAGCCAATTTCCCCGTAAGGCTCTGAACCTCCTTCGGATTTCTCGGCGACTCCAACTCCATCACCGCTTTAACTTTGTCCGGGTTGGGCTCCACTCCTGAGGGGGTGAGCAAATGGCCCAGGAACTTCCCCCGGCTCGCCCCGAAGACACACTTCAAGGGATTGAGCTTCATCTTGTACTGCCGCAGGGTCCCAAATGTCTCTTCGAGGTCTTGGAGGTGGGTCTCGAGGTCTCGGCTCTTAACCTTGAGGTCGTCGACATAGACTTCTAAATTTCTTCCTTTCTGTTCGCGGAAGACCCTATCCATCATTCTTTGGTACGTGGCCCCTGCGTTCTTGAGCCCGAAGGGCATCATCTTATAGCAATAACATCCATCCCCCGTGATGAAGGAAACATCCTTGATGTCCGGGGGATGCATGCGGATTTGGTGGTAACCTGAAAAAGCATCTAAGAAAGACATTACAGGAAAACCAACGGCTGAATCAACCAGCGCGTCGATTCTGGGCAGGGGATAGCAATCTTTCAGACATGATTTATTAAGAAGCGAAAAGTCGATACACATACGCCACTTACCTCCTCCCTTCTTTACCATAACGACGTTGGAGACCCATCCTGGATACTGGATCTCCGATACAAACCCGGCCTGTAGGAGTTTGCCCACCTCCTCGCGGATGGGCCCTTCTAGCTTGTCCGCGACGGCCCTCCTCTTCTGACAGATGGGGCAGGCACCGGGGTCGAGGTTGAGGCGATGGCACGCCACATCCGCGTCGATCCCGGGCATTTCCGCGGCGCTCCAAGCGAAGACGTCCACGTTCTTTTGCACGCAAGCCAGAATCTCCGCTTGATCTCCTGGGCTGAGTTCTCCGCTGACCCGGACTTTTTCCACCACCCCCAGCTGGGTGGTGACCTCGAGCTCCATGACCCTGTCCACAGCCTCCAACCGGGACTGCTCTCCCCAAGCCCTTTCCTCTTTGGCACGAGCGGGAGCTTGGGTCTCTTCCTCGACTTCCTTCCCTACCACCATCAGCTCTTCCGCCCTTTCCTCCTGGGCCTCCCCCTCTTCTTCCTTTCCTTCCGCCCGGGGTACCTCAGCTACCCCTTCCTGGGCATGAACTTCATCTCCCTCTTTCTCTTCGGCTACCTCTAAACCTCCGGCTTCGTCTGCCTCCTCCATCATCTTATCCCACTCCTCGGCTTCTCCCATCCAGGAGATGGTGTTGACAGCCGTCACGTAGCACTGTCTTGCCACCTTGGGATCCCCCCTGATCCGCATCTGGACCCCTCCGTCGTTGAACTTGAGGCACTGATGAAAAGTGGAAGGGACGCTGCGGAACGCGCTGATGAGTGGCCGTCCGAAGATGGCGCTGTAACTGCTCGGGGCGTCCACTATGACAAAACTACAGTTCCGGGACTGCCCACCCAGGGTCACATGGAGCCCTACTCCTCCTTCTACTTCCTTCCTCTCCCCCGAAAATCCGAACAGAGGGCCATCTGAGGCCAACACCCTTCTGGGTTCCACCTCCATCTTGTCGAATGCCTTCTTGAAGATGACATTGACCGAGCTCCCGTTGTCCACTAGGATTCGGGAGACGGTGAAATTCTCGATCGCCGTCTGGATGACCAGCGCGTTGCAGAACGGGTCCTCGTAGCTCGGCATGTCCTTCTGGGTGAAAATAATTTTTTCGGCCGGTGGTGGAGCGGTGGATGTTGACGCTACGCTCCGACGGTAGATGGTATGGAGACTAGCCTTGCGGGTTGCCTCCACCCCTACCCCCCCATGGATCACTCCGATCCCTCCTCTATTCCCCAGATCTGCTCGATCCTCACACCTTTCCTCCTCCTCCTCTCGAGGTTCCACCTCTACGATCCTTAATGGCTGTTGCTGTGGTGGCACGGGCGCTCTGCCCCTTTTCACCTCCAGGAACTCCGGACAGGTGTCCGTTGAGTGGCCTTCCGCATCGTGGAAGATGCAATATGGCACCGCCACTTCCCTTGCCTCGGTCTCCGCCACCCTATTCCTTCTTCTCCTAGCGGCCGCCGTTTCCGCTTCTCCTCCCCTTCCCCTTCCTCTTCCTCGGCCGATTGCCATGGCCTGCTGAGGCGGGGGAGGTAACTGCATCGGGCCCTGCCTCCACCCCAACTGGGGGGTCTCCATTGTCCTTCGAAACGGTTACCCCTTCCTGGGCCATAACCCCTTCCCTGCCCCTGCATTCCTCCACCTTGCGGCCTCCATCCTCCCTCCGGGGCCCGGGGCTCTTCCCTTCTTCTGACCTCTTGCTGTCTCATCTCCGGCTCACTGAGCTTGGCTAGCCTCTTGGTGAGCTCTGGGTTGGCTTCTTCGCTTGCTACTTCCTCCGCCACCCTCTCCATCAGCTCCTCATAGGAGACGGGGGCCTTCCTCTTCAACGCCATCTTGAAGAAACTTTCCTTCAACCCGACCGTGAAGGCGAGTTGAAGTGCAAACCCAGGCACCTCCTGAGTGAGCTGCACTTCCTCCTGGAACCGATCCGCATACTGAGCCAACGTCTCCATGGACTCCTGTTTCACCGCGATGAGGGAATCAGCGTCCTTCTTCCTCCTTTTTGAAGTTGAAAATCTCAACAAAAAACATCGGCGCAGGTCCTCGAACGCGTAGATAGAGCCTGCCGGAAGTGAATGAAACCAGTCCCTGGCCTTCTCCTTGAGAGTGACGGCGAAGAGCCGACACTTGAAGGCATCGGACATCGGCCTGATGGAGACCGAATCCTCGAAAGACTGCAGATGCTGAACTGGGTCATCTCTTCCGTTGTAGTACACTCTATCCCATTCTCCGAATCCCGCTGGAACGGGCGTAGACAACACCAACTCGCAGAAGGGACTTCCCCCTCCTGCCATCTTTTCTCGCTCGGCTCGCGGACCTAGCTCGCTCGCCAAGCTTGGGATCGCACTCGTGAGGGCGACGCTCGCTGGAACCACCCCGACTGTCGTCGTGTCCTCCTGGCGCGCGCTCTCCTGCGCCGCGCTTGCTGGGGCGGAGCTCGTCTGCACCGAACTCGCCGGCGCGGAGCTCGCCAACACCGGGCTCGCCGGACTAGCGAACAGCACTCGTCCTTCCCTATCATGTCCTGGTTCAACGGCAACTTCTTTTCCAGCCCTTCCTCCTGGTGCCCTCTCGCCGGCTGCTGTTGGGGGGGTGGTCGCCTGAGGTGCCGGGGTCGCAAACTCACTTCGCAGAGCCGTGACCGTGAACCCCAAGGTGTCGAGCACCTCCTTTCGGAAATCTGCGAACATCTTAGCCATTGCCTCCTGAGGGGTCTCGCCGAACTCCTCGCCCTGCCCTTCATCTCCCGTCATAACTCTTCTCTGGGACTTTCTTGAACCAGCCACGCTCCACGCTCACCACACCAAAATGTTGAAACCGATTTCTCGGTCTCTTGTGAATCTCGGGGCCCTCAATGAATTGAGGGGCAGCTAACCCTTACTGGTCCCTCGGAAGAGATAGGCAGATGACTCGGACAAAGAAAGGAGACCCTAGTCTTAGCGAGGAGGTCCCTCCACTAACCCGGAAGATCGTTGAGCGCTTCCCCTCCCAAGACAAAGCTAAGACCCGGGCACCTTGGAGAGCTGGAGAGCTCAAACCAAAGCGACCTATGGAGAGAGGGAGGCTCAAAAATCCTCAACCGGGGTCCTCTCCAAGGTGCCCATTAAGGTCTATTTATAGATTTTGGTTTTGCGGTCTGCAGATAACAGGATTCCGCCTTCAGGTTTGACTATCTGCACCCCAGGTGGGTCTGCTAACAGCCAAGTTCCGCTGTTTAGAGAGGCTAAGAGCAGATCACCGAGGGTAAAATGGTAAGTTGATCCTAATGATATAGGGGTAAGGGGTTGCGAGAGCCCTACTGTTGGAGTTCTCGCCGGCCTTCTCGCAGATCCTGCCCGCGGGAGGAGCTCTCGCGAATACTGCCCGGGGCATCTCCTTCGGAGGGTCGTTTTGCGAGAACCCTGCGGAAGGAGCTCTCGCGAGGACGAGGGTCTGCTGACGAGGTTCTCGTGAGGACCACGTTGGCCCACTTTGGTGGTCTGCCGAGGTCTCATCGGCTGGGGGTCGATCTTGGCGAGGCCCAGATCTCGTCACTCCCGTCTCGCTCGATTTCCCTGCCTGGCGAATATCGGGGTTGTACACTCTCAGTCTGAAGAAGAGCACGCAATTCATTTGCATGAAGTTTTGGAAACCCTGCGACATAGGCAACTATATGCCAAGTTCTCTAAGTGCGAGTTCTGGCTAACCTTAGTGGCGTTCCTTGGTCATGCTGTTAGTGGCGAGGGTATCGCAGTGGATCTGGCAAAGATTGATGCAATCCAGAAGTGGCCCGTTTTGGCGACAATAGCGGAAGTCAGGAGTTTCCTTGGACTTGCCGGATACTATCGACGCTTCGTGGAGAACTTTTCGCGGATTGCTCTACCTCTCACCACCTTGACGAGGAAGGATCAGAAGTTCGTTTGGTCACTGGAGTGTGCACGGGCTTTTGAGACATTGAAGAGGCGTCTGACCACAGCACCAATTCTGTGTTTGCCATATGGTGCAGAGGGTTATGAAATTTACAGTGCTGCGTCAGGGAGCGGCTTAGGCTGCGTACTTCTTCAGCATGGTCAAGTGATCGCTTCTCGTCAGTTGAAAGTGCATGAGCGGAATTATCCGGTCCACGACGTGGAATTGGCGGCCGTGATCTTCGCTCTAAAGTTGTGGAGGCACTACTTATATGGTGTGAAGATTAATATCTTTACAGACCATAAGAGCCTTAAGTATCTGTTACATCAGAAGGAGCTCAATATGCGACAACGAAGGTGGATGGAGTTCCTGGGGGACTACACTTTTGATATACATTATACTCCCGGAAAGGGGAATGTCGTCGCAGATGCTTTGAGCAGGAGGGCTTATGCACAGGCCAACTGGATTCAGCTGTATGATCCACGTCTGATCAGGGACTTGGAAGCCTTGGCGATCTCCTGTGTGGAGAGGAGTTCTAGTGCGAGTGCGAGTGCGTGCTTGAACTGGATGGAGGTGCAGTATGACCTCGCAGACAGAATACGATAGGCCTTGGAGCTTGATTCGAGCATGCAATGCTATTTAGCAGAGTCTGTGGATGGGACTGTTGCAGAGTTTGTATTAGACGACAGTCTGATGTGGAAAGGCGGTCGGTTGTGCGTCCCAAATGTTGGTAAATTGTGGGAGGAATTGATGTACGAAGCGCACTTTACAAAATACTCAATTCACCCAGGGAGCACAAAGATGTACCAAGACATGAAAAAGCTATTTTGGTGGCCGGGATTGAAGAAAGGCATTGCCTTGTACGTGGCAAAATGCAAAACTTGCGCACTGGTGAAGGCGGAATGTCAGAAACCTGGAGGTTTCCTGAAGTCGTTGCCTATACCGTAATGGAAATTTGATGACATTTCGATGGATTTCGTGCATGGTTTGCCGAGATCACAGAGTGGGAATGATGCCGTATGGGTGATCGTTGATCGATTAACGAAGGTAGCCCACTTTCTTCCAAACCGGAGGGATGATTCAGTTGAACAGTTGGCAAAACTTTATGTTGATAACATTGTACGATTGCACGGTGTGCCCCGTAGCATCGTCAGTGACCGAGATGGACGCTTTACTGCGAAGGATTGGAGGCTAATCCACCAGTTATTGGGTACAAAGCTGAAGTTTAGCACTGCCTTCCACCCTCAAACGGATGGATAGACTGAACGTACAAACAGAACTCTGGAGGATATGCTCCGAATGTGCGTCCTGGATTTCGGCAAAAAGTGGGAAGATCATCTCTACATGATCGAATTCGCTTATAATAACAGCTATCAGGCAAGTATACAGATGGCACCCTTCGAGGCATTCTATGGTAGAGCTTGCCGCACTCCCTTATCTTGGGCGGAGACAGGTGAAACGAAGTTGTTTAAGCGAAAGGAAGTCGAAGAGGCAAATGCGGTGATTCAAACAATCTGGGATAGATTGTTGATTGAACAAGATAGGCAGGCAAAGTACTACAATGCCAAGCACAGAAACGTCAAGTTCGCCGTGGGCGACTGGGTTTATCTAAAGATCAAACCTTTCAAGGGTGTGTCCAGGATTCGACGCTTGAAAAAGCTGAGTCCAAGATACCTTGGACCGTTTGAGATTCTGGAACGTATTGGCGAAGCTGCCTATCGACTCGCTCTTTCGACAGAGTTGAGTGGTCTGCACGATGTGTTCCACATATCGGTATTGAGGAAAGCTATACCAGAGCCTAGCCAAGTGCTTGTGACTAGTCAGGTGCCGGTCGATGATGGGCTGAAGACGCTGATCACGCCTATTTGCATCGAAGACACTGATGTCAAACAGCTGCGGAATAAATTGATCAAGATGGTCAAAGTCCGCTGGAACAACTGCGGTCATGAGGAGCTTACATGGGAGCGCGAGCAAATTATGCGTGAGGAGTTCTCCGAGCTGTTCAGTTGAGGTACAAGTCATATTTTGTATCTTTTTGATCATTTGCACTAGTAGAATTTCGGGACGAAATTCTTTTAAGTGGGGAAGAATTGTAAGACCCCAATTGTCATGTGCACGAAAATAAAAAATTATTTGAAGTAAGGGAGCTAGCGCCAGGCGCTAGGGCTAGCGCCGGCGGTAGTGGCCCTAAGCGATACCGACTATGATCTAGCGCCAGCGCTAGTGGCTAGCGCCGGCGGTAGCGTGAAAATCATATATACACAAAATCCGGCGTTTTCCTTCATTTTCTCTGAGAGCCTCTGAAATTCTGAGAGCAGTGGGCTGGGAGCTGGGAAGGAGATCCGTTGGAGTTGAGCCTTCGTCGTGCCAGGAGGGAGATTAGTGAAGAAGCATCTGCGTGCGTGTGCCATCGCGGATTCCAGCCGATCCCCACTCAGTCTATGGCACCAAAGAGACCAACTAGGGTAACGACTCTCTTTCCTAATCCTTGGACATGTACGTCCTTTGATTTGCATGAATTTAGGAAGACTCCTACTAATTAGTAGATCGGATCTTCCGGTGGGATGAAGTTGTTCCCCCACAAATTGCATATAGAGTCCGGAACGGTAGTACGGGCATAGGCATGTGATGAGTCCCAAATATATACACATTTATGGACTCATCTGGGCCGATTTTCTAGCCTTTGCACTTCACTTTAGACATGTTTTCACTCATATTTGATACTCCATGCTAAGTGCACCTCTAGGCCCGTTTTTGGTGTTATTTCATGTTCTGCATCTCTAGTAGTTTTCATGCATTGTTAAGTGCCACTTTCAGTGGCTGGATTCGTGGTTGTGCTGGAACAGGAGTCGTGCAGGTGTTCCCGGTACAATTCTGTATAGGTATACTGCGCACGATCACTAGTTCTACTGCGCACGATCACTAGTTCTACTGTGCACGACCACTGGTCGTGCGCCGCTGATCGTGTGCACTTAACCCTATTTTTCGAGTTCTGTCTCGGGTAGTGCGCACGACCACCTATGATAGTGCGCACGACCGCCGATCGTGCGCCACTGGTCGTGCGAACATGGTATTTTATAAATTGCTTACATTGCAGGCTCCGTCCAGGCAGGCGCACGATCACAGAACTATAATGCGCACGACCACTGGTCGTGCGCCACTGATCGTGCGCACTGTTTATTCCAGCGCCTATATATTGACCTGCTCGCGAATTAGGGCGGGGAGAGAGATTGGAACTCCGTCCAGTCCGCCGTTTTTGCCCCTTCCATAGGTTTTTCACCCCCCTAGGCATCCTCCATCATCCAAGAGTTTCAAGGAGGAGATTCTACACTCATCTTCATCGCCAAGCAAGGAGTTCTTCGCATCAGACGTGGCCGGATTGTAAAATGCTGGAGAAGACGGGTCCATTGGGAGGTGTGACAGCCCTCCTCTACCCCGGACGATAGTTGGGACCGATCTAGGATGCGGATTGACAACCCGGTGCTTCCTACCATGAATCTACAACGAGCCTCCGGATTCGGTCGTATCTCTTGCCTTTTCCTCCCCCTTTTGTTGATGTGATGTTTGTAATCTCTATATTTTGATGATGTATGCTATGAACTATGCTTTGTAATGCTTATTTCATTTATTTGGAATTATTTAGTTCATATGTGTTAAAGAGGTGCGCCGCCATCCATTTTCCATTCCACCATTGTGTTCGGTGCCGCACTAGCAATTGCTAGTGGCGTGCTTGTCGAAGAGGTGCTTGCGACCCTCATTCCGCTAGCCTACTCGCCCATCCGCCCAACGAAGTAGCGCATTCAAGGCCTACGTAGTCTTCCATCCCGCCGAGCGAAGCTTTGCATAGCGGCATCGCATAGGAGTAGTTGTAATATTTTATTTTATCATTCACAAACCAAATTCCTTTCGTCCGCACTCCACCTATCGCTGGACTTCGATCTCAAGTCCTTCCTCGACACCTAACTCCACCTTACTGTGTTCCTTCGAGATTCGATACTCGGGGATTTACTCCTCGTTTTATATTACTTGAACGATCGGTACACTGCCGTTTCGTGCCGCAGTCTGGCTACCGCCTATAGCGGTGTGCGAGATTTGCGCCATCAGCATGCTGTGTGAAGCCCATCTGGACAGACTGAGCCGGATTGGTGATGTTTCTTGTGTGTAAAGTGCCGGAGAAAACTCCGTGTACATGCTGTGGTTCGGGTCTTGTGTATTGTGTTGTACATAAAAAGGTCCTGGAGGTGTTTCCCTGGCAGTACCCGAAGTTTGGTAGCAGAACTAAGTTCTGTTACTAGCGCCAGGCGCTAGCTTTAGCGCTGGCGGTAGCTCCAGGTCAGCTATTTGTATTGTGTATCCTGGAGGTATTTCCCAGGAGTAGCTGAACGGAATTTTGTTTCTGTTACTAGCGTCGGGCGCTAGCGTTAGCGCCGGCGGTAGCTCCCAGTGAGCCGCCATGTAAAGACTACAAAGCCCGATGTACGAGGCTGAGCAGCAGAAGCCCAAGAACTAAGCATCTGGCTTCAACTCGTTGACTTTACAGGTCAAGAGCGGGCTAGGGAAAGCCGTACCCGTTTTAGGTAGTTGTGTTTCCTAATATGATGAGCGCGGGAATCGGCGAAACCAAACCTTACCCTTAGCTGTCATGTGAGGATTGCAACCTCGGGATCACCATTCGCAGTTTGGGAATATAACTCATCAAGGCGGGCCATCCTAGATGAGGGGTAGCTCATATAGAGATTCGACGTTGAAATAAGACGTAGTTTGTAGGCATAACTCAGGGAGTATGCTAAAGTGTGCCTTGAGAGCATGAAGCGGATGGCTCGGACTGCCTCCGTTGGTGTTGTTTGCGGCTATATATTTATATGCTGCTGACTCTTATTTGCAGGGAAGGAGCACCGCCGCTCCGAGTGTGGGGTGCGGTCGTTATAAATCTTGGTCAGCTAAAGCTGACCAGTTGCTTGTTTTCCCACCGTTTGGTGGATTTGTTTATACAGGTCCCGGTGAGCCTAGCGGGAAATAGCGGGCTGAATTCCATCATGCTGTGTTGTGCTGGCCCTTGAAGGCCAAAGCTTTTGTTTACCTTTTTGTTCATGTGTGGCCGGCCTGCGTGCCGATGTCTGAAAGCCACCTTTATGTTGTAAACAAACAATGTAAATAACTTATTATGTATTTCATTACTAGTAACGATGTGGACATGTTATACACTGGTTTTAAATGAAAATAGATATACTTCCGTTATGCGACTCTGGTGCTGAGATAGTTATGTCTTTAACTGTTTAAATGCTAATTTTAGTACTGCGCTCTTCTGTTCCTTTCATATGGCGTGGGGTCCCGGCCGGACCTACTATTATATGCTATGTAACAGGGAGGGTGTTACACCGACTTATCAGGGAAAATCAAAAATTGGCGGTGTCCAATATTTCAGACCACCCTTTCATGATGAAATAGTACAACCATGGAGAAATTCCAAACCCAAAAATGGCGGTCACCAATATTTTAGGCCACCCATTCTTGAAGAAATAGTATAACCTTTCCTTTGTAAGCCTCACCGTGAGATCAACCTGCCCCACCGACTATGAGAGCCTGGCAGCGAAATCTCAAGGGATAATCCAACTATAGAAATCTTTCTTGAAAACATCATCGTGAGATCAACCTGCCCCACTGGCTATGAGAGCCCGACAGCAGAATCTCACGGAATAATCCAGGTACAGAAATATTCCTTGAAAACCTCACCGTGAGATCAACCAGCCCCATCAGCTATGAGAGCCCGACAGCGAAATCTCACGGGATAATCCAGCTACAAAAATATTCCTTGAAAACCTCACCGTGAGATCAACCTGCCCCAACGACTTGAGAGCCCCACGACGGAATCTCACGGGATAATTCAGCTATAGAAACTTAGGAAGAGAGAAGAAGAAGAAAAAAGATCATCGAGCTTGTGGCACACTTGCCACTTCGACGCTCAGGCGATGCTCATAGATATTTCCAACCATCCCTTGGCTATCCTTGCATCAGTGAGAACAATATGATCCATAGGGCAAGTGTGGTCATGCCACAGGGGCTATACCGACATTGCTTTCCCTTGAAAGATCATCAAGATTATAACGATGTCCTCCTACAATGCATGACAGAGCTGAACATTCACCTAAACTTCCCTTGATGCAGAGGTGTGTCAGATGTCAGCAAGGACCCGTCATCCTAAAGTTCCTCCGCACGAGCTTGGCGAGCTACCACTACACAGACGCAAAATCTCCCCACTATCTATGGTCCTGGCAGATTTACATCTCAAGCTTCAAGTCGAGGGGGCATCAAGTAGGATCCATCGATATATCTCTTGGCATGATATTAACATTTTGTGATGATCTATCTCGATGCTTCTCTTTTAGTACATGTAGTACAAGAGGTTATAACCGCATCATCATAATGCTTGAGAGAAGAAGAGCAAAAAAGGAGAATGAAATGTAAAATACAAGCTTTCAAGAAAAGAAACGCTTGAGATCATCTCCACTCTAAGTGTGAGATAGCTCTTCTCCTTCATAAGTTTGGAGACAATATGCACCTTTCTTAGTACTTTTATCATAAATGACCGTATCCAGTTGTGATTTGTGCTTTCCAACTGAGTCAGATCTTGCAGCTACATCCGCCTTCTTGCGGATTAAATCACCACCATCAGCAAATTCTTTAACTCTGATGTTTTATCAAAGTATTTGGTCATTCTCTTTTACCTATTACAAATGAATTTATAAAAGAAAAGATGCAAGAAACTCCAAACAAATGGGAGGTACACAAAACAAGAAGTGAATGACATTCTATCTCATCTCTATTCTATGTACTCCTTTTATTGAGTGAGAAATTCTTTGCTTTGTAACATTGTCTCTGCTGGAAGAAAGATCATCATCAGTTTATTGAGCAAAATAGTTTTGTAATTTTCCTGCTCCCCATAGTTCATCTATCAGCTTCCGAAGAGCGCGTCAACATTCTGTATCATGTCCAATGTCTAAATGATATTTGCAAAAGTGGTCACCATGATGAGACTTTGCCTTTGATCTCACACGGCGAGGATATCTAAACTCTGGCATTTCTCAGATAATCAGAAGAACTTCTTCCATGGTAATATTAAGTTGAGTACACTTTTCTGGATAACTTTTAAATTCAAATGTTCTCGGATCATAAGATTGAATAGTACAAGCTTCCAATAATTCAGGTGATGCATCTTGCTGTGGAAGTTGAGCAGATATATTGAGTAAGATCTGAAGTCTTCTGCTTGCGGAATATTTTGTGACGAAGATGGATGTTTACAATAAGAATTCCTTTTCGGTTGTTGGGTCATCCGAGAAAAAGCGAAGTTATGATTTGTCGCCTCTCTTTCAATAAATCGATTTACTATCCAGATAAGATGCCCATAGGTCTCGGGCTTAGTTCGTTTGCCTATAAATTTGAGAAGACCTTCTTTTAACCCATAGATCAAGGTGATTTTGTACAAGTTCTGATCAACATCAATAATTTCATGTATTTCTCTTTGGAATCTATCAACGAAGTGAGCAAGAGTCTCATCATCTCCTTGCTCGATCTGAAAGAGAGCATCTAGGCCTCTTTTCCACTTCTTTGAGGTGGTGAACCTCAAGAGAAGCTCTCTTCGAAGGTCAGTGAAGCAAGTAATTAATTGAGGTGGAAGATTACATAACCATTCTCTAGCTCGACCGTTGAAGGATGTAACTACTAATTTGCACTTGATCTCTTTTGAGACAGCTCTTAAAGACATAGCAGATTCGAAAGCTTGAAGGTGGATGATGGGGTATTCTCCTCCAGAGAAGGTTGGCAAACGAGGCTTCCTAAATCCATTGGGAATTGTCTCCCAACGAATTCTATCAGTGAAGGGAGATGACTCTTCCTCCTTAGCTAGAAAGTGAGGAGTTAAGAGATAAGTAGCAAGAAGAGGAGCTATAGCTTGAGGAAGAGGAGAAGCCTTCTCAAAAGGAACTTGAGGGGGAAGAGGTGCAGCATTCTCAAAAGGAGCTTGAGTAGGAAAAGGACAACCTTCTCAAAAGGAGCTTGAGGTGGTAACTGGCGGATGAGGGTGACCAAGGATCGGTTAAAGGCTTTGAGATGCTGAGCGATCTCATGATGATACTTATCAAAGGCTTCCCAGATGATTGATTTACATGGGATAGGTTGGACTGGATGTTGGGTGAACTCGCAGTCAGCCGTGGCTAATCGCGCGCACAAAACAAAAATTGTCGAAATTACCGAAAGAGAAAAGTTGTGATAACTTCTAAATGGAGTTGTGAAGTATCTAGTTGCCTACCTAAATCACCTAGAGGGGGGTGAATAGGTGATCTCTACGTCTTTTGCGGAATTAAAAAAAATAAGCGTAAAGCACAGCACACAAAATAAATCACAGCCACAGATAACACCAGGAATTTATAGTGGTTCCCCGTACTTGGGTACTCCACTGTCGGCCTCGCCAATCTAGCACCACAGCTAGACTTGACTACTCACTAAATCTCGGATCAAGAACGATCCTACAGTCTCAGAGTCAAACTCCTACAAACTCAGAGAGAATCTCTCTTACAACTCGGAGAAAAACCTTCTCCTACAACTCGGAGAACAACCTTCTCCTACAACTCGGAGAACAACCTCTCCTACAACTCGGAGAACAACCTCTCCTACAACTCGGAGATAACAACTCCTACAATAGATGATAAAATGTTTTGAACAATGAGATACCAGATCTGAATAACAGAGGCGTTTTCTTCCTTCTTCTTGAATAGCTTTTGAGAACGATGAGGAAGAACAACGATCCTTCAAATCTGTCTTTGGCAATCCGAAACGATCCAATAGAGATTGTAGAATCAGAACACGGATCAATCGAATCCTTCTTGATAGAAATCGGCAACTCCAATGAGTAGATCGATCTCCAATCGTAGACGACGGCGAGGCGGCGCTTTTCACGTTCGTTTTGATCGGGAGAGAAATTAGGGTTTTAGAACGATTCGAAAAACTTATTTTTTTAATGACTCAAGAGCGATCCTATATAGAGAGGGAAGCAATTAAGGGATAAACCGGCCTTAAATGCACTCAATATAGCCGTTAGGTTCGGGAGAGAGCGTTTATGAAACGACAAGAACAGAGAAAACAAATTAGATAATATTTCGAACAGAATTCTCGAGACATAAGGGTTCTCTCAAGACATGAGGGATCTCCCGAAATATGAAGCAAAGAGAGCAGGAAAGAGATGTCTCGAGAACTCGATGATCTCTCGAGACATAACAAAGATTTCGGACATAAGGTCTTTCGAGACATGCTTGATCTCTCGAGTCATCAAGAGCAGAAATACCGAGACCCAAAGATCTTGCCTCTCGAGACAAGTCAGAATTCTTGAGACATACTTGATCTCTCGAGACATGTCCTTAGGAAAATTGTTTTCAACAATTTTCTTTTCTTCTCTTGAACACTTGCTGCAACCGCACTCCAAAGTCTTCAATAGTCTTGAAGATGAAGTGTACCCCAATAGAGAGATCACACATGAGTCATCACCATGTTTCATATAATGAAGAATTACATTGTATGAAACTGCGTTTGCAGACCCATTGTGATCTGACATTGAGTTACACTTAGCAATGATAATCTGCAAGACAATACTGGAAAAGCATATCAAATACAAATGCAATTCAATCTTAGTTTAAGGGTGACTTCTCACAAATCAAGGTAATTGTGATTACAATTTCCAACAATCTCCCCCTATTTGTAGAAGTCAGAACCCTATATACTAAGTTGAATTACAACAATATAGAATAAATATGCTACACTACACAATGATATGAAAATGAATAAGTAGAGAACATCAAATCAACAATTATATATATATATATGTCTAAATTGAATTGTTAAGAAGACTTGATGTTCAACAAAATCAGAACCAAAACAGAATATGTCTTGACAGCATCAGCAATATCCTTCAAGATCTTCTTTTCATCTTTTCTTCTTATCTGGAGAAATAAGCATAAGGCTTGGGATGGTAAAACGGAGGTGGATCCGGAGCATCAACATTATTATAACCAAAAGCCCTGAAATGAATCCTTCTCTTCCTTTGAGCTGTCTCATGTTTTCCCCATTCTTGAGAGCTGTAGCATTCAGATCTATTCATTTTACCTTCATGAACTAACTTATAGGTTTCAAGAATAATGTCTTTTGAGACTGGGCTCCAGATTTCTGGAAAACTCTTCTCAACCTTAGCTTTGCACTGACCTGTAGAGCTAGAACTTGGAACAGATCGACTAGCAGAAGGACCTTCACCAAACATTCTTTTTCTTTTGGTCCCAGCCCTATCTGATTGTTCTTCAACAATAGGAGCCTTCCCAAGTAGTTCTTCTGGCCTTGGAGAAAACTGAGGAACAAGAACATCTGGATCAATTGCTAACTCAGGAAAAATCTGATTATGAAGCCACGTTGCTGTTTTGAAGGAATAAGCATTAATATCAGCAACTTGCTTCAGCACCGTGGAAGAGAACTGATCAAACTGAGATTTCCATGAGCTTTGAAGAGCAGATACGGAGCTTTCAATCAAGTCTGTCATTTGAGCTACTATATTTTCCTCCCCCTTTCTGACTTCTACAGATAGGGTTTGGATAGTATCATCTTTGAAGTGACCCACCTCATCAACAATCCTGAAGGTGTTAGTTTCTGCATCATTTACCATAGATTGTTGAAGCTTGGTTACTATTACCGTCTATTCCAACACTGTGCCTACACCTTCAGTTGCATGTTCAACTTGCTTGCTCCCTAGACTCATCAAATCAGAGAGATTTTCATAATTTGATTTGATTTTGGCTAACTCCCTACCAAGATCACTTTCAACTGAGGCAATCTTCCTGTGAACAGTTGTCAAAGAGTTCTCAAACTGTTGGCTTTGCTTCTTGAGCATAGCTTCAATCTTGCCCAGAAGAGAATCTGCATCATGGATTGGAGGGGAAGGATGAAAGGATGGAAGAGTAGCAGCAGGGGCAGCACCAGGAGCATCATCAGGGATTTCTTCAATCTCAAGAGAAGAAACCTTATTATCTTCTGCACAACCTAGCTCATCTGGAGCATTCTTGGTTGTGTCAAACTCTGACTCCCCCTCAACATGTACTAGGGGAGGTGTTAATTCATGAACTGACATATCATCATCATCTTCAAAAACATAATCAGCACCAGACCCTGCCTGTTGGCCACTGGGACTGTGCCCTTCAGATATTTCTTGTTGAATATTCTTCAGAACAGCTAAAACTATTTCATTTGCTAACGAAGTTTCTGCTTCAATAACTGATGGAGAAGGAGGTGGTGGTGGAACTGAATCTGGAGTGTGAACAGGTGAGGGTGATGGGATAGTATCTGACGGATCTGACTGTGTCACTGATGGAATGAGTTCTGTTGGAGCTGATGAGGGCTGACCTTTTGCTTTAGAACGGATTGGCAGCTTGGCAAGACTTGAAGCTTTAGAACGAATCCGAGGAGGAGGAATTTCTGCTTCACTTGCAATTGCAGACTGATGAGTCTCCCCCTCAGAAGTAGCACTAGCCATTCCTGGCTTCTTGATTCGAATGTCCCATCTCTGCATAGAGATAACATCGATCTTCTTGAGATGGTGGATGACTGTACCTTTAGACATGTCAAAGATAGCTGGGTTGAACTGATTCAGGAACAAAGAGATGATCCGGGCAAATTTTGGAGAATTAATACAGGCTTTGATATTAGAGAATAAGATTGAGGCCCAATCTCTCTTTTTCCCTGACACGATTCCAACCATCAACAGAAAAGTCACTTCAGACACATGCCCTTGTGTGCCTGTCTTGCAGAATAGAACTTTTAATATAATGTCCACCAGAAGCTTCCCCACATCATTCATCTTGTGCCTCTTCACTGCAGAGAAATCTGAATCCAGACCATAATACCTTGCTGTTCTCAACCAGTCATTGTCATCTAGATCTTCTTCAGCATCAAGCTCAGATAGATGCAAGTACTTCACGAGGGTCTTAGGTGAGATTTTTATCTTAATTCCCTTGACGAATGAGACCAACATCCTCCCTTCCTTGATAGGCTTCACATTGATAAAGAATTCTTCCACCTCATCAAACAGCACCCGGCAAGGATGCTCAAGAACGAAAGCAAGACCGGCGGCATCAAGCAAGCAAAACAGGTTTTTGAAATCATCGGATAAACCGGCGATACCTGAGCGAATGACTTCATTGCCGACGCCGATCTTTGGATGAGGAGAAGGCGCCATTGAAGCAAGATATGGAGAACTGTCGAATGGAGAAGATGAAGTATCGAGAGCCACCAAGAGCACTGAGACCTGACGCTAACCGTCGCCGCTCGAGAGAAAGTCGAAAGGTCGGGGAGAACTCGGAAATTGATTTCGTGAACATCAAGTTTTCGATTTCTTATATATATATGATTTTGATTTGACGTTAAAATGACATTTTGAAGAAAATTAAAAGTGGAAATAGCGCGTACCTGACGTTTGGAATTCTTAAAGAAAACTATGTCTCGAGACATCGGGTATGTCTCGAGAACTCAGGAGTTTCAACAGGTTATTTCCTTCATTGATGTCTCGAGAGATAACCCATATCTCGAAACATCACCATATCTCGAGATCTTGAACTTGTCTCGAGAGAACTAGCTTGTCTCGAGAAATCCCAGAAGTTCTTTGGATTTCGAGACTTAAAGTGATTTAAGTTTCCGAGAAAAGAGAAAGTTCCCGAGACCATGTGGTTCTCGAGATATATATATCTGATCTTGAGAAAATCATCTGAAAACTTGAACTTCCCTGGAGATTTTCTGGATTTGTAAAGTCTTCAGGTCTTCATGGTTTTGGTTGATGTGATCATTACTCCATGTTGAGCATTCCAAGTTCCGTCTTGAAGAAGGAGAACTTAGTCTCATCCAGTGGCTTCGTGAATATGTCAGCAACTTGCTTATCCGTGGGGACATAACTTAGATTTATATCACCCATCTCCACATGCTCCCGGATAAAGTGATATCGTAGCTCGATGTGCTTTGTCCGACTGTGAGAGACTGGATTATTTGCGATAGCAATTGCACTGGAAGAGTCGCAAAACATGGGAATGTCTTTGATCTTCTTGTTGTAGTCTTGAAGTTGATTTCTTATCCATAGAAGTTGTGCGCAACAACTGCCAGCAGAAATGTATTCTGACTCGGCGGTTGATATTGCAACACAATTCTGCTTCTTGCTACTCCAGGAAATAAGTCTCCTTCCGAGGAATTGACACGTCCCAGAAGTGCTTTTCCTGTCGTCTTTGCTACCTGCAAAGTCTGCATCTGAAAAACCAATTAGTTCGCTATCATTACTTCTTGGGTACCATAAGCCAAGATTTGGCGTGCCTTTAAGGTATCTCAAAATCCGCTTTGCGGCAGTATAGTGAGATTCCTTAGAGTTCACCTGATATCTAGCACATACACATGTAAAGAACATTATATCAGGTCTACTGGCAGTAAGGTAGAGCAAAGAGCCAATTATGCTTCTGTACTTGGTTTCATCAAAAGGTTTCCCTTTCTCATCCTTGTCCAGAGACGTAGCTGAACTCATTGGAGTCCTCATAGAGGTTGCATTCTCCATTCCAAATTTCTTAATCAACTCCTTAGTGAACTTTGTCTGAGAAATGAAGATTCCATCTTCAGACTATTTCACTTGAAGTCCTAAGAAATATTTCAGCTCACCCATACTGCTCATTTCAAATTTCCCTTGCATAAGTTTAGAAAACTTTTTGCAGAGGTTATTGTCCGTAGCACCAAATATGATGTCATCGACATAGATTTGCACTAGCAAAATCTTGCCTTTTACTTCCCTAAGAAATAATGTCTTATCTATCTTTCCTCTTGTGAACTTGTTCTCAAGAAGAAAGTTAGACAGCGTCTCATACCAAGCTCGAGGAGCTTGTTTCAAACCATATAAAACTTTTTGTAATAAATAAACATGATTGAGATGATCAGGATTAACAAAACCTGGGGGTTGTTCAACGTATACTTCCTCTTTAATGTCTCCGTTTAGGAACACGGATTTGACATCCATTTGATATACGGTGAAACCCTTGAAAGCAGCATAAGCAAGGAAGAGTCTGATCGCTTCGAGCCTTGCTACTGGAGCGTACGTCTGATCAAAGTCGATGCCTTCCTCTTGTCTGTATCCTTTGGCTACAAGTCTGGCTTTGTTCTTTATGATTGTTCCTTCTTCATCCAGCTTGTTTCTATACACCCACTTTGTTCCAATGACATATTTGTCTTTGGGTTTTGGAACAAGTGTCCATACCTTACAGCGTTTGAATTGATTTAATTCTTCTTCCATAGCAATTATCCAAGATGGATCTTCATTTGCCTCTTGGAATTTCTTTGGTTCGACCTGCGAAAGAAAACTCAAATGCATATTCTCGTTAATGGTACCTCGTCTTGTTCTTATTCCTTCATGAGGATCTCCTATGATTTGATCAACTGGATGATCCCTCATGTGTCGTAGCCCGAGGTTCCTTGCATGAATTGAACCAATAGGAGTTTCTTCTACTGTTGGAGTATCTTCCTCCACTTGGATTGGCTCTTCATCAGGATGATCTTCTTCATAGGTAGTTATTGGGGGAATCTTGATGAAGTGTTGAGAATTTTCTTCAACTGGCTGATCCAAGCTTAAGTCTTGCAGCTTTGAACCTGTGTCTACAGAAGAAATGCTAGAGGAGCTGCCTTGTAGCATGCTCGTCTCATCAAATACAACATTAATAGATTCTTCTACCACCAGGATTTTCTTATTAAAAACTCTATATGCCCTACTATGGCTACTATAACCTACAAAAATACCTTCAAAGCTCTTTTCACTAAACTTAGTTTTGTAATGCTTTCCATTGTTTAGCACAAAGCATTTACTACCAAAGATTCGAAAATAAGAAATGGTCGGTTTCTTGCCTTTTAGAAGTTCATAAGGAGTCTTTTCATGGTTTTTGTTTATGAGTGCTCTGTTTTGCACATGGCATGCAGTATTGACAGCTTCAGCCCAGAAATATTCAGGTAGTGAAGAGTCACTCAACATGGTTCTGCAAGCCTCAATAAGTGTTCTATTCTTTCTCTCAGCTACTCCATTTTGTTGTGGAGTTCGAGGAGAGGAAAACTCATGAAAGATACCGAGGCTTTCACAGAATTCTGTCATGGCTCCAGATTCAAATTCTGTACCATGGTCACTTCTGATTTTGACCACCGAACAGTTAAATTCATTCTGGACTTGCCTGACAAAACTAGTGAAAGTGTCAAAGGTATCTGACTTGTGTTTCAGAAAGAATACCCAGGCAAAACGAGAGTAATCATCTACAATAACCAATGTGTAAGATTTTCCTCCTAAACTTCTAATTTGCAAAGGACCAAACAAATCCATATGGAGCAGGTACAGACACCTGGTTGAATCTTTGCCAATAATGCTCTTAAAGGTAGCCCTTGTTTGCTTGCCTTTTACACATGCATGACAAGGTTTATCTTTAACGCACTTAACATCTGGTGCATCGCGCACTAAGTTTTGAGAAAACAATTTATTAATAGTTTTGAGATTTATATGTGCTAATCTCTTGTGCCATTGGTCAACAAGAGATGCACTATCTTTTGCCAAAAGACATACTGGTGTAGAAGATGATATACACAGAAAATTTAAACAAAATATGTTTCTACAGCGAATGCCTGATAAAATCGTTTCATGATTTTCAGCCGACTTTATCAAACACTTATCTTTATGAAAATCAACAATGTATCCTTTATCACAAAGTTGACTTATGCTTATCAGATTATGTTGTAATCCTTCCACATAAGCTACATCGGAAAACGTTACATTGCCATTAGAAATCATACCATAGCCTTTAGTTATTCCTCTGTCTGAACCGCCAAAAATAACTTTTGGACCGTTCGCAACTGGAATGTAGTTTTGCAAAAGGCTTCTTGTCCCGGTCATATGCCGTGAGCATCCACTGTCCAAGTACCAGATAGGATTTTTATTGGCCTTTGGACATACCTGCAAAAACAAATCATTTCGCCTTAGGAGCCCAAACAGATTTGGGTCCTTGGTCCCGTGTCAGTTGAGCACCACGATGAATGTTAACATTGCGAGTGGTCTGCCTTGCAACGTTCACTTGTGGTCTCCTAGTATACGTTGTGTTGAAACAACAATCAAGGGCAAAGTGACCAATTTTGCCGCAGCACCAACAGTCGAATCTGTTGTACCTTCTTTTTACACTTTCCTGCTTAACTTTTTGAACGTTAGCTCTTGCAGGAGCAGTCCTTCTAGATGAGGATGCCTCATGGGGGCAACACACACAAGGTGGTATTGTCTTCTTCGGCTTTGGTGCAACAGCATTCACTTTTGGTGCTTTCTTAGCGCTCGGACCATGAACAAACGGACCGTACCCTTTCCGATTAATCTCTTGATAAGGTGCTTGGAAAGCGCTATCACCAAAGTTTCGGGGAGGAGCCCATTCCTTATGATCATTCACAGGTGAAAAAGGAATTGGTCGTGTGAAATGACCATAGGAACTCTCCATATCATAAGCATTCGTAGGGAATATGACTCTCTTGAATGCTACAGGATCTTGATGAGCTTTCCCTTTTTATTTGGTAGTAGCTTTCTTAGCAACCAGACCATTCTTCTTAGCAATTGTATTTTTTGAAGAATTGCTAGTACTAGCTTCATGCCCTATACCGCTTCCTTTTGCCTTAGTGGTAAAAGTACCAATAATTGGCAGAACAGTTTTAGGTTGAGAGAATGCTTCAACCAACTTCTTCTCAGCCGCAAGCTGTTCCTCCAAGACATTTATCGAATGATCTCTCAGGGCAAGAGTCTCTTCCGAGCTTTTGATCTTGTCTTTCAAGGATTGGACTTCCTCTTTGAGAGAAGAAAGTTCTTTAACTTCTTTTCTCAAGTTAGATTCCACCTCCTTGAGAGCCATGATCTCCTTACCCTGAGTTTTGACAACCTTTCGGCACTTGTCAAAGCTTTGGAGCATTTTGGTATATTGAGACATGAGCTCAGATTCATCGTCTGAGGGGTTATCCTTTTGTTCAGCCGAAGCATAATCAGAATCAGATAGGATAGTGTGATCATTTACCTTTCCGGTGTACGGGGGTGCTTCTTCATCATCAGACATGGCCATCAGGCCGAAGTAAGCTTCTTCTTCATCACTCGACTCATCGGAGTCACTGTCGCTCAGAGTTTTGGCTTTCTTAGCGACGAAGCTTCTATCTGATTTCTTCTTTCCGTGGATGGATTTCTTGTCTTCTTTCCTTCCACCTTCTTTCTTCTTATAGGGACACTCAGCAATCATATGCCCTGGCTTATTACAACAGTAGCAAATAATGTCAGAAGAAATGTGTTTGTTCTGTTTGGATTTATACCTGTCATTATTGCTTGAGCCCTTCCTGTGATATTCGCCATCACGACGAGAATATTTATGATCCGAGGAAGATGGCTTGTTGTTCATGTGCCTTCGCTTGTTCAGCAGTTTCTTAAACTGACGGGAAATTAAAGAGAACTCCCCATCAGACAGTTCGGAACAGGAGGAGCTGGCTTCTGATTCTTCTTCAATATCAGATTCCTTTTCTCTGATCGGTATCACTGCTTTGCTCTTCTTTGAATTCTCTGCCTTCAAAGCTAAGGTTCTTTCTTTGCTTGAAGCTTGATTTACATCCTCTTCAGACTTTCGGATGTTCATTTGTAATTCATGAGATAGCAGCTTCCCGAACAGATTCTGAGGTTCTAGACTTGGCAGTTTTCCAAACTCTCTAATGGCCACAATTTTGCTATCCCAGTCTTTCGTTAGGGAACGCAAGAATTTGTCATTTAGTTCACCGTTTGTGAACTCCCTGTCGTAGTTCCTCAGACCATTGACTATTTTGAAGAATCGCTCGTACGCATCAGCGATGCACTCCTTCTTACTCTGCTTGAAAGCCTCATACTCTTGATTGAGTAGGGATCTTCTGTCTTCTCTCACTTCGTCAGTACCTTCCATTAGAACAATCAAGGATGTCCACATTTCTTTGGCTGATTTGCAGTGGATTAAGTTTTGCAACATGGAATCGTCCACTGCACTTGCAATTATGTTTTTAGCCTTCTTGTCAAGAGCAACAAGAGCTATCTCATCCTTGGTCAAATCCATCATTTTCTTAGGTATCTGAACAGTAGGATTTGTAGACGAAGCGGTCATTGGCACATGGGGACCTTCTTCCATGACTTGGAAGATTCTGGGATCTGCAGCTTCCATATAAAAATGGACTCTTTCCTTCCACATAGGAAAGTTGGCCTTAGTGCAGATGGGCAATTTCAGAGAGGATTCCTTGACGCTATCCATGGCTTGCTAGCAACTAGAAGGATGGATCCTGTTCAAGGTGTTAACCTAGCAACGAACAGCGACCCTCTGATACCAATTGAAGTATCTAGTTGCCTACCTAAATCACCTAGAGGGGGGTGAATAGGTGATCTCTACGTCTTTTGCGGAATTAAAAAAAATAAGCGTAAAGCACAGCACACAAAATAAATCACAGCCACAGATAACACCAGGAATTTATAGTGGTTCCCCGTACTTGGGTACTCCACTGTCGGCCTCGCCAATCTAGCACCACAGCTATACTTGACTACTCACTAAATCTCGGATCAAGAACGATCCTACAGTCTCAGAGTCAAACTCCTACAAACTCAGAGAGAATCTCTCTTACAACTCGGAGAAAACTTCTCCTACAACTCGGAGAACAACCTTCTCCTACAACTCGGAGAACAACCTCTCCTACAACTCGGAGAACAACCTCTCCTACAACTCGGAGATAACAACTCCTACAATAGATGATAAAAGGTTTTGAACAATGAGATACCAGATCTGAATAACAGAGGCGTTTTCTTCCTTCTTCTTGAATAGCTTTTGAGAACGATGAGGAAGAACAACGATCCTTCAAATCTGTCTTTGGCAATCCGAAATGATCCAATAGAGATTGTAGAATCAGAACACGGATCAATCGAATCCTTCTTGATAGAAATCGGCAACTCCAATGAGTAGATCGATCTCCAATCGTAGACGACGGCGAGGCGGCGCTTTTCACGTTCGTTTTGATCAGGAGAGAAATTAGGGTTTTAGAACGATTCGAAAAACTTATTTTTTTAATGACTCAAGAGCGATCCTATATATAGAGGGAAGCAATTAAGGGATAAACCAGCCTTAAATGCACTCAATATAGCCGTTAGGATCGGGAGAGAGCGTTTATGAAACGACAAGAACAGAGAAAACAAATTAGATAATATTTCGAACAGAATTCTCGAGACATAAGGGTTCTCTCGAGACATGAGGGATCTCCCGAAATATGAAGCAAAGAGAGCAGGAAAGAGATGTCTCGAGAACTCGATGATCTCTCGAGACATAACAAAGATTTCGGACATAAGGTCTTTCGAGACATGCTTGATCTCTCGAGTCATCAAGAGCAGAAATACCGAGACCCAAAGATCTTGCCTCTCGAGACAAGTCAGAACTCTCGAGACATACTTGATCTCTCGAGACATGTCCTTAGGAAAATTGTTTTCAACAATTTTCTTTTCTTCTCTTGAACACTTGCTGCAACCGCACTCCAAAGTCTTCAATAGTCTTGAAGATGAAGTGTACCCCAATAGAGAGATCACACATGAGTCATCACCATGTTTCATATAATGAAGAATTACATTGTATGAAACTGTGTTTGCAGACCCATTGTGACCTGACATTGAGTTACACTTAGCAATGATAATCTGCAAGACAATACTGGAAAAGCATATCAAATACAAATGCAATTCAATCTTAGTTTAAGGGTGACTTCTCACAAATCAAGGTAATTGTGATTACAATTTCCAACAAGTTGAATTTGGGAAATCTGAGGGTGCTAAACAAACTCGAACGGGTAAACAAGTTCTCCATTGGATGGACGACTCCGAGCCGGTTCCAAAAAGCTATTATGAGCTAAAAATAGACAAGTGAATCAAAAGTTATAGCAGTTTTAAGATTGAGTGCATTCTGGGCTAGAGAAGGATGAAAGGGAAAACTGTTTGGTGGTCGGTTACTTTGAGCCACAGTGAAGGAGTAATAAAGGGAGAAAAGAGATGGCTGCAAGCAGAAAAGAGGTCGCCAAGGGAGATCGTCCAACAGATGGGAGATTTCCCAGACAAGGGGGAGAGCTCATCGCAGTCTCAAAACATGAGACCGCTCAAGTCACCGGCTGGGGGCTGGAAACTCCGAAGTCCCTCAAACTGGTACCCCTGCCCCTCTATTTATAAGCGCAGGACTTGCCCAAATGGGCAGGGCCAGGAAAAATGGCCTGCCCAAGTCACGAGTGATCGACAGAAGCGAGATTGCCTGGGCGATGGGAGATCGCCCAGGCTCGGCGAGACCGCCTGACCATTGGAGATCGCTCGGGCTTGGCGAGCTAGCGAGATAGCCAGGGCGATGGTAGATCACCCTGGCTCGGCGAGACCACCCTACGGTTGGAGACCGCCCAGGATCGCTGAGCTGGCGAGATTGCCCGGGCAATGGGAGATCACCCGGGCTCGACGAGACCGCCCGGGCTCAGCGAGCTGGCGAGATCGCCCAGGCGATGGGAGATCACCCGGGTTCTGGGAGTTAGCGAGATCGCCTTGCTGGAGAGGGCATCCGGGCTGCTCTGGTCGCCTTTGGGATCGCTAATCACCTGCATAAAATCAGTTTGAAGGGGATCACCGATTTCTGGGTAAATATAACATAGAGAAAGACGGTTACTACAAAGGAAACAATTTTTGAAACATGGAAATCGTAGTAACCTGCCTCTGATACCACTGTTGGGTTTTCCTTAGGGGTAGACACATCATATGTGCGCAACAGAATATTCAAGAACAACCCAAAAGAGAGATAATTGGATCTTGCTCAAACCATGAATCAATAAATAAATTACATGTGCTGAATCGAATAGAGACTCGATCGGATTGCTCCAAAAAGAACTTTACGAAATCAGAATCCTATTCCGAATCCTCCTTTTCTATTATGTGCTTCTGTCAAAATCGGACTGCTGGTCGGATGGAGTTAGCACAGAAATAGGCCTGCACCTCTACATAAGCCCACACGAGCGCCGAAGAACCCTAAGCCTCTTGTCAAACAATAACTAGGTTAGCAAAAGGAGTGCCCTCTACGTCTCCACGGATTGCTAGATCTATCTAAGTAGAGGTGGCGATGAGTCTTCTATAATTGCAGTGAGATCGACTGGAACTTTTCCTTATTCAATATCCAAAGGTGGCTTCCAGTTCTTCTCGCACTAGATTCACACTCGTACGTGTACAGATACTCGTTCTGTCGAGATACGTAAGAAAACTTAATGTCTCTAGCGCTTTATACCCAGGGGTATAAAGCAGACAAAAGCTTCCTCTATCCACAGACCTAGACTAAAATAGAGTATAAAAAGTTTCATCGGGATGACCTCATTCATCGAGACACCTCGGCAAAATCATCGAGATAGTCTCGATGAAATTGTCGAGATAGTCTTGACGAAATTGTCGAGACAATCTTGACAAAATCTCCGAGGCATCTCGACAAAATCATCGAGACATCTTGACAAAATCGATCATTCGTTGAGACAGTCTCGATGAAATAACTAGTGACAATCGACAAAATAGTCGAGACATCTCGATGAAATAGTCAAGACATCTCGACGAAACAGCTGTGACGTTCCATATCATCGAGACATTCTCGACGACATTGATCACCAGTTGATATTCACAATATCAACTTGTGATCCCGACGATTGGCTATCTGTCACGATGAAATTCACAATGTTGTCTTGAAGTCTTCTCGACGGTATTCAGAATATCGTCTTGAAGCCTTATCGATATGCTCCATACAATATTCACAATATCTAAGGAGCATTGTCCCGAACCAACTCTACTCCAAATAGTCATAGGATTGGTTCTATCACTCATATCCAATATGAGCAAGGCGAACATAATCCTTTCTCCCATTTCTCCGAACGCTCTTATGTGTTACCCTATAGGCTCATATTGCGTTGGTAGTGAGACTAACTACTTGATTACTTCCGGATCACCTTAGAAACTCCAACAATGAGAACCCCTTTCATAATGCCCTCGTGATCCAGGAAGACGTAGAAGACTTCACAATCAACCGAATCCTGGTGGACAGCGGGAGTTCGGTCAACGTCATTTTCAAGGAGACGTTTGACGGGTTGGAGGTGGAGGCAAGCGGGGTGATAACCTCAAATGGTGCCCTCGTTGGCTTCTCGGGTGAGAAGGAGGAGTGGAGCTGCTGGTAACTCTCAGCGGCACTTTGATCAAGTGCTGGTTCATCATCGTTGATGCGCCGAGCTATTACATCATGATATTTGGAAGACCACTCATCAATGCGTTCATGTCCGTTCCGTCCTCTTACCATCAGTGCTTGAAGTATTTCCAGGGAGACATCCAAGTAAGGATCTAGAGCGATCCTAAGGCTTCTCGAGAGTGCTACCTGAATACGGTGAGAACTATCAGCTGGATGGAGGAGGCGGAAGAGGCAGACCAAGTACTGGAAGGGATGGCTAGGCTGGAGGTTGCAGAGGAGGTGAAAGAAGTGGAGGTGTTGTTAGAGGGCAGAGATCTCGAGCTGCTGAAGATCATGGAGCGCTGAAGACAAAGGAGGAGATCGAGATGGTGACGTGTCTGCAAGAGACTGTGGACATCTTCGTGTGGAGCGCAGTGGAGATGCCAGGGATCGATGCAGAGGTTGCGTGCCACATTCTCAATCTGGACCCTGAGGTCAAGCCCATCCACCATAAGAAGAGGGCAAGTGCCACTGCGTTGGCAGAGCCTATTTTAGTGGAGGTGATAAAGCTATTTGAGGCATATTTTGTGTACGAGATCCAGTATCCAGATTGGGTCTCAAATATAGTAATAGTGAAGAAAGCCGAAGGGGGATGGAGAATATGTGTAGATTTTTCATTGCTGAATAAAGCCTGCCCAAAGGATTTCCATCCCCTGCCTCGAATCGAAGCGCTGGTTAATTCAGCCGTCAAATTTTCTGTGATGAGTTTTCTTGATGCCTTTTTAGGATACCACCATATCCGGATGCACCCCCTGATCGTCGCAACATCTACTTCATCACTAGCGATGACTGCTATAGCTATAAGATGATGCCCTTTGGGATGAAGAATACGGGGGCCACTTACCAGCAAATGATGGACCAAGTCTTCAAGGAGCAAAATGGGTGGAGTCTGAAGGTGTATGTGGATGATCTCTTGGTAAAGAGCAAGAGCGTTTAAGAGCACATCAGTGATCTGGTGGAGACCTTTGTAATGCCTCAAAAGTTCAAAAATGAGGCTCAACCTAGCAAAGTGCATGTTCATGGCAGGGAGAGGGATGTTCTTGGGGGCATCTTTGTTGGATCGATTGGCGCCCTTAGAGGGGGGGGGGGGGGGTGAATAAGGGAATAAAAATCTTTTATAATTTTTACTAAATTGTTTAGAGATAATTAGAATAAAATAACAATTTATCTTAAAGAAGGAAAACAATTGTAATTTGCAGTTCTATAAATTATGCCAAATGATAGAAATCAAGTAAACACAAAAGAGACATGATTATATTATATGAAAAAAGTGTTTACATAAATTTGATTTCCATATCGCTAGAAATAGGAGGTGTACAAATGTAAATATCTTTTCCTTTTCCATACCGACTTGTATACCCACAAACCGGTTGGCTTTAGCCTATCCTTCCCCGGATAAGGCCTCAAGCCGCTCTAGCCAATCCTTCCCCGAATATGGCCTCGAGTCCCCTAGATCTAATCACCTAGAACTAGTCGCCAACACAAGGCGAATTTCCCCCTAAGTCCTACCCAGACCTAGTCGCCAACACAAGGCGAATTAACTAAACGATTACAAAAAAATATAGAATGAAAATAAATATAACAATAATGAAACTTCCTATATGAGATCTCTGAAGATGAGGATGAAGAATCGCTGTAGCATAAGCGAGGTTGAAGCGATCGTTCCTCAGATGCAGCGTGGTGGATTCCTTCTCCAGAAATCCTCTTTGAATTTGAGTGGGAGATGAACTTTCGGCAGAGTAGCAGCTCTGGAAATATGGCACAAGTAATCTCTCTGGAAGCACTAACTCAAAACGAGAGAGAGCCCATCATTTTATAGAACTTGACGATAGCGCCTGCGTTATCTCCTAGCGCCTGCGGTAGCGTTCATGTGGAGCGGTTGCGAAACCATCAGCATCGTGGCGCTGTGCACGAACTTGAGATAGCTCCTGACGGTAGCGCTAGCGCTGGCGGTAGCTGTGGCTAAACCGTCGGCGGCGTGGCAGAACAAACTTTCGTCGAACGGAAATTTCATCGAACAAAAATTTTCGTCGAATGGAGCTTCAAGTTCGTCGAACGGAAAATTTCGTCGAACGGAGTTTTCGTCGAACACAGGAAAAATCGTCGAACGGAACCTGAGCTAGCGCCTGGCGGTAGCGCTAGCGCTGGCGGTAGTGCATTCTTCCAGATGTTTGAATTCAGCTGCTTTCTACCTGTGGAGTATTGCACCTATAGTTCCTACACACTATAAACACACGACAAGCAAGATCAAATACAATTTGAGATTTGTTATTCTCAAACAAAGGGATGTGACACACATGTCCAACAATCTCCCCCTTTTGATAATAACAAATCCGCTTAGCAAGAAATCAACAATAGTGTTTATAGTAAAGGATAAGCAAGATGATAGTGCAATTATAGTATATGATAAGCATGATAATGTGCATGCTCCCCCTATCTTAATGCTCCCCCTACATAAATGCAATTTATGTTTTACTCCCCCTAAATGATAGATTACATGAATTATTCTCCCCTTAATCTTCTATATTTCTCCTATATAGATTTCTTCAATTAATCTCCCCCTTTTGGTATTATCAAAAGAAGGTGGGGTGAGGGTAGTAAGGAGGCATTTCTTATAAATGATAAAACATGATCGAGTTTTTGTAATATAGATAATAATAAAGATTTTAAGCATAGTATATAAGAGATTTCAAATACAAAGATAAGAGTTGTAAGCAAGCGGAAGATTATAATAAACATCTTTTCATAAGTATGAAAAACATAAGTAAAAATATGAGTTTTAGTTCAAAATTGTATGATGTTTAAACCTTTGAAATCTCAAAGTTTTTCATAAAGATACCGAGCATGAAATGAGCATATCAAAAAGAGATTATACTACAATGTTACTTAATTTTAAGTTCAAGAGATACCAAAACATTGTAGAGATCATGCTAGGTTATCTAGTGCATTTTTTATATAAAGAGTAGTATAGATAAAGCATTAGAATCCAATACTCATGAGAAGAAGTGTTATGAAAGAGAATGATGTGCACATAAGTGTATTTTGGGCAATGTTAACAATTGATTTAAATCAACAAAATACAAGACATATGTAAAGTAAAGTGCACAATAAAACACAAGTAAATTACTTTCACACACTTTTAATGCACATAATTTTTAACAAAGTGGTGTAATAACCAAGGTTTGCACAAGACACTTTACTATTCTTTCCAAGGTGCTCAACCTCACAATGCTTATGAAGACTTATCAGGAGGTTCAAGTAGTGCTTGGTGGAGTTATATTTGTCTACATATATAATTCTTTGTTCACATTTGTGAGACAACATTCTCCGAATACACTTGTTTTGCAAACCCAAATTTTTAACTTAACCACTTTTCTAAATTTCATAAGTGCAATTCAAATGTAGTGTAGGCAATAAACTTATGCAAGTTTTAATTCATTGTACAAATACAATACACAAGCAAGCATTTTTAGATTTAAACACACATGTGGATTACCAAAATAAGTGAGTGAAAGGTATCATTATCAATCATAATACATTTACTCATACTTAGAGGCATGCTAAGCTTGGTTCTACACATATTTTTCAATACAATTGATGCACTTTAAATAGATATATCAAAGCATGATAAACAAAACAATGTTCATAGTAATTTGAAGGAATAAATTTTAACATTGTAAATAAGTCTAAATAATAGAAATCATTCATGCTTGATATTAGCAATAATGATCATACAGTTTTTTGTTGTTTTGAAAATTTTTTAATGAAATAAACACAGAAAAATCACACAAACATATTTTTGTATTTTTGAATTTTGAATTTTTGTAGTTGATTTTCCATAATATAAATAAAACGAAAAACCATAAAAACATATTTTTGTGTTTTTAAATTTTGAAATTTTATAGTTGATTTTCCATAATATAAATAAAAACAGAAAATTTCAAAAACATTTTTTTGTATTTTTGAATTTTGAACTTTTATAGTTATTTTTTTCATAATGTGAATAAAACAAAAATAACAAAAGTCAGAAACACAACAAATAAGTAGTACATATGAACTAACATATTTTTATAGATTTTTAAAATTTTTACAAATCAGAAAAATCAAACACCCACGCTAGCGCCGGCGCTAGCGTTAGCGCTGGAAACAGTACACAATTTTGTAAGAATTTTAAAAATCTGATTTTTGATATTGATTAGGGGTCTTATTAAAAGTAGTCTTATGCAGAAATTGTGTAATATTCAGAGATGTCTTGATTGCTCAAATTGCATAAAACATTAGCGTTTTACCTGTTATTCATCCTAAGATGTCTAAGACTCCTAATTCCAACATTAACATTTGAAACCTTGCATCAGGAAGAGGTATAGTAAATATATCAGCAAGTTGAGAGTCCGTGCCAATGAAACTAATCCTTACATTTTCCTTTTTAATGTGATCCCTTATGAAATGATGATGCACATTTATATGTTTGGATCTAGAGTGGTGTACCGGATTATTTGTGAGATCAATGGCACTTTTGTTGTCACATTTTAATTCAATAAGTTTTAGATGAAAACCAAAGTCCTCTAAAGTTTGGCTCATCCATAGTGCTTGTGCATAACAACTCCCTATGCAATGTATTAGGCCTCCGTGGTGGAGAGTGCAACCGAATTTTATTTCCTACTAGACCATGCAACTAATGAAGGTCCTAGAAAATGACAAGTACCACTAGTGCTTTTTCTATCAAGTGAACAACTGACATAGTCTGAATTGGAGTAGCCATGAAGTGTGAATGAATTATTGTGTGGGTACCATAATCCCAATCTAGATGACCCAATGAGATATCTAAAAATTCGTTTTACCGCTTTTAAATGAGATTCTTTTGGATTGGCTTGAAATCGAGCACATAAGCATACGACAAACATAATATCAGGTCTAGTTGCACTTAGATAAAGTAGAGATCCTATCATACCTCTATATAAAGTTTGATCTATAGAAATTCCTGATTCATCTTTTCCTAATTTTAGTGATGCATTCATTGGTGTAGAAGAATGTTTAAGGTTTTCAAATCCAAAACGTTTAAGCATATCATGGGCATATTTAGTTTGACATACAAAGATACCATCAATTCTTTGTGATATTTGAAAACCAAGGAAATAAGAAAGCTCTCCTACAAGACTCATTTCAAATTCATTTTTCATCACTAAAATAACTTCTTTACACATCTCTTCATTAGTAGATCCAAGAATAATATCATCAACATATATTTGTAAAATAATTATATCATCATTGTTGTGCTTAATGAAGAGAGTATTATCCACACTTCCCATAATATAATCGTGCTTTAATAAAAATGATGTAAGTCTTTCATACCATGCACGGGGCGCTTGTTTTAAACCATAAAGTGCTTTCTCTAGTTTATAAACATGATTTGGAAATTTTTCAATAATAAAATAGGGGGGTTGTTCAACATAAACTTCTTCTCTTACAAACCCGTTTAGAAAAGCACTTTTCACATCCATTTGAAATAGTTTTATTCTTTTAAAGCTTGTAAACGCTAGAAAAATTCTTATAGACTCTAATCTAGCAACGAGTGCAATAGATTCATCAAAATCTATCCCCTCAATTTGAGAATATCCTTGTGCTACTAATCGTGCTTTATTTCTAGAGATTCTTGACTCACCATCTAATTTATTTTTAAAAATCCATTTTACACCTACAACCGAGTGATTAGATGGTCTTTCAACTAATTTCCAAACATTATGTCGCTCAAATTGTTCTAACTCTTCATTCATAGCCAAAAACCAAAATTCATCATTTAAAGTAGTAGAAACGTTTTTTGGTTCTATTTCGGAAACAAAACAAATATTTGAAAATGATTCATGAAGAGAAGAGCGTGTTCTTACCCCGATGGATGGTTCACCAATTATCAATTCCTGTGGATGATCCTTTGTGAATTTTAAGGTACTTAGAGGTACATATTCATCTTCCTTGACCTCCTCTTCTTCTTCTTTGGAAGGTTCCTCATCACCATGCTCCAAAGGTTGTAAGAGATCATCCTCATTGCCTGCGGAAAGTTTTTCTACACAAGGAACAAACTTATCAAATTTTACATTTATTGACTCTTCAACTCTACTAGTTCTTTTATTAAAAATTCTATAAGCTTTACTAGTTGAAGAGTACCCAAGAAAAGTTCCTTCATCACATTTTTCATCAAACTTTCCCAAGCTATCTTTTGTATTCAAAATAAAACATTTACAACCAAAAACTTTAAAATAAGATACATTAGGCTTCTTTTGAAAATAGAGTTCATATGGTGTGAGATTAAGAGATGGGCGAAGCATGATTCTATTCAAAACATAACACAATGTACTTACAGCTTCGGCCCAAAAGGACTTAGGTAATTTATATTCACATAACATAGTGCGTGCTAGTTCTTGTTGTGGTGTGTGTGGTGCAGAGAACTCATGTTTAATGCCTAACATATCACAAAAGGATGTAAATTTTTCATTTTCAAATTCTTCACCATGATTCGAGCGGTTGCATTTAATTTTTAAATCACTTTCATTTTGAATACGAGTACATAATTTTGCAAATTCACAAAACGCATCGGATTTGGAAGAAAGAAATAATGTCCAACAATATCTTGAAAAATCATCTATTAACACATATGTATATAATCTACCACCAAGACATGCAGTGCTAACGGACCCAAAAAGATCCATATGAATTATTTGCAAGGGTCTTGTAGTAGAAATGGAATTTTTACTTTTGAAAGAGGATCTAGAAAATTTACCTTTTTGACATGGTGAACAAAGTGAAGGTAAAGTTCCATTTAACCTAGGCAATCCTCTAATTAAATTACTTTTGGCAAGTTTTACAATGAGCTTTGTGCTAGCATGCCCTAGTCTTCTATGCCAAAGTTCTAATTCATCATTTTTAGTGATAAAACATTTTATAGATGATTTAGAAAGATCATTAAAAGAAACTATATAGACATTATGTATTCTTGGTGCAGTTAGTAAAATATCTTTTGTAGTAGGATTAGATATTTTGCATAAGTTAGTGGAAGATTCAAATAACACATCTAATCCTTTATCACATAATTGGCTAATAGAAATTAAATTGTGTTTTAATCCTTTCACATAAAGAACATTAGATATAGTAAAGGATTTGTTACCAACTGTACCAATTCCCATGATCCATCCTTTTCCATTATCACCAAACGTCACGATCCCTCCCTTCTTCTTTTCTAGGCTAAGGAACTTTGCTTTATTTCCCGTCATGTGCTTTGAGCATCCTGAATCCAAGTACCACACGTCTTCATTGTCCTTAGCCTCCCTGCACATCTAGAAAAAAGATGAGAGTAAAGATCCGGATACCTAAGTGGTACCACCCATAGAATAAGCAGAATCCTTAGGTACCCAGATTTGTTTTAAAGCATTTTGTTTTATTTTCCTGCAAGAACTAGATGTGTGACCTAACCTATCACAATTTGCACACGAAATAAAGGGGGTTGAGACCCTTTTCTGGAATATTTTCTTGTTGGAATAAATTGGATTTATATAAGAAAAGCATTTTGATAAAGAAAATTCAGGTTTCTGGTATGAGGTGCTAGCGCCGGCGTTAGTGGCTAGCGCCGGCGTTAGTGGCTAGCGCCGGGCGGTAGCCCTCACCTCGATATCCGAGCCCAAATTTTCTAGAACCATGGCACTAGTTCCCTAAAATCATTTCCAGTGATTTTTGGCCTATTCCAAATTTTTTAATGGCCATGGTGAGATCATGAACTTGTGCTTTAAGTGAAGAATTTTCTTTTACAAGCATGACACACCTATTTTCAAAACCTTTTTTATTATTTTTGATTTGCAAAAGAGAGGCTTCTAATTTCCTTTCTAATTCCCCCTTCTCTTTTGTAATAGTTTTGGCATGAGAGAGGGCTTTAGAAAGTGACTCTTGAATATCATTTGCCAATATAGTGGAGTGATCACACTCTTGGCAAGAAACCTTTCTCTTTTCTAAAACAATTACCTTTTTGGAAAGCTTTTGATTTTCTTTAATAAGAGATTCATTTTCACGATTCAATAAAATATTATCTTTCATATTTTTATCAAAAGCTTTGCAAGTTTCAAGGAATTCATTAAAGAGTTCATCATAAGTGGGAGGAGTTACCTCAGTGTCACTAAGAACACTGGTGTCGTCGCCGTCGTTTCCCTGTCCCATGAGGCACATATTTGCTTCCTCATCTTCGCTTGATGAAGACCCGCTTGATTCTTCGGCGGAGGAGGAGGAGGAGTCATCCCATGTTCTAGCTTTTAGCACCTTCTTCTTCTCTTCCCTTTGTGCCGCTTTTCTTTCTTCTCCTTCAAGAACTTTGGGCACTGGCTCCGAATGTGCCCGGTCTTCCTACAATGAAAGCATTCTGCTAGAGGTCTTTCTTCTTCATCGTCACTCTCCTTTTCCTTCTTTGAGGACGACCCTTTCCATCTTCCATCCTTTTGGATAAATTTCCGTAAAGTGTTTCGCCATTCCGGATTTCGCATGAACTTTCGGAAGTTCTTCACCAAAAGACTTTCTTCATCTTCATCCTCATCCTCTTGGCACTCCTTCTTTGATTTTAATGCCAACGCCTTCTTCTTTGGCTCCTTGTTGTATTCATCATGTTGGATTTTGAGTTCTACCTCATGGGTTTTGAGATTCCCAATGAGTCTCTCAACTTGGAGCGTCCTTAGATTGTGTGATTCTGAAATGGCCGTCACCTTCGGGTTGAATTTTGGTGGAAGGGAACGAAGGATCTTTTGGACCAAGTTGCCGTTGGAGAAGGTCTTTCCAAGTTCTTTGGAGGCATTGACGATCTTGGTGAAACGCGTGTACATGGCATCAACATCTTCACTTTCATCCATCAAGAATTTTTCATATTCCGACTCAAGTTGGAAAAGCTTTGAATCTTTAACCTGCGATGTACCTTCATGAGTAACTTCCAAATGATTCCAAATTTCATAAGCAGTAGTACATGCAGAAATTCTATTAAATTCATTTCTATCTAACGCACAAAATAAAGCATTCATGGCCTTGGCGTTATTTTTATATTTTAGTTTATCCCTATCATCCCATTTATCTTTTGGTTTATCTAAAGTTATCTCTCCAACTACAAATGTATGAGGAGAGTATTCCTCTTCTACCATATTCCATACCTCAATATCTAGGTTCATAAGAAAGCAACGCATCCTATTTTTCCAATAATTGTAATCTGACCCGGTAAAGAGTGGAGGTCTACTAATTCCCCGACCCTCGGAAAAAGCGAGATCATAAGATGCCATTATTCCTGGTTTTTAAACCGTTTGGAATAACCTATCCTCTGATACCACTTGTTGGATCGATTGGCACCCTTAGAGGGGGGGGGGGTGAATAAGGGAATAAAATTCTTTTATAATTTTTACTAAATTGTTTAGAGATAATTAGAACAAAATAACAATTTATCTTAAAGAAGGAAAACAATTGTAATTTGCAATTCTATAAATTATGCCAAATGATAGAAATCAAGTAAACACAAAAGAGACATGATTATAATATATGAAAAAAGTGTTTACATAAATTTGATTTACATATCGCTAGAAATCGGAGGCGTACAAATGTAAATATCTTTTCCTTTTCTATAACGACATGTATCCCCACAAACCGGTTGGCTTTAGCCTATCCTTCCGCGGATAAGGCCTCAAGACGCTCTAGCCAATCCTTCCCCGGATATGGCCTCAAGCCCCATAGAGCTAATCACCTAGAACTAGTCGCCAGCACAAGGCGAATTTCCCCCTAAGTCCTACCCAGACCTAGTCGCCAACACAAGGCGAATTAACTAAACGATTACAAAAAAACATGGAATGAAAATAAATATAACAATAATGAAACTCCCTATATGAGATCTCTGAAGATGAGGATGAAGGATCGCTGTAGCATAAGCGAGGTTGAAGCGATCGTTCTTCGGATGCAGCGTGGTGGCTTCCTTCTCCAGAAATCCTCTTTGAATTTGAGTGGGAGATGAACTTTCGGCAGAGTAGCAGCTCTGGAAATATGGCACAAGTAATCTCTCTGGAAGCACTAACTCAAAACGAGAGAGAGACCATCATTTTATAGAACTTGACGATAGCGCCTGCGTTAGATCCTAGCGCCTGCGGTAGCATTCGTATGGAGCGATTGCGAAACCGTCGGCGGCGTGGCGCTGTGCACGAACTTGAGATAGCGCCTGGCGGTAGTGCTAGCGCTGGCGGTAGCAGTTGCGAAACCGTTGGCGGCGTGGCATAACAAACTTTCGTCAGGACCCTCAAGGCCCAAAGAAGTTCAGAGGCCAACAGAGAGGTTTGCGAGCCTTAGTCATTTTCGGTTAAAGGCTGTAGAGAAGTTCTCTTATTTCGTCAGGACCCTCCAAATTGGCCAGCAGTTTGAGTGGACTGAGAAATGCGAGGAGGCCTTCAAGAAGCTCAAGCAACAGCTAATCCAGACACCTCTCCTCCAAGGCCCGAAGAAAGGCGAAGACCTACTCCTCTACCTAGGAGTAGGGGTAGAGGTGGTGAGTTCATAGCTTTTCAGAGAAGATGGAAAGAGGAAGATACACATATACTATGTGAGCAGGGTGCTAAAAAAGGCAGATATGTGGTATCCCATCCTTGAGAAGCTAGCTTTCGCCTTGGTGGGGTCAGCATGGACGCTCCAAACTTATTTTCAAGCTCACTCAATCTGATTCATAACTGATCATCCCCTCCGAAGTATCCTAGATAGGGTGGACCATTCAGGAAGGCTTGTAAAGCGGTTAGTAGAACTCAGTGAGTTTGACATCTCCTTCTCGCCCAGGGTGGCAACCAGGGCCTTGGCGGTTGCAAATTTCTTGGCAGATTTCTCAGTAGAGGTGGGTGAAGGAGAGGACTCGACAAGTGTAGTTTCCTGGAAGATGTTCGTTGACAGAGCTTCGGGAAAAAGCTCTGTGAGAGTGGGCATCGTACTTGTCAGCCCACAGGGAACAAGGATCGAGCAAGCTATCGAGATCCTCTTCTCCGTCATGAACAATCTGGCGGAGTACGAGGCCATATTAGCAGACTCATTCCTTACAAAGGAGATGGGTATCCGAGATGTCCGAGCCTTCACAGATTCGATGGTAGTCGTGTAGCATATCCGCGGAGAGTTTGAAGTACAAGACACCATCCTGCCTAGATATTTGGTGAAGGTGAAGGGGTTGATCAGAGGCTTTCAATCTTTCTTCGTTGGGCATGTTCCGAGAGAGGAGAACTCGGCAACAGATTGTTTGGCCAAGTACAGCCCGAGGGCAGGAGGCATGATCATAGAGTTGCTTTGACCGTACATCGACAAAGTGGTGATAATGGAGATCGAGCAGCGAATTTCCTGGATGGATCCCTTTGTGGAATTTTTGGCTAGGGGCCAGCTTCCGACAGAGGACATGAAGAGGAGGAGGTTTAGGTATAAGGCGGCTTACTACCTATTTTACGATGGTGAGTGATATTACAAGACCATCTCGAGCCCCTTGGCCAGGTGTGTTTCAGAAGTCAAAGTTCCTCGAGTGCTGGAAGAGATTCATTTGGGAGAGTGTGGTAGTCATTCAGGGACTCACACTCTAGAGAAAAGAATCCCGAGACAAGGTTACTTCTGACCCACCATCTAAAAAGATGCCTAGGCCTTTCAAAGAAGTGCCATCTTTTCGCTCCCCTCCAGTTGCAGCCAGACCAGCAACTTCGTTTAATTTTGGCCCCTTGGTCGTTTGCCATCTGGGGAATGGATCTGATAAGGCCTTTCCCCCAAGCCAGCGGTCAGAGGAAGTTTATTCTCAACATGATTGATTATTTAACCAAGTGGATCGAGGCTAAAGCTCTAGCCAAGACCACATCTCAAGTCGTGAAGAACTTTATCTGGGGGAGATCGCTTGTAGGTTTAGAATTCCTCTCGCAATCATCATGGACAACGATCCGCAGTTTGCCAGCCTGGAGCTAACTGACTTTTGCCGTCAGCTGGGAACCAATCCTTGATTCACTTCAGTGCATCATACTCAGAGCAATGGGCAAGTGGAGGCTGGCAATAAGCTAATCATCAACCTCTTGAAGAAAAGTCGAGAATCTAAAGGGGAATTGGGCGGAGCACCTCCCTTCGGTCCTTTGGCCATTGAGGACCACTCCTAATTCAGCCCGAGGGTGGTTGCAACAAGTGAAGTGGGTGAAGAATGGCACCTAGAGAATGAAGAATCTCAAAGGCATTCCCTCGACTACAGCGAAGAGCTTCGAGATCTTGCCTCTACTCAGCAAGAGGAACCTCATCCAAACAGCGAACCTCGTCCTAAAAAAGTGGATGCCACAGGGAGGTCAGCCGCCATCAGGAAGTAACCCAAATTGGGAAGGTCCCTTTATCATCCACAAAATGCTCGAGAACTGGTGATATCGCCTGCAGAACCACGATGGAGACTTGCTTTGAAATACCTGGAGTGGTGATGATTTAAAAAGGTTCAACCCATAGCTGTGAAAAGTATGCTCGTTTTGTGTACATGCTAATTCAAAAGATGGTTTCCTCACACCCTGGAACATGGGAATTCATAATCCTTTTTGAAAACATCATAAATGCAAAGTAGGTGAAGTTGATCTCTATGATCGAGTTGGGGAACGAGCCTCCAACTCTACTCTCATAAAACCCAAAGCGGATGATGAGACAGTGCGTCAGGTTTTTAATGCATCTTCTTAAGACCAAGCCTCTGCGTTGACACCCCCCGACTCGAGAGGTTATCAAAAATAATTCTGGAAGCCGACCCCACGACTC
Source organism: Dactylorhiza incarnata (assembly GCA_033032865.1). NCBI lineage: Eukaryota > Viridiplantae > Streptophyta > Magnoliopsida > Asparagales > Orchidaceae > Dactylorhiza > Dactylorhiza incarnata. The sequence goes on along the minus strand of JAWHQI010000021.1, from coordinate 7,931,772 downwards.
GACAGAGAGGCTGACAATTTATCTCGCAAGGGGACACTTAATAAAAGTGTCGCCAGCCATATAACACTAGACGCTCATCATAAAATTTCAAGGTTTTTTTTCCAACTCATAAGAATCGGTATGGTTAACCCTCTTTGATTACTAAGAAATAGGGCGAAGTTCTAAGAGGAGCGGAAACCTGGAGCAAGATGTAGGCCTCGAGAGTGTACATCTTATAGGAACCCCCGACTACCATTCCCTACCCAAGATGTTCTCTCATCCTCTCACCGTGAAAAGCAATCTAAGCCTCGAGAGTGCATCATACGGGACCCCCCGATCATCATCTCCTATTCAAGAGCATCTTCCACCACATATCGTAAAGGTAGGGTGAAGCCTTGTGAGTGTGTGTCCCGCGGGACCCCCAGAGTATAAACCTTTTCCTTATGTTCCCCATACAAGTTTTCTGCCGTCTCAGGATCTGGTGGAGATAAGGAATCAAATATATGCATCCTAATAGACCCCCTGACTTCCATCTCCCTGTCCAAATACTTGCATCTTCCAAGAAATGAGAGTCAGCGAGTATGTGACTCTACGAATATGAGATTATGCACGCAAGCTAGTCTACAAGCAAGCGAGCAATCAACACGTCTGAGCCTATGCGCTAGAGAGCACGCAACGCGTCTGAGCCTATGAGCCTAGACAACACTCACTGCGTCCGAGCCTATAAGCCTAAAGAGCACTCAACGCATCTGAGCCTATGAGCCTAGCGAGTACTCAATGCATCCAAACCTAGGAGCCTAGCGGTCAAGTTCTCGAATATAAGAGAGGCGGGCAAGTACTTCAATATAATAGAGGCGAGAAAACAACAACAATATCTCAAAAAAAGGTAGTATTACACAACCAAGTTATAATTAAGATCAAGAGTTACAAAAATTGATCGGCGATGAAGTATTAGCTCGTTGGTGGTGCATAATCCGAGGAATTAGATGATTCATCATCTTCACCCTCGGTGAAGACTATTGGGAATATGACCCTCAATGTTCCCTTGATTTGAAGAAGCTTCACACTCAATGCTAAATACAAGTTGTATTTGATAAACCCTATTTCATCTCATGACCATGCATGGTTAGGTAATTCCAAGGTGTGAAGTAAGTTCAGTAGGTTTGCTGCCAAAACCGCTGAGACAAGCTCTCAGTCTCAGCTGAACCGCTGAGACAAGGCAAGGAGCCGCTGAGAAGGTGTCTGGGCCAGCTGAGCTACAGATAGAGGAAAACCGCTGAGACAACTGTCTGTCTCAGTGGATCTGCTGGGACTGAACAGAAGTAGCCATTGAGACTGCAGGCCATCTCAGCCCAACCACTACAGATTCAAATGATCTGGCGGGTTTTCTTTTGGCGCAACACGCTGTAAAGCAAGAAAAGATGTTCCAATCACTCCCATACTGTGTCAGGAGGAAATCTGATAGCCGTTGAAGACTAGAGGAGTATAAAAGAATCAATTAGGGCTTTGTAAAAGCTCTCTCTCTCTCACTGAAGAAAAAGAATTAACTGTTCCATTGACGGCTGCCCTAAGGTTTTCTCTCCCTGCTTCCTGAAGCTGCAAGGAGAGAAAGATTGTACTTCTTGATTGATTCAAGACAAGACAAGTTGATCCTCATTCATCCTCTGAAGGAAAGGATCAGAAGAATCAGAGTTGAGGCCATCATCCTCTTCCCTATTTCAAGACTGCTACAACAGTTGTTCAGCAATAGAAGACCAAGGCTTGATCTATTATACCTTTTGTTGTAATCTTCTATTATTACTTCTGTAGGAACTTAACAGTTCTGAGATTGTAGGGCATCTTTGCCTGAGGGTGTAAGGATGTTTGTCCTGAGTAGTAGAGCTGAGAGGTCAGCTTGAGTGTAGGATCTTTGTGAGATCTGAGGTATGGCTGTTGTGCCTAAGGTAAGGCTGTTGAGCCTGAGGTAGGGTTTGGGAAAACCTGAGACATCCCGAGGGATCTGTATTGTAAGCTCTTGGAGCTGAGTTTGGAGGTGTTGGCCTTTTCTAACTCATTATTAGGAAGGTGAAGGGGGAAAGAGGACTACTTAAGACACCCTGTTTTGAGGAACCTCTATAAACCATTGTGTGTTTTCTGTGTGCTTTATTCATTACTAACTTAAACTCAGAAAATAGCTAGGTTAAAGCCCAAATTAAAAGAGGTCTATTCACCCCCCCTCTAGGTGACTAAGACTACTTCCTAACAAACTATCAAGTGGTATCAGCTAGGTTGGTCAAGAAGGACATAACTGTCTGACCAGATTCTATAGAGGAGTTGTCATATCTAAATCCATGGCCTCCACTGGATTACAGAAGGAGATAGGATCTATGAAGTTGACATATGCAACAAAGAAAACTTTGGCATATGGAAGCAAAGGCTTAGGTTGTTTATGGAAGCATCAGACCCAAGGATCTACATCACTGTAAATCAAGGGCCTTTCACCTTTCAACCTGCCTCCACTATAGATCCAACTAGGAGAGTGGCCAAGGCTTTTAATGACTTGACCAAGGATGAACTTGCATTGTTCACTATGGATAAAAGACCCCAAAACATCATTTTCAATGCAATTGATGACTCCACTTTTCAGAACTTGGTGCACTTCACAACAACCAAGGAAATGTGGGATACACTAGTGGTGTATATGGAAGGGACAACTGAGGTGAGGGATGATAGAAAATCACTCCTCAACCAAGAATATGAAGCATTCAGGCAGCTGAGCCAGGAAAGCATTTCTATTTGCTATGAAAGGTTCTTTAGGATAGTTAATGAACTAAGAACCTATGAAAGAGTGTTTAGTGACTATGAGCTTAATGACAAGTTCCTAAGATCTCTAACTAGAGACTGGGACACAAAAATATGTGCCATCAGGGAAGTGGCCAAGCTTGGTGAAACTCCTACCCATACACTATTTGGGAAGCTGCTCTCTTATGAGATGCAGTTATCTACAAGGAAGGAAGAGGACACTTCAACAAGGGCTCATGCAAAGGAGAGATATGTGGATCTCAAGGCTGACAGCTCCAAGAAGAGCAAAGGCAGGATGGTGTCTCCTCCAAGGAGGACTGCTGAATCTTAGAAATCTGAGAACAACACCTCAGACAGCTCTTCATCTGATGAGGAGTTTGCTGCATTCTCAAGGCAGTTCAAGAAAATGATGAGGAGGAAGCAGTGGAAGAATAAGCCCTCCAACTCCTCACATTCCAAAAGGGATCACATTAGATCTGAAAACAACACACCAAGGGTGGCAGGTATGAAACTAAACCCAGTAAACATGTTTCAAATAACATAATATGCTATTGCTGCAGTAAGCCTGGACATGTCATTGCTGACTGTCCAGTCAAAAGGAAGGAAAAGGGTGATAAGAAATTTCACCACCAAAAGGATAGGAAGGGTGAAAAATCCTTCCTAGCAAAGAAAGGAAAGAGCTGGAGTGAATCTGAATCCTCAACTTCAGATTCAGATGATGAAGAGGAAGCCTACATTGGACAGTTTGCAGCAGAAAAAGATGATGATTGTCCTGCTACCAAGGTTGGAATCAGGGCCCCTCTATCACATTCAGACAGTGATATTGAGGAGGTTGAAGAGGACAAAGCTCAGCTAGGCCTTATGGCCATCACTAATGAGGAAGAATGTCAGAACAACTCTGACTGTGAATAGGTATTGATTCATTCCATCTCTTCTTATGATTATGAGATAAGTCCAGACAATGAATCACCTTCATCAAATGGTGAAAGTGATTCAGAATCTGAGGAAGATGTCAATCAATTGATTGACAGATATGGTGCTCTCTTGGAAGCTATGAAAAAGAGCAAGAAGCTGGCCAAGAGGCAAGCCCAGGAAATTGCTTCCCTTAAGATGGCTGAGAAAGAATGCACTGAGTCACCTACCATGGTGTCTCAGATGAGTAAACAAATAAGCCATCTAAAGGGAATAACAATTGTGCATTTGATCACCATATCCCAAAAGAACAAGGTCATTAAGGACCATGAGGAGAAGCTTGTGAAAGAAAAGAGCCTAGTGGCTCAATTTTTCAAGCCCAAATCTGTGCTCCCTATTATTGACACCATTTCCTCTCAAACCAATAGGAGAGGACTAGGGCTCAATGAAATGGAAGTAGGAGAAGGGAGTGGAGAAAAGAGCAAGGACAAGGCTAAGCCTCATACCACCCTTCATAAGGTGTTACTTCCTTCTAACAGGTATGATCATGACAATATTTATGGTCACTGGAAGAATGGAAGCTCCTATAGGAAGGAAAACACTCCTTCCCATAGTGGAAGAAAGGGCATGGGAATGAGTGCCATGAAGGCTCCCCATGAAGAAATTCAAATGGCCCAACCCGGACCATTTTTATTTGGTACTTCATCCCCATCATTCAAGAGTAAGGAAGCTAGCTCTTCCAAGTTCTGTCCAGCAAAGAACATGGCTACTATCAAACCTGTAGACAAGTCCTGCTACTCAGTGTCTGATGCCATCCAATCTTGCCTGGCTCCCAAGTCAAAGCAAGCTGATGCCATTAAGAAAAAGGGTGACAAGACTGTACAGAGGTTAACATTCAACCAGATCATTGCTGAAAGGAATAAGAAAAATGTTGTTATCTCCGCTCCTGAACACATGCATATTAATGCTTTTTCCTCAAGAGGTGTTCAGAAGAGGAGATACAATATTCATGAATGTTGGTACTATGGTAAGGTGGGACACTTTGCTATAGATTGTTGGCACAATCCCAATGTGCCAAGTGCAAAGAAGAGCCTTCCTGCAAAGGGTGCAGCTAGTGTGAGGTCATTTCATCATGCTAACAAGGACCTAGGACCCAATATTATTTGGGCTCCTAAGGGTAACTAAACTCCTTCTTGCAGGTTAGTTCAAGTACCAGCCTCAACCAAATATGGTACTTCGGCAGTGGGTTCTCAAGGCACATGGCAGGAACCAGAAATCTTCTACAGGACTACACAGCTGTGAAGAATGGTCCTAAAGTCATCTTTGGTGGATCTGAAAGGGGAATCACCAAGGGATATGGTATGATCTCCAATGGCATAGTTTCAATCACAAGGGTAGCTTATGTTGAAGGGTTGCAACACAACCTAGTAAGCATAAGTCAACTATGTGATTTAGGCTATGTCATTGAATTCCACAATGATAAGTGCTTGATCAAAAAGTCTATTGACTTAGAGACCATTCTCTCAGGCACTAGGAGTGGGGATGCTTATTGCTTAGATTTTATATGCAGTAATTCTCTTTCACCTGCATGTCTTATAGCTAATGAAAATGAGTCTCTTTGTGCTCAATGGCACAAGAGACTTGCCCACATTAACTACAAGACAATGTATAGACTATTATCTAAAAATCTTGTTTGGAATAGTCCTAATTTAAAATGTATTAAAAGTGGTCCCTATCATGCTTGCCAAATGGGTAAGCAAACAAGGGCCACCTTTAAAAGTATTGGCTCCAAAGACACTGAAATATGTTTATATCTGTTGCATATGGACTTGTTTGGTCCTTTGCCAATTCAAAGCCTAGGTGGGAAGTTGTATACTTTGGTGATTGTTGATGATCACTCAAAATATTCATGGGTATTCTTCCTTAAGAAGAAATCAGATACCTTGATTGTTTTATAAATCATGTCAAGGCTATTCAGAATGACTTACAATGTGCCGTGGTCAAGACTAGGACTGACCATGGCACAAAATTTCAATCTGAAGCCATCACAAGGTTTTGTCAAGAATTTGGTATCATCCAAGAGTTCTCCTCCCCAAGGACTCCACAATAAAATGGTGTGGCTGAGAGGAGGAGTAGAACCTTGATAGAAGCTGGGAGAACATTGCTTAGTGACTCTTCACTCCCAGAATACTTATGGGCTGAGGCAGTCAATACTGCATGTTATGTTCTTCATAGGGCTTCCATCAATAAGGTTCATGGAATTACTCCCTATGAGATTCTGAAAGGCCAACAACCTACAATTTCATACTTTAGAATTTTTGGTTCAAAATGCTACATCTTAAACAATGGAAAATCTCGATTAATAAAGTTTGCAGAGAAATGCAATGTGGGGGTTCTTGTTGGATATAACTCACATAGTAGAGCTTATAGAGTTTATAACATGAAAACTCATGTTGTAGAAGAGTCTATGCATGTGGTATTTGATGAGACCAGCCTAATCTATAAGGGATAGTCTAAATCTTCTATTTTGATAGGAAGTGAAAAGTACATGGAAAAGATGTCTGTGCAAGACATACCCAGCAGTAGTAAAGCATATACAGAGGCTGCAATTCCTGAATAGGAAGAGGTCAATAGTGCTGAAGACACTGCTGAACAAGTAGAAGTATTACAACAAGCTGAGGACAGATTGCCTGCAGCTGTAAGACACCTAAGGGATCATCCAAGAGAACAAATCATTGGAGATAAGAACCAAGGTGTACTAACCAGAAGCAGGGCTCATAATGAGGCCCTATTCTTGAGCTTCTTATCACAAATGGAGCCCAGGAAGTTTGAAGAAGCCAACCAAGACACCTTTTGGATTCAAGCAATGCAAGAAGAACTTCTTCAATTCAAAAGATGCAAGGTATGGAAGCTGGTGCCAAAACCTCAAGGACAGAATATTATTGGCACCAAATGGATTTACAGGAACAAGCTTGATGAAAATGGAGTAATCATCAAAAATAAGGCTAGATTGGAAGCCAAGGGCTATAGACAAGAAGAGGGAATAGATTTTGATCAAACCTTTGCCCCTGTTGCAAGGTTGGAAGCAATTAGGCTATTCCTTGCCTATGCTGCCCACAAGGGGTTCAAAGTATATCAAATGGATGTCAAATCAGCATTCCTCAATGGTAACTTGAAGGAAGAGGTATATGTTGAACAACCATCAAGTTTTGTGCAGCCAACCCTCTCTAATCATGTATATTTACTTAGAAAAGCTTTTTATGGTCTAAAGCAAGCCCCTAAGGCTTGGTATGAGATATTGTCTAGCTTTCTCATCAAGAACAAGTTCTTGAGGGGAAAGATAGATAATACATTATTTCTTAGGGAAATAAGGGGCAAGTGTCTTCTAGTCCAAATATATGTTGATGACATAATATTTGGGTCTACTGATGACAACCTCTGCAAAAGGTTTGCCAACCTTATACAGGGGGAGTTTGAGATGAGCAGTATGGGATAGCTCAAATATTTCTTAGGCCTCCATGTGAAACAGTCTGATGAGGGGATATTCATCTCTCAGACCAAGTACACTAGGGAGCTTATCAATAAATATGGGATAGAATCAGCTTCCACCATGAAAACTCCAATGGGGTCCAACATTTCCCTGGACAAGGATGAGAAGGGCAAGGTCTTTGATGAATCCATGTATAGGTGTATTATTGGATCCCTATTGTATCTAACTGCTAGTAGACTAGACATTTTGTATGCTATATGTGTGTGTGCTAGGTACCAGGCATGCCCTAAGGAATCTCACTATTCAGCTGCAAAGAGGATCTTCAGATACCTTAAAGGTATCCTACATCTTGGCCTTTGGTACCCTAAGAACAATGATTTTGAACTAACTGGATTTTCAGATGCAGATTTTGCATGATGCAAAGAAGACAGGAAAAGCACAAGTGGCACTTATCAATTCCTAGGAAGGAGGTTGATATCTTGGAGCAGCAAAAAGCAGACAAGTGTGACAATATCCACTGCTGAGTCTGAATACATTGCTGCAGGGAGTTGTTATGCATAACTATTATGGATACAACATCAGTTAGAGGACTACAACCTCAAGGTAAGTGAGTCTCCTCTTTATTGAGACTCATCCAGTGCCATCTCTATTGCTAAGAATCCCATCTCTCATAGCAGGACTAAGCACATAGAGATTAGATATCATTTTATATGAGAACATGTTGAATGTAAAAATATCTGCGTTGAATTTGTCCCCACTGACAATCAAGTTGCTGATATTTTTACAAAACCATTGGATGAGGCCAAATTTAATGCTTTCAAGATTGAACTAGGAATGTTATATATTGAATAATGTAAAATATTTCCTTCTTTCAATCATCTATGATATTAACATGCTAGGTTAGGGTTCAAAATGTTGTCACAACAACACTCCTAGTGACATGGTTAAGGCATAACTCAATCAGATCTCAAAAGGTCTATTGGTTAGATAGTAAGCTCAGCTAAAACAAAAAAGACTATTCTAGCTAAGCCGCTGAGATAGCTGGGAAAAATCTCAGTTGAGCTGCTGAGACTGCTAAACTGTCCCAGCGGTTGACAATGCTCTATCCCAGTGGTTAGGTCACCGTCTCAGCGGTTCCACTGAGAGGGGTTGGTCCCATTATAGTTTGTCTAAATGCAACCCAAATTGACATAATTTTACTTGCAACTATAAGTTCACTTAATTCTAATTATTAGGGCAAATCGTAACATATATTTAAGCCACATAAATAGAAAATCATTGATTAATGAAAGATACACAACCCTTCCTTCTAGCCGCCGAGACGAATCACATTCTCTTTCGTCCCAGCGCATTCTTCTATATCACCAATGGCACCCAAGTGTTCAAAAGACCTTCTAGAGGGGTATGAGATAGTCAGAAATGGCTTTTCCCATGCACAAGAAGACATAAAAGGAGTGATTCTACTCCTGGAAGCACAAGGCTTGGAATACTTTCTGTCTGAACCCACAATCATTCTCACAACTGAAGTTCTGGAATGGTTTAGAAATGCCAAATTATCCTCTTCCAAGACCTCTCTAAAGTCAAAGATAAGAGGAGAGAGAGTGAAAATATCCTCAATAAGGATAGATAAAGCCTTCCAAATTCCCTCATGCACTCAGGATGAGGAGGAAGCTATTTCTGACAAAGACAAGAAGAAAGCTCTGAAGTGGGCAGATTACAGTGATGCCAAGACTGGCTCATTAAAGAGAAAATTCTTCAATCAAAGGGGCAAACTCCTATCTGATATAGTAGGCAAAGCAATCGTATGCAAGCCTGGGTCACATGATATTATATCCCAATCTTTGTTTGACATCATGACAAGGATCATTCTCACCAAGAAAACTTCCTGGGGAGAAGTAATATTTCAAAGACTTAAGGAATGTCTGCAAGCACCAAATATGGGTAGAATTATATCCCTATATCTGATACAAACCTATCCTGAAAGGTATAAAGGGTTGAAAGGATCCAATATCCATTATCTGAAGAGAATGGATATAAAAACCCTAGACTGGTTCACCAGGGTGCTCCCCATGAGCCAGCCATCTGAGGCAAAGGAGAAAGAACCAAAGAAAGCCAAATCAGTCAAGAAGCCCAGACTAATCATGTCAAGCTCTGAGTCAGTTCACTCAGATGAGAATAAGGATGCTGGTGATGATATTGGATCTCACAGCAGTCTTGACAAGGATGCTAATTTGGATGACATGCCTGCTGACATTGTCCATCCACAGGACTTGGACATAGATAGCACCCCTGGTAATTATGTTGGGTTTTTCTAAATACCATTCAAAATGATATGAACACATCAAATATGCGCAGTGGAAGAAAACTAGAATAAACCAAAGAGTAAGGATCTTGCGGATCTCATGAATCAAAAGATTAGGAAAGAAAAATGCAATATACCTTCGCGGGATTGAGTCAATATGTAACACCACAAAACTGGTAGTTCCGCGAAGTAGGCGGAGTGGCTGTGCGGCATGTGAAGCAGGCTAGAATTTTCCCTGTCTGCTCTTAGCGCACGATCAGTGGCCTCATCGCGCACGACCAGTGATCGTGCGCCAGCGATCGTGCGTTAATTCAGAAGAGAATCGAGTCCTGTCTCGGACAGTGCGCACGACCACTTCCCTCTTCGCGCACGACCAGTGATCGTGCGCCAGCGATCGTGCGCCCTGTTTATTCTGTTCCGCGATTTTGAGCGGAGAAGAAGATCCGACCGATCAAATTTCTTGGAAATAGATCCAACGGCTGGGATTTGTTGCTGGGGGGGTCTTAGGGCTTTGGAGAGGGATTAAACCCTCATTATTTCATAGTGTTTCTCTCTCCTAAGCTAGAGGAAGAGGAAGGAGGCAAGGAAGAAGAAGAGGAGATTCCGCCATTGACGGAGCTCCGGAGCTCCGTTTCGCGAGCCATTTCCAGATCCGGAGTGTGCAGCCTGGTGCGGTTCTTTCCCTCCGTGTGAAATCTCGGATCCATGGCTAAAAAGAACGCGCCTAGGGTAACGATTCTTCCTCCCGAACTTTGGACTTGTATTTGTCCATTTATTCCTCTTTCTTTGATTGCATGAGGAGTCCCTTCACCAAATGGGTGAAGTGTAGGATTTCCTCAAGTTCTTCGGAACTCCGGGTAGATTGTGTCCGTCCCCGGCATATTGCATGTAGAAAATCCGGTAGTCGTGCGGATTTAGGCATTGTGTGTGAAACCTATTCGTGGCCGTGAGCCCGAATCGGTGATGCTTGATTTGCGACGTTGCATTTAGGTTAGGCCTAGAATGCGTGCCGGAGAATGACTCCGTGAACTCACCTATAGTATTGCGGGAGTTAAGTGTAGGCGTCTTGTGAAGATCCTAACGAAAGCCCCATGCTTTGAGGTTTGGATGAAGGCAAACCTTCACCACGAAATTGATGCGGAGCGTATGTACCTCCCTTGTTGAGAATTCGCGAAGCCTAGATCCTTATGAAGGGGTTAGGTGTGTAGCGTATATTTTGTGTAGCACTTGAAAGTGCTAAACCCTTACGGGCCGAGGTGAAGTCGTACCCGCATCGTGCGATAGATCGCGATGATTAGAGCACGGGCAAAGCTGAACCGAACCCGTTTCCATGCAGATCGGCGAGAGGTCCCTTCCTCATGAAAGCCGTGTGATCATGGGAGAGGTCGTGGAAGGTGTCATACCTAGACCGTCCAAAAGCTCTGTTTCCCACCTAAGGTTGTGACCCTTAGGGTGGAGTGTTGTGAATTTGATGTTATGTTTAGCCTCATGCGATTGCTTAGGCGGTTGTGGGAAACCTTCGGGTGAACCCAACCAACATCATGTGCATACCTAGGTTCCCTTCTTTTTGATGCTCAACCTAGAAGATTGATTGTGCTTGAAACCTCACCTTGTGTAGTTGCACCTTCTGTATACTAGTATTTGTGCTAGTATAGCTTGCTTGCAGGGTAGAAGCTCCGCCACCCCGGGAAAGGGGTGGGGTTGTTATAATTTGGTATCGGACTTAAGGCGTCGATCCGTAGTTTAGCGAATTCGGGACGAATTCCTTTTAAGGGGTGGTGCGCACGGGCTGTGCATTCACCTAGAACGACAAAAACTAATAAGAATGTCCACTTAGGAATGAAAAAACATACTTGTTTGCGGAACCTGAGCGTTCCATGATTGATGTTTGATATGTTTAGGGTCACTAAATTGTGCCTTGCATGATTATAGGTGACTAGAAGTGCTGCGGGGCGGTCTCAACCCCGTAACACCGCTGAAAGTAGTGGGTCGGCTGAGGTGCCAGCGACCACTCCTTCAGCTGAGATGATCAGAATGGTCGCAGAAGCAGTCTTCGCGATGATCAATGCTCAACCACAAAGGCTTGCACAGCCTGCTACGCCTACTACTGATGCGGCCCCGGTAATTGAACCTGCAGTGGAACCTGCGGTAGCACCGAGGGTTGATGCCCCTGTGCCAGTAGCTGCAGTGGAACCGGCATTAGCACCGAGGGTGGAGCGTCAAGTTGCGCAAGTAGTTGCGGGGCGAGCGCGTGACCAACAATTAAAGCACTTCTTGAGCTTTAATCCTCCTACCTTCTCGGGATCTGAGTCCCCAACGGTGGCAGAAGACTGGTTGTCAAGAGTTAGAAGAACTCTGAGGGCGACGGCGACGGACGAAGCCATGATGGTCACCTTAGCCACTTTCCTTCTTGACGGAGAGGCTGTGCTGTGGTGGGAAGAGCAGGAACTGCACAAGTTCGGCGATAGAGACATTACTGAAATAAACAATGGCTGAGTTTTCAAAGTCGTTCCTCCAGCGGTTTATCCCCTCTGCCCAACGCATTGCGTTACAAAACCAGTTCCTGAGGTTAACTCAAGGTGATCGCTCCGTTGACGATTACTTACATGAGTTTACCAGACTGAGTCACTATGCGGGGGCATTGGTGGAGGATGAGGAGACTAAGACGAATAAATTCTATGAAGGGCTTCGGGACGAGTTGAGGCTGCTCCTTGCAGGCCCTATGACGTTTGGCTTCCAAGTGATGGTGCAAACCGCCAGATCTTTGGAGTTGGACATGAAGAGGGTACAAGCAAAGAGTGTTGTAAAGAAACCCGAGTTTCATGTGCCGGCCTCTCAGTCCAAGCCGGACTTCAGAAGGAACAAGCGGAAGTTCAAACAGGCGGAACCAGCTTCTTCGAATGTTTCGGGAGCCACGACCGCGCGGACTCCTATTACGTGTTTCACCTGCGGGAAGGTGGGACACAAAGCTGCGGTGTGTCGAAGTGGTCCCCCAAAGGCGGCAAATCGAGCGGTGGATTATGCTCGGGCTGCGGAAAAGGGCAAAGTGGCAGAGTCCTCGGCTTCCCAACACATTCCGACTCAGCCGAGAGTCTATTCGCTTGGCCAACAAGAAGCTATACGACAAACCGATGTCGTCACAGGTACGAGTTAGAAGTTAGCTTTTACAGCTATGTATATGATTCTTACTGTTGTACGACTATATGTGTTATTTGTGTACAATTAGGTTTCGTCCAAATTTTCAACTATCCGGCGAGAGCTCTATTCGATACGGGTGCATCGCACTCTTTTCTGTCCGAGGACTTCGTGGTGCGAATCGGAGTGCCGTCTACCTTTGTAGAGGATAGATTGGAAGTAGTGCTACCCAATGGATCTCGAATGAGTGCGGATAGGAAGAGCCGTGTGAAGGTGCGGATCGGAAGTCAAGATTTCGACTTGGAAGCGTCGTTACTACCGTTAGCTGAATTCGATGTGATCTTCGGCATGGACTGGCTCTCGGAGCAGCGAGCATGCATAGATTGCAATACAAAGGAGATCACTCTGGGAACGAACACCGACGATGAAACCACATTCGCCGGTATGCGAGGAGCGAGCAAGACGCTGATGTCTGCTCTCCAAGTGGTTAAGGCGGTGAGAAAAGGCGCCGAGTTGTTCTTCACCTTGTTGGAGGCTTCGGAGCCAAAGCCCAGGTTGTGTGATGTCCCAGTTGTAGCGGAATACGCCGACGTGTTTCCTAACGAACTCCCTGGGGCTCCGCCTCATCGGGAGATTGATTTCTGTATCGAGTTGGTGCCAGGTGCCAAACCTGTGGCCCGCTCACCATACCGAATAGCGCCAAAGGAATTGGCAGAGTTGAAGGTCCAATTGCAAGAGCTGCTAGAGCAAGGCTACGTACGTCCAAGTTCCTCGCCTTGGAGTGCACCGGTCCTCTTTGTGAAAAAGAAGGATGGGAGCTTGCGTCTATGTATTGATTATAGAGAGCTAAACAAGTTGAGCGAGAAAAACCGATATCCGATTCCTAGAATCGATGATCTATTCGACCAACTGATGGGGTCGACGGTTTACTCCAAGCTAGACCTAAGGTCCGGCTACTATCAACTGCGAATAAGGGAATGTGACATTCCAAAGACAGCGTTCAGTACCCGCTTTGGACACTACGAGTTCACGGTAATGCCGTTCGGTCTATCCAACGCACCGTCGGTATTCATGGACTTGATGAATAGGACATTCCGAGAGTATTTAGATCAATTTGTGATCGTCTTCATCGACGACATTTTGGTATACTCTCAGTCGGAAGAGGAGCATGTAGGGCATCTACACGCGGTCCTGAGCACCTTGAGGAGGAGTCAGCTATATGCCAAGTTCTCCAAGTGCGAGTTTTGGCTACCGTCAGTGGCATTCCTTGGTCATGTTGTTAGTGGCGAAGGAATTGCAGTTGATCCGTCGAAGATAGAAGCGATCCAAGCGTGGCCTTTGTTGAAAAACGTAGCGGAAGTCCAAAGTTTCTTAGGACTTGCCGGCTATTATAGGCGCTTTGTAGAAAACTTCTCGAGGATCGCACTTCCTCTCACAAAACTGACTAGGAAGGATCATAAGTTCGTTTGGTCGCCCGAGTGCGCACGAGCTTTTGAAGAGCTAAAGAGCCGTCTGACCACGGCGCCCATTCTATGCTCGCCACAAGGTACGGAAGGCTACGAAATATATAGCGACGCCTCAGGAAGTGGTTTGGGTTGTGTCCTAGTGCAGTTCGGGAAGGTAATTGCCTACGGCTCCCGGCAACTGAAGGTTCACGAGAGGAATTACCCGGTCCATGATTTGGAGCTAGCGGCCGTGGTTTTTGCCCTCAAACTTTGGAGGCACTATCTATATGGCGTGAAGATCGATATCTTTACCGACCATAAGAGCCTCAAGTACTTGCTAGATCAAAGGGAGTTGAACATGCGCCAAAGGAGGTGGATGGAGTTCCTTGGGGACTACACCTTCGATATCAAATATACTCCCGGTAAAGGAAACGTAGTTGCAGACGCGTTGAGTCGTCGGGCTCCCGCACAAGCAAATGGGATTTTGATGCACGATGAGCGTCTAATCCGTGAGCTAGAAGAAATGGAGATCATATGCATTGATAGGAGAACGTCTACTTCAGCATGCTTGAACTGGACGGAAGTTCACTACGACCTTGCCGACCGAGTTCGACAAGCATTGGAGTTGGACGAGAGCATGAAACGATACAAAGCGGAAACCGTTGAAGGGTTAAACGCTGATTTCTCCTTCGAAGACGACCTTATGTGGAAGCAGGAAAGGTTATGCATCCCAAACGTTGGTACTCTACGGGCGGAATTGATGTACGAGGCTCATCATACCAAGTACTCGATCCACCCGGGGAGCACTAAAATGTTTATGGATATGAAGAAACTGTTCTGGTGGCCGGGCATGAAGAAAGACATTGCCCTTTACGTAGCCAAGTGTCATACTTGCGCGTTGGTGAAAGCGGAATGTCAACGTCCCAGTGGGTTTCTGAAGTCCTTGCCGATTCCGGAATGGAAGTTTGATGATATTTCGATGGATTTCGTGCACGGATTGCCGAAATCGCAACATGGAAACGACGCCATCTGGGTGGTCGTGGACCGTTTGACAAAGGTATCGCACTTCATTCCGAACCGGAAGGATGATTCGGTAGAAAAACTAGCAAAGCTCTATGTGGATAGTATCGTGAGACTGCACGGTGTCCCTCGTAGCATCGTCAGCGATCGTGACGGGCGTTTCACATCGAAAGATTGGAGGCCTATCCATGAACTGTTGGGCACAAAATTGAAGTTCAGCACGGCCTTCCACCCGCAAACGGATGGACAGGCCGAGAGAACCAACAGGACTATGGAGGATATGCTCCGAATGTGCGCTCTAGACTTTGGAAAGAGGTGGGAGGATCACCTCTTTATGATCGAATTCGCCTACAATAATAGCTACCAAGCCAGCATAAAGATGGCTCCTTTCGAGGCCCTCTATGGTAAGAAGTGTCGTACGCCGTTGTCTTGGGCGGAAACGGGCGATACTAAGCTATTGAAACGAAAGGATGTTGAAGAAGCAACTTCGACGATCCGGTCTATACGCGAAAGGCTATTGGTTGCCCAGGATAGGCAAGCAAAGTATTTCAACGCCAAGCATAGGAACTTAGAGTTTGCCGTCGGTGACCGGGTTTACTTGAAGATCAAACCGTTCAAAGGGGTATCAAGGATTCGACGCTTGAAAAAGCTCAGTCCGAGGTACTTAGGACCGTTCGAGATCGTGGAGCGTGTTGGTGATGCGGCTTATCGGCTTGCACTATCTGCAGAGCTGAGCGGTCTGCACGACGTGTTCCACATTTCAGTGTTGAGGAAGGCAGTGCAAGAGCCTACTCATATCGTTGCGGTCGGCAAAGTTCCGGTTGATAGTGGGTTGTCGACGAAAGTCAAGCCTTTACGCATCGAACATACCGAAGTAAAGCAGCTGCGGAACAAGTCCATTCGGATGGTAAAAGTCCGGTGGGATAACTGCGGCCGAGAGGAGCTCTCTTGGGAGAGAGAGCAAGCGATGCTTGCGGAGTATCCCGAGTTTTTTCCCTCAGGTAAAGTTAACTGTAATTTATGCTACTACTGTTTTCTGGATTTCGGGACGAAATTCTTTTAAGGAGGGTGGGGTTGTAACACCCCAAAACTGGTAGTTCCGCGAAGTAGGCGGAGTGGCTGTGCGGCACGTGAAGCAGGCTAGAATTTTCCCTGTCTGCTCTTAGCGCACGATCAGTGGCCTCATCGCGCACGACCAGTGATCGTGCGCCAGCGATCGTGCGTTAATTCAGAAGAGAATCGAGTTCTGTCTCAGACAGTGCGCACGACCACTTCCCTCTTCGCGCACGACCAGTGATCGTGCGCCAGCGATCGTGCGCCCTGTTTATTCTGTTCCGCGATTTTGAGCGGAGAAGAAGATCTGACCGATCAAATTTCTTTGAAATAGATCCAACGGATGGGATTTGTTGCTGGGGGGTCTTAGGGCTTTGGAGAGGGATTAAACCCTCATTATTTCATAGTGTTTCTCTCTCCTAGGCTAGAGGAAGAGGAAGGAGGCAAGGAAGAAGAAGAGGAGATTCCGCCATTGACGGAGCTCCGGAGCTCCGTTTCGCGAGCCGTTTCCAGATCCGGAGTGTGCAGCCCGGTGCGGTTCTTTCCCTCCGTGTGAAATCTCGGATCCATGGCTAAGAAGAACGCGCCTAGGGTAACGATTCTTCCTCCCGAACTTTGGACTTGTATTTGTCCATTTATTCCTCTTTCTTTGATTGCATGAGGAGTCCCTTCACCAAATGGGTGAAGTGTAGGATTTCCTCAAGTTCTTCGGAACTCCGGGTAGATTGTGTCCGTCCCCGGCATATTGCATGTAGAAAATCCGGTAGTCGTGCGGATTTAGGCATTGTGTGTGAAACCTATTCGTGGCCGTGAGCCCGAATCGGTGATGCTTGATTTGCGACGTTGCATTTAGGTTAGGTCTAGAATGCGTGCCGGAGAATGACTCCGTGAACTCACCTATAGTATTGCGGGAGTTAAGTGTAGGCGTCTTGTGAAGATCCTAACGAAAGCCCCATGCTTTGAGGTTTGGATGAAGGCAAACCTTCACCACGAAATTGATGCGGAGCGTATGTACCTCCCTTGTTGAGAATTCGCGAAGCCTAGATCCTTGTGAAGGGGTTAGGTGCGTAGCGTATATTTTGTGTAGCACTTGAAAGTGCTAAACCCTTACGGGCCGAGGTGAAGCCGTACCCGCGTCGTGCGATAGATCGCGACGATTAGAGCACGGGCAAAGCTGAACCGAACCCGTTTCCATGCAGATCGGCGAGAGGTCCCTTCCTCATGAAAGCCGTGTGATCATGGGAGAGGTCGTGGAAGGTGTCATACCTAGACCGACCAAAAGCTCTTGTTTCCCACCTTAGGTTGTGACCCTTAGGGTGGAGTGTTGTGAATTTGATGTTATGTTTAGCCTCATGCGATTGCTTAGGCGGTTGTGGGAAACCTTCGGGTGAACCCAACCAACATCATGTGCATACCTAGGTTCCCTTCTTTTTGATGCTCAACCTAGAAGATTGATTGTGCTTGAAACCTCACCTTGTGTAGTTGCACCTTCTGTATACTAGTATTTGTGCTAGTATAGCTTGCTTGCAGGGTAGAAGCTCCGCAACCCCGGGAAAGGGGTGGGGTCGTTATAATTTGGTCAGCTGTGCTGACCGTTACTTTGTTTGCCACCGCTTGGTGGAATGTTCTTATGCAGGTGCAGGTGAGCCTAGCGGGAAGTAGCGGGCGTTGGCCCTTTTGCTGTGTTGGCCCTCGAAGGCCAGCCTCTTTTCCTGTTTTCTCATGTATTGCCGGCCTACGTGCCGATGTATGTTTTATGGAGTTTTGTACATTGGTTTGATGTAAGGCCTTAAGGCCGTAACTCTTATTCTGGATACATTCCTATGATAGTGGACAGTTCTATTTGAATGGTTTTAAGTAATGCTTCCGCTTACGTTTTGTACTCTCGTTTAGTTGTTACTTTTCTGGTTATCATCTTTTAACTCCTAGCTAGTGTGGTTTGTATGGCGTGGGGTCCCGGCCGGACCTGCTGTTATACTCTTCGTACTGGCAGGGTGTTACACAATACTCAACCAAGGTGCTCCAAGAAGGAATCCGGTAGACTAAATCTGAGTTCCAAGAACCGAAATGTATCGGCTCCTCAAAAGCGATCCACACAAACGATGGAGAACCCCAAAGCCTTGTCGAACAAGGAATGGGTCAGAGTAGGAAGCTCTCAGTGTCCCCACGGATTGCTAGGTCCGAGACAGGGGAGGCGGCGACCGTCGGCGGTGGAACTCGGCGGACAGGAAGAACGAGAAGCCCTCTTGCGGAACTTTTCCGGATGGCTGTTCTCTTCTAAAATCGCGAAGAAAGGTTTGGTCTTTGATAGAGAGATTTATGTTCTCCAATCTATACTCGATTAAGGCAAGTGTACCTATCGAAATATAGCATTGGATATAAAGAATATCAAGGTCGTATTAAAACTCGGGTCTGTCGAGTACTTCTAATTTGAGAAAACAACTATTATTTTATCGGACGAAAATTTTATGAGAAATTGTAAGAGTGATGAAAATACGAAAATAGAACAAACTAACTTGATCAGAAAAACCCTTGAAATGAAATAAAACATAATAATTTATAATCGTCTAATCCGATCCTTGACCGTGGAGATTTCCGATTTATGAACGCACCTCTCTCGAGGAATACGCCCAACTGAGATTAGGTTGATCGACCGAACTCTCGTTCTTCAATCGAAACCCCTAAAACTCGCTTTAACGAGGTGAATCTCGCTATAGGATTTGACTCCTATTCAGAAGATTTTCATCATCCTCTCTCGAGGGTTGCAATCGACTCTTTTTATTCGTGAGCGATCAATTCGTACGCATGAGCCTCTCGGCTAACTAGAATACAAAATCAGATACGAAAGTCCATACATCGACATATGAATCCGATATTAATCACAAATAAATCGTAGGTGGAAAAGAACGATTATAAAGATAAAGATAATTTCACTCAATGTTCGCAATGATCAAGACTAAATTAATATTATAACTACTTGCTATGAAATTAAAAGGGTATGAGAAATAAAAAAAAATAAGAACGAGACATTGCGGGAAATTAAACTAAATTATCATTTCATAATGAAAAAGAGAATACATGAAATACGAGCATTGCTTAAGATAAAATAATATGAAATAAAACTAACATGAAATAAAAATACAGAAAATAGAAGAGCAAACCTGCCCAAATGGGCAGGGGAAAAGTGCCTCTCAAAACTTCTAACTTTTTATCTCCACTCTCTTGATACTTCACATCCTCCAGTATCTTGAAGTCATTCTCCTTTTATAGATGAAGGAGGGGGAAGATGAAATGACAACACACATGGAGGGAGATGAAAGACAATATTTAATTCAGCAAATGTGGACCGGCTGAATTGATATAAATTGGCTGCCTTGATTTAAATTGGATGAGAAACTGCTGCATAAAGAGGAGTTGAAGTGGATTTTTTTTAATAATAATTATAGGCTACTGTCATAATGAATTATAATAATAACCGTTTATTTTATACGGGAGAAAAAGAAATGAACGATACATTAATGAGGGAGGCCGGTTATGCATGCATGAAGAGGAGTTGTACGGGCTCTTGGAAATAAATACGGGAGTGTGGTG
This sequence comes from Dactylorhiza incarnata, assembly GCA_033032865.1. Lineage (NCBI taxonomy): Eukaryota > Viridiplantae > Streptophyta > Magnoliopsida > Asparagales > Orchidaceae > Dactylorhiza > Dactylorhiza incarnata. Next base: position 7,912,064 of record JAWHQI010000021.1, on the reverse strand, counting down.
GAAATTAAAAGGTGGCGGCGACATGCAAAGTGGCGGCAATGGCGTTGTACAACTTGGACTTGTTCGGCATGAGCTTGCTGAGTTGGCGAAGATGGCGTCGCGGCGTGTGTAGCTTTGACTAGGCGTGCGACCATGTTGCATGGATTGCCGAAGATGGCGCGGCGAAGCGGAGTCAATTTCTTGGACTGGTGTATCTTGGAAGATGGCGCGGCGAAGCGGACGTTGCGGCGACATGAAATTATTTAGACTTATGCGGCTCGAACGGGCGCGGCTAACGTGGCAACTCAAGCAAATACATCATTCTCCAACTTAGGAGGACGGCCGCAACATTATTCCTACAAAATAGAATTAAAAGATAAATTAGTGGACAAAATATAAAATAAAGGATTTATAATGAAAAAAATACATAATTTAATATTAATTTATATTAAATATTAAAGTAAATTATACTAAAAATAAGCATAATTTCTACTTATCAAATACCCCCATACTTGAGTTTTTGCTATTCCAGAGCAAAAGAATGAGAAATATTTATAAGACAAATAAAATTTTCAATTAAACTAAAAATTTATTAAATCAAAAGAAAGTTAAAAATAAAACTTAGGGATTTAAAAGGTAAGTCCTAAAATATGAAATTAACATGAAAAGAGAAAAATATTTAGCCAAAAATTTCTCAAAATATTTAACTAGCAAACAAGATTGAGTAATTAGCAAACAAGGTTAGATTAAAATTATAAAACCATAACTTTAAAGAAACTTAAGGAAAAATGCAACCTACTACTAATGCTCTCCCAATATTTTAATTTAAATCTAAGACAATAATATTGGCTAAAAGGTTTTGGGGGAGACAAGGGATATGAAGAGGTCTTTGATTGGAGGTGATGAATTTTATCCTCTCACCCCACTCTTTTTTTTCTTTTTTAATTTTTATATGTTTACCAAAAAATGATAGACTATTATCCTATCATTTTCCACGACATATAATAACTTTTTTTTCCTCTTCATCTATTTTTTCGGGGTTGCATATGTTTACCAAGAAATAAGAAACTAACATCTCCTTATTCCCCTGACATATGATCTAACAATAAAATAAAAAAAAAAAGATAAGGGAATGCTAAGGGGTTAAAAAGGCTAAACAAATGATAGATTATAAACCAAAATATTTAGAGAGCAACTATAGTAGCTTAAAATTTCCTAAGAATCTAAAAGCACGAGGTAGACATAATTAAAATCCAAAGATGTTAAGCAAAACTACTACAAAACGAGTCGACTTGAAATATAAGAGAAAAAGTTGCTAAATAAATTACTCTAATCTAATTAAAAACATAAGATATTTCTTAAAACTAAATCACCTAAAAATTAAATCTAATAAATTATGATGAAATAAAAGATTAGCCAACCAAAAATAGTAAAAATGTTTATAAATAAACTCAAACTAAATTTCTAAAATTAACAAAGAAACTAAGCAAGAGTTTATTATATTTTTGGTTTTTTTAAGGTTTTTCATATTTTTTTTGGAATTTTGAATATGATCTTTTTTTGGGAAATTTTTTATAAGCTACAAATACTAGATAAGAAAATAGAATAAAAAGGTATGATACCAAATTTTTTTTTTTTGCATTTAGGAGTTTTCTAATTTTTTTGTGATTTTAAAGGGCTAAAAAAAGAAAATAAAAGCAAATTTTTAAATTTTTGGATTATTTTTTTTTTTGATATTTTGTATTTTTATAATTTTTTTGGAATTTTTGGAATATTTAAAAGGAAAGGGAAAACACTCCCCCCATACTTAAAATTCAACATTGTCCCCATTGTTGAAAACTAAGTATGAAGAAATAAACAAAAAAAGAGAACATGTGCGCAAAGGAAAAAAAGAACGAGAAAGAGGGAAAAGAACACGTCCCTGATTTGGAGATGGAGAGGCCGCACGAACATCTGCAAAACAAGTTAGAATAAAGCCAGAAAAAACAAAAGAAAATATTTTTGTCAAATTTTTTTAATATGTTTTATACTTTTTTTGGGAATTTTAAATGTTTTTTTAATGTAAGAACAAAAAGAAAGATAAAAGAGATATTTTTTTGTTTTAATTAGTCTTAGACTTCCCAAGGTCTACCCGGTGAAGGGCTCGCAAGGTACTAGGAGATGCGATGGGATGAAAGCCCAAATCTCCCTTTCCAAGATTTTAATTATAACATAATTTTTTTAGATTTAAGGAGAAAAGAAAAAAGAAAATAAAAAGATAAATGTAATAGCGTCTTCTCTTTTCAAAATATCGACAAAAAAAATTCCCCGGCAACGGCGCCAAAAACTTGATAGAGAGATTTATGTTCTCCAATCTATACTCGATTAAGGCAAGTGTACCTATCAAAATATAGCATAGGATATAAAGAATATCAAGGTCGTATTAAAACTCAGGTCTGTCGAGTACTTCTACTTTGAAAAAACAACTATTATTTTATCGGACGAAAATTTTATGAGAAATTGTAAGAGTGATGAAAATACGAAAATAGAACAAACTAACTTGATCAGAACAACCCTTGAAATGAAATAAAACATAATAATTTATAATCGTCTAATCCGATCCTTGACTGTGGAGATTCCCGATTTATGAACGCACCTCTCTCGAGGAATACGCCCAACTGAGATTAGGTTGATCGACCGAACTCTCGTTCTTCAATCGAAACCCCTAAAACTCGCTTTAACGAGGTGAATCCCACTATAGGATTTGAATCCTATCCAGAAGATTTTCGTCATCCTCTCTCGAGGGTTGCGATCAACTCTTTTTATTCGTGAGCGATCAATTCGTACGCATGAGCCTCTCGGCTAACTAGAATACAAAATCAGATACGAAAGTCCATACATCGACATATGAACCCGATATTAATCTAAAATAAATCGTAGGTGGAAAAGAACGATTATAAAGAGAAAGATAATTTCACTCAATGTTCGGAATGATCAAGACTAAATTAATATTATAACTACTTGCTATGAAATTAAAAGGGTATGAGAAATAAAAAGAAATAAGAACGAGACATTGCGGGAAATTAAACTAAATTATCATTTCATAATGAAAAAGAGAATACATGAAATACGAGCATTGCTTAAGATAAAATAATATGAAATAAAACTAACTTAAATAAAAATACAGAAAATAGAAGAGCAAACCTGCCCAAATGGGCAGGGGAAAAGTGTCTCTCAAAACTTCTAACTTTTTATCTCCACTCTATTGATACTTCACATCCTCCGGTATCTTAAAGTCATTCTCCTTTTATAGATGAAGGAGGGGGAAGATGAAATGACAACACACATGGAGGGAGATGAAAGACAATATTTAATTCAGCAAATGTGGACCGGCTGAATTGATATAAATTGGCTGCCTTGATTTAAATTGGATGAGAAACCGCTGCATAAAGAGGAGTTGAAGTGGGTTTTTTTTAATAATAATTATAGGCTACTGTCATAATGAATTATAATAATAATCCTTTATTTTATATGGGAGGAAAAGAAATGAACGGTACATTAATGAGGGAGGCCGGTTATGCATGCATGAAGAGGAGTTGTACGGGCTCTTGGAAATAAATATGGGAGTGTGGTGGAAATTAAAAGGTGGGGGCGACATGCAAAGTGGCGACGATGGCGTTGTACAACTTGGACTTGTTCGGCATGAGCTTGCGGAGTTGGCGAAGATGGCATCGCGGCGAGTGTAGCTTTGACTAGGCGCGCGACCATGTTGCATGGATTGGCGAAGATGGCGCGGCGAAGCGGAGTTAATTTCTTGGACTGGTGTAGCTTGGAAGATGGCGCGGCGAAGCGGACGTTGCGGCGACATGAAATTATTTAGATTTATGCGGCTCGAACGGGCGCGGCTAACGTGGCAACTCAAGCAAATACATCATTCTCCAACTTAGGAGGACGGCCGCAACATTATTCCTACAAAATAGAATTAAAAGATAAAATAGTGGACAAAATATAAAATAAAGGATTTATAATGAAAAAAATACATAATTTAATATTAATTTATATTAAATATTAAAGTAAATTATATACTAAAAATAGGCATAATTTCTACTTATCAGTCTTATTAAACCTAAAACCGTATGCCCTTTTATACCAAACAGCATAAAACAGGCTATCCGCAGACCCAGGAAAAATAGAACTGTTCTGTCATGATTTATACATTCGCCGAATTCGACAATTCGACTAAACATTATTACCGAATTCGACTATATACAATAACCGAATTCGACTATATGCTATAGCCGATTAGACTATATGAATTCGGTTATATGATTTCGTCGAACTAACACATTTTGGCTAAACCCTTTAGTCGAATTTGTTATAGTTCGGCTAAAAACTTAAGCCGAATCAATATCGCCAAATTTGATTAGTCGAATCAACATAATTCAGTTAAACACTTTAGCCGAATTTGACACAGTTCGGTTAAACCCTTTAGCCGAATTTGTCTAGCATCAATCCATTCGTTTAAACCCTTTAAACGATTTCCCGTTGAGACATTCTCAAGTTAATTCCAAGCAGTCACAGGATTGGTCCTCCACTCATATCCAATATGAGTAAGGCCAACACAATCCTTTCTCCAACTTCTCCAAACGCTTTTATGTGCGACCCTATAGGCTCATATTGCGTTGGCAGTAAGACTAACTATTGATTGCTTTGAGATCACCTCAGAAACTCCAACAGTCTCCCACTTGATTACAAAGTATCAACAAAAGTCTCACAAATAATGAGCGGCATCTAGCAATACATCATTGCTACCCAAGCAATAAGAGTTCATAACTCAATAAGCCTGTCTTAACCATAACTCAATAAGCCTATCTTAACCAATGTATCATCATTGTCTTGTTCCTTTGTCCCTTACATCCGGATAGAACTAGAGGCATGGATCGTGTCACCCTCATAATTGTTCAATCCTAGATTCCTGATCTAGAATAAACCTTAAGAAAGTGGTAAGCTCAATATCATATATTGGCTCAACCCAGCATGGCCATGCATTTCTCGGTCTCATTCCATCAAGGGGGCCCATGGATGTAACTCCTGTCATAAAGGAGGACAAATCCCATATCTGTCCACACACAAACACTCAAATGAATCGTAACATACCCAATAACCACCCTTATCATCAACCTTTCTCAAGGAAGACTTTAGATGGCATCAAAATACGCTCTTACTCACTTGATGAATGCTGTGACTTCAGGTCAAAGAATTACAAACACCATTGTCAGATGAGACTTACTTATGACACGTTCATATAATAATCCACAAAGTAGTCTCATGGTGGGTCTGTCCAGTACATCTTGTTCACTAACAAGCACCCATGTGATGACTTGATATCACAATATCATGACCTGTGAGAACCGGTCATCAGTCAACGCACATGCTAGTCTTAACGTATCATCATTGCCCTTCAACTTCTATGATGATACTCCGACTAGGGACCATTTAAGAATGAAGCTTCTGGTTATACATAGGCCCTCACATTCAAGTCACGTACTTGAATTCCTATGGAAGCAAACAGACTAAGGGCGTTTATTATGCTAATTAATTTATCAAATAAATACTATTGACATAATATTAAGAACTTGCCATAAATGTAAATAAAAATACAGTATACATTACAATTCATCAAATGAATAACAACCAACAAACATACAATCCACACGGCTCCCACTAAAGACGATCATTCAGGTATCTAATACCCATTGATCTAATATGACCATCATGCTTCTTTTGTGCAAGAGGCTTTGTGAGTGGATCCGCTGTGTTTTCTTCAGTCGGTACTCTGCAAATGTTCACATCTCCTCGATCGACAATCTCTCGAATAAGATGGAACCGCCGAAGTATGTGCTTGGAGCGCTGATGAGATCTAGGTTCCTTAGCTTGGGCAATTGCACCGTTGTTGTCACAGTAAAGAACTACGGACCAACAATGCTAGGAACTAATCTAGCTCGCCGATGAATTTCCTAATCCACACAGCCTCCTTTGCCGCGTTTGCAACAGCGATATACACGGCCTCAGTAGTAGAATCGGCAACTGTCTCTTGTTTGGAACTCTTCCAGCTTACAGCTCCTCCATTAAGGCAGAATACAAAACCTGATTGGGACTTTGAATCGTCCCTATCAGTTTGGAAGCTAGCATCCGTGTAACCATTTATAACGAGCTCTTCCTCTCCACCATACACCAAGAACATATCCTTAGTCATTCTCAAGTACTTTAGGATATTTTTGACAGGTATCCAGTGACCATCACCTGGATCAGACTGATACCTGCTCGTCATGCTCAAAGCATAAGAGACATCGGGTCGAGTGCATAACATTGTGTACATGATTGATCTAATTGCTGAAGCATATGGAATCATCTTCATGCGATCCTTATCTTCCAAAGATTTAGGACACTGGTCCTTAGAGAGACTCACACCATGTGACATGGGTAAGAATCCTTTCTTGGACTCAAGCATGTTGAACCATTTCAACACCTTGCCAATGTATGTACTCTGGGTCAAACCCAGCAACTTCTTCGATCTATCTCTATAGATCTTAATACCAAGTATGTAAGTCGCTTCACCCAAGTCTTTCATAGAAAAGCAGTTCCCTAGGTTGTTCTTAACAATTTGCAGGGTCGGAATGTCATTCCTGATCAGCAGTATGTCATCTACATACAATATCAGGAAGATAACAATGCTCCCACTAATCTTCTTGTAAACACAAGGCTCATCTTCGTTCTTGATGAAACCAAACTCTTTGATCTTCCCATCAAAACGCAGATTCCAACTTCGAGAAGCTTGTTTCAATTCATAAATGGACCAATTCAACTTGCATATTTTAGTGGCTTCACTTGGAGATACAAAACCCTCGGGTTGTGTCATATACACTTCCTCAAGGAGGTTTCCATTAAGGAAAGCCGTTTTGACGTCCATTTGCCAGATCTCGTAGTCATAATACGCAGCAATAACAAGTAGAATTCTGATGGACTTGACCATAGCTACAGGGGAAAAGGTTTCATCATAGTCAACACCATGTATTTGCCTGAAACCTTTAGCCACCAGCCGACCTTTGAATGATTGTATATTCCCATCCATGTCGGTCTTCTTCTTGAAGACCCACTTGCACCCTATGGGTCGTACCCCTTCAGGTGGTTCCACCAAGGTCCAAACTTGGTTTGTGTACATGGAGTCCATTTCAGATTTCATGGCCTCAAGCCACTTCTCGGAGTCTGGTCTATTCATAGCCTCTTGGTAGGTTACAGGCTCATCATCATGATCCATAAGCAACACATTACCTATTTGAGTCATGAGAAATTCATATCTCTCAGCCTCAAATCTTGGTCTACCAGATCTACTAGGACTTGTGTTTCTTGAGCAGGCTCTCCAGCTACAAATTCTTGTAGTCCTTGCCCAGGTTCCAATTCCGGTTCATTCATTGTTTGTGGCTCTTGAACTTCTTCAAGTTCTACCTTTGCAGTCTTTCTGGATAAGAACTCTTTCTACAAAAAGACACCAGTCCTTGCGACAAACACTTTGCCCTCAGACGGCAAGTAGAAGTAGTATCCTTTGGTTTCCCTAGGATACCCCACTAGATAAAATTTATCCGATTTGGGTTCCAGCTTGTCAGGCATTTGACGTTGCACGTATGACTCACATCACCAAATCTTGATGAACGACATACTAGTACGCTTCCCAGTCCATATCTCATATGGTGTCTTTAGAACCTTTTTCGTTGGAACTCGATTTAGTGTGAAAGCAGCAGTCTCTAAAGCAAAACCCTAAAAGGAAATGGGCAAATCTGCATGACTCATCATCGATCGCACCATGTCTAACAAGGTACGATTCCTCCTCTCAGAAACACCATTATGCTGAGGTGTTCCGGGCGGAGTGAGCTGTGATACAATACCACATTCTTTCAGATGATCACGAAACTCATGACTCAGATATTCGCCACCTCGATCAGATCGGAGTGCTTTTTGTTGGAGTTACCATTATGATCTAGAAGTGGTCAAACATGTAATGTCACTGCCAACGCGATATGAGCCTGCAGGGTCGCACATAAGAGCATGTGGAGAAGTTGGAAGATTAACTGTGTTGGTAAAGGTTACCAATCATCATATAGAATGGGGAAGTCCAGCAATTGTTGCTATCGGAATTCGTCGGATGTGATTCGTCGGATTCGTCGGAAGTCGTCGGATAGTTACGTGGAATCCCGACGAATTGTCACAGAAACCCTTCACTCAGCAAATGTTGCCGTCTGATTGGATTCGTCGGAATTCGTCGGATCATTCCGTGGAATCCCGACGAATTGTCACAGAGATCCTTCACTCGGCAAATGTTGCTGTCTGATTGGATTCGTCGGAATTCGTCGGATCATTCCGTGGAATCCCGACGAATTGTCACAGAGACCCTTCACTCGGCAAATGTTGCCGTCTGATGTGATTCGTCGGAATTCGTCGGATTGTCCCATGAAATCTCGACGAATGTTGTTCCGTGGAATCCCGACGAATTATTACAGAAAACTGTTTCTGTATGGACTGCGGATAGCGATTTTTTAGGTCTTTTATACTTCGGGTATAAATAGACGGTTCGACGGTTCTTCTTTTGGGGATCCACGATCATTACACGAAGAAGAAGAGACGAGACGGAAGAAGTTCCGCCTCACGAACCCTAGCCGATGGAAGTGTTCCGCCGTCTCAATCGCCTCCGCAGATCTCCCCTCCGGCGATCGTCGTCGTGATTGTTCTTCCTGGAGCGAACCTAGCAGTTCGTGGAAGTGCAAAGGTGCAGTTGTTCTCCCTTCCTAGTTCTGTGCGACGTGACTTGGTGTTCTCCCGGCTTGTGTGGACTGCTATAGAGACGTAGACATTATTCTACGTGAGAACTCTCTTTGCCGCCGACAGGAATCTTCTTCTTGGAGCATGTAGGTTGGATTCGATCCAACTCCGCAAAGGTAATTTCTTGCCTAGTATTTTATTAACTTCTTGATTCAATATTCATGGCCCGATCAAAGTCTTTTGGGTTGTTTCTCTTTATTTCCGCTGCGCCTACATGTGATGTATGGTCATAGAAAAACCCAACAGTGGTATCAGAGCCAGGTTCAGCTCATGAATGTTGTTTCAGAAGTTAGGTTATTCCAGTACGTGCAAATCTAGGTATTTAGAAGCATTCTAAATGTCAAGATTTCTTCCTGGAACATCAAAAGTTGATGATTTTTTCCATGGGAAATCGGTGGTGATTTTGAAAAAAATTGAACCCCGCCAGGAACGTCTGGGATTTCATGGGTATTTCTAATTGTTAGAAATTGTTGTCTCCTTAGCAGTAACCGTCCCTCAAGTGGTTAATGAACCCTGTATTGTTTTGGATTTTGAATCCAACAATGAGAGACGAGCTTGTCTACTGCTTTAAGTTGAGTTGTCTTTGCCTTTGTCTAATGCATGTAAATCTGAAGATTTGGAAGAGTTCTAAATGTCCAGATTTAGCCCTTTCATCTATCAAAGGTTGATAGTCTTATGTTGTGCACATAAGGGATGCATGTGGATTTTAGAAAGCTTGTTTTTTCTGTTGATGTGCACTTGATCAAATGTTGATCATGGTTAAGTGTTAACTTATTATTAAAAATTAAAATCCCTTCATCAAATATTAAGTGTTCGGATGCCTTCCGATGGATGACACTCTTCCTGCCTCGATCGATGAAGTGTGGGCTTGCCAAAGCAAGGTGCATTAATCTATCTTGGTAAGGGTGCGAGCGGATAAGTGTGATATCCCACTGTCGACATCGGGTCTAGCTTAACTAGGTGACATCAAAGGTTGAGTGCCTAGAGGCATAGGGTTGGCATGCACCATATGATGGATGCGAATAAGGAGTTATTCACCAGCCATACAAGAGTTGCATGAGGATGCAATTGGCAAGCGTTGCCTACCTAAATAACCGCATTATGAGAGGAACGCCAAAGCGGACTCGTGGTGTTGGTGAAATACGGATCTTGTCCACTAAGAGAGTAGCTCGCATGGACTCTCCGAATTGATAGTGAGGGCTATCAATTTGAATAAAATAGTGGGAGTATTTAATTGAAGTCCAAATTAAAATAAATTGTATTTTGAAATTAAGGTACTGATTAAATTCTACATGAATTCTTGTAGAATTCCATGGCAAGTGGTTCACATTCCACCTTGTCCCTGAGAGCTATCCTTGAGAAGGACAAGCTTAGTGGGACGAACTATATGGACTGGTATAGGAACCTGAGAATTGTTCTCAGGCAAGAGCGAAAGCTCTACGTCTTGGAAGAAGAAGCCCCCGAGGTGCCGACCGGGAACTCGTCCCGTGTTGATAAGGATGCTTATAAGAAGTATACCGATGACGCCTTAGACGTCGAGTGCCTTATGCTTCCCACCATGAACTCTGAGCTTCATAAGCAACACGAGAACATGGGGTGCAAGGAAATTGACGAGCACCTAAAGAAAATGTTTTAAGGGCAAGCTCGTCAAGAGAGGTTCGATGTCACGAAGGCATTATTTCAGTGCAAAATGGGAGCTCGAGACTCGGTTGGTACTCACGTACTCAAGATGATTGGGTATATAGAGAACCTGGAGAGACTGGGTTTTCCTCTGGGTCAAGAGTTGGCCACAGATCTTATCCTGCAATCGTTGCCGGATAGTTATGAGCAGTTTGTCTTGAACTACAACATGAATGAAATAGACAAGACACTGCCCGAGCTCCTAGGCATGTTGCGAACTGCCGAGATAAACATGAAGAAGGCCAAGCCTGCTAGTCCCATATTGATGGGACATAAAGGCAAGGGTAAGGCAAAGGGCTTCAAGAAGACGAAGGTGGGACCTAAGTCACATCTTGAGCCCAAATCTTCTGCGCTGAAAAAGAAGAGCACCGTGAAGGAAGGGAAATGCCACCACTGTGGCAAGGCTGGTCATTGGAGGAGGAATTGTCCTTCGTACATTGACGGTCTACGGAAAATGAAGGGAGGTATGACTTCCGCTTCGAACATTTACGTTATAGAGATAAACCTTTCTACTCCTTCATCTTGGGTATTGGATACCGGATGTGGTTCTCACATTTGTACAAATGTGCAGGAACTGGGAAGGAGGAGATTGCTGAGTAAAGGAGAGGTGGACCTGCGCGTCGGCAATGGAGCAAGAGTTGCTGCTGTAGCCATAGGGGTTTACCGTCTTTCTTTGCCCAGTGGGCTTGTAATAGAACTTAATAATTGTTATTATGTTCCGGCTATAACTAGAAACATTATATCCATTTCATGCTTAGACATGATTGGATTTTCTTTTATAATTAAGAACAATTGTTGTTCTATATTTAAGAATGATGTTTGTTATGCTGTAGCTCAATTGTTTAATGGTCTTTATGTTTTGAACCTGGACCATCCGATCTATAATGTAGATAATAATAAAAGACTAAGAACAAATGACTCAAATCCTACATATCTCTGGCATTGTCGTTTGGGCCATATAAACGAGAAGCGCATATCCAAGCTCCATAAAGATGGACTATTGGACTCATTTGATTATGAATCATTCGAGCGATGCGAGTCTTGTTTGTTAGGCAAGATGACTAAAGCCCCTTTCACTGGTTATACTGAGAGGGCCGAGGATCTTTTGGGTATAGTACATAGTGATGTATGCGGACCCATGAGTTCTATGGCTAGAGGTGGGTATTTCTACTTCGTTACATTTACTGATGATTTCAGTAGATACGGATACGTGTATCTTATGAAGTGCAAATCTGAAACTTTTGAAAAGTTCAAAGAGTTTAAGAATGAAGTGGAAAACCAATTGGGTAAAAAGGTTAAAGCACTCCGATCTGATCGAGGTGGCGAATACCTGAGTCATGAGTTCCGTGATCATCTGAAAGAGTGTGGTATTGTATCACAGCTCACTCCACCTAGGACACCGCAGCATAATGGTGTGTCTGAGAGGAGAAATCGTACTCTGTTAGACATGGTACGGTCGATGATGAGTCATGCAGACTTGCCTATTTCCTTTTGGGGTTTTGCTTTAGAGACTGCTGCAATAACACTGAATCGCGCTCCAACGAAAACGGTTCTAAAGACACCATATGAGATATGGACTGGGAAGCGTCCTAGTATGTCATTCATTAAAATTTGGGGCTGTGAGGCATACGTACGACGTCAAATGCCTGATAAGCTGGAACCCAAATCAGATAAGTGTTATCTGGTGGGATATCCTAAGGAAACGAAAGGATATTACTTTTACCTACCGTCTGAGGGCAAAGTGTTTGTCGCAAGGACCAGTGTCTTCTTGGAGAAAGAGTTCTTGTCAAGAAAGACGCAAAAGGTAGAACTTGAAGAAGTTCAAGAACCACAAGTAGTGAATGAACCAGAGTTGGATTCTGAGCCAGGACTACAAGATGTTGTAGCTGGAGAATCTGCTCAAGAGACACAAGTCCTACGTAGATATGGTAGACCAAGATTTGAGCTTGAGAGATATGGATTTCTCGTGTCTCAAATAGGTAATGTGTTGCTTATGGATCATGATGATGAACCAGCGACCTACCAAGAGGCTATGAATGGACCGGACTCCGACAAATGGCTTGAGGCTATGAAATCCAAAATGGACTCCATGTATACAAACCAAGTTTGGAACTTGGTGGAACCACCTGAAGGGGTTCGACCCATAGGGTGCAAGTGGGCCTTCAAGAAGAAGACCGACATGGATGGGAATGTACAGACATTCAAAGGGCGACTGGTGGCTAAGGGTTTCAAGCAAATTCATGGTGTTGACTATGATGAGACCTTTTCCCCTGTTGCCATTGTAAAGTCCATTAGGATATTGCTTGATATTGCTGCGTATTATGACTACGAGATCTTGCAGATGGATGTCAAAACGGCTTTCCTAAATGGAAACCTCCTTGAGGAAGTGTACATGACACAACCCGAGGGTTTTGTATCCCCAAATGAAGCCACTAAAATATGCAAGCTGAATAGGTCCATCTATGGATTGAAACAGGCCTCTAGAAGTTGGAATCTTCGTTTTGATGAGAAGATCAAAGAGTTTGGTTTTGTCAAGAACGAGGATGAACCGTGTGTTTACAAGCGAATTAGTGGGAGCATTGTTGTCTTCCTGATATTGTATGTAGATGACATACTGTTGATCGGGAATGACATACCTACCCTGAAAGTTGTTAAGAACAACCTAGGGAACTGCTTTTCTATGAAGGACTTGGGTGAAGCGACTTACATACTCGGTATTAAGATCTATAGAGATAGATCGAAGAAGTTGCTGGGTTTGACCCAGAGTACGTACATTGAAAAGGTGTTGAAGCGGTTCAACATACTTGAGTCCAAGAAAGGATTTTTGCCCATGTCTCATGGTGTAAATCTCTCTAAGGACCAGTGTCCAAAATCTTGTGAAGATAAGGACTGCATGAAGTTGATTCCATATGCTTCGGCAATTGGGTCAATCATGTATGCAATGTTATGTACTCGACCTCATGTCTCTTTTGCTTTGAGCATGACTAGCAGGTATCAGTCTGATCCCGATAAATGTCACTGGATAGCCGTAAAGAATATCTTGAAGTACTCGAGAAGGACTAAGGATGTATTCTTGGTGTATGGTGGAAAGGAAGAGCTCGTTGTAAGTGGTTACACGGATGCCAGCTTCCAAACTGATAGGGATGATTCGAAGTCTCAGTCAGGGTTTGTGTTTTGCCTGAACGGAGGAGCTGTGAGCTGGAAGAGTTCCAAGCAAGAGACAGTTGCTGATTCTACAACTGAGGCCGAGTATATCGCTGCGGCAAATGCAGCGAAGGAGGCTGTATGGATTAGGAAATTCCTCGGCGAGCTAGATGTAGTTCCTAGAATTGTTGGTCCCGTAGTTCTCTACTGTGATAACAATGGTGCAATTGCACAATCTAAGGAACCTAGATCCCATCAGCGCTCTAAGCACATACTTTGGCGGTTCCATCTTATTCGTGAGATTGTCGAACAAGGAGATGTGAACATTTGCAGAGTGCCGACTGAGGAGAATATTGCAGATCCACTGACAAAGCCTCTCGCGCAGAGAAAGCATGATGGTCATACTAGATCAATGGGTATACGATACCTGAGTGATCAACTCTAGTGAGAGTCTTGTGGGTTGCATGTAAAATAAATATTCTGTTGGCTGTTTATTATTTATTCATATGATGAATTGTGTACCAATTATTTCTTTTTACAATTAATGGCAAGTTCTTTTATTACGATATGCTATTTCTATATGATAGAATAAAATTCGTGATAAATACCCTTAGAATGTTCGCTTCCATAGGACATCAAGTACGTGACTTGAATGTGAGAGCCTATGATTTTGAAGCTTCATTCTTAAAAGGTCCCTGGTCGAGGTATCATCGTAGAAGCTAAGGGTGATGATGATACATTAAGACTAGCATGTGTGTTGACTGATGACCGGTTCTCACAGGTCATGATATTGTGATATCAAGTCATCACGTGGGTACTTGTTAGTGAACAAGTTGTACTGGACAGACCCAACCTGAGACTACTTTGTGGATTGTTACTTAAAAGTGTCACAAGTAGGTCTCATTTGACAATGGTGTTGTGGTCCTTTGACCTGAAGTCACATCATTCATCAAGTGAGGAAGAGCGTGCTTTGATGTCATCTAAAGTCTTCCTTGAAGAAGGTTGATGATAAGGGTGGTCGTTGGGTACGTTACGAATCATTTGGGTGTTTGGGTGTGAGCAGATATGGGATTTGTCCTCCTATATAACAGGAGTTGCATCCATGGGCCCCTTGATGGAATTGGACTGAGAAATGCATGGCCATGCTTGGTTGAGTCAATATGTGATATTGAGCTCACCATTCTCTGGAAGTCCGTTCTAGATCGAGAAACTAGGATTGAGCTATTATGAGGGTGATACGGTCCATGCCTCTAGTTCTTTCCGGATGTAAGGGACAAAGGGACAAAGCCAACGCTGGAACATTGGTCATAAAGGCTTATGAGTTATGAACTCTTATTGCTTGGGGAGCAATGATGCATTGCTAGATGCCGCTCATTGTTTGTGAGGTTTTTGTTTGATACTTTCAAGATCAAGTGGGAGACTGTTGGAGTTACCATTGTGATCTAGAAGTGGTCAAACATGTAATGTCACTGCCAACGCGATATGAGCCTGCAGGGTCACACATAAGAGCATGTGGAGAAGTTGGAAGATTAACTGTGTTGGTAAAGGTTACCAATCATCATATAGAATGGGGAAGTCCAGCAATTGTTGCTGTCGGAATTCGTCGGATATGATTCGTCGGATTCGTCGGAAGTCGTCGGATGGTTCCGTGGAATCCCGACGAATTGTCACAGAAACCCTTCACTCAGCAAATGTTGCCGTCTGATTGGATTCGTCGGAATTCATCGGATCATTCCGTGGAATCCCGACGAATTGTCACAGAGATCCTTCACTCGGCAAATGTTGCTGTCTGATTGGATTCGTCGGAATTCGTCGGATCATTCCGTGGAATCCCGACGAATTGTCACAGAGACCCTTCACTCGGCAAATGTTGCCGTCTGATGTGATTCGTCGGAATTCGTCGGATTGTCCCGTGAAATCTCGACGAATGTGGTTCCGTGGAATCCCGACGAATTATTACAGAAAACTGTTTCTGTATGGACTGCAGATAGCGATTTTTTAGGTCTTTTATACTTCGGGTATAAATAGACGGTTCGACGGTTCTTCTTTTGGGGATCCACGATCATTACACGAAGAAGAAGAGACGAGACGGAAGAAGTTCCGCCTCACGAACCCTAGCCGACGGAAGTGTTCCGCCGTCTCGATCGCCTCCGCAGATCTTCCCTCCGGCGATCGTCGTCGTGATTGTTCTTCCTGGAGCGAATCTAGCAGTTCGTGGAAGTGCAAAGGTGCAGTTGTTCTCCCTTCCTAGTTGCGTGCGATGTGAATTGGTGTTCTCCCGGCTCGTGTGGACTGCTGTAGAGATGTAGACATTATTCTACGTGAGAACTCTCTTTGCCGCCGACAGGAATCTTCTTCTTGGAGCATCTAGGTTGGATTCGATCCAACTCCGCAAAGGTAATTTCTTGCCTAGTATTTTATTAACTTCTTGATTCAATATTCATGGCCCGATCAAAGTCTTTTGGGTTGTTTCTCTTTATTTCCGCTGCGCCTACATGTGATGTATGGTCATAGAAAAATCCAACACTTTTATCCTTTTTCCCAGTTGGTTCTCTACTTCATTTTTAAACACTTTGAACTTTTCAATGGTCTCGGATTTGTTCTTCATAAGAAACACGTATCCGTATCTACTGAAATCATCAGTAAATGTAACGAAGTAGTAGAACCAACCTCTAGCCATAGAACTCATGGGTCCGCATACATCACTATGTATTATACCCAAGAGTTCATCAACCCTCTCATTACAACTAGTGAAAGGAGCTTTCGTCATGTTGCCTAATAAACATGACTCGCATCTCTCAAATGATTCATAATCAAATGAGTCCAGTAGTCCATCTTTATGGAGCTTGGATATGCGTTTCTCATTTATATGGCCTAAACGACAATGCCAAAGGTACGTAGGATTCGAATCATTTGTTTTTAGTCTTTTAGTATTTTCTACATTATAGATCGGATGGTCTAAGTTCAAAACATATAAACTATTAAACAACTGGGCTACACCATAACAAACATTATTCATAAAAATTGAACAACAATTGTTCTTAATTATAAACGAAAAGCCTTTCATATCAAGACATGATAGGGATATAATGTTTCTAGTTATGGCTGGAACAAAATAACAGTTATCTAATTCTATTACAAGCCCAGTGGGCAAAAAAAAGACAATAGACACCAACGGCAACGACAGCAACTCTTGCTCCATTCCCGACGTGCAGGTCTACCTCCCCTTTACCCAGCATTCTTCTCCTTCTCAGTTCCTGCACATTTGTACAAATGTGAGAACCGCATCCGGTATCCAATACCCAAGATGAAGGAGCAGATAGGTTTATCTCTATAACATAAATACCTGAGGTGGAAGTCACACTTCCCTTCTTCTTTTGCAGATCCTCAATATAGATGGGACAGTTCCACCTCCAATGCCCAGCCTTACCGCAGTGGTGGCACTTTCCTTCCTTCGGCAGACCTTTCTTTTTCAGTGTAGAAGATTTGGGATCAAGATGAGACTTAGATCCTATCTTCGTCTTCTTGAATCCCTTAGTCTTGCCCTTGCTTTTATGCACCATCAGTATGGGGCTAGCAAGCTTGACCCTCTTCATATTATTTTCAGCAGTTCGCAATATGCCTAGGAGCTCGGGCAGTGTCTTGTCTATTTCATTCAT
Organism: Dactylorhiza incarnata; assembly: GCA_033032865.1. Taxonomy (NCBI): domain Eukaryota; kingdom Viridiplantae; phylum Streptophyta; class Magnoliopsida; order Asparagales; family Orchidaceae; genus Dactylorhiza; species Dactylorhiza incarnata. Next base: position 7,894,749 of record JAWHQI010000021.1, on the reverse strand, counting down.
GTTATAGTTCAAGATGAACTGCACATAACTCTCCGGCAACGATTGCAGGATCAGATCCGTGGCCAACTCTTGGCCCAAGGGAAAACCCAGTCTTTCAAGGTTCTCTATATACCCAATCATTTTGAGTACGTGAGTCCCTACTGAGTCTCAAGCTCCCATTTTGCACTGAAATAATGCCTTGGATATGTCAAACCTCTCTTGCCGGGCTTGCCCCTCGAACATTTTCTTGAGGTGCCTGATTATCTCATAACCACACATGCTCTCGTGTTGCTTCTGAAGCTCAGAGGACATGGTAGCAAGCATGAGGCATTCCACATCCAAGGTATCATCCTGATACTTCTTGTAAGCATCTTTATCTGCTCTCGGAGCATTTCCGGTCGGCTCTGTGGGGGCTTCACCTTCCAAGACATAGAGCTTGCGCTCTTGCCTGAGAATAATTCTCAGGTTCCTATACCAGTTGAGAAAGTTCGTCCCATTGAGCTTGTCCTTCTCAAGAATAGCTCTCAGGGACAGGGTGGAGTGAGATCCACTTGCCATGGAAATTCTACAATGAATTCACAAAACTTTTAGTACTGTATTTCGAAATACATTTTATATTAATAAGGATTTTTATTAAAAGCTCCCACTATTTTTAATCAAATCGACATCCCTTAATTTCGATTCAGAGAGTTTATGCGAGTTTTTCTCTTAGTGGACAAGATCCGTATTTCACCAACACAATGAGTCCGCTTTGGCGTTTCTCTCACGATGCAGTTATTTAGGTAGACAACACTTGCCAATTGCATCACTATGCAACTCTTGTATGGTTGGTGAATAACTCTTTTTTTGCATCCATCATATGGTGCATGCCAACCCTATGCCTCTAAGATCTCAACCTTTGAGGTCACTTAGTTAAGTTGGACCCGATGTCGACAGTGGGATATCACAATTATCCACTCGCACACTTACCAAGATAGATTAATGCACCTTGCTTTGGCAAGCCCACACTTCACCGATCGAGGCAGGAAGAGTGTCATCCACCGGAAGGCATCCGAATACTTAATATTGGATAAGGGATTTTATTTTTTTTATTGATGAACATTTCATCGTGATTAACATTTAATCACCGTGCACATACACAAAATAGAAATACTACATTCGCAAAACAAATGCATCCCCTATGTGCACGTAAAAGGATTATCAATAGTTTGATAAAAGGGGCTAAATCTGAATACTTAGAACACTTCTAAATCTCCAGATTTACATGCATTGAACACAAGCAAAGCAACTCCACTTATGTAATAGACAAGCTTGTCTCTCAATGTCAGATTCAAAATCCACGACATTTGGTTTCACAAACCATATCGAGGGACGGTTACTGCAAAGGAGAAACAATCTCTGAAACAATGAAATCACAACGCAATCACATGCGTTACTGGCGGGGTTCAAGAAGATGTTCCAAGAATAAATCTATACATTTAGAACGCTTCCAAATTTCTAGATTTGCACGCACTTGATCGCAACCTCGCTCTGATACCACTATTGGGTTTTTCTAAATACCATTCAAAATGATATGAACACATCAAATGTGCACAACGGAAGAAAATTAGAACAACCCAAAGAGTAAGGATCTTGCGGATCTCATGAATCAAAAGATTAGGAAAGCAAAATGCAATATACTTTCGCGGGATTGAGTCAATACTCAACCAAGGTGCTCCAAGAAGGAATCTGGTAGACTAAATCTGAGTTCCAAGAACCGAAATTTATCGGCTCCTCTACAGCGATCCACACGAACGATGGAGAATCCCAAAGCCTTGTCGAACAAGGAATGGGTTGGAGTAGGAATCTCTCAGCGTCCCCACGGACTGCTAGGCCGAGACAGGGGAGGCGCTGACCGTCGGCGGCGGAACTCGGCGGACGGGAAGAACGAGAAGCCCTCTTGCGGAACTTTTCCGGACGGCTATTTTCTTCTAAAATCGCGAAGAAAGGTTCAGTCTTATTAAACCTAAAACTGTATGCCCTTTTATACCAAACAACATAAAACAGGCTATGTGATGAGTCCCATTTATATACACTTTTATGAACTCATCTGAGCTAGTTTTCACGCACTTGCACTTCACTTTTTCTGTATTATTGCTTATATTTCATTTAGTCACAATTCTCACATGAAGTGCACTTCTAGGCCCGATGTGGTGTATTTCCTTGATTATCACTCTTAATGTCTTTCATGCTGTGTTATGTGCCAAATTGAGTGGTTTTGATTTGTGTTTATGCTGGAATAGGGGTCGTGCAGGTGTTCCCGGTACAAATCTGTATAGGAACACTGCGCATGATCACTGGTTATACTGCGCACGACCACTGATCGTGCGCCGCCGTTCGTGCGCGTTCATTTGCAGCCCAATGTTGCATTTTGAATTTGGTCGTGCGTTTTTGCGCACGGTCGTGCGATCTTTATATTTTATAAAGTTTATGTCGCAGGTTCCGATGGGATAGTGCGCACGAGCGCCTAACTTCTAGTGCGCACGACCGCCAGTCGTGCGCCACTGGTCGTGCGCACTATTTTGCTAGCGCCAATTTAATGCCCTATTCCGCGATTTTAGGGGATTCATCACTGTTTTGGGCGTGAATTCTTCCGCAAGCTCCGCCATTTTTCCTCTCCAAGCTCCACCCATCCATACCCCTCCTTGGGAAAGCTTCATCCATTGATCCTAAGCTCCATCAAGGGTTCCGGAAGCTTTCCCTGCCATCTACAGCAAGCATTTCAAGGTGCGGCATCTCCTTTTGGGTTAAGTGGAAGAGACCCAGCTCTGAGAAGAAGACGGATGATGTTTGGAGGTAGTGACAGCTTCTGAACCCCGGAAGCAACCAAGGACTGAGATCGGAGGAGGCTTGACAACCCCCCATTCTGACCAAGATCTACGGCGAGGCTTCTCATCTCGTGGTTTCCTCTACCCTCTCTCTTTTGGAAATGTATGCTAAACTTTTGTATTGAACTAGAGTAATCTTTATTTGTCTATGAATGGAAGTATTCTCTTGTTTTATTTCTCTTTTGATGCTTTGCTGTGATGCGCTCCGCCCCCACTCCACTTCCACACACGCGTTCTAGTTAGCCATCTAGCAATTGCTAGTGGTGATGTTGGCGAAGAGGTGAATACGACCCTCACAAAACCTCGCACTGCGGCCATTCCACCCGCTTACCGAAGCGCGGCATCGCGGCCGCTGCACTCACCCCCACTTTGTGAAGAGGTGTGTGCGACCCTCAACCGTCATAGTTACTTTTCGTCCATGCGCTTTCCGAAGCACGGCATCGCGGCCGTTGCATCCATCCCGCCTTGCGAAGCGGAGTTTTGACCCGCATCTTATTTCTGCAATAGCTTAGGACACCAATCACAACGCCCTTGTTTTTACTTTCTTTTACTCGTCGAAATAATTACCTCACTCTACTTTCTTGTCACCATATCCTGCATTCCTCAAGAGATCGACATTCGAGGAAGCTATTCCCAATTTTATTACTTGACAGCGACCGATGCACTTGCCGAATACGCATCAAGTTTTTGGCGTCGTTGTCGGGTAATGCAGGCGTGATGAGATTTTGGTTCTGATTCGATTGTTTTCGATTGAGCCTTTTATTTTTGCAATTTATTCTTTAGTATGCTATGTTCTTCTTCTGTGTCATGTGGGCACATTTGAATATCTAATGTCATTGGTGTGGGGACACATCCCACGCTAGTGATAGGTGCCCCAAAGAGTATGGTGTTGTTCAGAAACCGTACGGGTCCCATAAATCTTTTGGCTCCTCTACTGCGCTTCCGTTGTCGCACCTTTACGCGGCTGCCGCACCTTGGGTGCCGGCGAAGCCGGTGAAGCAGTGTTTATTTTGCAAAAGTAGAGAGCATGCCTTGAAGAACTGTGCTGATTACCTTCGCCAACTGGAGGATGACGATGTGCCGGATATCCGGATCGTCCCATCCTCGAATTCGGCGAACACAGCTCCTTTCTCTGGTTACATGTCTCTTCCACCTTCACTTTTTGAAGGCTCTGGAATCGACACGTGCATCAGTGTCCCTCATGACCCTATTTCTGATGCGACCCCCCATACCTCTTCGGTTCATGTACCACTTTGCGTGGATTTGTGCCCTTGTGTAGAGAGTGAGCCAGAACTCTTAAGAAGCGCGTCTTCTCCCACTACACACTAAACTACATCTATTTCTGATGTTATCATTGAGGTCAATTTGCAGGATGTTGCAGACCTGCGCAGTGTCGTGCCCACTCTCATGGAGGCGGACAGTCTCGATTGTGCTGAAGCAACCATTTCGGTCCAGTGCGAGAAAGTCCAAGTTATAGAGGGGGCCATTGCGTGCGCTGTTGAGTCTAGTGAAATCTTCGATGATATCATCAGTTTGTCATTACTGCAACCTATGGGGGATGAAGTCGGGATTATCCCCTCAGATGAGATTTCTTTTAGTTTTTTTCTAATTTATTTCCTGACCCCCTTTCTTTATGTTCAAGGATGCAGGATGCCCCTCCTCCGGTTGATCAGACCTTATGCAAGAAGGAGACGAAAGCCTGGCGGGATAAGGAAGGTACAGTGAAGGAACATCTTGTTTCCTCATCATCGTTGGTGCTTCCTCTTGAGGATTGGTTACAAGGGGGCAAGCGGTTTTTCTTTGAAGACATCATACTGGAGGAGAAGAAGAGAGCGAAAAAGGAGGAGATCTGGGGTTGGAGGCTGAGCATCCTACTTAATTTCCACCCCTACTACCAGGTCCCCGGACCTTTTTCTTTCATCAGTTGTTACTACTTCATATCAGCTTATAGCTGGTTTGTTTTGAGCATGTAATAGTAATTATGATTTATTAACTTTTGCTTATTCCTAGACTTTATAAACTGCTTTAATACAGGTATTTGGTTGTCACAACCCGCATTTTCTCAGGAATTAAGAATATCAGAGGAAGAGAAAATACGCGTCATGATGCCACGTCATGCAGGAGACAACTACAGACGCTCAGGCGGGATCCTATTACTTGATAATTGAAAACATGATTGCAAGATAATCATTATTTGAAATCATTTATTAGGGTTTAGAGTAAGAACTGTGTCTCTCAGTTCGTGGATCAACTAGTCCACAGAGAAAATTATATATGTAACTGCAGCGGAAAACACTTGATTTAGTTCATTTAAGGTCCTATATGCACGTGAAGGCAGGACATAAAGTAGATGATATGCACTTAACTAGGCGTAGTATAAGTATAGAAAATATCTTTTAGGTGACTTTAAAACTAAGGGTTTTAGTTAAAAATGATGAGATGAAGATGAATGAAAAGCCATTTTATCACTATAATGCACCTAGTCATAAATCATTCCCAGAGAGTAAGGTATCAGATCTAAAAGCAGTGGCATAAACTGGTAAGTAAACTATAAAGTATCAAAGAGGCACAATGGGCGTCAACAAGCTGACACTAACCCATTGGCCCAAACTAGCATGTCTGAACACAAGGAGAAGCAAACAACAACAACTGCTACTACCTCGCAGCAGCGGGGTAAACAGCAGCTAAAAACTCCCGAAGACTTCGGGCTACTCCACTAACTGCTACGACTCTGAAACCTGAGGCATTCAATAAACAAGGACGCCTCAGCAAGGGAATTGCAAGCGGCAAGAAATAAGGAAAAGACAAGCAATAAAGGCATACGGGGTACCAACCCAAGCCTGATTCACTGAAAAAGAAGCTCTGAAACAAGGAGCTAAGCAAAGCACCAAGTGCAACCAAATATCATAAGTAGGAGCAAGTATAAATTAATTATCTTGTAATTTTTCATACATGAGACTGATCAGCTCAAATAAACGGGTGCGGTTTCTTACCTCCGCAACCCAAGCCCAAATCCAGGTGGGGGTACTTCTAGACCCAACCACCCATCCACGGCCCTCGGGACCACAAGCCAAGCCTGCGGTTCACCTTTAAAAAGGCCACCGTGCAAGGCCACAACAAATCGCCACTGTCCCCCGAACACGATCTACCGTGCCGGGCTCCAGACAGTGGTCTATATTAATTAAATTTTAATTAACAACACGGGTCGAAGCCCGAGAAACAATCACCAAGAAAGCACCCTAAAAGATAGGGTCAAAGCAAGGCACACACCGATCAAGATGAATCACAAGCGAAACCAAAGATTTGCAAGATCACAGCAGGTTTAGAATTTTGATAGGAGGTAAACATGATCAAAGACGCAATGCAGTTATTAGCAACATCACCGCATACTGCTAACATCACAAATACTAAGAAGAAACACCCTAAGTATAGGGTCACCATGAGATAACTGCTGATCAAACGATTCATAAGGGGAAACTCGGAGTCATTGAACCAAAAAGGCAAAGGGGTTCAAGCCCGAGGGATTCACGATCAAGGACACCCAAGAGACTTGGGCAAAACTCCTTGTACCCTTGTAAGAGGCACAAGGTTTCGAGAAGGAGGAGAAGTAATCAGAGGCATAACTCATGACGAATCATAAGAGTAAACTCAAACATTATTAGACCACAACGAGTAAAAGAATTCAAGCAAAAGGGATTCAAGATTAGGAGCACCGAAGGGATACTGGCAACATCCTTGTGCGCTTGAGAGGACACAAGATTTAAACATGAGAATCGCAACGAAATCACATACGCTCCTGGCGGGGTTCCAAGGGGCCGCGCCCCTGGCGGGGTCTTAGGGGCAGAGCCCCTAACGGGGTCCAGGGGCAGCGCCCCTGGCGGTGGTCTCGTTGCGATTCTTGGAGAGCTCTCGAGACAGGACACCATGCAAAAATCACATCAAATTGAGGACTTCCCGAGAACTACAAAGGACCTCTCGGGAGATAGAAGGTTGAATTTTCGAGTAATAGGCAAACTCTCGAGACATGAAAGGGATCTCTCGAGATATGAAGGGGAAATCTCGAGACATCAGAAGGGATCTCTCGAGACAGGACACGGCTCAGGCTTATTTCTCGAAAGATGAAGGCAAGGTTCAAGTTGATATCTCGAGACATAGGAGGTTAATTTCTCGAGACAAGAGAAATCTCTCGAGAGATGGAAAATTGTTTTCTCGGGACAAAGCAAGGATTTCTCGAAATATAGCAGGGATTTCTCGGAATATAGCAGGGATTTCTCGGGAACCAGAGGGGAATCTCTCGGGAAATCAGAAGAAAGCTCTAGATTCAGTAAAGGAACGAGGATTTTGTCTATCCCGGTTTTCTCCAGGGAACAACTACCCGATTCATAGCAAAGGAAGAACAATCAAGGAAGCTTATATCAACACTCCAAGTCTTAAGTTAAATCGAGCGACATGAAATCGACACGAGCGAAACAATGCTTCAAGAAAAGAAAGAGAAGGAGGAGGAAGCCACTTGCCTTAACCTTGCAAAACTCGCCTAGCTCCGCTCCGAATGCCAAGGTAACTCCCGAGCACGAAGACCTGGAGCGCTAAGGACCGAAAGGAAGAGTTAGGTCATTTCCATAACTCCAAAACTTCCACGAAGAGAACAAGCTTACCACTAAGACGAAGATCTCGCCGAGAGCTTTCCAAATCTTCAAACCAAACTCGATTCCGACCACTACAGCTCTAGAAATCGCCGGTTGAAGGCTCCACGAAGCTCCGCTCTCGCCCTAACCTTCGGCGGCTGATTTTGATCGAGGAAGGAGATGAATAGGGAAGGGAAGGATTTTAGGCTTATATATAAACCTAATTTATTATTTAAATAATTAATTAATCCTCCAAATTACTTAAAAACTGCGAGGGCGACCAAAACACCTCGGATTTCTACGAAATTCGCACCCTAACTAAAAAACACGGCGCTACGAATCCAACGGCGAAGTCAGAATTCAATTCCGACAAGCCAAACTCCGGATAAAGCCTCCTGAAGCTAAAATCTTGATAATTACTCCAAACCTTCACTTTAACTCGAAACGACGCGAAATCTCGCACGCTCGATCTGAATCACGAGCTCCAACTAAGCTAAGGCTCGAAACACTACCAAAAGAGCTGACGTAACGCCCTTACGCCAAAATTACGTCACAACGGGTACGTAAAATAATTGACGAAAAATCAGGGGCGTTACATTGGTCCACCTTTAAGGACGTTAAACAAAAGGGCTTCTTGGGAGACAACCCATGGGAACCACCCGGTTCCGTTTGCTTCCTTTAATTTCTATTATGTTTTGTTTGTTTTTTGCTTTGGTGCTAACAATGCAGGTGTGAACTCGATTGGATGAAGAGGAGGAGATCTCTAAAGAAGGATTATACCGCTCTTCTGGCATGCTCTTAGGAGCATAGGTACTCTTAACCCAGCTCTTAATTTGCTTCGAAAGTTTATATTTGATTTGTTTTTTCAAATCAAGTCCGGGGGGAGCGGGCCTTTGCTTACGCTACACGCACATACATGCTAGAATGTTGTGTTAGGAAACTTATATTGATTGTCTCATTGCATAACACACACCACGCGTGTTTTATTTTTCACTCGTGCGCAATTATCGTGAAAGTGCTTGATGTATATGTTTAGAAGTTTGATTGTTAGCTTAGGATTGTGTGGCAGAACAGGATGTGACCCATGCGGTGCAACTCGTAGAGCGCTCACACGGCATAAAAATTCAGGTAGAATAGATTTAATTACAAAGTTATAGTTTTATTTACTTCATTTGTGTAATTACTTAATACTCTACTTGAAGTTGAATTTGGTGAATCTAGCGGTAGCCCTAGGTCGAGTGTAGAAGAGCTGTTAGCCTCGTGTTGTTTGAGTTGGAAGGAGAGGAGACCTCGCTCGGTGGTTAAGAACTTGCCCCAAGCAATTTTCAAAACGAGTGCGTTGAATGATCTTGTTGGGAGCATGACGTAGGCCATCGTTTGGTCCGGTTGAACTTTGATTTCCCAACCTAACGTCTTCCTTTGGTAGCCTCGTTGAGCCTTACCTCTCCTATTTGTAAAACTCCACTAAACTTTCACCAAGGCCACATATCCTAACCTAATGCGCACTAGAGTCGAACTTTGGATTATATACATATTTATGATGATTTTGCGTTGCGGAGAAATATTTGTGTGCGCGCGAAAAAAAATGATAATGAGTTAAAATTTTGATTGATCCTAACTTATGTTTCTATGGATCTATAAAAAAAAGAAGTATAAGAACTCTAAAAAGAATTGAACCACAAGTGTGGTAGTCTCGCGCGCACCATCGTGCTTAAATGAAGTCTGGGGGAGTGTGCTTCAAGGTGAAGATGTTGAGGTTGAAATTTGTTTATTTACCGGAGGATGAGTGCATTTAGCCTACGCTCTTCTACTTCATTACCGTACCTCAACCCAAGCCCTATGCCTAGCCTAAAAGCCCTACTGATTCTTGATAAGATTGTCTCATGCAGTGGAGAAGGTGCAAAAGGGCAAGCGTATGACCACCGACCTTGATGGATTTCTTGGAGAGCTCTTCCTTGAGACCCAATTTGAGCAACGTTCACCTCAGCAGTTCACACTATTTTCCCTAGGGCGCGACTGTTCATTTCACCAGTGATTCACCTCAGAGTAGTAGTATTTTGTATTTTACACTTGTAAAAGTTATTAAAATATAGTCTTTGTTTTAAAACCTTTTCTACTTTATTTTTACGCTCGTTAGTTCTTTACTTCCCATCATGTTTTGCCTGCATAGTTGCTCCTTTAACATCAATTTTTCTATCATGGGATTGAGTGTTTGCCCGAGACGTGCAAACAAGTAAGTCGGGGGGTGTGATGAGTCCCATTTATATACACTTGTATGGACTCATCTGGGCTAGTTTTCACGCACTTGCACTTCACTTTTTCTGTATTATTGCTTATATTTCATTTAGTCACAATTCTCACATGAAGTGCACTTCTAGGCCCGATGTAGTGTATTTCCTTGATTATCACTCTTAATGTCTTTCATGCTGTGTTATGTGCCACTTTCAGTAGTTTTGATTTGTGTTTATGCTGGAACAGGGGTCGTGCAGGTGTTCCCGGTACAAATCTGTACAGGAACACTGCGCACGATCACTGGTTATACTGTGCACGACCACTGATCGTGCGCTTTCATTTGCAGCCCAATGTTGCATTCTGAATTTGGTCGTGCGTTTTTGCGCACGGTCGTGCGTTCGGTCGTGCGATCTTTATATTTTATAAGGTTTATGTCGCAGGTTCCGATGGGATAGTGCGCACGAGCGCCTAACTTCTAGTGCGCACGACGGCCGGTCGTGCACCACTGGTCATGCGCACTATTTTGCCAGCGCCTATTTAATGCCCTGTTCCGCGATTTTAGGGGATTCAGCACTGTTTTGGGCGCGAATTCTTCCGCAAGCTCCGCCATTTTTCCTCTCCAAGCTCCACCCATCCATACCCCTCCTTGGGAAAGCTTCATTCATTGATCCTAAGCTCCATGAAGGGTTCCAGAAGCTTTCCCCGCCATCTACAGCAAGCATTTCAAGGTGCGGCATCTCCTTTTGGGTTAAGTGGAACAGACCCAGCTCTGAGAAGAAGACAGATGATGTTTGGAGGTAGTGACAGCCTCTGAACCCCGGAAGCAACCAAGGACTGAGATCGGAGGAGGCTTGACAACCCCCCATTCCGACCAAGATCTACGGCGAGGCTTCTCATCTCGTGGTTTCCTCTACCCTCTCTCTTTTGGAAATGTATGCTTAAACTTTTGTATTGAACTAGAGTAATTTTTATTTGTCTATGAATGGAAGTATTCTCTTGTTTTATTTCTCGTTTGATGCTTTGCTGTGATGCGCTCCGCCCCCACTCCACTTCCACACACGCGTTCTAGTTAGCCATCTAGCAATTGCTAGTGGTGAGGTTGGCGAAGAGGTGAATACGACCCTCACAAAACCTCGCACTGCGGCCATTCCACCCACTTACCGAAGCGCGGCATCGCGTCCGCTGCACTCACCCCCACTTTGTGAAGAGGAGTGTGCGACCCTCAACCGTCATAGTTAATTTCCATCCACGCGCTTTCCGAAGCACGCCATCGCGGCCGTTGCATCCATCCCGCCTTGCGAAGCGGAGTTTTGACCTGCATCTTATTTCTGCAATAGCTTAGGACACCAATCACAACACCCTTGTTTTTACTTTCTTTTACTCGTTGAAACAATTACCTCACTCTACTTTCTTGTCACCATATCCTGCATTCCTCAAGAGATCGACATTCGGGGAAGCTATTCCCAATTTTATTACTTGACAACGACCGGTGCACTTGCCGAATACGCATCAAGTTTTTGAAAAACTTGATGCGCAAATCTTAGCACACCGCTATAGGCGGTAGCAAGACTGCGACACGAAATGGCAGTGAACCGGTCGTTGTCAAGTAATAATATGAGGAAGTAAATCCCCAAGTATCGAATCTCTCAAGGAACATAGTAAGGTGGAGTTAACGTTCGAGGAAGGACTTGAGATCGAAGTCCTTTAGTCGGATGGGTGCGAAAGGGGGGTGATTTGGTTTGTGGAAATAAAAGAAAATAACTAAACTACTCCTATGCAATGCCGCTATGCAATGCTTCGTTTGGCGGGATGGAGACTAGGTAGGCCTTGAGCGCGCTGCTTCGAAAGGGCGGATGGACGAGTAGGCAAACGGAATCGAACTGTGCAGGCCTTTAGCGCGCTGCTTCATTAGGCGAATGGATTACACGGGCCGCTATGCCACGCTTCACTAGGCGGATGGGTGAGTAGGCATGCGGAGTGAGGGTCGCAAGCACCTCGTCGACAAGCATGCCACTAGCAATTGCTAGTGCGGCACACGAACACGATAACGGAATGGAAAATGGACGGGGGCGCTCCTCACTTGCATAAACCACAAGATAATTTCACATAGACATGAAATGTACTAAAATGCAATATAAGGGTTTTGCAATCATAGTTCATACACACACAATATTAAGATATAAAATACTACAAAATAGATGGGGTGAGATTACAACCAAGGCACGAAGTCTTGTCGGGATTCACGGTCGGAATCAAGGGTTGTCATGCCTTGTTTGAGCTCGGTCCACGACTGACGTCCGGGGTACGGAGAGGAACTGTCACTTCCTTCTAGTTGACCCGTCTTCTTCGTAAATCGCCTTTGGCCACGATCTCGCCGGAGAACTCCAAGGATGCAGCAAGTTGTATCTTGAAATGGAGCTTTTGAGGTGCAAGGACAATGGAGGAGGCCTAGAGGATACTCCGGCTCAAGATTGGTGTGAAGGATAAGCCCGGAGCACCTCCTGAAGGTGGGCGGCGATGGAGCGGCGAAACTGACGCACTGGAGCGGGAAAACGGCGCTGGAATAGACTCCCCGACCTAATTTCGCGGGCTGTATATTTATAGAAAATAGGGCACACGATCAGTGGCGCACGACCAGTGGTCATGCGCACTGTAAGTTGGAGATCGTGCACACTGTGCCCGAAAACCTGCAAGACAAAACTATAGAAAATAATAAAGCGCACGATCGAACGCACGACCGTGCGTAACAACGCACGACCAAATTCAGAAAGCAACTTTGGGCTGCAAATGAATGCGCACGATCAGTGGTCGTGCGCAGTATAACCAGTGATCGTGCGCAGTGTTCCTGTACAGATTTGTACCGGGAACACCTGCACGACCCCTGTTCCAGCATAACACTAATCAAAACCACTGAAAGTGGCACAAAACACAGCATGAAAGACAGCAAAAAGATAAACAAGAAAATACACCAAGAATGGGCCTAGAGGTGCACTTAGTGTGGAATAATAGACGGCAATTTAATATGAACGAAAACATGTATAAAGTGTAGTGCATAGACTAGATAATCGGCCTAGATGAGTCCAAAAATGTGTATATAATTGGGACTCATCACACCCCTAGACTTATCTATTTGCGCGTCTCGAGCAAACAAATTCTAGGCAAACGGGGAAAGAAAAGTAGATAGCTTAAAATTACAATACAGAGTACCATGCGAAGTCGCATGCTCATGTGCATAAGAAAAATAATAGAGAAGATTTCTAATTATACAAACAGTTTATATATTTCTGAAAGAGTAAAAGCATATTACAACTACTCAAAATGGTGAACTACGGTGAATCATTCGGTCACGCATACAGAGAAAGTAGACTTAGCGCTGAGATGAGCATTGCTCAAGATAGGGGTGCAGGACAAACTCCACCGAAATCCATCGGCGTCGGTGACCATAAGCTCGCCCGGTCATATTCTCTCCACGACACTAGATTGATTCAAGGCGTGAGTCAGTAGGACTTTAGGTTAGATATGGGGCTTTGGTTACGGTGAGGTAAACAAAGATAAACATGAAGGCTAAGCACACCTAACCCAACATGAGCATAAGATAGAGCTACCCGCATGACTATAAAAAAACAAGTGCACCACACCCCCAGACTTAGACTTTTGCAACATAGTTGTGTGCACCGCCTACTCCCAATACCAAAACTTACAAAATTTTCAATTAAGCTCATCTTTTTTTTTCTTTTCTTTTCACTTCTTTTTCTTTTTCTCCTTTTTTTTTTCTTTTTCTTTCTTTAGTGATTTCAGCAAATTTTCAAAGATGCACATCCATACTTTCACATTGTATTTCCACAATCAACACCACCAATTTAATATTTAGACAAAGTGCTTGCATCTAGGTGTGCGACTAGGATTGGAGGTTAGGCTTTGGTGAACAATAGTGGAGCTGAACCAAAAGAATGAGGTAGGCACAAAAGGGGCTAGCAAGGGTAGACGATATCAGGAATGGCACAAAGGCTCAACCGGGCCAAGATAATGGCCTACGTCATTCTCACGCACTAGAACTATCCTATGCCAATGCTTCAAGAATCGCTTGGGGAAAGTTCTAGCCACCGAGAAAGATTCTCCTTTCTCCCGACTCAAGCAATACGAGTCTAGCGATCATTTACACACATCCCTATGCTACCTTTTGATTCACACCGGATTCACCATTTGAGTAGAGCAAACAACATTTACACTAATAGAAAAAATATAAAACCATAAGTATAAAAAAAATCTAATCTACACAAATTTCTATGCAACCGAGCACTCGACTAGGAGCACTACTGGAGTCAACATTTTACTCTGCTACATAGTCCTAAGCCATCACCTAGAATTTCCCAAATAAGCAGAAGAATTAAATTCAACTCAGAGCACGCATACAGATGAGTACGCGCTCGAGTAGGTGCAGTGGTGTGCAAAGAAAATGAACAATAACTAAATAAATGAAATAGAAATGCTTCTAGCATGCAGTGCAATAGTGCACGTGAGCGGGTAAACAAAACTACTCTCCCCCAGACTTAAAATAAACAATCTAATGCAGAATATGACTATAAAATTCAGAATAAAGCTAAGGAAAGACAGTACCCAATGCTCAGCAAGTGAGCATACCAGAAGATTGGCGTTTAAATCTAGACCTAGCTGCAGCATCCATCCAGAAGAATACCTGCAGGGGTCAGCTCCGCAAAAACAATAGAAAAAGACAAACTAAAATAAACTACAGCTAACTAAACTACACTAGATGAAACAAAATTGCAGGAAAAGTAAGATAACTACTGGGGTTATTGTCATCCCAGCACGACTTATTCAACTTTAAAGCAGTTCTAGCTAATGGGTCAATGAAAAAGGAAATGTACAGGTAACTGTTCTAATCTGCGTGTCGGTAGCGGGTACCGATACGGAGAAAGTGCAGTTACTCCCCTAACTAAATAAAAATACCTGCTGAACACTGGTAGCGGGAATAGGAAGTAAGAAGAGGAGGAGAGCTGGTCCTCACTCATCTCACCACAAACTAAATCCTTGCCTAGTTAGGTGTCATCTTCGGGGTGGCGGCAGGAGGAGAAGGCAATGAGTGGAGCTTCCTCTACGAAGGGGGGATCAACCTACTCATATGAGAGGATGCTCTCATCATTAACTTGAGCATCATGCTCCAAGTCCTCCTGGGGTACCTGTGAAGACTCAACCTGCACAGGCTCAGATGAAGAAGGGGGGATCAAGAAACAAACAAGAAGAATGACTTAAATAAAAATCAAGCGGGGGGGGGGGGGGGGGGGGGGTGGTCCCGGTCTCACTCCCATCAGGTTGGGGAAGTAAAATAATGTTTGCATTGTCATCAATGCTACAAGGTTCGGCGGGATCAACCGTAGCCTTGTCCAAGATTTGGACTTCGTCCACCGGTGCAGATGCAAGCTCCTCTTCACCTAGAAGGTTGTCCTCCTCCATAGGAGTAGGCATAACACATAGATCGCCAGCCTCATCTTGCGACACATCCTCAACAATGTCGTCAGAGAGGAGTATAGTAGTATGCACAACAGGGGGAGGAATAGTGCTTGGAAAAAAATCAAGCACCAATTCCTCACAAAGAATCGAATCTATGCATGGTGATATATGTACAGGGGAGATGGGCTTAGTTGTGTCAGAGCCTGGATCAGCCACACATCTGGTGACTGTGTCCACATCATACCCTTCAAAGCTTTAAGGTGAAATTGGCACATAACCAGATGTTGAAGGTGTGCTGTCAGAAGTAGGAGTCGGGACGATCCGGATATCCGGCTCGTCATCCTCGTCCAATTGGCGATGGAATGCTGCACAATCCTTCAAGGCATGATCCGTGCTCTAACAAAACAAGCACTGCCTTGCGGGCTTCTTTGGCACAACAGGTGCTGAAGCCGAAAAGAAGCATGATGGTAAAGGCACAGCAGAATAGCCATAGGACTTACGCGCACCATAAGGAGTACCAGACGAAGTCGGTGCTCCATATGATGGGCCTTGAGTGCTAGGGCTATTATCTCCCGATGGGCATCTATCACTAGCATGAGAAATATCTCCACACCAACGGCAACGAATATTGAATGAAGCCCACATAGTGTGAAGATAAAATGATTCAAAATAAAAACACTATTGCGCAAAATACTACACCTAACAAAAAATTACTAGAGCAACCTAATATAAAACAGGAAAAAGGAATAACAAGAAATAAAATAAAGAAAGGATGCAATACACAAATGGAAGGGCTTTAATCTCAGATTCTCCCTCTCCAGAAAACTCACACGACTGTGTTCCCCGGCAATGGCGCCAAAAACTTGATGCGCAAATCTTAGCACACCGCTATAGGCGGTAGCAAGACTGCGACACGAAACGGCAGTGAACCGGTCGTTGTCAAGTAATAATATGAGGAAGTAAATCCCCAAGTATCGAATCTCTCAAGGAACACAGTAAGGTGGAGTTAACGTTCAAGGAAGGACTTGAGATCGAAGTCCTTTAGTCGGATGGGTGCGAAAGGGGGGTGATTTGGTTTGTGGAAATAAAAGAAAATAACTAAACTACTCCTATGCAATGCCGGTATGCAATGCTTCGCTTGGCGGGATGGAGACTAGGCAGGCCTTGAGCGCGCTGCTTCGAAAGGGCGGATGGATGAGTAGGCAAACAGAATTGAACTGTGCAGGCCTTGAGCGCGCTGCTTCGTTTGGCGAATGGATTACACGGGCCGCTATGCCACGCTTCACTAGGCGGATGGGTGAGTAGGCATGCGGAGTGAGGGTCGCAAGCACCTCGTCGACAAGCACGCCACTAGCAATTTCTAGTGCGGCACACGAACACGATAGCGGAATGGAAAATGGACGGGGGCACTCCTCACTTGCATAAACCACAAGATAATTTCACATAGACATGAAATGTACTAAAATGCAATATAAGGGTTTTGCAATCATAGTTCATACACACACAATATTAAGATATAAAATACTACAAAATAGAGGGGGTGAGATTACAACTAAGACACGAAGTCTTGTCGGGATTCACGGTCGGAATCAAGGGTTGTCATGCCTTGTCTGAGCTCGGTCCACGACTGACGTCCGGGGTACGGAGAGGAACTGTCATTTCCTTCTAGTTGACCCGTCTTCTTCGTAAATCACCTTTGGCCATGATCTCGCCGGAGAACTCCAAGGATGCAGCAAGTTGTATCTTGAAATGGAGCTTTTGAGGTGCAAGGACAATGGAGGAGGCCTAGAGGATACTCCGGCTCAAGATTGGTGTGAAGGATAAGCCCGGAGCACCTCCTGAAGGTGGGCGGCGATGGAGCGGCGAAACTGGCGCACTGGAGCGGGAAAACGGCGCTGGAATAGACTCCTCGGCCTAATTTCGCGGGCTGTATATTTATAGAAAAAACAGGGCGCACGATCAGTGGCGCACGACCAGTGGTCATGCGCACTGTAAGTTGGTGATCGTGCACACTGTGCCCGAAAACCTGCAAGACAAAACTGCAGAAAATAATAAAGCGCACGATCGAACGCACGACCGTGCGTAACAACGCACGACCAAATTCAGAAAGCAACTTTGGGCTGCAAATGAATGCGCACGATCAGCAACGCACGATCAGTGGTCGTGCGCAGTATAACCAGTGATCGTGCGCATTGTTCCTGTACAGATTTGTACCGGGAACACCTGCATGACCCCTGTTCCAGCATAACACTAATCAAAACCACTGAAAGTGGCACAAAACACAGCATGAAAGACAGCAAAGAAGATAAACAAGAAAATACACCAAGAATGGGCCTAGAAGTGCACTTAGCGTGGAATAATAGACGACTATTTAATATGAACGAAAACATGTATAAAGTGTAGTGCATAGACTAGGTAATCGGCCTAGATGAGTCCAAAAATGTGTATATAATTGGGACTCATCACTATCCGCAGACCCAGAAAAAACAGAACTGTTCTGTCATGATTTATACATTCGCTGAATTCGACAATTCGACTAAACAGTATAACCGAATTCGACTATATACAATAACCAAATTCGATTATATGCTATAGACGATTCGACTATATGAATTCGGTTATATGATTTCATCGAACTAACACATTTTGGATAAACCCTTTAGTCGAATTTCTTATAGTTCGGCTAAACACTTTAGCCAAATCAATATCGCCGAATTTGATTAGTCGAATCAACATAATTCGGTTAAACACTTTAGCCGAATTTGACACAGTTTGGTTAAACCCTTTAGCCGAATTTGTCTAGCATCAATCCATTCATTTAAACCCTTTAAACGATTTCCCGTTGAGACATTCTCAAGTTAATTCCAAGCAGTCACAGGATTGGTCCTCCACTCATATCCAATATGAGTAAGTCCAACACAATCCTTTCTCCAACTTCTCCAAACGCTTTTATGTGCGACCCTATATGCTTATATTGCATTGGCAGTAAGACTAACTGTTGATTGCTTTGAGATCACCTCAGAAACTCCAACAAATTAATCCTTAAATTCCACATTACTCATAATGTTATTTAGTCATAGCCAATCAACTAGTTAGTCACTAATGATACTTAACTAATATGGACCACAACTCCTCTAGGCCAAGTGGGTGCTCCATCTGAGGGGGAGCATCAACAAGTGCCATCCTCCATGGATGGTATTAGTGATAAAATTGAGAGTGAAGGAGACAAGAATGATAAGGACAAAGTTCCTTCTCCTAAGGACTTACAAAGTAAGCTTGATACAATCATTCTAAATCTTGAAAGAAGAATTTCCCTTAACACTGATGGCTCCCCAGCCCTCTGGGACTTACCCCAACAAGGACAATCTGATGCCCCATCTGAGGGGGAGAAGCTAAAAGAGCCATCAGCTGGTCAAGATGATGTTCTTGGTAAGACTAATAAACCCATCCTTAGTATTGCTAAGTCATTAAATCTAACTCCAAATTCTTGTCCCAGAATTCCTAGACTCATCAGATCAAGGTGATCTATCTGAGGGGGAGGAACCAACTTACTCTAATGATGATAATGCTGATGCCAATAATGACATTGATGATCCAGCATCCATTGCTGATCTAGTGGCTGATCAAGACAAAAGCAATCCTCCAGTCCAAACTTCACAACAAGTGCTACCTACAGCATAAGAGCAGATCATACCTTCACAAGAATCAGTCCCTCCCATTAGTCCTCCACAAAGAAACAAAGAACAAAAGATTGATGATCAACAAACCTCCACTTCCTCACAGTCCAATGAAAGCATTCTAAATGCTATTCAAATTCTTTTAGAGACTCATCTAACATCTATGAAGGAGTATGTAGACCAGTCAGCCTCCACAGTGAAAGCTTACATTGATCAGTCCATTCTAAATATAAAGTCTGAAGTAATGGCTGAGGTCAAGGAAATCAAGGAAGAAACTGCCATCCTGAACAAACAGATGACTAAGTGGTTTGATATGGCAGAGAAATCTGTGGTTTCTCAATGTACAATTTTCATATCAATGGACAACCACCTCCAACTGACTGAGAAGGATCTAACATATATGAAAAGATATGTCACAAGACAGATGAGGTGATTGAGAAATCCTCAAATCATATCCAAGACTATGTGTACTCCACTGCTTTGCAGTTGAATGGTGAGGCTGACAGGAACAAAGATGAGCTCAAGGCTGACATTGAGAGGAACAAGGAAGAGCTGAAATCAGATATTGCTATTGTTTTCCAATCCATTGCTAACACAGTCACTGCTACACAACTAAATGCTGAGGTAATCAGATAGAAAGATGAGCTCCAAGCTGATTTTGAGAATGTGTTCCAAACCTTATCTGGCATAATCACAACAACTAAACAAGATCTACATCAACAAGTGTTTGAAGAAGCCAGAAAGGGGGAGGATACAAATGCAATCATAAATTCTGATCTAACTCTTAAAGTATTGCAAGTTACAAGGATTGCTCTAAACCTTCCTTTACTGGATATAAATTTAGCAGAAGATTGAGATTCCCCAATCAAGAAGTCATTGCCCAAAATGAGAGATTGAAAAAGAGAAGAGAAAGGGAAAAGGTAATGCTGGATGAAGAATACATGGCCAAGCAATGGGATGTGCTGAATAGAGATCCTGACTATGAATATTAGAGTGATGACTCCAAAGAAATAATCTTATATGCCTGGGTATGCCATGAACAAATCTGCAAAGATATTGATAAGATTTATCCATTTGAAGAATGTATAAAGCACTTAGAAAGAAACACAAAGAGAGATAGGACATTCAAAGCAAATTTGGTAAGAAAGGACAACCCAAGAAGGATGCCTTCTAAATATATCCCAAAGCCATATCTATATTTCAAAAGGCAAGAGAAAAAGAAAAATAGCTGAAATTGAGGTTGCTAATGCAGAAAAAGATACAACCACCAATCTTCCTGAAAACATGGATATGACTGCTGAAGAGAACGAGATTCCAGCACAGGAAGATGAAGTGATTGCTGAAAATATGGCTGCTGAAGATAAGGAGATTCCAACACAGGAAGATGAAGTAGCTGTTGAAAGTGTGGCTGTTGCAGCAGACCAAGAGGCATCAGCTAAAGGAAAAGAGGTTGCTGAAAATGTGGCTGATGTACTAGACCAAGTGGCCTCAGTTGAAGGAAAAGAAGATGCTGCTGACACTGCTGAATGCTCAACTTCCTCTAAGGTGAGAAAACTTTAAATAAATATATTTAAGTGTTATGGATCTCTGAATGTAAATTGAACTATGCTTCATTACATTATCTGAGATACAAATGAATGATTTGTTGAATTAATTACTTTATGTCCTAAGATAATCTGAGCCTTTGCTTAATTTTACCCTGTGTTATTGTTTAAATTAGTCTGTGATGCATTGTCATGATTATCTAATAATATTGTAGCGTGGATAAACTCTGTGGTAATATGAGTGTCATAAACATTATCTGTTATAATATTTTTGATGCCATGTGTATGATATGATGAACTCTTTGTAGTGAAGCTACATGTCAAGAATTTATGGGTTATGTACCTTAGCATTGAGGGTGTTCTGCCTTCTTCAATTAGGGCGAGATTGTTGGGAATATGACCCTCAATGTTCCCTTGATTTGAAGAAGCTTCACACTCAATGCTAAGTACAAGTTGTATTAGATAAACCCTATTTCATCTCATGACCATGCAGGGTTAGGTCATTCCAAGGTATGAAGTAAGTTCAGTAGGTTTGCTGCCAAAATCGCTGAGATAAGCTCTCAGTCTCAGCTGAACCGCTGAGACAAGGCAAGGAGCCGCTGAGAAGGTGTCTGGTCCAGCTGAGCTGCAGACAGAGGAAAACCGCTGAGAAAGATTGTACTTCTTGATTGATTCAAGACAAGAGAAGTTGATCCTCGTTCATCCTCTGAAGTAAAGGATCAGAAGAATCAGAGTTGAGGCCATCATCCTCTTCCCCGTTTCAAGACTGCTACAACAGTTGTTCAGCAACAGAAGAGTAAGGCTTGATCTATTATACCTTATGTTGTAATCTTCTATTATTACTTCTGTAGGAACTTAATAGTTCTGAGATTGTAGGGCATCTTTGCCTGAGGGTGTAGGGATGTTTGGCCTGAGTAATAGAGCTGAGAGTTCAGCTTGAGTGTAGGATCTTTATGAGATCTGAGGTAGGGCTGTTGTGCCTGAGGTAAGGCTGTTGAGCCTGAGGTAGGGTTTGGGAAAACCTGAGAGATACCGAGGGATCTGTGTTGTAAGCTCTTGGAGCTGGGTTTGGAGGTATTGGCCTTTTCTAACCCATTGTTAGAAAGGTGAAGGGGAAAGAGGACTACTTAAGACACCCTATTTTGAGGAACCTCTATAGACCATTGTGTGTTTTCTGTGTGCTTTATTCATTACTAACTTAAACTCAGAAAACAGCTAGGTTAAAGCCCAAATTAAAAGGGACCTATTCACCCCCCCTCTAGGTGACTAAGACTACTTCCTAACAAACTATCAAAGACCACAGGAATGATGTATTTTGTCATCAAGGCCTCGCCCTCCGGGGTTAAGAATCCTCCGACCTGGAACTTGGAGAATAACAAGTAGCCCATAGTGATCGAGATTTCTCACTGAAGATGGGACCACTACTACGATGACATGTAGAGCTCCTTTTTCCTGCGAGAAGGACTAGCCTCTGAGGAAGGTTGCACTGCAACCAGTGAGTCCGTGGTAGGTTTTGCCATGGTCTTGGGCTCAAGATCCGCAATGCGGACCTGCGCCGTCTGCAGCAAGGTCTGGCTAGATCATAGGTCACGCTTGAGCTTGGAGATGGTCTCGACCGCTGCGAGCTACTCGTCCTGTAAAAACAAAAGGTGCAGGTTACAAAGAGTAGAAGATGAACGAAGCACGAATGAGTAAAGAAGCCTAGCAGACTACTAGGATCACCTTGAAAGCCTTGCTGGCGGAAGGTTTTTCCTCGGCCTCAACAACCCTTGCTTGAACCTAGGTTAGGCATGTATCTATCTCCCGGAGAAGCTTCTAGAGGACCTTGATCTCCTCCTCGGCACCAAGGAGATTACAGGCGGTTTGATGAACGAGTTTGAATGCTCGCACCATTGCTTGCAACCCCTGATCGAAAAGATACATAGGAGACGCATCCCGCAAGAGCTTCACATCATCGCCCCCATAGAGGCCGAATGTGATGCAGAATGCTTCATCATTAAACTCCTCATACTCACTCCAGGAGGGTAGGCAGGAGTTGAGGCGAATCTCATTCCTTCTCCTGCTCCATGCGAGGAGAGGCTCGCCATCCAGGTCGGTACTCTGCGAGCCTTGCCTGAAATTGGGGTGTTTCTTGGGGACGCTATCCTCGATGTACCTTTCCCAATTCGCCTCCATCTTTTGGACAATCTCCTTTTTCCTCCTCTTCATAGGAGGTCCTCCCTCTCTCGGTAGCTCGTTAGCGCAAAGGATCTCAGTCGGATCGCCGAATTCGACGAGCACCTCCCAAACTAGGGACTTTGCCTCAGGGCTGTTAGTGGAGCGCTCTGTGCTCTGATGATGCGATCTCCTGCCAGGGGACGTAGGGGGGGGGGGGGGGGGAGGGGGGGGGGTGGACTTGCCTCTAACGGGAGAGAGGTGGCGGGAACATGGTTAACACCTAAAAAATGAAGAAGGTCATCACATGAACAAATACTAGTATTGCATCTTGCTCGCTCGAAGCGACATTATCTTCTTCAAGTGGACACATTCGAATTGGTTGACACGCTTCCTCTATAAAATGATGTCGAACTTCATGCCCTTCATCACACTGCAAAACTCTTCATGAGCACTTGGCAAGACGGGGGCGAGGAACACCTCTCCCAGTGGTTGTTGCGGACGAAGAGGGATTCCTCCGAAGTCACCGGGGATGAAGATTAATCTAACGATGGACCTTGTTCAAGCTCCCGACGAGTGAGCAGAGGTGACTACGAAGTAGATCACCCCTCCTTTATCGTGCTTAAATAAAATACCTTTCGGAAGACCATGAGGTCGAATGAGATCCTCTCCTTCCTCAGGAAGCAGAGGAAACCCATGATTATAGTGATTTCATTGGTGTTGATCTGTGCCAGAACCCAGCCAAAGTAGGGGAAGATCTGGCAGAACTCTGGCCATAGAGGAATGCGTAAACTCACCTCAAAATGGGTGAGGGGAAAGGTGAGCTTCCCATCAAAGAAGAAGTTTATTCGCTCGTCCCTCCCAGGTAAGATCGCGTGATATCGCTTCGACAAGACCTGGTGGACGAAATTGTCTGTCTCATCCTGGTGAGTAATTGGCTTCTTGAACTTCTACTCGGAGAAAATCATGGCATACGACAACCTGCGAGCAGCTACGTCCTCAGTTGGCGCCATCGAGAAGAAGAGAAACTCGCATGAGGTAGCTGAATACTCGGGAACAGGTTTCAAACGTGTACTGTTTTTAGACCCCACCCCCTAATTATAGACATCGCAAGGGGTGGTCACAATGTTCATCGTGGGCAAGTAACTATCCTAACTCGCCCAACTTCTTAGCGAAGCGACTTTCTAGCCGAAGACTTCCTAAGAATAAATGGCCTTAGCCTCGCGCGCGAAGCACGACAAATAATTGAACCTCACCACGTTCAAACGAAATAAATACAGGATCATCGCAAAAAGAAGAAATGATGTTAAGCGCAAGAACATGCATGCATGAAATCATGGTCAGAATACGTTTGAATTATTACAAATAATTTAGTTCTAAGGAAGAAAAGAAAAAGAAAAAATGCCAACATCTGAGTCACAGCCATGGAGGATTTTCGCTCCTGTCCAAGGTTTGGGCATGTCGCCCGGACCACCCTAGCTCATGCGCAAAGCTCATCTGCACTCTGGCCTTCACCATATACTCCTCGTTTAGGCAAATGTGATCCTCCATGCGAGAAAGCGTCCCGAGGGAGCCCATACTCGCCCAGATTTTGTGAAGGTCGGGCTGCAACAAGTCCTACCAGGGTCCACTCCCGCCACCTGCTTGTCCAGCATACTGATGGCGTAGTACTTTTCCTCCGAGGTCTCGAGATGGTGCATAAACCCCTCGATGGTCGCCATGAGATCCTCCAGCTGGGATATTCAGTGATTGGCCTCACAAGCAACCAGCCTGTCGACCTTAGTTTTGAGGTCAAGGTACGATGAGACCATCTTTATCTGGAACTCGTGCATTGGCATGCCGATGGTGTCTATGAAGGCAGATCCTAGGGACATCGCACGACCTGGCAAAGGTAGAGATGAATTAGCAGAATTTTTGTGAGGATGACAATCAAGAAGATTGCTCAAAGAGAGAAGTGCCTATGCGCAAAGAAGTTACCCTGTGTTGGCGGTGAGGAGAAGGCATCTGTCGTGGAGTCTCTCAACAATGTACAAAGGAAAGGTGGAGAGGTGAAGGCGTGCGGCAAGGAGGAGTTTGCCGAGTTCCTGATCGCCCTCCCCTGCCATTCCCGCCCACTGGATGAAAGCGTGAGGGCACAATCTCATGCTGCCCGGAAGAGGGCGCAACCGGAGGATCCACATGTGCCTTCCCATGATCACCCCCCTTGTTGTCGTCAAAGGATGAGGTGCGAAGGATGATCGCCCGCCTCCTCTACCGCCGGACGCAGGAGTTCCTTGAGTGGTTATAACTGGCTCGCGAGGAACTTTGGGAGGGGGAGGTGGAGATGGGTGAGGAGGCGGGATCCTCAATTTATTTAGCTTCAAAACTCCCACGAGGGAGCTACTTCCTCTCCCTCTTGAAAGCCGGGGTTGCCGAAATGATTTCGGCTGAGGGGCGACCTCGGGCGTGATCGCCATAGGAGGCGGTAAATGTTTCGTGCGCACATGCTCTTCAGTGAGAGGCATCACTGCACTTGGCCTGACCAGGTTGGTATCTGGAGGATAAAGCGCTATAAGGGAAAGTCAGCATCTATAAGGCTAATGGTTTCAGAATTTCAGAAAAGGGGCGGCATTTATATTTTGCAGTCACGTTAGAGGAAGTGATTGGATGCTCACTATCAGCGGCCAGTTGATCGCCGTCTTCATCCAAGCCCACCTGCCTCATCATAGTTTGGACCGGATCCGGCGCAGGTCATACATGTACTCTTGAAGGAGCATCCTCCCTCGATGTCTTCTCAGTCAGACGCTCGCCCTCACCTCCTTTTTGTTTGCACCTATCAAATCCTCCACCATGGCGAGGAGTATCATGTTGCATTTTCTTCAGCAAGTTCATCAAAGCTTGGGTCTTCGCAGCGATTTCCTTGTGGGGACAACATCCCGCTTTAGCTTCAAAGAGGATGCCACAAGGCATGCCCCCATCTCCTATTTATAGATGTCGGAGGGGTGCCCTATGCTTTTGAATATGTTAGATACTCACCGGATGAACCTTGCCGAGTAAGGGTTTGATGTTTGTTTCTGAGCTACTTCGCAGCTCGCAAATAGCAGGGATTATGTACACCCATATTCAACGAGGGTGGGCCCATTCATGCCACATAGGAAGGAGTCAAAGTCAAAGAAGGGCAAGGAAAATTCAGCCCCAATAATCTTCTGAAGACATGGTGATACTATCTTGGTTACTCGCCATGTTGGTGCGAGTACTTGAGTACTCGCCACTTTGGTGTTTGTAACTCATTTTCCCACTGAGGTTGTGTGAGTTCCTCCTATAGTCACAGTGTCCCCAGATTCATAGATGTAATCTCTCTTGGGGCCAGGTATCCTCGCTTACTTGCCCTCCCCCAAGTTTTTGTCTATAAATATGACCCCAGGGGTACCAGGAATGACACTCAAAAATATCTTAACCTTCCCCTTACTAATATTCAACTCTCAAAGAAGTGCCTTCCTCGTACCCATCCCATCCATTCGAACATGGATGGGGAGTTCCTCTAAACTTCCGGGTCCCTACTGAGGCACCTGGGGATTGTTCGTGGTTCTATCTTCATCTTCTAGCCTTCGGATTCAGATCTCTGGCTCACGAAATTAGTAGCCTCATCCTACACTTAGGTCTGAGTATTTGGAGTCGGGATTTTCCAGGCTTCAACACGTGTTATGCGCTAACTTATTGTCGAAGAAGGCAGTATTCTTCACTGACAATGACATCCCTTGGGATGGACTAGAGATATAAGACTGCCTTTTCCTTCCAAATCTTTAGTAGGATGTCATATTTTGTATTTTTGAGATAGTTGACTTCAAAGCAAGGTTGTATTGTTTTGATGGTAACTTCTACAGCTCAGGAATATGTTTTAAAAATTGAAATATACTCTCTATTTTGCTATCATTTCTAATTGTTTTTTCTTGACTAGGTTTAGTGAATAGTATCCCGGATAGTAACTCGAGATCCATCATGTTCATAATATTATGTTCTACTCTGTCTATTAAAGTATCATGTCATCTAGAGGCATCGATTTGTAATAGAATGTATGAGAACTGTAACTGACTCTTTTCTTTATATGTTGTACGTACTACATGGTATAATGAGAATCGTAATTGGCTTCCTAAAGTATATGTTGAACATGCTACTTGAAACCCCTTTGCTAATTGTCTAAATATCCACTGATATTTTGTAAATGTTTTTACTTTTCCATCCAGTACTCTATCTAGAACCCATAATTATTTGAATATTTCTAATTGTTCTGGGTATATTTGCCAGTTTTTTACTGTATTTTCTAATTTTTATGTGTTTGCTTGGCTAATTTGTCTAAATCCCTAATTATCACTTTTTATTATTCTAATTTCTTTTCTGCTTGGCTATGTGATGCTTTTAGCATCTGGAGTTTGCTAGTACCATTAGGTCGTAGATTTACATGGCTACTGATTGCCTGGGCTAGGAACCCATGTGGTTGGTGTTGGGAATTTGGTCCCAAAGATTCTTGATTTGAAGAAGAACATTAACATAATAATGAACCTATTATGTTTGATGATTTCTTGATTATACTTGAGACAGGTACTCAAACACTATGTTTGATGAAATATATAAATATTATTGAGGGTTACTTAGACCAAGCAATTTCTTATGTTATGCTACATCAAGAGTACAACTTAAAGTCATACTGGTATCTATCTTGAAGTCAATGCTTGGAAAGGTCAAGAAAAATTATTAAATTCAGAATGTAGAGAAGATTGAATAAAGTTAAGTAAAAATCGACGGAACAGTCTGCTGATTAAACTTGTGATATCGACGGGAAGATAAGTTGACATAATTAATCGACTTGATAGGCAATCTATGTTAAGTTTAACTGTTTTCTTCCAAGACAAATTCGATGAGACAGACTATCGATTCTACAAATCGACTGAACAAATATCAACTAGATCAATGCCAATCGACGGGATGATTCCAATATTTACGGGACAGTCTGCAGATTATTTATAATTATTCTAAGGGCCCACACAACACGTGTCATCATAATATTCCCAATCTTTTCACGCTAATCAAGGCAGATATTACTGACTCATCTATGGAAGAATTTAACTGATTAAATTCATTGGAGAATTGATTATGGAATGATATATTCAATTATTATTTCTAGCATATCTGTCAGAATTCTACATTCCTTCCTAACCTTAATTACTATATATGGAATATTCCAAATTGAGCCAAATTTGAATACTTCCCTTTATTGGTCAAATTTGAAAGTTCAAATTTTCTAACACTTATTACAGTCCCCAATCTTCCTATATTCCTTTTAAGGACTTACAACATTATAAAAGGAGAGAATTCCCTTCTATTATGACTAATTATCTGAAGCATCAATATTCGACAACAAAGAATCCTATGTCACTTTTGCTATCAACAACAAGATCACTCTAAATTCTCCAGAGTGATAATTGACTCATTTTATGAAGAAACTTTGACTGCTCATCCACTCAAGGATTACTGATGCTGCTATTCATTCCCTTGATTCAGATTTACTATTCAAGCTCTATTCTATTATCTATTAAGGAAGAAGAAGAATACTGAAAATATTCTACTCAAGACTCAAGATCTGAACTTCAGTCTTTTACTGAGTCAATCATTATAAAACTATAATTATTTAAACAATGTTATAAGATCTTTGTGATCTGAGTGTAGGATTACTGTGAGTATCTGAGTGTAAGACCTTAGTGGTCTGAGGTAGGATCTATCTGGAGATTTGAGTGTAAGTCTTATATTATAAAAGACTGAGGTAGGAACTCTATTTGAGTTCTGAGTTTTGGAGGAGATTGCCTAGTCTAGCACGTTGCTGGATAGGTGAAGAGGGAAAGTGGATGTACCCAACCTTTGGGGAACCACTATAAATCCTTGTGTCTTCTATGATTGCTGGCTTTTTACTTTTATTTCTCAAAAGATAGCATAAATCACCCATCACACTATTCACCCCCCTCTAGGTGTGATCCTAGTTGTTGGATCTGTAGACGCCCTTAGAGGGGGGGGGGGGGGGGGTGAATAAGAGTTTTAAAAACTTATGTTATATTTTGATTAACTTGAAATAATAAGAGATCAAAATAGGGATTTTGAATAAAGATCTTAATTGTTTTATAATGAAAGAGAGTATAATAAACAATTTAGTGAAATGAAGATCAAATCAATTTTATTACATAAAGAGAGACATGATTAGTATTGATAAAATTGATTACAAAAATAGATTTCTAAAACACTAGAAATCGAAGGCGAAAAGTAAAATCTCTTTTGTTTTCTATCCCGACTCGTATCCCTACGAACCAGTGGCTTTAGCCTATCCTTCCTCGGATATGGCCTCAAGCCACTCTAGCCAATCCTTCCCCGGATATGGCCTCGAGCACCCCCTAGACCTAGCCTAGATCTAGTCGCCAATGAAAGTGGAGGTTAGATCTTAAATTGACTCTAGAGGGGGGGGGGGTGAATAGAGTTTAAAACTTTTCCCTTAGTTTTATAGTGGAATTGAAAATACTGATATAAGTATATGTGTATAGAGTGAGTAATGAAAACAAAGTAAAGAAATCAACACAGCACAAACACAGAAAATATAACAAACACATAAGACATAAGGAGCTATAGTAGTTCCCCACTAAACTTGGGTAGGTCTACTCTTTTACCACCCTTGGTAGGAATCCACTAGGATTTTTGATCATGTGCCCTCACACCAATGAGCTTTTGATAAGGTGCCCAAAAACCAACTAGATTTTTTGATCAAGTGTCTTGCCACCAATGGGGTAAACTTTTGAAGGGAGTTTTAACCCTGTACAGAATGGGATAGAGAGGGGTTTAGTTGTTCTTCTCTGTCAAGATGCTTATAGAAGACTCTAGTGGATGTTGATGTTGTAGAAAGGCTCCTCTGTCTGATTGAAGATGTTTGATAGTTGAATGGCTGGAGCTTTCTCTTTGAAGAAATGATCTTCCTCTAGCAGATTAATCTAGAAGAAAGAGTTCTTCAGATTTTTTGTTGCTCTTTTGAAAGATCTACACTGGCAGCTAATGACTGAGAGAATAAAGTCGATGTTGTTCTCAGTTGAATGAAGTTGCTGCTGTTGAGGAAGAAGAAGATGATTTGTATTCCTGTTCTTCTTTTTCTTCCTGAAGTTTTTCTCCTTTCTTGATCTAATTCTTTGCAGCAAAATGACTGAGAGGAGGTGTTGAAGATGTTCTCAGTATGTAAGAGCTGCTGGAGGAAGAAGAAGATGAAGTTCTGTTCTCTGAAGAATGCTGAGGAGGAAGAAGAAGTTATTTTAATTTCTTTTCTTCTATATTTCTTTCTCACTCGACAGCCTCTTCTTTCCTTTTTCTGTGCTGCTGTATTGATGAGTTCTGTACTGATTGTCGTGTAAAAAACAGCTGTAAAATTATTCTATAATATCTTCTTCCTTCTTTCTTTTGAAATCACTGACAGAAATTAAATGCACATTCCTTATATTAAGGAATATATTATTCTAAAGGCATATTTCTGGGAACTGAAATGTCACGCCGTATTCTCTTTCCTTTTCCATGAATATGTCCTTTCCCGAGGAAATGTCAACGGCTATAACTTAAATAATAAAGGAAATATATTCTCCTTACTTGATCTGATGGAAAGAGTCATTGCTGTCGTCGATCTGAGATCAGAGAGTGAAATGAATATAATTCTTCTGAAATTTCTGAGCTTAAATAAGAATTCTTTGATCTGAACTAAATTTGTCGAATGCAGATTCGTCAACCTCAAGATTTTTGTCGAACACAAAATTTACTTCGTCTACCTCAGATAAATCTTGCTGGAATAATTAATTTTGTTGATCTGACGGTGTCAGTCGAACGCAGACTGGAGTTCGTCAAACGGAAGGATTCATCGAGCGCTGAGCCTAGATAAAATCATCGAGCGCTGAGCTGGAGTAAAAGCGTCGAGCGCTGAGCTGGAGTAAAAGCGTCGAGCGCTGAGCTTGAGCAAAAGCGTCGAGCGCTGAGCTGGGAAAAAGTGTCGTGCGCTGATCTTGAGAAAAAGCGTCGAGCGCTGCACTTAGACAAATTCTTCGACCGCTGAGACGGGTTCGTCGACCGCTGAGAACAAGTCATTTCGTCGAACGCAGAGAGCTTGCCGATCGTCGAACGCAGATAGCCGTTCGTTGAACGCAGATAGCTGTTCGTCGAACGCAGAATCTGAATGAAATCTCTAGTTCTAACATCCTAAACTCTTGACCCATAAACTATACATTGGGGTCAACTTGTCCTTAGTTAACATATAGTGATCCTATCCTAAATAGGAAATAGGGTTGTTCCAACAATCTCCCCCTATTTGGGTTAGGACACTATTTGACAAAAATTGAAAATAAACAAATACTAAAACAACAAAAGCAACAGAGCATGAATATATCTGATATATTTTTAATATTTTATCAGATATAAAATAAATAGTACTCTGAGTTTTTGAAACATTTCAACAAAAATAAAACTGATAGAGATGCAATCAGAACCTTGATTTTTCTGAATTCTAAAATTCTGATTGAAATTCTGATCTGAACTAAACTATATCTGCTATGAATTCTGATCTTAATCTTTATCTGATTTCTGAATTTCTGATTAGCTGAGCTGTAGCAATAACTGATACTGAATTTTCTAAAACAAAATTCTTCTTCTGAGCTGTACTGTATCTGCATCTGAACTTGATTATGAGCTGTTTCTGAATTTTTATGAAACAAAAATTTGCAATCAGCAAACTGCTGTAAGCTTTATCAAGCTTCTTCATACAGCAACTCCCCCTGAGAGTGTCTCCCCCTGAGACTGGAGGTTCTTCAGCTTTCTCCCCTTGCCTAGTTTATAGAACAACTCCCCCTGAGCAAAACACTGCATCAAATGGATCTTGTTCATAAAACTTCTCCCCCTGCCTAGTTTTAGGAAGGCCTGAAGCTAGGCTCCTTGAAGAAGGGACATTTGATGGAGGTAGGGAAGTATGCAAGATTGTCATTGCTATTGTTCCTGCACAATAAAATAGAGATCAAGTGCAAAGGGGAACTAGAAAGAGAAATAATTCTATAGGCATTCAGTTAAATGAAAGTTCTGGTTCTCTGATATTGAACTTGCAATTTCATTTGCATTCTTTGTCTTGAGAGTATAAACCCTTTCTTTTATTTCTGCAACTGATAGTTTGATCCCAATTGAAAGTGAAATTGAGTATCTATGTTCTGCTTTGATACCAATTGAAAGTCCTTTAAAATCATTTGAGGTCTCTGATAGT
The DNA here is from genome assembly GCA_033032865.1 of Dactylorhiza incarnata. Lineage (NCBI taxonomy): Eukaryota > Viridiplantae > Streptophyta > Magnoliopsida > Asparagales > Orchidaceae > Dactylorhiza > Dactylorhiza incarnata. Next base: position 7,862,910 of record JAWHQI010000021.1, on the reverse strand, counting down.
TTGATGCCAATTGAATACCAATTGAAAGTGACTTCTGGTACCTGCACAATGTTTCTGGTAGAGGTAGTGTTCCTCTCCTCATTTAATAGGTTAGTTCCAACAATGCATGGACTCTTCTATTTTAAGAGAGGATTTGTTATAAACCCTTTATGCTTTATTAGAAGGAAAATATCCTAGAATGAACAGATATATAGAATGAATAGATAGTAAAATTAAGTTGTTCTTTTGAAAGCATTTAATCATAAATTGCTAAATTTCTTCTTCTTTTAATTTCTCTTCTTCTTTTAACTTTCCTAGATTTTGTTTCAATAGGATTCTATTAATATGATGAATTGCTACAGCTTTTAATGGATTCTAAGGAATTCTTATCTTCTCAAGGATACATTGCCTGATACCTTCCTTCGTACAGAATTCTCTTATCAGAAGAGATTCAAAAAACTCAGTGCTATGATCATTTCTGATCAATGCAACTAGAGTAGAATACTCAAATCTTGATGAACCTGAGAAAGTCTGTAGGAACATGAAGTCATCTGACTTTGTTCTTAAGATGAGAAGATTCAATTGAATCCTATAACTTTTTGTTTATTACAATTGGAGTAAAAAATATTTTCAATAGGTTTAAGCATTGTCTTATAATTAAATATATTGGCCTTATCTGTTAAAGTATTACCAAATTGAAAATTTCTTTTGCCAATTGAGAATTTGATTTCTGATACCAATTAAGATCATCAAAATCTGATTTCTGTCATATGCTTTGAGCAGCCACTATCCAAATACCATTTTTCATTTATTCTTGGACATCTGTGTACCTGCAAAAACAAAAACAAAAAAAACTATTTGTTCCTGACCCAGACTACCTTTGGTCTTTTTGTATTTCCACAAAAATCTGAAATAAAAGACATTTCAGGTTGGTCCTTATAACCTTGTGGATGATATCTCCTTGGAGGTATAATCCATTCAGTGAAAGGATTCTTAGAATGTGAAGAATAAGAATTGTTCAGATTTGCTGTATAGTTTCAGTTTGATGAACTGGGCTGAGTTCGTTGAGCGCCGTTCATATAATGACTATATTGAAAATCTGTCTTCAGAGTTCGTCGAGCTCCGTTCGACGAAGTGGATACATTTCATCGAGCTCCGTTCGACGAATTCTGCTGAATTCTGCTATTCTCGACAGTCTTACTTGAAATGTTTTTATTTACTCCTAAAACCTCTTTGCTTTTAGCAAAGATGAATTTTATAGGTGTAGAGAGTATGTTCTTCTTAATTAGAGGTGGCTCACTTGATGAAGCACCCAAGCCTAGTTTGCTATTAAGTCTAGCATTTACTGTGCTTGTAATATCCATCAGTTTGATGCTTCTCCCATTTAGGGATTCTTCAAATTTCTTGGCCTCAGATAGTTTATTCTCAAGGAGAATAGTTTGTTCTCTAGAGGCAGCCAAATCTTTCTTAAGATTTACATTTTCTTCACTTATATTTTTCATTTCAGCTAGCTTATGTCTGAGGGAGATTATTTCTTTCTCAAATTTAATTAAGTCTAAGCAAAGAACCTTGAATTTATCTTTGAATTCAACTGAAGTATAATCAAAGTTAGATATTACCTGATCTGCATCATTTTCAGCTTCAGATTCTGATTCTTCATCTGAATTGCTTACTGAGGCATTGATAGCCATCATACAAAGACTTCTTTCTTCTTCATTATCTTCATCATCAGAAGAGCTGGATGATGAATCTGATTCAGTTTCACTCCAAGTTTCAGCTACAAATCCTCTTCCCTTATTTTTGTGTTTGTCGGAGGAAGATTTGCTGGAGTTTCTTCTTTCTTCCTTTTCTTTTCTCTTTTCCTTCTTGTCCTTCTTGTTTTGATTTTCTGGACAATCAGGTGCTATGTGTCCTGGTTTCCTGCAACCAAAACATATAATTTTTTAGAATTGTTTTTGTCATACCTTGGCTTTTCCCTTGATCCGGAGTCCTTCTTTCTGAAGTACTTCTTAGCCATTTTGTAGAATCTCTTGGCTATAAGGCTCATGAACTCTTCATTGTCAGGAGTCTTTCCTTCTTCTTCTGTAGCTTTGAAGGCAATGTTCCTGTCCTTCTTTGTTGGAGAGGAAGTGCTCACTTGTTCAGCTTCTCTTGTATTGATGAGTTGCTCATAGGATTTGAGCTTTCCTAGCAGTGTCTCAGTAGTAATCTCATTGAGGCTTTTGGCTTCCTTGATAGGCCAGATACTAGAGTCCCAAGTGCTGGGGAAGCACATTAGGATCTTGGCATTGATCTCAGTTAATGAGATTTCCTTGTCCAGTGTTTTCAGTTCACTTATGATTACACTTAATCTAGTGTACATATCTGCAACTGATTCTTTTTCACCCTTTTTGAAGTTCTCATACAGAGAGATCAAGTGAGATCTTCTGTCTTTTCTTTCATCAGCAGAGCCTGCAACCATATTGTTGAGAGAGGTCCATATCTCTCTAGCTGAGGTGCAATCCACCACTTTCTGAAATATGTCATCAGACATTGTTTGAGCCAGAATATTCATGGCTTTTACATCAGCACTCCTTTGCTTCTTTTGTGCTTCTGTCCACTCAGGAGGTGGGACAGCATGGTTGTCTGTTGTTGCTTTAGTACTTGTCGATGCTGAGGGAGCAGGAGGTCCTGTCAATATGACATTAAAGATTTCTTCATCAATAGAGCTCATGTACAATCTAATCCTTGCTTTCCAAAGTGCAAACTTACTGAGATTGCACATAAGAGGCCTTGTGCTTGAATACTCTTTGTTTTGTGCCATGAGTTTTTAACAGAAACTAAATAAAATAAAAACTCTAAAAGAAATTAAGATCTAATTGATCTTTGTGATTCATGTGTTAGCCTGTAAAGAATCAACTTCCTCTGATACCAATTGAAAGTGGAGGTTAGATCTTAAATTAACTCTAGAGGGGGTGAATAGAGTTTAAAACTTTTCCATTAGTTTTATAGCGGAATTGAAAATACTGATATATGCGTATAGAGTGAGTAATGAAAACTAAGTAAAGAAATCAACACAGCACAAACACAGAAAATATAACAAACACAGATGACACAATGAGCTATACTAGTTCCCCACTAAACTTGGGTACGTCTACTCTTCTACCACCCTTGGTAGGAATCCACTAGGATTTTTGATCAGGTGCCCTCACACCAATGAGCTTTTGATAAGGTGCCCAAAAATCAACTAGATTTTTTGATCAGGTGTCTTTCCACCAATGGGGTAAACTTTTGAAGGGAGTTTTAACCCTGTACAGAATGGGATAGAGAGGGGTTTAGTTGTTCTTCTCAGTCAAGATGCTTAGAGAAGACTCTAGTGGATGTTGATGTTGTAGAAAGGCTCCTCTGTCTGATTGAAGATGTTTGACAGTTGAATGGCTGGAGCTTTCTCTTTGAAGAAATGATCTTCCTGTAGCAGATAAATCTGGAAGAAAGAGTTCTTCAGATTTTTTGTTGCTCTTTTGAAAGATCTACACTTGCATCTAATGATTGAGAGAATAAAGTTGATGTTGTTCTCAGTTGAATGAAGTTGCTGCTGTTGAGGAAGAAGAAGATGATTTGCATTCCTGTTCTTCTTTTTCTTCCTGAAGTTTTTCTCCTTTCTTGATCTAATTCTTTGCAGCAAAATGACTGAGAGGAGGTGTTGAAGATGTTCTCAGTATGTAAGAGCTGCTGGAGGAAGAAGAGGTTATTTTAATTTCTTTTCTTCTATATTTCTTTCTCACTCGACAACCTCTTCTTTCCTTTTTATGTGCTGCTGTTTTGATGAGTTCTGTACTGATTGTCATGTAAAAAATAGCTGTAAAATTATTCTGTAATATCTTTTTCCTTCTTTCTTTTGAAATCACTGACAGAAATTAAATGCACATTCCTTATATTAAGGAATATATTATTCTGAAGCCATATTTCTGGGAACTGCAAATGTCACGCCGTATTCTCTTTCCTTTTCCATGAATATGTCCTTTCCCGAGGAAATGTCAACGACTATAACTTAAATAATAAAGGAAATATATTCTCCTTACTTGATCTGATGGAAAGAGCCGTTGCTGTCGTCGATCTAAGATCAGAGAATGAAATGAATATAATTCTTCTGAAATTTCTGAGCTTAAATAAGAATTCTTTGATCTGAACAAAATTTGTCGAACGCAGATTCGTCGACCTCAAGATTTTTGTCGAACACAAAATTTACTTCGTCGACCTCAGATAAATCTTGCTGGAATAATTAATTTTGTTGATCTGACGGTGTTAGTCGAATGCAGACTAGAGTTCGTCGAACGGAAGGATTCGTCGACCGCTGAGCCTGGATAAAATCGTCGAGCGCTGAGCAGGAGTAAAAGCGTCGAGCGCTGAGCAGGAGTAAAAGCGTCGAGCGCTGAGCTGGAGTAAAAGCGTCGAGCCCTGAGCTTGAGCAAAAGCGTAGAGCGCTGAGCTGGGAAAAAGCATCGAGCGCTGAGCTTTAGAAAAAGCGTCGAGCGCTGCACTTAGACAAATTCTTCCACCGCTGAGATGGGTTCATCGACCGCTGAGAACAAGTCTGTTCGTCGAATGCAGAGAGCTTGCCGATCGTCGAATGCAGATAGCCGTTCGTCGAACGCAGATAGCCATTCCTCGAACGCAGAATCTGAATGAAATCTCTAGTTCTAACAGCCTAAACTCTTGACCCATAAACTATACATTGGGGTCAACTTGTCCTTAGTTAACATATAGTGATCCTAGCCCAAATCAGAAATAGGGTTTTTCCAACAGCCAACACGAGGCGAATTCCTCCCTAAGTCCTACCTAGACCTAGTCGCTAACACGAGGCGAATTTCTGCCCTAAGTCCTACCCAGACCTAGTCGCCAACACGAGGCAAATTTCTGCCCTAAGTCCTACCCAGATCTAGTCTCCAACATGAGGCAAATCCTCTAACGATTACAAAAGATATGAAATAACAATAATGTAAAAACTCCCTATATAGATCTCTTGAAGAAGTAGACGAAGACCCGCAGAGTATGATCATAGTTGATGTGGTCTTTCGTCACGATGATGAAGCGTGTTGAAATCTTCTCCACGGATCTCCTTAAGCCTTCATGGATTTGTGGGAGTATCTCTCTGAACCTTCCTCTATATGAAGTGGCACAAAGCTCTAGAATTTAGTGTTGTAAGAAGAATGATGAAGAAGAAGCCAATGTGTCCTTTTTATTGACTTAGAGCTAGTGCCTGCGCAATCACTACTGCCGGCGCTATCCCAGATTAGGCAATATTCTCTGTGTGCGTATCTTAATTTTAAGGCAAGCCGGCCGCCTTCCTCTTGTGCTTAGCGCTACCGCCTGTACTAGTAGATACCACCCGCGATAGTTGCTACCGCTTGCGTTAGCTGTTATCGCCTGGTGCTAGCACCTTCTATAACTGCTCCCAAAATTTGCTCTAATCAGAGCTAGCGCCGACGCTAGCTCTAGCGCTAGCTCTAGTGGGCATGTTAGAATTTTGGCTTCAAATTTGGGCGCAATCTTCATATGTTATCCTTGAGTCATGTGGACTTGCTTTCCTACACACTTAAACACATAGGATCAAATATACATCGAATTTGTTATTCTCAAACCTAGGAGATGTGGAAGACCATGTTCCAACAAACTCCCCTTTTTGATAATAACAAATCCACTAATGATAGATCAAAGCATTAATATATAAGTATAATGAAACCTACTTGTGTGTGTGTGAGAGAGATGATGTCATGTTAGTTTTCCCATTTGATAATGAATATTATTTATCATGTTAGTTCTCCCCCTTTTGTTATTAGCAAAAGTGGGTTAGGAAGCAAGAGACATAAAAATAGGATTTTTGATAAAAAAAAGATAGGGCATGATCGAGCTTTTGGAGAAAATGAAATGATAAGGAGTTTTGAGCATAAAAGTTTTCATAGAGATAAATCATAGTTTTTAGAATAAAAATGATATGCGTGTTAGAACAACCAATATAGATTTTACTAAGCAAGTCTACCACTTGTTGAAAGAAAGGAATTTTAAGATTCAAGTGATGATGCACATAAAAGAGAAGACTTTAAATAAGCAAGAAAGCACAAGGTAAAAAATATATGGTAATGATGCAGAAGACTTTATAGAAATAAAACAAACATCTCTTTGTAATCATGATTATTCAAAAGAAGAGATATGAGTTAAATTCAAAAAGGAAGATGTTTTTTGTAAATCATTTTTCATTGAAAATCTTTAAGTTTAACAAATAAAGTAACCAATCATGAAAGAAGGATATCAAACAGAAACTACTACAATGTTATTATAATTCACAAATTCAACACATACCAAACATTGTAGAAAGCATGTGAGGTTATCTAGTGCATTTATATATAAAGAGTAGTATAGAACTTTGTATTAAGATCCAATACTCATGAGAAGAAGTGTTTATGGAAGATAATGATGTGCACATAAGTGTATTTTGAAGAGAGTAAACAAATGATTTAATAAAAAATGCAAGACATATTTAGAGTAAAGTGCACAATAAAACACAAGCAATTTTACTTCCACGCACTTCAATGCACATACAAAAAATGTACAACTAGCAAGGTGCTTTGCACACATAATGCTCATGAAGACTTATTAGGGTGCAAAGTAGTGCTTGGGGGATTACACATTTTATTTTTCAATATTGATATTTTTTGTGATCCGGTGTACTTAAGAATTAGTGGTGTAGAGAAAAACCTATGGTTTGCACAAGACACTTTACTATTCTTTCTAAGGTGCTCAACCTCACAACGCTTATTAAGACTTATCAATAGGTTCAAGTAGTGCTTGGTGAAGTTATCTTTGTCAATTTATTTCATGATTTTTTGTTTTGTACAAAGTTCTCGGAATACACATGTTTTGCAAACCAAAGTAATTTGAGAGCACTACCACATTTCTTAATTTTTAAAAGTGCAAATAAATGTACTATAGGTAAGATACTTGTGCAAATTTAATTCATTGTACAATTACAATACACAAGCAAGCATTCTGAGATTAAAAGCACATGTAGACTCTGCCAAAATAAGTGAGTGAATAAATATCATTATCAATCATAAAACATTTACACATACTTAGAGGCATTCTAAGCATGATTCTACACAACTTTTACAATACAATTGATGCACATATGATTAGATATATCAAAGCATGATAAAAACAATGTTCAAAGTAGTTTGAAAAGATAAATCGCAACATTGTAGAAGGTCTAAATGATAGATTAAACCACGTTTGATATTTATAATAAAGTTCATATAGTTTTTTTTTGATAAAAAAGAATTTTGATTTAAAAATTGAACTCTTATAATTGATCTTCGACTTCCCGAGGTCTACCTTGTGAGGGGTTCGCCCGGTACTAGGAGATGTGATGGGGTGATAGCCCAAATCTCCCTTTCGCAATATACATGTAAATATAAGAGTTAAGTTTAAAAAATAATTTTTGATAATTCTTTATTTTATATTTTTGTATTTGACTTTTGCATATAGAAATAGAAATCAGATAAATAAACAAAGAATTGAAGAGAATAAAATATTTTTTGCAATTTTGTTTTTTGTAGTTTTTTATTTTAATTTTTTTAAAATCAATTAATGGTAGAAATGAAAAAATAAGTAGTACATATAAAATAATATATTTTTTAGTGATTTTTCAAAATTTTAAAATTACAGAAAATCACATAGGCGAGCTAGCGCCGGCGCTAGCGCTAGTACGGGAAACAGTCACTAATTTTTTATGATTTTGAAAATTCTGATTATTGATCTTAATTAAGTGTCCCAAGAGTAGTTTCATGCAGAAATTTCAGAATTTTTGGAGATGCCTAGATAGTGCAAATTTCATGAAACATTAGCAATTTTTATATGACTTAGACATTACATGAGATATATTTTCTTAAATCTTCATTTTGATTTTTCTAAGGCTTGTGTCTATCAAAATAATGTAAACTGGAAATGTAAACACAAGAAGACATGATTGAAACGAATCAAATATGCATGATTTTGGTGATTAAAGAATAATGTCAATGCATAAAAAAAAGGTATGCTCTAGATAAAAATACCCAGACAATATGTATACACCCTAGCCCCGTAATAAGTGACGGATAGGCATGAGGAGCTGCATACATGCCATAGGTTAGGGTGTTACTCCCATATGCATACACTAGAGAACTCTTAACCTAGCACTTTTTCCCCCCAATGCCTCGCAAGGCCCCACTGGAACCCTCCCTGGTTAAGGACAAGACATGACTAAGAGGTTAGGTCATCTAATGCATGCAACCCTACGCCCCCGCTATTATGAGACATACAATATTGGTATATGATCATGGACATATAAAGCGTTTAGATTCAAGAATGATTTATAAACTATGAGTTTATTTGAATTTTAGAATGATAATATAAAACTTGATAGTTATCATAAATTTTAAGTTCCAAATTGATGTTCATGATTTCATTAACTTAGATAAATATCTCATATAAAATTTAGAATTTGATTTATATTGATAATATAAGATATTTATAGGCAATGAATTTGAGAAAGATAGATAGACCATCAAAATAAAATATGATTTTGAATTTTGACCAATTTGTTTATTAACTCAATAAGTTTTAAGAGATAAAATTATATTTCCAATAATATATAAGATGAACATAACATGATATCTTAAAAATAAGAAAACAAAAAGAAAAATAAGAAGACATTAAAGCATATCATGAAGTAGAAATTTGTATATTTCAATTTGAAAATATTCTACTTCATGCATTTGGTGATACCTAATGAATAAGAGATTTAGGTATCCAAAGGGGACCAAGTGTGGTGGTTCCATTGGGCACCCAAATATAACGTGTAGGTTTGTGGGTAGATAGTGATGAATGGGTCCTTTCATGTGAAGTTAATATTTCATTTTTAGCTTTGGGCCTCCATTCAAACATTGGTTTAATGTTATTCTTATGCATCAAATTTCCATTATGATTATCTTTATTTTGAAGATTATAATTGTAATGATTATTGAAGGTATTGTTCATAGGAAATTTGTGTAATTCTAATTTCAAGTTTGGAGAAACATAATTTTTAAATAATGGTGATTTTGATTTAGATTTTCAAAAACTTTATGTTTCTTACTCCCATTATTAGGCTTAGTTAAGATATTCTTATTCATATTTAACTTGCTTTTAGATATTGCTGATATTGTAAATTTGTGTGTTGTGAATTTTTATTCATAATTTTCATAAGCAAGTTGATTTTTGATTTTAATTCATTATTTTTAATCATAAGATTATGTCTTGCTTTATTATAAGCAATTGTGCTATTTTTAATAGTGGATACAATAAAGTCAATATGAGTTTGATAGTTATTTCTAAATTCCTCAAATGTTTCATCCATCTCCTTGATTTCAATTTTATAACTTTGGCACTTAGCACAACCACTTTTCAAAGTTGATTTTTCTAAAGGCAATTTTTCATTATGTTCTTTTGAAATTAAAAGTTCTTTTTCAAAATCCTTAAAATTTTCTTTAATATCATTACAATCAAAGCTAGGCTTTGAAATTTCAGTTAGAGAGAAGGATGGAGAAGCCACATCACAACTAGATTCTACAAAACGTTTTGCTTTTAACCTTTTATTATCTAAACGTAGTTTCTCATTAAAAATTTTCAATTTCTTAATTTTACGTTTAGTAAGTTGTAGCAATTATAAAGTAGAAATAGATTACAAATAATAATGGAATTTGATTTCCTTACATTGCTTTTGGATGCAGTGAGATTTGAGCATAGAGTTTCTTTGTTATTTTCATCTTTTTGGCACTCCTCTTCCAAAGATAAAATTTCTTCTTCTCTCCCACTTGATGTGCACTCCATTGATCTATCATGAGAGGAGCTTTCTTGAACATCTATGCAAGCTTGTATGTTCTCCAATTCTTGCATTTGTTCCATAACTGTAGATGGAGATTCATAACTTATTTCAAGAAAATTCCACATCTCATATGCAGTAGGAAAAGTATAAATGAGTTTGGAAATATTTTGTTGATGTGCACAAAATATACAATTCATTGATTTAGCATTTAAGACGCGCTCTTCTCTACTCAATTCATTTGTAGGCTTCCTAATGGTAATATTCCATATTTTCATATCTAATGAGTTAAGTAATTTTTCCATTAAAAATTTCCACCCTTTAAAATTTTTTCCTTCAAATAAAGGTGGTGCCAAAGATTTTCCCTCTATATAAATATTTCTCTCACTAGTAGAAGCAAGATCATGACTACAAAGCGCCATTATTCCTGGTTGTTAGGTCGTTTGGAATAACCTGCTCTGATACCACTTGTTGGACCTGTAGGCGCCCTTAGAGGGGGGGGGGGGGGGTGAATAAGGGTTTTAAAATTTTTTATTATATTTTGATTAACTTGAAATAATAAGAGATCAAAATAGGGATTTTGAATAAGGATCTAAATTATTTTATAATGAAAGAGAGTATAATAAACAATTTAGTGAAATGAAGATCAAATCAATTTTATTACACAAAGGGAGACATGATTAGTATTGATAAAATTGATTACAAAAATAGATTTCTATAATGCTAGATTTCAAAGGCGAAAAGTAAAATCCCTTTTGTTTCTATCCCGACTCGTATCCCCACGAACCGGTCGCTTTAGTCTATCCTTCCCCGAATACGGCCTCAAGCCGCTCTAGCCAATCCTTCTCCGGATATGGCCTCGAGCACCCCTAGACCTAGCCTAGATCTAGTCGCCAACACGAGGCAAATTCCTCCCTATGTCCTACCCAGACCTAGTCGCCAACACGAGGCAAATTTTTGCCCTAAGTTCTACCCAGACCTAGTCGCCAACACGAGGCAAATTCTCTAACAATTACAAAAGATATGAAATAACAATAATGTAAAAACTCCCTATGTAGATCTCTTAAAGAAGTAGACGAAGACCCGTAGAGTATGATCGTAGTCGATGCAGTCTTTAGTCACGGTGATGAAGCGTGTTGAAATCTTCTCCATGGATCTCCTTAAGCCTTCATGGATTTGTGGGAGTATCTCTCTGAACCTTCCTCTATATGATGTTGCACGAAGCTCTGGAATTTAGTGTGGTAAAAAGGATTATGAAGATGGAGCAAATGTGTCCTTTTTATAGACTTGGAGCTAGCGCCCACGCTATCGCCACCGCCGGCACTATCTCGGATTAGGCAATATTCTATGCATGCGTATCTTCATTTTAAGGCAAGCTGGCCGCCTTACTCTTGTGCTTTGCGCTACCGCCTGCGCTAGTAGATACCGCCCCCGCTAGCTGCTACCACCTGCGTTAGCTGCTATCGCTTGGCGCTAGCACCTTCCATTACTGTTCCCAAAATTTGCTCTAATCAGAGCTAGCGCCGACGCTAGCTCTAGCGCCGGCTCTAGTGGGCATGTTGGAATTTTGGCTTCAAATTTGGGCGCAACCTTCTTATGTTATCCTTGAGTCATGTGGACTTGTTTTCCTGCACACTTAAACACTCAAGATCAAATACACATCAGATTGCGGAAGACCATGTTCCAACACAAGTCACTCTTTAAGAATAACAATTGGTATCAGAGGTAGGTTGTGTTCTAAATTGCTTTACAGTTAAGGAACAAGATTTACTATGGATTGATCTATATTCACACCATGGTTGGAGAGAATTACAAAGAACTAAGTTCCATGAAATTGCTTATATGCAGAAAGGAGAACTTTGCCATATGGAAGAAAAGGGTGAAGCTTTACATGGAGGCATCTGATCCAATGATTTTTATGACCATTAAAGATGGTCCATTCATTCCAATGAACACCCCATCCTCCAGCACTAAAGCTGCAGTTCCCAAGAAATATGCTGAGATGAGTAAGGATGAAATAATTCTTGCCACCATGGATAAGAGGGCCAAAAATATTTTGGTAAGTGCTATTGATGATTCTACATTCCAGAATCTAGTAGATTGCCGAACTTCCAAGGAAATATGGGACTCTCATGTGGTCTACATGGAAGGAACTGTTGAAGTCAGGGATGATAGAAAATCCCTTCTAAATCAAGAATATGAGGCATTCATACAAGATAAGAGGGACTCTATCCCTCAATGTTATGAAAAATTCTTCAGGATTGTGAAGGGTCTGAGAACCTATGGAAGAGTGTTCTCTAATTATGAGCTTAATGAAAAATTTCTGAGATCTCTCCACAAAGGACGGGGTACTAAAATCTGTTCCATAAGAGAGGTAGGAAATCTGAGCAATAATGAACACCAAAACTTGTTTGGGAAACTTCTCTCCTATGAACTACAATTAAACACCAAGAAAGCTGAAGAAGACAGCAGTAGGACAAATCATAAAGAAAAATAAATAGCCCTCAAAGCTGACATCTCCAAGAAGAATAAAGAATCTGAAGCTGAAGAATATAAAACAAGCTCCACAAGCACAAGACAGTCTGATGGGGAGCTTACTCTATTCTCCAAAAACTTCATGAAGATTCTCAGAAAAAGGAGGAAAGAAAAAGGAAAACATTCATCCTCCTCTAGCACAAGTAGAAACCATAACTCCCATAAGGAAAAAGGAGAAATGTATGATTCCAAACATAACAAACACTCTTCTACTGAAACTACTTATTATGGATGCAGGAAAGATGGACACATGATAACTGAATGGCCTTCCCAAAGAAGAGACAACAGAAAACCTGAAGACAAAAAAGGCTGATGATTTGTTTGGGGTTTGTTTTGTAAAGTTTTTGTTAAATTATCCAAACTAAAATCGATAAAGGCAAGTATACCTTATCGTGAATATTATATGATATTTTATAGAAAATATCAAGGTCGTATTTAGTCATGGGTCTCGTTGATTACTTCTACTTTTAAGGAACGAACTATTATTTTATCTGAGTAATATTTTGAGTTGGTTTTTAATTTTTATAGAACGATAATATACGTATATCTAGAGTTCTAAATGATGATGAAGATATCGCCCGATGTCGAATTACCTTGAGACGAAAATAGTCTTTTTTAGAAGTAAAAGATATGACTTTTCAAAACATTAAAATGACTTGGCCGTGGAGGTTCCATAAGTATGAACGCACCTCTATCGAGGGTATGCCCACCTGAGATTAAGAATATTTGACCAAACTCTTGTTCTGTAATCAAATCTCCTTAATACTCATTTTATGTTGTGAACCCCTCTGTTGGGTTTTTATTCCAATTTGGGAGACTTACCTCATCCTCTCTCGAGGGTAGAGCGCACTTCTCTTTACCCGTGAGTGATCAATCCATATGCACGAGCCTCTCAGCTAACTAGTGTATGGAAACGGAAATGAAAACCATGCATCGATTATATAGTCTCACTCAATGTTTTTCTCGGGTAAACCTTAAGCTCATTAATTACTTTAGAAAAGAGATATGTTAATTTTTAGAAAACCATTTATATGTCCCAATGCTCTTCGACATCGAGCGCTAAAGGAAATTAGCCACTCATCAGAATGGAGACGACATAAGTAATTAGAAAAGTCATGTTAATATTTTAAGCGGATATAAGCGGGTTTATCAAATAAATTAAGACTTATAAAATGCAGAAATAGTATCCGTCCCAACCATCTTAATCAAGCGCTAAAAAGTACTTAGCCTCTCATCCGGGATAGGAGTGGCATAGAATTGAAAGGCTTATAAAAATGCAGAAATAATATCCGTCCCAACCATCTTAATCAAGCGCTAAAAAGTACTTAGCCTCTTATCCGGGATGTGGGTGGTATAGAACAATTATAGAATAATTTGAACACTGAAATTTTATAACTTAAAAGAGTGTTACACACTCATAACCCAAAATAGGGTTTGGGAATATCACTCAAAAGCTACTTCTAAACATTAAATAGAACCATGTACAACTATGTTGCAATGAGAAAATAACTATTTTATTGCCAAAATAAAGGTTACAACTAGACTAGAAAAGTAAAACAACTATTTAGAAATGCATAAAATAACTCACATACGCTCTACACTACTCCAGAAAAACACTAAATACCCAAAATTCTGGATGAGAAATGCTTCAGCCGACCCCTCCCATTTATAGGAAAAGTTTTATTTTTACACGCCCTCAGTCACGGGCATGACCGAGGGGCTTGACCCTAGGGCGTGTTGGGAGGATAGGTCAGCCGCCTTATAAAATATTTTGACAGGGAAAATGGCTGCACACGGCCGTGACTTGAGGTGTCGCGGGCGTGACCTTGGGCGGCAGACGTCAGGTTCAACTAGGGTGTGACGGCAGGCATGTGCGCTGGCTTCTGGAAGGAGTTGATGGGTCACGGCCTCTATCACGGGAATGACTTTGCAAATATCGACGGGACCAAGTGCCGATCAATGGGATGGGATGTCGATCGACATGATGGGAGGTCGATCGACGGAAGGTGAAGTTGATAGCAGGGTACACGGGCGTGACCATGTAAGTAGAAGGGACAACAAGCCGATCGTCGGGACCGCAAGCCGATCGACGGGACGGGATGTCGATCGAGCTGGAAATTGGCATTTTAAGATTACATGCCCTTGGTCATGGGCATGACCGAAGGCGTGACCTAACGAAAAATGCCAAAATTGCTGAAAAACAAAACTAAGTTAGTAAGAAAATTAATAAAACAAGCAATTTATTCATTAATTTACATAAAATATTTACAATATTACTTAAATTTATACTAGAAACTATACTAAAAATACATATATTTTACTACTTATCAAATACCCCCATACTTAAGCTTTTGCTATTCCAAAGCAAAAGTAAGAGAGATCCATAGGGGATTAACATAAGTTCTAATTTTTGGCTATCATTTTATTTAATCATAAGAGACTGAAAAATAAAAATCCAGAGTATAAAGAGTTAAGTCCTAAATTATGCAATTGATTTAAGTAGAGAGAAATGTCTTAGCCAAAAGACTTCTTAATTAACCAAATAACAAGCAAAATTGCAATCATTAGTAAACGAGATTAGATTGAAATTATAAGAACATTTGTTTAAAGAAATGTGAAGGAAAAATACAAGTTACTAATTATGCTCTCAAATGATTTTTTGAATTAAAACTAGATACAATAAATTGGTTAAGGGAAAGAGGGAGAAAGCTTTGGCAATAAGAAGAGTACTTGAATTAGGGGTGATGGTTTTTATCCTTCCACCCCTTCTTTTTAGTTTTCTTTGGTGCCCCCGTAGTTTACGAGGGAAAACTAATTCTTTTGTTTTTATTAACCCAATGCTTATGTTCGAAATCTTATTGTAACGCCCCAAAGATCGTGGTTCAGCGAGGTAGGCGGAATGGTGGTGTTGCGCTCGGGATAGGCTCAAGATTCCAGATCAGGTCAATGCGCACGACCATTGTCCTCTTAGCGCACGACCAGTGAGCGTGCGCCAATGATCGTGCGTAACCCGCAAAGAATCGGAGTTCTGTCTCGTCTTATGCGCACGACCATTGTCCTCTTCGCGCACGACCGGTGATCGTGCGCCAACGACCGTGCGTTAATTCAGAAGAATATCGAGTTCTGTCTTGGACAGTGCGCACGACCATTTCCCTCTTCGCGCACGACCACTGACCGTGCGCCTGTGATTGCGCGCCCTGTTTATTCTGTTCTGCGATTTTGAGCGGAGAAGAAGATCGGACCGTCCAAATCTTTTGGGATTTGATCCAACGGCTAGGTTTAGTTGCAGGAGACCTTTAGGGCTGATGAGAGGGGGTTAAACCTCATATTCTCTAAGTCATTCTCTCTCCAAACCCTAGAGAAAGAAGGAGGAGCCAAGGAAGAAGAAGGGAGATTCTGCCATTGACGGAGCTCCGGAGCTCCGTTTCGCAAACCATTTCCAGATCTGGAGAGTGCAGCCCGGTGCGGTCATTTCCCTCCGTCTAGAATCTCGGATCCATGACGAAAAAGAACGCTCCTAGGGTAACGATTTCTTCTCCCGTTGTTTGGACTTGTCTTTTGTCCTCCCCTTCGTTTCTCTATGCTTGCATGAGGGATCCCTTTCACCAAATGGGTGAAGTGTAGGATTCTCTCAAGTTCTCCCGAACTCCGGGTCGATTGTGTCCGTCCCCGGCATATTGCATGTAGAAAATCCGGTAGTCGTGCGGATTTAGGCATTTTGTGTGAAGCCTATTCGTAGCCGTAAGCCCAAATCGGTGATGCTTGGATTGCGACGTTGCATTTAGGTTAAGCCTAGAATGCGTGCCGGAGAATGACTCCGTGAAATCATCTATAGTAGTGCGGGATTTAAGTGTAGGCGTCTTGTGAAGATCCTAACGAAAGCCCCATGCTTTGAGATTGGATGAAGGCAAACCTTCACCGCGAAATTGATGCGGAGCGTATTATACCTCCCCTTTTTGAGTATTTGTGAAGCCTAGATCCATGTGAAGGGATTAGGTGCTTAGCTTATATTTGTGTAGCACTTGAAGGTGCTAAACCCTTACGGGCCGAGGTGAAGCCGTACCCGCGTCGTGCGACAGATCGCGACGATTAGAGCACGGGCAAAGCTAAACCGAACCCGTTTCCATGCAGATCGGTAAGAGGTCCCTACCTCATGTAGCCGTGTGATCATGGGAGAGGTCGTGGAAGGTGGTTTACCCAGACCGACCAAAAGCTCTTTTTCCCACATAAGGCGATGGCCCTTACGGTGGAGTGTTTGTGGAATTGATGTTGTTAGCCTCATGCGGTTGTTTAGGCGGTTGCGGGGAACCTTCGGGTGAACCCAACCAACATCATATGCATACCTAGGTTCCCTCCTTTTTGATGCTCAACCTAGAAGATTGAATGTGCTTGAAACCTCACCTTGTGTAGTTGCACTTTCTTTATGTTAGTACTTGTGCTGGTATGGCTTGCTTGCAGGGTAGAATCTCCGCCACCCCGGGAAAGGGGTGGGGTCGTTATAATTTGGTCAGCTGTGCTGACCGTTACCTTGTTTGCCACCGCTTGGTGGAATGTTCTTATGCAGGTGCAGGTGAGCCTAGCGGGAAATAGCGGGCGGTGGCCCCTTTTGCTGAGTTGGCCCTTGAAGGCCAGCCTCCTTTTTAGCTTTCTCATGTATTGCCGACCTGCGTGCCGATGTATGTTTTGGAGTTTTTGGTACATTTGCTAAATGTAAGGCCTTAAGGCCATAACTCTCTTTCTTGGTTTCATTCCTATGATAGTGGACAATTCTAATGGAAATGTTAAACCTTTATGCTTCCGCTAGTGTTTAGTATACTCTGTTGTAGTTTCTTTCTGTTTATCACCTTTTAACTCCTAGCTAGTGTGGTTAGTATGGCATGGGGTCCCGGCCGGACCTACTGTTATATTATTCGTACTGGCAGGGTGTTACAATTTGGTATCAGACTTAAGGCGTCGATCTGTAGTTTAGCGAATTCGGGACGAATTCCTTTTAAGGGGTGGTGTGCACGGGATGTGCATTCACCTAAAACGACAAAAACTAATAAGAATGTCCACTTAGGAATGGGAAAACATACTTGTTTGCAGAACCTGAGCGTTCCATGATTGTTGTTTGCTATGTTTTCAGTCACTAAATTGTGTCTTACACGATTTTAGGCGACTAGAAGTGGTGCGGGGCCGTCTCAACCCCGTAACACCGCTGAAAGCAGTGGGTCGGCTGAAGTGCCAGCGACCACTCCTCCTGCTGAGATGATCAGGTTAATCGCAGAAGCTGTCTTCGCGATGATCAATGTTCAACCGCAAAGGCTTGCACAGCCTGCTACGCCTAATACAGATGCGGCCCCGGTGATCGACCCTGCAGTGGAACCTGCGGCGGTACAAAGGGTGGAGCGTCCGGTAGAGCGTGTAGTTGTTGCGCGAGCACGTGATCAATAGCTGCAACACTTTCTAAGCTTCCATCCTCCAACTTTCTCGGGGACCGGATCCCCAACGGAGGCGGAGGACTGGCTGTCAACGGTTAGGAAGATTCTAAGGGCGACAGCAACAGAAGAAGTTATGATGGTCACTTTAGCCACCTTCCTCCTTAACGGAGAGGCAGAGCATTGGTGGGCCGAACAGGAAGTGCACAAGTTCGGAGGCAGGGAGATTACCGAGATCACGATAGCGGAGTTCTCAAAGTCTTTTCTTCAAAGGTATATTCCTTCTGCCCAACGCATTGCGTTGCAGAACCAGTTTCTGAAGTTAACTCAAGGCGACAGCTCAGTGGATGAGTACTTGCACGAGTTCACTAAACTGGGTCGTTATGCGGGGCCTATGATGGAAGACGAAGAGACAAAGACGAACAAGTTCTATGAAGGTCTTCGGGACGAGTTGAGGCTGCTTCTTGCAGGCCCAATGACGTTAGGTTTCCAGGTGATGGTCCAAACTGCCAGATCCCTAGAATTGGACATGAAGAGGGTACAAGCAAAAGCCGTGGCAAAGAAACCTGAGTTTCATATGCCGGTCTCTCAGTCTAAGTCAGAATTCAGAAAGAACAAAAGGAAGTTCAAACCGGCGGAGCAAACCCGCTCAAATGTTTCGGGAGCAACGACAGTGCGGAGCCCTATCACGTGTTTCACCTGCGGGAAGGTGGGACACAAGGCCGCAGTATGTCGAAGTGGTCCCCCGAAGACAGAGAATCGAGCTTTGGACTATGCTCGAGCTGCGGAAAAGGGTAAAGCTGCGAAGTCTTCGGCTTCCCAGCACATTACTCCGACTCAGCCGAGAGTCTACTCGCTTGGCCAGCAAGAAGCCATACGACAAGCTGATGTTGTCACAGGTATGAATTAAAAATTAGCTTTTACATAGCTATTTGTGATTATACCGTTGTGCAACTGTATGTTCCTTTTTTGTGTGCAATTAGGCTTTGTCCTAATTCTCAACTATCCGGCGAGAGCTCTATTTGATACGGGTGCATCGCACTCTTTTCTGTCTGAGGACTTCGTGGTGCGAATCGGAGTGCCATCTACCTTCGTAGAGGATAGATTAGAAGTAGTGCTACCCAATGGATCTCGCATGTCTGCGGATAGGAAGAGCCGTGTGAAGGTGCGGATCGGAAATCAAGATTTCGATTTGGAAGCATCGTTGTTACCGTTAGCTGAATTCGATGTGATCTTCGGCATGGACTGGCTCTCGGAGCAGCGTGCATGCATAGATTGCAATTCTAAGGAGATCACTCTGGGAAGGAACGCCGATGGAGAAACCACGTTTGCCGGTATGCGAGGAGCGAGCAAGACGCTGATGTCCGCTCTCCAAGTGGTTAAGGCGGTGAGAAAAGGCGCCGAGTTGTTCTTCACCTTGTTGGAGGCTTCGGAGCCAAAGCCCAGGTTATGTGATGTCCCAGTTGTAGCGGAGTACGCCGACGTGTTTCCTAACGAACTCCCTGGGGCTCCGCCTCAGCGAGAGATCGATTTCTGTATCGAGTTGGTGCCAGGTGCCAAACCTGTGGCCCGCTCACCGTACCGGATAGCGCCAAAGGAATTGGCAGAGCTGAAGGTTCAATTGCAAGAGCTGCTAGAGCAAGGCTACGTACGTCCAAGTTCTTCGCCTTGGAGTGCACCGGTCCTCTTTGTGAAAAAGAAGGACGGGAGCTTGCGTCTATGTATCGATTATCGAGAGCTAAACAAGTTGACCGAGAAGAACCGATATCCGATTCCAAGAATCGATGATCTCTTCGACCAGCTGGTTGGGTCGACGGTATACTCCAAACTGGACCTAAAGTCCGGCTATTACCAACTGCGAATTAGGGAATGTGACATTCCAAAGACAGTGTTCAGTACCCGCTTTGGGCACTATGAGTTCACGGTGATGCCGTTCGGTCTGTCTAACGCACCGTCGGTATTCATGGACTTAATGAATAGGACATTCCGTGAGTATTTGGATCAATTTGTGATCTTCTTCATCGATGACATTTTTGTATACTCTCAATCGGAAGAGGAGCATGTAGGGCATCTACACGCAGTTCTGGGCACCTTGAGGACGAGTCAGCTATATGCCAAGTTCTCCAAGTGCGAGTTTTGGCTACAGTCAGTAGCATTCCTTGGTCACGTCGTTAGTGGAGATGGAATTGCGGTTGATCCGTCGAAGATAGAAGCGATCCGAGCCTGGCCTTTGTTGAAAAACGTAGCGGAAGTCCGAAGTTTCTTAGGACTTGCCGGCTATTATAGGCGCTTTGTGGAAAACTTCTCGAGGATTGCACTTCCTCTCACTAAATTGACTAGGAAAGATCATAAGTTCATTTGGTCGCCCGAGTGCGCACGAGCTTTTGAAGAACTGAAGAGCCGTCTGACAACGGCGCCCATTCTATGCTCGCCATGTGGTACGAAAGGCTACGAAATCTATAGCGACGCCTCGGGGAGTGGTTTGGGTTGTGTCCTAGTGCAGTTCGGTAAGGTAATTACCTACGACTCCCGGCAGTTGAAGGTTCATGAGAGGAATTACCCGGTCCATGATTTGGAGCTAGCGGCCGTAGTATTTGCTCTTAAGCTTTGGAGGCATTATTTGTATGGCGTGAAGATCGACATCTTTACCGACCACAAGAGCCTCAAGTACTTGCTAGATCAAAGGGAGTTGAATATGCGACAGAGGAGGTGGTTGGAGTTCCTTGGGGACTACACCTTCGACATCAAATATACTCCTGGAAAGGGAAATGTAGTTGCGGACGCGTTGAGTCGTCGGGCTCCCGCTCAAGCAAATTGGATTTTGATGCACGATGAGCGTCTAATCCGTGAGCTAGAAGAAATGGAGATCATTTGCGTTGATCGAAGAGCGTCTACTTCAGCATGCTTGAACTGGACGGAGGTTCAATACCACCTTGCCGACCGAGTTCGACAGGCATTGGAGCTGGATGAGAGCATGAAACGCTACAAAGCGGAAACCATTGACGGGTTGAACGCTGATTTCTCTTTCGAAGATGGCCTTATGTGGAAGAATGGCAGATTGTGCGTCCCAAACGTTGGTACTCTACGGGAGGAATTGATGTACGAGGCTCATCATACCAAGTACTCTATCCACCCGGGGAGCACGAAAATGTACATGGACATGAAGAAACTTTTCTGGTGGCCGGGTATGAAGAAGGACATAGCCCTCTACGTGGCCAAGTGCAACACTTGCGCGTTGGTGAAGGTGGAATGTCAACGTCCCGGTGGATTTTTGAAGTCCTTGCCGATTCCGGAATGGAAGTTTGACGATATTTCGATGGATTTCGTGCACGGATTGCCGAGATCGCAGCATAGAAACGACGCCATCTGGGTGATCGTGGACAGACTGACAAAAGTATCACATTTTATTCCGAACCGGAAGGATGATTCTGTAGAAAAGCTAGCGAAGCTCTATGTCGATAGTATTGTGCGGCTGCACGGTGTCCCTCGTAGCATCGTCAGCGATCGTGACGGGCGTTTCACATCGAAAGATTGGAGGCTTATCCATGAACTGTTGGGCACTAAATTGAAATTCAGCACGGCCTTCCACCCGCAAACGGACGGACAGACCGAGAGAACCAACAGGACTATGGAGGATATGCTCCGAATGTGCGCTCTAGATTTTGGAAAGAAGTGGGAAGATCATCTCTATATGATCGAATTCGCCTACAATAATAGCTACCAAGCCAGTATAAAGATGGCTCCTTTCGAGGCCCTCTATGGTAAGAA
The DNA here is from genome assembly GCA_033032865.1 of Dactylorhiza incarnata. Classification (NCBI taxonomy): domain Eukaryota; kingdom Viridiplantae; phylum Streptophyta; class Magnoliopsida; order Asparagales; family Orchidaceae; genus Dactylorhiza; species Dactylorhiza incarnata. The sequence continues at coordinate 7,841,337 of JAWHQI010000021.1, read as the reverse complement.
GTGTCGTACGCCGTTGTCTTGGGCAGAAACGGGCGATACTAAGCTATTAAAGCGAAAGGATGTTGAGGAAGCAACTTCGACGATCCGAACTATTCGGGAAAGGCTATTGATTGCCCAGGATAGGCAAGCAAAGTATTACAACGCCAAGCATAGGAACCTAGAGTTCTCCGTCGGTGACCGGGTTTACTTGAAGATCAAACCGTTCAAAGGGGTATCAAGGATCCGACGCTTGAAAAAGCTCAGTCCAAGGTACTTAGGACCGTTTGAGATTGTGGAACGTGTTGGTGATGCGGCTTATCGGCTTGCACTATCTACAGAGCTGAGCGGTCTACACGACGTGTTTCACATTTCAGTTCTGAGGAAGGCAGTGCAAGAGCCTACTCATATCGTTGCGGTCGGCAGAGTGTCGGTGGATAGTGGGTTGTCGACGAAAGTCAGACCCTTACGCATCGAGGATACCGAGGTAAAGCAGTTGCGGAACAAGTCCATTCGGATGGTAAAGGTCCGGTGGGATAATTGTGGCCGAGAGGAGCTAACTTGGGAGAGAGAGCAAGCGATGCTTGCGGAGTACCCCGAGCTATTTCCCTCAGGTAAATTTTCTTTAAAAACTGTAATTTCCTGCTATTACTGTTTTCGAAATTTCGGGACGAAATTCTTTTAAGGGGGGTGGAGTTGTAACGCCCCAAAGATTGTGGTTCAGCGAGGTAGGCGGAATGGTGGTGTTGCGCTCGGGATAGGCTCAAGATTCCAGATCAGGTCAATGCGCACGACCATTGTCCTCTTAGCGCACAACCAGTGAGCGTCCGCCAATGATCGTGCGTAACCCGCAAAGAATCGGAGTTCTGTCTCATCTTATGCGCACGACCATTGTCCTCTTCGCGCACGACCGGTGATCGTGTGCCAACGACCGTGCGTTAATTCAGAAGAATATCGAGTTCTGTCTTGGACAGTGCGCATGACCATTTCCCTCTTCGCGCACGACCACTGACCGTGCGCCTGTGATCGTGCGCCCTGTTTATTCTGTTCCGCGATTTTGAGCGGAGAAGAAGATCGGACCGTCCAAATCTTTTGGGATTTGATCCAACAGCTAGGTTTAGTTGCGGGAGACCTTTAGGGCTGATGAGAGGGGGTTAAACCTCATATTCTCTAAGTCATTCTCTCTCCAAACCCTAGAGAAAGAAGGAGGAGCCAAGGAAGAAGAAGGGAGATTCCGCCATTGACGGAGCTCCGGAGCTCCGTTTCGCGAACCGTTTCCAGATCTGGAGAGTGCAGCCCGGTGCGGTCATTTCCCTCCGTCTAGAATCTCGGATCCATGGCGAAAAAGAACGCTCCTAGGGTAACGATTTCTTCTCCCGTTGTTTGGACTTGTCTTTTGTCCTCCCCTTCGTTTCTCTATGCTTGCATGAGGGATCCCTTTCACCAAATGGGTGAAGTGTAGGATTCTCTCAGGTTCTCCGGAACTCCGGGTCGATTGTGTCCGTCCCCGGCATATTGCATGTAGAAAATCCGGTAGTCGTGCGGATTTAGGCATTTTGTGTGAAGCCTATTCGTGGCCGTAAGCCCGAATCGGTGATGCTTGGATTGCGACGTTGCATTTAGGTTAAGCCTAGAATGCGTGCCGGAGAATGACTCCGTGAAATCATCTATAGTAGTGCGGGATTTAAGTGTAGGCGTCTTGTGAAGATCCTAACGAAAGCCCCATGCTTTGAGATTGGATGAAGGCAAACCTTCACCGCGAAATTGATGCGGAGCGTATTATACCTCCCCTTTTTGAGTATTTGTGAAGCCTAGATCCATGTGAAGGGATTAGGTGCGTAGCTTATATTTGTGTAGCACTTGAAGGTGCTAATCCCTTACGGGCCGAGGCGAAGCCGTACCCGCATCGTGCGACAGATCACGACGATTAGAGCACGGGCAAAGCTAAACCGAACCCGTTCCATGCAGATCAGTAAGAGGTCCCTACCTCATGTAGCCGTGTGATCATGGGAGAGGTCGTGGAAGGTGGTTTACCCAGACCGACCAAAAGCTCTTTTTCCCACATAAGGCGATGGCCCTTACGGTGGAGTGTTTGTGGAATTGATGTTGTTAGCCTCATGCGGTTGTTTAGGCGGTTGCGGGGAACCTTCGGGTGAACCCAACCAACATCATATGCATACCTAGGTTCCCTCCTTTTTGATGCTCAACCTAGAAGATTGAATGTGCTTGAAACCTCACCTTGTGTAGTTGCACTTTCTTTATGTTAGTACTTGTGCTGGTATGGCTTGCTTGCAGGGTAGAATCTCCGCCACCCCGGGAAAGGGGTGGGGTCGTTATAATTTGGTCAGCTGTGCTGACCGTTACCTTGTTTGCCACCGCTTGGTGGAATGTTCTTATGCAGGTGCAGGTGAGCCTAGCGGGAAATAGCGGGCGGTGGCCCCTTTTGCTGAGTTGGCCCTTGAAGGCCAGCCTCCTTTTTAGCTTTCTCATGTATTGCCGACCTGCGTGCCGATGTATGTTTTGGAGTTTTTGGTACATTTGCTAAATGTAAGGCCTTAAGGCCATAACTCTCTTTCTTGGTTTCATTCCTATGATAGTGGACAATTCTAATGGAAATGTTAAACCTTTATGCTTCCGCTAGTGTTTAGTATACTCTGTTGTAGTTTCTTTCTGTTTATCACCTTTTAATTCCTAGCTAGTGTGGTTAGTATGGCGTGGGGTCCCGGCCGGACCTACTGTTATATTATTCGTACTGGCAGGGTGTCACACTTATTCCCATTGACATAACATCATTTAAATTTTTATTGGGTGCCTATGTTTACGGAATGAATTCTTATTCCCATTGACATAAGATCTTTTTTTCATTTATTTTTTATGCCATGCTAAATTGGTGCATATAAGGGGTTTTCAAGAGAAATTCTAGAATAGTAAAAAAAAGGTTTGAGAGCAACCTTTGTAATTTGTATATTCCTAGATTCCTAAAGACATAAAGTAGGGATAATTGCGGTCTAAAGTTGTTTTGCCAACATAATACACATGCCTCTATTTTAGCTAGTAGAAGTAGTGTTTAAAAACAAAGCCTCTATTTAAATTAGAAACATAAGATATTCTTTAAAACTTAACCCCGAACGTTTAAATCTATCAATCTTAGATAAACAAACAAATAGTAAAACTAGCGATTAAGAAAAGCCACAAATAGATATTCTCGAAACTAAATGCTTTAAGAATAGAAGTAAAGTAGGGGTTTTATTATGTTCGATTTTGTTTTATGTTTTGTTTTATTTTGTTACTACTAAATACACTATATAGACAAAAAGTATAAACAAACATTTATTTATTATTAGTTTTTTTAAATAAACAAGCGTATATTTACATAAAGTGAAAAATATGAGATTTTGAAATAAACAAGCTTATATGTACATGTAGTAAGACATTACGCTGTTATATATTTAAAATAAAATAAAAAATAAATGAGCGTATATTTACATAAAATAAAAAAATGTATATTTACATAAAGTAAAAAACAATACGAGATTTTGAAAAGCAAGCTTATATGTACATGAAGAAAAAAATATTACGATGTTATATTTACATTGGTTTTTTTTTCGGAAAATTACGCGAATTTTTTTTTTGAAAATTTATTTGAAGCAGGGAAAAACGCCCCATACTTAAAACCCAACATTTTCCTCAATGTTGTAATTTAAGTATGAAGAAGGGAAAATGAAAGTGCAGTATGTATAAAAATAAAGAGGGTGCAAAAAGGCTTCCCTGAACTAAAGCTGGCGGGGCCAGAAGAAACCCTGCAAAAACACATTTAAATCATAATAAAGTATTAGATAGAAATGGGGTGCCTCCTACGAGCGCTTTGTTTACCATCACGTAGCTTGACTAATCTGGCGTGGTGAGATTATAAATTGGGGAGGTGTAAGTATTCGAGATTATCGCACATTAGATCGCCCGCAATGTAAAGTTTTAAACAGTGCCCATTGACTTTAAATTCGCTTTTTTCAGGGTGGGATATAAAAGTAGTCCCATATAGCCAAACTTCTCTAACTTCAAAGGGCCCGGACCATCGAGATTTTATCTTACCCAAAAAAAGACAAAGGCGTGAATTATAAAGAAGGACAAGATCGCCCGGCGCAAAAGTTTTTGGAAATTTTATTTTTCGATCATGGTAGAACTTAGAGCGCTCCTTATAAAATTTATAACTCTCATAAGCGTTCGCACGCCATTCATCGAGTTTGTTTAATTGGAATTTCTGACTTTTGGAGGCTAAGTTCAAATCAAGGTTTAGAAGTTTTAAAGCCCAAAAAGCGGTCTACTCTAACTCTACGGGTAAATGGCACGCTTTTCCATCGACTAATCGATATGGCATACAACAGATGGCGGTCTTGTATACCGTACGATACGCCCACAGTGCGTCGTCGAGTTTGATGGACCAATCATTCCTATTCAAAGAAACAGTTTTTTCTAAAATGCGTTTAATCTCGCGATTTATTACCTCTACTTGGTCGGTCGATTGGGGGTGATAGGCAGTGACGAGCTTGTGCGTAACGCCATATTTAGATAAGATTTTTGAAAACTGGGCGTTGCAGAAGTGCGTACTCCTATTACTAATTATTGCGCTAGGCTTACCGATGTGAGAAAATAATTTTTTGAGAAAATAGACGACGACTCTCGCATCGTTGGTGGGGAGAGCTTGCGCTTCTGCCCACCTAGAGACGTAGTCGATCGCCACTAAATATAGAGATTATTAAAAGAAGAAGGTAGGTGGCCTACAATGTCTATGCCCCCACAAATCTTTCACACTCGAGAAAAAGGTTTTGGGGCATCTCGTCACGACGAGAGATGTTACCCGACCGCTGGCAGCTATCGCATTTACTCACAAAATTGTGAGCATCTTTAAAGAGAGTGGGCCAATAAAAGCCCACCTCTAACACTTTCCGCGCGGTCCGATTGGCTTGATAATGCCCCCCCCGGACGGTAACTAGTGGCAGTGTCGCAAAATTTGCGCACCCTCCTCGCTTGAAATACATCTCCGCATTTCTTGGTCTGCACAGGCGCGAAAGATAAAGGGGTCCTCCCCAAAGTAGTTTTTTAAATCAGAAAAGAATCTTTTCTTTTGCTGAGTCGAAAAATCTTTTGGAAGGACCAAGCGACTAGATAGTTTGCGTAGTATGCAAACCAAGGGGTGGAAGAGTTTTTATGTGGTTTACAGTTAAGAGGCGCTCCTCAGGAAATCTATCATTTATTTCAGGTTCGACGAGCGCTTCTGTGAAGTGGTGTTCTAATCAAGAGAGGTGGTCGGCTGCCAAATTTTCTGCCCCCTTCTTGTCTCGGATCTCTAAGTTAAATTCCTGTTGAAGGAGGATCCATCGAAGTAAGTGGGGCTTGGCATCAACTTTGGCCAAAAGATATTTAAGGGCGGAGTGGTTAGTGAAAACAATTACTTTTGAAAGCGTAACGTAAGGCCTAAACTTATCGAGGGCAAAGACGACGACAAGAAGTTCCTTTTTCGTCGTTATGTAGTTAGCCTGTGCGGCTGTGAGCATGCAAGAAGCGTAATATATTAGATGAAAATATTTATTAATGCGTTGGCCTAGTACGACTCCTAACGCAAGATCGCTCACATCGCACATTATTTCAAATAGAAGGGACCAATCTGGCGGCACTAGAATGGTAGAATTGATAAGTTGTTTTTTTATAAAATTAAATGCCTCTATGCAGGCGATATCAAAAATAAATGGGGAATCCTTCTCCAAGAGGTGGGTTAGCGGTTTTGTAATTTTAGACAAATCTTGAATAAACTGCTAGTAAAAACCTGCGTGGCCCAGAAAACTTCGAATAGATTTTATGTTTGAGGGTGTGGGAAGTTGTTCAATTATTGCAACATTGGCCTTATCAACCTCCATCCCCTTGGAAGAAATCTTATGGCCGAGGACTAAACCATCTTGGACCATGAAGTTGCATTTCTCCCAGTTTAAAACTAAATTTGTCTCTTCACACCGCTGGAGAACTCTATCTAAACTTTTCAAACAATTTTCAAAAGAGTTTCCAAAAATGGAGAAGTCATCCATAAAGACTTCTGTTATATCTTCTACGAGCTCGCCAAATATCGCCAGCATACATCTTCGGAATGTAGCTGGTGCGTTGCAGAGGCCATGCGCCATCCTTCGATATGCGAAGGTGCTGATGGGGCAAGTAAAAGTTGTTTTCTCCTGGTCGTCGGGGGAAATAGGGATTTGGAAAAACCCTGAAAGACCATCAAGAAAACAATAAAAAGGATGACCTGAAAGACGCCCAGGATTTGATCGATGAACGGTAGCGGGAAGTGGTATTTTTGTGTGGCATCGTTTAATTTTTGGTAGTCGATGGACACTATCCAACCTGTAATAGTACGGGTTGGGATAAGTTCATTGTTCTAGTTTGCCATGACCGTTATACCGCCCATTTTGGTGACGACTTCTATGGGACTTACCCACGTACTGTCGGATATAGGATAGATAATTCCCGTGTCAATGAGTTTTATAATCTTAGTCTTAATGACATCCCACATATTCGGGTTTAGGTGTCGTTGAGGCTGAATAGTTTTGCGGGGGTTATCTTCTAAAAAAAATTTGTGGGTACAGAACGAGGGGTTTATTCCCCTGATATCAGAAATCATCCATGCAATTTCACGGCGATGTTTGTTTAAAACTTCCACTAATTCGGATGTCTCTGAATCACTTAGGGAAGAAGAGATAATAACAGGGAGTTTTATATCTTTTTCGAGAAAAAACATATTTCAAATTATCGGGGAGTTGTTATAATTTGCGGACTGGTGGTTCTTCAAATGTTAGTTTAATTTTTAAATCTTCTGAATTGAAGGGTTCGAATGGTGAATCTGTCGGCATGTCGTCGAGATAAGATAGATTTGCCAAATCCGAAGTAGCTAATACTAAGGAGAGAAATTCAAAAAGTAACTTCGTCGATAGGGAGTTCCGCATCGAGGAATTAATATTTAAAGTAACTTCGTCCTCTCTGACCTGAAGGAGGAGGCGACCATTACTAACATCGATTAACGCACGGGAGATTGCGAGGAAGGGGCGATCGAGTATAATAGGTACCTCAGCGTCCTCCTCTATGTCCAGGATGACGAAGTCTATCGGGAAGATAAACTTATTGACCTTGACCAGAACATCCTCCACTACCTCTATCAGGTACTTTACCGAGGGATCCGCGAGTTGGATGCTCATATTTGTCAGGCTCGGGATGCCCAAATCGTGTTTTTTGAAAAGGGAAAACGTCATCAAATTGATGATGGCACCTAAGTCCTCTAGAAAGTACTTGATCAACAAATTGTCGAAGAGACACGGGATGGAGAACCATCCCGGGTCGTTCAGTTTTGGCGGTAATTTGTTAAGGAGAACAGCCGAGCATTCCGCGTTAAGGGAAACATGCGAAACATCCTCGAGTTTCTTTTTATTAGAAAGTAACGCTTTAAGATATTTTGCGTTTTTCGGTATTTGAGAGAGTGCCTCGCAGAATGGAACATTTATGTGAATTTGTTTTAAAATTTGTAAGAATTTTTTATATTGTTCGTCCTTCCGCTCGTTGTTTATTTTTGATGGATAAGGAAGAGACGGGCTAAAAATATTCGGCACAGTCGGAATACTCAGTGATTTATCTATCAAAAGAGAGGGCGGAGGGGTCGGTGTCAAAATATGTACCTTGGGCTCAACCCATTTTGGGGAGGTTACCTCCTTGCCGCTGTGAAGGTTTATGGCGTTGGCATTTTCTCTGGGGTTCAGCTCTGTGTTCCCTGGTAGAGCTCCATATGGCTGCTCGGAGACCATCTTTGCAAGTTGTCCAACCTGATTTTCTAAGTTTTTAATTGATCCAGTAATATTCTGGATATTTGACTCGGTGGATGCAACGTATTTAGCAAAAATGACTTTGAGCGGAGAAGGTTTTGGAGGAGGAGGATGGAATCCGTGCGGAAATCCTTGTGGAAATCCTTGCGGATTCTCATTTGGGGGCCTCTGAGCGTTGTTTGGATTGCTCCAGGAGAGGTTTGAGTGGTTCCTCCAACCTGGATTGTAATTATTACTATACAGATTATTATTAGGGTTGAATGGGGCCGAACTGGGTTGCCTAAGTAATCTACAGTTTCTTTGACAAAATTATTATTATTATTTGGAGCCCAAGTGGGAGTGGAGGAGGAAGCAGTCATCTCTTCCACTTGCTTACTTAACCTTTCGACTTGAGAGGCTAAGTGAGAAGTGGCATCCACTTCATATATCCAAGTTGGTTTGTTAAGGCGCGATCTAGTAGCATTCCATTGATAGGCGTTCATGGCCATTTCTTCGAACAGAGCTTGAGCGGCCTCTGGGGTTTTGTTGTTTAACGTTCCCCCGACGGCTGCCTCGATCATCTGCCACGTTGAGAAATTCAAGCCATTGTAGAACATCTGGACCTGCAGCCAGGACGATAGTTCATGATGAGGACACCTACGTAAGTACTCTTTAAAATCCTCCCAAGTCTCGTAGAGAGACTCAGAATTGAATTGAATGAAATAGGCGATATCTTTGCATAATTTAGAGGTTTTAGACGGGGGAAAATATTTTGTCAGCAATTTCTCCGTCAATTGGGCCCACATAGTTATGGATCCTCTGGGGAGAGAACATAACCATGCTTTGGACTTTGTTCGCAACAAAAATGGAAATAAACGTCGACGAATAGTTGTTGGGTTTTTCTAGAACCATACATCACATGTAGGCACAGCGGAAATAAAGAGAAACAACCCAAAAGACTTTGATCGGGCCATGAATATAGAATCAAGAAGTTAATAAAATACTAGGAAAAAATTACCTTTGCTGGATTGGATCAAATCCAACCTAGATGCTCCAAGAAGAAGAGTCCTTGCGCCAGCTATGCGAGAGTTCTCACGTAGAATAATGTCTACGTCTCTACAGTGATCCACACGAGCCGGGAGAAGAACGACTGCACCTTTTCACTTCCACGAACTGCTAGGTTCGCTCCAGGAAGAACAATCACGGCGACGATCGCCGGAGGGGAGGTCTGCGAAGGCGATCGAGACGGCGGAACACTTCCGTCGGCTAGGGTTTGTGAGGCGGAACTTCTTCCGTCTCGTTTCTTCTACTTCGCGTAATAATCGTGGATGCTGAAGAAGAACCGTCGAACCGTCTATTTATACCCGAAGTATAAAGGACCAAAAAAATCGCTATCCGCAGTCCATACAGAAACAGTTTTCTGTAATAATTCGTCGGGATTTCACGGAACAACATTCGTCGAGATTTCACGGGACAATCCGACGAATTCCGACGAATCACATCAGATGGCAACATTTGCCGAGTGAAGGGTCTCTGTGACAATTCGTCGGGATTCCACGGAATGATCCGACGAATTCCGATGAATCCAATCAGACAGCAACATTTGCCGAGTGAAGGATCTCTGTGACAATTCGTCGGGATTCCACGGAATGATCCGACGAATTCCGACGAATCCAATCAGACATATCCGACGAATTCAGACAGCAATAATTGCTGGACTTCCCCATTCTTTATGATGATTGGTAACCTTTACCAACACAGTCAATCTTCCAACTTCTCCAAATGCTCTTATGTGCGACCCTGCAGGCTCATACCGCGTTGGCAGTGACATTACATGGTTGACCACTTATAGATCACAATGGTAACTCCAACAGTCTCCCACTTGATCTTGAAAGTATCAAACAAAAACCTCACAAACAATGAGCGGCATCTAGCAATGCATCATTGCTCCCCAAGCAATAAGAATTCATAACTCATAAGCCTTTATGACCAATGTTCCAGCGTTGTCTTTGTCCCTTTGTCCCTTACATCCGGAAAGAACTAGAGGCATGGACCGTGTCACCCTCTTTATAGCTCAATCCAAGTTTCTTGATCTAGAACGGACTTCCAGAGAATGGTAAGCTCAATATCACATATTGACTCAACCAAGCATGGCCATGCATTTCTCAGTCCAATTCCATCAAGGGGCCCATGGATGCAACTCCTGTTATATAGGAGGACAAATCCCATATCCGCTCACACCCAAACACCCAAATGATTCGTAACGTACCCAACGACCACCCTTATCATCAACCTTCTTCAAGGAAGACTTTAGATGACATCAAAGCACGCTCTTCCTCACTCGATGAATGTTGTGACTTCAGGTCAAAGGACCACAACACCATTGTCAAATGAGACCTACTTGTGACACTTTTAAGTAACAATCCACAAAGTAGTCTCAGGTTGGGTCTGTCCAGTACAACTTGTTCACTAACAAGTACCCACGTGATGACTTGATATCACAATATCATGACCTGTGAGAACAGGTCATCAGTCAACACACATGCTAGTCTTAATGTATCATCATCACCCTTAGCTTCTACGATGATACCTCGACCAGGGACCTTTTAAGAATGAAGCTTCGAGATCATAGGCTCTCACATTCAAGTCACATACTTGATGTCCTATGGAAGCGAACATTCTAAGGGTATTTATCACGAATTTTATTCTATCATATAGAAACAGTATATCGTAATAAAAGAACTTGCCATTAATTATAAAAAGAAATAATTGGTACACAATTCATCATATGAATAAATAATAAACAACCAACAGAATATTTATTTTACATGCAACCCACAAGACTCCCACTAGAGTTGATCACTCAGGTATCGTATACCCATTGATCTAGTATGACCATCATGCTTTCTCTGCGCGAGAGGCTTTGTCAGTGGATCTGCAATATTCTCCTCAGTCGGCACTCTGCAAATGTTCACATCTCCTCGTTCGACAATCTCACGAATAAGATGGAACCTCCGAAGTATGTGCTTGGAGCGCTGATGGGATCTAGGTTCCTTAGATTGTGCAATTGCACCATTGTTATCACAGTAGAGAACTACGGGACCAACAATGCTAGGAACTACATCTAGCTCGCCGATGAATTTCCTAATCCATACAGCCTCCTTCGCTGCATTTGCCGCAGCGATATACTCGGCCTCAGTTGTAGAATCAGCAACTGTCTCTTGCTTGGAACTCTTCCAGCTCACAGCTCCTCCATTCAGGCAAAACACAAACCCTGACTGAGACTTCGAATCATCCCTATCAGTTTGGAAGCTGGCATCCGTGTAACCATTTACAACGAGCTCTTCCTTTCCACCATACACCAAGAATACATCCTTAGTCCTTCTCAAGTACTTCAGGATATTCTTTACGGCTATACAGTGACATTCACCAGGATCAGACTGATACCTGCTAGTCATGCTCAAAGTAAAAGAGACATCGGGTCGAGTACATAACATTGCATACATGATTTACCCAATTGCCGAAGCATATGGAATCAACTTCATGCGGTCCTTATCTTCATAAGATTTTGGACACTGGTCCTTAGAGAGATTTACACCATGAGACATGGGCAAAAATCCTTTCTTGGACTCAAGCATGTTGAACCGCTTCAACACCTTCTCAATGTACGTACTCTGGGTCAAACCCAGCAACTTCTTCGATCTATCTCTATAGATCTTAATACCGAGTATGTAAGTTGCTTCACCCAAGTCCTTCATAGAAAAGCAGTTCCCTAGGTTGTTCTTAACAACTTTCAGGGTAGGTATGTCATTCCCGATCAACAGTATGTCATCTACATACAATATCAGGAAGACAACAATGCTCCCACTGATTCGCTTGTAAACACACGGTTCATCTTCATTCTTGACAAAACCAAACTCTTTGATCTTCTCATCAAAACGAAGATTCCAACTTCTAGAGGCCTGTTTCAATCCATAGATGGACCTATTCAGCTTGCATATTTTAGTGGCTTCATTTGGGGATACAAAACCCTCGGGTTGTGTCATGTACACTTCCTCAAGGAGGTTTCCATTTAGGAAAGCCGTTTTGACATCCATCTGCCAGATCTCGTAGTCATAATACGCAGCAATAGCAAGCAATATCCTAATGGACTTTACCATGGCAACAGGGGAAAAGGTCTCATCATAGTCAACACCATGAATTTGCTTGAAACCCTTAGCCACCAGTCGCCCTTTGAATGTCTGTACATTCCCATCCATGTCGGTCTTTTTCTTGAAGAACCACTTGCACCCTATGGGTCGCACCCTATGGGTCGCACCCCATCAGGTGGTTCCACCAAGTTCCAAACTTGGTTTGTATACATGGAGTCCATTTCGGATTTCATAGCCTCAAGCCATTTGTCGTAGTCCGGTCCATTCATAGCCTCTTGGTAGGTCGCTGGTTCATCATCATGATCCATAAGCAACACATTACCTATTTGAGACATGAGAAATCCATATCTCTCAGGCTCAAATCTTGGTCTACCAGATCTACGTAGGACTTGTGTCTCTTGAGCAGGTTCTCCAGCTACAACATCTTGTAGTCCTTGCTCAGAATTCAACTCTGGTTCATTCACTACTTGTGGTTCTTGAACTTCTTCAAGTTCTACCTTTTGCGTCTTTCTTGACAAGAAATCTTTCTCCAAGAAGAGACCCGTCCTTGCGACAAACACTTTGCCCTCAGACGGTAGGTAAAAGTAATATCCTTTCGTTTCCTTAGGATATCCCACCAGATAACACTTATCTGATTTGGGTTCCAGCTTGTCAGGCATTTGACGTCGTACGTATGCCTCACAGCCCCAAATTTTAATGAATGACATACTAGGACGCTTCCCAGTCCATATCTCATATGGTGTCTTTAGAACCATTTTCGTTGGAGCGCGATTCAGTGTTATTGCAGCAGTCTCTAAAGCAAAACCCCAAAAGGAAACAAAAAAGTCTGCATGACTCATCATCGACGTACCATGTCTAACAAAGTACGATTTCTCCTCTCAGACACACCATTATGCTGCGGTGTCCTAGGTGGAGTGAGCTGTGATACAATACCACACTCTTTCAGATGATCACAGAACTCATGACTCAGGTATTCGCCACCTCGATCAGATCGGAGTGCTTTAACCTTTTTACCCAGTTGGTTTTCCACTTCATTCTTAAACTCTTTGAACTTTTCAAAAGTTTCGGATTTGCACTTCATAAGATACACGTATCCGTATCTACTGAAATCATCAGTAAATGTAACGAAGTAGAAATACCCACCTCTAGCCATAGAACTCATGGGTCCGCATACATCACTATGTACAACACCCAAGAGATCCTCAGCCCTCTCAGTATAACCAGTGAAAGGGCTTTAGTCATCTTGCCTAACAAACAAGACTCGCATCGCTCAAATGATTCATAATCAAATGAGTCCAATAGTCCATCTTTATGGAGCTTGGATATGCTCTTCTCATTTATATGGCCCAAACGACAATGCCAGAGATATGTAGGATTTGAGTCATTTGTTCTTAGTCTTTTATTATTATCTACATTATAGATCGGATGGTCCAGGTTCAAAACATAAAGACCATTAAACAATTGAGCTACAGCATAACAAACATCATTCTTAAATATAGAACAACAATTGTTCTTAATTATAAAAGAAAATCCAATCATGTATAAGCATGAAATGGATATAATGTTTCTAGTTATAGCCGGAACATAATAACAATTATTAAGTTCTATTACAAGCCCACTGGGCAAAGAAAGACGGTAAACCCCTACGGCTACAGCAGCAACTCTTGCTCCATTGCCGACGCGCAGGTCCACCTCTCCTTTACTCAGCAATCTCCTCCTTCCCAGTTCCTGCACATTTGTACAAATGTGAGAACCACATCCGGTATCCAATACCCAAGACGAAGGAGCAGAAAGGTTTATCTCTATAACGTAAATATTCGAAGCGGAAGTCATACCTCCCTTCATTTTCCGCAGACCGTCAATGTACGAAGGACAATTCCTCCTCCAATGACCAGCCTTGCCACAGTGGTGGCATTTCCCTTCCTTCACGGTGCTCTTCTTTTTCAGCGCAGAAGATTTGGGCTCATGATGTGACTTAGGTCCCACCTTCGTCTTCTTGAAGCCCTTGGCCTTACCCTTGCCTTTATGTGCCATCAATATGGGACTAGCAGGCTTGGCCTTCTTCATGTTTATCTCGGCAGTTCGCAACATGCCTAGGAGCTCGGGCAGTGTCTTGTCTATTTCATTCATGTTGTCGTTCAAGACAAACTGCTTATAACTATCCGGCAACGATTGCAGGATAAGATCTGTGGCCAACTCTTGACCCAGAGGAAAACCCAGTCTCTCCAGGTTCTCTATATACCCAATCATCTTGAGTACGTGAGTACCAACTGAGTCTCGAGCTCCCATTTTGCACTGAAATAAGGCCTTCGTGACATCGAACCTCTCTTGACGAGCTTGCCCTTGAAACATTTTCTTTAGGTCCTCGTCAATCTCCTTGCACCCCATGTTCTCGTGTTGCATCTGAAGCTCAGAGTTCATGGTGGCAAGCATAAGGCACTCGACGTCTAAGGCGTCATCGGTATACTTCTTATAAGCATCCTTATCAACACGGGACGAGTTCCCGGTCGGCACCTCGGGGGCTTCTTCTTCCAAGACGTAGAGCTTTCGCTCTTGCCTGAGAACAATTCTCAGGTTCCTATACCAGTCCATATAGTTCGTCCCACTAAGCTTGTCCTTCTCAAGGATAGCTCTCAGGGACAAGGTGGAATGTGAACCACTTGCCATGGAATTCTACAAGAATTCATGCAGAATTTAATCAGTACCTTAATTTCAAAATACAATTTATTTTAATTTGGACTTCAATTAAATACTCCCACTATTTTATTCAAATTGATAGCCCTCACTATCAATTCGGAGAGTCCATGCGAGCTACTCTCTTAGTGGACAAGATCCGTATTTCACCAACACCACGAGTCCGCTTTGGCGTTCCTCTCATAATGCGGTTATTTAGGTAGGCAACGCTTGCCAATTGCATCCTCATGCAACTCTTGTATGGCTGGTGAATAACTCCTTATTCGCATCCATCATATGGTGCATGCCAACCCTATGCCTCTAGGCACTCAACCTTTGAGGTCACCTAGTTAAGTTAGACCCGATGTCGACAGTGGGATATCACACTTATCCGCTCGCACCCTTACCAAGATAGATTAATGCACCTTGCTTTGGCAAGCCCACACTTCATCGATCAAGGCAGGAAGAGTGTCATCCATCGGAAGGCATCCGAACACTTAATATTTTATGAAGGGATTTTAATTTTTAATAATAAGTTAACACTTAACCATGATCAACATTTGATCAAGCACATCAACAGAAAAAACAAGCTTTCTAAAATCCACATGCATCCCTTATGTGCACAACATAAGACTATCAACCTTTGATAGACGAAAGGGCTAAATCTGGACATTTAGAACTCTTCCAAATCTTCAGATTTACATGCATTGGACAAAGGCAAAGACAACTCGACTTAAAGCAGTAGACAAGCTCGTCTCTCATTGTTGGATTCAAAATCCAAAACAATACAGGGTTCATTAACCACTTGAGGGACGGTTACTGCTAAGGAGACAACAATTTCTAACAATTAGAAATAACCACGAAATCCCAGACGTTCCGCGCAACCTAACTTCTGAAACAACATTCATGACCGGAACCTATCTCTGATACCACTGTTGGGTTTTTCTAGAACCATACATCACATGTAGGCGCAGCGGAAATAAAGAGAAACAACCCAAAAGACTTTGATCGGGCCATGAATATAGAATCAAGAAGTTAATAAAATACTAGGCAAAAATTACCTTTGCTGGATTGGATCAAATCCAACCTAGATGCTCCAAGAAGAAGAGTCCTTGCGCCGGCTATGCGAGAGTTCTCACGTAGAATAATGTCTACGTCTCTACAATGATCCACATGAGCCGGGAGAAGAACGACTGCACCTTTGCACTTCCACGAACTGCTAGTTTCACTCCAGGAAGAACAATCACGGCGACGATCGCCGGAGGGGAGGTCTGCGAAGGCGATCGAGACGGCGGAACACTTCCGTCGGCTAGGGTTCGTGAGGCGGAACTTCTTCCGTCTCGTTTCTTCTACTTCGCGTAATAATCGTGGATGCTGAAAAAGAACCGTCGAACCGTCTATTTATACCCGAAGTATAAAAGACCTAAAAAATCGCCATCCGCAGTCCATACAGAAACAGTTTTCTGTAATAATTCGTCGGGATTCCACGGAACAACATTCGTCGAGATTTCACGGGACAATCCTACGAATTCCGACGAATCACATCAGACGGCAACATTTGCCGAGTGAAGGGTCTCTGTGACAATTCGTCGGGATTCCACGGAATGATCCAACGAATTCCGACGAATCCAATCAGACAGCAACATTTGCCTAGTGAAGGATCTCTGTGACAATTCGTCGGGATTCCACGGAATGATCCGACGAATTCCGACGAATCCAATCAGACATATCCGACGAATTCAGACAGCAACAATTGCTGGACTTCCCCATTCTTTATGATGATTGGTAACCTTTACCAACACAGTCAATCTTCCAACTTCTCCACATGCTCTTATGTGCGACCCTGCAGGCTCATACCGCGTTGGCAGTGACATTACATGTTTGACCACTTCTAGATCACAATGGTAACTCCAACAATAGCGTCATCAGTAACGCCATTAATCTTAAAAGTGTCGCAAATTTCCAAAAATACTAGAAAGGTGTAATTTCGGATCCTCATCCGGCAAACCGTCAAATTGGATTGACAGTTGTACCATTTGAATGATTCTAGATTTTATTTCAAAATTATTATTAGCCACAGTTGGGCATGTAATACTCGATCCCATATCTTCCAAATTCGGCCTGGCATAATATGCCATGGTCCGTGGCGGTGCCGCATCTGGAATTTGATCAGTCATAGCTTCAGTGTAAGTATCTCCGATAGACTCTTCTAGAAACTCGAGTAAGTTTTGATCACGAAATCGGAGGAGCTCACAAAGGGTGCGCTAGATTTCGGGGTCAAAAGGAATGTTCGAATCATCCGAGGAGTATCCTCGGGTCATATACTAATAATAAATTTTTTTTTGGCTTTTACTACTATTTTTTTATTTTTTAAATATATAAGTAATAAAATTAATAGTGATTCATTTTTCAAAATAACAACAATGTTCCCAGGCAACGGCGCCAAAAACTTGATGATTTGTTTGGGGTTTATTTTGTAAAGTTTTGTTAAATTATCTAAACTAAAATCAATAAAGGCAAGTAAACATAATCATGAATAGTATAGGATATTTTATAGAAAATATCAGGGTCGTATTTAGTCCTGGGTTTCGTTGATTACTTTTACTTATAAGGAACGGACTATTATTTTATCAGTGTAATATTTTGAGTTGGTTTTTAATTTTTATAGAACGATAATATACGTATAACTAGAGTTCTAAACGATGATGAAGATAACGTCCGATGTCGAATTACCTTGAGACGAAAATAGTTCTTTGTAGAAGTAAGAGATACGACTTTTCAAAACATTAAAACAGCTTGGCCGTGGAGGTTCCATAAGTATGACCGCACCTCTCTCAAGGGTATGCACATCTGAGATTAAGAATATTTGATCGAACTCTCGTTCTGTAATCAAATCTCCTTAATACTTGCTTTATGTTGTGATCCCCTCTATTGGGTTTTTATTCCAATTCGGGAGACTTACCTCATCCTCTCTCAAGGGTATAGCGCACTTCTCTTTACCCGTGAGCGATCAATCCATACGCACGAGCCTCCCGGCTAACTAGTGTATGGAAACGAAAATGAGAACCATACATCGATTATATAGTCTCACTCAACATTTTTCTTGGGTAACACTTAAGCTCGTTAATTACTTTTAGAAAAGATATATTTTAATTTTTAGAAAACCATTTATTTGTCCCAATGCTCTTTGACATCATGTGCTAAAGGAAATTAGCCACTCATCAGAATGGAGACGACATAAGTAATTATAAATGACATGATAATATTTTAAGTGGATATAAGCGGGTTTAACTAAGAAATTAAGACTTATAAAATGCAGATATAGTATCCGTCCCAACCATCTTAATCAAGTGCTAAAAAGTACTTAGCCTCTCATCCGGTATAGGGGTGGTATAGAATTGAAAGACTTATAAAAAGGCAGAAATAATATCCGTCCCAACCATCTTAATCAAGCGCTAAAAAGTACTTAGCCTCTCATCCGGGGTGAGGGTGGTATAGAACAATTATAGAATAATTTGAACACTGAAATTTTATAACTTAAAAGAGTGTTACACACTCAGAACCCAAAATAGGGTTTGGGAATATCACTCAAAAGCTACTTCTAAACATTAAATAGAACTATGTAAAACTATGTTGCAATGAGAAAATAACTATTGTATTGCCAAAATAAAGGTTAGAACTAGACTAGAAAAGAGAAAACAACTACTTAGAAATGCAGAAAATTACTCACATATGCTCTACACTACTCCAGAAAAATACTAAATACACAAAATTCTGGATAAGAAATGCTTCAGCCGACCCCTCCTATTTATAGGAAATTTTTTATTTTTACACTCCCTCGGTCACGGGCGTGACCGAGGGGCGTGACCCTGGGGCGTGTTGGCAGGATAGGCTCAGCCGTCTTCTGGAACCTTTTGACCAGGAAAATGGCTGCACACGATTGTGACTTGAGGTGTCACGGGTGAGATCTTTGGCGGCAGACGTCAGGTTCAACTGGGGCGTGATGGCTGGCGTGTACTCTAGCTTCTGGAAGGAGTTGATGGGTCACGACCTCTATCACAGGTGTGAATTTGCAAATATCGACGGGACTAGGTGCCGATCGATGGGACGGGATGTCGATCGATCAGATGGGAGGTCGATCGATGGGAGGTGAAGTTGATCGCAGGGTACACATGTTGGGTTTTCTATATATAATTCTAAATGATAAAAGCATATCAAATATGCGCAGCGGAAGAAATAACAAGAACAACCCAAAGAGTAAGGATCTTGCAGATTTCATGAATCAAGAGATTAGCAAAGCAAAATGCGATATACCTTTCCGGGAATGAGTCAATACTCAACCAAGATGCTTCAAGAAGAAATCCGATAGACGAACTTCGAGTTATAAGGACCGAAATGGATCGGCCCCTCTATAGAGATCCACGCAAGGAAGGAGAACTCCAATACTTTATCGTACAGGGTATGGGTCGGAGAAGAATGGTCCTCTGTGTCCCCACGAACTACTAGGTCCGTTGAAGGGGAGGCGGCCACAGTTGGCGGCGATGAGGTCGGCGGATGAGGCGAGAAGTGTCGGAACATCTCCGTCTTCGGCCCTTTTAGAGTCGCGAAAAGGATCCCACCATAGAAGACCTAATCGTGTCCTTTTTATACGCAAGGCATAAAAATAGGTTATCCGTAGACCAGGAAAAAATAAAACAATTGCGCCAGGTTTTATACATTCGTCGAACATTATATTTTGTCTAAACAATTTCGACGAATAGATATAATTTCGTCGAAACACTATCGATAATTTTGTCGAAACAGTTTCAACGATTTCGTCGATACAATTTTGTCGAAACAATTTCAGTGAAATTATATCTTATGCATCGAAACAATTTCGACGAATTCGTCTAAACACTTTCGACGAATTGACACAACTCGTCGAAACACTTTCAACGATTGTCCAGTATAAATTTATTCGTCGAAACCTTTTCGACGATTTCACTAAGTCCTATAGAATTCGTCAAAACCATTTCGACGATTCATCAATTGTACTTATTTCCCGTTTGAGACATTCTCAATTTAATTCCGAGCAGTCATAGGATTGGTCCTCCACTCATATCCAATATAAGTACAGCCAACACCATTCTTTCTCCAACTTCTCCAAATGCTTTTTTGTGCGACCCTATAGGCTCATATTGCGTTGGCAGTAATACTAACTGTTGATTGCTTTGAGATCACCTTAGAAACTCCAACTATCTCCCACTTGATCACAAAGTATCAACAAAAGTCTCAAAAACAATGAGCGGCATATAGCAATACATCATTGCTTCCCAAGAAATAAGAGTTTATAACTCAATAAGCCTGTCTTGACCAATGTATCAGTGTTGTCATGTTCCTTTGTCCCTTACATCCGGATAGAACTAGAGGCATGGACCGTGTCACCCTTATAATTGTTCAATCCTAGTTTCCTGATCTAGAATAGACCTTAAGAGAGTGGTAAGCTCAATATCATATATTGGCTCAACCCATCATGGCCATCCATTTCTCGGTCTCATTCCATCAAGGGGCTCATGGATGTAACTCCTATCATAGAGGAGGACAAATCCCATATCTGTCCACACACAAACACCCAAATGAGTCGTAACATACCCAATAACCACCCTTATCATAAAACTTTCTCAAGGAAGACTTCAGATGGCATCAAAGTACGTTCTTCCTCACTTGATGAATGTTGTGACTTTAGGTCAAAGAACTACAAACACCATTGTCAGTTGGGAGCTACTTGTGACACGTTCATATAAAAATCCATAAAGTAGTCTCAAGGGACGTCTGTCCAGTACAACTTGTTCACTAACAAGTACCCATGTGATGACTTGATATCACAATATCAAGACCTGTGAGAACCGGTCATCAGTCAACGCACATGCTAGTCTTAACGTACCATCATTGCCCTTCAACTTCTAAGATGATACTTCGACTAGGGACCATTTAAGAATGAAGCTTCTAGAAAACATAGGCCCTCACATTCAAGTCACGTACTTGAATTCCTATGGAAGCAAATATTCTAAGGGCATTTATTATGCTAATTAATCTATCAAATAGAAATTATAGACATAACAATAAGAACTTGCAATAAATGTAAAATGAAAACATAGTATATATTACAATTCATCAAATGAATAAGCAACCAACAAACATACAATCGACAAGGCTCCCACTAAAGACGATCATTCAGGTATCTAATACCCATTGATCTAACATGACCATCATGCTTCTTTTGTGCAAGAGGCTTTGTCAGTGGATCCACTATATTTTCTTCAGTCGGTACTCTGCAAACGTTCACATCTCCTCGATTGACAATCTCTCGAATAAGATGGAACCGCCAAACTATGTGCTTGGAGCGCTGATGAGATCTAGGTTCCTTAGCTTGGGTTATTGCACCATTGTTGTCACAGTAGAGAGCTCTGGGACCAACAATGCTAGGAACTAAACCAAGCTCGCTGATGAATTTCCTACTCCACACTGCCTCCTTCACCGCATTTGCAGCAGCGATATACTTGGCCTCGGTTGTAGAATCAACAAAAGTCTCTTGCTTGGAACTCTTCCAGCTTACAGCTCTTCCATTAAGGTAAAATACAAAACCTGATTGGTCTTTGAATCATCCCTATCAGTTTGGAAGCTAGCATCCGTGTAACCCTTTACAACGAGCTCTTCCTCTCCACCAAACACCAAAAATACATCCTTCATCCTTCTCAAGCACTTTAGGATATTCTTGATAGCAATCCAGTGACCATCACCTGGATCAGACTGATATCTGCTCGTCATGCTTAAAGCATAAGAGACATCGGGTCGAGTACACAATATTGCATACATGATTGATCCAATTGCCGAAGCATATAGAATAAACTTCATGCGGTCCTTATCTTCCAATGATTTAGGACACTGGTCCTTAGAGAGACTCACACCATGTGATATGTGTAAGAATCCCTTCTTGGAATCATGCATGTTGAACCGTTTCAGCACCTTCTCAATGTATGTACTTTTGGTCAAACCCAGCAACTTCTTCGATCAATCTCTATAGATCTTAATACCTACTATATAAGTCGCTTCGCCCAAGTCTTTCATAGAAAATCATTTCCCTAGGTTGTTATTAACAACTTGAAGGGTCGGAATGTCATTCCCGATCAGCAGTATGTCATCTACATACAATATCAGGAAGACAACAATGCTCCCACTAATCCTCTTATAAACACAAGGCTTATCCTCGTTCTTGATGAAACCAAACTCTTTGACTTTCTCATCAAAATGAAGATTCCAACTTCGAGAAGCTTGTTTCAATCCATATATGGATCGATTCAACTTGCATATTTTAGTGGCTTCACTTGGAAATACAAAACCCTTGGGTTGTGTCATATACACTTCCTCAAGGAGGTTTCTATTAAGGAAAGCTGTTTTGACATCCATTTGCCAGATCTCGTAGTAATAATACGCAATAATAGCAAGTAGAATTCTGATGGACTTCACCATGGCTACAGGGGAAAAGGTCTCATCATAGTCAACACCATGAATTTGCCTGAAACCTTTAGCCACCAGCTGGCCTTTGAATGTCTGTACATTCCCATCCATGTCGGTCTTCTTCTTGAAGACCCACTTGCACCCTAAGGGTCGTACCCCTTCAGGTGGTTCCACCAAGGTCCAAACTTGGTTTGTATACATGGAGTCCATTTCAAATTTCATGGCCTCAAGCCACTTCTCGGAGTCAGGTCTATTCATAGCATCTTGGTAGGTTGCAGGATCATCATCATGATCCATAAGCAATACATTACCTATTTGAGACACGGGAAATCCATATCTCTCAGGCTCAAATCTTGGTCTACCAGATCTACGTAGGACTTGTGTTTCTTGAGCAGGCTCTCCAGCTACAACTTCTTGTAGTCCTTGCTCATGTTCCAATTCCGGTTCGTTCATTGTTTGTGGTTCTTGAACTTCTTCAAGTTCTACCTTTGCAGTCTTTCTGGATAAGAAGTCTTTCTCCAAAAAGACACCAGTACTTGCGACAAACACTTTGCCCTCAGACGGCAGGCAGAAGTAGTACCCTTTGGTCTCCCTAGGATACCCCACTAGATAACATTTATCCGATTTGGGTTCCAGCTTGTCAGGCATTTGACATCGTACGTATGCCTCACGACCCCAAATCTTAATGAACGACATGCTAGGACGCGTCCTAGTCCATATCTCATATGGTGTCTTTTGAACCATTTTTGTTGGAACTCAATTTAGTGTGAAAGCAGCAGTCTCTAGAGCAAAACCCCAAAAGGAAATGGGTAGATCTGCATGACTCATCATCGGTCGCACCATGTCTAACAAGGTACGATTTCTCCTCTCAGAAACACCATTATGTTGTGTTGTTCCAGGCGGAGTGAGCTGTGATACAATACCACACTCTTTGAGATGATCACGAAACTCATGACTCAGATATTCACCACCTCGATCAGATCAGAGTGCTTTTATCCTTTTTCCCAATTGGTTCTCAACTTCATTCTTAAACACTTTGAACTATTCAAAGGTTTTAGATTTGTTCTTCACAGGAAACACGTATCTGTATCTACTGAAATCATTAGTAAATGTAACTAAGTAGTAGAACCCACCTCTAGCCATAGAACTCAAGGGTTCGCATACATCACTATGTATTATACTCAAGAGATCATCAACCCTCTCACTACAACTAATGAAAGGAGCTTTCGTCATCTTGCCTAATAAACATGACTCACATTTATCAAATAATTCATAATCAAATGAGTCCAATAGTCCATCTCTATGGAGCTTGGATATGCATTTCTCATTTATATGGCCCAAACGACAATGCCAAAGGTACGTAGGATTCGAGTCATTTATTTTTAGTCTTTTAGTATTTTCTACATTATAGATCGGATGGTCTAAGTTCAAAACATATAAACCATTAAACAATTGGGCTACACCATAATAAACATCATTCATAAAAATCGAACAACAATTGTTGTTAATTATAAATGAAAAACCTTTCATGTCAAGACATGAAATGGATATAATATTTCTAGTTATGGCTGGAACAAAATAACAGTTATCTAATTCTATTACAAGCCCAGTGGGCAAAGAAAGACAATAGACACCAACGACAACGACATCAACTCTTGCTCCATTTTCGACGCGCATGCCTACCTCCCCTTTATCTAGCATTTTTCTCCTTCTCAGTTCCTGCACATTTGTACAAATGTGAGAACCGCATCCGGTATCCAATACCCAAGATGAAGGAGCAGAAAGGTTTATCTCTATAACGTAAATACCTGAAGTGGAAGTCACACTTCCCTTCTTCTTTTGCAGATCCTCAATATAGAGGGGACATTTCCGCCTTCAATGCCATGCCTTACCGCAGTGGTGGCACTTTCAATCCTTTGCCAGACCTTTCTTTTTCAGTGCAGGAGATTTGGGATCAAGATAAGACTTAGATCCTATCTTCGTCTTCTTGGATCCCTTAGTCTTGCCCTTGCCTTTATGCACCATCAGTATGGGGCTAGCAGGCTTAACCTTCTTCATTTTATTTCAGTAGTTCTCAACATGCCTAGGAGCTCGGGCAGTGTCTTGTCTATTTCATTCATGTTATAGTTCAAGACGAGCTGCTTATAACTGTCCGGCAACGATTGCAGGATCAGATTTGTGGCCAACTCTTGGCCCAAGGGAAAACCCAGTCTTTCAAGGTTCTCTATATACCCAATCATCTTGAGTACGTGAGTCCCTACTGAGTCTCGAGCTCCCATTTTGCACTGAAATGATGCCTTGGATATGTCAAACTTCTCTTGCCGAGCTTGCCCCTCGAACATTTTCTTGAGGTGCTCGATTATCTCATAGCCACACATGATCTCGTGTTGCTTCTGAAGCTCAGAGGACATGGTAGTAAGCATGAGGCATTCCATATCCAAGGTATCATCCTAATACTTCTTGTAAGCATCTTTGTCTGCTCACGGAGCATTCCCGGTCGGCTCTGTAGGGGCTTCCCCTTCCAAGACATAGAGCTTCCGCTCTTGCCTGAGAATAATTCTCAGGTTTCTGTACCATTCAAGAAAGTTCATCCCGTTGAGCTTGTCCTTCTCAAGGATAGCCCTCAGGGACAAGGTGGAGTGTGATCCACTTGCCATGGAAATTCTACAATAAATTTGCAAAACTTTTAGTACTGTATTTTAAAATACATTTTATATTAATAAGGACTTTTATTAAAAGCTCCAACTATTTTAATCAAATTGACAACCCTTAATTTCGATTCAGAGAGTTTATGCTAGCTACTCTCTTAGTGGACAAGATCCATATTTCACCAACACAACGAGTCCGCTTTGGCATTTCTCTCATAATTCGGTTATTTAGGTAGACATCATTTGTCAATTGCATCACTATGCAACTCTTGTATGGTTGGTGAATAACTCATTATTCGCATCCATCATATGGAGCATGCCAACCCTATGCCTCTAGGAACTCAACCTTTGAGGTCACCTAGTTAAGTTGGACACGATGTCGACAATGGGATATCACAATTATCCGCTCACACCCTTACCAAGATAGATTAATGCACCTTGCTTTGGCAAGCCCACACTTCATCGATTGAGGCAGGAAGAGTGTCATCCATTGGAAGGCATCCGAATACTTAATATTGGATAAGGGGTTTTAGGATTCAATCAATGAACATTTCATCGTGATTAATACTTAATCACAGTGCACATACACAAAATTTAAATACAATATTTGCCAAACAAATGCATCCCCTATGTGCACAAAGTCAAATTATCAACACTTTTGATAAGAGGGGATAAATTTGAACACTTAGAACACTTTTAAATCTTCAGATGTACATGCATTGAACACAGGAACACCAACTCCACTTATGTAGTAGACAAGCTCGTCTCTCAATGTCAGATTCAAAATCCATGACATTTGGTTTCACAAACCATTTCGAGGGACGGTTACTGCAAAGGAGAAACAATCTCTGAAACATGAAAATCGCAATGCAATAACATGTGTTCCTGGTGGGGTTCCAATTCAGAACACTTCATCGGAATCCAAACACCCAGGAAGAGATCAAGACATCAGAACACTTCAAAATTTCTGATTTACACGCATTAGATCGCCAACCTAGCTCTGGTACATCTTGCGGATTTCATGAATCAAGAGATTAGCAAAGCAAAATGCGATATACCTTTCCGGGATTGAGTCAATACTCAACCAAGATGCTCCAAAAAGAAATCCGATAGATGAACTTCGAGTTCCAAGGACCGAAATGGATCGGCCCCTCTATAGAGATCCACGCAAGGAAGGAGAACCCCAATACTTTGTCGTACAAGGTATGGGTTGGAGAAGAACGGTCCTCTGCATCCCCACGAACTGCTAGGTCCGTTGAAGGGGAGGCGGCCATAGTCGGCGGTGATGAGGTCGGTGGACGGGGCGAGAAGTGTCGGAACAGTTCCGTCTTTGGCCCATTTAGAATCGCAAAAAGGATCCCACCATAGAAGAACTAATCGTGTCCTTTTTATACGCAAGGCATAAAAACTGGTTATCCGCCAGGGAAAAACAGAACAATTCCGTCATGTTTTATACATTCGTCGAACAATATATTTCGTCTAAACAATTTCGACGAATAGACATAATTTCGTCGAAACACTATCGACGATTTCGTCAAAACACTTTCGACGATTTCGGCGATACAATTTCGTCTAAACAATTTCAGCGAAATTATATCTTATGCATCGAAACAATTTTGACGAATTCATCTAAACACTTTCGACGAATTGACACAACTCGTCGAAACACTTTCAATGATTGTCTAGTATAAATTTATTCATCGAAACCCTTTCGACAATTTCACTAAGTCCTATAGAATTGGTCAAAACCATTTCGACGATTCATCAATAATACTTATTTCTCGTTTGAGACATTCTCAATTTAATTCCGAGTAGTCATAGGATTAGTCCTCCACTCATATCTAATATGAGTAAGGCCAGCACAATTTTTTCTCCAACTTCTCCAAACGCTTTTATGTGCGACCCTATAAGCTCATATTGCGTTGGCAGTAAGACTAACTGTTGATTGCTTTGAGATCACCTCTGAAACTCAAACAACTACTTAGTAATGTAGAAAATTACTCACATACGCTCTACACTACTCCAAAAAAACACTAAATACACAAAATTCTGGATGAGAAATGCTTCAGCCGACCCCTCCTATTTATAGGAAAATTTTTATTTTTACACGCCCTCGGTCACGGGCGTGACCCTGGGGCGTGTTGGGAGGATAGGCTTAGACGCCTTGTACATGCTTTTGACCAGGAAAATGGCTGCACACGACCGTGACTTGAGGTGTCACGGGCGTGACCTTGGGCGTTAGACATCAAGTTCAACTGGGGCGTGATGGCTGACGTGTACGTTGGCTTCTGGAAGGAGTTGATGGGTCACGACCTCTATCATGGGCGTGACTTTGCAAATATCGATGGGACCAGGTGCCGATCGATGGGACGGGATGTCGATCGACGTGACGGGAGGTCGATCGACGAGAGGTGAAGTTGATTGCAGGGTACTCGGGCATGACCATGTAAGTCGACGGGACAGCAAGCCGATCAACGAGACTGCAAGACGATCGACAGGACGGGATGTCGATCGAGCTAGAAATGGCATTTTAAGATTACACGCCCTGGGTCACGGCCGTGACCGAGGGCGTGACCTGACAAAAAATGCCAAAATTGCTGAAAAACAAAACAAAACAAAGTTAGTCAGAAAAATAATAAAAGAAGCAATTTATTCATTAATTTACATAAAATATTTACAATATTACTTAAATTTATACTAGAAACTATACAAAAAAATGTATATTTAATTACTTATCAAAGGCCTACAGGGAAAAGAACATGGAAAAGAGCTTCTTAGCTAAGAAGTGCAAAACCCTAAGTGATGATGAGAGCAGCTCATCCTCCTCATAAGAAGAAGAAGAATATAAGGCAGCCATGGCCATAAGTGAAGAAGAAAAGCAGGAGAATTCCCTATCTGTCAGGTACCAATCAAAGCTTCTCTATCTATTTTAGACATTGATTCTGAGGCAAATCTTTCTTTAGAAGATGAATTTGAAGGGGACTTATTAGATCAATATGGAGAATTGCTTGAAGCCCTTAAGAGAAGCAAGAAGCTTTGCAAAGAGCAAGCTGAAGAGATCTTATCTCTTCAAGCAAGAAACTCTGACATCTCTGAAAAAGCTGAAAGGCTAACTCTGGAGAATGCAGAATTCTGCCAACTCAAGTTGGACTACAATGCAAGATCCAATCTTGAGCTAATAAGCAAGTTTGGGAAAACTCCGAAGGCTTTAATTGACATCAAGGAGCTGTGCAAAGTCCTCACCAGAGAGGTTGGATTTCTAAAGAAAAGTAGAGATCAATTTAGTACCCTGATATCTAGGGATAAGAATATCAAAGATTTGGAAGGCAGACTTCTTATTGAAAGAAAGATGGTAGCCAACTTTTCCAAACCTAAGACCATTCTTCCCTTGATTGATGGGTTCTGTTCCACTCATAGAAGAGGCCTAAGATACCTTAAAGATAAATCGGGCAAATCTATGGAGACGAAGATCAACTTTAGGAAGGGAATATCTCCCTCCAACAAGTATGATCTAGAATCCATTTATGGACACCTTAAAAATGAGTGCTCCACAAGTGGAATTAAGGATGTTCCCAGTGCATCAAAGGTACCTCTTGAAGAGATCATCATGAGGAAATATGAATTACCTGTATCTTGGAAGGGGAAGACATCCTTAAAGAATACTGACCTAAGAACCAAAGCTGTGGGTGTGAATAACCAACACCACAATTACATGCAGTGCAATTCAGTCTCCCTTAAATATCCTTCTGCTCACATACAAAGGAGTCATGTCTCCTCTAAAAGCAAGAAAAGGAGATATAATAAGTTTGAATGTGGATGCTGTGGCAAGATTTGACACTTTGGAATTGATTGTTGGTTCAACCCAACAGTTCCAAGGGCAATCAATGTCAAGCTAACAAACACTCTTGTTAAGAACCATTATGAACATCCTGGAGCATGTTGATCTAGTGTGTTCTTCATGACTAATAGGA
This sequence comes from Dactylorhiza incarnata, assembly GCA_033032865.1. Taxonomy (NCBI): domain Eukaryota; kingdom Viridiplantae; phylum Streptophyta; class Magnoliopsida; order Asparagales; family Orchidaceae; genus Dactylorhiza; species Dactylorhiza incarnata. Next base: position 7,812,589 of record JAWHQI010000021.1, on the reverse strand, counting down.
ATCTAGGACCCAACCAGTTTTGGGTACCTTAGAAGAAATAGTTTATTTTTACAGGTATGTCCAAAGACCAATCAAACTCCAATCTGGTATTTGTACAGTGGATGTTCCTGGAACATGAGAGGAACAAGAAGCCTTTTGACAGAATTCACTCCTGTAGAAGATGGTCCTAAAGTGATATTTGGGGAATTTGACAGAGGGAAAACAAAAGGTTACGGTAAAGTCACTAATGACATAATTACCATCTCAAGGGTAGCATATGTGGAAGGATTGCAACACAATCTGATAAGCATAAGTCAGCTTTGATATCTTGACTATGTTGTTGGCACAAAAATTGTACCCCAAAAACTCACACTTAGAGGAGATGGGGGGAGTGTAACGTCCCGAGTTGTGTTAAGCTACTCAAACACGTGTTTAGGTCACCGGGAGTTGAATCGGGCTCGGTAGAAGCCCTAGGACCCTGAGGTGCTCAGGTTTGAGTCACGGACAACAAGGGTGGGTGTAGCACTCCCACTTCCTAAAGATAAGAAATAAGGAAAAAAATTGTAGATGAGAGCTAACGCCGGGAGGTAGTGATACCGCCGGCGGTAGCATTAAATATCGACTAGACAGTGTCAAAATCGACTGGATAGACTAAAAATCAACTGGACAGACTCAAAGTCGGCTGGACAGACTAAAAATCAACTAGACAGACTCAAAATCGATTGGATAGTGTCAATATCGACTAGACAATGTCAAAATCGACTATACAGACTGAAAATCATCTTGACAGTGTCAAAATTGACTAGATAGTGTCAAAATCGACTGGACAGACTAAAAATCGACTAGACAGACTAAAAATTACTGGACAGACTCAAAATCGACTAGATAGTGTCAAAATCGAATAGATAGTGTCAAAATCGACTGGACAAACTTAAAATTGACTGGACAGACTAAAAATCGATTGGACAGACTCAAAATCGACTAGACATTGTCAAAATTGACTAGATAGTGTCAAAATCGATTGGACAGTCTAAAAATCAACCGTACAGTGTTAAAATCATCCAGACAGCGTCAAAATTGACTGGACAGACTCCATATAGACTAGACAGACTCCATATAGACTAGACAGTTTCCATGTAGACTAGACAGACTCCATATAGACTAGATAGATTTCATGTAGACTAGACATACTCAATATCAGATAGACAAAACGCAACACACTTTCCTTAACTCTTGTGCCCATGCCATATATTTGCTCATTTCAAGGCAAAAAGGTAATTTGGTCCTATACGAGGGTGACACGCGGATGGATTGTCCAATCCATAGAATGAGAAGTATTTATCCCATTATTTCTAGTCAAATCAGCCATATTTTCTCTCTCCTCCCTTAACCTTGAACTTCCCCCTCATCCAAGAACTGATCACTTTCTTCCTCTTCCCCACACTCAAGAATTGAGACCAGCTACTTTTCTAAAGGAGATCAAGCTTGGAAGGAGGACTTGGAGCTTGGACGACCGTGAAAGTAACCTCTGATGGAAGTTGAAAGGAGGTTTAGATCATAGATTTACTCTAGAGGGGGGTGAATAGAGTTTTAAAAATCACTTATTTTTATAGCGGAGTTAAAATAGTGATATATATATGTGTACTGAGTGAGTATGAAACAAAATAAAAAATCACACAGCACAACACAGTACATAAAATAAACAAAAACACAGAAGACAGAAGGATCTATAGTAGTTCCCCAATAAACTTGGGTACATCTACTCTTCTACCACCCTTGGTAGGAATCCACTAGGTTTTGATCAGGTGCTCTATCACCAATGGGTTTTTGATCAGGTGCCCAAACACCAACTACAGGTTTTTGATCAGGTGCCTTACCACCAACCACGGGTTTTTCATCAGGTGCCCTGCCACCAATGGTTTAACTTTTGAAGGGAGTTAGAACCCTATACAAGATGGGATAAAGAGGGTTATGAAGTTCTTCTCTGTCAATAAGCTTAGAGAAGACTAGTGGATTTGTTGTTGTAAAGCTCCCCCTGTCTGATAGAAATGGTTGACAGTTGATGGATGGAGCTTTCACTTGAATGAAATATCTTCCTGATAGATGATGAATCTGAGAGACAAAGTTTCTCAGATTTGTTGTTGCTCTTGAAGATTTTGAACTTGTAGCAGAAAACTGAGATTAAATTTGTGTTGTTGTTCTGAGAGAATGATATTGCTGTTGTAGAAGATGAAGATCTGTAAAGCTTTTTCTTTTTCTTCCTATATTTCTGTATATCTCTCGACTATTTTTTCTCTCTCTTCTTTTCTTGCTGCTGTAATACTGTAAATCTTCTTCTTTCTATTTCCTTTCTGTATATGACTGATTTGAAAATCAAATCTTTTTAATTAAGGAATAAAATAATCAGGAGGATTATTTCTTGGAACTGCAAGCAAATCTTTAACTCTTTTTCCTTTTCAATAAATGTATCCTTTTCCAATAAGCCAAACGACTACTTTCTCGAGAGAAGACAATGGAAAGGAATAAAAATAAAAGGAAGGGTATAATCCTTGACTTATCTGGAATAGAAGATCTGTTGCTGATTTAGGTTGATCTGAGATCAGAGAATAGAATATAACTGATCTGACTGAAATTCGTCGAGCTGAGATAAGAATTCGTCGATTTGAATGTTGAGTTCGTCGATCTAAATAATGATTTCATTGAACTAAACTTTTGTTGCTGATTCGTCGAACACATACTGGAGTTCGTTGAGCTCAAGTTGAAGATCGACGAACTGAAAGATAAACTGCTGAATCTGGCTTGAAGAATTGTGTTAGTCGATCTGAGAAGCACTTTCGTCGAACACAGGAAGGAGTTCATTGAACGCTGAGACTTGGGAAGTTTGTCGAATGGTGAGACTTGGCAAGTTCGTCGAACTGGAGCATACCGTTCATCGAACGTAGGATGGAGTTCGTCGAACGCAGTATGGAGTTCGTCGAACGCAGAAACTTATTCTTTTCCTTAAGTTCTAGCAGCCTAAAACCTTGACCCTTAGACTATACATTGGGTCAACTTAGTCCTAGTCAACAGATAGTGATCCTAACCCAAATCAGTAATAGGGTTGTTCCAACAGACCACCACCATGCCGCCAAGTAGACAAACCCGCTCCATGGCCAAAAATCAGGTGACTTCCGCCCACTCTCCCTGAGTGCTAGATCTTTAGATCTGATTTAGGAGAGATGTCAGGCTCAAAAGAGCTTGACCTTGGTGAGTTTAATGGAGATTTCTATGAAGAGACCATGCTAGAACATCCGTTCTAGGGCATCGTTCGCTGAAATAATGTCTTCGATCTACTCCTCTCTTCAAAATGAAGTTATAGGAGTTGATTTTGTGACGGTGGTCTGATGAGGGAGTATTGGAGGAGAGAAGGTGAGATTTTATATGTGTGTGCTGGAGGAAGAAGATGAACACATGTTGTTCATCTGACTTGAGATCCGTGTAGATTTTATAACATGGACATAAATTTGTTTTCTGCACGCGATGGACTTCAGACCTATTTTTAGGCATGATCCGGACATACTCAGGTCTTGCGCTCAACACAAAAGTTGTATCCCTCGGAAAGAACTTTCCAACGAGTGGTTGTGAGTTTTCAGGGGATCTCTGTAGCTCCGACAAAGTGAAATCGAAAATGGTTAGGCAGAATATGATTTGGTTTATGTATAGGACAGCTTGCTGTACATATTTACTATGCTAGGTTCAAACATGATTTTAGAGAGGTTAGGCTTAGATCTGGACCTTTGGCTCAACATGAAAGTTGTAGCCCTTGGAAATACCTTTTTGGAATGGGGTGACACATTATTTTTGATGGTCTGTAGCTCCTAGAAATTATGTTTTAGTATACATTGATGAATACGAACATAGTTTTGATGTTTCATCAATTTCTCTCAAAATGTTTATCAGATGCTTATAAAATTTGGTAGAAATGTGCCTGATGATATTGTGATCACCCCAGTTAAGTTTCAGAATTTTTGAATACATATTTGATATGAATTTGCCAATTGTATCGTATAAATGTAAAGTACCATAAATAAGTATTGTGTAATACAATGAGGTAAAAAATTGGTGGGAATGACTCAAGTATTAATTATGATCTATGGTAGAAGTTTCAGAGGATTTGTCGAAATGAGCCCATAATTAAAAGTGTCGTTGTAAATTATTATGCTGAAATGAAATATTAAGGTGCTCATTTGGACAAGGATTTTGGAAATATGCATAAATCTGTATCTATATCACTTGATAATCTATCAGAGAGTTAGATTTGCAATAACCGCTTAGTAGAGATTATGATTGATGACCCTTTAGGAGAACAGGTTCAAGATGATTGGCATTGACTAAGTGTGATCGAATAATGCTTATGAATTAAATTGCGTTCAAAGCTTGTTGTGAATCAAGCATGAGGATTGGTATGGTTTACACATTTGGGCAGATGTATATAGTAAACTTGAACAAGATATTAAACACACAAGTAGTCCTATAGGATCAAGGAGAGTATTTCCATTACGTTCACATGCCACTGCACATGAGTTATGACAACTCGGTATAGGTAGTAGTGATGGTTGGTATGGATTATAGGATATGGTTATATCCTGTGGTGTTATGTTAAGGAACCGGTTGGTAGGTCCTTGTACGCTAATTAACATTGATTGAAATTGTAATAGTAACTATGTTATGGACTTGGTTAGGAGTTCTTGGGTTCTTGATAAAACGGGTTAAGCATAGGAATTACTTGGGTGTGTATAGTCTTCACACAATTGCATACAGATCCTTATTGGAGGATCACTTATGGCAGATCTATGGACTCGCCAGTCGTCACACCGACGGGAGCTCGCAGATAGATCTTGGTCGTTTGGGCTGGGCTCTTTGTGTTTACAAATGGTATCAACTTGCAACGATCATGAGATAAAGAAGTCCATTACCTCATGGTGCCACCCCGCAGCACTCTTTAGTTTGAGGACAAATTGAATGAGTAGAAGCAGTGGTGTGCCCATGTGTGATTCACATTAAGTGTGTCCATTACCTTCCTTTAAGTAGCCAACCTAGCCCAAAATTCTACCTTACGTATAGATTCCGATACGTTTGAAGCCAGCAGGTGGCAACCCCTTACCTCTAGAGCCTACTTCTTTCTAGTAGTCTGAGCTGGGACAAACCTTAACCGCTATCTTGGATGCCTTCAGGTCTCAGCAGACCCCGGTGCAGCAACAGGCCCCGGGCTCAAACTGGTTAAGCACTTTCCGAGCTCTCTCTCTTCCCACCTATCATAGGACGGAGTCCGCTGTCCACACAAAGGAGTGGCTAGACACTGTACAGGAGTTATTGGCGGGGATTCGATGCCCTGCCATCATGGCAGTTACGTTGGAAGTCTCTTCCCAACATCAAATGTGATCCTCTTATTACATGATTTCCAAACATCGACATGCAGGCCGACAATACATGAAAGAAAACCACGCAAAACACATGGGCCTTCGAGGGCAAGCAAAGCGCTGTAGCTGGGGCTCCAACCCACTATTTCCGCTCATCTTGCTTGGACCTGTAGCAAACAATCCACCAAATGGTGGGAAAGCAAGTAACCGGTCAGCTTTAGCTGACCAAGATTATAACGAACCCACCCATTCACGAGGAGGTGGTACTCCTTCCCTGGAAGCAAGCAATAACAACATAAATATCACAGGTGCGTCGAAGCACCGCATAGAAACAATCACCACTTGCGTCGACTCAAGGCCACATGTATCGTGCTCTCAAGGCAAATTTCAGCGGATCTAATATGAGCTTTTACGTTCAAGGTCCTCCTACCTTACAGTTCCTCCCAAAATTCCTTTAGTGCACTGAGGGGCGACCTCTTCACTGACCGGATAAGGGACGGGTTCAGTTTAGCTTTGCCCGTGCTCATAACGTCAGGATCAAACTCTTCCTGACATGGGTACGACTTCACCTCGGCCTGCTAACGAGACAACCTCACTGGGTCATCAGAACATCCTCAGGGGCTATTTCCAAACACACCATGTGATATCTGATATCACTAACGCTACTGTCGGTGCTAGCACTAGCGCTAGCCAATAGAACTCATTTCTGTCAGCTCTTTCTGGTATTTCCTGGAGGTAGCCTCTAGGACTCCCTGCAACACATCTCAGCACTCAGAACCCGCAAACAAGCACATACTCAGAGTATTCTCCGGAGTGCAATATAGCATATCAACATCACCAATCCAGACCAACCTGTCCAGATGGGCTTCACACAGTATGCCTATGTCCGTAAAACGATCTTGACTATATATGCAATTTTCTATGGGGAAACTCCATATCGATCCGTCGGAAGGGCCTATCAACTAATTAGTGGAAATCTTCGTGCTACTATGTGAATCAAATGACTAGCATGTCCAGAGATTAAGGAGGAGAATCGTTACCCTTGATGCATGCTTCGGTGCCATTTGACCAGGAATCCTTTCCACGGACTCAAAGACGGCACAAACATGCAAGAGTTCTTCTTCCTCGAACTTGCCTAGCCAAACAGATTTCCCTTCTCTTCCTGTTATTAAGTTGAATATTGATCTAATGATTAATTGTTGAATCATGTGCTTATTGATTCTCTCGTCTTGAGTTATGGTTAAAACCATCTGAAATCATGTTTTCTTGCCTAGCACTCTTTTATTTGGCCTGTTGGATTTGAAGAGCGATGTTTGCTCTGTTGGATATTGGGAGCTAGGTATGCTCTGTTGGGGTCTGTTGGTTGTGTGAGCTAAGAGTCACCGCCACAGTGCCTCTGTTGGGCTGCTGGTTTGTGTGGACTGGAGTCACCGCCACAACACCCCTGGTTTGGTTTATTTTGGGCTAAGTTTGGTAGTGAATAAAGGACCACCACCTCAGTGCCCGTTTGAAGATCATACACCCGAGGCCTTGTGTATTGCCCGACGTTAAATATTGCAATTTTCTCGAGCTAATCAGTCCCAAGTGCTTATAACATAGGAAATCTCCAACTTCCTTTCGCTTAAACAGCTTAGTCTCGCCCGTCTCCGCCCAAGCCAAAGGTGTATGACACTTGCTTACCATAAAGGGATTCAAAAGGCACCATTTGCAAGCTTGCTTGATAGCTGTTGTTATAAGAGAACTCTATCATAAAAAGGTGATCGTCCCACCTTTTGCCGAAATCCAAGGTGCACATTCGAAGCATATCCTCCAAAGTCCTGTTGGTCCGTTTTGTCTGCCCGTCTGTTTGAGGGTGGAAGGCAGTGCTAAACTTCAGCTTGGTACCCAACAGTTGGTGGATTAGCCTCCAATCATTTGAATTAAAGCGCCCATCTCGGTCACTTACGATGCTATGGGGCACACCGTGCAATCGTATTATGCTAGCAACATATAACTTTGCCAGCTTTTCTACTGAATCGTCTCGCCGGTTCGGAATGAAGTGTGCGACTTTAGTCAATCGATCCACAATCACCCAAATGGCATCGTTCCCGGACTACGATTTCGGCAAACCATGCACAAAATCCATAGAAATATCATCGAATTTCCATTCCGGAACAAGTAACGGCTTCAGGAAACCTCCAGGTTTTGGGCATTCAGTCTTCACGAGCGCACAAGTGTGACACTTGGCTACGTATAAAGCAATGTCTTTCTTTAAACCCGACAACCAGAATAGCTTCTTCATATCCTGGTACATTTTTGTGCTCCCCGGGTGGATTGAGTACTTAGTAAAGTGTGCCTCGTACATCAACTCCTCCTGTAATTTATCAACATTGGGGACGCAAAGATGGTTGTCTTTACACAAAAGACCATCTTCCAAGGAAAACTCTGTATTAAACCCATCCCTGGTCTCTGCTACACACCGCTTCATGCTTTCATCAAGTTCTAATGCTAATTGGACTCTGTCCGCAAGGTCACACTGTACCTCTGTCCAGTTCAAACATGCTGTGGAACTGGTTCTATTATTCACATAGGAAATCTCCAAGGCTTCCAAGTCACTGATTAGACGTGGATCATGTATCTAAATCCAGCTGGCTTGTGCAGAAGACCTCCAGCTCAAAGCATCTGCGACAACATTTCCCTTCCCGGGAGTATAGTGAATCTTGAAAGTGTAGTCCCCCAGGAACTCCAACCACATTCGTTGTTGCATATTCAGCTCTATCTGATCTATTAGGTATTTCAGGCTCTTATGGTCCGTAAAGATGTCGATCTTCACGTCATATAAATAATGCCGCCAAACTTTAAGAGCGAATGTCATGGTCGTTATCTCCAAGTAATTGAGTGGATAATTCCTCTCGTGCATTTTCAGTTGGCGAGAGCCATAAGCAATAACCTAACCATGCTGAAGTAAAACGCAGCCTAAGCCGCTCCCTGATGCATCGCTAGAGATTTCAAAGCCTTCTGTACCACATGGCGAACATAGGATTGGCGATGTGGTCAGACAACTCTTCAGCTCTTCAAAAGCTTGCGCGCACTCTAGCGACCAAATGAACTTCCGATCTTTTCTAGTCAATGTCATGAGAGGCAGAGCTATCCTCGAGAAGTTCTCTACGAATCGCCTATAATATCCAGCAAGTCCTAGGAAACCCCAGACTTCTGCCACTGTAGTCAACACAGGACACTCCCGTATTGCAACTATCTTTGCAGGATCCGCTGCAATGCCCTCTCCACTGACCACTTGATCTAGGAATGCCACAGAGGACAACCAAAACTCACACTTTGAGAACATGTCATACAACTGACTTCACCTCAGGGTATCCAATACAATGCGCAAGTGAATCGCATGCTCTACTTCTGACTGAGAGTATGCTAGAATATTTTCTATGAAGACAATAACAAATCAGTCTAAAAACTCTCGAAACGTTCGATTCATTAGATCCATAAATACTGATGGCGCATTCATAAAGCCAAACGACATCAATGTGAACCCAAAGTGACCGTAACAGGTACTAAATGCCGTCATGGGAATGTCACGTTCCCAAATCTGCAACTGGTAGTAGCCAGACTTCAAATCCAGCTTTGAGTATACAGTCGATCCAACTAGCTGATCGAACAAGTCATCGATTCACGGAATCAGATACATATTCTTTTCTGTCAGCTTATTCAGTTCGCGGTAGTCTATGCACAAACACAAGCATCCATCCTTCTTCTTCAGAAAGAGGACTGCTGCACTCCAATTGGATGAGCTTTGATGTATATAGCCTTGCTCTAGCAACTCTTGCAACTAAACTATCAACTCCGCCATTTCTTTTGGTGCAATTTGGTACGGTGAACGTGCCACAGGTTTGGCACGTGGCAATAGATCAATAGCGAAGTCAATCTCTCGCTGCGGTGGAGCCCCAGGAAGATCTTTTGGGAAAACATCCGCATACTCCGATAGGATCGGGACATCACACAAACTGGGCTTTGGCTCAGAAGTCTCCAATAACGTGAATAACAACTCTGCACCTTTCCGAACCGCATTGACTACTTGGAGAGCAGACATGAACATCTTGCTCGATCCTCACAAATCAGTAAATGTATTCTCGCGTTCAGTATTCTGCAATAACGTGACCTCCTTCAAGTTGCAATCAATGCATGCACACTGCTTCGAAAGCCAGTCCATGCCAAAGATCACATCGAACTCAGATATCGGCAGCATCGACGCTTCCAAGTCAAACTCATGACTTCCTATCCGCACCTGAACACTACAAACTCTATCCGCATCCATTCGACACCCATTTGGCAGCATGACTTCCAGTCTATCTTTTGCCACGAACGAATGTACTCCAATACGCAGTATGAAGTCCTCAGACAAAAATGAGTGGGATGCTCCTGTGTCAAATAAAGCTCTCGCCGGACAGTTTTGAATTAGGACAAAAACTAATACGTACAAATAGGGTATACATGCAATCACACACAAGGTATACAAGACATAAAGCAATAAATGCTATATATTAAATCATACCTGTCACGACATCGCTTTGCTTAATGGCCTTTTGCTGGCCAAGATTATATACCAGCGGTTGAGCTGGAGTGATGTGGGATGCAGACGACTCTGCTGCCTTTCCTTTCTCTGACGCATAAGCAGCAGCTGCCTGTTTGCTGCCGCGACATTCCCGAGCAAAGTGGCCCACCTTGCCACAATTATAACATGTAACTGGACCTCATCCAGTAGTTGCTCTTGAAACATAAGAGGAAGCCGGTTCCGAAAACCTGGACTTCTTTCTGAATCGCTGGGACCCAGACTTTACAGAGCTTGGTACTTTAGACTCCATCGTTGGCACTGATCGGTCCTGGTTTGCCTGGATCTGCTTCAAGTCCTTCTCATGGAATCTGGCGGTATTTACCAACGTCAGAAAGCCCTGTGTCATCAGGCCTGACAGAAGCACCCATAAATCATCATGCAGACCTTCATAAAACCGGTTGGTCTTTCGCTCTTCATCATCAAAGTAAGGGCCCGCACACCTTCCCAGTTGTGTAAACTCGGGGAGGTACTCATTGACCATCCTATCCCCTTAAGCCAACCTTTGAAACTGCTTCTCCATTTCGATGCGTTGAGCAGAAGGGAGATACCTTTCCAAGAACACTCTCGAGAACTCTTCCATCGAGATGTCTGTCAGTTGCCTGCTGGCATACTGATGCCTTTCCAAACCGCTATAGGCGGTAGCAAGACAGCGAAATGAAACGACAGTGTACCGATCATTCAAGTAATATAAAATGGGAATGAATCCCCAAGTATCGATCTCAAAGGAACACGGTAAGGTGGAGCTATCTATCGAGGAAGGACTTGAGATTGAAGTCCTTTAAGTTGGATGGATGCGGAAACGGGGGTTTTGGATTGTGGAAAATAAAGAGAAAATACTACAACTACTCCTATGCAATGCCGCTATGCAAAGCTTCGCTAGGCGGGAGGGAGACTATGTAGGCCTTGAGTGCGCTACTTCGAAAGGGCGGATGGACGAGTAGGCAAACGGAATGAGGGTCGCAAGCACCTCTTCGACAAGCACGCCACTAGCAATTGCTAGTGCCGCACACGAACATGACAGTGGAATGGAAAATGGATGAGGGCGCACCTCATACACACATATGAACAAGATAATTTCAATAAAATGAAATAAGCATTACATAACATGGTTCATAGTGTACATCATCAAAGTATAGAGAAATCTAGCTTATACAACTACCAATACAAAGAGAGAGAGAGAGAGCAAGGAATCAACCCAATCCGAAGGCTCGTTGGGATTCACAGTTGGAATTGCTGGGTTGTCAATCCGCTTCCAAGCTCGGTCCTCAACTGCGTCTGGGGTAGAGAAGGTTGTCACTACCTTCCAATGTCCCGTCTTCTTCGTGTCACGATCCGACAACACGACCTAGCTTCCTTCTCCTTGGATATTGGTGGATGTAGGGCTAAATCCCTCCCCTTGGATCTCGAGGATGATGGAGGAGGCCAAAGGGGGCGGAGAACCTGTGGAAATGGCGGAAGCGGCAGAGAGACTGCGCTGGAAATGATCGTCCGACCTAATTTCGCGGGCTGCTTATTTATAGAAAATAGGGCGCACGATCATAGGCGCCGACCAGTGGTCGTGCACACTGGAAGTTGGTGATCGTGCGTGCTGTGGCCGAAAACCTGCAAGGCAAAACTGCAGAAAATAATAAAGCGCACGATCAAATTCAGAATGCAACTTTGGGCTGCAAATGAACGCGCACGATCGGCGGCGCACGATCAGTGGTCGTGCGCAGTAGAGCCAGTGATCGTGCGCAGTGTTCCTGTACAGATTTGTACCGGGAACACCTGCACGACCCCTATTCCAGCATAAAAACTAATCGAAACCACTGAAAGTGGCACAAAATACAGCATGAAAGACAGTAAGAATGATAAACATGAAAATACACAGCAAATGGGCCTAGAAGTGCACTTAGCGTGGAATAATAGACGACTATTTAATATGAACGAAAACATGTATAAAGTGTAATGCATAGACTAGATAATCGGCCTAGATGAGTCCAAAAATGTGTATATAATTGGGACTTAGCACACCCCCAGACTTACCTATTTGCGCCTCCCGAGCAAACAAATTCTAGGCAAGCGGGGAAAGAAAAGTAGATGGCTTAAAATTAAAATACAGAGTACCATGCGAAGTCGCATGCTCACGTGCATAAGAAAAATAATAGATAAGATTTCTAATTATACAAACAATTTATAGAATTCTAAAAGAGTAAAAGCATATTACAACTACTCAAAATGGTGAACTACGGTGAATCATTCGGTCACGCATACGGAGAAAGTAAACTTAGCGCTGAGATGAGCATTGCACAAGATAGGGGTGCAGGACAAACACCACCGAAATCCATCGGCGTCGGTGACCATAAGCTCGCCCGGTCACATTCTCTCCACGACACTAGATTGGTTCAAGGCGTGAGTCAGTAGGACTTTAGGTTAGAGATGGGGCTTGCGTTACGGTGAGGTAAACAAAGATAAACATGAAGGCTAATCACACCTAACCCAACATGAGCATAAGATAGAGCTACCCGCATGACTATAAAAAAACATGTGCACCACACCCCCAGACTTGGACTTATGCAACATAGGTGTGTGCGCCGCCTACTCCCAATACCAAAACTTACAAAATTTTCAATTAAGCTCATTTTTTTTCTTTTCTTTTCACTTCTTTTTCTTTTTCTCCCTTTTTTTTTTCTTTTTCTTTCTTTAGTGATTTCAGCAAATTTTCAAAGATGCACATCCATACTTTCACTTTGTATTTCAACAATCAATACCACCAATTTAATATTTAGACAAAGTGCTTGCAACTAGGTGTGCGACTAGGATTGGAGTTTAGGCTTTGGTGAACAATAGTGGAGCTGAACCAAAAGAATGGGGCAGGCAAAAAAGGGGCTAGCAAGGGTAGACGATATCAGGAATGGCACAAAGGCTCAACCGGGCCAAGATAATGCCTACGTCATTCTCACGCACTAGAACTATCCTATGCCAATGCTTCAAGAATCGCTTGGGGCAAGTTCTTGCCACCGAGAAAGATTCTCCTTTCTCCCGACTCAAGCAATACGAGTCTAGCGATCATTTACACACATCCCTATGCTACCTTTTGATTCACACCAGATTCACCATTTGAGTAGAGCAAACAACATTTACACTAATAGAAAAATATAAAACCATAAGTATATAAAAAAAAGTCTAATCTACACAAATTTCTATGCAACCGAGCACTCGACTAGGAGCACTACTGGAGTCAACATTTAACTCCGCTACATAGTCCTAAGCCATCACCTAGCCTTTCCCAAATATGCAGAAGAATTAAATTCAACTCAGAGCATGCATACAGATGAGTACGCGCTTAAGTAGGTGCAGTGGTGTGCAAAGAAAATGAACAATAACTAAATAAATGAAATAGAAATGCTTCTAGCATGCAGTGCAATAGTGCACGTGAGCGGGTAAACAAAACTACTCTCCCCAAGACTTAAACTAAACAATCTAATGCAGAATATGACTATAAAATTTAGAATAAAGCTAAGGAAAGAGAGTACCCAATGCTCAGCAAGTGAGCATACCAGAAGATTGGCGTTTAAATCTAGACCTAGCTGCAGCATCCATCCAGAAGAATACCTGCAGGGGTCAGCTCCGCAAAAACAGAAGAAAAAGACAAACTAAAATAAACTACATCTAACTAAACTAAACTAGATGAAACAAAATTGCAGGAAAAGTAAGATAACTACTGGGGTTATTGTCATCCCAGCACGACTTATTCAACTTTAAAGCAGTTCTAGCTAATGGGTCTATGAAAAAGGAAATGAACAGGTAACTGTTCTAATATGCGTGTCGGTAACGGGTACCAATACGGTGATAAAACAGTTACGCCTCTACCCGAATATAAATAATACCTGCTCGTCATAGGTAGAGGGAATAAAAAGTAAGAAGAGGAGGAATCCTTACTCAACTCACCAAAACTAACCTTGCCCAGCAAGGTGTCATCTACAGGGAGGCAGCAGGAGGAGAAGGCAATGAATGAGGCTTCCTCTATGGAGGGGGAATCAACCTCCTCACATGAGAGGATGAACTCAACATTGACTTGAGCAGAATGCTCCAAGTCCTCCTGAAGTACCTGTGGAGGCTCAACCTGCATAGGCTCGGATAAAGAAGGGGGGTTATGGAATAAAAGAGTAGAAAAACTTAAATAAATATCAATCGGGGGAGTGGTCCCGGTCTCACTCCAATCAGGTTGGGGAAGTAAAATAATGTTCGCATTGTCATCAATGATACAAGGTTCGGCGGGATCAACCGTAGCCATGTCCAAGATTTGGACTTCCTCCACTGGTGCAGAGGAAATTTCCTCTTCACCTAGAAGGTTTGTTGAAATTGTTGAAGTGAAGTGGAAGGGAGTCCGGTCGGTCTGAAGGCTGGAGACCGCAGAGACCGCGCGGTCTGCGCTGGTGCTCTGGCGGTTTGGTTCTGGCGATCTGGTGAGATCGGCCAGCTTGCTTCTTGGGTTTGGTCGTTGGCGACCTGTTGCGGGTTGTTTCCGGTCTTCTTCTGGGCGGTCTGCTATTGGTAGATGCGGGTTGTTCCCGAGTAGATCTACTGGTTTGCCTGCCCCCTTATTGAAAGACCGGGCGGGTTGTTCCTATATGACCGTCTACCCGGGCGGTCTACCTTGGAGATCTGGCGACTTGTCTGAAGTCGTCCAGATGCTCCTTGCTTGCTCCTGGTGTTCTAAGGAAGGAGCGTTGTTGAGACCGCACGGCTTATGCGCTGTCTTGTGTTCGCGCGGCCTGTGCGCGATCTTGTCTGCTGATCTGCGTCTTGGTCGGGTGATTGATGAGTAATTTATTTACTCATCTTTTAGTTTAGGTTTATTATGTTTTTTTATATAAAATTATGTTATTTTTAGGAATTTTATCATATAAATCCTTCCATTGTTATTTCATAAGCTAACTTAAGTTTGTTTTGTGTTTTCAGGTTTTCTGGGCTGTTTCAAGCAAAAAGTTAAAATTACACGCCCCAGGTCACGGGCGTGACCATGGGAGTGTAACCTACGAAATACTCCAGACCTGCTTCTACCACTCCGGGGACGCTCCGTGAAGTTTTCTCCAAGTACACGCCCCAGGTCACGGGCGTGACCAAGGGCGTGACCCAATGTCACGGCCACGACCCGCCACAAGCATCCGGAGCACGCCGCCACGTCAATTAAAATTACACGCCCTCGGTCACGGGCGTGACCAAGGGCGTGACATCAAGCACACGGGCGTGACTTTTCCCGCGCCAATTTCCCGCCGAAGCTTCCCGCCAGCAGCACTTAATTGAGATTACACGCCCTAGGTCACGGGCGTGACCTAGGGCGTGACACGTCCGTAACACCTGCATTGAAGCCAGACGGCGCCTTCTCCGCTCACAGCAAATCACGACCCTTACACGCCCTTGGTCACGGGCGTGACCAAGGGCGTGTAACACCAAAAATTCAGCTATTTAAAGGGAGCTTTTCCAGATGTTTGGGGACGAAAGTTTTGGAGTTCCAGCCTATTTTCTTGCACTGATTTTAATCTTGTATGTCCTTTTCTTCTTGTACTTTCATTTCAAAAGCTTGTAACTCTAAATTTTCTAGTTGTAATTTCTTTTGCTAAGTAATAAAATAGTTCTTTCCCTCTTACTTGTCTTCTTATTTTCATTATGCACTTCTTCAATCTCATCATTTCCTCCATCTCTATGAGTAGCTAAACTCTATTAGTACTCGACCGAGATGATCCAAGGGAAATATAATTCTTGATCTAAATTTTAGCTTCTCTTTCTTCCGTAGAATAATCTTGATTTATTCTTGAACTATTTTTGGATTGAGATTATATTATCGATATATAATTCTCATCTTTGTTTTCGCAATCTTATAACCGAGAGGTTTCGATTCGAATCGATCATTTCAAGAATAAGAGAGATGAATGCACCCCTCAAGCGAGGATGACATAATTCTCCCGGATTGGAGTCAAACTACGATAAGGCGAGTTTTAGATCTTGATTCTAGAACGAAAGTTCGTTGATCAACTAAACTCAGTTGAGCGTATCCTCGAGAGAGGTGCGTTCATAAATCGGGAACCTCAACAGTCAAGTATTTTCATGAGAGATTTAGAAGTTGTTCTTTTTTATATTTTATTTTCCCGAGGTGATTCAAGGTTGAGTACTAACCTTTAACTCATTAATTTAATTAAGCTATTTCTCTTTCTCGCAACCAACCAACCACAAGTTTTATTCGATAAAATAATAGAGATTTTCCGAAGTAAGAGTATTCAACCGCCCTGAGTCTAATACGACCTTGTTTTAACAACATATACTACATTCGATAGGTACACTTGCCGTTATCGTTTGCAAGCATAGTTTTGTCCATCAGTGATCGTCCAAGAGGTCTGTTCACGCGGTCTGTCTTTTGAGACCGATTCGCGATCTGATGGGTGGTGACTGTATCCCGGTTTGTGCGGTGACGACATCCATCCACCCGCCTATAAATAGGGGTGCATGGCCCGTCATTCATAACAAGAACTGTAAGAACTAGAGCCCGGATTGTTTCTTGCGGTCTCAAGTTTGAGTTCGCGCGACTTGGATGCGAGTTAACCTTTGTTGTGTTCGCAGGTTTGCGGTCAGCAGGGTGCAGTCTCCTTCCTTGGTGATTTCCGGTGGCTTGAATAAACAGTTCGTCTGCGGTCTGTCAGCGAACTGGGTCATTGTGTTCTTATGCTGTTCGCAACGAGCTCAGTGATCAGGCGACCTTCAGCGGTTAGGCGGTCTGAGTTGCGATCTGGCGACAGCTTCAGTTCTTTGTTCCAATAAGCTCCAATTCGTGCGGTCTAAGGTACGGTCTTGCAGTGCTGGCAGTCTGTCCGGTTTATGTTCGTGCGATCTCAGGGCAAGCCGGGCGAGTTCTAGAGTGGTGCGGCTTGTGCAGTCTGAGCTTGTCTAGCCGCCAGCTTTGCCTTTTGGTGTGTTTTGTTCTTCTCGTCTCCGTGATTTTGATGAATCATGTCTCGCCATGTATACCTCGCATTGTAAAGCAGTTTTGTTTCAATAAAGATTTCTTGTGTTGTTGTTTTGGCATTGTGGTTGTTTGGCTATAACTCTTGTTGATACAACTCCTGCTTACTCCTAAACGGTCCAATCAAAAATTTTGACATGGTATCAAAGCGAGGTTTCTGGAGTGGATAAGCAGTGATCAACTAGAGTTGCCATCGTCTTTGTGAAGAAGAGACCACATAGATTGCCATGGAAGGTGGATACGTAAGAGGTCTTGGTATTGAACTCCTCACATCGACTAACTTTAAAAAGTGGAAGTCGTGTATGGAGAGTTACTTGCTTGGCGAGGATCTATGGGAGGTAGTTGGCGGAGAAGACACACAAGAGGTGTTTCCAGCAGGAGATAATATGGAAGTGGTGAGACTTTGGAGGAGGACGAATGCTAAGGCTGAGTTCACTCTCAAGAGGGCTATCTCACCGGAGCTGTTTGATCACATCATCGGATGTAAATCTGCTGCTGAGATTTGGACATCCTTGGATGGATTGTTCAATAAGAAGAATGTAGCGAGGCTGCAGTATCTTGAAAATGAGTTGGCGAAAGCCTCTCAAGGTGATCTTTATGTTTCTACTTTCTTCCTCAAGATGAAGAACCTCACGGCAGAGATTTCTGCATTGGACCCTGATGAGCCAATCTCTGAGGCAAAACTGAAGAGACATATCATCCGCGGGTTGCGGAAGGAGTATCTTGCCTTTGTGACTTCAGTTCAGGGTTGGGCAAATCAACCGTCGTTGTTGGAGCTGGAGAACCTTCTTGCTTCGCAAGAAAGTTTAGCAAGACAGATGGCGGGGGTTTCTATCTCCGGGGGAGAAAGTGATGTGATGTTCTCTGGGAAGAAGAAGAAGAAATGGGAGAAGAAGAAGTCGAGCCTTGATGGACCCTCCACTTCAGGTCAGCAAGATAGGGGCTATGCTCCTAAGTCTGATGGGAAGAAGAAAGGAGAGGGACCGAGGTGCTTTAGATGCAACAAGATCGGGCACTTCAAGAAAGATTGTCGGGTGAATCTTCAGTCGGGACATGCAGTGGAGAAGGTGATGCCAAAGTCTTCTGAAGTTGGATGGGGAGGAGCCTTTGCGTCTAATATAACGGCGATGCCCATTAAGGCCTTGGCTTCCATCAACTATGATGAGGACTGGATTGTTGATTCAGGGTGTGGGCATCATCTCACCGGGGATGGATCAAAGTTCTCTTCTTTGGCGCCTTACTCAGGTAACAATGCTATCATTACAGCTGATAATTCTATTCATCCAATAGAGCACGAAGGAGTCGTCTCTCTGAGCAGTGATAAGGGTCCACTCACATTGAGGAGTGTTTATCACGTGCCTTGTATGAAGAAAAATCTCTTCTCTGTGACCAATGCGGTCGATGCCGGTTATCACGTTCTGTTTGGGCCAACAGAAGTGAAGTTTCTTAAAACTCAACCGGAGATAAAGGGAGATGTTATTCATGTCGGCAAGCGGGTGAAGGACTTGTTCATTTTATCGACAAGTACCTATGTTGATAAGATGAGGACCAATGATGGCGCGGCCATCTGGCATGAAAGGTTGGGGCATGTAGGCATGGACAAATTGAAGGCTATGGCGGTAAGGGGCCTTGTCAATAGCTTGCCTAGCTTGTCCTCCTATGTAGACGATCATGTCTGCGAAGGATGTCAGTTTGGTAAGTCTCATCGACTTCCATTTGACAAATCGCAAACAAGGTGCAAAATGTCGTTGGAGTGCATCCACGGTGATTTGATGGGACCGACTGCCACCCCAAGCCTTGGAGGCAACATATACATGTTGGTGTTGATTGACGACTACACCAGATATGTCTGGGTGTATATCTTGAAAGAGAAGTCAGAAGCCTTTGCAAAATTTGTGGAGTTCAAGGAGCTGGTTGAAGTCCGGCTTGGCCTGCCGGTTAAAAAACTTAGAACTAACAATGGTGGGGAGTTCACCTCTGGTGAGTTCTCAAGTTTTTGCAGTAAGTAAGGCATCAGGAGAGAGCTCACTTGTGTCCATACTCCACAGTAGAATGGCGTTGCGGAGAGGAAGATCCGTCATCTGACGGAAACCTGCAAATGCTGGCTTCATGCCAAGAGTATCCCAAAGTCC
The DNA here is from genome assembly GCA_033032865.1 of Dactylorhiza incarnata. NCBI lineage: Eukaryota > Viridiplantae > Streptophyta > Magnoliopsida > Asparagales > Orchidaceae > Dactylorhiza > Dactylorhiza incarnata. The sequence goes on along the minus strand of JAWHQI010000021.1, from coordinate 7,793,476 downwards.
TTCTTGGCGGAGGGAATGTCTTGCGCAGCTTATGTCATCAACAGATTGCCTCTGAGTCCTATCAACATGAAGACACCTCACGAATTGATGTTCAAGGAGAAGCCGAGTGTTGCACACCTTCGGGTGTTTGGGTCAACCTGCTATGTGCATATTCCTGATGCTCTTCGGACAAAGTTAGATGCGAAAGCAAGGAAGCTAGTCTTTGTTGGGTATGATGAGCTGAAGAAGGGATGGAGATGCATGGATCCTGAGACACGGAGGTCAATTGTTTCTCAGTATGTGGTGTTCGATGAAGTAACTTCCTACAAGGGGAGTTCAGAAGTTGAGCTACCGGAGGGCAGGATTGATGAAGGAGGAAAAGCTGCGGGAAGTCTTCAAGTGGAGTTGCCTGTTTCACCAGGAGCTCCAGTTGTGTCAAGCTCTGAGATGGAGGCTTCAGGTTCTGGAAGCAGGGCGAGCGATGCTCCAAGTTCATCTGGAAGAGGAGCTTGCACAGAAGAAGCAGCTGAGGAGGTGGTTAGTCAGGAGCAACCTCTTAGGAGGTCGAAGAGGACTATTCAACCACCAGATCGATACACAGGAGGAAACATGGTGAACTTTGTTTCATGTTTCTTTGCTGGTCCCTTGGATGAAAGGGAGCCGTCGAGCTTTGAGAAAGCCAGAGGTGTGAAGGAGTGGGACATTGCTATGCAAGAAGAGATGGCAGCTCTCGAGAAGAATGAGACCTGGTCTCTTGTGCCCAAGCCCAAGGGCACCACTCCTGTCACTTGCAAGTGGGTTTTCAAGCTGAAGAAGAAAGCTGACGGCAGTATCGAGCGGTACAAGGATCGCCTTGTAGCTCGCGGGTTTTCACAGCAGTAGAAGAAGATTATGATGAGACGTTTAGTCCAGTGGCAAAGATGACTTCGGGTTGATTTGTTATTTCCTTTGCGGCTTCAAGTGGTTGGGAGATTTGGCAACTCGACGTGAAGAATGCCTTCTTATTCGGCGAGATTGACAAGGATATCTTCATGATCCAAACGCAAGGCTTCATCTCGAAGGAGTATCCGGACTACATTTGTAAATTGAAGAAGGCCCTGTATGGGTTGAAGCAAGCGCCTTGGGCGTGGTACGGGAAGATTGCAGAGTATCTCTTATTCTGCGGATTCATTGCTTCTGACTCTGATTCTAGCTTGTTCATCAAGAAGGAAGGGGTGCTTCGGGTGATTGTGCTGCTGTATGTGGATGACATGATTGTCACCGGGAATTCGAAGGTGGCGGTAGCAAGGCTGAGAGCTGAGCTTGCTATCAGGTTCGAGATGAAGGATCTGGGGGAGCTTCACCATTTCCTTGGACTCGAGGTCCAGAGGCAGGAGAGCGGAGTGCTTATTTCTCAGGCTGGCTATGCGGAGCGGATTGTTCAGCGATTCGTCATGGAGGAAGGGAAGAGTAGCTCTATACCTCTGGAGCAACATCATAAACTTCGGAAGGATGAGGGAAGAGTTCTATCTGATCCGTTGGTTTTCCGAGCTCTGGTTGGGAGCTTGATCTACTTGACGATCACAAGGCCAGATATTGCTTATGCAGTTGGCAAGGTGAGTCGGTACATGGCGGAGCCACGGAAGCCTCATCTTCTAGCGCCGAAAGGTATATTGAAGTATGTGAAGTCGACCTCTGATTTGGGTCTCCTATATAGGAGAGGGTCAAGCTTGGAGTTGCATGGTTTCATGGATGCTGATTATGGGGGAGACGTGGATGATCGGAGATCAACGTCTGGTTATGTCTTTATGACGGGTCCCACAGCTATCTCTTGGTGCAGCAAGAAGCAAGACTCGGTGTCTGTATCTACCATGGAAGCGGAGTACAAGGCTTCTGCCTTGGCAGCTCAGGAAGCCGTTTGGCTCAGGAGGTCGGTAGAGGACGTTCATCAGGAGGTTCGAGGTCCCACTATGCTACGCGGGGACAATGAGAGTGCTCTCAAGCTAGTTAATAATCCAATCTGTCACGCGAGGACCAAGCATATAGAGATTGAGCACAATTTCATTCGTGAAAAGGTATTGGGAGGATCTCTTATGGTCGAGCATGTTCGGAGTGCGGACAATGTCGCTGACATCTTCACAAAGCCGCTGGCGAAGGGACCGTTTACTCGGTTAAGGGGGTTGCTCGGGCTAGTTTCCACTTCCCACTTCAAGGGGGAGTGTTGAAATTGTTGAAGTGAAGTGGAAGGGAGTCCGACCGGTCTGAAGGCTGGAGACCGCAGAGACCGCGCGGTCTGCGCTGGTGCTCTGGCGGTTTGGTTCTGGCGATCTGGTGAGATCAGGCAGCTTGCTTCTTGGGTTTGGTCGTTGGCGACCTGTTGCGGGTTGTTTCCGGTCTTCTTCTGGGCGGTCTGCTCTTGGTAGATGCGGGTTGTTCCCGAGTAGATCTACTGGTTAGCCTGGCCCCCTTATTGAAAGACCGGGCGGGTTGTTCCTATATGACCATCTACCCGGGCGGTCTACCTTGGCGATCTGGCGACTTGTCTGATGTCGTCCAGATGGTCCTTGCTTGCTCCTGGTGTTCTAAGGAAGGAGCGTTGTTGAGACCGCACGGCTTGTGAGCGGTCTTGTGTTCGCGCGGCCTGTGCGCGATCTTGTCTGCTGATCTGCGTCTTGGTCGGGTGATCGTCCAAGAGGTCTGTTCGCGCGGTCTATCTTTTGAGACCGATTCGCGATCTGATGGGTGGTGACTGTATCCCGGTTTGTGCAGTGACGACATCCGTCCACCCGCCTATAAATAGGGGTGCATGGCCCATCATTCATAACAAGAACTATAAGAACCAGAGCCCGGATTGTTTCTTGCGGTCTCAAGTTTGAGTTCGCGCGACTTGGATGCGAGTTAACCTTTGTTGTGTTCGCAGGTTTGCGGTCAGCAGGGTGCGGTCTCCTTCCTTGGTGATTTCTGGTGGCTTGAATAAACAGTTCGTCTGCGGTCTGTCAGCGAACTGGGTTATTGTGTTCTTATGCTGTTCGCAGCGAGCTCAGTGATCAGGCGACCTTCAGCGGTTAGGCGGTCTGAGTTGCGGTCTGGCGACAGCTTCAGTTCTTTGTTCCAATAAGCTCCAGTTCGTGCGGTCTGAGGTGCGGTCTTGCAGTGCTTGCAGTCTGTCCGGTTTCTGTTCGTGCGATCTCAGGGCAAGCCAGGCGAGTTCTGGAGTGGTGCGACTTGTGCGGTCTGAGCTTGTCTAGCCGCCAGCTTTGCCTTTTGGTGTGTTTTGTTCTTCTGATCTCCGTGATTCTGATGAATCATGTCTCGCCATGTATACCTCGCATTGTAAAGCAGTTCTGTTTCAATAAAGATTTCTTGTGTTGCTGTTTTGGCATTGTGGTTGTTTGGCTATAACTCTTGTTGATACAACTCCTGCTTACTCCTAAACGGTCCAATCAAAAATTTTAACAAGGTTGTCCTCCTCCATAGTAGTAGGCATAACACATAGATCTCCAGCCTCATCCTGCGACACATCCTCAATGATGTCGTCAGAGACGAGTATAGTAGTATGCACAACAGGGGGAGGAATAGTGCTTGGAAAAAAATCAAGCACCGATTCCTCACAAAGAATCGAATCAACACATGGTGATATATGCACCGGGGAGATGGGCTCATCCATGTCAGAGCCTAGATCAGCCACACATATGGTGACTGTGTCCGCATCATACCCTTCAAAACTTGAAGGTGAAATGGACACATAACCGGATGTTGAAGGTGTGCTGCCAGAAGTAGGAGTCGGTACGATCCGAATATCCGACTCATCATCCTCCTCCAATTGGCGATGGAATGCAGCACAATCCTTCAAGGCATGATTCGTGCTCTGACAAAATAAGCACTGCCTTGCGGGCTTCTTTGGCACAGCAGGTGCTGAAGCCGAAAAGAAGTATGACGGTAAAGGCGCAACAGAATAGCCATAGGACTTCTGCGCAACATATGGAGTACCAGACGAAGTCGGTGCTCCATATGCTGGGCCTTGAGTGCCAGGGCTATTAACAACCTTTGGACATCTATCACTATCATGAGAGATATCTCCACACAAATGGCAACGAATATTAAATGAAGCCCACATTGTGTGAAGATAACAAGATTCAAAAGAAAAACACTATTGTGCAAAATGCTACACCCAACAATAATTTACTAAGCAACCTAATATAAAACAAGAAAATGGAATAAAAAGAATTGAAATAAAATAAAGGATGCAATACACAAATGGAAGGGCATAAATCTCAGATTCTCCCTCCCTGAAAACTCACATGATTGTGATCCCCGGCAATGACGCCAAAAACTTGATGCGCAAATCTTAGCACACCGCTATAGGCGGTAGCAAGACTGCGGCACGAAACGGCAGTATACCGATCGTTCAAGTAATATAAAATGGGAATGAATCCCCAAGTATCGATCTCAAAGGAACACGGTAAGGTGGAGCTATCTATCGAGGAAGGACTTGAGATTGAAGTCCTTTAAGTCGGATGGATGCTAAAACGGGGGTTTTGGATTGTGGAAAATAAACAGAAAATACTACAACTACTCCTATGCAATGTCGCTATGCAAAGCTTCGCTAGGCGGGAGGGAGATTATGTAGGCCTTGAGCGCGCTACTTCGAAAGGGCGGATGGACGAGTAGGCAAATGGAATGAGGGTCGCAAGCACCTCTTCGACAAGCACGCCACTAGCAATTGCTAGTGCGGCACACGAACATGACGGTGGAATGGAAAATGGATGAGGGCGCACCTCATACACACATATGAACAAGATAATTTCAATAAAATGAAATAAGTATTACATAACATGGTTCATTGTGTACATCATCAAAGTATAGAGAAATCTAGCTTATACAACTACCAATACAAAGAGAGAGAGAGCAAGGAATCGACCCAATCCGAAGGCTCGTTTGGATTCACAGTTGGAATTGCTGGGTTGTCAATCCGCGTCCAAGCTCGGTCCTCAACTGCGTCCGGGGTAGAGAAGGTTGTCACTACCTTCCAATGGCCCGCCTTCTTCGTGTCACAATCCGGCCACACGAGCTAGCTTCCTTCTCCTTGGATATTGGTGGATGTAGGGCTAAATCCCTCTCCTTGGATCTCGAGGATGATGGAGGAGGCCAAAGGGGGCGGAGAACCTGCGAAAATGGCGGAAACGGCGGAGAGACTGCGCTGGAAATGATCGTCCGACCTAATTTCGCGGGTTTCTTATTTATAGAAAACAGGGCGCACGATCATAGGCGCACGACCAGTGGTCGTGCGCACTGGAAGTTGGTGATCGTGCGTGCTGTGGCTGAAAACCTGCAAGGCAAAACTGCAAAAAATAATAAAGCGCACGATCGAACGCACGACTGTGCGTAAAAATGCACGACCAAATTCAGAATGCAACTTTGGGCTGCAAATGAACGCGCACGATCGGCGGCGCACGATCAGTGGTCGTGCGCAGTAGAGCCAGTGATCGTGCGCAGTGTTCCTGTACAGATTTGTACCGGGAACACCTGCACGACCCTTGTTCCAGCATAAACACTAATCGAAACCACTGAAAGTGGCACAAAACACAGCATGAAAGACAGTAAGAATGATAAACATGAAAATACACAAAAAATGGGCCTAGAAGTGCACTTAGCGTGGAATAATAGACGGCTATTTAATATGAACGAAAACATGTACAAAGTGTAGTGCATAGACTAGATAATCGGCCTAGATGAGTCCAAAAATGTGTATATAATTGGGACTCATCAGGGAGATACCTTGCCAAGAACAATCTCGAGAACTCTTCCATCGAGATGTCTGTCAGTTGCCTGCTGGCATACTGATGCCTTTCCAAATCTTCCCACCACAGCCTAGCTTCTCCATCCAACTGATAGGTCGCTAGGGTTACCTTTTGCCTTTCCTCCGTCTCTATAGCTGTTAGGGTTCTCTTCACCCGAGACAGCCAATCCTCAGCTTGCATTGGTGTTCCTACACCTTCAAACATAGGAGGGTGGAAACTCAAAAACTTCATCAAGTGAAGGTTTATCGCTCATGTTCCTCAACCGGTACTATCGGTACTGCTCTTTCAACAACATGCTCAACTGCGACAACCGGCTACGGGGCCATCCCAAGGGAAGGTGGTTGTGCATGCCGTCCTAGTTGCGCATTGATCATGGCGACCACTGCATCATCAAGCCTTTGTATTGTTTCATCAGAAGGAGGAGGCGTAGGCATCTCAATAGATGCACTACTCTCAGCAGTGCGCCAGGGTTGGGACTACCCCGCACCACTTCTAGTCTCCTATAATCATGTCAGCTACAATTTGGGACTAGTAGCACAACAAAATAGCAAGTAAGGAACACGCAGGTTCCACAATCATGCTAAAACATATATAAAATGCATTCCTAAGTGGACATTCTGGTTATTTAAATGAGTTAAATGGTGGCGCACACACGTGCCCACCACCCCTTAAAGGAATTGAACCACAAATTTGCACGGACGGGAACGAGCTCCCTCTGATACCAAATTGTAATACCCCACCCCGTTGTAGAGTATATAACAGTAGTTCCAGCTAGGACCCCACGCCATATAAGGTGAACAAGCAAGAGGGTTACGTCTTCAGGTACCCAACCAACAACATCTCAGAGGTGCACGATAACGAAAGCATGAATTTATTATCTCTTGAACCAGAATGCATATGTCCACAGTAAGGAACATGAATGACTGATATAAATATATGAAAGGTTTGGCACTAAAGCCATACATCAAATGTGATCCTCTTATTACATGATTTCCAAACCTCGACACGCAGGCTGGCAATACATGAAAGAAAATCACGCAAAACACTTGGGCCTTCGAGGGCCAGAAAAGTGCAGCAGATGTGACTCCAACCCGCTATTTCCCACTCGTCTCGCCAGGACCTGTAGCAAACAATCCACCAAACGGTGGGAAAACAAGTAACCGGTCAGATTTAGCAGACCAAGATTATAACGACCCCACCCCATGCACGGTGCGCCGATACTCCTTCCCTACAATCAAGCAATAACAACATATATTTCAGAGGTGTGTCTAAGCACTGCATAGAAACAATCACCACTTACGTCGACACAAGGCCACACGTATCGTGCTATCAAGGAACATTTTCGGTGTACTCCCAGAGCTACCCCGCGGATCTAATATGAGCTTTTACCGTCAATGTTCTCTTACCTTACGATTCCTCCCAAAATTCCTTTAGTGCATCAAGGGGCGACCACTTCACTGACCGGCTAAGGGACGGGTTCGGTTCAGCTTTGCCCGTGCTCATAACGTCAGAATCAAACTCTACCTGACGTGGGTATGGCTTCACCTCGACCCGCTAATGAGACAACCTCACTGGGTCATTAGAACAACCTTAGGGGCTAGTTCCAAACACACCACCTGATATTGGATATTGATGCGCGTTCGGCAAGTGCACCGGTCGCTGTCAAGTAATAAAATTGGGAATAGCTTCCCCGAATATCGATCTCTTGAGGAATGCAAGTTGTGGTGACAAGAAAATAGAGTGAGGTGGTTGTTACGATGAGTAAAAGAAAGTAAAAACAAGGGGGCGTTGTGATTGGTGTCCTAAGCTATTGCAGAAATAAGATGCGGGTAAAAACTCCGCTTCGCAAGGCGGGATGGATGCAACAGCCGCGATGCCGTGCTTCAGAAGGCGCGTGGACGGAAAGTAATTGTGACGATTGAGGGTCGCACGCACCTCTTTGCAAAGTGGGGGTGAATGCAGTGGCCGCGATGCCGCGCTTCGGTAAGCGGGTGGAATGGCCGCAATGCGAGGTTTTGTGAGGGTCGTATTCACCTCTTCGCCAACATCACCACTAGCAATTGCTAGATGGCTAACTAGAACGCGTGTGTGGAAGTGGAGTGGGGGCGGAGCGCATCACAGCAAAGCATCAAACGAGAAATTAAACAAGAGAATACTTCCATTCATAGACAAATAAAGATTACTCTAGTTCAATACAAAAGTTTAAGCATACATTTCCAAAAGAGAGAGGGTAGAGGAAACCACGAGATGAGAAGCCTCGTTGTAGATCTTGGTCGGAATGGGGGGTTGTCAAGCCTCCTACGAGCTCAGTCCTTGGTTGCTTCCGGGGTTCAGAGGCTGTCACTACCTCCAAACATCATCTGTCTTCTTCTCAGAGCTGGGTCTCTTCCACTTAACCCAAAAGGAGATGTCGCACCTTGAAATGCTTGCTGTAGATGGCAGGGAAAGCTTCTGGAACCCTTCATGGAGCTTAGGATCAATGGATGAAGCTTTCCTAAGGAAGGGGATGGATGGATGGAGCTTGGAGAGGGAAAACGGCGGAGCTTGCGGAAGAATTCGCGCCCAAAACAGTGCTCAACGACCTAAGATCGCGGACTGTGTATTTATAGAAAACAAGGCGCACGAGCAGTGGCGCATGACCAGTGGTCGTGCGCACTGGAAGTTTGTGGTCGTGCGCGCTGTGCCAGAAAACCTGCAAGACAAAATTGCAGAAAAATATAAAGCGCACGACCGAATGCACGACCGTGCGTAACAATGCACGACCAAATTCAGAAAGCAACTTTGGGCTGCAAATGAAAGCGCACGGTTGGCGGCGCACGATCAGTGATCGTGCACAGTAGAACCAGTGATCGTGCACAGTGTTCCTGTACAGATTTGTACCGGGAACACCTACACGACCCCTGTTCTAGCATAACACTAATCAAAACCACTGAAAGTGGCACAAAACACAGCATGAAAGAAAGTAAAAAAGATAAACAAAAAAATACACCAAGAACGGGCCTAGAAGTGCACTTAGCGCGGAAAAATAGACGATTATTAAATAAGAATGAAAACATGTATATAGTGTAGTGCATAGACTAGATAATCGGCCTAGATGAGTCCTAAAACATGTATATAATGGAGACTCATCACACCCCCAGACTTACCTGTTTGCGCATCCCGAGCAAACTACTCTCGGCGGACGGGAAAAACAAGGGTTAGAAAGGTGATTGTGGCTAGGAGTAATATATGCGAAATCAAATAATCATGTTCATAAGACTCTCGTAGAAGAAATTTCTATTATGCAAAGTAATTTACAAATATCTAAAATAGTAAATAAGAGATTAGTTTACTCAAAAGCTGAACCAAGTATGATATGCCAGTCACGTGTAGGGAGAATGTAGGGATGCGCTCAGACGAGTATTTCGAAAAATACTGGATATGGAACTAACTCCACTGAAATCCATCGGTGTCGGGAGCCATAAGCTCGCACTTTCGCACTCTCTCCACAGCATCAAGTAAAACTACACACAAGTCAATAGGGCTTTTGGGTAAATATGAGGCTTAGGTTGCGGTAGGATATACAATGATAAACTCGGAGGCTAATGCACCTAACGCATTTGAGCAATACAAATTGTAAACCCGGGCAACCAATATAAAGTAGTTCTTATCAAACAATTCAGGATTTCTAAATTAGAAAATAAAGCTCAATTTTTTTTTTCTTTTGGAGCGCTAATCTTTTCAATTTTTAGCTCACAAATACTTTTCATTTTTTTTCTTCTCCCTTTTTTTCAACTTAAGCAATCCAAATATGTATCCATATATAACAGCACAACACAATAATCAGTTATACTATCAAGCTCGAAACACGTGCGCATACAGGTTTGGTAATCTTGGCTTAAAAGAGAGCGGTGGAGCTAAATAGAAAAGATGGGATAGGCACAAAATAGGTTGGCAAGGGTGAATTTCTGGTTTTGGCTCAAAGCTCAAACGGTCCAAAGAATGGCCTACATCATGCTAATGCGTTAGAACTACCCGATGCCTATGTTTCGAGAATCGCTAGGGGCGAGTTCTTAGCCACCGAGAAAGATAACTCTTTCTCCCGACTCGAGAAATACGAATCTAGTGTTCGATACCAACTCACCTACGGTACCGGTAGATCGACACAGGTTCATGCTTTGAGTAAAATAAAAAATCTAATTACTAGATTAAATAAGAATAAAGATACAGCGCATGAAAATAGGAATAACTTCTGCACAGAATTCTATGCAAAACGTGAATATTCGATTAGAACACTACTGGAGTCAACATTGTACTCCAAACCACAATTCCTAGCTAACACAATTGACTTCCCGGCTCCATTCCAAAAGGAAATTTGGCACGGTAGCACTCGCAAGTAAGTGCGTGCATAGTGGGTGCAGTGTGTGTGTGCCACATAAAATTTGATAAACTGAAATAAACTGAAAGCTAAAATAATAACACTACCGGAATGCGTGCGTGCGTGCACGTGCACGGTTCTCACTCTCCCCCAGACTTACATGAAAGCATAATCTAAGATATGATTCTTTAAACATTAAACTAAGGAGAAAAGGGAGAGTGTACCCCATGCTCAGAAGTGAGCATACCGGAAGAATTGGCGTTTTGTCCTTAATGCGGTTGTTCCGCCTTGCTCTAAGAAATACTGACCTGCGATTAAAGAGTACCGAGGCACAACAAAAATATAATAAGGAAAATAAAGAAGAACGAAGGAGCGGAACCAAGCGGTCCCCAATGGGTTGTCTCCCAAGAGCCCTTTTGTTTACCGTCCTTAAGGTGGACCAAATACCTGTATTAAGCAATTTATAAAGTCTAGGAATACGCAAAAGTTAATAAATCCTAATTATTATTACAAGCTCAAAATAAATCAGCTAGAAGCTGATTTGAAGTAGTAACAACTGATGAAAGAGAAAGGTCCGGGGACCTGGTAGTAGGGGTGGAATTTAAGTAGGATGCTCAGCCTCCAACCCCAAATCTCCTCCTTTTTCGCTCTCTTCTTCTCCTCCAGTATTATGTCTTCAAAGAAGAACTGCTTGCTCACTTGTAACCAATCCTCAAGGGGAAGCACCAACGATGATGAGGAAATAAGATGTTCCTTCACTGTACCTTCCTCATCCTGCCAGGATTTCGGCTCCTCCATGCATAAGATATGATCAACCGTAGGAGGGACATCCTGCATCCTTGTACAAAAAGAAAGGGGGTCAGGAAATAAATTAGAAGAAAAACTAAAAGAAATCTCATCTGAGGGGATAATCCCGGCTTCATCCCCCATGTGGTGCGGCAATGATAAACTGATGAGATCATCGAAGATTTCACTAGACTCAACAGCGCACGCAATGGCCTCCTCTATAACTTGGACTTTCTCGCACTGGACCGAAATGGTTGCTTCAGCACAATCGAGACTGTCCTCCTCCATGAGAGTGGGCACGACACATCGCAGGTCTGTAACATCCTGCAAGTTGACCTCAATGATAACATCAGAAATAGATGTAGTTTCGTGTGTAGTGGGAGAAGACGCGCTTCTTAAGAGTTCGGGCTCACTCTACACACAAGGGCACAAATCCACGCAAAGTGGTACATAAACCGAAGAGGTATGGGGGGTCGCATCAGAAACAGGGTCATGAGGGACACTGATGCACGTGTCGATTCCAGAGCCTTCAAAAGTGAAGGTGGAAGTGACACGTAACCAGAGGAAGGAGCTGTGTTCGCCGAATTCGAGGATGGGACGATCCGGATATCCGGCTCATCGTCATCCTCCAGTTGGTGAAGTTAATCAGCACAGTCCTTCAAGGCATGCTCTCTACTTTTGCAAAATAAACACTGCTTCACCAGCTTCGCTGGCACCCAAGGTGCGGCAGCCGAGTAAAGGTGCGACAACAAAGGCGCAGTAGAGGAGCCAAAAGATTTATGGGACTCGTACGGTTTCTGAACGACACCATACTCTTTGGGACACCTATCACTAGCGTGGGATGTGTCCCCACACCAACGACATCGGATATTCAAATGCGCCCACATGATATAGAAGTAGAAAATAGCATGAAAAAGAGTAAATTAAAAAGGAATAAAAGACTCAATCGCAAACAATCGATTCACAACCAAAATCTCATCACGCCTGAATTCCCTGGCAACGACGCCAAAAACTTGATGCGCGTTCGGCAAGTGCACCGGTCGCTGTCAAGTACTAAAATTGGGAACAGCTTCCCCGATTGTCGATCTCTTGAGGAATGCAAGTTGTGGTGACAAGAAAATAGAGTGAGGTGGTTGTTACGACGAGTAAAAGAAAGTAAAAACAAGGGGGCGTTGTGATTGGTGTCCTAAGCTATTGCAGAAATAAGATGCGGGTAAAAACTCCGCTTCGCAAGGCGGGATGGATGCAACGGCCGCGATGCCGTGCTTCGGAAGGCGCGTGGATGGAAAGTAACTGTGATGATTGAGGGTCGCACGCACCTCTTCGCAAAGTGGGGGTGAATGCAGCGGCCGTGATGCCGCGCTTCGGTAAGCGGGTGGAATGGCCGCAATGCGAGGTTTTGTGAGGGTCGTATTCACCTCGTCGCCAACATCACCACTAGCAATTGCTAGATGGCTAACTAGAACGTGTGTGTGGAAGTGGAGTGGGGGCGGAGCGCATCACAGCAAAGCATCAAACGAGAAATTAAACAAGAGAATACTTCCATTCATAGACAAATAAAGATTACTCTAGTTCAATACAAAAGTTTAAGCATACATTTCCAAAAGAGAGAGGGTAGAGGAAACCACGAGATGAGAAGCCTCGCCGTAGATCTTGGTCGGAATGGGGGGTTGTCAAGCCTCCTCCTAGCTCAGTCCTTGGTTGCTTCCGGGGTTCAGAGGCTGTCACTACCTCCAAACATCATCCGTCTTCTTCTCAGAGCTGGGTCTCTTCCACTTAGCCCAATGGAGATGCCACACCTTGAAATACTTGCTGTAGAATGTGGGGAATGCTTACGGAACCCTTGATGGAGCTTAGGATTGATGGAAGAAGCTTTCCCAAGGAAGGGGATGGATGGATGGAGCTTGGAGAGGGAAAACGGCGGAGCTTGCGGAAGAATTCACGCCCAAAACAGTGCTCTACGACCTAAGATCGCGGACTACATTTTTATAGAAACAAGGCGCACGAGCAGTGGCGCACGACCAGTGGTCATGCGCACTGGAAGTTGGTGGTCGTGCGCGCTGTGCCAGAAAACCTGCAAGACAAAACTGCAAAAAAATATAAAGCGCATGACCGAACGCACGACCATGGGTAACAATGCACGACCAAATTCTGAAAGCAACTTTGGGCTGCAAATGAAAGCGCACGGTTGGCGGCGCACGATCAGTTATCATGCGCAGCAGAACTAGTGATCGTGCGCAGTGTTCCTGTACAGATTTGTACCGGGAACACCTGCACGACCCCTGTTCCATCATAACACTAATCAAAACCACTGAAAGTGGCACAAAACACAGCATGAAACAAAGTAAAAAAGATAAACAAGAAAATACACCAAGAACGGGCCTAGAAGTGCACTTAGCGTGGAATAATAGACGGTTATTAAATAAGAATGAAAACATGTATAAAATGTAGTGCATAGACTAGATAATCGGCCTAGATGAGTCCTAGAATATGTATATAATGGAGACTCATCAGATATCACTGGAGCTAGCGCCGATGCTAGCACTAGCGCTGACACTAGCCAACATAACTCATTTCTGTTAGCTCTTTCAGGTATTTCCTGGAGGTAGCCTCCAGGACTCCCTGCAACACATCTCAACACTCAGAACCTGCAAACAAACATACATACTCGAAGTCTTCTCCAGAGTGTAATATAGCATATCAGCATCACCAATCCAGACCAACCTGTCCAGATGGGCTTCATACAGTATGCCTTTGTCCGTACAACGATCCAAACTCTATATATAATTTTCTACGGGGATACTCCATATCGACCCGTCGGAAGAGCCTATCCACGAATTAGTGTAAATATTCCAGCTATTATGCAAATCAAAGGACTAGCATGTACAGAGATTAAGGAGGAGAATTGTTACCCTTGATGCTCGCTTCGGTGCCATTTGACCAGGATTCCTTTCCACGGACTCGAAGACGGCACAAACACATAAGAGTTCTTCTTCCTCGAACTTGCCTAGCCAAACAGATTTCCCTTCTCTTCCTGTTACTGACTTTGCCTTAAGAGAGAGGACCAGAGAGAAAACTAAGAAAAATCACGGATTTGGAGGCTATATATAGCAAAACACTACCGCCGACGCTAGCCACTAACGACAGGCGCTAGCCCAAAGGTGGTACGGCCGAACCTAGCCATAGCCGCTTATGTAAATCATAGAGAGAGCTACTGCTAGCGCTAGCACTACCAGCTGTGCTAGCGCTACCAGCTGCGCTAGATCTCGATGAGCCAAATTCATGAGTGCCTACCATGATTCGTCGAAACACATTCGTCAGGATAGAAATTCGTCGAGATCGCTACCGTCGGTGCCAGCACTAGTGCTGGCGCTAGTACTCGACGTTTCGTCCTGATGCTTTCGATGATTCCCACAAGTCCCTTCGACGATACACAGCATTTCGATGATAGGCGATACTGGTGGCGCTAGCCCTAGCGCTAGCTCTCCGCCTTAGCCTATCATGAACTTCTTTGCTCCTGAACACTGGGGTCTTACAATCCTCCCCCCTTAAAAAGAATTTCATCCCGAAATTCTAACGGTGCAAAAACTACAAAGATACAAAAGTTAACTTTGTTCCTTAATGGAATAACTCGGGGAAATCGTCAAGCATGGTCTGCTCTCGCTTCCACAAAAGATCCTCACGCCCGCAATTGTCCTAGCAGACTTTGACCATTCTGATCGACTTGTTCCGTAACTGCTTGATTTCAGTGTCTTCAATCCGAGTTGGCTTGACCCTTGTCACTAGCCCACATTCGATCGACACTTGAACACCATCCATAAGCATTTGAGTAGGCTCTTGCACATCCTTCCTCAGCATGGAGATGTGGAACACATCATGCAAACCACTCAGCTATGTCGAACGAGCGAGCCGATAGGCAGATTCACCAACATGCTCCAGTATCTCAAACGGCCCAAGGTATCTGGGACTCAACTTTTTCAAGCGTTGAATCCTTGTCACACCCTTGAATGGTTTAATTTTGAGATAAACCCAGTCGCCCACGACGAACTCAATGTTTCTGTGTTTGACATTATAGTACTTTGCTTGCCTATCTTGTGCAATCAACAATCTCTCCCAGATTGTCTGAATAGTCGAAGTAGATCCTTCGACTTCCTTTCGCTTAAATAGCTTAGTCTCGCCCGTCTCCTCCCAAGAAAAAGGTGTATGACACTTCTTACCATAAATGGCTTCAAAAGGCGCCATTTGCGAGCTTGCTTGATAGCTGTTGTTGTAAGCGAACTCAATCATAAAAGGTGATCCTCCCACCTTTTTCCGAAATCCATGGCGTACATTCAGAGCATATCCTCCAAAGTCCTGTTGGTCCATTCAGTCTACCCATCTGTTTGAGGGTGGAAGGTAGTGCTAAACTTCAGCTTGGTACCCAACAGTTGGTTGATCAGCCTCCAATCATTTGAAGTAAAGCGCCCAGCTGAATCAATTATGATAATACGGGGCACACCGTAGAATCGTACTATGCTATCAATAGATAACTTTGCCAGCTTTTCTACTAAATCGTCTCGCCGCTTCGGAATGAAGTGTGCGACTTTGTCAATCGATCCACAATCACCCAAATGGCATCGTTCTCGGACTGCTATCTCGGCAAACCATGCACGAAATCCATAGAAATATCATCGAATTTCCATTCCGGAACAGGTAACGACTTCAGGAAACCTCTATGTTTTTGGCATTCAGCCTTCATGAGCGCGCAACTGTGACACTTGGCTACGTATAAGGCGATGTATTTCTTTAAACTCGGCCACCAAAATAGCTTCTTCATATCCTGATACATTTTTGTGCTCCCCGGGTGGATTGAGTACTTAGTAAAGTGTGCCTCGTACATCAACTCCTCCCGTAATTTACCAACATTGGGGACGCCCAGACCACTGTCTTTCCACAAAAGACCTTCTTCCAAGGAAAACTCGGTATTAGACCCATCCCTGGTCTCTGCTACATACCGCTTCATGCTTTCATCAAGTTCCAATGCCAATCAAACTATGTCCGCAAGGTCACACTGTACCTCTGTCCAGTTCAAACATGATGTGGCACTGGTTCTTTTATCCATATAGGAAATCTCCAAGGCTTCCAAATCGCTGATCAGACGCGGATCATGTATCTGAATCCAGCTGGCTTGTGCTGAAGCCCTCCAGCTCAAAGCATCTGCGACAACATTTCCCTTCCCGGGAGTATAGTAAATCTTGAAAGTGTAGTCCTCTAAGAACTCCATCCACCTTCGTTGTCGCATATTCAGCTCTTTCTGATCTATTAGGTATTTCAGGCTCTTATGGTCCATAAATATGTCGATCTTCATGCAATATAAATATTACGGCCAAAGTTTAAGAGTGAATATCATGGCCGCTAGCTCCAAGTTATGGACTGGATAATTCCTCTCGTGCACTTTCAGTTGGCGAGAGCCATAAGCAATAACCTGACCATGCTGAAGAAGAACGCAGCCTAAGCTGCTCCTTGGTGCATCACTGTAGATTTCAAAGCCTTTTGTACCACATGAAGAACATATGATTGGCGCCGTGGTCAGACAACTCTTCAGCTCTTCAAAACCTCGCGCGCGCTCTGGCAACCAAATGAACTTCTGATATTTCCTAGTCAATGTCGTGAGAGGTAGAGCTATCCTCGAGAAGTTCTCTACGAAGCGCCTGTAATAGACGACAAGTCCTAAGAAACTCTTGACTTATGCCATTGTAGTCAACATAGGCCACTCCCGTATTGCAACTATCTTTGCAGGATCCACTACAATGCCCTCTCCACTGACCACATGACCTATGAATGCCATAGAGGACAGCCAAAACTCACACTTTGAGAACTTGGCATACAACTGACTTTGCCTCAGGGTATCCAATATAATACGCAAGTGAATCACATGTTCTTATTCCGACTGAGAGTATACCAAAATATCGTCTATGAAGACAATAACAAAACGGTCTAGACACTCTCGAAACGTTCGGTTCATCAGATCCATAAATACCATTGGCGCATTCATCAAGCCAAACGACATCACTGTGAACTCAAAGTGCCCGTAACGGGTACTAAACGCCGTCTTGGGAATGTCACATTCCCGAATCTGCAACTGGTAGTAGCCAGACTTCAAATCCAGATTTGAGTACACAGTCGATCAAACTAGCTGATCGAACAAGTCATCAATTCGCTGAATCAGATACTTATTCTTTTTTGTCAGCTTCTTCAGTTTGCGGTAGTCTATGCACAGACGCAAGCTTCCACCCTTCTTCTTCTTCACAAAGAGGACTGGTGCACTCCAAGGGAATGAGCTTGGACGTATATACCCTTGCTATAGCAACTCCTGCAACTGAACTTTCAACTCTGCCATCTCTTTTGGCCCAATTCGGTACGGTGAACGTGCCATAGCTTTGCCACATGACAACAACTCAATAGCAAAGTCAATCTCTCGCTGAGGTGGAGCCCCAGGAAGATCTTTCGGGAAAACATCCGCATACTCTGAAACGATCCGGACATCACACAAACTGGGCTTTGGCTCAGAAGTCTCCAATAATGTGTATAACAACTCTGCGCCTTTCCGAACCACCTTGACTACTTGGAGAACAGACTTTAACATCTTGCTTGATCCTCACAAACCGATAAATGTAGTCTCGCATTCAGTATTCTATCGTAACGTGACCTCCTTCAAGTTGCAATCAATGCATGCACGCTGCTTTGAAAGGCAGTACATGCCAAAAATCACTTCAAACTCGGATATCGGCAACATCGACACTTCTAAGTCAAACTCATGACTTCCTATCAACAACTGAACAATACAAACTCTGTCCGCATGCATTCGACACCCATTTTGCAGCATGACATCAAGTCTGTCCTTTGTCACGAACGAAGGCACTCCAATACGCAGTATGAAGTCCTCAGATAGAAAGGAGTGGGATGCTCTAGTGTCAAATAAAGCTCTCGCCGAACAGATTCAAATTAGTACAAAACCTAATACATACAAAAGGGGTATACAGACAATCACACATAAGATATAAAATACATTAGGCAATAAATGCTATATATTAAATCATACCTGTCATGACATCGATTTGCTTAATGGCCTCTTGCTGGCCAAGATTATATACCCGTGGTTGAGCTGGAGTGTAGTGGGATGCAGACAACTCCACCGCCTTCCCTTTCTCCATCGCAAAATCCGCAGCTGCCTTTTTGTCGCCGCGACATTCCCGAGGAAAGTGGTCCACCTTGCCACAATTATAACATGTAACTGGACCTCGTCCAGTAGTTGCTCCTGAAACATAAGAGGAAGCCGGTTCCAAAATCCTGGACTTCTTTCTGAATCGCCGAGACCCAGACTTTACGAAACTTGGTACTTTAAACTCCGTCGTTGCCACCGCTCGGTCCTTGTTCACCTAGATCTGCTTCAGGTCCTTCTCAAGGGATCTGGCGGTATTTACCAATGTCAGAAAGCCCTGCGTCACCGGGCATGACAGAAGCACCCACAAATCATCATGCAGACCTTTATAAAACTGGTTGGTCTTTCGCTCTTCATCATCAATGGAAGAGCCCGCATACCTTCCTAGTCGCGTAAACTCGTGGATGTACTCATCGACCATTCTATCCCCTTGAGTCAACCTTTGAAACTGGTTCTCCATTTTGATGCGTTGAGCAGAAGGGAGATACATTGCCAAGAACACTCTAGAGAACTCTTCCATCGAGATGTCTATCAGTTGCTTGCCGGCATACTGATGCCTTTCCAAACCTTCCCACCACAGCCTAGCTTCTCCATCCAACAGATAGGTCGCTAGGATTAACTTTTGCCTTTCCTCCATCTTTGTAGCTGTTAGGGTTCTCTTCACCCGAGACAGCCAATACTCATCTTGCGTTGGCGTTCTTACCCCTTCAAACATAGGAGGGTGGAAACTCAAAAACTGCTTCAAGTGAAGGTTTATCGCTCGTGTCGCCTCAACCGGTACTGCCGACACTGGTCTTTCCACAATAGGCTCAACTGCGACAATCGGCTTTGGGGCCACCCCAAGGGCAGGAGGCTCTACAGGCCATCCTAGTTGCTCATTGATCATGGAGACCACTACATCAGCAAGCCTTCGTATTGTTTCATCAAAAGGAGGAGGCATAGGCATCTCAGCAGATGCACTACTCTCGGCAGAGCGCCGGAGTTGGGAGTTCCCAACACCACTTCTAGTCCTCAATAATCATGTCGGACACAATTTAGTGACTAGTAGCACAACAAAATTGCAAGTAAGGAACACACAAGTTCCAGAATCATGCTAAAACATATACATATATATATAATGCATTCCTAAGTGGACATTCTAGTTATTTAAATGAGATAAACGGTGATGCACACATGTGCCCACCACCCCTTAAAGGAATTCGACCACGAATTTGCACGGAAGGGAACAAGCTCCCTCTGATACCAAATTGTAGCACCCCACCCGTTTCACAATATATAATAGTAGGTCTGACTGGGACCCCACGCCATATAAGGTGAACAAGCAAGAGGGTTTCGTCTTCAGGTACCCAACCAACAACATCTCAGAGGTGCATGATAACGGAAGCATGAATTAATAATCTCTTGAACCAGAATACACATGTCTACAGTAAGGAACAAGAATGACTGATATATATATATATGAAAGTTTTGGCACTAAGGCCATACATCAAATGTGATCCTCTTATTACATGATTTCCAAACATCGGCACGCTGACAGACAATACAGGAAAGAAAAACCACGCAAAACACTTGGGCCTTCGAGGGCCAGCAAAGCGCAGCAGCTGGGGCTCCAACCCGCTATTTCCCGCTCGTCTCGCCAGGACCTGTATCGAACAATCCACCAAATGGTGGGAAAACAAGTAACCGGTCAGCTTTAGCTAACCAAGATTATAACGACCCCACCCCATGCACGGAGCGGCGGTACATCTTCCCTGTAAGCAAGCAATAACATCATATATTTCACAGGTGCGTTTAAGCACCGCATAGAAACAATCACCACTTACGTCCACTCAAGGACACACATATCGTACTCTCAAGGCACATTTCCGGTGTACACTCGGAGCTACACCGCGGATCTAAAATGAGCTTTTACCGTCAAGGTCCTCCTACTTTATGGTTCCTCCCAAAACACCTTCAATGCACCGAGGGGCGACCTCTTCACTCACCGGCTAAGGGACGGGTTTGGTTCAGCTTTGCCCGTGTTCATAACGTCAGGATCAAACTCTGCCTGACATGGGTACGACTTCACCTCGGCCCGCTAATGAGACAACCTCACTGGGTCATCAGAATAACCTCATCGGCTATTTCCAAACACACCACGTGATAACCGATATCACTGGCACTAGTGCCGATGTTAGCACTAGCGCTGGTGCTATCCAACAGAACTCATTTCTGTCAGCTCTTTCAGGTTTTTCCTGTAGGTAGACTCTAGGACTCCCTGCAGCACATCTCAACACTCAAAACCCACAAACAAGCATACATACTCAGAGTCTTCTCCGGAGTGCAATATAGTATATCAACATTACCAATACCGACCAACCTGTCCCGATGGGCTTCACACAGTACGCCTATGCCCGTACAGTGATCCAAACTCTATATGTAATTTTCTACGGGGATACTCCATATGAACCCGTCGGAAGAGCCTATCCACTTATTAGTGGAAATATTCCTACAACTATGCGAATCAAAGGTCTAGCATGTCCAGAGATTAAGCAGGAGAATCATTACCCTTGATGCTCACTTCAGTGCCATTTGACCAGGATTCCTTTCCACGGAATTGAAGACGGCACAAACACGCAAGAGTTATTCTTTCTCGAACTTGCCTAGCCAAATGGATTTCCCTTCTCTTCCGGTTACTGAATTTTCTTTAGGAGAGAGGTCTAGAGAGAAAACTTAGGAACATCATGGATTTGGAGGCTATATATAGAAAAACGATATTGCCGGTGCTAGCCACCAATGCCAGGCGCTAGCCCAAAGGCAGTACGGCCGAACCTATCCATAGCCGCTTAAGTAAATCGTTGAGAGAGCTACTGCTAGCGCTACCTCCTGCGCTATCTCTCGACGAGCCTAATTCACGAGTGCCTTCCACGATTCATCAAAACACATTCGTCGGGACACAAATTCGTCAAGATCGCTACCGCCGGTGCTAGCACTAGTGCTAGTACTCAACGATTTGTCTTGATGCTTTCGACGATTCCCACAAGTCCCTTCAATGTTACACACCAGTTTGAAGATAGGCGCTACCGCCGACGCTAGCCCGAGTGCTGGCGCTAGCTCTTTGCCTTAGACTCTCGTGAATTTATTTACACCTGAACACTAGGGGTCTTACACCATACCGACATTCCCCTAGTCACGGGCGTGTTCACCTAGTCATAGGCGTGACCAGGGAGGGCGTGTTCACCAAGTAATGAGCGCGGGTGCTGCAGCGAAACTTTTGTCGAATTGCAGCTCACCGTACTCGACACGCCTCGGTCACGGGCGTGACCGAGGGCATGTTCACCAAGTCCCGAGCCTGTCGCAATCCCGCTAGCTTTTTCCTGTGGAAAGTCAATTAAATATTACACACACTTGGTCACGGGCATTACCAAGGGCGTGTACTTCGCAAATTTTTTTCTATAAATTCCAGCAGCTCCCATGAGTTTAGGGTTTGGAAATTTTGAGTGGGGAGGTGCTGTTAGTTGTTGTTCTTGCTTTTTTGAGTATTTCTTGTTTTCATTTTCTTTCCTTCCTTTTCATGTACTTTTCTATTAGTTTTTTTCATGCAACCTCTATTAGTGAACTTGTAATCTCCTTTTATTCATGTTGTTGTTTCTTTTTGCACTTGTAATCAACTTTTATTATTAATAGAATTCTAATTGTGTTTTTATCTTTCTCTCCTTTAGTGAATTCTCTTATAAATTTATTTTCATTTCTTCCACTTACCCCTCCACCATGATTAACTAAACTCTCATTAGTACTCGATTGAGATTATTCGAGGATGAGATACTAAAGTTATGATCCTTAAGCCCTCCTTTTCTCTTTAAATAAGCACTTTTGATTTACCCTTGAATTTTAATTTATTGAGGCCATATTTTCGATATGTGGATTTCACATAGGTTTTCATACTTATTTGGTCGAGAGGCTCAAGTATGAATTGATTACTCAAGGGTAAAGAGAGTTGCATGCACCCCTTGAGAGAGGATGACGTAAATCTCCCAGATTGGAGTCAAATCGAATAATGAGGTTCATAGCATAAAGCAGGCCTTACGTATTCGATTATAGAATGAGAGTTCGATCATTTTTTTCTAAGCTTAGTTGGGCACTTCCTCGAGAGTGGCGTGTTTATGCTTCGGGAACCTCCACGGTCAATGTATTTATTTAAAGAGAATGAGAGTTTTGTTATTTGCTTTTTGATTATTCTCAAGCCAATGTGATTCAAGATGAAGGCAGAAGTCGACGCATACATTCTTTGAGATGAAGTCGACGCAACATCGATAAGGAATCGACATAACGTCGATAGAATAATTCATTTCAAATCTGTGAAGCGATCTCGACGTAGCTTCTAATAGAATGTACGTCGATATGAAGTCAAAAGGTTTGTACTATCATCCCAGCACACCTCATAGTAACAGTGTGAACCCTTCGCAGGCTAGACCTTGTGAAATCCAAGACTATCTTAATCCACCTAAAAGAAGAAAAAAACAAAAGTTTTCTGTTTCTTATTATTCTCTCTCCTTTCTCTTTCTTTTTTTTCTTTCTCCCCTTCTCTCTTTTTGGTGTATGACCCGAGGTAGCTCTTCGAATATCCCTTTTGATCTAGAGATCAAGCGCACCATTTTGCGGCGCTTCCGTAGTCGTGATCAGGATTCACATTTAGCCTTCGAAGAGTCGATCGAGGACACTGCCACAGAAAACATGGTACCTAATGTGGAACCTAATCTGCCAATTCCTAATAAGGCCCAGCAAAGGACTATGTCGTATTATATGCGGCCAATTATGGAAGGTACACAATCAAGTATTGTCCGCCTCACGGTGGCGAACAATAATTTTGAGATCAAGTCTAGCATCATACAAATGGTGCAACAATTGGTGACCTTCGGTGGCTTGCCAGACGAAGATCCAAACTCTCACATCGCTAATTTCCTCGAAATTTGCGACACTTTCAAAATCAATGGCGTTACTGATGAAATCATTTGATTACATCTTTTTCCTTTTTCTTTGCGGTCAAAGGCCAAGTAGTGGTTGGGCTCTCTTCCTATAGTGTCCATCACTACATGGGCCGCGATGGCAAAAAATTTCTCACTAAGTATTTCCCGTCTGCTAACCCATCAAATTGCGCACTGATATTGCTTCATTTATGCAAATCAAATCGGAGACTCTTTATGATAAATGGGAGCGCTTCAAGGAGCTTTTGTGTAGATGCCGTCACCACGCACTACCAAATTAGCAATAAGTGCAATTTTTTATAATGGCTTGAATTTCCAAACAATGCAAATGATTGATGCAGCCGTCGGGGGTACGTTAAATAACAAGACCCCAGAGGCCGCTCGAGCTTTTTGAGGAGATGGTCATGAACGCATATCAATGAAATATGCCCCGAGCGCGGCCTAGCATGTCGGCTGGTATTTTTGAAATTGATGCTACAACAAATTTAGCTTCATAAGTTGAGCGCTTAACTAAGCAAGTGGCGGAGATGTCTTCTTCCTCTGCCACTCCTCCTTGGGATAATAAATTTATAATCGAAGAACAAGTTGGTACATGGGAAATCCACCTCAGCCTTCCTTTAACCCGAACACTGCTCTGTATAACAACACCTACAATGCGGGTTACAGGAATCACCCAAATTTCTCATGGATCAACCAAGGAAATGCTCAACACACATTAAATTTAAATCAACCTCCTAATTTAAGTCCTCTCTAAATTTTAATCCACCTGATTTTCCACCGCAACCACATAAGCCCTCTCCACTTGAAGAGGTCTTCACCAAATATGTTGCTACAATTGAGTCATACTTCTGGAACCTCACAGGATCGATCAAAAATTTAGAAAATCAAGTGGGACAGCTAGCAAAAATGTTCTCAGAGTGTCAGCATGGAGCTCTACCAGGAAATACTGAACGAAAACCCAAGGAAAGCGCGAATGTGATTACCCTCTGCAGTGAAAAGGAGGTAGCCTTGAAAAAGGACGAACCCGAGGTACTTATCTCTACTCCTCCCCCTCCTCCTATTTTATCTTCAAATTTGCCCGCTTGTTTAGCTCCGCACGCTTCTACTTCAAATGTTCTGTATCCATCTAAGATTAGGAATGAGGGAGCCGATAAAAATAATAAAAAGTTTTTGGAAATTTTGAAACAAATTCATATTAATGTTCCTTCATGTGAGGCTATCTCACAAATGCCGAAATACGCAAAATATCTCAAGGAGTTGCTCTCGAACAAGAAAAATCTTGAGGATATTTCGCGTATTTCCCTTAACGAAGAATGTTGTGGTTGTACTCAACAAATTGCCCCCAAAAGTAAATGACCAGGGATGGTTCTCCAACACATGTTTATTTGGCAATTCGTTGGTAAAACATGCCTTAGGTGATCTTAGAGCAAGTATTAATCATATGCCTTTTTATTTATTCAAAAGGTTATGTCTAGGAAATCCTTGCCCCACCCAAATGTGTATACAACTCACAGATCGATCACTAAAATATCTAGTAGGGATAGTGGAGGACGTGCTCGTCAAGGTTGATAAGTTCATCTTTTCGGTGGACTTCGTCATTCCTGATATCGAAGAGGATGTCAAAGTACCCCTCATACTCGACCGCTCCTTCCTCGCCACCTCCCACGCGATTATCGACGTTAGTAACAGAAAGTGCCTCCTACTGGTTGGAGATGATGAAGTTACGTTTAGCATAAATCTCTTGATGTGAAATACCATAGAAAATGGTGATTCCTGTTTCTACTTAGAAGAGTGGTTTGAAAATGAGTTTTCTTCACTTCCTGAGTTAGTCTCCTCATCTAGTGACAATTCCAAGCTCGTCGAGCTCTTATGTTTAGAAGAAGTTTCTCGCCCCACATCACTCGAGCCACTGAACTTAGAAAAACTAAAAAATTAAAACTTCGTATGAAGAACCACCCGTCATAGAATTAGAGCAACTCCCCCTCATCTAAAATATTTATTTTTTTAAAAAAATTCTAAACTGCCCGTCATCGTTTCATCTAAGCTAAGCGTTTCAGAAATTTCTGAATTAACTCTAGTTTTATGTAATCACCGTCACGCAATTGCAAGGCAGATTTCTGATATCAAGGGGAGTAACCCATGTTCTGCACTCACAAAATCATCCTTAAAGATAATTCCCGTAACACAGTCCAACCTCAACGACGACTTAACCCGAATAAGAAAGAAGTCGTTAAGGTTGAGGTTATCAAACTCTTAGATATAAGGATCATCTACCCAATCTTGGATAGTACTTGGGTTAGCCTACAACAAGTCGTTCCAAAAAAGGGCGGCGTAATGGTGGTCGCAAGTAAAAAAGATGAATTAATCCCACCCCGTACTGTTATGGGTTGGCAGATGTGCATAGATTATCAAATATTAAATGATGCCACCCGAAAAGATCACTTCTTGTTTCCTTTTATCGATCAAATCTTAGAATGCCTTTCGGGTCACTCCTACTTCTGTTTCCTCGATGGTCTGTCGGGATAATTCCAATTCCCTATTTCGCCCGACGACTAGGAAAAAACTACATCCACTTGTCCCTTCTACACCTTTGCTTATCGAAGGATGTCGTTTGGCCTTTATAACACATCATGTATATTCCAAAAATATATGCTGGCAATCTTCAATGAGTTAGTAGAGGATGTGATGGAAGTCTTGGTGGATGACTTCTCCGTCTTTGGAAATTCCTTCCAAAATTGCTTAAGAATCTCGAGCGTGTGCTTCAGCATTGTGAGGAAACAAATCTAGTTCTCAACTGGGAGAATTGCCATGTTTTGGGTGAAAGAGGGATTAGTCCTTGGCCATAAAATATCGGGCAATGGGATTGAGGTCGATAGGGCCAAGATCTAAGTTATCAAGAAACTCCCCCTATAACGAATGTTAAAGCTATTAGAAGTTTCCTATGCCACGTAGGGTTTTAACGATGCTTTATACAAAAATTTTCTAACATCACGAAGTCGTTAGCCCATCGTCTTGAAAGAGAGACTTCCTTCATTTTCAACGATGAATGTGTTTTCGCTTTCAATCTTATAAAAGAAAAACTTAAAAATTCCCTAATTCTGGTCACTCCGGATTGGTCGCTACCTTTCAAGATCTCGTGCGACGCGAGTGATATTGCGGTAGGTGCTGTATTAGGCCAACGGGCAAACAAGTATTTACTCCTAATTTATTTAGCACGCAAGACACTCATGTCTGCATAGGCTAATTACACCACTACTGAGAAGGAGCTTCTAGCTATCATTTTTGCATTCGATAAGTTTAGGTCATACATCACTCTCTCCAAAGTAATTTTCCTCACAGATCACTCTGCTCTTAGGTACCTGCTAAATAAGGTGGATGCCAAGCCCCATTTATTGCGATGGATCCTCCTCTTGCAAGAGTTCGATTTAGAGATTCGGGATAAGAGGGGAGCTAAAAACTTGGCGGCCTACCACCTTTGCCGTATAGAGAATCCCGCTACAGGAGCATTAGTGGAGGCCGATATAAATGATAAATTCCTTGACGAGTGCCTCCTTGCTCTCGAAAAAGCAATGCCATCTTCCACTCCCTGGTTTGTGGATCTAGCTAACTATCTAGTAGCCCGAGTCCAGCTAAAAGAGTTCTCGAATCAGCAAAATAATAAATTCTTTTCTGACTTAAAGAAATATTTTTGGGAGGACCCATTTATGTTGGAACCTTAGCTTTTGATTTGAGTTAGGATACATCCTTTTGTTAATAAGTCATCTAATAATTTAGATCAATCTAAGTAAACATAAATTAAATATGATGCGATCAAATCGGAGAATATACTTAAGCATATAATATAAAAGTTCTCTGCGCTCGACAAATGACTAATGGCGCTCGACAAATAGCCAGACAGCCAGTGCTCAACAAATCCTCATCAGAACAGCGTTCGACAAATGGCGAAATGCGCTCGACGAATTCAGTCAGAAAAATCTCAGCGGCCAGACATTCCCTGAACAACGCTCGACAAATTCAACTCAGCCATCTCAGCGGTCTACGAATTCTAAGATAGAGACAATTGCTCAGCACATCAGATGGCGAGCCCAGCCTCACAAATGTAGAGCTGGGATTTACGAATTACTTTCTGACTTATTTTAATATTCTTTTTACTGTCTCTTGGCCGCTGCAGATCAATCAATGCCATTAGCCGTTGCAATTACTTTAATGAAAAGAAACAGCAGGTTATCCTCTCGAGGAGTCAAAGCATTGATGGAGACCTCAGCTCTTTCCTTCTTCCCAAGAGAAGAATTCAAAATAAGAGTAAAGGTTCTCAGATTATAAAAGGACAGTTACAGAGAAAGCAAGATAGAGAACAGACGACAGAAATAAAGAGGAAACTCATTTTTGTTCTTCATTGCTAACATCTTCCTGCAGATTCAAAACAACCTGAGACACAAATCACAATCACTTGCTCAGGTTCATCACTGCAAAAGAAGGAAGAAGTGTTTAAAAGAAGAGGCCTCCAGAACTGTCATCAAACCATATCAGACAGGGGGAGATCTTCAACATCAGATCCATTCAACACCACATTTGGATCTCCAAGAGTATTCTTATAAAGAGAAGAACAATATAATTTCTGTTTTCATTTTTTACTTCCTTACCCCATCCTGTACAGGGTTATAACTCCCTTCAAAAGTTAATCCCGGTGACAGGGCACCTTAGCAAAAACCTGCAGTTTGGTTAGAGCACCTTATCAACAGCTCACCTGGTGTGAGGGCACCTTATCAACAACCTCCTAGTGGATTCCTACCAGTGGGTAGAAGAGTAGATGTTACCCAGTTGAGGGGAACTACTATATATTTTGTGTCATCTGATTTTGTTTGTTTTTACTTTACTTTTATTACTGCTGTGCTGTAATTTTTCTTATGCACTGTTAGTGCTTGATTTTATTCCTCACCCAGCATACATATCTATATAATTAGCATTACTTTAAAGAAAAAAAACTTAAACAAGATCTTTTAATAAGATAAATAAGAACTAGACCCTACTTTCAATTTCTATTCTTTGTCTGCGCAGACCAGATAGTGAGAAGTTGTGTCTCGAGTGAGGAAGGTTTGAAAATTTTGTAGCACTGCCACGAAGGAACAACTGGTGGTCACTATCAAGCAAACTGGACCACGAGGAAGGTGCTGGAGGCGGGCTTCTATTGGCCCACACTCTTTAAAGACACTAACACCCTTGTGAGTACTTGTGATAGCTGCCAGCTGTAGGGTAACATCTCCTGCCGGGATGAATGCCCCAAAATATCTTTTTAGAATGCAAAATTTTCGATCTTTGGGGCATCGATTTCGATGTTCCTCTCCCTCTCTCTTTGACGAATAATAATATTCTCGTTGCGGTCTACTACGTATCAAGGTGGGCGAACGCACAAGATCTCCCCACCAATGATGCGAGAGTCATCGTTAACTTCCTACAAAAATTATTCACTCGTTTTGGTACGCCACGCGCCATAGTTAGTGATAGAGTCACCCACTTCTGCAATAGCCAATTCACTAAAATTTTAGCAAAATATGGTGTCACGCACAAACTCTTCACTACATATCACCCACAAATGAGCGGCCACGTAGAAGTTGTGAACCGCAAGTTGAAGTAAATTTTAGAAAAAATAGTTCCAGTTAATAAGTAGGGTTGGGCACTTAAGCTCTATGACGTGCTATGGGCCTATCGAATGGCGTGTAAGACCGCCATCTGTTCTACACCGTATCGATTGGTTTATGTCATGGCTTGCAACCTTCTGGTCGAGTTAGAGCACCACCTATTCTGGGCGCTTAAATTCTTAAACCTTGATTCTACCTTAGTAGTTGAGTACTATATGTTTCAACTTAACGAACTCGATGAGTGGCGCGTGAATGCCTACAAGAGCAACAAGTTTTATAAGGATTGAAAAAAGTTCTACCATGATAGAAATATAAACTTTTCTAAAACTTTTTCGCCGGGCGATCTCATCCTCCTTTATAACTCCCGTCTTTGCCTTTTTCTGGGAAAATTGAAATCTCGATGGTCTGACCCCTTTATCGTAAAGGAGGTTTGGTCATATATGGCAGTTCTCATTTTCCACCTGGAAAAAAGCTCCTTCAAAGTAAATGGACACCGAATTATGTTGTATCTTCCAGGAGAAATCTCATACGAGAAGATTGAATCATTTTTCCTTCCACCTATAACTTGAAAATCAAATGGGTCAAGCAACGCGGCCTTAAATAAAGTGCTTTTGGGGATCACCCCATAGTTATCTTTATTTATTTCTGCTTGTTTTTTTTCTTTTGCTTTAACAAATTTTGCAGGACTTTGTTACGGCCTCCCCGTCTTCGCTAGTAGGGAAGTTTTTTTCCCCTCCTTTATCCTTAGCCATTACTTTTGCACTTTTATCTTTTATTTGCACTTTTTCTACCTTTCATCATACATAGTTTTAAACATTGAGGACAATATTTAACTATAAGTATGGGGGGAGGTCTTTCTTGAATTTAGAAAAATCAAAATTTAGAAAACTAGAAAATTTTTAAAAAATTATAAAACCTCAAAAATCCAAAAAAAATTTTTCCTAGCTTTCGTATATATAGTTTATTTTAAAAAAAAGTGATAGAAAAAAACTTTTGAAAAAAATATGCCTTGTTACGTTAAGTTCATATTTGCCAAATCTTTAGTACCCAATAACTTTACATTTTGTTGTCTTTAATCTTATGTCTACTTGTTTAATTAAAATGAATTAGATTAATTTTCATTTTAACTATGTTTAGCGAGTATTATGTTGACTCGTGCAGTGTTCCTAATTAGGGTAGTATGTTATTTTTGAAAAATCTCTTGAATTTTTTTGTACTTTTTCATTGTCATTTCTTTTATATTTTCCACTTTTGTAAACCATATCATCCTCTATTTTCATTATTTAAAATCTTTTTAAATGTTGATTTGGTTTAAGTGTAGAATACGCAAAATGGTCTAGTCACTTGTTATCGTCATTTTCATGAACAACAAATTTTCTTTATTTTCTATTTTAAAAACTTACATCTTTGGAATTTTTTCAAAACTTTACTTTTAGTAGACTTAGAAGCATGAAAATAATCTAAGAGTTTTTTTTATTTAGTTTGAGCCTTTGCATACCACATGTTGGCACAAAAATTATACCTCCCAAACTCACACTTCAAAAGAGGAGAGGGGGAACTGCGGAGTGCGGGTTACTCAGGATGAAGGATGACAGAAGAGAGATCTCTGAGGAAAAATCTGCTTTAATTGATCTCAAAATGGATTACAGGGGGGGTCTGAAATAGGTCATGGTGAGAGGAAGAAAAGTGACAAAATTCGAGACTGCTTGCAGAAGCCAAACGCTAGAGGCTCAAATCCCAAAAGTCCATTTCCTAGTATCCCTACCCCTCTATTTATAGATGCGGGGGCCTACCCAAACGAACAAGTCCAAAAATAATGGGCTGCCCAGGGTAAAGTAGAACAGGGGCAGAGAAGAGAAGATACAGGGGGTGCAAATAACAATAATGGACAAAAAACCAGACCGCGGTCACGAAGTCTTGCAGGAACCTGGCCGCATGTGCCTTAGGAAATCCTTCGGAGGGGAGACAGGCAGTCCGGACGGTCTCAAAAAGGCGAGACCGGCATGATCGACAATTTTGATCAAAAAGGAGAAGTCACGGACTTCTGGGAAATCATGATCCCCGCATATTTTCAAATTTTGCTGGAACTTCAAAAATGTTTGCTTTGACTGCTGATACCGCAAACATCGTAAAAGTGGGAAAGTCTAGAAATACTGCTTCAGGGCTTCAGAATCGAAAACTTTCTGGAAGGAGTTGTAAGTTGGTGCCTTCAGCGATCACCCTTTTTCAGACTTCAGCAAACTCTAACGATGGATATGATGTCTGTCCTTGACAAGCTGGCGAAGACTCGAAATTTGCAAAGAGAAGCCTCCTCGAAGAAGAAGGCTGATGGGAAGGAGACTGCGAGCTCCAGGAAGATACTGGCGTTCAAGGCTTCTAAGGCTCCGATGAAAGGAGAAGCTTTGAAGGAGACCGCTGGCTCTCCAATGGAGAAGCAACAAAAAATCATGAAGGATTGCATGGTTTTGGTGTTCTCAAACATCGTCGATGTGATGACCACTTCTTCAGGGCCTCCAGAGCAAAATCTTCCCAATCTCACAATCACGTTCGATTGCCAGAAGTCGTTTAAGGTTCTTAACTAGACCACTTCTACTGAAGCCATCAAGACTGAAATGCAGATGCAAAAGTCCTTAGCTAAAAAGCTCAGGCAACAGATTGGAGAGCGACAGGAGACTGCACAAGGAACAAAAAGAAAAGAGATAGATCCTCCTGTGCAAGATGCTAAAAGAAGGAAAGGTAATAAAGGTGAAGAAGTGACCGTCAAGGCCTCTTTGGTCAAGGAGACCACACTTTTTGAAGCGGGCGGTCTCAGACATCCTGTTGTGGAAGCTTCTGCTAAGGTAAGTGACCGAGCCGGTCTCTCTTTTCCTCGTGCGGTCTCAATGTCTTTAAGGGGAGTGAACTCTGAGCTGATAGCTTACCTTGATGTTGATTCTTCTAACGATCTTCTATGTTTGGTCTCACAAGTACTTGATCCCTTTGAGTCTGAATGACTTCAGGAGATTATGGAAGAATAGAAGCAGATTTCTAGGAAGGAGGCCGCAGAAGAAGAGGCAAGGAAAAGGGTAGGGCAGGGAAGAAGAAGAAAGAGAAAGAAGAGGAGAAGGAAAGGAAAGAAGAAGAGAAGAGGAAGAAGGTGGAGGAGGAGAAAGCAATGCTGATTGCTGAAGAGAGGAGGAGAAAAGAGAAGGAGATGAAACTAGAAGAGGAGAAGAGTGTTGCTGATGAGAAGAAGAAGAAGGATAAGAAGAAAAAAAAGAAGACCGTTGAAAAGAAGATGGAAAAGGAAAAAGAAGAGGAAGGAGAAAAAGGGGCCCAACAGTTCGAATTGGAGAAGACCATGATGTCTGTTGGTCTAACAATGATTTCTGCTGGCCAGGACACCAAGCTAAACTAGGAAGTTGAAGACCATGCGACAACTGTTTCTACTTTGCTGACTGGTAAGGTGAAGATGATCGCGAGACTGGAAGACACTCTTCCTTTGCTTGCTTTTAGACCTAAATCTCCAAAGGAGTGGCGTGAGATCGTCATCATTGAAAAAGATGACATTCTTATCAGTAATGCAGAATTAAAAAGAAGAAGAAAAGAAGGAGAGAGATTGCAGAAAAGGGAGTAGAAAAGAATGAACCTATAACATTTTAGAAGGTCAAACGGCCTTTTGCTGACTACAGACCCTACGGTCTCAAAAGATGTTGAAAATGCTTTACATGACTGCGGTCTCTCTTTCTTTCCAAGTATACTTTCTGTGCGAGCTCCTTTATTTTTTGAATAGTTGTAGTCAAGATAATAATTCTCTTCTTTTGACCGCGGGTACTAAGGAGATCGAATCGGTCCCTGTAGAAGGTGAAATCCCGCAGAAACTGATAATTCCTCCACAGCATGCGGACATTCTCAAACCCATCTTTGAGGATGTCCGCACTATACAGGATTAGGATCGGGCTCTGGATGAACAAATCCAGTCTCAGACCACTAACTTCGAATGGAAGCTGCACTCTAACAAAAAGCGAGTCCCCGAGGAGGACGAGCTAAAGCTTGCCGAGCTCAACAAAACACATCAAAGATATAAGAAAGATATAAAGTACTATAAGGGCAAGGCCGCTGCTTTGTTCGCTGAGGTCGCAACACTCAGAGCCGGTCCAGCCCAAATAACCATGCGACCAGGAACTTCTGGCAATCTCAAAGAGAAGAGATCATCCTCTGAGATTGTCGTGGTCCCCTTGGAGAAGGTGGACAGGGATGTTGCCAAAATTCGTCGAGCTGCGATTTCAGCAAACCAGGGTTTGGTGACCGCTCTGTCCGCTGTTCATGAAATGCAAGATCTCGTAGCTTTTATTGGGAGAAAGTGTTAGCCGAGGAGATAGACTTTCATTCTTTATTTTATGCGGTCTTCAGACAATAAACTTAAACAATTTGAACTTCTGTAATATATGTTGATATTTTGATTTTCTTTTCTTGCGGTCTCTGCAATGCTGTGATGTCGGTCTCTATGGTTGTGTGCTACATGCTACTTTTCCTTTGCATATTTTTGACTTATTGCTTGAGATAATGTGATCTGACTTTATCGAGTTCGATTATGCTGCTTGCTATTTCTCATACCTTATGTAGGTTCGGCAATCTGCGAGACTTACTGGACAGTCTCAAGAAAAGTCATCATTATGAAAATGTCCCTTGGCTTCTATAAATAGCTGGACTTAGAATCATTATTTCATACTTTATGAATGCGCCCAAAACACCGGTCTCAGCGATCTCAGAAGATGGTGTCCGTTCGAGCTACCGCAACTGATACTTTCTTGAATGCCGATCACAAGCCTTGCAGGTTTTCCAAAGATGAGTATATGTCTTTCTTAGACAGACACATGATCTGGAACCAGATCGTCGTCAGGTTGCCCATGGAGAATGAAGGTCTAAACTTTGGTGCAGAGAACAAACACATCATCACAATTGATCACTTCGATTGTGGGATGATGTTCCCTCTCCCTTGGGAATTTCATGAAGTTATGGAGTACTATGGAATTGTGTTCAGTCAGCTGCCATCTAATTCCATCGGTTTTATTTCGGTCTTCATCAGCTACTATGACCTTGTTTCGCGCTACCTTCACGATGAAATCACTGAAGGAAGGAAAGAAGAAGGAGGAGTTCAACGGGTTAATGTACTTCTCTTGCAATGGAATAAAAGTTCTGAACCTCCCCAACAAGATTCCCTATTGGACAGAGAGATTTCTGGTCTTTGAGGTCAATCTCGGCAGTCTCAATTCCTTGCCGTCTCACCTGGGAGAAGGTGTTTTCCGAAAACCCAAAGTAATCTAAGAAGAGGTGATCAAACTCCTGACATTCTTAGCGGACAAGCGCCTCAATCTCCTCCACTACCTGACGATCTGGCATGAGGTCATCGCAGTCACTCCAGAAGAGAGTAAGTAGCTTTCCACGGTCTCCAGTGATCTCACCATTATTTTTGTTTGATTTTTCAATCTAACGGTTTTGTCTCTTTTCAGTGACCTTCGCGGTCCCCACATCCGATCTTGTGGTGCCAGATGAAGTAATTCTTAATCAAAGAGAAATACAACAGAAGCGAGACCGCAAGAGGGAAGAAAATGAGCCCTCTGAAGAATCAGAGTCTGCCATCAAGACTTTTCCTTTGACCGGTTTTTGCAGAAAATTGAAGGATATTAAGGGGAAGCCCCTCCTAAAATGGAATGAAAATGGAAAGAATGTGAAGGTTTCCACTGCCCTTCCTTTCTGGAGTGTAAAGTTGATGTGTCATGCTCACGTGATCACCTCTGTGCTTTATGGCGAAAGTAATACTTGGGAAGCTTATGATATTGAGACCAAAAAGCTCCCTGACATGGACGCGCAAGCGACCGTCAGGAGTACGGTCTTAAATCATCACATAGGGCGGTCTCTTCGCATGGATCTAAGAGATATAGGTGAACTATAAGACGAGTTAAATGTAAGGATACTATACATGCAGTCTTTAATTCTCTTTATTGCAACCACGCGCTCTAATATGTTTTCTTTAGCAGAGAACGAAGAATGAGGCTTATGATATTGAAAACATTGATTTTCAAAAAGCAATGATGATGCATATGAAGAATGCGTTGGACACGTCGTTCACTCGGCTTCGTGAGCATGGAACAAACTTGAAGATGAAGAGGTTGAGATCGCCGAGGATGTGAATAGAAAAAGTGATCAAGCTGCCTTATGCGGGAGTCTGTATGTCCCTGACTATGATTTGAGATCCGTTGCAGCCTCAAGTTCTAAGTCCCTAATTCCGCAAAAAAGCTCAGAGGAATCTTCTGAAGGGACTGATTCTTCGTCATCAGAAGAGCGGTCTCCGAAGAGATGGAAAAGTGATTAAGAAGACCAAAGATCTTGTATAACAGCTTTTCTTTTATTCAGTCAAAATTGTGACTGCCGGTTTTGAGACCGCGTGAACCCTATACTTAGAGAAAATTAAATGGAAAGAAAAATTGTGTACCTTTGCTTGTCTTCTGTGAATGGATGTATTTCTTTATATTAAATGTGCTTATATCGATCTCACTTTTCATTGATTTGTGATCTCATCATAATTCCTAATGAAGAAAAGTCGATCTCAATAGGAATCAATCGGTCTTTAGACTAATAACAAGAGAATGACCGTCCTTATTATGCACAATCTCATTTTTTTGATTTGCATTCGATCTCAATGCTTTAAATATTGCTGAGTTTGAATTGGTAGATGCATAAGAGATGATTCCATTTTGAACATATAATGAATTATATTTGGAGAGTATCGATAATCAAGAATGACGGTCTCATGTTCGTCAGACCGCCCTATAATAATATGAGAAATGTTAATTTTAAGCATATGAGATCACTTTATTATGAAATAACCCTTAGTGTCAACCTCTTGTAAATTGCAATCTCTAGCACTTGAGATTTTCTGCAGAGAACCCAAATAATTATAATTCATAAATGAAGATCCTGAACACTGCAGTCCATTTGAAGTAATCTTTAAGTAAGAGATAGATGGTGGTCTCAAATAATCCAGGTCGTCCCTTCTTGTGGATGATATAATTGAAACATCTTGATGGATTTATATTAGAGATAGATAACCAGCAATCTCAGCTTTCCCAGACCGCCATTTAGCAGAAAATATAGAAGAGAGACCTCAAGAATGTTCTTACATACTCCAGATTACTTGATAAAAAGATAAGTAAAGAAAACTTTTAGGATGCAGTCACAATATTACCAGACTGCCCCCTTTTATCAATAAGTATTAGAGAAATCCTTATGTGATGATCCCTGATATCCCAGATCACTTTTTAACAGAATAAAGCATAGAGAAGCCCCATGTGACAGTCTGAAATGCTCCAGACCGCCCCTCAATATAATAGGTAACCAAGAACCACATGCGGCGGTCTGAAATGCTCCAGAACGCCCCTCAATAGAACAAATATCCAAGAATCACAGGCGGCGGTCTTAAATGCTCCAGACCTCCCCTTAATATATTAGACAGAAATCCAGAATCTGGCGGTCTAAAATACTCTAGACTGCCCATTTATAGAAAAAGAGAAGATTGAGAGTCCTTAGATAGAGGAGAAGGGGTGTACAAAACAAAATGATCAATAGGACAGGTGTGGTTGCTGAAGAGCTACCAACATTTCTTTCCCTGGGTGAAATCATTAAGATTGTAATGTCTTTAGAAGATAAGGGACCTTATCGGTCAGAGGTATACAAATCAGAATGATCAATAGGATAGGTGTGGTCATGTTGACAAGCTACACCGACATTGCTTTCCTCAAGAGACCATTAAGAATGTAATACCTTAATAAGAGAGGATACCTTAACGGCCAGAGGTGTACAAATCGGAATGATCAAAAGGCAAGGTGTGGTCATGCTGAGAAGCTATACTGATATTGCTTTCCTCAAGAGATCATTATGATTGTAATAACCCTAAGAAGAGAGCGGTTCCTTGATGGTCAGAAGAGAAGAAGAAGAAGAATAGAGGTGTATGAAAGGAGAGTTTAGTTCTTATTATCTGTTTAAAACTCTTGTTTAAGTTTTACTTTCAAAATAATGATATATATATATATATATATAGGTGTGCTGTATAAGTACTTAGAGCAAACACTAAGTAGGCATAAATAAACAGCACAACAAAACACAAAATAAACCAGCACATCCATATGACCCAAAGAAATATAGTAGTTCCCCAAAACCCGGGTACATCTACTCTTCTACCTATTGGTAGGAATCCACTAGGAGAGTTGATCAGGTGCCCTCACACCAAGGTGTTTTTGATCAGGTGTCCACACACCAATGGAGGTTTGATTAGGTGCCCAATTCACCTATAAGCTTTTGACTAGGTGCTTATAAACCAACTAGATTTTTTGTGCAGGTGTCTTGCCACCAACAGGTAAACTTTTGAAGGGAGTTTTAACCCTGTACAAGATGGGGAAGGAGAAAGGGAAAGATATTATTGTTCTTCTCTATTTGCTGAGAAGACTCTTGATGAAGATCCTTACTGGTAGTTGTGTTTGGATCTTGATGATGTTGAAGGAAGCTCCCCCTGTCTGATATAGTTTAGATGACAGCTTTGAGTATGGAGCTTCTTCTCTAGATTGTGATCCTCTTCTTCTTCTTCTCCCTGAGCAAATGATATTGATTTGGTGTCTCAGGTTGTAGAAGATCTGCAAGAAAGATGTTAGCAAAAAGAAGATAATATAATCTGGATCTGTTCTTCTTTTTGCTCCTCTGTATTACTTCTTCTTTCTTTTCCTGTACAGCAATATAAACTATATGTTATGTTCTATTCTATTATCTCTTGCTGCCGAGAGATAACAGCTATATATATATATCCTGATATATATTATCTGCTGTAATATATTCTGTTTGAATCCTTGCTGACCAGAAAGGAATATAATAAATATATCCTTTATTTCCCAGATCCTCGAGAACATAAGTTGCCGTCTTTTCCTTCTGCAACGGCTATATTAATTAATGTTGTAACGGCTTGATTGTTAAATCAACAATATATATATAGCAATATAAAATAGAATAAATAAATATTGTTTTAATAAAGTCTGACAGCATATTAGAATAAGACATATAATATTTAGTCAAGCAAATATATATAAAATAAATGCTGCAGAAATTTCTCGACCCCAGCTCGTCATTCGTCGGGCTGAGCTCGCCAAATGGTATTCTGAACATCTGTTGGAATTCGTCGACCGTTGTTCGTCATTCGTCGACCGCTGTTCCACGTTCGTCGACTGCAACTTCCTTGCTGTAATTTGTCGAGCGCTGCTATCTGTTCGTCGGGCGCCGTCCGATGAATGCTGAGCGTCGTTCGACATTCGTCAAACACCAGTGAACTATATGTAATTTTAATTTCTCTTCTTATTTTCTGCCTTATTAAATATATGTATATTTTAGCTTTCTTTCTTAATGATATTTAATCTAAGTTATAATATGAGTTATGATATAAACTAAGATACTTAAGGTGGATCCTAACTCAAATCAAAACTAATGTTCCAACAATCTCCCCCTATTTGAGTTGGGATCCTAATCCAAATTAACTAGGTTCTAACAATCTCCCCCTATTTGGTTTAGGATTCCTAAGCATAAAAAGTCTTGAGTTGCTTAAGGGGCAGAGATTATTTTTAAATTTGTTTTGAAAGACTAAGCAATTCTGATTTCCTAAATCTTGATTTAAGTAGGAATTTTAATAAGATGAATTGCTGTCTGTTAACAGATTCTATGAATTTTTATAATCAGAAAGACAATATCTGATAGCTTCTTTCTATAGAATCCCCTTAATCAGAAGAGACTCACACTCAGAGCTCTGATCATTTCTGATCTATGCTACTTGAGTAGAATGCTCAAACTGATTTTGGAGAAAAAAATCTGTAAGAAGATGAAGTCTATCTGACCTATTTTTAAGATAGAAAATTCAAAAAGAATCATAAAACTGCTGCTTAATTTAATTATAATTTAAGTAAAACATCATACAGTTAAAACAAAATTGTCTTATAGATAGGTATGTTGGCCTTTTTATTTCATTGAAATGCAAATTTAAAATTTTTCTTTGATTTTGCTGAACAGACATAATTTCTTTTTCTTTAAAGTTCTGCTTGAACTTATCAGCCTTATTTTCTAAACAAATAAATTGTTCTGCTGTTATTTTAAAATCTTCTTTAATTTTAACAGAAATTAATTTGTTTATTAATAGCTTTTTACTGATTCTGTTTTCAGAAATTTTTATACCTGCACAAGGTGATGTGAAAACAGATCTGAAATTTTCAGAGGTAAAATTAGGAAATGTTGTTACCTCTTTTACCTTTTCTTGTTCAGATTCTGCATCTGATATGTAATATGAACCATAAATTGCCATCATGCACAATTTTTTGGCTTTTTGTTCTTCCTTGTCTTCTTCTTCAGTTAGAGTAACTGATGGTTCTGCATCAAAAATGATGTTAGTAGAAGAAGTAGGAATGCATTCATTTACCATCCTAGAGAGGGAGTGCCAGATGCTATTTGTTGAAGTGCAATCAGCCACTTTAAGAAGAATGTCATTTGACATTGAATTAGCCAATATCTCCATGGCTATGGCATCAGCACTGATCAACTTTTCTTGATCATCTGTTGAAGAAGAGGAAGATGAAGTTCCTGTCAAAACAGATTTGTAAATACTTTCATCTATTGCATTCATATAAAATCTGATTCTAACTTGCCATAAATCAAAACTATCCAAATTACATAAAGGTGGATCTGAAAAAGAGAAATCTGATAGTGCCATCAAATTTTTGAATAACCTTTTTACAACAAAACAAAATAAGAACTAAGTGATCTTTATGATTTCAGGTGTTAGCCTGTGTGAAAAACCAACTTCCTCTGATACCAATTGAAAGGGACAATTGATATCCTCTTAAGAGGGTGATTGATAAAATCAACCTGCTTTGATACCAATTGAAAGGAGAGTTTAGTTCTTATTATCTGTTTAAAACTCTTGTTTAAGTTTTACTTTCAAAATAATGATATATATATATAGGTATGTTGTATGAGTAATTAGAGCAAACACTAAGTAGGCATAAATAAACAGCACAACAAAACACAAAATAAATCAGCACATCAAGATGACACAAAGAAATATAGTAGTTCCCCAGAACCCGGGTACATCTAATCTTCTACCCACTGGTTGGAATCCACTAGGAGAGTTGATCAGGTGCCCTCACACTAAGGTGTTTTTGATCAGGTGTCCACACACCAATGGAGGTTTGATCAGGTGCCCAATTCACCTATAAGCTTTTGACCAGGTGCTTATAAACCAACTAGATTTTTTGTTCAGGTGTCTTGCCACCAACAGGTAAACTTTTGAAGTGAGTTTTAACCCTGTAAAAGATGGGGAAGGAGAAAGGGAAAGATATTATTGTTCTTCTATATTTGCTGAGAAGACTCTTGATGAAGATCCTGATTGGTAGTTGTGTTTGAATCTTGATGTTGTTGAAGGAAGCTCCCCCTGTCTGATATAGTTTAGATGACAGCTTTGAGTATGGAGCTTCTTCTCTAGATTGTGATCCTCTTCTTCTTCTTCTTCTCCCTGAGCAAATGATATTGATTTGGTGCCTCAGGTTGTAGAAGATCTGCAAGAAAGATGTTAGCAAAAAGAAGATAATATAATCTGGATCTGTTCATCTTTTTGCTCCTCTGTATTTCTTCTTCTTTCTTTTCCTGTACAGCAATATAAACTATGTGTTATGTTCTATTCTATTATCTGTTGCTGCCGAGAGATAACAACTATATATATATCCTGATATATATTATCTGCTGTAATATATTCTGTTTGAATCCTTGCTGACCAGAAAGGAATATAATAAATATATCCTTTATTTCCTAGATCCTCGATAACATAAGTTGCCGTCTTTGGCTTATGCAACGACTATATTAATTAATGTTGCAACGGCTGGATTGTTAAATCAACAATATATATAGCAATATAAAATAGAATAAATAAATATTGCTTTAATAAAGTCTGACAGCATATTAGAATAAGACATATAATATTTAGTCGAGCAAATATATATAAAATAAATGCTGCAGAAATTTGTCGACCCCAGCTCGTCATTCGTCGGGCTGAGCTCGCCAAATGGTATTCTGAACATCTGTTGGAATTCGTCGACCGCTGTTCGTCATTCGTCGACCGCTGTTCCACGTTCATCGACCGCAGCTTCCTTGCTGTAATTTGTCGAGCGCTGCTATCTGTTCGTCGGGCGCCATCCGACGAATGCTGAGCGTCGTTCGACATTCGTCGAACGCTAGTGAACTATATGTAATTTTAAATTCTCTTCTTATTTTCTGCCTTACTAAATATATGTATATTTTAGCTTTCTTTCTTAATGATATTTAATCTAAGTTATAATATGAGTTATGATATAAACTAAGATACTTAAGGTGGATCCTAACTCAAATCAATACTAAGGTTCCAACAATCTCCCCCTATTTGAGTTGGGATCCTAATCCAAATTAACTAGGTTCTAACAGTATACAACTCAAAATGATCAAAAGGACAGGTGTGGTCATGATGAAAAGCTACACCGACATTGCTTTCATCAAGAGATCATTAAGATTGTAGCACCCTACCCACACGAGGGCTCAGGCGACAGTCATAGATGCTCCAGATCGCCCCTTGACTATCCTTTAACCAATGAGTATTCGAGGGTTACAAATCCAGATGATTTGTAGGGCAGGTATGGTCATGCTGAGAAGCAACACCGACATTGCTTTACTTAGGAAGGATCATCAAGACTGTAGCGATGTCCTGTAATGCATGACAGTGCTGGACATTCACCAAGACCTCCCTTGATGCAAAGGTGTGTCATATGTCAGCAAGGACCCAATATCCTAAAGATCCTCTGCACGATCTTGGCGAGCTACTACTGCACAAATGCGAAATCTCCCCATTATCTGTGGTCATGGTAGATTTTCATCTCAAGCATCAAGTTGAGGGGGCAACAAGTAGGATCCATCAATGTCTCACTTGGTAGGAATTTAGTCTTGACAACAATCTATCTCGGTGCTTCCCTTTCAATATATAGAGTACAAGAGGTTACAACATCATCAAAATACTTGCAAGAAAAAAAAAGAAGTGAAAAACCAAGTTTCTCAAGAAAAGGAAGCACTTCAGATCATATCCGCTCCAAGTGTGCGACAATTCTTCTCCTCCATAGGTCTGAATACGATAAGCTCCACTCTTGAGCATTTCTTTCATGATGAATGGTCCTACCCAATTTGGGCTGAACTTTCCAAATGAGCCAGATCTTGCTGCATATCCACCTACTTAAGGATTAGATCACCGACATCAAATTCTTCAACCCTGACATTTTTATCAAAGTACTTGACCATTCTTCTTTTTACTTCCTCCTGTCTAATTGTTGCCGTATCTCTCAGATCATCAATAAGGTTGAGGTTGCATCTTAACTCTTCATCATTCCCCTCCATCCAGCTATCTTCATTTTGTTGTAATACTCTTGGAATTTTACCACGAACTCAACTGGAATGAGAGATTCTGAACCATAAGATAGTTCGAAAGGAGTCTCTCTAGTAGCTGATGTTAGAGTTGTCCATAAAGCCCAGAGAACTGAAGGTAATTATTCAGCCCAATTGCCTCAGAGATTTTCTACCTTCTTCTTCAAGAGGTTTATAATCAATTTGTTAGCAACTTCTACTTGCCCATTACTTCTTGGATGATGCACAAAAGCAAACCGCAACTCGGTGCCGATTTGATCACAAAATTTATCAGATTGGAGTTGTTGAACTGATGAGAATTATATGTATTGATTGCCATTGGAATTCCATGTCTGCATACTATCTCTCTCCAGATAAAATTCTTTACGATTTGGGTAGTGGTTTTAGCCAACGCCTTTGCTTAGATCCACTTGTTGAAGTAGTCGATCATTACAAGAATAAATCAGCATTGTCCATTAGACAAAGGGAAAGGCCTAATCAAGTCCATTTCCCAAACTGCAAACGACCATGGAGTTGCCATCGATCTGAGCTGCTGAACTTGTTGATATTAAAGAGGAGCAAATTTTAGACATTGAACACATTTCATTGCAAACTTCTCAACATCCTTTCTCATTTACGACTAGAAATAGCCTTGCCTCAGAATCCTTTTTTCTAAGGTTCTAGCTCCTGAATGGCTGCCGCACTCTCCAGAATGAACCTCTCAAAGAACAACTGAAATTTCTTCCTCAGAGATGCATCTTGCCAACAGTGAAAGAAAGGTCTTCCTTTAGAATACTCCTGCAACAAGATAATAATAGGATGATTTCAATTTAAAGCTTTTCATATCTTTTACCGACGAGTGGAACTCTCCAGTTGAGAGGTAAAGGATGAATGGGTCCATCCTAGATGAACGTTGATCTATTTGCATAACTTCTACCTCTTTAATAGCTGGATGGAACAACTCCGAAGTTGTTCCTCCCGAAAGGAGACC
Organism: Dactylorhiza incarnata; assembly: GCA_033032865.1. Taxonomy (NCBI): domain Eukaryota; kingdom Viridiplantae; phylum Streptophyta; class Magnoliopsida; order Asparagales; family Orchidaceae; genus Dactylorhiza; species Dactylorhiza incarnata. Next base: position 7,750,297 of record JAWHQI010000021.1, on the reverse strand, counting down.
AAACTTTTCTAGTTCATCTGCTTCAGCATTCTCTGCACGTGGTATTTGTTGAATAGTGAAACTCTTGAACTTTCCTATCTCAATTTTCACTAGAGCTCGGTATTGCTTCAAAACGTGATCTCTGGTCTCGAACGTTCCGTTTACTTGAGATGCCATTACCAGAGAATCAGTTTTGAAGTTTACTCCTTTATTCCCCAACTCTCTTGCAAACCTGAGAGCGACGAGCAAGGCTTCATATTCTGCCTAGTTGTTCGTCATAGGGAAGTAGAACTTCAAACCCTGCTCCAATCTAACGCCATTTGGGTTAATCAAAATGACTCCAGGTCCGGATGAGTTCCTCCCTGAATCTCCATCGACAAAAATCATCTAGGCGAGAGGTGTTCCAACCTCTTTTTCTGAGTTGGCTTCCGTCGCATCAATTATGAAGTCTGCTAATACTTGGGACTTGATTGCCACTCTGAGAATGTAGGTGTTTGACCGGAAGTCCGCGACCTCTCCTTTTTGGTCAGGATGGTCGGTTCCAGCGGTCTCAATTTTTGGAGACCGCCTATCTCCTCTCCAACAATTTTCCCAAGGCACGGGCGGCTATGCTCCAATAAGATCGCCAGACTGCGCGGTCTGGGTTTTTCTTCTTTTTTGCTATTTGGACCCCCTATAACCTCTCATATCTGCCCTGGTTCTCCTGTACCCCGGGCAACCGATAATTTTTGGATCTGCCTGTTGAAACCGATTTCTCGGTTTCTGTGGAGTTCGGGGACCCCAACGGGTTGGGGGGGGGGGGGGGGGCGACTGACACTTACTAATCTCGCGAGAGAACAGACCGGAGCCTCGGAGTTGGACACTGATCCTTAGGCTCAGCTAGGAGGACCCACCACACACCCGGAAGATCTTTAGAGCGCTTCCCCTCCCAAGCCAAAAGCTGAAGCATGGGCACCTTGGAGAGCTCAAGGATGGCCTGAGGAGAGAGAAGCTCAAAAAAGAAGTCCTCTCCAAAGGTGCCCTCTGGCCTACAAATAGCAGGAATCTGCCTCTCAATTTTACTATACGCACCCCAACTTGGTCTGCTAACAGCCAAACTCCGCTGTCCGGGGTGGCTATTGGCAGACCCTCCGGGGCAAAGAGGTAATTCTACCTTCCATCCCCATGGAAGAGGGGTCTGCGAGGACTGCTCGCCCTCCTGGTCTCGCCAAAGTGTATGCGCGAGCCCCTGCTGTCTCTGCGACCTCGAGGGTCTCACTAAACCATAGGAATGAGGCCCTCCTGCCGAGCGCGGAGAGAGCGAGACCAAGACACTGATCTCGCCTCACCCCGGCTGCCGAGAACTATTGGTGTTCTGTGAGATCCCTGGGAGGAGCCAGGTGAACCCCGGGTTGTACACAATCCCCGCTCTTTGCGAGGTTATCCTAAGCTCGCAAAGAATCGTCCAACCCTAGGCATTCGCTTGGCGACAGCTATCCTGTCGGGAATCTTTCTGTGGGTCCCACCGTTAGGCTATAAATACTACTTGAGCTGAAGGGCATCTTCACTTTCTTTGGAGCTTTATTCTTCTCCTTACTGTAGCTATCTTCCGATGCCTCTCTCCAAGGAAATGGAGGCTCGCCTGAAAGCTTCTAAGGCTCGCGAGGTGTCAATGATGATGAAGCCCCCGGCGTGGATGAGTCGCCCGTCCCCCTCTCCTGCGCCGAAAACGAAGAAAGCGAAGGCCGCTCGCCGGCTGGGAGATGATACTGTCGACCTGGAGTCTTCCCCTAGCGACAAATCCGTTGACAAGGTAAGGATTACCCGTCACGCGAGACTATTTGATTATTGTTTCTAAGCTTCGCCCCTGTAGGTCATTAAGACCAACAAGGACGTTGGCGGGCCTTCGAACGAACCTCCCACTACTCCTCGGGAGAATGCGAATATCGTTGGTGAGAATCCTGACGGTACATTATTTGATCTCGCCAATTTTACTTTAATCGTGTTACCTGCTGATGTTTCTTACCTCTTTATTTTCCTTCTTCAGTTCTGCTTCCTGCGAGCCCGAGGCAACAGGATCAGCGAACTCCTTCCCCTAAACTCCTGGACGCGACCATCCCGGCACCGAACTTTAACCTTCTCGCCAATGAGGACTCAGGCGGCTCGCGCAGGCCGAAAGGTTCCCTCGTAGGTACGGCGAAATACCCCCTGGAAAGGGGAAGACTCACATCCCTTACTATGGCACCGCCTTCGATCCTCCGCCCGGTTCCTTCCACCCTCCCCCGAGTAAACATTCTCGCGTCTCCGCTATTTACCCTAATATTTGTCCCTCCTAACCTCGCGTACAACCCTTTTCAGCGGACTGCGAGACCCAACACACCGACTCCGAACTCGGGGATGAGGAAATGTCCCCCTTTCCTGAGCAGGTGGAGGACTTCCTGGGCGATTCGCGAGAACCTGAGGTAATAAAACAGCGGACCACGGAGTTATTCCAAAAGCAAAACCAGATGCTGCAGGACCTCAACATTCAGGAGAGAGTGGATAAGCGGGCTGCCGAGGAGAGATATGCTTCGCTGATGGACGAGTGCGATAAACTTCGTGCTGCGATGCCTCGCGATCCCGATGAGTGCGAGACCTCCGAGGAGATGCTCATAGCGAGGATCAAAGATTTCGCCCACCTGATTGATCGCGACGCCCGCGCTGCTGCTGAATTCCACAACCCCAGGAGGCCGCCGAGGACGGGACCGCGAGGCGGCGGCAGGTGGCAGTGGCTGCCTTACTGATCTCGCACCTTTAGTTTTTCCTTCGTGAAACATTTCCGCTATTTCTGTATTATTACTCCGAACAATCTTGCATGGCTGTGGCCTCTATTAGTTTTCGCTCGCTAAGAGCTGTGAACAATCATTAAATGTGCTATTGCTTGCGGCTTCCATACTGCTGCCTATCCTTTATCTTATTTTCGCTTGCGAGTACTGTTTCTGCTCGCGAATCATTTATTTGGACTAACCCTGCAGATTGATCTCGCTCGCCGGCCATTGGCGGAATGATTTTTATTTTCGCGCATTACCATGATGTGACATTTTGACTAACCGTACCCTCCGACGCTTGGGATTCTTCCCGCCGTTTTCATTTTCCTATAAATAGCTTCTCATTAATGTCGTTTAGCTACCGCCTCCCTCAAACCATTCCTTCCTATCAGCCGCAGAGCTCTCGCCAATCTGTTCTCGCATTCCTCCCTTCTAGTTCTCGCAGGTACTAAAGATGGTGAAAACTGGGAAGGACGACCGCGAGGCCGAAGGTAGGCTAAAGTGCGCCTGGGCTTTCTGCGAACACGAGTTCTTCTGCTGCAACATGAGCGAGGACAAATACCTCACCTCCCTGGCCAACTTCGTCCCCCCCGAGTTCACATCTCGCCGCCCGGGGGAGGATGAGGTGATTAACACCCTCCGACCCGATGAGATCGCCATCCCCATCGCACATTTCGCGGTGGGCCTGCGACTTCCCCTCTGGCCCGAGATTCGCCAGGTACGTTCCCTTTTCCTCTTCATTTTTCTCGCAGGAATAGTCTCGCTCGCAATAGTTTTCATTGTTTGTGGTTTTCCAGGTGCTCCAGCACTTCGGAGTAGTTCTCGCCCAACTCACCCCTAATGCGATGGCGGTGATCGTGGGCTTCGCCTGCTTCCTGCGCGAGGAGCGCATCGAGTTTAGCCTCCCGGTCTTCCGAAAACTATTCTCCTTCCGCGCCTACACAGAGGGTACCGTCTACTTTGTAGGCTCGGGGTGCAAGGTCGTCGAGACCGTCAATAAGGCCTACTTCTGGGCTCAGAAGTTCCTCCTCGTGAAGGGGAATTTCGGCAACATCCCCATCTCGCCTGTCCAATACAACGATAGCGTCTACTGCCCTCCAGTTCTCGGAGGCCCCGATGCCGACCTCTACCAGTTCTTTCAGAAGAAGAACTTCGAGGTGTGCCATCTCCGCCGCAACGTCGACAAGCTAGTACCGGTGCTCCCTGGGGAAGGTAAGGATCTCTCCCCACCACTCGTTTTCTTTTTAATTTTCGGCATTCCTCCTAACATAACTTTTGTCAGGTGAGCGAGACATCCCCCTCCACCCTCCTTATGCGAGTAACATAAAACCCTCCGCCGACCTCGCCCTCGCTACCATGGGGGCAGCGGCATGCCGAGAGGTTACTCCCATGACCGCTACCTCTTCCAAGAAGAGGGCGGAGGCTCCAAGCAGCAAACCTTCCCGCCAGCCAACTCCAAAGAAACCCAAGAAGGGCGAGAGCTCGCGCGCTTCCGTGAAGGGGAAGCGCCCTGCCGAGCTCTCGGGTCGCGAGGCCGGCACTTCGGCGCTCCCCGAGGATCTGGAAGCCGACGAGCCAGTCGAGGTCACCGCAAGGACCTCGGCACCGCCCCTTCCGTCAAACCACCTGCACTTCGACCTCGGCGAGCGAGCCCAGGATGAAATTGGCGAGCGCCTAGTGCACTGGAGAGAAGAGGTCAACTGGATCGATGTCTCCTCCATACTTCCCACTTGGGTGGAGAAGGACGTCGCAACCTCCCACGCCTTCAACTTCTCCTTCATTATGTACGGTCGTGAGGACGCCACAGCCTATAAGGAAGAAACTGTGAGAGGCCTCGCCTATGAAAGCGCGAGGTCCCAGTTACGGGCTATGGAGCTCGCCCACATGACGAGGAGAAGATGCCTGCAGCTGGAGCGCGAATATGCAGAGCTTGCTGAGGCCTACAAGGCCTCCCAGGCAAAGGTCGATGAGTTGAAGGAAGAGCTAGCTACCGCCGAGACCGGGGTGGTGAGTCATTTATCTACAGCATCTCCTTTCTCCCCAACTTGTCTTGTCTTACGCGTTTCTTGTTCGCAGGATGCCGAGATGGCTAGGATTTCGGATGCTCGGGTCCTGAGCCTGGAGGGCGAGGTCGCCGGGCTGAAGGTACTCAACTGCGACCTTGCTCGCGCCGCCGTACCCCCTTCTCCCCACCGTTTAAAGGAAGAGAGGCGAGACCGCGACGAGGCGCTTCGCGTAGAGTCGATGAATGCAGCTCGTTTCGTCTTCCAGGCCATGAAAGGTGCTGGACTGTTGGTTGCCGAGGCCGAGAGCGTGTCGGTCGAGGACATCATCCCAGAGCTCTTTAATCCGCTCTCGCCGGTGAAGGATAGCGACGACGAGGAGTTTCTGAGCGAGGCTTAGGAGATGATTTTCATTTTGTTTTTAGTGTATATTTCTGAGGCTGGCGAGATTGCCGCCTAATGTAACTAAACTCTTGTATTGGAATGGAAATTTTGTACATTGTTCTTTCTTGCTTGGTATTTTCTTTGATTTCATTTTTATTCGCCCGTTTGTGTATAGTACTCGCTCCTTGCCGTCTCGCTGATTTTATTCATGCCGAGAATTCTGTTTCTCGCCCAGCGCCAAGTTGCTCTAAATTTCCGACCAGATTTCTTAGGGACCAAACTCCCTTCTCATTATTATCGTGGCCGAGGACCCCCCCTTCTCGCCAAGACGAGGAGTTATCCTCGCTTTCGAACTCTCTTAGGGACCAAAATCCCCTCCCTTGCCAGCCTCTCCGCGAGATCAACCTGACCCACCGGCTAGTGAGAGCCCGGCGGCGGGATCATTCAGGGCAATCCAGCATACCTGAAAGAACCTGTCAACCTCGCCAGCCTCTCCGCGAGATCAACCTGGCCCACCGGCTAGTGAGAGCCCGACGGCGGGATCGTCCGGGGCAATCCAGCATACATGAAAGAACATGTCAACCTCGCCAGCCTCTCCGCGAGATCAACCTGACCCACTGGCTAGTGAGAGCCCGGCGGCGGGATCGTCCGGGGAAATCCAGCATACAGGAAAGAACCTGTCAACCTCGCCAGCCTCTCCGCGAGATCAACCTGACCCACCGGCTAGTGAGAGCCCGGCGGCGGGATCGTCCGGGGCAATCCAGCATACATGAAAGAACATGTCAACCTCGCCAGCCTCTCCGCGAGATCAACCTGACCCACCGGCTAGTGAGAGCCCGGTGGCAGGATCGTCCGGGGCAATCCAGCATACATGAAAGTCAACCTCGCCAGCCTCTCCGCGAGATCAACCTGACCCACCGGCTAGTGAGAGCCCGGCGGCGGGATCGTCCGGGGCAATCCAGCATACATGAAAGAACATGGCAACCTCGCCAGCCTCTCCGCGAGATCAACCTGACCCACCGTCTAGTGAGAGCCCGGCGGCGGGATCGTCCGGGGCAATCCAGCATATATGAAAGAACCTGTCAACCTCGCCAGCCTTTCCGCGAGATCAACCTGACCCACCGGCTAGTGAGAGCCCGGCGGCGGGATCATCCGGGGCAATCCAGCATACATGAAAGAACATGTCAACCTCGCCAGCCTCTCCGCGAGATCAACCTGACCCACCGGCTAGTGAGAGCCCGGTGGCGGGATCGTCCGGTGCAATCCAGCATACATGAAAGAACATGTCAACCTCGCCAGCCTCTCCGCGAGATCAACCTGACCCACCGGCTAGTGAGAGCCCGGCGGCGGGATCGTCCGGGGCAATCCAGCATACATGAAAGAACATGGCAACCTCGCCAGCCTCTCCGCGAGATCAACCTTACCCACCGTCTAGTGAGAGCCCGGCGGCGGGATCGTCCGGGGCAATCCAGCATACATGAAAGAACCTGTCAACCTCGCCAGCCTCTCCGCGAGATCAACCTGACCCACCGTCTAGTGAGAGCCCGGCGGCGGGATCGTCCGGGGCAATCCAGCATACATGAAAGAACCTGTCAACCTCGCCAGCCTCTCCGCGAGATCAACCTGACCCACCGGCTAGTGAGAGCCCGGCGGCGGGATCGTCCGGGGCAATCCAGCATACATGAAAGAACATGTCAACCTCGCCAGCCTCTCCGCGAGATCAACCTGACCCACCGGCTAGTGAGAGCCCGGCGGCGGGATCGTCCGGGGCAATCCAACATACATGAAAGAACATGTCAACCTCGCCAGCCTCTCCGCGAGATCAACCTGACCCACCGGCTAGTGAGAGCCCGGCGGCGGGATCGTCCGGGGCAATCGAGCATACATGAAAGAACCTGTCAACCTCGCCAGCCTCTCCGCGAGATCAACCTGACCCACCGGCTAGTGAGAGCCCGACGGCGGGATCGTCCGGGGCAATCCAGCATACATGAAAGAACCTGTCACCTGGGACCCATAGTCGATGAAACAGCACATGAGAAATAATATATTAGAACGGGTATAGAAAAGGAACTTTATGGATAAAAACGTTTCAAGTCATCCCCACTTCTGGCCCGATCGAGGGGTACCCCTTCCACATCCCGGAGGTGGTACCCTCCTGACATTAGCACTTCACTTACAATATATGGGCCCTCCCAGTTGGGATTGAGCTTACCTACCGTGGCCCCCCTTCCGGCCGCATCAACCTTCTTTAGTACCAAGTCCCCCTTCTGGAAATGTTTTACTGGGATATATTAGTCAAAGTACTTGGCCATCCGCCTTTTCACTTCCTCCTGCCTAACGGTGGCCAGGTCTCGGAGTTCCTCCACTAGGTCCAAAGACAATCTTTGGCCTTCTTCGTTGTTCGCTCTCCATTCTTCACCTCCTTCCCCTGCGACGACCACTCTAGGTGTCTTGACTTCAAACTCGACCGGGAGGACAGCCTCGGATCCGTGGGATAACATGAAGGGGGTCTCTCCGGTGGCTATGTTTGGGATGGTCCTCAGTGCCCAGAGGACCGAGGGAAGTTGCTCCACCCAACTCCCTCTGAGGTTCTCGATCTTCTTCTTGAGAAGGTTTACTATAATTTTGTTCGCCGCCTCCACTTGCCCATTGCTCCTTGGGTGGTGGACCGACGCGAACCTGAGATCTATGCCGAGCTGAGTACAAAATCTAACGAACTCGTCACTGGCGAACTGCGGCCCGTTATCCGTGACAACGGCTAGAGGAAGCCAGTGCCTGCAAATAATCCCACACCAAACGAAATTCTTTACCACTTGGGAGGTTACCTTAGCGAGGGCCTTCGCTTCGATCCACTTAGAGAAATAATCCACCATCACCAGCAGGAACTTTCTCTGGCCGCTCGCCTGAGGGAAAGGTCCCACCAAATCCAAACCCCATATCGCAAAGGGCCAGGGGGCTGTGATCGTCCGGAGCCTCTGAGCGGGCAGGAGCTGTAGGGGGGTGTAGAGTTGGCACTTGGAGCACCTCCTGGAGAACTCGGCCGCATCCTTGCTGAGGGTGGGCTAAAAGTAGCCTTGCCTCAGAACTCTTCCTTCCAGGGTCCTGCTTCCTGAGTGGCTGCCACACTCTCCTGAATGGATCTCTTCCAGGACCCTTGGGGCTTCCTCCTTCGAGACACAATGGGCCAGGAGCCCCGAGAGGGTATTTCTATACAGTATCCCTGCATGCAAGGAGTAGTAAGCTGATTTATACCTGAGCCGGCGCTTGTCTGCCTCTTCCTCGGGGAACTTCCCCGTTGTTAAGTAGGTGATGAAGGGATCCATCCACGACACGCGCTGGTCCACCTCCATCACCTCACCCTCCTCGATGGAGGGTCGGAAAAGCTCTGACACCGTTCCCCCGGCCTGGGGACGAAACTTGGCTAGGAGGTCCTCCTCGGTGCTTTCTCCTCTTGGGATGTGTTTGATGGAGAAGGTGCGAAACTGTCCCACTATCCCTTTAACCTTCTCCAGGTACCGTTGGAGAGTTGGTTCTTTGACTTCAAATTCCCCCTGATCTGGCACGCCACCACCATGGAGTCCGTCGAGACCTCCACGTCCTGCACCCCCAATTCTTGTGCCAGGCGGAGGCCTGCTACCACGGCCTCGTACTCGGCTTGGTTATTTGTGAGGGGGAAATGGATGTTTATCGCTTGCTCTATCCTGGTTCCTTGGGGACTCACCAACACCACCCCTCCTCCGAAGGAATGCTTTCCCGACGCACCATCGACCAGCATCTTCCAAGCCACCGGGTGGGGTATTTCAGATTCCTCTAACTCGGTCACGTAGTCGGCCATGAAATCCGCCACCGCCTGTGCCTTTATGGATACCCTGGGCACGTAGGAGAAATTGAACTCACTCAATTCTACCGCCCACTTTGCCAACCTCCCAGAGTGCTCTACCCCTTCCATGATGCCATGAAGGGGGTGGTCAGTCACCACTTTGATTGAGTGTGCCTGAAAGTAAGGTCTGAGCCGCCTAGCTGACACTACCAAGGCAAACGCTAACTTTTCGAGGATAGGATATCTGAGTTCGGCCTTCCTGAGTACCCTGCTGACGTAGTAAATGGGGAGTTGTTTCTTCCCCTCCTCTCGAACCAACATTGAGCTAACCGCTTCCGACCCTACCCCCAAGTACAGGTATAGATCTTCCCCTTGTCTCGGCCCTTGTAATAATGGGGCCTGGGTCAGTTGTTCCTTTAGCGCTTGAAAAGCCTTTTCGCAATCGGGAGTCCATTCGAATTTTTGGTTACCCCTTAATACCTTGAAGAAGGAAGAACATTTTTCTCCTGCCTTGGAAAGGAACCTGCTCAGCCCGGCTAACTTCCCTGTTAGACGTTGGACCTCTTTCGCACTCCGTGGAGATCTCAACTCAAGGATCGCCTTTACCTTGTCTGGATTAGGCTCCACTCCAAGAGGGGTGAGCAAATGACCCAAGAACTTCCCTCGACTGGCCCCGAAGACACACTTGAAGGGGTTAAGCCTCATTTTAAACTTTCTCAAGGTTTCAAAAGTCTCTTCGAGGTCACTAAGACGGGACTCAAGATTCTAGCTCTTTATCATTAGGTTATCCACATAGACCTCTAAGTTCCTTCCCTTCTGCTCGCGAAACACCCTATCCATCATACGCTGATATGTGGCCCCTGCGTTCTTCAAACCGAACGGCATCATTTTGTAACAATAGCACCCATCCCCGGTGATGAAGGACACATCTTTAATGTCGGGAGGGTGCATGCGGATCTGGTGATAACCTGAAAAAGCATCTAAAAAAGACATCACAGAAAAACCGACGGTTGAGTCAACCAGCGCGTCGATTCTAGGCAAGGGATAACAGTCCTTGTGGCACGATTTATTAAGCAAAGAAAAGTCCACACACATTCTCCACTTACCCTCCCCCTTTGTTACCATCACAACATTGGAGACCCAGCCAGGGTACTGGATCTCCGATACAAAGCCAGCTTTGAGGAGCTTGTTCACCTCCTCCCGGATGGGCACCTCCAGCTTGTCCGCCGTGGACCTCCTCTTCTGGCGGATGGGGCGAGCACCGGGGTCGAGGTTGAGGCGATGACACACCACATCCGCGTCGATTCCCTACATCTCTGCGGCACTCCATGCGAAGATGTCCACATTGTCCTGGACGCAAGCCAAGATCTTCGCCCGATCCTCCAGGCTGAGCTCCCCATTGATCTTGATCTTCTCGATCGCCCCAGCCTTAGTGGTGATCTCCACCTCCACTACTTCATCTACAGCCTCTAGCCTGGACTGCTCCCCCCAGGGGCTCTGCTCCTCTTCTTTCTCTCCTTCTTTCTGCCCCGCCCTGAGCCTTTCACCGACCCCTTCCTGGGCATGAACTACTTCTCTCCCCCCTTCCTCTCCTACTTCCATTAGCTCCTCCGCCCCTCCCCTCGGGGCCTCCTCTTCTCCATGCTCTCCTTCTTCCTCCCCCGCCCTGGGTCCCTCACCGACCCCTTACTGGGCACGAACTACTTCTTACCTCTTCCGTCGTGGCCACTTCATCCATTACCTTATCCCACTCCTCCGCCTCCTCCATCCAAGATAAGGTGTTGACGGCGGTCACATAGCATTGACTTGCCACCTTGGGATCTCCCCTGACCCGGACCTGGATTCCCCCCGTGCTGAACTTGAGGCATTGATGGAAAGTGGACGGGACACACCGGAAAGCGCTGATAAGAAGCCGTCCGAAGATGGTGCTATAGCTAATGGGGGCATCCACTATCATAAAGCGGCAGTTCCGGGACTGCCCTCCCAGGGTCACATGAAGTCCTACTCCCCCTTATACTTCTTTCCTTTCTCCTGAGAATCCGAACAGCGGGCCATCCGAGGCCAACACCCTCCTGGGCTCTACCTACATCCCGTCGAATGCCTTCTTGAAAATAACATTGACCGAGCTCCCGTTGTCCACCAAGATTCGAGAGACGGTGAAGTTCTCGATGGCTGTCTGGAAGACCAGCGCATCGCAAAATGGGTCTTCGTGACCGGGCAGGTCCTTCTGGGAGAAGGTGATCTTCTCCGCGGGGGGGGGGGGGGGGTGGGGCTTGGGATGTCGAAGCTACACTCCGACGGTAAATGGCATGGAGGCTCGCCTTCCGTGTTGCCTCGACCCCCACCCCCCCATGGATCACTCCGATCCCTCCTCGGGTCCCTAAGTCCGCCCGATCCTCACACCATTCATCCTCATCTCCCTGAGGTAGAATCTCCTCTATCCTTGCTCCCCCTTGCTGTGCTTGTGGTGCTGGGGCTCTCGCCCCTCTGACTTCCAAGAACTCAGGGCCGGTGGCCGTTGCGTGGCCTTCCTCCTGATGGAAGTCACAGTACGGCAGCGCCACCCCCCTTGCCTCATCCCCGACTCCTCGGTTCCTTCTTCTGGGGCCGGCTCCTCCGGCTCCCCCTCCTCTTCCTCTTCCTGCTCTTCCTCTACCGATCCCCATTGCCTGATGGGGGGGGGGGGGTGGAAATGGCCTCGGGCCCTGTCTCCACCCCAGCTGGTGAGGTCTTCCCTGCCCTCCTTGGAAGTTACCTCCCCCGTGGGGGAAACCCCTCCCTGGGCCTTGCATTCCTCCACCCTGCTGCCTCCATCCCAACTCTAGGGCCCTCGCTTCCTCTCTCCTCCTTGGCTCTTGCTGTCTCCCTTCTGGCTCGCTCAGCCGTGCCAATCTCTTCACAAACTCGGGGTTTGCTGCCTCCCCTTCTACTTCCTCTGCCGCTCTCTCCATCAGTTCTTCATAAGATTGAGGAGCCTTCTTCTTGAGGTCCATCTTGAAGAAGCCTTCCCTCAGCCCCAATGTAAAGGCGAGCTGGAGGGTATACCCCGGGACCTCTTGGACAAGGAGGACCTCCTCTCGGAACCGCTCCAGATAATGATCCAACGACTCTCCTGACCTCTGCTTGATGTCGAAGAGCGACTCTGGATCCTTCTTTCTTTTCTTCATGGCGGAGAAACGTAAGAGAAAACCTTTACGCAAGTTCTCGAAGGTATAGATCGATCCTGAGGGAATCTGGTGGAACCAGTCCCTCGCCTTCTCCATCAGGGTAGTAGCAAAGAGTCGACACTTGAAGGCTTCCGACATGGGTCTGATCAAGACCATATCCTCGAACCACTGCAGGTGTTGAATGGGGTCGTCATTGCCAGAATACAGCATCATGTTAGGCTCCCTGAACCCATCGGGAAGTGGTGCCGAGAGCACCATCTCGCAGAAAGGACTTCCCTCACTCACCCTCTGAACTTGCTCTACCCTTCTCGCGGACTCCTCGGGTGACCCTACTCCTGCCGATCTCGTCAGAGGACAGCTCGCTGGGACCTCCCTGGCCGAGCTTCCCCCTGCTAGAGTCTCCCTTGCTGGATTCTCGCTTTCCCCAGCAGGGCTGGGGAACAGCTCTCGCCCAGACAGATCTCGCCCTCCTCCCTGGGCCGCCACCTCTTTTCCCTCTCGATGAGCTGGCTCGCTCTCGCCGACTCCAGGTTGATGAGCCACCTGGGGCGCCGGGGTCGCGAAACCGCCGAGCGCAGTGGCGAGAGCGCTCTGAAAAGCTCCAAGAAGATCTCGCCTAAGATCCGCCAACATATCCACTGTGGCTGGTGCCCCTGGGGGTGCCGAGCCTCCGGGGTTCGCGTCCCGCTCGTCCTCGCCGGTCATGCTTTCCCTGAGATTTTCTTGAGCTAGCCGCACTCTACGCTCACCGCACCAAAATGTTGAAACCGATTTCTCGGTTTCTGTGGAGTTCGGGGCCCCCAACGGGTTGGGGGGCGACTGGCACTTACTAATCTTGCGAGAGAACAGACCGGAGCCTCGGAGTTGGACACTGATCCTTAGGCTCAGCTAGGAGGACCCACCACACACTCGGAAGATCTTTAGAGCGCTTCCCCTCCCAAGCCAAAAGCTGAAGCCTAGGCACCTTGGAGAGCTCAATGATGGTCTGAGGAGAGAGAAGCTCAAAAAATAAGTCCTCTCAAAGGTGCCCTTTGGATCCTATTTATAGATTTTCTGATCTGGCCTGCAAATAGCAGGAATCTGCCTCTTGATTTTACTATACGCACCCCAACTTGGTCTGCTAACAGCCAAACTCCGCTGTCCGGGGTGGCTATTGGCAGACCCTCTAGGGCAAAGAGGTAATTCTAGCTTCCAGCCCCATGGAAGAGGGGTCTGCGAGGACTGCTCGCCCTCCTGGTCTCGCCAAAGTGTATGCGCGAGCCCCTGCTATCTCTGCGACCTCGAGGGTCTCGCTGAACCTTAGGAATGAGGCCCTCCTGCCGAGCACGGAGAGAGCGATACCAAGCCACTGATCTCGCCTCACCCCGGCTGCCGAGAACTATTGGTGTTCTGCGAGATACCTGGGAGGAGCCAGGCGAACCCCGGGTTGTACACTGCCCATTTGGGAAGCCTCCACTTCTATAAATAGGGGATAGGGGTACCAGAAAATGGACTTTTTCTTTGAGCCTCCAGCTTGCAACCTGTGCAAGTAGTCTCGAATTTTGTCACCTTATCTATCTCTCTCCCTTGCTTGCTTTAGACCCCCTCCTATAATCTTTTTCGAGATCAATCAAAGCATCTTTTCTCCCAGAGATCTCACCTCTAGCATTCCTCATCCTGAGTAACCTGCAGTCCACAGTCTTCCCCCATCTCTTCAAAGTGTGAGTTTTGGAGGTATAATTTTTGTGCCAACAAAATGAACACGCAACCATAGATCAGAGTGTCTTGAAGAAGTCCGCTGACAGTTAAAATGTCAGACCATGAGACTCAGCCTGGTCAGCTCACTGGCGGTCTCCCTTCGTCAGGTGGCGCGAGCTCTTTAGAAGCCCTTAAGCTTCATTTTGAGCTTCACCTCGAGCAGTCTCGCCGTGAGACCGCCCGTCAGCTAGATTCCATGAATAAGATCCTTTCTTCGATCTCTGAGAGGCTCTTGATGATTTAATGTTGGATTGGCTTTCCAAATCTTTTGGAAATATATTTGAACTAATATCTGATGAAGGCAAGTATACCTTATCACGTATAATATAGGATATTTTTAGAAAATATCAAGGTCGTATTTTTCCACGGACCGTGTTGATTATATTTACTTATATAGAATGAACAATTATTTTATCGGAACACGATTTTGATTTCATTTTTTAGATTTTTAGAGAGCGATATTAAAAGTATAACTAGGGTTTGAAAATGATGATAAGGATAGCGCTCGATGTCGAATTACCTTAAGATGAAAATAGCTTTTTAAGAAGTAAAAGATCTCATTTTTCAATTAATTAAAATGGCATGGCCGTGGAGGTTCAATAAGTATGAACGCACCTCTCTCGAGGGTACGCCCACCTGAGATAAAGAATATTTGACCAAACTCTCATTCTTTAATCGAATCTCCTTAACACCCACTTTATGTTGTGAACCCCGCTAATAAGTTTTTATTCCAATTCGAGAGACTTACGTCATCCTCACTAGATGGTAGCGTGTAATTCTCTTTACCTGTGAGCGATCGATCTGTACGCATGAGCCTCTTAGCTAACTAGTGTATGAAAATGGAAATGAAAACTACACATCGATTACATGGTTCTACTCAACATTTTTCTCTGGTAAACCTTAAGCTCGTTAATTGATTAGAAAAGAAAGAGATTATTTTTATTTTAGAAATACTTTTATTTGTCCCAATGCTCTTCGACATCGTGTGCTAAAGGAGATTAGCCACTCATTGGAATGGGGACGACTCTAGTGATTAAAAAGTAGATGATAATATTTTAAGCGAATATGAGTGCATTTAACAAAAATTAAAGAAAGAAAATTAAAAACACACTAAATTTGAAAACTCACACACTCTACAATATTTTAAATGACAAGTTATACATCTAAGTTAACTCACTCACACACTCTACTTTGAATTTAAACTAAGTTAGAAAAAAATGTAAAAACAATCTCATACACACACACACTACTTTAAATTAAAACTAAGTTACAAAAAATGTAAAAACTATCACACACACACACACACACACACAAAACTTTAAATTAAATCTAAGTTACAAAAAAGCAAAAAAAATTCTCATACACACACACACACTCTCTACTTTAAATTAAAACTAAATTACAAAAAAACAAAAATTATCTAATACACACACACACACTACTTTAAATTAATACTAAATTATAATGCAATTAAAATCAAAAGTCACACACACACACACACAGTACTTTAAATTAAAACTAAATTATAAAGCAATTAAAATCTAAACTCATACACCCCCACTCTCTACTTTAAATTAAAACTAAATTATAAAGCAATTAAAATCTAAACTCATACACACACACATTAAAATAAAAAGAAACTAAAAAAACAAATAAAGTTTAACACTCATACACTCACACACATAAACATAAAGAGAAAACTAAATTAAAAGAAAATAAAAATAAATCTCATAGACACACACACCAACATAAAAAGAGCTAAATTAAAAGAAATTAAAAATTAAACACACACACACACACACACACACACACACACACACACACACTCTATCTCTCTCTCTCTAACATAAGGAAAAGAAGAACAAAATGAGGAAAACAAACTATTTCATTTCCAAAATGAAGATTACAATTAGACTAGGAGAGAGAAAATTACAAAAACTAAAAACATAAAAACATAAGAGAAAAAAAGGAAAATGCAAAAAACATCTCACAAAACTCAAAACTACACACAAATTCTATCTCCTAAGCTTCAGTCGAGCCTCTCTATTTATAAGCAATTTTTTAGAATTACACATCCCCAGTCACGACCGTGATTGAGGGCATGACCTTGCACATGCTGGAGAGGTCATGTCAGTTGGCCTTCTGGATGGATCTGGAAGGGTTAACAGGAAAAATGGCTGCACAAAGCTGTGACCAACAAGTCACATGTGTGACCTTGGGCGGAAAGCGTTAGCAGCATCAGGGGCGCAATAGTTGGCGTGTCCTGGTTGAAGATTAGAAGAACACGGGTGTGACCAAAATGACATGAGCGTGACTTTGCGATTCATCGAGACATCAGGTCGATCGACTTGAAGGCGCTACCTGTCATCTTAGCAAGGAATACATGGGTGTGACCCACTACATGGCCTCGGTCACGGGCATGACCGATGGCGTGACTTGATGACTTTGCTGGCTTGCTCTGAAAAGTGGCCGAGAGCTGAGATTTGGTACTTTAAGTTTACACGCGCTTGGTCACTAGCGCGACCGAGGGCGTGACATAACAAAAATTACCAAAAAGCTGTAAAACAGAAATAAAGCTAACTTAGTAAGGAAATAATAAAAACAAGCCATTTATTTATTAATTTACATAGAAAATTTATAATTTTTATTAAAACTATACTAAACATATGTATAATTTATTACTCATCAAACACCCTTATACTTAAGTTTTTGCTATTCCTGAGCAAAAGTCAGAGAGATATCCGTACAAATTTTTCATAAGTTTTAATTTTAGGTTATCATTTTAATCAAAAGAGGGACTGAAAAATAAAAACCCAGAGTATAAAGAGTTAATTCCTAAATTATGTAAGTGATTTAAGTAGGGGAAAAGTCTTTGCCAAAAGACTTGTTAAGAGAATAAAATAGCAAGAAAAATTGCAATCATTAGTAAACATGGTTAGATCGAAATTATAAGAACCTTTGCTTTAAAGAAATGTGATGGAAATAATACAAGTTACTAATTATGCTCTCAAAAAGATTTTTGAATTAAGTCTAGGTACAATAAATTGTCTAAGGGGAAAAGTGGTACAAAGTTTTGGCAGAAAGAAGAGTACTTGGATTATGGGTGATGAATTTTATCCTCTCACCCCTCATTTTTATTTTTCTTTGGTGCCCAACGTAGTTTATGAGGGAAAACTAATTCATTAACCCCATGCTTATGTTTACGGAACGAAATCTTAATCCCATTGACATAATATCTTTTAAATTTTTAGTAGGTGCCTATGTTTACAGAATGAATTCTTATTCCCATTGACATAAGATCTTTAAAAAAAATCATTTTTTTCATGTCATGCTAAATGGGTGCATGCAAGGGGGTTTTCAAGAGAAATTCTAGAATAATAATAAAAAAAATTGAGAGCAAACTTAGTAATTTGAATTTTCCTGAATTCTTAGAGGCATAAAGTAGAGATAATTGAGGTCTAAGGTTTTTTTTCTAACATTATACACATGCCTCTATTTTAGATAATTCAAAAGTAGTTCTTGAAAATAAATCCTCTATTTAAATTAGAAACACAAGATGTTCTTTAAAACATAACCCTTGACATTTAAATCTATCAACCTATGATGAACAAATGGCTAGCAAATAAAAAAAATGAAAATCTACAAATAGATATTCTCGAAACTAGGTGCTTGAAAAAAATGCAGGGTTTTACTATTTTTTTGCTTTTTTAGTTTTTTCTATTACAAAATAAACTTGTTTTTGGAGGATTTTGGGGTCTTGTAATATACTTTGTTTTTTTGTTTTTTCTGCAACGAAAGGAAATATTTTTGTAAATTTTGTGGTTTTGTAATTTTTTTTTGTTTTTCTACTACAAAATAAATTTTTTTTGTAAATTTTGTGGTTTTGTAATATGTTTTTATTTTTTTGACATAATTTTTAACTGAAAACAGGAAAACACCCCCATAGTTAAAACCCAACATTATCCCCAATGTTGTAATTTAAGTATGAAGAAGCAAGCAAAGTAAAATGAAAGTGAGGTTTGTACAAAAAGGAAAAAGGGGGAGCAAAAAGGCTTCCCTGAATTGAGGTCGGTGAGGCCGCAAGGAACCCTGAAAAAACAACAAGTAAAAGAAATGAAGCATAATAAAATATTAGATAGATATGGGGTGCCTCCCATTAGCGCTTTGTTTACCATCGCGTAGCTTGACTAATTTGACGTGGTGAGACTATAAGTTGGGGAGGGTTAAAGATATGATATTTCCATCCACTAGATCGCACGCAAGATAAAGTTTTAATCAGTGCCCATTGACTTTAAATGAGCCTTTTTCTTGGTGGGAGATAAGAACGGTCCCATATGGCCAAACCTCTTTGACTTTAAAAGGGGCCAGACCATCAAGATTTTAACTTATCTGAAAAAAGCTTGAGGCGTGAGTTATATAGAAGGACAAGATCGCCCGACGCAAAATTTTTGGAAATTTTATTTTTCGATTGTGGTAGAACTTAAAGCGCTCCTTATAAAATTTATTACTCTCATAAACATTTGCACGCCATTCATCAAGTTCATTTAGGTGAAATTTTCTATTTCAGACGCTAAGTTTGAATTGAGGTTTAAAAAATTTAGAGCCCAAAAGGCGCGGTGCTCTAACTTTACTGGTAAATGACACTCCTTGAGGTAGACTAATCGATATGGCATACAATCGATGGCGGTCTTGTATGTTGTACGATATGCTTACAACGCATCGTCGAGTTTTATGGACCAATCTTTCCTATTTAATGAAATGATTTTTATAAAATGCGTTTAATCTCTCAATTTACTACCTCGACATGGCCACTTGTTTGAGGGTGATAGGCGGTGGTGAGCTTGTGCATAATGCCATACTTAGATAGGATTTTGGTGAATTGAGCATTACAAAAGTGCGTACCCCTATCTCTTACTATTATGCGGGGCATGTCAAAGTGAGAAAATAATTGTCTTAGAAAATTGACGATGACTCTCGCATCATTGGTGGGGAGGGCTTGCGATTTCGCCCACCTAGATACATAGTCGACCGCCACTAAAATATAGCGATTATTAGAAGAAGAAGAAGAAGAAGGCAGAGGGTCGAAAAAATCTATGCCATATTAATCGATGATTTCACACTCTAGAAAATGGTTTTGGGGCATCTCATCACAATAAGAGATGCTACCCGGCCGCTGGCAGGTATCGTAGGTACTCACAAAAGTGTGAGCATCTTTGAAGAGAGTGGACCAATAAAAGCTCGCCTCTAGCGCCTTCCACGCGGTCTGAGTGGCTTGATAATGCTAACTGGTCAGCCCCTCGTGGCAGTGCCACAAGATTTGCGCACCCCGTCGCTTGAAATGCATCTCTGCACTACTTGGTCCGCGCAGACACAAAAGAGAAAAGGGTCCTCCCATAAGTACCTTTTCAAATCAGAAAAGAATTTCTTCTTTTGCTGGTTCAAAAAATCTTTTTGAAGGACCCACGCAACTAGATAGTTGGCGTAGTCTGCGAACTAAGGGATGGGAGAAGATTTTATGTTATTCAAAGCTAAGAGGCGCTCCTCAGGAAATCTATCATCTATTTTGGGTTCTATGAGCGCTTCTACCGCTGGGTGGTCTAAACGAGAGAGGTGGTCGGTCGCCAAATTTTCAGCCCCCTTCTTATCCCGGATCTCTAAATCGAACTCCTGTAGAAGGAGGATCCATCGAAGCAAGCGGGGCTTGGCATCTACTTTGGCTAATAAATTTTTGAGGACAGAGTGATCGGTGAAAATGATTACTTTTGAAAGCATGACGTAGGATCTAAACATATCGAAGGCGAAGATAACGACCAGAAGTTCCTTTTATGTTGTACTGTAATTGGCCTGTGCAGCAGTGAGCGTTCATGAAGCATAATTAATAGGATGAAAATATTTATTAACACGCTGGCCTAAAATGGCTCTTACATCGATATCTCTCGCATCGCACATGATTTCAAATGGAAGGGACCAATCTGGCGCCATCAAATGGGAGAATTAATAAGTTTTTTTAATGAAATTAAATGCCTCTACGCATTAGCTATCAAAAATTAAAGGGAATTCTTTTTCCAAGAGGTGGGTTGGCGGTTTTGTAATTTTTGAAAAGTTTTGTATAAACCGACGATAAAAACCCGCATGGCCGAGAAAACTTCTAATGGATTTTATGTTTGAAGGTGCGGGAAGCTTTTCGATGATTTCGACTTTCCCCTTATCGACCTCCATCCCCTTGGCAGAAATCTTATGGCTGAGGACCAAACCCTCTCAGACCATAAAGTTGCATTTCTCCCAGTTTAAAACTAAATTTGTTTCTTCACACCGATGGAGGACTCTATCTAAATTTTTCAAGCAATTTGTTAAAGAGTTTCCGAATACAGAAAAGTCATCCATAAAGACTTCCATGATATCTTCTATGAGCTCGCCAAATATTGCCAGCATACATCGTTGGAATGTAGCTGGCGCATTACAGAGGCCAAATGACATCCTAAGATATGCGAAGGTGTTGAAGGGGCAAGTAAAAGTTGTTTTCTCCTTGTCTTCAGGGGAAATAGAGATTTGGAAAAACCCTAAAAGACCATCAAGAAAGAAATAAAATGAATAACGTGAAAGTTGCTCTAGGATTTGGTCGATGAACGGTAGCAGGAAGTGGTCTTTTCGTGTGAAATTATTTAATTTTTGGTCGTCGATGCACGCCCACCAATCTGTACCAGTACAGGTGGGGGTCAGTTCATTGTTCTGGTTTGCCACGACCGTTATTTCTCTCTTTTTTGGGGGTGACTTGTATAGGGCTTACCCGCATACTGTCTGATATAGGATAGATAATTCCCACATCGAAAAGTTTTATTACTTCAGCATTGACGACATCCCGCATGTTAGGGTTAAGTCGTCATTGACGCTAGATGGTTTTGCGGGAGTTATCTTCTAGAAAAATTTTGTGGGTGCAGAATGATGGGTTTATTCGCTTGATATCAGAAATCTGCCATGCAATTGCACGATGATGATTGTTTAAAACTTCTACTAATTTGCAGGTCTCTGAATCACTTCAGGTAGAAGAGATAATAACAAGAAGTTTTACACCTTTTTCGAGAAAAATGTATTTCAAACTATCGAAGAGTTGTTTCAATTCGAGGACCGGTGGTTCTTCGTATGATGGTATAATTTTTAAAACTTCTGAATCAAAAGTTTGAATGGCAAATCTGTCGGTATTTCATCTGGACAGAATAGATTCGCCAAATCTGAATCATCTAGCATTAAGGAGAGAAATTATGAAAGGGAAAAACATTCCACTTCAAATGCGGTTCCAGGTTAAAACATGAATCATCGTTCGATAGGGTGTTCCGCATTGATGGATTAATGTGTAGAGTAACTTCATCATCTCTAACCTGAAGGAGGAGTCGACTGTTACTTAAATCTATTAATGCACGGGAGGTTGCAAGGAAAGGGCGACCGAGTATGATAGGCACCTCAGCGTCCTCCTCTATTTCCAAGATGATGAAGTCAACCTGGAAGATAAACTTGTTGACCTTGACCAGAACATCCTCCACTACCCCTATCAGGTACTTTATCGAGCGATCCGTGAGTTGGATGCTCATCTTTGTCAGGCTCAGAAATCCTAGATTGAGAATTTTGAAAAGAGAAAAAGGCATCAAGTTGATGCTGGCGCCCAAGTCCGCTAGAGCGTACTTTATTTACTTATTGTCGAAGAGGCACAGGATGGAGAACCATCCCTGGTCGTTCAGTTCTGGCGGCAATTTGTTAAGGAGAACCGCCGAGCATTTTGTGTTAAGGGAAACACATGAAACATCCTCGAGTTTTTTATATTAAAAAGCAACTCATTAAGATATTTCATGTATTTTGGCATTTGGGAGAGTGCCTCGCAGAAGGGAACATCTATTTGAATTTGTTTTAAAATTGGAAAGAATTTTTTGCACTGCTCGGCTTTCTGCTCGTTATATATTTTTGAAGTTGAAAGTGCACAGTGTGCCTCTGAGTATTCTCTAGAGGGCGGTGAATAGAGTTTTAAATATTTTCTACGCTAAATGGACACACACAATAAAACTGCTAAGTAGTATGCATTCAACACTACCAAAAAAGAATAATGTAAATGCAGGAAATGTAAATACATAAAATAGTAAAGAGGGACAGTACAGAAAATTCAATCCAGAATACACATGATTTTTATAGTGGTTCCCCAAAATGTGGGTGGTCCACTCTTCTACCATCCTGGTAGGATCACACTAACTGTGCCTGAGTCTTTTGATAAGGTGACTCTCAGAACCATTAAGTCTTTTGATAAGGAGACTTTTAGAACCACTGAGTTTTTTGATAATGAGACTCTTAGAACCATTGAATCCTTTGAAAGAGGGATTAATAAAACTATCTTACAGATGGTGAATAATGAAGAAGAAAGGGAGAAATAGGAGAATAGAATTCTGCTTTCAGAAATCTTCAGAAGCTCTTTCTTTTAAACTGCTGCTTCTGTTTATCACTAGATCTGAATATAATGTGTAAGACCCCAAATCAGAAAAATCAGATTTCTGGAATCCAGCGCTGTCGCCGGCGATAGCGGCTATCGCCCGGCGATAGCGTTCTGTTGAGAAGGGTTCTGGAGAGGCTGTCGGGCGGCGTTAAGTGCTAACGCTGGCGACACCGTGGCATGTGTCATGCACTGTTCGCAGCGGTGGCGTTGACGGGTCAAAGTCGGTTCTTTACCGCTGTCGCCATCGTACTTTGCAGCCGAAATCGTGGCCATTTATGGCACTTTGACTTTGGGGGCTGTTTTGGATTGAGGAGGCTCAGTGGCTGCATAGGGTGGCCGAAAACCCCCCTTTATTCCTTATTCTCTTAAGGGTTTTATTTTGGAGAGAGAGAGAGAGAGAGAAGCTTTGGAGAAGGAGATGAATAGGGCTTCTAAACCCTAGGGCTTGGGTTTGGTGGAGCTACACTCATCGGAATCCCTCATCGTTAGTGGCTACGCGTAGAGGAGGGCAAGGTGCTCCTTTCCAACCGTGCCAAAATCAATCTATGGGTTCGAAGCGGCGTCTAAGGGTAACGATCACTTCTACCCTCATTTGGACATGTTCTAGTCCATTCCTTCCATCGTTGAGGCCCCTACCCAAAAAGGGTGAGGTCGTGGCCTCCGACGGGTCGATTCGTGTTATCCCCGTCAAATCTTGCATACATGTAGAGACCATGCATGAAATGGACGTAGGCGCATTGTGTGAAGCCCATCCGTGATGGTTCGTCCGGATTGGTGATGCTTTTTGATATTGTGCGTGCCGGGGGAAAACCCCGTGTTGATATCCTGCTTCATAGGACTAGAGAGTGCTACTGCATGCGCAACAACGCCTGGGGGTGTGCCCCGGGAAGCACCCAAAGTTAGAAGCAGAAAAGGAGTTCTGCTCACTGTCGCTGGCGATATTGACTATCGCCAGGCGATAGCTCCCAGACTTGGTTCTGGTGATTTTGTGCGTTCTGAGGCAGTGGGAGTGCTACTGCATATGCAGCAATGCCTGGGGGTATGCCCCGGGAAGCACCCGCAGCTAGAAGACAAAATGGAGTTCTGTTCACTATCGCTGGCGATATTGGATATCGCCAGGCGACAGCTCCCAAACTTGATTCTGGTGATGTTGTCGTGCTCACCTGTTGAGAGGACCTGAGGCCTGTGTGCCCGACCTGTGAGGGTGTCCTGGTGGATGACTTAGCGGCCCATAGAGCCGGCTAATTGAGAATACCTAGGCTGAGGGGACGCCATACCCGCTCTTCGTGTTGTACAACGAGAGCTGCGAACAACGGGCATTTGGTGAACCTGAAACCACACCATTGCAGCACCTGATTAGTGAGTCTCGTACAGCATGTCGGGAGGCACTGGGAAAGAGTCTTTGGACTACGGGATGTTCATAATTAAAGTACGGGGGAGCCCTGGTATTCGGGCCACCGACTTTAGCCTCGTAGGGCAAAGCCATCAAGAGTGGATGGTGGTGGAAGGCGGAGTACACCAAAGAGTGCCTGAGAGCACGAGACGTGGAGGCCATTCCCACGTTTGTGATTGTTGCATATGTATGAACTATCGTGAGCTTTGCTAGCCGCTTCATTCTGTTATATATGTATGTTGTGATGCTCTTTGCAGGGATGGGAAACTGCCACCCCCTCGAAGGGGTGGGGTCATTATATTTTGGTCATCTTTTGCTGACCGTTGCCCTGTTTTGCCACCGTTTTTGGTGGGCTTGTTGTACAGGTGCTGGACCGAGCGGGAACATAGCGGGCTCTTAGCAGGCTGAAGCCCTTGTGCTGATGCGGCCCTTGAAGGCCTTTTGATGTTCTTTTGCTTTTCATGTATGGCCAGCCTGCGCGCCGATGTTGGTAAATTGTAAGGCCGTCGTGCCTCTTTTGTTGTGTAAACCATTCTATTCATATTAATAGAAGTGGACATACCCAGGTACGGGTTTTGGGGTTTATCTTGTCTCTTTTCAGCTTCCGCATAGAATGCTCTGAGTTAGGCATCGTTGTATAGTGTCGTTCGATATTTCAATTAAGTGACGTTCCCGTTTGTTTTGTAGTATATGGCGTGGGGCCTCGGCCGGACCTTCTGCTATATGCTCCCGAATGGATGGGGGTGTTACATAATGAACCCTTGCTTTATGATTGTGATGATTGCAATGGTTATTGGCTTGATCCATATTCTCTGAGCACTTCTTGTAAACTTGTTGTTGTGCGATGAAGAAGAAAACAAAGCAGCTGTGATGTTTTCCTGTGCAGAGAGATAACTTCTTCTCTGTCTTAGGTTTGTGGTCCATCCTTCTTTTATTCTTCTCCTCTCAGCATACTTATTCTCCATGATTGGAATTTGAATTTCTTTCTTCTTTTGTGTTGTCCTGAAAAGGAATTCCAATTGGGCAATTGATTTCCCTTTCTTCTTTTCT
Source organism: Dactylorhiza incarnata (assembly GCA_033032865.1). Lineage (NCBI taxonomy): Eukaryota > Viridiplantae > Streptophyta > Magnoliopsida > Asparagales > Orchidaceae > Dactylorhiza > Dactylorhiza incarnata. Next base: position 7,725,505 of record JAWHQI010000021.1, on the reverse strand, counting down.
TCCCGACCCGTCCATCAGATTTGAATACATTCCAAGAATTTTTTTCTTGTATTCCTGTAATACTCCATTCCATTCTTCTCAATAAATGAGCTATTGAAGAATTGTCTTTGGCATTGTGTACCTTCTGAAATGGTATTAAAAGGACACCTGAAAAAGCTTATATTTCAAACTGTATTCGACGATGTGTCGACCTCATCATTCTTCATATCGACGCACCTCTGAGTTCTTATAGGAGTAGCTTCGAATTCCTTCTTAGCTCTTGCTGAACTCAGATGTCGACGTTGCTTCGATTACTTTTCAACGTAACCATCAAGTTGAAGACTTAGACTTGAACTATATCTTCTGCGTTGAATTGAAGTCGAAAGCGTCGACTTCTAAGCCGGCTTCAACCTGCTCTTCCTTCTGCGTCAAATTCCTTTCGACATTGTGTCGACTTGACTTATACTTTGACAGGCTGATTGAGTTGCTTCGACTATCAGTCAGAGTTACGTCGACACCTAGTCGAAGTTGCGTCGACTTCTATTCGATGAAAGTTTTAACTCAAGTGAATTTGTGATTATCTTGACCTGATCTTGACACTCTAAGGTGAGTGTGACATCCTAAGATATATAATGACCAATTTACCCTTCTATATAATGTGGGTAATAAAACCTAACTGATGAAATCACTTTAAGTAATTTGTTAGATAAATCACAAGGGTTTTTTCCATCAATCTCCCCCTATTTATCATAACAAAATTTACAAAATAAAGTAAGTGATTTAAAACATGTTTTGACATAAACATAAATGCAAACAACTATACATAAACAATAAAGACATTAATGAATGGAATCACAGACCATTTTATACTTTGTCAAGTAGTCATATTGTTCTTAACAGCTGTGTCCTCCAGATACTATAATATAAAGTGTTCATAATTACAAAATACCTAAACTTCACTGTTCTTTGTCAAGAGTTTTCCTCTTCCTTGAGAAGACCATATGAATCACCTTTCTTGCAGCAAATACAACAGTTTCATTTTCTTCTTCAGTAGTCCTGTCAGCTTCTTGATGGGTTTCATTCTCTTTGGGAGGCTTCCCTTGAGATTGTGCATCTTTCTCAACAGTCAGAGCAGCCTTCTTAGCTATCATTGCAAACTCATCCAATAGCTGATCATCTTTTAGAAACCCCCTTTGAGTTGATGGAAGCTCCCCTGGGTTACTACAGGGATTTCTGCAGTTGGCTCCCCCTAGATTGATGCAGGCTTTTTTGGAGGATTTGCTAGAGACTCCACTTGGACTATTCTCGTTTGAAAAAATGTGAGCTTGTTTGGGTCATGTACCTCAGTAGCTGGGACACTTGGAGAAATCTCTTCTTGTGCACTCTTGTACTTCTCCTGGACACTCAAAATTCCTTGATTAAGCCACTCCTCCTCCTGGATCTTCTCCCCCTTCTTAACCTAACTTACCTGGGAGGTTAAGAACTCTTTAGTTGCCATGGAGGATGATATAGTTGATTTCAGTGCCAGAAGGGGCTCTTGTGATTTTTGCAATTCGGACTCCATCTGGGAGTACTTCCTATTGAACTTCCTTGCTTGAGAGGCCATTAGATCAACAAATATGCTAGCAGCTAATCCTGGTTCTTTTGAAATCACTTGCTCAAAGTCAAAGCCAGGAGTAGGTGTGGTAGAGACAGGAGGTGTTACTATGAAGTTCTCATGGAAGTCTGGAATATCTTGGTGGATAGGAGTGTGGGGTTGATACACTTCTGGATAAATGTGATGCTGTGGTAGCAGAGTAGACAGGTTGTCTGTAGTTGTGATGGATGGTTGTTGCTATGGTTGGAGAGGAATCTGATGTGATGGCTCTAGAGCTGTAGTAGATGGGATAGACTTGAGATTTTGGATAGGAGATCATCTGGGATGATATCCTGTTGTACTGCTGCAGGGACCTGTGCTAGATTGTTATCCCTCATGGGATCTAGTACATTTTGTTGAAACCGATTTCTCGGTCTCTTGTGGAGCTCGGGGCCCTCAACAAATTGAGGGGCGACTAGCCCTTACCGGTCCCTCGGAAGAGGTAGGCAGATAACTCGGACAAAGAACAAAGACCCTGGTCTCAGCATGGAGGTCCCTCCACTAACCCGAAAGATCGTTGAGCACTTCCCCTCCCAAGCCAAAGCTAAGACTTGGGCACCTTGGAGAGCTAGAGAGCCCAAACCAAAGCGACCTATGGAGAGAAGAAGGCTCAAAGATTCTGAAACCGATCCTCTTCCAAGGTGCCCTTTAAGGTCTATTTATAGATTTTGGTTTTGTGGTCTGTCAATAGCCAACTCCCGCTGTCCATTCTTACTATCCGCACCCCAAATTGGTCTGCTAACAGCCAAACTCCGCTGTTTGGAGGGGCTAGCCGCAGATCACCAGGAGTTTTCTGGTAAAAGACCACCCCAGGTACCGGCGACCAGAGACCCTTGACCTGTTCTAGCGAACACGGGGCTTGCCAAAATGTCTGGCTAGCTCGCCTGCCTAGCGAACTCCTTTGACTGACTGGCTCGCCTGCCTCTAGGGCTCGCCTGCCGAACCGCTCTTTAGCGAGTCGGGTTCGCCAAAATGGCTAACTGTACCCCAGAAATGGCTATTTGCACCCCAAGGTCCCGGGCCTTCCTAGCGAACTCCTTCGACCGGCTGGCTCGCCTGCCTCTAGGGCTTCTCGCTCCTCTTGGGCTCGCCCTGCCTGGCTCGCCCATCTCTGGCTTGCTCCCTTGGGTATGCGAACCAGGGACCCTTCCAGGCGAACATCGAGGTTGTACACAATCCCCGCTCTTCGCGAGGTTGTCTTGAGCTCGCGAAGAAACATCCAACCCCTGGTGTTCGCCGATTCGGCTGACGTGGCGGGAATCTTTCGGTGGGTCCCACGTCCAAAACTATAAATACCGTCCGCGGCAGCTAGTGATCGAGCTTTTCCTTCCCCTTCTTCCTCGCAGGAAACAACCTCTCCCGAATGTCTTCTAAGCCGAGCGCGTTGGATCGGTTGAAGGCTTCCAGGGAGATGGCGAAGGCCCAGGCCGCCGGACGCAACGCCTGGATGTTCAACCCCGCCACATCCCCTTCCCCCAGACTAAGAAGGCCAAGACGGTTTGGAGGTCGCAGGGGGAGGACGTGTCATCACCTCCTGCCTCGCCTCCGCTGCTGAATACCGGGCTCGCGCAACAGGTATTCTTCGTCTAGACTTTTTATTCCGACTCCCTATTCACTCCTTCCCCTCTCACTGAATCCTCCACCTGAGGAACGCCTGGCGGGCCTCACGCTGACCTCTTCTCACGCTCCGTCCCCTGCGAAGTTGGGATCGCTAGATGCTGGGACCAGGACCTCAACCCTACAGGCGCCTCTCTCGCAACCCCGTACGTCATAAGTACCTTCCTTTATCCCCGCTTAAGTCTTTGTGCGATATCTATGCGCTTATGACCCGTGCAGATACCCCACCGCCGAGCCCCGAGAAGAAAGGCTCCACACCGGCGCACTCGCCGATTCCATTTAAGGTTAACGTGGAGATCCCAGGCTTCGATATGGTGGGCAGGCAAAGTCCAGGCGGCTCGCTTCTCGACGACGCCCAGGTCGCGGAGAGGGTGGTGTATCCCCCTGTTCTGGGGAACCCCACGTCCCAGGGTTCCGTGAAAACTTCCAGGGTCAACCGGAGTCCTCTCGCAAGCAACGTCGCGAGTCCCCCTTCTCCCAAGGTTAGTATATTTGTCCGGGCTCGCTTTCCCGCTCGCCCCCTGATCCTACTAGTTCTTCCTTCGCAGACATTTCGGAAGCTACGCCTGAGTCAGAGCATGGGAGGGTGGAGATGTCACCGCCGCCCTCGCCGAGCCAGATGGAAGACTTCTTGGGCGACCCAGGCGACCCCGAGCGAATGAAGAGATGGGTGTCAGAGGTGCTTCAGAAGCATGGTATGATGCTGCGCGAGATGGAGGAGCGATATGACGCGGACCGAGCTTCCTTCAATGAGAGATTTGCTGTGATGGAGGACACGAATGCGCGCTTGCTCGCCGAAGCGGGGCCGGTGACTCGCGCAGACGTTACCTCGCCTGGCGTGCACATCTCGCGGGGCGAGGATCAAGCACACTTAATCCTGCGGGAGTTCAAAGCACTTCGTGAATACCACTATCCGAGAGTGCCGCCGCGCGCGGGGAAGCGAGGTCGGGGTCGCTGGAAATGGCTTACTTACCCCTGAGCCTGCCTCGGGTTTATTTTTACTATCCCCTTGCTTTTATTTCTTTCATGACGCTTCTGTTTGAACAATATCTGTGGTGTGGTAATACTTGCGAGTTTGTCGTGACTCGCCTTTTATCATTTTTGTTCTGCCCTTTATTTTTGTGGTGCGCCTGTGGCTTATTCCGTTCGCTCGCCGTGTTTGATACGATTGCCCTCGTGGAGCGCCCGCGAACTTCTGGGCGACGTTGTGCCCAAACTTCCCTTCCCTCATGGGCCAGCCTCAGGCGGGGCTTAATTACCGCGCGGTGGGAGCCCGGGCTCGCAAGACTGTAGTTTAATCGAGTAGAAATCTACTTTATTTTCGCTATCCGCACCCCCGACGCTTCGATTCCCGTGCCCATCTCAGTTTCCTATAAATAGTTCGGATTCATTTTTCCATCCGTCGCATTTATTTCTCTAATCCTCTCGCGTCTACGCTCGTTTCTGTTCTCGCAAGCTCGTGCTCGCGTTCACCGCTTGCAGGCTGCCCCTTCCTGACTCGATGCGAACAAATCAGTCAGTGGGAGCGGATGGCGAGAGTGAAGGGCGGTCAAGATGCGCCTCAGCGTTTCAAGCCCATGAATTCTACTGCGCGAACATCACGGCAGAGGAGTATAAACATGCCGTGGATCGTTATCTCCCGGAGGGTTATTCGGCTCGCTGTCCAAGCGAGAGATCTACATTGAACGAGACTGAGGCTGACGAACTCGCGATCCCCATTGCTCACTTCGAGAATGGGTTGCGACTCCCTTTATGGCCTGAAATTCGTCAGGTACTTCGCTTAGCCTTCTCACCGTTCCCTGTTCGCCATCGCGACTTTTTTACCGTTCTTTGCAGGTGCTGCGGTATTATGGGGTGCTGCCGAGCTAGCTGACCCCGAATGCGATCGCGGACATTATCGCGTTCGCCAGTTACATGCGGGAGGAGAGGATCGAGTTCAGCCTCCTCGTCTTCCGCAAAGTGTTTTCCTTTCGCGCCTTCCGGGACGGGACCACCTACTTTGCGAGTCAGCACGTCACCGTCTGCGAGACGGTGAACAAGAGTCACTACTGGACTCAGAAGTGCATCCTGGTGAAGGGTCCCTTCGGTAACCTCCACTTCACCCCTCTTCAACGGGATGACGCCACCTACCGCCCTCCGAGCTCGCTGGGCGGTGCCGACGCCAAACTCCTCCAATACCTCTCCGGAAAAAACTTCAAAGTCGCCCATCTGCGGTGCAACGTCGACTCGCTACTCGTTCCTCAAGGGGAAGGTATGGCTTGCTCTCGCCCCACTCTCCTTTCCTTTTTCTTCGCTGTGTAACGCTTTTACTCTTCAGGCGAGCGCGAGATCCCCGTTAATCCTCCGCACGCGCAAGGCACCACTCTTACGGCGGACTCTCTCGCGACTGCGGCGGCAGAGGCTTTCCGCGATCTTCCCACCACCGGGTCTGGCAAGAAGTGGCCTCCATCTGCGAGCCAACCTGGTTCGCAACCCTCCTCCAAGAAGTCGAAGTGGAAAACCCTCGCCGTCAAAGACAAGAGAACGGTCGTCGATCTGAGCGAGACCGACGGCTCGCCCCCTTCTCCTGCGAAACAGCCGGACCCGTTGGCGAGCCAGGGCGCTGGGAGCTCTTCCACAACCCCCCAACCCAAGGGCCACAAGAACTTTGGTCTGGGTGAGAAGGTTTCTGATATCCTTGGCGAGCCCCTGCTCGCTTGGGATCCTGACGCCAACCGGATTTCTTGCTCCACCCTTCACCCCTCCTGGGTGGAGCTCGGTAAGGCCGGGGAGGAGGTGTTCTCCATCTCCTTCGGCTTATACGGCCGCGAGGACGCCGCCGCCTATAAAGAGATGTGGCCAAGGCAACTGGTCTATGAAGAAATGCGAGCCCAGTTCCGCTCGACGGAGCTCGCACATATGGCGGGGCGCCGTTATCTGCAGGCGGATAGGGATATCCGCGCGTACAGGGAGGAGCTTAAGAGGGCTCGCGAGGAGATCAAGGGCCTTAAGGAGAGAGAGGAGACGTCGGAAAGCCTCCTCGCCGGGATGCAGGGCAAGATGGTAAGCGGCCCTTGGGCCTCTTTTCTTCGCTGTTCGCGACCTCTGATCTTTGTCTTTAACTCGTTTGATGCTAACTCAGGATGCCGATGTAGCAACCAAGCTTCTCGCTCGCAACGGCGAGCTGGAGTTGGAGAATACCATGCTGAAGGCTCGGGTGGACGAGCTGGTTCGCAGCATGCTGCCTCCCTCTCCTGGGCGAGCCAGGTCTCAGCAGAAGGTCGCCGAAAGTGAGGAACAGCGGCGGCGAGATGCACAGGAGGTCGCCAACCTCGTCTTCACGACCCTTAAGAACGCGAGTCTACTAGCGGAGGACGCGATGGAGTTTACAGCCGAAGACGTCTGCCCGGACCTCTTCGACTTGGCGCCATGGTTGGGGGCTCGCAAGAATGGCGAGGGCCCTCCAGAATGAACCCCCTTAGCCTCTTTTCTCCTTTCTTTCGAATGTATATTATTCTTTTTGGGCTGACGAGATCGCCGCCGAACATGGAAAAATCTTGGGAAATGATAGTTATGATTTTTTTTGGGTTAGCGTTTATGCGCATGCTCGCATTTCTTTTTTCTCTCGCACTTGCTCTTTCTTTTGAATTCTCATGACCAGTTGTTATGCGGTAGTGCTTCCGGGGGGCTCGCGAATGCGTGTGTCTGGGCTCGCCTCGCCAAGGTTCTCCTTTTATGGATTTCGCGAACCCGGGCCGTCGCCGCCCGCGGATACTGCCCGGCGAACCCAACCTTGGTGAACTCAGACATAAGCATCCCGCGAACTAAACCTCCCTCACTTTAGTATCTCAACCCGCTACCTTAGGCCTTATCAGCCTCGACCCTTTCAATTTTGCGAACCAAGACCTTCTGGCTCTAACACCTCAACCTGTTACCTTAGGCCTTATCAGCCTCACCCTTTCCAATTTTGCGAACCAAGCCCTTCTGGCTCTAACACCTCAACCTGTTACCTTAGGACCGTGACCCCTATTGCCAGCTGAAAGTGCACAATTAACCTCACTAGAATTCTCTAGAGGGGGGGTGAATAGAGATTTAAAAATTATTTTGTGCAAAGTTAATATATGTATATGTGTATGATCACAGATTAGAGCTTCCCACACACCAACAAGAATTAAGCAAGAAAATAAAGTAAATGCAAGAAAATAAATCACAGCACAACACAAGAAAATATAGTGGTTCCCCAAACTTTGGGTAGTCCACTCTTCTACCCCTTGGTAGGAATTCACTATCTTGCACTGAGTCTTTTGATAAGGAGACTCTTAGAACCACCCTGAGTCTTTTGACAAGGAGACTCTTAGAACCAACTGAGTCTTTTGACAAGGAGACTCTTAGAACCAGTACACTGAATTTTTTGGAGAGAGATTCTAAAAACTCTTTTACAATGTTTAAGTGAGAAAGAAAGAAAGGAGAAGAAATAAAAACAAGAAAGAATCTTCTTCCTAGCAAGAAGATTGGAAGCACAAGAAGTGAATTGAATCTTTCTTCTATAGAGAGAAGAAGATTTGCAGCCTTTCTCTCTTTGTGAGAGTTATCAGATTTTACAGCAGTGTGACTTCAGAAGCAGAAGAAGAAGAAGAAGTGCTTGAATGTTGCTGCAGAGCTTTTTCTCAATTTCTCTCTTTTCTCTAGGGAGCTTTTCCTCTATTTCAAATGTGTGTGGTAGATCACTCTTTTTCTTTTTGCCGACCTCCTCTTTATTTATAGCTCTGTTAATTCAACATAATACTATAGGAGGATAATCAATTAGCAGTTAGAGAGAATAGAAAGAAAAAATGTTTCCATAATGTTTATTTCTGTAGAAGGAAAGAATGAATTCTGATTTCAAATAATATCCAAAATAGAGTTAATCAGATTAGCCAAGAATCAAATAGAAGGAAAGAATGATTCAGAACGGCTATAAAATATTAACATTATTCCATACAAATCAGATTTACTGAAAGAAGGAAAGAGATCTGGCGCATATTTAAGTCTGTCAAATAAATCGACGTGCGTCGATTGCCATTCGACGCAAGCGTCGAGTACATCCTGTCTGGACATCGAGAGGAGAATAAGGAAGGTGCGTCGACTTCACTAGTTGCGTCGACTAGAAATCAGAGTAACGTCGACAACACATACGTCGAAATCTTCCTAGAGTTACTTCGACTTAATCTGAAAGAAACGTCGACTACATTTCGACGTTGCGTCGAATACTATTCGACGCATATTTACTTAGCCTTGTTTTTCATTTTTGGAATTCATATTTGACTCATTTTCAGGGGTTAAGAGAAATCATTTTCCCAATAATCTCCCCCTATTTGTCTTAACCCTTCTTAGAGAGAAATTAGCATATAATTAACATAGCAAAGCATTTGTAAAGATAATGAAGATTTCACACAATCAGAAGAGAATATATAAACAAACTTCATGTTCAGACCAATCACAAAGTAAAGTATGTGAAACATTGTTTTCAAGTATTATTCAGGAGGAGTAGGAGGAGTTTTTCTTTTTCTCTTGAATACTATTGTGGATTGCTCTTTCCCAGTAGCAGGTGATTCCCTCAGCTCCCCCTGGGTCTCAGCTCCCCCTGCCTCTGACTCCTGAGCCCCTTCTTCAGCCATCACAGCATCAGCTTCATTTCCTTTTTCAGTTTCAGCAGCTGGTTCATTTTCTTCTTGATTTATAGCAGTATTCAATTCTTTCTCACCTTCTTCCTTTTCAGCCTCATTTTCTGCTCTGCTTCCCTCCCCTTGCAGTAGTACCACTTGGTCTGCAGCCTCTCTTGCTATGCTGAGTACCTCAATTGTTTGTTCATCAATATGGAGCTCAGGTACTAACTCATTCCCAATTGTCTTGAGCAGTGTAAGACTGTCAGATTTTGAAGAAGAAGGGGATTTGTGAGAAGGAGATTTAGGATTGGAGGGCTGATTTTCATCTAGATTCTCCCCCTTCTTGACCTTCTTGGCCAAGGAGGTTAAGAAAGACTTAGTCACTCTAGAGGAAGAGAGAGATGACTTCAGATCTTGCACAGAGGCACTGACCCCATCTATTTGGGTGTGCATGTGAAAGATGGAGGAATGAATCTGGGAGCAATGCTCATCTAGCATTGCTTGGAATCTTTGAGCTGTGGATTGTATGCACTGGGTGATGAGAGCCTCAGTGGATTCAGATGGTTCATGGTGTGACAGATGATGAGGTTATGGTGGAGGAGGAGGAGAGGGTAGTCTATTATCTGGATGAGGTGTATCTGAATGAGGAGGTGGAGGGATAGAAGAAGGCTGAGTAGGTGATTGAGGAGGTATTGGTGAGGATGATGCTGGGACAAAAGATGTGACTGTTTGAGAAGGAGGAGGATGAGCAGGAGAGATAGGAGGAGATGGAGTATTTTCAGGGATGGAACCAGGCTTGGGAATTTGCCTGGTCCATTTGGAGAAGAGGGCAATGGACATCCTCTTTCCAGGAGGGATAGGAATTCCTTTTGACCTGCAGAGATCAGGGAAGGAATAGAAGAGAACCTGACTCATGATTCTCATATAAGCATTTTCCTTGTGGGAATATTTGGAGGCTATCATTTTGAGAAGACAGCTGGCCCAATCCACCTTCTTCTTCAGCACAAGGGCCCCCATGATGTTCAGCTGCTGTTTGGGCACTGCATCATGGGCTGAAATCTTGCATAGCAGTATCTTCCCTACTATATCTGCCAGCAATCTGTACTCATCTGAAAAGTCTATCTTTTTCAGATGGATTGGTCTGTCTTTTGAGAATTTCATGGTGGAGAGCACATGCTTGATTTCATCAGGTGTGAGGTCAATGGATTCATCACCTAACAGGGGGATAATTAAGACTTATTTAGTCATTCTTCTCAAACTTATTTTCTTCCCCTTTTTCATTTAAATACGGATGATATTAGGATATACCTGATGGAAGATCAAAGGTGGCCCTAACATGTTCTGCTGAGATTGAGACAGGTGTCTCATATAGTGTTCCCTGGATTTCTCCTTGTTCAGATATCTGAACATGAGTCAGCAGCTCTGTGAGCTCTGTTTCCAGTAGCTTGCACCTTATGGAGATGAGTTTGTCTAATCCAGCTTCTGTGAAGAGAGCAATGATGCTCTTGTAGTTTTCTGCGGCAGCCTGGAAGGACTCAAGGTCAATGTCGAACCCAGAATTTATCTTTGGAGCCATTGTAGATCAGTGGGAAAGAGAGAGAAAGAGATGGCTGGACGGAGGAGCAAGGAGAATGAAAGATGCAGAGGTCGTGAAGGTTTCTAACTGAAGAGTCTATTTAAGTCAGGTGAAGCGTCGAAACAGGACTCAATTCGAGGCTTATTAGGTACTTCAGTGGATGTGACGGAAAATGATTCAGCCTTGCCGCTCGTTTTTATGAAGTCGACGTTACGTCGAGTGGGATTCGTCGTGAGCGTCGATATAGTCTGCTTTGGGATGAAGAGATTTCTAGTCGACGTACGCGTCGATAATAGTCGATGTATGCGTCGATTATGCCTATTGATCTGAGTCGTCGACGGTGCGTCGATTATAAGTCGACGTGACTTTTAATTTTTCAGAACAGCTCTATGTTCTTATTTCTTTTTGTCTCTTCCTATTCCTAAAGGTTTCTAAGTCAATTTTGGACTGATTTTCTTTTACATATAATTTGATTGATTATGCCAACATTGTTTGGCAAGGTGGCCGGGTTTGTTACATATATAGCATTTGATTGTCTTAGAGTTGTAAGGATTTGATTTTAGAGAAGGATAAAAGTGTTGATTGGGATAGGAATATTGTTTAGAGTAGAAATTTTGATCAGGATGAATGGGTCCTGAATAGGGGTTTAGATGAGAGATTTTTGAAGGGAAGACATTTACGTTGCTCTGAATATGTGTGCGTCGATATCGATTCGACGCATGTTGATAGTCGCGTCGATTTCTATTTGGCGCTTTCTCCAGGTGGCGTCGATCTGATTTCGACACGAAAAAAGAGTTGCGTCGATTGGAAGTCAACGTACTTTTGTTTAAGCGTCGAGAAGAGATCGATGCATCTGAGAGGTTGCGTTGAGTAGATGTCGATGCACTATTATGCATGCGTCGATATGAAGTCGACGCAACTGGATCTTCATAGATTTTTACTATTCCTTTGTCTGTTTTTACTTCTTTATGAGTTGTTTCTCTTGGTTTAGTTATCTCTTCAGATGAAGTTTGTGAGTCATCAGCTGAATAATATGATGTATCATCAATTTCCTTGGAGAGGTGTTCTTTCTTATGTTGTGATTCTTTTTCTTGGTTGTCTAATTTGACAGGTTTAGTGAATTTTACAGGGCTCATCCAAGCAGGTTTGTTGGATGGAATTAGGCTGATTGAGGGATCAGCCCCTAGCCCAAGATTCTTGTGTCTTATTGTTTGTTTTTCAGTGATCTCTTCAAGAGTTTGGCTTCTCATTTTTATTGATTCTTCAAAGGCTTTTGCCTGGGTTACTTTATCCTTAAGGAACTGATTTTCTATTCTAGCCCTTTCTATTTCCTTTTCTATTCTGCTAGCTATTGATTCATAATCTTTAAAGGATTTAATTTCTGTGTTCTCTGGTTTTTAGCTACATTGATTTGTTCTTTTAGATCTTTAATTTCTTTTGTTGCTTTTAGTTGATCTAGATACATTCTCATAAAATCATTTCTAAAGTTATCACTTTGAAAATCTATTTCATCAAACATGCTTACCTCATCCTCATCCTCAGATTCCTCTATGAGAATGAGGTTCTTTTCTTTTTCATCATCAGAAGATATGCTTTCTTCTGATCCTGTTTCACTCCATGATTTATCATCATTCTTTGAGTCTTCAAAGGCCATCAAGCATAGGTCTTCTTGCTTAGATTCTTCATTGTCACTCTTAGAGGATGAACTATCCTCAGAGTTTGTTTCACTCCAGACTTCTGCAATGAAGCCTCTTTCTTTTTTCTTCCCCTTTTTCTTCAGATCTTTCTTTTTCAGATCCTTTTCTGTTTCAACATTCTCTGGACATTCTGGGGCAATATGTCCAGGTTTCCTGCAAGAATAGCAAATAATTTCTTTAGTGGGGGTTTTGTCATACCTTGGTTTTGACTCCCTCCTTTTTGATCCATCTGTCTTGACCCATTTCTTAAATCTTCTGGCCAAGAAACTGAATAGTTCTTCTTCAGTGACATGGGTTCCTCCTTCTGTTGCCTTTAGAGCAATGTTCCTGCCTTTTGAGGAAATTGGAGTGTTTTCTCTTCTTTCCTTCTCTTCTCTAGTTTTCAGCAATTGCTCATAGGATCTGAGTTTTCCTAAGAGAGCATCTGTTGAAATCTCTTTTTGTCCTCTTGTGTCTCTTATTGCCCATATTCTTGAGTCCCATGAACTAGGGAGACTCATTAGCAATTTGTCATTAATCTCAATGAGAGAGATTTCTCTGTCCAAGTCTCTTAGTTGATTGATGATCAGACTGAATCTGTCATACATTTCAGAGATGCTTTCTTCAGCCTTCTTTTGGAAGTTCTCATATTGAGAAATCAATAGAGCCTTTTTATCTTTCTTTTCATCAGCACTTCCTTCCACCATCTTTGTGAGAGCATCCCAAATTTCTTTGGATGATTCACAGTCAACAACCTTTTGAAAAATGTCATCTGAGAGAGTTGAGACAAGTATGTTCATGGCCTTTAGATCATATGTTCTTGCCTTCTTTTCATCTTCTGTCCACTCAGATCTTGGAACAAGTGTTTGTGTGACATTGCCATTTGCATCCTTTCTATTAGGCTTTGGGGGACCGGTCATAGTAATATTAAACAAGTCAGCATCAATGGAATTCATATAAATTCTAATTCTTGTTTTCCAAACTGCAAACTTTCCAAGTTTGCACATTGGAGGTCTGGTGGAAGCATAATCTTTGATTTGTGCCATATGATAAAATAGTTTTGAAAAATATATATATATATGAGAGGTAGGATCTTTTTGATCAAGGAGTTATCCTTTTTAGATCAACCTATCTCTGATACCAATTGAAAGTGCACAATTAACCTCACTAGAATTCTCTAGAGGGGGGGGGGGGGGGGGGGGGTAAATAGAGATTTAAAAATTATTTTGTGCAAAGTTAATATATATATATATATATGTGTATGATCACAGATTAGAGTTTCCCACACACCAACAAGAATTAAGCAAGAAAATAAAGTAAATGCAAGAAAATAAATCACAGCACAACACAAGAAAATATAGTGGTTCCCCAAACTTTGGGTAGTCCACTCTTCTACCCCCTTGGTAGGAATTCACTATCTTGCACTGAGTCTTTTGATAAGGAGACTCTTAGAACCACCCTGAGTCTTTTGACAAGGAGACTCTTAGAACCAACTGAGTCTTTTGACAAGGAGACTCTTAGAACCAGTACACTAAATTTTTTGGAGAGAGATTCTAAAAACTCTTTTACAATGTTTAAGTGAGAAAGAAAGAAAGGAGAAGAAATAAAAACAAGAAAGAATCTTCTTCCTAGCAAGAAGATTGGAAGCACAAGAAGTGAATTGAATCTTTCTTCTATAGAGAGAAGAAGATTTGCAGCCTTTCTCTCTTTGTGAGAGCTATCAGATTTTGCAGCAGTGTGACTTCAGAAGCAGAAGAAGAAGAAGTGCTTGAATGTTGTTAAAGAGCTTTTTCTCAATATCTCTCTTTTCTCTTGGGAGCTTTTCCTCTATTTCAAATGTGTGTGGTAGATCACTCTTCTTCTTTTTTGCTGACCTCCTCTTTATTTATAGCTCTGTTAATTCAACATAATACTATAGCAGGATAATCAATTAGCAGTTAGAGAGAATAGAAAGAAAAAATGTTTCCATAATGTTTATTTCTGTAGAAGGAAAGAATGAATTCTGATTTCAAATAATATCCAAAATAGAGTTAATCAGATTAGCCAAGAATCAAATAGAAGGAAAGAATGATTCAGAACGGTTATAAAATATTAACATTATTCCATACAAATCAGATTTACTGAAAGAAGGAAAGAGATCTGGCGCATATTTAAGTCTGTCAAATAAATCGACGTGCGTCGATTGCCATTCAACGCAAGCGTCGAGTACATCCTGTCTGGACGTCGAGAGGAGAATAAGGAAGGTGCGTCGACTAAGGTGCGTCGACTTCACTAGTTGCGTCGACTAGAAATCAGAGTAACGTCGACAACACATACGTCGAAATCTTCCTAGAGTTACTTCGACTTAATCTGAAAGAAACGTCGACTACATTTCGACGTTGCGTCGAATACTATTCGACGCATATTTACTTAGCCTTGTTTTTCATTTTTGGAATTCATATTTGACTCATTTTCAGGGGTTAAGAGAAATCATTTTCCCAACACCAGCCTCTCTAGAGATCAACCTGAACCCCCCGTCTAGGTGAGAGCCTGGGAGCGGAATCGATCTGGGGCATTCCAGCACCAACATATCCAACCTCGCCAGCCTCTCCAGAGATCAACCTGAACCCCCCGTCTAGGTGAGAGCCCGGGAGCGGAATCGATCTGGGGCATTCCAGCACCATCATATCCAACCTTGCCAGCCTCTCCAGAGATCAACCTGAACCCCCCGTCTAGGTGAAAGCCCGGGAGCGGAATCGATCTGGGGCATTCCAGCACCAACATATCCAACCTTGCCAGCCTCTCCAGAGATCAACCTGAACCCCCCGTTTAGGTGAGAGCCCGGGAGCGGAATCGATCTGGGGCATTCCAGCACCAACATATCCAACCTTGCCATCCTCTCTAGAGATCAACCTGAACCACCCGTCTAGGTGAGAGGCCGGGAGCGGAATCGATCTGGGGCATTCCTGCACCATCATATCCAACCTTGCCAGCCTCTCTAGAGATCAACCTGAACCCCCCATCTAGGTGAAAGCCCGGGAGCGGAATCGATCTGGGGCATTCCAGCACCAACATATCCAACCTTGCCAGCCTCTCCAGAGATCAACCTGAACCCCCCGTCTAGGTGAGAGCCCGGGAGCGGAATCGATCTGGTCATTCCAGCACCATCATATCCAACCTTGCCAGCCTCTCCAGAGATCAACCTGAAACCCCATCTAGGTGAGAGCCCGGGAGCGGAATCGATATGGGGCATTCCAGCACCAACATATCCAACCTTGCCAGCCTCTCCAGAGATCAACCTGAACCCCCCCCCCCGTCTAGGTGAGAGCCCGGGAGCGGAATCGATCTGGGGCATTCCAGCACCATCATATCCAACCTTGCCAGCCTCTCCAGAGATCAACCTGAACCCCCCGTCTAGGTGAGAGCCCGGGAGCGGAATCGATCTGGGGAATTCCAGCACCAACATATCCATACTTTGTCATGTCGGCACGACAGTAGTTATAAGCATTATAAAAAAGGAGTAAGACATTCAGTAAACAATATAGCAAAGCTTTTAAGGGTAAAATCGTTTCAAATCATCCCCACTCCTGGCTCGGTCGAGGGGCACCCCCTCCACATCCTGGAGGTGATATCCCCCTGACTTGAGCACCCCGCTTACAATATATGGACCCTCCCAGTTGGGGTTAAGCTTACCCACCGCGGCCCCTCTGCCGGCCGCATCGACCTTCTTTAGGACCAGGTCCCCTTTCTGAAAGTGCTTTATCCGGATATGTTTGTCAAAATATCGAGCCATCCGCCGCTTGACCTCTTCCTGCCTGATGGTGGCCAAGTCCCAGAGTTCTTCTACCTTCCTGCCTGATGGTGGCCAAGTCCCAGAGTTCTTCCACCAGGTCCAAAGATAGCCTCTGCTCTGCGTTGTTATCTTCCAGCCACTCTTCATCCCCCTCGCTCGCAGCGATCACCCAGGGGGTCTTTACCTCAAACTCTATGGGGAGAACGGCCTCGGATCCGTGAGAGAGCTTGAACGGGGTCTCCTCGGTGGCGGTATTCGGGGTGGTCCTCATGGCCCAGAGGACGGAGGGTAGCTGTTCTACCCAGTTTCCCCGGAGGTTTTCTACTTTCTTTTTTAATAGGTTAACGATTATTTTGTTCGCGGCCTCCACCTGCCCATTGCTACTCGGGTGGTGGACCGACGCAAACCTGAGGTCGATGTCGAGCTGAGTGCAGAAGCCAACAAACTCTTCACTAGCAAACTGCGGCCCATTGTCCGTCACTATAGCTAGAGGTAACCCGTGCCTGCAAATTATCTCTCCCCATACAAAATTCCTTACAACCTGAGAGGTTACCTTAGCGAGTGCTTTCACTTCTACCCACTTGGAGAAGTAGTCGATCATGACCAGCAGGAACTTCCTCTGGCCGCTGGCTTGGGGAAAGGGACCGACCAGATCCAGCCCCCATATGGCGAAGGGCCAGGGAGCCGTGATGGTTCGGAGCCTTTGAGATGGGAGGAGCTGGAGCGGAGCATAGAGCTGGCACTTCGGACACTTTCTCGCAAACTCTACCGCATCCTTGCTGAGAGTGGGCCAGAAGTAGCCTTGCCTCAACACCCTCCCTTCCAGGGTCCGACTCCCGGAGTGGCTGCCGCACTCCCCAGAGTGGATTTCTTCCAGGACTCTCGGAACATCCTCCTCGGAAACACAACGGGCCAGGAGTCCCGAGAGAGTTTTCCTATATAGCCCTCCTGCATGCAAGGAGTAATAAGCGGACTTATACCTGAAGCGCCTCTTGTCCACGTCCTCTCCAGGGAACTGCCCGGAGGATAGGAAGGTGATGAACGGATCCATCCACGAGGCTCGTTGATCCACCTCCATCAATTCTCCTTCCTCGATGGAGGGCCGGAAGAGTTCCGAAGTCGTCCCTCCCGCTCGGGGACCGAACTTGGCTAAGAGGTCCGCCTGGGTGCTCTCCTCCCTCGGCACGTGCTTGATGGAGAAGGTGCGGAACTGCCCGATGACCCCCTTAACCTTCTCCAGGTATAGCAGGAGGGTCGGGTCCTTTGCTTCAAACTCTCCCTTGATCTGGCATGCTACCACCATGGAGTCCGTGGAGACCTCCACGTCCTGCACTCCCAGTTCTCGGGCCAGCCGAAGGCCTGCTATCACCGCTTCGTACTCAGCCTGGTTGTTGGTAATTGGGAAACGGATGTTCAAGGCTTGCTCAATCCGAGTCCCCTGAGGACTTACCAGGACCATTCCCCCTCCATAGGAGTATTTTCCCGACGCGCCGTCCACCAACATCTTCCATGCCTCTGGGGGAGGTTGTTCGTGCTCCCCCACTTCGGCCGCATAGTCGGCCATGAAGTCTGCCACCGCCTGAGCCCTGATGGACGTCCTGGGTATGAACGTGATATTGAATTCACTTAACTCCACGGACCACTTTGCTAACCTCCCTGAGTGCTCCACCCCTTCTATGATTTTACGGAGTGGGTGGTCCGTCACTACTTTGATTGAATGGGCTTGAAAGCAAGGCCGGAGCCTCCGGGCTGACACCACCAATGCGAAGGCCAATTTTTCTAAGATCGGGTACCGGAGCTCTGCCTTCTTCAGCACTCGGCTGACATAGTAGATAAGGAACTATTTCTTCCCCTCCTCCCGGATTAATACGGAACTTACTACTTTGGACCCTACCCCCAGGTACAGGGATAGGTCTTCTCTGGGCCTCGGTCCCTGGAGCAGAGGGGTTTGGGTGAGATGTTTTTTCAGAGCCTGGAAGGCTTCCTAGCACTCCCGGGTCCATTCAAACTTCTTGTTGCCCCGCAGCACCTTGAAAAAAGGTGCACACTTTTCTCCCGCCTTGGAGAGGAACCTGCTGAGCCCAGCCAACTTCCCTGTAAGGCTCTGAACCTCCTTCAGATTCCTTGGCGACCCCAGCTCCATCACTGCCCTAACCTTGTCCGGGTTAGGCTCCACTCCCGCGGGGGTGAGCAAGTGGCCTAGGAACTTTCCTCGGCTCGCTCCGAAGACGCACTTTAAGGGATTGAGTTTCATCTTGTACCGCCGCAGGGTCCGGAACGTCTCGTCAAGGTCTTGGAGGTGAGACCCAAGGTCTCTGCTCTTCACCATGAGGTCATCAACATAAACCTCCAAGTTTCTTCCCTTCTGCTCGCGGAAGACTCTGTCCATCATCCTTTGGTATGTGGCCCCTGCATTCTTGAGCCCGAACGGCATCATCTGATAAGAGTAGCACCCATCCCCCGTGATGAAGGAGACATCTTTGATGTCCGGGGGTGCATGCGTATTTGATGGTAACCTGAAAAAGCATATAAAAAAGACATCACAGGAAAACCGACGGCTGAGTCAACCAGCGCGTCGATTCTAGGCAGGGGGTAACAATCCTTAGGGCATGATTTATTAAGTAAAGAAAAGTCGAT
Source organism: Dactylorhiza incarnata (assembly GCA_033032865.1). Classification (NCBI taxonomy): domain Eukaryota; kingdom Viridiplantae; phylum Streptophyta; class Magnoliopsida; order Asparagales; family Orchidaceae; genus Dactylorhiza; species Dactylorhiza incarnata. The sequence goes on along the minus strand of JAWHQI010000021.1, from coordinate 7,706,988 downwards.
ACACATCGTCCATTTACCTCCTCCCTTTTTCACTATAACGACATTGGAGACCCAGCCCGGATACTGGATCTCCGATACAAAGCCTGCCTGTAGGAGCTTGCCCACCTCCTCGCGGATGGGTCCTTCCAACTTGTCGGCGATGGCCCTCCTCTTCTGGCGGATGGGGCGGGTGCCGGGGTCGAGGTTGAGGCGATGGCAAGCCACATCCGCGTCGATCCCGGGCATTTCCGCGGCGCTCCAAGCGAAGACGTCTACGTTCTTTTGTACGCAAGCCAGAATCTCCGCTTGATCTTCTGGGTTGAGACCTCCGCTGACCCGGACCTTCTCCACCACCCCCAGTCGGGTGGTGACCTCGAGCTCCATGACCTCGTCCACAGCCTCCAACCGGGACTGTTCTCCCCAAGCCCTCTCGTCCTCGGCACGAGTGAGAGCCTGGGTTCCTTCCTCGACCTCCTTCTCTACCAGCATCAGCTCCTCCGCCCCTCCCTACATGGCCTTCTCTCCTTCTTCCTCTCCTTCCGCCCAGGGACCCTCAGCTACCCCTTCTTGGGCATGGACTTCATCTCCCGCCAACCTTTCCTCGGCTACCTCTTTACCACCAGCCTCGGCCGCTTCCTCCATCATCTTATCCCATTCCTCCGCTTCTCCCATCCAGGAGATGGTGTTGACAGCCGTCACGTAGCACTGCCTCGCCACCTTGGGATCCCCCCTGATCCGCACCTGAACCCCTCCGTCGTTGAACTTAAGGCATTGATGAAAGGTAGAGGGGATACAGCGGAACGCGCTGATGAGCGGCCGTCCGAAGATGGCGCTGTAGCTGCTTGGGGCGTCAACTATGACAAAATGGCAGTTTCTGGACTGCCCACCCAGGGTGACATGAAGTCCTGCTCCCCCTTCTACTTCTTTCCTCTCCCCCGAGAATCCAAACAGAGGGCCATCCGAGGCCAACACCTTCTGGGTTCCACCTCCATCTTGTCAAACGCCTTCTTGAAGATGACGTTGACCGATCTCCCGTTGTCCACCAGGATTCAGGAGGCGGTGAAGTTCTCGATCGCCGTCTGAATAACCAGCGCGTCGCAGAACAGGTCCTCATAGCCCGGCATGTCTTTCTGGGTGAAAATGATTTTTTCGGCCGGGGGCGGAGTGGTGGAGGTCGAAGCCACGCTCCGGCGGTAGGTGGTATGGAGGCTAGCCTTGCGGGTCGCCTCTACCCCTACCCCCCCCCCCCACCCCCATGGATCACCCCGATCCCTCCTCTACTTCCCATATCAGCTCTATCCTCACACCTTTCCTCATCCTCCTCTCGAGGTTCGACCTCCACGATCCTTACTGGCTGCTGCTGCGGTGGCGCGGGCGCTCTGCCCCTCTTTACTTCCAGGAACTCCGGACAGGTGTTCGTCGAGTGACCTTCCACATCATGAAAGATACAATATGGCAACGTCACTTCCCCTGCATCGGCCTCTGCCACCCTATTCCTTCTCCTCCTTGCGGCTGCCGTTTCCACCTCTCCTCCCCTTCCTCTTCCTCTTCCTCTTCCAATTGCCATGGCCTGTTGGGGAGGTGGAGGCATTTGCATTGTACCTTGCCTCCACCCTAACTGGGGGGGCCTCCATTGACCTCCGACATGGTTACCCTTCCTGGGCCGTAACCCCTTCCCTGCCCTTGCATTCCTCCACCTTGCGGCCTCTATTCCCCCTCCGGGGCCCGGGGCTCTTCCCTTCTCCTTACCTCCTGCTGCCTCACCTCCGGCTCACTGAGCTTTGCTAGCCTCTTGGTGAGCTCCGGATTGGCTTCCTCACTCGCGACTTCCTCCGACACCCTCTCCATCAGCTCTTCAAAGGAGACGGGGGCTTTTCTCTTCAACGACATCTTGAAGAAACTCTCTTTCAACCCGACCGTGAAGGCGAGTTGGAGTGCAAACCCAGGCATCTCCTGAGTGAGCTGCACTTCCTCCTGGAACCGATCGGCATACTGAGCCAGCGACTCCCTGGGTCCCTGCTTCACTGCGAAGAGGGAATCAGCGTCCTTCTTCATCTTTTTTGAGGTCGAGAACCTCAGCTAAAAACTTTTGCGCAAATCCTCGAACGAGTAGATTGACCCTGTAGGGAGATGATGGAACCAGTCCTTGGCCTTCTCCTTGAGGGTGACGACAAAGAGCCGACACTTGAAGGCATCTGACATCGGCCTGATGGAGACCGAGTCTTCGAAACTCTGCAGGTGCTGGACAGGGTCATCTCTACCGTTATAGTACACCCGGTCCCATTCTCCAAATCCCCCCGGGACGGGTGGAGAAAGCACCAGCTCGCAAAAGGGGCTTTCCCCTCCTGTCACTCTTCCTGGCTCCACTCGTCCCCCGAGCTCGCTCGCCAAACTTGAGCTCGCCGGGACTGTGCTCGCGAGGGCAGTGCTCGCCTGAACCACCCCGACCGTCGCCGCTTCCTCTTGGCGCGCACTCGCCTGCGTCGTGCTCGCTGGGACGGAGCTCGTCAGCACTGAGCTCGCCGGCACGGAGCTCGCCGGACTGGCGAACAACACTCGCCCTTCCTTTCCCTGACCTAGACCAACGACAACTTCCTTTCTAGCCCTCCCCCCTGTTGCCTCCTCGCCAACTGTTGTAGGGGGAGGGGGCCCCCGAGGGGCTGGGGTCGCAAACTCGCTTCGCAGAGCTGTGACCGTGATCCCCAAGGTGTCGAGCACCTCCTTTCTGAAATCTGCGAGCATTCTGGCCATCGCCTCCTGAGGTGTCTCGCCGAACTCCTCGCCTTGCTCTTCATCGCCCGCCATGTCCCTTCTCCGGAACTTTCTTGAACCAGCCACACTCCACGCTCACCACACCAAAATGTTGAAACTGATTTCTCGGTCTCTTGTGGAGCTCGGGGCCCTCAACGAATTGAGGGGCGACTAGCCCTTACCGGTCCCTCAGAAGAGGTAGGCAGATAACTCGGACAAAGAACAAAGACCCTGGTCTCAGCAAGGAGGTCCCTCCACTAACCCGGAAGATCGTTGAGCGCTTCCCCTCCCAAGCCAAAGCTAAGACTTGGGCACCTTGGAGAGCTAGAGAGCCCAAACCAAAGCGACCTATGGAGAGAAGAAGGCTCAAAGATTCTAAAACCGATCCTCTTCCAAGGTGCCCTTTAAGGTCTATTTATAGATTTTGGTTTTGTGGCCTGTCAATAGCCAACTCCCGCTGTCCATTCTTACTATCCGCACCCAAAATTGGTCTGCTAACAGCCAAACTCCACTGTTTGGAGGGGCTAGCCGCAGACCACCAGGAGTTTTCTGGTAAAAGACCACCCCAGGTACCGGCGAGCCAGAGACCCTTGACCTGTTCTAGCGAACACGGGGCTCGCCAAAATGTCTGGCTGGCTCGCCTGCCTAGCGAACTCCTTCGACTGACTGGCTCGCCTGCCTCTAGGGCTCGCCTGCCGAACCGCTCTTTAGCGTGTCGGGTTCGCCAAAATGGCTAACTGTACCCCAGAAATGGCTATTTGCACCCCAAGGTCCAGGGCCTTCCTAGCGAACTCCTTCGACCGGCTGGCTCGCCTGCCTCTAGGGCTTCTCGCTCCTCTTGGGCTCGCCCTGCCTGGCTCGCCCATCTCTGGCTCGCTCCCTTGGGTATGCGAACCAGGGACCCTTCCAGGCGAACATCGGGGTTGTACACATTTGTCTCTGTGCCCCATGGAGTTGTAGAAGAATAAGGTGAAGAAGCAGCTTAGCCAGGCTTTAGGATCTGCCTGGTCCACTTGGAAAGCATTCCAATGCTCATTCTTTTTCCTGGAGGAATATGCACTCTTTTTGACTTATACACACTTGTATATTGGTGGAACTAAACTTGCTCATTATTCTCATGTAAGCATTCTACTTATGGGAGTATTTATGGACGATCAGTTTTAGAAGGCACCTCCCCCAGTTGATCTTCTTGTTTAGAATTAAGACTCCCATTATCTGGAGTTGCTGCTGCTTGGGGATGGCATCATGAGCTGAGATTTTGCATATGAGCACCTTCCCTACTATATCAGGAAGGAATCTATATTCTTCTGCAAGATCAATCTTCTTCAGATTGATGGCCTTCTCTGTCCTAAACTGCATGATTTCGAAAGCCTTCATTGTCTCTTCCCATGTCAATTCATCAGACTCCTCACCTGTTAGTAGATCAAAGGCTTGAGATAACATTTCCTCTGTAATGTTAATATCAGTTCCAGATATTTTCCCATTGAGGGATCCATCCTCTCCTATGTGAAGATTGTCTTTAAACTCTGTCAGTTCAACATCAAGGATCTTGCACCTTGTAGAGATCAGCTTTGTCAACCCGGAAGACTGAAACAATCTAAGAATGACCTTGAAATTATCAGAGGCTGCATTGAAGGAGTCCACATCAACATCAAAACCTGAGTTAATCATGGGAGGAGCCATTGACTCTGTGGTGAAGTACCTGCAAAGGAGAAAAGAGAGGGAGAGATGAGAACTAGATGCAAGAGAACTAGAGGGAGGAAGAGCAAGAGAGCAAGAATGAGAGAATTTGAAAGTGTAATGAATTTGACGCCTATGTTGCTTACAAGAAGACGATTCGTCGCAACTTAGGGTTTTATTCGAAGCACCATCGATAGAGACTAATAGTCAATGCACCAAAATGTGTCGAAGCAGCTTCTAAAAGTAAAACTGTGCGTGCTTGTCATGTCGACGTTGCGTCGATTAGAACTCGACGCACCTTCCAATTTGATGAGCAACTACTAAATCGACGTATCCGCCGATATGAAGTCGACGTTGCGTCGAATTCTATTCGAATTATCTATTGCAGATTTCTCTCAAAGCAGGCATCTAGTAGAATTAGATGGTATGTTGAATTCTATTCGACGCAACTCTGAATAAATAGTTTTATTATCTTAGAAAGCTCTTGCTGTTTTTCCCAGCAATGTTTTTTATTGAAAATAGTATTTATACTATTATTTTCATGAACTAAAGAAAATGAATAAGGGGATTCAGAGAAGAAATTACACCCTTGTTGGATTTAGTTCTTTATTAAGGCCCTAGATCTTCCTTCCCCCTCCATTATCTCTTATGAGGGATCCTACCTAATCCTGCACAAGTAGCTTAAACATTAGAAGGAACTCAGGTTACCTTGGGCCCTTTGCTTTTACCATTATAAGGTTCTATGAAAGAGTAGAAGGATCTTTCATGATATCCTTTCAAACCTAGATTTATTATTTTGGTACTTGAAATGTGTATAAAATATATCCAAATATAATATATCAGCAGAGTGTCTAATTATTCTACATTTGACTTTAGCCTTTTGATTGTTGTTCGTTAATTTCTCTGAATTACTCTTGCCTAGAGATTTCTTTTTATTGTTTGAATTTTCTCTATTAAATACAGTCATTTTATTTGGTTTATTAATATCCCGATCCTTAGTGCACTCCTCTCACATGGATGATAATCACTAGGTCTAATAAATCTAACTGAATTTTTCCAGGCTGGTCTACTAGTAACTTCAGTGCTAGTGCATGGGTCTGCTCCTAGACCTAGATGCTTAAATCTCATGGAGAGATCGATTTTGTGTAATATCTTTGAGCATTTGACTCCTCCCATTGAGAAAGTCCTCAACGACTTTTGCCTTTGTTAGCTCTTCTTTTAAATAATGATTTTCATTTCTTATCTCAATCAATTCTATTTCTTTATCCTAAATTTTATTTCTCAAATCCTTTTTTATTGAATATAATTCATCTTTCATGAAGTTTTCTAATTCTTCCCTATCTGTTTCTAATTCTTTTTATATTTTGAGGTAATCATTGCAAAATTCATTAAAGCAATTTTTAAAGTCATTTGAGTTAAAATCAAAATTATCAAACAGTGATACCTGTTCTTCTTCATCATCTGAGGAGATCCCTAATGTCATAATGCAGGCAGCTTCAGCAACTTCTTCATCACTTTCTGATGAAGAGGAGCTTAACTCTGATTTAGAGTCTCTCCAGGTTTCAGCAATGAAAACCTTAGCTTTCTTCTTGTCTTTCCTCCTAAAAGATTTCTTCATCTGCTCATCTTTGTTACTGCTCCTGTCCCTTTGTTCTTGTGGGCACTCAGGGTCTATGTGTCGTGGCTTGTTACACGAGAAGCAAATCACTTCCTTCTTTGGAGTCTTATCAAATCTGTTCTTTGAGCTCCTCTCTCTTCTTCTTTAGTCTTCTGTCTTGACCCACTTTCTGAATCTCCTTTCTAAGAGACAGAACATCTCATCTTTAGGAGTGGAGTGCTCTCCTTTAGCAACCTTCAAAGCAAGGCTCCTTTGGATGGGAGTTGAGGTTGTATCCTTTGCCTCTGTTTCAGACTTGCTTTTCAGTAGCATCTCATAATATTTGAGCTTTCCAAGAAAAACATCAATAGAGATCTCTCTATGGCATCTGGACTCTCTAATGGCTCAGATCCTTGAGTCCCATGAGATTGGGAAGCACATGAGGATCTTATCATTGATCTCTGTCAAGGATATTTCCTTGTCCAGACTCTTTAGCTCATTGATAATGATGATGAATCTGTCATACATTTCAACAACACTTAATTCAACTTTCATTTGGAAGTTCTCATATTGGGATATGAGAAGGGATTTCCTATCCATTCTTTCATCAGAGCTCCCTTCTACAATTCTGGAAAGAAATTCCCAGTTCTCTTTTACTGATTGGAAGTTAGCTACTTTCTGGAAAATGTCATCTGACATTGTGGAGACCAGAATGTTCATTGTCTTGGCATCACATGCCTTCTGCTTCTTCTCAGCCTCTGTCCACTCATTCCTTCGGACAACTTCTAGTGTTGAAGATCCACTGGCATCTTGTCTGACTAGAGTTTTGGGGGACCTAAAAATATAACACCAAAGATGTCTTCTTCAATAGAGTTCATGTAAAGCTTTATTCTGGCCTTCCAGAGTGTAAGCTTATTTAGGTTACACACTGGTGGTCTTGTTGATGCATAATCCTTAGAACTCATTTTCTTTAGAAAATAGTTTTAATTAATTTAAAATATGAAAATGAGAGTGAGGAGATCTTTTGATCAAGATGTTAACCTTTTAATGATCAACCTCGCTTTGATACCAATTGAAAGTGCACAATGTGCCTCTGAGTATTCTCTACAGGGGGGTGAATAGAGTTTTAAATATTTTCTACCCTAAATGTACACACATAATGAAACTACTAAGTATTATGCAATCAACACTACCAAAACATAATAAAGTAAATGCAACAAATGTAAATACAGAAAATAGTAAAGAGGGACAACACAGAAAATTCAATCCAGAAGACACATGATTTTTATAGTGGTTCCCCAAAATGTGGGTTGTCCACTCTTCTACCACCCTAGTAGGATTATACTTACTGTGCTTGAGTCTTTTGATAAGGAGACTCTCAGAACCACTGAGTCTTTTGATAAGGAGACATTTAGAACCACTGAGTCTTTTGATAAGGAGACTCTTAGAACCACTGAATCCTTTGAAAGAGGGATTAATTAAACTCTTTTACAGATGGTGAATAAAGAAGAAGAAGGGCAGAAAGAGGAGAATAGAATTCTTCTTTCAGAATTCTTCATAAGCTATTTCTTTTAAACTGCTGCTTCTGTTTATCACTAGATCTGAATATACTGAACCCTTGCTTATTATTGTGATGATTGCAAGGGTTATTAGCTTGATCCATATTCTCTGAGCACTTGTTGTAAACTTGATGTTGTGCGATGAAGAAGAAAACAAAGCAGCTGTGATGTTTTCCTGTGTAGGGAGATAACTTCTTTTCTGTCTTAGGGTTGAAGAAGGAAGAAGAGAAAGCCCTATTCGACAAAGAGAAAAGTGTGTGGTCGATCCTTCTTTTATTCTTCTCCTCTCAGCATACTTATTCTCCATGATTGGAATTTGAATTTATTTCTACTTTTGGGTTGTCCTGAAAAGGAATTCCTATTGGACAGTTGATTTCCCTTTCTTCTTTTCTTCCCGACCCGTCCATCAGATTTGAACACATTGTTGGGGAAATGATTTATCTTAACCCCTAGAAATGAGTAGAAAATGAGGTCTCAAAGTGAGATAATTAGTTTAAGTAAATATGTGTCGAATAGTAATCGACGCAGCGTCGAAGTGTAGTCGACGCACCCAGTAAAGTCGACGCACCTCTGTCGACGCTCTTTCCATATTTTCTTCTCGACGTCTAGCCAGGCTGAAATCGACGCTTACGTCGAATAGTAATCGACGCACATCGATTTCTGTGACAGATTCAAAAACACGCCAGATCTCTTTCCTTCTTTTTGTAGATCTGATTTTTATGGAATTATATTATTCTTTTCTAGTCATTCTGAATCAATCTTTGCTTCTAAATGATTCATGGCTAATTTGATTAAGATTATTATGGACATTATTTGAAAATAGAATGATCTCTTTCCTTCTACAGATATAATGATTATGGAAACTTTTCTTCCTTACTATTTCTCTGTCTGCTAATTGATTATTCTCCTATAGCAATATTTTTGAATAAACAGAGCTATAAATACAGAAGGAGGTCGGCAAAGAAAAACAAGCAGTGATCCACTCCATGCATTTGAAAAATAGGAAAAGCTCCCAAGTGAAAAGTGAGAAAGCTGAGAAAAGTGAAAGAGTGCTGCACCAAGAAAAAGCCTTCTTCTTCTTCTTCCTCCTCCTGAAGTCATACTGCTGCAAATTTCTGAAAGCTCTCACTGAAAGAGAGAAAGGCTTACAATCTCCTTCTCACTATAGAAGAGAGATTACATTCACTATACTTGTGCTTCTAATCTTCTTGCTACGAAGAAGATTCCTTCTTACATAAATTGTTTCTTGTTCTTCTTGTTCTTCTTCTTCTTCTTATTCTTATTTCAATTTCAATAGTGTAAAAGAGTTTTTAGAATCTCTCTTCAAAAAATTCAGTTGTAGTGGTTCTAAGAGTCTCCTTATCAAAAGACTCAGGCTGGTTCTAAGAGTCTCCTTATCAAAAGACTCAGTGCAAGATAGTGAATTCCTACCAAGGGGGTAGAAGAGTGGACTACCCAAAGTTTGGGGAACCACTATATTTCTTTGTGTTGTTCTGTGTTTTTCTTTTTGCTATTTCTTTCTTTATTTTGCTTAATTCTTGTTGGTGTGTGGGAAGCTTAGATCTGTGATTATTACACACACATATATATATATATATATTTATTAACTTTGCACAAAATATTTTTAAATCTCTATTCACCCCCCTCTAGAGAATTCTAGTGAGGTTAACTGTGCACTTTGAATTGGTATCAGAGCCAGGTTGATCAAAAAGGGGTAACTCCTTGATCAAAAAGATCCTACCTCATATATATATATTTCTAAATAATTTTTATGGCACAAATCAAAGATTATGCTTCCACCAGACCACCAATTTGCAACCTTGAAAAGTTTGCACTCTGGAAAACAAGAATTAAAATTTATTTAAACTCTATTGATGGAGAACTATTTGATGTTATTATGACAGGTCCTCCCAAGCCATTCAAGAAGGACTCAAGTGGAGAGGTCACTTAAACACTTGCTCCAAGGGCTTAGTGGACAGATGAAGAAAAGAAAGCTCAAGCATGTTATGCCAAGGCTATGAATATATTAGTCTCAACCCTCTCAGATGAAATCTTCCAAAAGATTGCTGAATGTGGGTCAGCTAAGGAAATATGGGAAGCTCTCACTAAAATGGTAGAAGGAAGTGCTGATGAGAGAAAGGATAAAAAGGCATTACTCATCTCTCAATATGAAAACTTCCAGAAGAAAGATAGTGAAAGTGTTGCTGACATGTATGCCAGATTCAGCCTCATAATAAATGAGTTAAGAACACTTGAGAAGGACATATCTCTCACTGAGATAAATGAAAAATTGTTGACTTGCTTCCCTAGCTCTTGGGACTCAAGAATCTGGCCAATTAGAGACTACAGAAGCCAAAAAGTAATCTCGACAGATGTCCTGTTGGGTAAATTAAGATCTTATGAACAGTTGTTGAAAACAAGATCTGAGAAAGAAGAGAATGAAAAGACTCCTTCACTCTCAAAGGAAAAGAGTTTTGCCTTAAAGGCTACTGCAGATGAACCCTCTACATGTGATGAGTAGCTGATCAGTCTACTAGCCAGAAGACTCAAGAAGTGGATCAAAACAGAAGGATCTAGAAGGAGAGATTCAAAAACCAGGTATGACAAAACTCCTACTAAAGAAATTATATGTTACTCTTGCAGGAAACCTGGACACATTGCACCTGAATGTCCTAAAGAGATCAGTAATAAGAAAGATCTGAAAAGAACAGATCTAAAGAAGAAGAAGAAAGAGAAAAGATTCATTGCTCAATCATGGAGTGATTCAGAATCTGAAGGAAGTACCTCATCTGAAAATGATCAAGAAGAGGCTAAGTAAGAGGAAACCTGTTTGATGGCTACTGAGAAGCATGAAGATAAATCTCTGGTAAATATATCTGAGGATATAGATTTTTCTTCTACTGATTTCAAAAATAATTTCAAAGAATTTTACTTAGATCAAGTCAAATCTGAGAAAGAAATAAAAAGGCTAAGAAATGAATTGAACAATCTCAAACAAATGGATACACAATATAAAAACTATGAGCTCAGTCAAGAACTCTCTAGATCAGAGGAGCAACTAGATAAAATCAATACTGAAAATCAAACACTAAGAAATGAGCTAGCAAAGGAAAAAGCCTTTGAAGATTCTCTAAATGGCAGAAGTCAAAAGCTCAAGAATATCTCTGAAAATCTCACTGATAGATTTAGACAACTAGAGTTTAATACTGATTTAGAACCCAGACCTCAATCATCCAACAAATCTATTTGGAGACATCCTATCCACTTCACTAGGAAGAATAATCTGATAGGAGAAAATTCACAACAAAATCCAAAAACAACTACTGTTTTTAATAAAAATAATTTCACTATATATGAAGGAATCCTAGGTAAATATCCTCAAAAAAGAAATAAATTTACGCCGAGTTATTATCAACGTGCATCGAGTTCTACTCGACGCAACTTAAATGATGCATCGATTTCTAATCAACGCATACACCAAAGTGCGTCAACTTCCACTCGACGCAACTATAAACATACGTCGAATTCCTATCGACGCAACCAATCTGACAGGAATTTCTCCTTTTTCAAAAAGTCTTCTCAATCCATTTCCTTTTATTATGAATACTATTTCTGCAATATTACCAAAGACTGCTGGTATGATAAGACAACACTTCTAAAGAAGAAAGGGTACTCTGAAAGACCCACTTATTCTTTCATTGAACCTTTCACTGGTGGAAGGAAGGGACCCCAGCTTAGCAGGGTCTACACTAATGTTTAAATCTTATGTGCAGGTGTATCACATCTTCAGGCTGGTGTGGTACTTGGACAGTGGATGCTCCATGCACATGACAGGGTACAAAAATCTATTAACCAACTTTGAGGATAGACTTGGACCACCAGTGACTTTTGGAGACTCTAGTTGTGGGCAAACTAGGGTCTTTGGAGATTTCAAAGGAGGGAAAGTAACCTATAAGAATGTGGCAGTAGTCAAAGGACTAAAACACAATCTGATAAGTATAAGTCAGATATGTGACAGTGGTAAGTATGAGCTAAAATTTACCAAACTTGTTTGCCATGTTATTGATGTCATGACTGGTGCCATTGTACTCAATGGAATAAGAAAAGGGAAAGTATATATAGTAGACTTTAGCTCCACACTCACAGAGATTTGTTTGTTCAACAATATTATTGCTAAAAGTGAATTATGGCATAGGAGGCTGGGCCATTTAAACTATAAAACCATTAGTGAATTAGCAAAGAATAACCTAGTCAGAGGCCTACCAAAGGGTAGGTACTCTAAGGATTCTCCATGTAGACCTTGCCAACTAGGAAAACAGACCAAATCATCCTTCAAACCAATTGGTAAAGATGACTCCCCTAGGATTCTCTACTTACTGCACATGGATCTCTTTGGACCTATATCCACTCAGAGCTTAGGTGGAAAATCTTATACCCTAGTCATTGTGGATGACTATTCTAGATATAGCTTGGTATTCTTTCTAAGGGCTAAGTCTGAAACCCACAAGATTCTCTCAAGATTCATAAGACAGATCCAATCTGAATTCAATACTCATGTTTCCATTATCAGAAGTGATCATGGGACAGAATTTGAAAATCAGTTAATCTGTAGTTTCTGTGAGGATGAAGGTATCAAACAAAGCTTCTCAGCACCTAGAACTCCTCAACAAAATGGAGTTGCTGAAAGAAAGAATAGAACCTTAATTGAATCAGGAAGGACCTTGCTTGCAGAATCAGGATTACCAAAAACCTTCTGGGCTGAAGCAGTCAACACTGCAAACTATGTTCTGAATAGAAGCCTCATACACAAAACTAAGCTAAAAACTCCATATGAGCTTCTGAAGGGAAAACACCCACTGTTAGATACTTTAAGACTTTTGGATGTACTTGCTTTATACTAAACAATGGGAAAGATCATCTTGCCAAGTTTGACAAGAAGTCTGATGATGGGATATTTCTAGGGTACTCATCATCTAGTAAAGCTTATAGGTGCTATAACAGGAGAACTCTCAGAATTGAAGAATCCATGCATATTATATTTGATGAAACTAACATGCTTTTTAAGGGGGAGAAAACTTCCACCAGTCCTTTTCCACAGGAAAACAGCTGCATAGAGACTCAGATTGAACAACTGACTCTAGAGAACACAGACACTGGGAGAGAAAACCAGCTGCAGGAACCAAGTGAGGAATCTGAACAGGAACATGAAGAAGATTCAGATAAGAGCAAACAAAACCAGCTCCCACAAGAGAACATGATTCAAGAAGAATAGGTGGGAAATGATTCTATCATTAATGAGGAAGAAGAGCCTCTGACAAATCCAAGCAGGACAGGAATCAATATGAAAAATTATCCACAATCCCAAGTAATTGGAGACCCCAATACTGGAGTTAGAACAAGACACCAAGTCTCCAGTGGAATGATGCTCCAATGCTTCTTATCACAAGTTGAACCAAAGAAGTTTGAAGAAGCAAATTGTGATCCTCACTGGATTATAGCTATGCAAGAAGAACTAAGCCAATTTGAGAGAAACAAAGTATGGAACTTAGTTGAGAGACCAAGAAACTACCTAGTTATTGGTACAAAGTGGGTATACAGAAACAAACTAAATTCCACTGGAGTAATCATCAGGAACAAGGCTAGACTTGTAGCACAAGGGTATAGACAAGAAGAAGGAATAGACTACAACCAAACATTTGCTCCAGTAGCCAGATTGGAAGCAATCAGACTTTTTCTTACCTATGCAGCTTTCATGAAGATGAAAGTCTACCAGATGGATGTCAAGAGTGCTTTTCTGAATGGTGACCTTCAAGAAGAGGTGTATGTAGAGCAACCACCAGGTTTTATCAATCCCTCCTATCCTAACTGTGTTTATAGACTTAACAAAGCACTTTATGGCCTTAAACAAGCACCTAGAGCTTGGTATGACACTCTCTCCAACTTTCTTATAGAAAACTCTTTTGAAAGAGGAAAAGTAGATAAAACACTTTTTACTAGAACCCACAAGAATCAACTCCTTCTTGTTCAAATATATGTAGATGACATCATCTTTGGCTCAACTCATCCCAAACTCTGTAAAAGATTTGCTAATCTAATGCAATCTAAATTTGAAATGAGTAGTATGGGAGAACTCTCTTATTTCTTAGGGCTACAAGTAAAACAAAGCAGTGAGGGGATCTTTATCTCACAATCTAAATACACTAAAGAATTAATCAAAAAGTTTGGCATGGAATCAGCTTCTACCATGAAAACACCTATCGCAACTAATGTCATTATAGAAAAGGATGATAAGGGAAAATCAGTAGATCAAAAGACATATAGTGCAATCAGAGGATCCCTTCTCTATCTAACAGCTAGCAGACCTGACATTATGTTTGCCACCTGCATATGTGCTCGATTTCAGGTTGATCCAAAAGAATCCCATCTCTCCTCTGTAAAAAAGATTCTTAGATACCTAAAGGGAACACCTGAACTAGGTCTATGGTACTCAGCAGAAACCAACTTTTAATTGATAGGTTTCTCAGATGCAGACTATGCTGGTTGTAGGGTTGATAGAAAGAGCACATCTGGTACTTGCCAATTCCTAGGTGACAGACTAATATCATGGTTTAGTAAGAAACAAACTTCAGTCTCAACCTCAACAGCTGAAGCTGAATATATAGCTGCTGGGAGCTGTTGTTCACAAATCCTATGGATGCAAAATCAGCTTCTTGACTATAAATTGGAAGTCAATAACTCTAAGATCTATTGCAATAGTTCTAGTGCTATATCCATAGCATCCAACCCAGTCCTTCATAGTAGAACCAAACATATAGAGATCAGACATCCCGCTCTTAGAGACAATGTAGAAAAAGGCAAGATAACCTTAGAATATATTCCTACAGACAGTCAAAGAGCAGACATTTTTACCAAACCCTTGGATGAAACTAAGCATACTTACTTCATCAACACCTTAGGAATGCTTGATGGAAGCTTGTAACACCATTGTTGGGCAAATCTAAAAGAGGTCAATAAAACTAAGAAAGCACTTGAAGATACGTCGATTACCTATCGACGCACCGTCGAGAGGAACTCAACGCTGGCATTGATTTCTTACAGGCAAGGATACATCGATCCTTTCTCGACGGACCGTCGACTTCATGATAAAAATGGAAATAAATCTTTCCTTCTTCTTTTGACGATTGGATTACCTAATATACCTCGATTTCTGTTTCCTTTTCGACGTCTCACCTTCTTTATATAATATCTCATATTTCATAACTCCTACTCTCCTAAACCGCCAAAAACTTCATCCTCTACCTTTATCTCTGCATCAATGGCGCCGACTCCTGCTCAATCTGCCATCATCAAAGCGATGAATGATGCCATGGAAAAACTTGTGAATGAATTTCAGTCACGACTGATCAATTTCTCCAACGAGTGTGCCTCCATGCTAACCACCTGTGAAGCCAAACTGGCCGACATCTCTGCATCTCTTCCTAAGCTTCATATTCTTCTTCAAGAACAAAATCTGTCGCCAAAAGGGTTTATATCCTTTCTGCAGGATATAAACCAGGGGGAGAGTTGCTACAGAAACCCCTCCAATCAGGTTCTCTATTACTCTTAAGCTTCATATTCTTCTCTATTACTCTTAAGCTCAGGGTTAATTCTTCTCCAATCTCTAAACCCTAAACTCCATTTCTTACTGTAGGCACAAATCTTCTCCACTCACTCTGATTACACCTTCAAGGAGAAAAACCCCTTTGGTATATCCTCATCCTACCATACAGAAGGAGACCATGCTGTGGATTCAGCATTCAAAGCAGATGCCCCATATGTTCAGGGGGAGATTGCTGTTGCAAGAAATACAGAAGTCCAGGGGGAGGAAGAAGCAGCTACTTCTGATGACTGGAAAGGGCAAGTCTAGATTGATGCACCCCTTTGTGTGGAAGAAAATCAGTATCACTCTCCTGGCTTCTCTGCCAGTTACATCAAACTTAGGATACCCCTACTTGAGGATGTTCCTCCAGAAGAAATTGAAGGAGAAAACATTCTTCAGCAGAGACTACCCTACCTAAGGACATTCTACTTCCTGTTGTAGAACAAACTCCTTCTCCTGCAAAAGTTCCTTCTCCACCTTATCTTTCTAAAGAGAGAACTCCACCTCCTCTACAACCTTTATCTCCACCATCAACAAAACTTACTTCTACCAAGCAGACTAAAGCACCTACTCAAATCTTACCTAGGCAAAGTCCAATAGGATAAATGAAAAGAAAAAGAGAGGTCGTCCCTCACTGGCAAAAATATTCCAAAGAAGAAAGGAAAGAATATGCAAAGGAAATGAAATACAGAAAAGCTTGTGAGGAGATAAAGAGGTTTGAAAAGATTCCTAATATCTCTCCTAACAGTACTGTAAAGGAGTACAATGACCCTGAAATGGAAAAGAGGAATAATGAAATAAGAGAAAGAGACCTGTATGAATTTGAAGCAGCTATGAAAGAAACAGTGGATTAGAGGAATGCTTGGATAGAAAAGATCAAGAAGGGAATGACCAAAGAACAGATTCTTGCTGAACCATCCACCAAAATTCCAAAGAAGTTGTTTGATGTTGAAGCATATCAAAAGAAAAATCCTCAGGCAGGGATTATCCTAGATAATGGACAAAAGCACAAGAGGGGTATAGGGTGTTCAGAAGATGTTTACATTCCCTATAAGAAGCCTACAAAACCAGAAGGATTAGACAAATGGAATGATTCACCCTGGAAAGGGAAAGAAAAGATGTCTGAGATCCCTGAGAAACAGGAACATGAAAAGAAAAGGAAATATAGGCCCAAGGTTGACAACAAGGGACCATCTAAACCCAAACCTCAAGGCATTACAATAGAAATGATTGATGAAAAGGCAGCACTTATCATTAGCAAGGGTTATTCCATAAATGACACTCTCCCTGATGCTGAAAAGAGTTTGGCAAAACTGCACACAATTATCAGAAATGTTCAGGAGCACCCTGATAGAGCCAGACCCTACATTTTTGAAGTTGTTGAACAATTATCTAAGAAACTCTACTCTGCCTTTGTTAATTTTATGTATAACAAGAAGTTCTTAGTTTAAAACTTGTTTATATGATTTCTTTCTTTTCTGATGAATGCTTGACAAACTTCCTTAATATATCAAGGTATTCCTTAGACAAAAGGTAAACTTTCTCTCTGATTGGGTTAAGACAAATAGGGGGAGATTGTTGGGGAAATGATTTATCTTAACCCCTAGAAATGAGAAGAAAATGAGGTCTCAGAGTGAGATAATTAGTTTAAGTAAATATGCGTCGAACAGTAATCGACGCAGCGTCGAAGTGTAGTCGACGCACCTGTCACAACCCGCATTTTTTCCCAAAAATATAATACGTAATATCAGAGCAAGGGAAAAATACGCGTCATGATGCCACGCCTGCAGGAGACGACTACAGACGCTCAGGCAAACACTCTTTACGATAATTTTATAAAAGACATATATGTGATTGGATTAAAAGAGAAATTTTCATTTTTAGCATAGGACCGCGTCCCTCGGTCTGGTGGATCATCTAGTCCACAAGTAGAGAACTATACATACGCAGCGGAAAATAGGTTTGTTTCTTTTAGCCTACATGAGCAAGAAAATAAACATTTCTAGAAATGATATGCACATATCTAGGTTTAGTATAGTAAGAAAGGATTTTTCTACGAATTTCAAAGTATGCGATCTTTATTTAAAAGCATGATATGCAAGAACGACATTTTTATACTAATAAAGTAACTACTACATCTTAGCAAAAAGTTTCCCAGAGAGCAAGTAAGTAAGGTACTCAGAAGTTACAGCAAAGCAAACATCAAGTACTCTAAACATAAAAGTCATACGGGCGCCAACAGCTGACACGAACCCGTAGGGAAGAAGGAAAAACAGCTAAAGGAGAGACAACAACTAAGCAACTGCCCCTTACCTAAGAGGGGAAGGGCCTCGACAGGAACACTGAACGACGCCGCTCTAACTCCTGCGGCGGCTAAAAACCTGAACCTGAGACATTCATAAGAAAAGAATGCCTCAGCCCAAGAGGGTGCAAGAAAACCAAGATTAGCAGTAAGAGAAATAAGAGAGTGCAGAAAGGAAAACTAAGCAGGTAAACATCTTACAACAACCCGAGCCAGCTCAAACGAGTGAACTCAGTAAGAAGAAAAGCCTGCACCAGAAGGTAATAGTCAACACAATCAAAGCCCACCACGTGTCCGCCATTGCGGCTCAGATGAGATAGTCATACATATACTATCATAATACACATATATAAGCATATGTGCTTAAGAACTTGAGACTGATCAGCTCGAGGGAAAAGCGTCCCCCAAAAGAAGGTACTGCGACGGTGGTATCTTCCACCAACGCCCGCAGCCCAAAACCCGGGTCGTGGTCCTCTATCCACTGCCACCCAAAACCAAATCCAGGTGGTGGTACTCTATCCACTGCCACCCAAAACCAAATCCGGGTGGTGGTACTCTATCCACTGCCACCCAAAACTATCCACCGTGCAAGGCTTAAAACAAAGGTTCTAAATAATCAAATTAAGTTTCAATTAAGACACGGGACGTAACCCGAGATACCAGCACCATAACACCCTAAGGATAAGGTCACAAAGAAATGAACACTACTCAACGATTCATTTGAAAACACTTGGTGAGTCCAAACTTGACTCCCAACGAACTTCCCGTACCCGTACGGTGAATAAGGCATGACAAGACACCATACAAGATCGCTAACCAAAAATAGGGCAACTCAAAGAATAGAGCATAGCTTTATCAAAAGTCTCAGCCGAAGGGACTTAAAAGGTTTGATAACAACGTTTGAAATACCCGGGAACACCTGGCGGAAAAACATATAGATATAAGAGGAAACAATTCAGAATAAGCGATGAAATCGACTAGAATGACTTATATCAAAGTCGACGAGAAGGATTTATATCAAAGTCGACGAGAAAGACTCATATCAAAGTCGACGAGGAAGACTTATATCAAAGTCGACGAGAAACTTCATTAAAGAAGAAGTAATTGTACGATCTTAGGGCGAGCAAACTTTTCTAAACCTAGGGAAGCCTTATCAGACTACCTGGTAGCATAACTAAACAGGTTAGGAAGCTATCCCGATTCCAAGGGGATGACATCAGGAATCAAGAACCCAGAACACCAATCAAGACCCAAAAAGGGAAACACAGCAGCCACTAACCTAAAATCAACCGGTTAGGCAGACCAGGAAGAAGAAAGGAGGGAAACTATAAAATGATAGATATGCTGGTTAGCTATAGGTAAGGCTTGAATTAAATAATTTTTTTTTCTCGGATAAATCATAAGCCACAAGAGCAACCCTAAACTGGGGCATCTAAAAGGAAGCCATACCAAGCCGCTGCATGACAAGCTAAAAGAACCGCGGTGGGGACCCATACGTCCACCCGTTCTCCAGTCTGAAACCAGTGCCCAACATAAACTCATCAGCATCATGCTTAGTTCGAAGCTCGAGGAGGGGTTTATATTTACTATAAGGGAACGAACCTTAACACTTGCACCTTAAGTATGACGTTATTTAATAACATTCAATAACATTTATATATATACACGAGTGCTATCTAATAACATTAATTAATCTTTATTATCAGTACAAAGCTGTCGCTCCCCGACACAATAGAGATCCAAGACCGAAATTTCATCACATATTCATCGAGATAAACAGATACTAGCCTCGCTAAGTCCTCGAGAGTGAGCAAAAGAAATTCCCAGGAAATTTGGCATCTAATTCCCCCATACCGACCCAACAAGAGTTATCCAATACAAATTCCCATAAACAAAATTTAACTCCCCATATACCCAAACAAAATCCTAACATATAGATGCCGTATTTCATAATCGAAAGTTTAATTTAGGATGAAACAAGGGGTATGCACATAGCTGCCAGTATAAGGCCAAGAAGTTCACCAAACTCTCCACTAAATCAATAACTGTTAGCATGAGTCAAAAGTAAATTTATCAAACTCCCCTCTTAATCCATAACAGCTAATCAATAAGCTAAGACAAAAAATTAAATTTATCAAACTCCCCTCATAATCCATGGCAGCTAGCATTAGGCCAACAAAATAAATTCACCAAACCTAATGTTAATTTCCATCCATCATATCCAAGGAGTGCATAAATATAATATGAGTCACCACGGTCTTGAATAACATTCTAACACAATCAAATAATCTTTTTGAGAGTTATAACCTGGAATTCATCATTTCTACATAGGCTCCAATACCTGTTACTAGTATCTGCATAATATTACGGATAAAGCGTGAAAAGTTAGAAATGGCCCCATTTCTATAGCTTGCAATTGACAGTTTTCTAAAGCAGCAATATTTTGTTTATGCCAATTTGCTGTAACATTCTTCATCATTCCCATAGCTTCAACTACTTCTGAGTTTCCATTAGCTTTTAGTACTAGCAGCGAACCAGCAACCTGTCTTGTGTCGTATTATGACACAGGGGCTATAGGGATTGTACCGCAACAAGTGGAAGGAGGCGATATTCCGCAAGGTTAAGATGGATGGTGCTAACCCTATATAATACTGAAGGAAACTAACTATCCTGAATTCGATATAACAAGTTATCTGGAATTCAGATTAGTTTGGTAACAACACCATTTCAAATCCAAATCATTTAACTATATCAGGATATTTAACATATTTAACTAATGATTCAAAACTTTTGCCAACAAAATTTTAGGAGCTCAGCCACTTGAAGATCCACGATACTACCAATCAAGAATAAGAGTCCAGAAAAGAGATGGAGAGGAGAGAAGGGAAGAGTTTTCTTGCCTGATTCAGGAGCCGACGCCACTCGCCGGAGTGAAATCTAAGGCCGGAAGGCTTCACCGCCACCGCCGAAGCCAACTAGAACCTCCGCAACCCCGCTCCGGCGATGAAACAAGCCCCCGACGAACTTGAACCTTCCTTCTCCGACGGCCCGACGCCCTGCGACTCCCGCCCGACGGAACCCTACCCCTCCAAGACGGCGAAAGAAAAGCACGGGAAAGGGGAGGAAGAAAAGAATCGGGCCTTTTTTGTTAATATATAACTTATTTATATATAAGTTTTTTTTTATATGCATAACCCTTATATACGTGTATATATATTTGATTGTATATATAGCACTCTACACAAAACTTCCCAATAAAAACTTCATGCATGCATACACATATGTATATATATATTTGTATACACTTATTATAGTATGTTTATATAAAAAGAAAATTTATACATGCTTATAATTATACATATGTATACATATATCCGCATATACGCCCCCATCAAGAATTAACTCGCCGGACGACGACGACGACGACGAAACGGTAACGCCATCTCACATTTACACTACGCAACGATAATTTCATATTTAAGACATTATCATCTCGCATTCCCCTCTTAAAAGACTATAACAAAACCTGGGGCGTTACAGCACCTAGTAAAGTCGACGCATAGCCAGGCTGAAATCGATGCTTACGTCGAATAGTAATCGATGCACATCGATTTCTGTGATAGATTCAAAAATATGCCAGATCTCTTTCCTTCTTTCTGTAGATCTGATTTTTATGGAATTATATTATTCTTTTCTAGCCGTTCTGAATCAATCTTTCCTTCTAAATGATTCTTGGCTAATTTGATTAAGATTATTATGGACATTATTTGAAAATAGAATGATCTCTTTCCTTCTATAGATATAATGATTATGGAAACTTTTCTTCCTTACTATTTCTCTGTCTGCTAATTGATTATTCTCCTATAACAATATTTTTGAATAAACAGAGCTATAAATACAGAAGGAGGTCGGCAAAGAAAAACAAGCAGTGATCCACTCCATCCATTTGAAAATGAGGAAAACCTCCCAAGTGAAAAGTGAGAAAGCTGAGAAAAGTGAAAGAGTGTTGCAGCAAGAAAAAGCCTTCTTCTTCTTCTTCCTCCTCCTGAAGTCATACTGCTGCAAATTTCTGAAAGCTCTCACTGAAAGAGAGAAAGGCTTACAATCTCCTTCTCACTATAGAAGAGAGATTACATTCACTATAATTGTGCTTCTAATCTTCTTGCTAGGAAGATGATTCCTTCTTACATAAATTGTTTCTTGTTCTTCTTCTTCTTCTTCTTATTCTTATTCTTATTTCAATTTCAATAGTGTAAAAGAGTTTTTAGAATCTCTCTTCAAAAAATTCATTTGTAGTGGTTCTAAGAGTTTCCTTATCAAAAGACTCAGGCTGGTTCTAAGAGTCTCATTATCAAAAGACTCAGTGCAAGATAGTGAATTCCTACCAAGGGGGTAGAAGAGTGGACTACCCAAAGTTTGGGGAACCACTATATTTCTTTGTGTTGTGCTTTGTTTTTCTTTTTGCTATTTCTTTCTTTATTTGCGTAATTCTTGTTGATGTGTGGGAAGCTTAGATCTGTGATCATTACACACACATATATAAATTTATTAACTTTGCACAAAATATTTTTAAATCTCTATTCACTGTGCACTTTCACACATTCCAAGAATGTTTTTGCTGTCTCCTGGAATACTCCATTCCATTCTTGGCAATAAACGAGCCATTGGAGAACTGTCTTCAGCATCGTGGATCTTCTGAAAAGGTATTAAAAGGACAACTGAAAAAGCTTCTATTTCAGACTGTATTTGACGCTGCGTCGACTTCATTATTCTTCATATCGACGCACCTCTGAGTTCTTATAAGAGTAGCTTCAAATTCCTTCTTAGCTCAGGCTGAACTCAGATGTCGACGTTGCGTCGATTACATATCGACGTAACCGTCGAGTTGAAGACTTGGACTTGAACTATATCTTCTGAGTCGAATTGAAGTCGAAGTTGCATCGACTTCTAAGATGGCTTCAATAGTCTCTTCCTTTTGCGTCAAGTTCCTTTAGACATTGCGTCGACTTGACTTATACTTCGATGGGCTGATTGAGTTACTTCGACTATCAATCAGAGTTATATCGACTTCTAGTCGAAGTTGCGTCGACTTCTTATTCGACGCAAGTTTTAACTCAACTAAATTTGTGCTTATCTTGAACTGGTCTTGACATTCTAAGGTGAGTGTGATATCCTAAGACGTCTAATGACCTATTTACCCTTTCAATTCAATGTGGGTAATAAAACCTAACTGATAAAATCACTTTAAGTAATTTGTTAGATAAATCACAAAGGTTTTCCCAACAGAAGTGTTTACCCAGATGTCCGCGACCTCTCTTTTCTGGTCAGAATGGTCAGTTCCGGCGGTCTCCATTTTAGGAGACCGCCTAGACCGTCTGTCTTCTCCCGGACAATTTTTCTAAGGAATAGGCGGCCAAGCTACAGGGAGACTGCTAGACTGCGCGGTCTGAGGTTTTCCTTTATTTTTGTTATTTGCACCCCTTATCTCTGCCCTGTTTCTCTTGTACCCTGGGCAGCCCGTAATTTTTGGATCTGCCCATTTGTGCAGCCTCGACATCTATAAATAGAGGGGTAGGTGTACCTTAAAGGATACTTTTTCTTCGAGCCTCCAGCTTGAAACATGTGCAGGCAATTTCGATTTCTATTGTTTTTCTACCTCTCACACTTACCTATTTTAGACCCCCTTCTGTAACCTCTATTGAAACCAATCGAAGAAGTTTTTTCTCTAAAAGATCTCCTATCTGACATCCCTCGTCTCAAGTAATCTTCACTCCACATTCTTCCCTGATCCCTTTCTAAGTATGAGTTTTGGAGGTACAAATTTTGTGCCAACAGAACGAACACGCGACATTCAGATCGGAGTGTCCAGACAAAGTCAACGAATAATCAAGATGGCAGATCACGATGTTCAGCCCGGTCAGTTTGCTGACGGTCTCCCTTCTTCAGGTAGTGCGACCTCCTTAGAAGCCCATGAGCTTCGCGTATAGCTCCACCTCATGTAAGCTCGCCAAGAGGCCGCTCAAGCACGCCAGGAGACCGCTCAATAGTTTGAGTCCATGAACCAAATACTGTCCGCGCTTCCCCAGAGGTTGATGCCTCAGGCCGATCAGGTCGCGACCCCTGATCCTATTGACAACGATCACCCTTTAGACTGTGACCCCACATCCCATGCTTTCCCCTTTTTCTGATAGAATCTGTTGGGAGCCAACTCACCATGTGAAAGTGCACAGTGTGCCTCTGAGTATTCTCTAGAGGGGGGGGGGGGTGAATAGAGTTCTAATACTTTTTCCCTAATTATACACAAACAATAAAACTACTAAGTAATTATGCAATCAACAATCCCTATAACAGAATAAAGTAAACAAGATTGCAGGAAATATAAGAATATAAAATATCTAAACATGGACAACACAGAAATACAAACACAGAAGACACAAGATTTTTATAGTGGTTACCCAAAATATGGGTAGAACTCTCTTCAACCTCCCTGGTAGGATTGCACTAACTATGCCTGATTCTTTTGATAAGGAGACTCTTAGAACCACTGAGTCTTTTGATAAGGAGACTCTTAGAACCACTGATTCTTTTGATAAGAAGACTCTTAGAATAACTGAATCCTTTGAAAGAGAGATTAATAAAACTCTTTTATAGTATGTGAATAAGGAAGAAGAAAGAGAGTAAGAGGAGAATAGAACTCTTCTTTCAGAATTCTTCTAAAGTGATTTGCTGCGTCTGTTTATCACTAGATCTTAATATAATGAACCCTTGCTTATGATTGTGATGATTGCAAGGGTTATTAGCTTGATCCTTATTCTCTGAGCACTTATAGTAAACTTGTTGCTGTGTGATGTAGAAGAAGAAGCAGCTATCTGTTTTCCTGTACAGAGAGATATATATTCTTCTCTATCTTAGGGTTGAAGGGTGAAGAAGAGAAAACCCTATTCGACAAGCAGAAAAATATGTAATGAATCCTTTTTGTTTTTCTTCTCCTCTCAGCATACTTATTCTCCATGATTGAATTTGAATTTCTTTCATCTTTTGGGCTGTCCTAAAGAGAGATTCCTATTGGACAGTTGATTTCCCATTCTACTTTTGTTCCCGACCCGTCCATCAGATTTGAATACATTCTAAGAATATTTTTGCTGTTTCTTAGAATATATTCCATTCTTGGCAATAAACGAGTCGTTGGAGAACTGTCTTCAGTATTGTGGAGCTTCTGAAAAGGTATTAGAAGGACAGCTGAAAAAGCTTCTATTTCAGACTGTATTCGACACTGCGTCGACTTCATCATTCTTCTTATCGATGCACCTCTGAGTTCTTATAGGAGTAATTTTGAATTCCCTCTTATCTCTGGCTGAACTCAGATGTCGATGTTGCGTCGATTTCTTCTCGACGTATCCGTCGAGTTGAAGGCTCTGTATTTGTACTTCATCTTCTACGTCGAATTTAAATCGAAGTTACATCGACATCTAAGATGGCTTCGACAGGCTCTTCCTTCTACGTCGAGTTCCTTTCGACATTGCGTTGACCTGAATTATACTTCAAAAGGCTAATTTAGTTGCTTCGACTTTTAGTAAGAGTTATGTCGACAGCTAGTCGAAGTTGCGTCGACTTCTATTCGACGCAAGTTTTAACTCAACTGAATTTATGCTTATCTTGACCTGGTCTTGACACTCTAAGGTGAGTGTGACATCCTAAGACTTCTAATGACCAATTTACCCTTTCTATGCAATGTGGGTAATATAACCTAATAGATGAAATCACTTTAAGTATTTTGTTAGATAAATCACAAGGGTTTTTCCCAACATTCTCCCCCTATTTATCATAACAAAATTTACCAAATAGGCTAAGTGATTTCAAACATGTTTTGACATATACTCAAATACAAACAACTATATATAAGAAATAAAGACATTAATGAATGGAATCACAGAACATTTTATATATTTTCAAGTAGTCATATTGTTCTTAACAGTTGTGTCCTCCAGAAGCTATAATGTAAAGTGTTCAAAATTACATAATACCTAGACTTCATTGTTCTTTGTCAGGAGTTTTCTTCTTCCTTGAGAAGACCAGAGGAATCACCTTTCTTGCAGCAAATATAATAGTCTCATTTTCTTCTTCAGCAGTCCTGTCAGCTTCTTGATGGGTTTCATTCTCTTTGGGAGGCTCTCCCTGAGAATGTATATCTTGTTCAGCATTTAGGGCAGCCTCCTTAACAATCATTGCCACTTCATCCAATGGATGTTTATCTTCTTGGAGCTCACCCTTAGTTGGTGGAAGCTCCCCCTGGGTTACTACATAGATTTCTAGAGCTGCCTCCCCCTGGATTGATACATGATTTTCTGAAGGATTTGCAAAAGGCTCCACTTAAACTGTTCCAGATTGAAAAATAGTGAGCTTGTTTGGGTCAAGTCCCTCAGTAGTTGGGACACTTGGGGAAACCTCTTCATGTGCATTCTTGTCCTTCTCCTGAACACTCACAATTCCCTGATTAAGCCTTTCCTCCTCCTAGATCTTCTCCCCCTTCTGAAACTTACTTACCAGTGAGGTTATGAACTCTCTAGTTACCATGGAGGAGGATATGGTTGATTTCAGTGTCAGGAGAGACTCTTGTGATTTTTGCAATGCTAACTCCATCTAGGAATACTTTATATTGAACTTTCTTGCTTGAGAGGCCATTAGATCAGCAAAAGTGCTAGCAGGTAATCCTACAGCTTTTGAGGTCACTTGCTCAAAGTCAAAGCAAGGAGTTGAATGTGTGGCAGTGACAGGAGATGTTGCTGTGAAGTTCTCAATATAATCTAGAATTTCATGGTAGATAGGGGAGTGAGATTGATACATTTCTGGAGGGATGTGTTAATGTGGTAAGAGAGTAGACGAATTATCTGGAATTATGTTGTATGGTTGTTGCTGTGATTGAGAGGAATCTAATGTGTTGGCTCTGGAGCTGTAGTTGATGGAATGGACTGGAGATTTTGGAAGAGAGTATCATCTGGGATGATATCTTATTGAGCTGAAGCAGGGACCTGTGCTGGAATGTCATCCCTTGGGGTATCTGGTACATTTGTCTCTGTGTCTTGTGGAGTTAGAGAAGGAGGAGGTGAAGAGGCATCTTGCCTAGGCTTCAGAATCTGCCTGGTCCACTTGTAGAATATTCCTATGTTCATCCTTTTCTTTGGAGGAATAGACACTCCTTTTGACTTGCACACCATTGGATAATGGTGGAAGAGCACCTGTCTCATAATTCTCATATAGGCATTTTCTTTGTGTGAATTTTTGTGGCCAATCAGCTTCAGGAGGCATCTCCCCCAGTTTATCTTCTTATTAAGGACTAGTACACCCATGTTCTACAGCTGCTGCTTGGGGATATCATCATGTACTGATATTTTGTATATCAGCCCCTTTCCAACTATTTCTGCCAAGAACCTGTATTCTTCGGATACATCATTCTTTTTCAGGTTGATAGCCTTCTCCTTTTTAAAACACATTATCTGTAATGCCTTTCTAGTCTCTTCCCCTGTTAATTCATCAGAATCACTACCAACTGGTAGATCATATGTTTCAGTCAACATCTCCTCTGTAATGTTAATGGTAGTTTCATATATTCTCCCATTGATGGAGCAATCATATCTTATGTGGGAGTTGTCCTTTAGCTCTGTCAATTCAACATCAAGAATCTTGCACCTTGTAGATATCAGTTTTGTCAGTACAGTAGTTTGAAACAAGCCGAGAATGGCTTTAAAGTTTTCAGATGCTGCCTTGAAGGAGTCGACATCCACATCAAAACCTGAGTTCACCTTAGGCGGAGCCATCTTATCTGGAGTACCTGCAAACACAAGAGAAAAGAGAGATAAAGAGAGAGAGAGCGCAAGACGACGATTTCTCTACCAATACAAAGTTGAATATAAATGAATGAAAATACAAAGTCAAGTGAAGAACTCCCTAGAAAATCAGATCTCTGAAAGGAGGGTTGAAGCCTCGAGATGATCGTTGATGTAGAAGCGCATCCGATCTCGTCTTCAATCTCAATCCTTCAAGCACAAATGGGAGTGGATGGAGTTCTGGAGCTTTCTGGTTTGAATGCACTCTGGAAGAAGGTCTGGAAATCTCAAGAACTGAATTCCACGAAGTTTTGATCTCTTTTAATAAAAAAGAGCTGTCGCCGTCCGATAGCCACTGTCGCCGGAATCCAATACCTCCAGAGGCTGCCACGTGTCCCACTAAAACGAAGTTTCTGCGTGAAGTTGAGGTCGTGGTTGAGATATGGG
Source organism: Dactylorhiza incarnata (assembly GCA_033032865.1). Lineage (NCBI taxonomy): Eukaryota > Viridiplantae > Streptophyta > Magnoliopsida > Asparagales > Orchidaceae > Dactylorhiza > Dactylorhiza incarnata. The sequence goes on along the minus strand of JAWHQI010000021.1, from coordinate 7,679,210 downwards.
CTGTCGGATATCCGATAGCACTGTCGGATATCCGTTAGCTAAGGTAACTGCTGCACGTCCTGGCGTTATCGGAAGATCGTGGTTTGTCGCCATCCGTTAGCGATATCGGAAATCCGATAGCTAAGGTAACTGCTGCACGCCCTGCCGTTATCGGAAGATCGTGGGCTATCAGAAATCCGATATCGATATCGGAAATCCGATAGCTCTTAACCGTTGCTCAGAGATCAAATAAACGCTCTGTCGGAAATCCGATAGGGCTGTCGGAAATCCGATAGCTCCAGATTCTGGAAAATTGACATTTTGCTCCAATTGAAAACACGATATTCTTGCACCTGTTATCTGCACACCATTAATAAAAAATAGGATCAAATACATTCGGGATTTGTTATTCTCAAACCGGACGAGTGCGTAACGCATGCTCCAACAATCTCCCCCTTTTGATAATAATAAATCCTTATAAAAAGAAATCGAATAAATCCTATATAGATAGTGACAAGTACATTATGTGTGTACAAGTGTGAACTTATGAGCTTCATGTTCTCCCCCTTAATATGATCTCCCCCTTAATATGATCTCCCCCTTAATTATGATCTCCCCCTTAATATTAGCTCCTTCTAAAATTATTCTCCCCCGACTTATAAACTCCCCCTACATGAATGCACATTTAATTAATTAATTGTTTTTAGTGATTTAAGTGATTTCTCTTATTATCTTCTCCCCCTTTGATATTAGCAAAAGTAATGAATATAGGGAATAGAGACGAGGAAAGAGTATTAAGGAGATATGGTAGAAAATGAGAAAGAATATAGGGAAAAATTGGAGTATACTAGCGGAAGCTTTGTAATTGATAGAATATTGAGATAAGGAATCATAGAGATGAGGCTAAGCATTCTAGTAATGTGTTATAATGTATAGAAGCAAATATACTTAACCATGATGAGATTCAATTTCAATTATCAGAGAGAGACACAGGTGGATATAGAATATTGAATCGTTTCGGTCCAATTCTCATAAGAATAAATTTTATAAATAACAATGAAGTGTATTAGTGAGACTTTGAGAAATAATACATATGAATATATTTAAAATATACATGACCATGGAATTGGTAAACATTACATAAATATACATAAAGCCCATACTTTTGTACCAGAAACTTTGCAAATATACATAAAAGGACCATTTTGTTTTTGCAAGGCACTTTACAATTCTTTCCAAGGTGCTTAACCTCACAATGCTCATTAAGACTTATCAGGAGGCTAAGTAGTGCTTGGTGGAGGATCTTTTTCAATTTTTTTTATGTCTTTCAACATTATTGGCAAAATGAATGTTTTGCATTTGAATTTTCCTCCTTTGTTTTTATTTTGAGGATTCATAGATGTAAAGGATCTCCGAATTCACTTGCATGTCATAAATGGTAAAATATGAATAAGTGCAAAGTATCAAAGGTGAAGGGGTCATTTATGAAATGTATTTTGTTATGTTCGATCATTCATGATGTATGTATAAAATAAATTTCATTTACATGTATTACCAAAGTAAGTGTTTGTGATTGCTCATTGTCATAGATAAAACATTTCTTATACTTAGAGGCATGCGAAAACAATTCGTAATTACTAGATGAATGTGTCATCACAATGATAAGTTAAGATTGAACAGCATAATCATGTGGTAAGCTATTGTTTTGAATAATAACACAAGAAGAATCCTTTATGCAAGATACAAAAAAAAATCTCAGAAAATTATACAGAAAAAAAATTTCTAGTATTTTTGAGAGCTGTCGGATTTCCGATAGCTAGCTGTCACCATCCGACGCTCAAAAAGGATAAAAAGACGTGTTTCGTCTTTTGACCGACACTTTATTTCAGTTTGAGGAGAAATTTCGAGATCTAGAGCTCCAGGTGCCGGAAAACATCAGATCTAAGGTGAGATTTGTTGGTTTTTCAAGTTTTGGTTAAAATTTCTCCAATAGTTTTGTGATTCTCACATTCCTCTTGATTTTCATGGAGTTTTTTGAAGATAAAATGTAGAAGTTTTTGTAGATCTAGACATTTTAGAGCTTGGGACGTATAAGAGATGTAGATCTTTTGCTTTTGAAGTAAAATTAGAAATTGTTGTGTGTTTTTGTGTTAAATCATGATTTTCCTTTTTTTTGATTGTGTGGAGATCTAGAATTTTTAGAGGTGTCAACTTTAGAGGAAAAAGATGTTGACCAAAAAAAATGTTGAAGTGTTAGATGAAGAAGATGATGAATAGTAAAATGATCTTGTCCCCAAATTTTGAGTTTTCAAAAAATTATATAAATGCTGAAGAATATTTTTGTGGGAAAACTGTGTGGATTTGTGAGAGGAAGAATTTTTGTGAACAAAAATTTTCGGAAGCATAAACTTGGCGCTATCGGATATCCGACAGTGGGTATCGGAAATCCGACAGTTCCTGAATTTTTTTTTTTTGTTATATATTTTTGTATTAATTTTTTTTCTTTTTGCTTATGCAGATATGTCTACTAGTTGGAGATCAAGAAGGAGCGAGTCAGGAGATGCTCATTCGTCGTATCAAAGTTTCCCTGGCATAGAGAATGCTCAGATCGGGATTTCAAAAGTTTTGGAATTCGATCTCCCCCGGCATGAACGTGTCTACGATATGCTTGCTGAGGCAGGTATACTTTCGGTCATAATCCAAGACATGTTCTCCTCTTTTTTAGTACGCGAATTTTATAATCATCTGGAGGATCCTTCATATACGGAGTTGAATGGAGGAGTGAGATCCAAAATTCAAGGCCAATATGTGGAGATCACTCCGATTAATTTAAGAGGGAATTTGGAATAGTAAAGAGTGAGAATGTTTTGGACATAGTGGAGAATTATAGACAAGAAAGAGATTGGACCTTAATGAACATGGCTTTGCATGGAAATTCGACGAAGAGCCTTATATCCACTATGACGACATTGACAGACGATGTTCGTCTTGTGCAAGATATACTAAGGCACACGATTATGTTGAAGTCTGGTGATACACATAGTATTACGACTCAACTTAGTCTTGTGACTTATTTTATAGTGGAGAGAGAAGTATTTGATGTGGCCGATCTGCTTTTATCTATGATTCGTTATACATACCGCCTAAAAAATCCTCAGTGGAAAAAGGCACACACCCTCCCTTTAGGTACGATTATCCAACGTATTCTATTCAAAAAATATGCATGGATAGATCAAAACTTTTATTTTGGAGATTGTGTTCCGGAGATATATCAGACGTCGGGTATTAAAGGTAAGAAAAGTCAACGAAAGCCGCCGACTGAGGAAATAAGAGAGCCTCCAATATCACGTGGAGGATCTATGCGGGAGGCACTCGACACATTTCAAACAAAGTTAGATAGTCATATTGAAAATTTTGAAGAGCATAGAAGGTCATTTGAGGAACATAAAATGGAGGTGAAAAGAGCATAGAAGGTCATTTGAGGAACATAAAATGGAGGTGAAGAAAGATCGAACACGAATGCAGAAGTTTATGAAGTTCCTTGTGAAGGGACTTAAATTAAAGCCTACACCTGCGGAAGCCTCAGAATGGGAAGTGCCTGCGGAGGAGGCTCGTCGCCAATCGGTCAGTCAGGGTCGACGGAGGAAGACAGTAATAAGGAGATCAGATTTTGATATTCCTGAAAGCAGTGGGGCAGGTAGTCGGAATGAGGAGGAGTCGGATTGAAACAGAGTTCTGGGGGATATCGCCATCCGACAGCTCACTGTTGCCATCCGACAGCTCTCCTGCCCAGATCTCTTCCTAATTTTGTGAACTTCTATTTTGAGACTTTTTAAGTACCCTTTTATTAAAATTCTGTAATAATTTTTAAGATTTGGACATGATTGATGTGATGAATGTTTATGTTACGATTTTTTTTTTAAATGTAAGAATATGGTGATGTTTTTAATTTTTATAGGTTATAAGTAGGGATATAATCATTGTGAAATATCTAGGATTCCCAATTCTAGCCTAAGCATAGAAAAACGAGAATCCGGTAACGGTTTAGTGAATATATCCGCTAGTTGATTTTCCATGCCTATAAAGTTGATTTTTATATTACCCTTCTTAATATGATCACTTATAAAATGATGTCGGACATCTATATGCTTAGATCTAGAGTGTAATACGGGATTATTAGTTAGGTCTATAACACTTTTATTATCACACTTTAATTCTACACTACTTTGTTGCATGCCAAAGTCTTCTAATGTTTGTGACATCCAAAGAGCTTGGGCACAACAACTACCTAGTGCAATATATTCGGCCTCGGTAGTAGAGAGGGCAACAAAATTCTGTTTCCTACTCGACCATGAAATAAGTGAAGGGCCGATAAAATGACAAGTGCCACTAGTGCTTTTCCTATCTAAAGAACATCCCGCATAATCGGAATCCGAAAAACCATGTAAAATAAAGGAATCATTATGAGGATACCATAATCCTAATTTAGATGTTCCTATAAGATATCTAAAGATGCGTTTCACCGCTTTTAAATGTGACTCTTTAGGATTAGCCTGAAATCTAGCACATAAACAAACGGCAAACATAATGTCAGGTCTAGAGGCGGTTAAATACAATAAAGATCATATCATACTTCTATAAAGGGTTTGCTCAATTGAAACACCACTTTCATCTTTTCCTAATTTTAGTGAAGTACTCATAGGAGTGTTTGCATGCTTGAGATTTTCAAAACCAAATCTTTTTAAAATATCATGAATATATTTGGTTTGACATATAAAAATACCAACATGTTTTTGTGTAATTTGGAAACCTAGAAAATATGAAAGTTCTCCTACCATGCTCATTTCAAATTCATTTTTCATAATTTGAACTATTTCATTACACAACTCTTCATTAGTGGCTCCAAAAATAATATCATCAACATAAATTTGCAAAATATCTAAATCATGATCAATTTGCTTAATGAAGAGTGTAGAATCGACACTTCCTATTTTATAATCATGCTTTAACAAATATTGAGTTAGTCGATCATACCAAGCACGAGGCGCTTGTTTTAATCCATAAAGCGCTTTATCTAATTTATAAACATAATTTGGATATTTCTCATTTATAAAGCCAGGGGGTTGTTCTACATAAACCTCTTCTTTTATATACCCGTTTAAAAATGCGGTTTTGACATCCATTTGAAATAATTTAAATCTTTTAAAACAAGCAAATGCAAGAAATATCCTAACCGCTTCCAATCTTGCTACGGGTGCAAAAGTTTCATCAAAATCTACCCCTTCAATTTGTGCATAACCTTTTGCAACTAATCTGGCTTTATTTCTAATAATTCTAGGTTCACTATCCAATTTATTTTTGAAAATCCCCTTAACTCCAACAACAGGATGATTTTTGGGTCGTTCTACAAGATTCCAAACCTTATTACGTTCAAATTGATTAAGTTCTTCATTCATAGCTAAAAACCAAAATTCATCATTTAAAGCGGTGGAAACATCTTTTGGTTCTATTTCAGAGACAAAACAAAGGTTTGAAAATAAAACATGTAACGATGAACGAGTACTAACCCCTTTTTGCGGATCTCCAATGATAAGCTCCTTTGGATGATCCTTTGAAAATCTCAATTCACTGGGAGGCACATATTCTTCTCTTTCTTCTCCTTCTCTATCTTCTTCTCTTTCTCCTTCTCTCTCTTCTTCTTTTTCTTCTTCATTTTCTCCAAGTTCTTCATCATCATTCTCCACCGAAGGAAGAGGTTCATCTTCTTTTCCTGTGATTTTCTTTTCTACACATGAAACAAACTCATCAAACCTAACATGAATAGATTCTTCAACTATTTTTGTTCTTTTATTAAAAATTCTATAAGCTTTACTAGTTGAAGAATAGCCAATAAAAATACCTTCATCACATTTTTCATCAAATTTTCCTAAGGAATCTTTAGAATTCAAAATAAAACATTTACACCCAAAAACTTTGAAATAAGAAACATTTGGGTTTTTACTAAAAATTAATTCATAAGGAGTTAATTTTAAAATAGGGTGAAGCATTACTCTATTAATTACATAACATGCCGTACTAACCGCTTCAGCCCAAAAAGATTTTGGTAATTTAAACTCAGATAGCATCGTACGGGCTAACTCTTGAAGAGTTCTATTTTTCCTCTCCACTACACCATTTTGCTGTGGTGTGCGTGGAGCGGAAAATTCATGTTTAATTCCTAACTCCGTACAAAAAGAAATAAACTTTTCATTTTCAAATTCTCCTCCATGATCCGATCATATGCGTTTAATTTTTAACTCAAATTCATTTTGAATACGCAAACATAATTTTGAAAATTCTGAAAATGCATCGGATTTGGAGGTTAGAAATGAAGTCCAGCAAAAATGAGAATAATCATCAATTAATACAAATGTATATTTTCTACCTCCTAAGCTAGAAATTCCAATTGGCCCAAATAAATCCATATGTATTAATTGAAGAGGCCTAGTGGTAGAAATAATATTTTTACTTTTAAAGGATGATTTTGAAAATTTTCCTTTTTGGCAAGGCACACATAGTGAAGAAGATAAATTTCCATTTAACAATGGTAAACCTTTAATTAACTTATCTTTTGAAAGTTTTGTAATTAACTTGGCACTAGTATGTCCAAGTCGCCTATGCCATAAATCTAATTCATCATTTTTTGATAAAAAAACATTTTAAAGTAGAATTTGAAAAATCAAGAAATTTAATCATATATACATTATGACATCTAGGTGCGGTAAAACAATTTCATTTGTTTTAGAATTAATAATTTTGCACAAATTTGTAGAAGATTCAAATAGAACATTTAAACCCTTATCACATAATTGACTAATAGAAATCAAATTATGCTTTAATCCTTCTACAAATAGAACATTTGAAATTGAAAATTTTTCGTTACCCACAACTCCGATGCCGATGATTTTTCCTTTTCCATTGTCTCCGAATGTAACAACTCCTCCTCCATTCATCTCCAGGCTAAGTAACTTCTCTTTATTGCCCGTCATGTGCTTTGAACAACCCGAGTCCAGGTACCACACGTCTTCTTTGTCCTTAGCCTGCCAACACACCTAGAAAGAAGAGGTGAGTAAAGATCTGGTTACCCAAGTGGTTCCACCCATAGTATAGGTAGAAGCCTTAGGAAACCAGATTTGTTTAATTTTACTTTTTCCTTTCCTCCAGCAAGAGTCTGTAGTGTGACCAAATCTATTGCATTTGGCACAAGTAATGTATTGAGAAGAGTATAATTTTTCTGGACTTTTACTGGATGAGGATGCTTTATTAGACAGTTTATTAATTTCAGAATTTTTAAATACAGAATTACTGGATTTTTCGCTGTCGCCGGCGACAGTGGTTGTCGCCGGGCGATAGCTTCCTGACGTGTATCCGAGTCCAAACCTTCCAGATCCATGGCGTTGGTATCTTAAGATCATATCCAGTGATCTTCGGCCCATTCCAAATTTTTTCATGGCTAGCGTTAAGTCATGAATCTGGTTTCTCAATTCTGTATTCTCGGATACTAGATTTACACATCTACGTTCAAAGGATTTCTTTCCCTCATGGACTTTGGAAATTGAAGATTTCAGATCTCTCTCTAAAATCTCATTCTTTTTAGTAAGAATTTTTATTATAGAATGAGATTTGGAAACAGATTCTTCAAGTTCTTTAATTCTTCCCAAAAAGTGATCACACTCTTGGCAAGAAATATCTCTTTTTCCAATAGTCTTAATTTCATTTAGCAATTTTTTGTTTTCTTTAATCAAAATTTCATTTTCAGATTTAAGAAGATCATTATCTTTTAAACTCTTTTCAAAAAATTTGCAAGTCTTTAAAAATTCAGAAATTAATTCATCGTAGGTTGGAGGAGTTACCTCAGTGTCACTTTGGACACTGCATTCGTCATCAGATATGACGCTCTTTCCCATTAAGCACATGTTGGCCTCCTCTTCTTTACTTGAACTTGAACTGCTTGCATCCTCAGAAGTAGTATCATCCCATGTTTCCGCCTTCAACACCCTCTTCGACCCTTTGTGCTTCTTTTCTTTAAGTTCTTTTAAGTACTTAGGACACTTGCTTCGGATGTGTCCTAACTTCTTGCAGTGATAGCACTCCGGTGGCGGTCTCTCTTCCTCCTCATCGGCTTCCTTTCCTTTTTTCTTCCTAAACGTCTCCTTCTTAAAATACTTCTTAAACGAATTCCTTCTCTCTGGATTTTTCATAAATTTTCTAAATTTTCTAACAAATAGACTTTCCTCATCTTCTTCTTCCTCCTCAGAATCACTAGTTTCTTCATTCTTAGATGTTAGAGCCAATCCCTTCTTCCTTGGCTCCATATACTCTTGTTGTTGAATTTTCAATTCAACTTCATGAGTTTTCAAGTTCCCAATGAGGCTCTCCAATTGTAAGGTCTTAAGATCATGTGACTCGGAAATTGCAGTCACTTTAGGATTGAACTTCGGGGGAAGTGATCTTAAGATTTTCCTTACTAAGTCTCCATTTGAGATCACCTTTCCTAGCACCTTTGAGTCATTCACGATTTTTGTGAATTGTGTGTACATCGTATCAATCTCTTCATCTACCTCCATTTTGAACCTTTCAAATTCAGACTCCAGTTGAAATAGCTTTTAATCCTTTACCTGTGAAGTACCTTCATGAGTGATTTCTAACAGATTCCAAATTTCAAATGCAGTATTACAAGCACAAACTCTATTAAATTCAGTGCGATCTAGTGCGCAAAATAAAGCATTCATGGCTTTTGCATTGTTCTTACATTTTAATTTATCATTGTCATCCCACATGTCTTTGGTCTTATCCATAGTTACATCTCCTACAACAAATGTTGGAGAAGTGTAACTAGATTCTACCATATTCCAAACTTCTATATCTAGCGCAATTAGAAAACAACGCATACGTGTTTTCCAATAATTATAGTCTGTGCCCGTGAATAAAGGTGGTCTACTTATCCCTTGCCCCTCAACGAACGCATGATCGTTGTACGCCATTACTCCCGGTGGTAAAACCGTTTTGGAGTAACCTTCCTCTGATACCATTTGTTGGATCGTGTGATGCCCTTAGAGGGGGGGGGGGGTGAATAAGGATGTGTTTAAAATATAATTTTTACTTAATAATTTTTTAAACGGATTTTTCTTTTCTAACAAATTACTTGTAAACAATTTCAAACCAATGTAATTTTTATATTAAACCAAACACAAATTTCTAAGTGAAAGATTAATCAACCAAATTTGCAATTAATGAAAGAAGCATAATTATATTAATCATGAAATTTACATACAATAAAATGATCTTAACAATGCTTAAGATCAATGCACAAATATGATAATATAAATTTCAATAATTTTGATTTTACCAATCCTTCTCCCAAGGATTGGAAGGCTATCACTTATCACTCCCTAGATCAAGCCCAAGCCTACCCTCTAGATCTTCCCAAGATCTAGACGTAGCACACAAGGCCACGATTTCCTACCAAGCCATGCAAGGACTTGGACGCTCCGCACAAGGAAGCGATTTTCCCCTAAGCCGCGCAAGGACTTAGACGCCTCACGCAAGACGACGATTTCTCTACCAATACAAAGTTGAATATAAATGAATGAAAATACAAAGTCAAGTGAAGAACTCCCTAGAAAATCAGATCTCTGAAAGGAGGGTTGAAGCCTCGAGATGATCGTTGATGTAGAAGCGCATCTGATCTCATCTTCAATCTCAATCCTTCAAGCACAAATGGGTGTGGATGGAGTTCTGGAGCTTTCTGGTTCGAATGCACTCTGGAAGAAGGTCTAGAAATCTCAAGAACTGAATTCCATGAAGTTTTGAGCTCTTTTAATAAAAAAGAGCTGTCGCCGTCCGATAGCCACTGTCGCCGGAATCTGATACCTCCAGAGGCTGCCACGTGTCCCACTAAAACGAAGTTTCTGCGTGAAGTTGAGGTCGTGGTTGAGACGTGGGCTGTCGGATATCTGATAGCACTGTCGGATATCCGTTAGCTAAGGTAACTGCTGCACGTCCCAGCGTTATCGGAAGATCGTGGTCTGTCGCCATCCGTTAGCGATATCGGAAATCCGATAGCTAAGGTAACTGCTGCACGCCCTGCCGTTATCGGAAGATCGTGGGCTGTCGGAAATCCGATAGCGATATCGAAAATCCGATAGCTCTTAACCGTTGCGCAGAGATCAAATAAATGCTCTGTCGGAAATCCGATAGGGCTGTCGGAAATCTGATAGCTCCAGATTCTGGAAAATTGACATTTTGCTCCAATTGAAAACATGATATTCTTGCACCTGTTATCTGCACACCATTAATCAAAAATAGGATCAAATACATTCGGGATTTGTTATTCTCAAACCGAACGATTGCGGAATGCATGCTCCAACAAATGGGTCTATCAAACTTATGTTTATTACTTTGGTACTTGAAATATGTATAAATTGTATCCAAATACAATAAGTCAGCTGAGTGTCTAATTATTCTTCTTTTTGACTTTAGTCTTTTGAATGTTGTTGATTAATTTCTCTAAATTACTCTTTCCTAGAGATTTCTTTTCCTTTTTTGAATTTGATCTATTAGATATAGTTATTTTATCTGGATTATTAATATCCTGATCCTTAGTTAGTGCACTCCTCTCACTTGGTTGATAATGACTAGGTCTAATAAATCTAACTGGATTTTTCTAGATTGGTCTACTAGTGACTTCAGTGTTAGTGAATGGGTCTGCTCCTTGACCTAGATGCTAAAATCTCATGGAGAGATTTTGTGTAAAATTTTTGAGTTTTTGACTCCTCCCATTGAGAGAGTCCTCAAAGGCGTTTGCCATTGTTAGATCTTCCTTCAATTTTTGTTATAATTTCTTATCTCAATAAATTCTATTTCTTTATTTTGATTTCATTTCTCAAATCATTATTTATTGAATATAATTCATCTTTCTTGAAGTTTTCTTATTCTTCCTTATCCGTTTCTAATTTTTTTTTGTATTTTGAGGTAATCATTGCAAAATTCTTTAAAATATTTTTTAAAGTCTTCTGAGTCAAAATAAAAATTATCAAACAGTGATATCTGTTCTTCTTCATCATCTGAGGAGATCCCTAATACCATCATGCAGGCAGCTTCAGCAGTTTCTCCATCACTTTCTGATGAGGCAGAGCTTAACTCTGCTTCAGAGTCACTCCAGATTTCAGCAATGAAACATTTAGCTTTCTTCTTGTCTTTCCACCTGAAAGACTTCTTCTTCTGCTCATCTTTGTTGCTACTTATGTCCCTTTGTTCTAGTGGATACTCAAGGGCAATGTGCCCTGTCTTGTTGCAGGAGAGGCAAATCACCTCCTTCTTTGGAGTCTTATCAAATCCGGGCTTTGAGCTTCTCTCTCTTCTGCTTCAGTCTTCTATCTTGACCCACTTTCTGAATCTCCTTGATAAGATACTAAACATCTCATATTCAAGAGTGGAGGGCTCTCCTTCAGCAACCTTCAAAGCAAGGCTACTTTGGAAAGGAGTTGAGGTTGTCTCCTTTGTCTCTGTTTCAACCCTGCTTTTCAGTAGCATCTCATAAGATTTGAGCTTTCCTAGCAAAGCATCAGTAGTGATCTCTCTATGGCATCTAGACTCTCTGATGAACCAGATCCTTGAGTCCTATGAGCTTGGGAAGCACATGAGGATCTTATCATTGATCTCTGTCAAGGATATCTCCTTGTCCAGACTCTTTAGCTCATTGATAAGGATGTTGAATCTGTCATACATTTCAGTAACAATTTCCTCGGCTTTCTTTTGATAGTTCTCATATTGGGATATGAGAAGGGGCTTCCTATCCTTTCCTTCTTCAGAGCATCCTTATAAAATTCTGGAAAGGGATTCCTAGATCACTTTTGCTGATTGGCAGTCAGCTACTTTCTGGAAAATGTCATTTGACATTGTGGAAACAAGAATGTTCATTTTTTTGGCATCACAAGCCTTGTACTTCTTCTAAGCCTCTGTCCACTCATTCCTTGGAACATCTTCCAGTATTGAATATCCACTGGCATCTTGTCTGACTGGAGCTGGGGGACCTGAAATTTTAACATCAAAGATGTCTTCTTCAATAGAGTTTATGTAATGCTTTATTTTGGCCTTCCAGAGTGTAAACTTATTTAGGTTACACACTAGTGGTCTTGTTGATGCATAATCCTTAGAACTCATTTTCTTTAGAAAATAGTTTTAATTAATTTAAAATAAAGAAATGAGAGTGAGAAGATCTTTTGATCAAGGTGATAACCTTTTAATGATCAACCTCGCTTTGATACCAATTGAAAGTGCACAGTGTGCCTCTGAGTATTCTCTAAATGGGGGGGGGGGGAATAGAGTTTTACAACTTTTCCCTAATTATGCACACAAAATAAAACTAATAAGTACTTATGCAATTAGCAATCACAATTGCAGAATAAAGTAAACAAGATTGCAGGAAATATAAGAACATAAAAACTGTAAACAAGGACAACACAGAAATCTAAACACAGAAGACACAAGATTTTATAGTGGTTCCCCATAAAATGGGTAGTCCACTTTTCTACCTCCCTGGTAGGATTGTGCTAACTGTGCCTGAGTCTTTTGATAAGGAGACTCTTAAAACCACTGAGTCTTTTGATAAGGAGACTCTTAGAACCACTGAGTATTTTGATAAGGAGACTCTTTGAACCACTGAATCATTTGAAAGAGGGATTAATAAAACTCTTTTACAGTAGGTGAATAAGGAAGAAGAAAGAGAGTTAGTGGAGAATAGAATTTTGCTTTCAGAATTCTTCATAAGCTATTTGTTGCTTCTACTTATCACTGGATCTGAATATTATGAACCCTTGCTTATGATTGTGATGATTGCAAGGGTTATTTGCTTGATCCTTATTCTCTGAGAACTTGTAGTAAACTTGCTGCTGTGTGATGTTGAAGAAGAAGCAGCTATATGTTTTTCCTGCGCTAAGAGATATCTTCTAATCTGTCTTAGGGTTGAAGGAGGAAGAAGTAGAAGCACTATTCAACAGACTAAAAATGTGTGTTCAATGCCTGTATTTTTCTTCTCCTCTCAGCATACTTATTCTCCATGATTGAATTGGATTTCTTTCTTCTTTAGGGCTGCCATGAAAAGGAATTCCTATTAGATAGTTGATTTCCCGTTCTTCTTTTGTTCCCGACCCATCCATCAGATTTGAATACATTCCAAGAATGTTTTTTCTATCTCCTGGAATACTCCATTCCATTCTTGGCAATGAACGAGCCATTGGAGAACTGTCTTCAGCATTGTGGATCTTCTGAAGAGGTATTAAAAGGACAACTGAAAAAGCTTCTATTTCAGACTATATTTGACGCTGCGTCGACTTCATCATTCTTCATATCGACGCACCTCCGAGTTTTTATAGGAGTAGCTTCAAATTCCTTCTTAGCTCAGGCTGAACTCATATGTCGACATTACGTCAATTACTTATCGATGTAACTATCGAGTTGAAGACTTGGACTTGAACTATATCTTCTGTGTCGAATTGAAGTCGAAGTTGTGTTGACTTCTAAGATGGCTTCGACAGGCTCTTCCTTATACTTCGATAGGCTGATTGAGTTGCTTCAACTATCAATCAGACTTACGTTGACATCTAGTCGAAGTTGCGTCGACTTCTATTCGACGCAAGTTTTAACTTAACTGAAATTGTGCTTATCTTGACCTGGCCTTGACACTCTAAGGTGAGTGTGATATCCTAAGACATCTAATGACCTATTTACCCTTTCTATACAATATGGGTAATAAAACCTAACTGATGAAATCATTTTAAGTAATTTGTAAGATAAATCACAAGGGTTTTCCCAACAGAAGTGTTTACCCGGAAGTGCGCGACCTCTCTTTTCCGGTCAGAATGGTCAGTTCCGGCGGTCTCCATTTTAGGAGACAGCCTAGACACCTTGTCTTCACCCCGATAATTTTTCTAAGGAACAGTCAGCCAGGGTACAGGGAGATTGCCAGACTGTGCGGTCTGAGGTTGTCCCTTATTTTTGTTATTTGCACCCCTTATCTCTGCCCTGTTTCTCTTGTACCCTGGGTGGCCAATAATTTTTGGATCTACTTATTTGTGCAGCCTCCGCATATATAAATAGAGGGGCAGGTGTACCTTAAAGGATAATTTTGCTTTGAGCCTCCAGCTTGCAACCTGTGTAGGCGATCTCGATTTCTATCATTTTTCTACCTCTCACACTTACCTATTTTAGACCCCCTTCTGTAACCTCTATTGAAATCAATCGAAGCCGTTTTTTTCTCTCAAAGATCTCATATCTGACATCCTCCGTCTCAAGTAATCCGCACTCCATAGTCTTCCCTGATTGTTGGATCGGTAGGCGCCCTTAGAGGGGGGGGGGGGGGTGAATAAGGGTTTTAAAAATTTAATTATATTTTGGAGTACTTGAAATAATAAGAGATCAAAATAGTGATTTTGAATAAAGATCTAAATTGTTTTATAATGAAAGAAAGGATAATAAACAATTTAGAGAAATGAAGATCAAATCAATTTTATTACATAAAAAGAGACATGATTATTATCAATAAAATTAATTACAAAATTCGATTTCAATGACGCTAGAAATCAAGGCGAAATATGAAAGACTCTTTTTGTTTTCTATACCGACTCATATCCCCACGAACCGGTTGGCTTTAGCCGATCCTTCCCCAGATACGGCCTCAAGCCGCTCTAGCCAATCCTTCCCCGAATATGGCCTCGAGAACGTCCTAGACCTAACCTAGATCTAGTCGCCAACACGAGGCGAGTTTCTGCCCTAAGTCCTACCCAAACCTAGTCGCCAACACGAGGCGAGTTCACTAAACGATTACATAAAAGATGTGAAATAAAAAGACAATAATATAAAAAACTCCCTCTATGTGGATCTCTTGGAGAAGTAGACGAAGACCCGCAGAGTATGATCATAGTCGATGTGGTCTTTCGTCATGATGATGACGCGTGTTGAAATCTTCTCCACAGATCTCCTTAAGCCTTCATGGATTTATGGGAGTATCTCTTTAAACCTTCCTCTATATGAAGTGGCACGAAGCTCTAGAATTTGGGAGTGGGAGAGGATGAAGAAGACGGATCCAAGGGGTCCTTTTTATAGCCTTGGAGCCAGCTGTTGGATCTTACGATGCCCTTATAGGGCGGGGGTGAATAAGGGAATAAAATTCTTCCTTATAATTTTATGAAAATTACTAAATTGTTTTATAATATGAGAAAGGCTAAATGACAATTTAGCTAATTTGTGAGAATATCATAATTTTCAAGTTTAGAAATAAGTACTAAATTGTTTTATGATTAAGAGATTGAAATAAACAATTTAGATAAAGTAATTTGAATTGAAAACTTTGTAACCAATATTTTAGAGATAATGCCAAAGGAGAGAAATCAAGTAAACACAAATAGAGACAAGATTATATTTATATATAAAAGGTGTTTACATAAATTTGATTTCAATATCGCTAGAAATCGGAGGCGTACAAAAGTAAATATCTTTTCCTTTTCTATACCGACTTGTATCCCCACAAACCGGTTGGCTTTAGCATATCCTTCCCCAGATAAGGCCTCAAGCCGCTCTAGCCAATCCTTCCCCAGATATGGCCTCGAACACCCCCTAGATCTAATCACCTATAACTAGTCGCCAACACAAGGCGAATTCCTCCCTAAGTCCTACCCAGACCTAGTCGCCAACACAAGTCAAATTAACTAAACGGTTACAAAGAAATATGGAATGAAAATAAATATAACAATAATGAAACTCCCTATATGAGATCTCTGAAGATGACGATGAAGGATCGTTGTAGCATAAGCGAGGTTGAAGCGATCGTTCTTCGGATGCAGCGTGGTGGCTTCCTTCTCCAGAAATCCTCTTTGGCTTTGAGTGGGAGATGAACTTTCGGCAGAGTAGCAGCTCTTGAAATATGGCACAAGTAATCTCTCTGGAAGCACTAACTCAAAACGAGAGAGAGCCCGTCATTTTATTGAACTTGATGATAGCGCCTGCGTTAGCTCCTAGCGCCTGCGGTAGCGTTCGTATGGAGCGGTTGCGAAACCGTCGGCGACGTGGCGCTGTGCATGAACTTGAGATAGCGCGTGGCGGTAGCGCTAGCGCTGGCGGTTGAGGTTGCGAAACCGTCGGCGGCGTGGAAGAACAAACTTTCGTCGAACGAAATTTTCGTCGAACAAAATTTTCGTCGAACGAAATTTTCGTCGAACGGAGCTCCACTTTCGTCGAACAGAAATTTTCGTCGAACGAAATTTCCGTCGAACGAAATTTTCGTCGAATGGAGCTTCAAATTCGTCGAACGGAACCTGAGCTAGCGCTGGCAGTAGTGCTAGCGCTGGCGGTAGTGCATTGTTTGAGATTTTTGAATTCAGCTGCTTTCTACCTATGGAGTATTGCACATATAGTTCCTGCACACTATAAACACACGACAAGCAAGATCAAATACAATTTGGGATTTGTTACTCTCAAACAAAGGGATGTGACACACATGTCCAACAATCTCCCCCTTTCGATAATAACAAATCCTCTTAGCAAGAAATCAACAATAGTGTTTATAGTGTATGATAAGCAAGATGATAGTGCAACAATAGTATATGATAATCATGATAATGTGCATACTCCCCCTATCTTAATGCTCCCCCTACATAAATGCAATTTATGTTTTACTCCCCCTAAATGATAGATTACATGAATTATTCTCCCCTTAATCTTCTATATTTCTCCTATATAGATTTCTTCAATTATCTCCCCTTTTTGGTATTATCAAAAGAAGGTGGGGTGAGGGTGGTAAGGAGACATTTATTATAAATGATAAAGCATGATCGAGCTTTTGTAATATGGATAATGATAAAGATTTAAGCATAGTATATAAGAGATTTGAAATAAAAAGATAAGAGTTGTAAGCAAGCGGAAGATTATAATAAACATCTTTTCCTAAGCATGAAAAACATAAGAAAAAATATGAGTTTAAGTTCAAAATTGAAAGATGTTTTAACCTTTGAAATCTCAAAGTTTTTCATAAAGATACCAAGCATGAAATGAACATATCAAAGAGAGATTATACTACAATGTTACTTAATTTTAAGTTCAAGAGATACCAAAACATTATAGAGATCATGCAAGGTTATCTAGTGCATTTTTATATAAAGAGTAGTATAGATAAAGCATTAGAATCCAATACTCATGAGAAAAATGTTATGAAAGATAATGATGTGCACATAAGTGTATTTTGGGCAATGTTAACAATTGATTTAAATCAACAAAATACAAGACATATGTAAAGTAAAGTGCACAAGTAAATTACTTTCACCCACTTTTAATGCACATAATTTTTAACAAACTGGTGTAATAACCAAGGTTTGCACAAGACACTTTACTATTCTTTCCAAGGTGCTCAACCTCACAATGCTTATGAAGACTTATCAGGAGGTTCAAGTAGTGCTTGGTGGAGTTATATTTGTCTACATATAAATATTTTGTTCACATTTGTGAGACAACATTCTCCGAATACACTTGTTTTGCAAACCCAAAATTTTTTAACTTAACCACTTTTCTAAATTTCATAAGTGCAATTCAAATGTAGTGTATGCAATAAACTTATGCAAGTTTTAATTCATTGTACAAATACAATACACAAGCAAGCATTTTTAGATTTAAACACACATGTTGATTACCAAAATAAGTGAGTGAAAGGTATCATTATCAATCATAATACATTTACTCATACTTAGAGGCATGCTAAGCTTGGTTCTACACATATTTTTCAATACAATTGATGCACTTTAAATAGATATATCAAAGCATGATAAACAAAACAATGTTCATAGTAATTTCAAGGAATAAATTTTAACATTGTAAAGAGTTCTAAATAATAGAATTCATTCATGCTTGATATTAGCAATAAAGATCATACAGTTTTTTTGTTGTTTTGAAACAAATTTTTAATGAAATCAACACAGAAAAATCACACAAACATATTTTCGTATTTTTTAATTTTGAATTTTTGTAGTTGATTTTCCATAATATAAATAAAGCAGAAAAAACATAAAAATATATTTTTGTATTTTTTTAATTTTGAAATTTTATATTTGATTATCCATAATATAAATACAAACAGAAAATCTCAAAAACATATTTTTGGTATTTTTGAATTTTGAACTTTTATAGTTGTTTTTTCATAATATGAATAAAACAAAAATAACAAAAGTCAGAAACACAACAAATAAGTAGTACATATGAACTAACATATTTTTATAGATTTTTAAAAATTTTAAAACACAGAAAAATCAGACACCCACACTAGCGGCGGCGCTAACGCTAGCTCTGGAAACAGTAAACGATTTTTTAAGAATTTTAAATTTTTGATTTTTGATTTTGATTAAGTGTCCTTAGAGTAGTTTTATGCAAAAATTTTGTAATTTTTGGAGATGTCTTGATTGCTCAAATTTGCATAAAACTATAGCTTTTTCAAATACATGTGTTTTAACAAAACTTTTAAGCCCAAAAAGATAAATTATGCAAACACAAGAGGACATTTTTTATTAAATAACCCAAAATATGCATGATTTAAGTGATATGTAAATAAAAAGATCATGCAAAGAGTAATATAAGTATGTCCTAAGATTAAAGACTACCCTGACTAAATGTCTACACCCTAGCCCCATACTAAGTGACGGATGGGCATGAGGAGCTACACACATGCCGTAGGTTGGGGTGTTAATCCCATATGCTGTAACACCCCAAAAATCGTAGTTTGTGGAAGTAGGCGGAATGGTAGTGCGGCGCTCGAAGTAGGCTGAATTTCCCCTACCTGCTCCTCGCGCACGGTCAGTGGCTTTCTTCACGCACGACCAATGATCGTGCGCCATGATCATGCGTTAATTGAGAGGAATAGGAGTCGGCTGAAAGGGTGTACGCGCACAACCAAAGGTTCTTCGCGCACGACCAATGACCGTGCGCCTGTGAACGTGCGCACTGTTTATTCTGCTCCGCGAAAATGAACGGAGAAGATGATCTGACCGTTCAAAATTCTTAGAATTTGATCCAACGGCTGTGATGATTGGCTGGAGGGTATTAGGGCTTTTGAGAGGGGTTCTATCCTCATAATATCAAGGCTTTTCTCTCTCCTAGGCTAGAGAAAGAAGAAGGAGGCAAGGAAGAAGAAGAGGAGATCCCGCCATTGACGGAGCTTTGGAGCTCCGTTTTGCGAGTCGTTTCCAGATCTGGAGAGTGCAGCCCGGTGCGGTCCTTTCCCTCCGTGTGAAATCTCAGATCCATGGCCAAGAAGAACGCTTCTAGGGTAACGATTTTTCCTCCCGAACTTTGGACTTGTATTTGTCCTTTCATTTCTCTTTCTATGCTTGCATGAGGAATCCCTTTCACCAAATGGGTGAAGTGTAGGATTTCCTCAAGTTCTTCGGAACTCAGGGTTGATTGTGTCCGTCCCCGGCATATTGCATGTAGAAAATCCGGTAGTCGTGCGGATTTAGGCATTGTGTGTGAAACCTATTCGTGGCCGTGAGCCCGAATCGGTGATGCTTGATTTGCGACGTTGCATTTAGGTTAAGCCTAGAATGCGTGCCGGAGAATGACTCTGTGATATATGCGATAGTATTGTGGGATTTAAGCGTAGGCGTCTTGTGAAGATCCTAGCGAAAGGCCCATGCTTTGCGAGTGGTTGAATGCAAACCTTCACCACTAGAATTGTTGAGGAGTGGTCTTGTACCTCCTTTTTGGTTACGTGTAAAGCCTAAGTCCTCGTGAAGGCTTGGGTATTGTAACTTATGTTTTGTGTAGCGCTAGTGAGTGCTAAACCCTTACGGGCTGAGGTGATGTCATACCCGCTTCGTGTGTTCAATCGATGACAATAGCACGGGAATTGGCTGAACTGAACCCGTTTCCAGGTGCGGCGGTAGGGGGATTTATCTCTTGTAAACCCGAACGACCTTGGGAGAGGTTGGGAAGGGCGTCTTGCCTAGACCGACCAAAAGCTCTTTTCCATCTAGAGTTTCCGGACTCATGATGGTATTGGTGCTCGGGAAGAAGTACCATTTGTGCATGCCTTGTGAGCATGGAGCGTGCGGTTGTGTGTACCCACGTTTGTGATGAATTGATGTTGTTAGCCTCATACGGTTGTTTAGGCGGTTGTGGGGAACCTTCGGGTGAACCCAACCAACATCATGTGCATACCTAGGTTCCCTCCTTTTTGATGCTCAACCTAGAAGGTTGATTGTGCTTAAAACCTCACCTTGTGTAGTTGCACTTTCTTTATATTAGTACTTGTGCTAGTATGGCTTGCTTGCAGGGTAGAAGCTCCGCCACCCCGGGAAAGGGGTGGGGTCGTTATAATTTAGTCAGTTGTGCTGACTGTTACTTTGTTTGCCACCGCTTGGTGGAATGTTCTTATGCAGGTGCAGGTGAGCCTAGTGGGAAATAGCGGGCGGTGCCCCTTTTGCTGAGTTGGCCCTTGAAGGCCATCCTCCCTTTTCTGCTTTCTCATGTATTGCCGGCCTGCGTGCCGAAGTATGTTCTGAGTTTTGTACATTTGTGGATGTAAGGCCTTAAGGCCGTAACTCTATTTTATGGTTTCATTCCTATGATAGTGGACAGTTCTAAATGAAATGTTAAATCATTATGCTTCCGCTAGTGTTTAGTATACTCTGTTGTAGTTCTTTCTGTTTATCACCTTTTAACTCCTAGCTAGTGTGGTTTGTATGGCGTGGGGTCCCGGTCGGACCTACTGTTATACTATTCGTACTGGCAGGGTGTTACAATTTGGTATCGGACTTAAGGCGTTGATCCGTAGTTTAGCGAATTCGGGACGAATTCCTTTTAAGGGGTGGTGTGCATGGGATGTGCATTCACCTAAAACGACCAAAACTAATAAGAATGTCCACTTAGGAATGGAAAAACATACTTGTTTGCGGAACCTGAGCGTTCCATGATTGTTGTTTGCTACGTTTTAGGTCACTAAATTGTGCCTCGCATGATTATAGGTGACTAGAAGTGCTGCGGGGCAGTCTCGACCCCGTAACACCGCTAAATATAGTGGGTCGTCTGAGGTGCCAGCGACCACTCCTTCGGCTGAGATGATCAAGTTAGTCGCTGAAGCGGTCTTCGCGATGATCAACACTCAGTCTGGGCGGCTTGCACAGCCTACTACTCTGACTCTGGATGTGGCCCCTATAACTGTTGCTGCAGTGGAACCTGCGGTAGAGCTGAGGGTGGAACGTCGAGTTGCGCAGGTAGTTGTGGGGCGAGCGCGTGACCAGTAATTAAAGTACTTTCTGAGCCTCAACCCTCCATCCTTCGAGGGGACGGAATCCCCTGGGAGAGCTGCTGAGTGGTTGTCAGAAATAAAAAGGACTTTAATGTCAATGCTTATAAGCAAAGATATGTTGGTAACCTTAACCACCTTCCTACTTATAAGAGAAGCAAGACTTTGGTGGGAAGAAGAGTTGTTGCACAAGTTTGGTGGGAGACAACTTTCCGAAATCTCTTGGGAAAACTTCCATGAGTCATTCCTTCTAAAGTTTATACCCCTAACCGAGATTCCTGAACTACAAGATCAGTGTCCACACCTAGAGCAGGGAGAACACTCAGTGGGTGAGTACCTGATTGAGTTCATCAGTCTGGGTCATTATGAGAGGTCTATGTGGGAAGATGAGGAGACCAAGGTCAACAAGTTCTACAATGGGCTGCGAGATGACCTAAGACTAATGCTTGTGGGTCCAAAGTTACTCGGCTTCAACATCTTAGTGAAAACAGCTAAATCTCTGGAAATGGATATGAAGAGTATGCAGCGCGCGAAAGACTTCAATGTAAAGAAGTCAGAGTTTCATGCGCCGGTCTCTCAGTCCAAGTCTGAGTTCAGAAGAAACAAGAGAAAGTTTAACTCTGTGGAAGCTAAGACTGCACGGTGTTCCTTAAATTGTTTCACTTGTGGAAAGGTGGGACACAAAGCCGAGGTGTGTCAAAGTGGTCCCCCAAAAGCAAAAAGCGGATAAGTGGACTATGCTCGTGCGATGGGTTCAACTCCTATGGAGAAAGGCAAAGCGGTGGAGTCTTCGATTCCCCAATATTCTCTAACCCAGCCGAGAGTCTACTCTTATGGCCAGCAAGAGGTCGTTCAACAGTGCGATGTTGCCACAGGTATGGATGATCATATCCTAATAAGATTTCTACCCCTTGTGCGGATAGAGATAGAAATGTGTCCACTGTATCCGATGACAACAAAATTTTATGTCTTGTATTTGTGTGCAATTAGGCCTTGTCCTAATTATCGACTATTCGACGATAGCTCTGTTGGTGTGTGAGCATCGCTCTCCTATTTGTCTAAGGACTTCGTGTTATGAATCGAATTGTCATTTACCTTAGTCAAGGATAGATTGGAGGTAATGTTGCCCAATAGATCTCAAGCGAGCGCGAATAGGAGAAGTTGTGAAGAGGCGCGAAGATGTTCTTCACCTCGTTGAAGGATTCGGGGCCTAAGACCAGTTTTGTGTTGTCCTAGTAGTAGCGGACCAAGCTGACCGAGAGGAACCGTTATCCGATTCCGAGAATCGACGACTTACTTGACCAACTGGTTGGGTCGACGGTATACTCCAAACTGGACCTAAGGTCCGGTTATTACCAATTGCGGATAAGGGAATGTGATATTCCAAAGACAGCGTTCAGTACCCGCTTTGGGCACTATGAGTTCACGGTGATGTCGTTCGGTCTGTCTAATGCACCGTCAGTATTCATGGACTTAATGAACAGGATGTTTCGAGAGTATTTGGATCAATTTGTGATCGTCTTCATCGACGACATTTTGGTATACTCTCAGTCGAAAGAGGAGCATGTAGGGCATCTGCACGCAGTTCTGAGCACCTTGAGGAGGAGTCAGCTATATGCCAAGTTCTCCGAGTGCGAGTTTTGGCTACCATCTGTAGCATTCCTTGGTCATGTTGTTAGTGGAGAAGGAATTGCAGTTGATCCGTCGAATATAGAAGCGATCCGAGCGTGGCCTTTGTTGAAAAACGTAGCGGAAGTCCGAAGTTTCTTAGGACTTGCCGGCTATTATAGGCGCTTTGTGGAAAACTTCTCGAGGATTGAACTCCCTCTCACTAAACTGACTAGGAAAGATCATTAAGTTCGTTTGGTCACCCGAGTGCGCACGAGCTTTGAAGAGCTGAAGAGCCGTCTCACCACGGTGCCCATTCTATGCTCGCCATGTGGTACGGAAGGCTACGAAATCTATAGCGACGCCTCGGGGAGTGGTTTGGGTTGTGTCCTAGTGCAGTTCGGAAAGGTAATTGCCTACGGCTCCCGACAGCTGAAGGTTCATGAGAGGAATTACCTGGTCCATGATTTGGAGCTAGCGGCCGTGGTATTTACTCTTAAGCTTTGGAGGCATTATTTGTATGGCGTGAAGATCGACATCTTTACCGACCACAAGAGCCTCAAGTACCTGCTGGATCAAAGGGAGTTGAATATGCGTCAGAGGAGGTGGATGGAGTTCCTTGGGGACTACACCTTCAACATCAATTATACTCCTGGAAAGGGAAATGTAGTTGCGGACGCGTTGAGTCGTCGGACTCCCGCTCAAGCAAATTGGCTTTTGATGCACGATGAGCGTCTAATCCGCGAACTGGAAGAAATGGAGATCATTTGCGTTGATAGAAGAGCGTCTACTTCAGCATGCTTGAACTGGACGGAGGTTCAATACGACCTTGCCGACCGAGTTCGACAAGCATTGGAGCTGGATGAGAGCATGAAACGCTATAAAGAAGAAACCGTGGATGGGTTAAATGCTGATTTCTCCTTCGAAGATGGCCTTTTGTGGAAAGAGGGCAGATTGTGCGTCCCAAACATTGGTACTCTACGGGCGGAGTTGATGTACGAGGCTCATCATACCAAGTACTCGATCCACCCGGGGAGCACGACAATGTACATGGACATGAAGAAACTTTTCTGGTGGCCGGGTATGAAGAAGGACATTGCCCTCTGCGTGGCCAAGTGTAATACTTGCGCGTTGGTGAAGGTGGAATGTCAACGTCCCGATGGATTTTTGAAGTCCTTGCCGATTCCGTAATGGAAGTTTGATGGTATTTCGATGTATTTCGTGCACGGATTGCCGAGATCACAACATGGAAGCGACGCCATCTGGGTGATCCTGGATAGACTGACAAAGGTATCACACTTCATTCCGAACTGGAAGGATGATTCTGTAGAAAAACTGGCAAAGTTGTACGTGGATAACATCGTACGGTTGCACCGGATTCCCCGTAGCATCGTCAGTGTTCGTGATGGACGGTTCACATCGAATGATTGGAAGCTGATTCATCAACTATTGGGTACGAAGCTGAAGTTTAGCACGGCCTTCCACCCGCAAACGGATGGACAGACCGAAAGGACAAATAGGACGATGGAAGACATGCTGAGGATGTGCGCCCTGGATTTCCGTAAGAGATGGGAGGACCATCTCTTTATGATCGAATTTGCTTACAACAACATCTACCAAGCGAGTATAAAGATGGCCCCTTTCGAGGCTCTTTATGGTAGGAAATGGGCGACACTAAGTTGTTAAAATGCAAAGACGTGGATGAGGCGAATACATCGATCCGGGCTATTCGGGAGCGCTTGCTCATTGCCCAGGATCGGCAGGCAAAATATTACAACGCAAATCACCGAAACGTCGAGTTTTCCGTTGGCGACTGGGTCTATCTCAAGATCAAACCGTTCAAAGGAGTATCAAGGGTCCGACGCTTGAAAAAGCTAAGTCCGAGGTACTTAGGACCATTTGAGATCTTGGAGCGCATCGGTGAAGCTGCTTACCGGCTTGCTCTATCTTTGGAGTTGAGCGGGCTGCATGATGTATTCCACATCTCTGTGTTGCGGAAGGCTGTTAAAGAGCCTAATGTGGTTGTTGCTGTCAATGAAGTGTCGGTAGATGGTGGGCTAACGACGAAAGTCAAGCACATTTGCATTGAAGACACTGAAGTGAAGCAGTTGCGGAACAAGTCCATACGGATGGTGAAAGTCCGTTGGATGTAGCGGAGTACCCCGAGCGAACTCTCTTGGGAAAGAGAGCAAGCGATGCTCGCGGAGTACCCCGAGCTATTCCCCTCAGGTAATTTTAACTGTTTTTACTTACTACGGATTTCGAAATTTCGCGACGAAATTCTTTTAAGGGAGATGGAGTTGTAACACCCCAAAAATCGTAGTTTGTCGAAGTAGGCGGAATGGTAGTGCGGCGCTCGAAGTAGGCTGAATTTTCCCTACCTGCTCCTCGCGCACGGTCAGTGGCTATCTTCGCGCACGACCAGTGATCGTGCGCCATGATCTTGCATTAATTGAGAGGAATAGGGGTCGGCTGAAAGGGTGTACGTGCACGACCAGAGGTTCTTCGCGCACGCCCAGTGACCGTGCGCCTGTGAACGTGCGCACTGTTTATTCTGCTCCGCGAAAATGAACGGAGAAGATGATCCGACCGTTCAAAATTCTTGGAATTTGATCCAACGGCTGTGATGATTGGCTGGAGGGTATTAGGGCTTTTGAGAGGGGTTCTATCCTCATAATATCAAGGCTTTTCTCTCTCCTAGGCTAGAGAAAGAAGAAGGAGGCAAGGAAGAAGAAGAGGAGATCCCGCCATTGACGGAGCTCTTGAGCTCCGTTTTGCGAGTCGTTTCCAGATCTGGAGAGTGCAGCCCGGTGCGGTCCTTTCCCTCCGTGTGAAATCTCAGATCCATGGCTAAGAAGAACGCTTCTAGGGTAACGATTCTTCGTCCCAAACTTTGGACTTGTATTTGTCCTTTCATTTCTCTTTCTATGCTTGCATGAGGAATCCCTTTCACCAAATGGGTGAAGTGTAGGATTTCCTCAAGTTCTTCGGAACTCCGGGTTGATTGTGTCCGTCCCCGGCATATTGCATGTAGAAAATCCGGTAGTCGTGCGGATTTAGGCATTGTGTGTGAAGCCTATTTGTGGCCGTGAGCCCGAATCGGTGATGCTTGATTTGCGACGTTGCATTTAGGTTAAGCCTAGAATGCATGTCGGAGAATGACTCCGTGATATATGCAATAGTATTGTGGGATTTAAGCGTAGGCTTCTTGTGAAGATCCTAGCGAAAACCCCATGCTTTGCGAGTGGTTGAATGCAAACCTTCACCACTAGAATTGTTGAGGAGTGGTCTTGTACCTCCTTTTTGGTTACGTGTAAAGCCTAAGTCCTCGTGAAGGCTTGGGTGTTGTAACTTATGTTTTGTGTAGCGCTAGCGAGTGCTAAACCCTTACGGGCCGAGGTGATGTCATACCCGCATCGTGTGTTCAATCGATGACAAGAGCATGGGAATTGGCTGAACTGAACCCGTTTCCAGGCGCGACGGTAGTGGGATTTATCTCTTGTAAACCAGAACGACCTTGGGAGAGGTTGGGAAGGGCGTCTTGCCTAGACCAACCAAAAGCTCTTTTCCATCTAGAGTTTCCGGACTCATGATGGTATTGGTGCTCGGGAAGAAGTAACTTTGGTGCATGCCTTGTGAGCATGGAGCGTGCGGTTGTGTGTACCCACGTTTGTGATGAATTGATGTTGTTAGCCTCATGCAGTTGTTTAGGCGGTTGTGGGGAACCTTCGGGTGAACCCAACCAACATCATGTGCATACCTAGGTTCCCTCCTTTTTGATGCTCAACCTAGAAGATTGATTGTGCTTGAAACCTCACCTTGTGTAGTTGCACTTTCTTTATATTAGTACTTGTGCTAGTATGACTTGCTTGCAGGGTAGAAGCTCTGCCACCCCGGGAAAGGGGTGGGGTCGTTATAATTTGGTCAGATGTGCTGACCGTTACTTTGTTTGCAACCACTTGGTGGAATGTTCTTATGCAGGTGCAGGTGAGCCTAGTGGGAAATAGCGGGCGGTGGCCCTTTTGCTGAGTTGGCCCTTGAAGGCCAGCCTCCCTTTTCTGCTTTCTCATGTATTGTCGGCCTGCGTGCCGAAGTATGTTCTGAGTTTTGTACATTCGTGAATGTAAGGCCTTAAGGCCGTAACTCTATTTTATGGTTTCATTCCTATGATAGTGGACAGTTCTAAATGAAATGTTAAATCATTATGCTTCCGCTAGTGTTTAGTATACTCTGTTGTAGTTCTTTCTGTTTATCACCTTTTAACTCCTAGCTAGTGTGGTTTGTATGGCGTGGGGTCCCGACCGGACCTACTGTTATACTATTCGTACTGGCTGGGTGTTACATATGCACACACTAGAGAACGCTCAACCTAGCACTCTTTCCCCCCAGTGCCTCGCAAGGCCCCACTGGAACCCTCCCCGGTTAAGGACAAGACATGACTTAGTGGTTAGGTCTCTAATGCATACAACCCTACGCCCCCGCTATTGTGAGATATGAAGTCAAAGGTGAATAATCCTTGGACAACCTATGCTTTTAAACTATGGGTTGATTTATAAACTATGGGTTTTGTTCAATGTGATGAGTTATATAAAGCCGCATAGTTTTTCTACCTTTGTGAGATGACGATATGTGATAACTAACACAATTAATAATATTCAATAAGTTATAAAGCTAGTAAGATGAGTTTCGGGTTTAATGTCATGTCATAAGATTAATATCAATATTGCATGTATTCAAAAATAGAGTTTCAAATTATAGATCTAGAATAGAGTGATGATTAAGTTTGATGTATCTTTATTATTCCTAAGTTGATTCTAGAATCTATATATATGTGAGATACATGCAATCAATATCAAAGCATATCCATACACCAATTAATGTAAAGAAAAACATTATTCAAATTTTTATCATAAGATTCATAATTCTTATTATTGATTTGAGATTTTTCTTGATAGAACATGAATTATGATTTATGATTATAGACAATTTTGCATAGAATATATGTTAGATCATCATGATGTATGAAAATTCTAATCCTTCTAGACTTATGATATAGTGATATAGTGATTTTCTTTTGAATAAGCATGTTTGATTTTTAAGCCTAGAAAATGATGAACATGTAGTCATATCAAAGACAAAGATCACATATATAATGTTTTGAAATTTATAATAAAATTTGCATTCAATAATTGAATCTATTGATCTTTGGTTTTGCATGATAATATATGATTTATGATACAATATTCATATATATTCTAATGATTAATCCATAAACTATGTGTTTGTTGGAATTTTAGTATTCTATTATAATTTCAAATCACATAGTTATCATCAATTTTAAATAACATTGTACATGTTATACCTAGCATATAAATTTAAGCATAAAATAAGAGGTGATGTTAGGATGATGAGTTTGAATGCAATGTTATTACATAGGATTAATGGAGATCATGTTGCATGTAATATGAGAAGTTTTCAAATTAATTTTCTTTAGACCTAGAATGAAATGATTAAACTTTTGATTTGATCTTAATGATACAAGATGATTCTAAGGTCTAAATTAACATGCAAACAATGGTGACACACATTACACACAATATACAAAGAATATCATGTGATGAAGAATTCAAAGACACAGAAATTGCCGAAATAAGAAGACTGATATAACTTTTAAACAAAGTTGAGTTTAGGCAATTTTGACAGCACCAAACTAATTTGAATGAACAAGTTTGGTTCTCCGTTGGATGGAGATTTCTGTGCTCTTTCCAAAAAGATATTAAACGCGAAAATCGGACGAGCGGATCAAAAGATATGGCTTTTGAAGTTTTGATCTAAAACTCGCAATTTTGAAATATTAAACACGCGTTTTGTGAATGTTTGTTTTCGATTTTATTTGGTAATATTCTTCATTATAAGGGCTATCAAATGCAGCAAATAACATAGAAAATAATCAAAGTGTTGCGCATTTTAATTTTTAGCTTAAGCCCTTCAATAAACCATTTAAATCCATTTTTTTTGGAAAAATAATTTCATTAGTCTTGAAAATAATTTCTATATTCAAATTATAATGTTAATTCAAGACATTTATGGGTAAAGGATTTAAAGGATATATATAAACAATTTACAAAGATGAGAGGTAGGTCTCTTTTAAAATCATATGACTTTATGTTCCATTTTAATTCAATTTGATTTCATAAACATTAGAGGTAATATGAGTAAGTCATATCTTATGAAATATAAAGTGATCATAGCATGTTTGTTCAAAAAATAATAAAAAATAAAGAAAAGAAAAGAGATAATAAGCATATCATAAAGTAGAGTAATGATATTTCATTTTCTTAATAGTTTCTACTTCATGCAAATGATTGGATACTAATGAACGAGAGATTTAAGTATCCAAAGTTGACCAAGTGGGATGGTTCCTTTAGGTACCCAAATACATCGTGGTGGCTTTTTGGAAGATAATGATGAATGGGTTTTTTAATTAAAAATGATATGTCATTTTTCTTTATGGGTCTCCATTCATACATTGGTTGTTTATCTTTTAAATTCATGTTATGATTATGTGACATCTT
Organism: Dactylorhiza incarnata; assembly: GCA_033032865.1. NCBI lineage: Eukaryota > Viridiplantae > Streptophyta > Magnoliopsida > Asparagales > Orchidaceae > Dactylorhiza > Dactylorhiza incarnata. The sequence goes on along the minus strand of JAWHQI010000021.1, from coordinate 7,649,726 downwards.
TATATGATTATATATGTTTGAAAAATAATTCATTTGTGATTTATGTTTATTCAAATTATTTTTCAAAATAGATTGATGTTGATAATCATAATGAATTTTATTACATGGATTCTTTGAAAGTTTATAAGAGTGATTGTCTTTCTTTAGAAGTGATTGTTGAAAGAGTGGGTTACAATATGTTTTAAAAGATTGATTATTATTTTGATGATTTTCATTTCCACACTTTCTTATAGACATACTCTTATAATATGAAGGATAATATTTTATAGTTTGATTTTCATGAAAAGGAGGTTTTAAATTTAAGTCATGATTGAAAATATATTGAGACTTATAATAGTGACTCTTAAGAATTTTATGAGGATCATAATTCTTTTTGAAACTAAACTCCTTTTGATTTAATGTGTGAAAATGGTCCTTTTTAGAAATGATTTTGTAACTTAATTTATCCTTGTTATTCAAAATCTTATGATGAAATTCATTACATGACATTTGAAATTTTTCAACAAAAGATTTTAATTGTATTAACTTACAAGTTAAAGCATCATTTTCAACTATCAAATTTTCATTATGTTCTTTAGAAACTAAGAGCCCTTTTTCAATATCCTTGAATTTTTCTTTTAATAGATTTCAATCTAAACAAGGAATAGGAATTTTAACTAAAGAGCATGAAAGAGAATTTAACACATCAATATTTGATTCTACGTTATCGTTTGCTTTTAAAGATTTATTTTCTAAACGTAATTTGGAATTAGCAATTTTTAACTTTAAAATTTTACGTTTAGCAATTTTAAGCATACGAGAAGTAGAAATGGAATTTGTTACAAAAAGAGGAGTTTTTGATTTTCTTACATTGCTATGGGATAAGGAAAGATTTGGACCAACGGTTCCTTTGACATCTTCTTTGCATTCCTCTTCCAAAGTTAAATTTCCGTCTTCTCTTTTGCTTGATGTGTTGCCAACAAATGAGTCCAATATTGTGACGTTGTATTCTTCTTCCTCCAAGCATAAGTCCTCATCGATTTCTTCTCTTGGATCCATAAGGAATTCCTCGTCGATTTCTTTCTTAGATTTATCTATCTCCAAGAATGAGTCCTTGTCGATTTCTTCTCTTGGATCCATAAGAAATTCCTCTTGTTCATCATCTGTGGAAGGAAGACTATAAGTATTCTCAAGAAATTTCCAAACTTCATAAGCAGTAGGAAGTGTATAAATAAGTTTGAAAATATTTTGATCTAATGCACAATATAGACTATTCATAGATTTGGCATTTAAAATCATTTCATTTTTATTTAAAATACTTGGGGGCATTTTAATTGTAATATTCCATACTTTAATATCCAAAGATTTAAGAAATTTTTCCATAAGAAATGTCCACCCATTATAATTTTTGCCTTTAAATAAAGGTGGTGCTAAAGATTTTTCATTTATAAGAAAGTTTCCCCCACTAGTAGAAGCGATATCATCAGACGCCATTATTCCTGGTTTTTAAACCGTTTGGAATAACCTAGCTCTGATACCACTTGTTAGATCTTACGGCTCCCTTAGAGGGGGGGGGGTGAATAAGGGAATAAAATTCTTCCTTATAATTTTATGAAAATTACTAAATTGTTTTATAATATGAGAAAGGCAAAATGACAATTTAGCTAATTTGTGAGAATATCATAATTTTCAAGTTTAGAAATAAGTACTAAATTGTTTTATGATTAAGAGATTGAAATAAACAATTTAGATAAAGTAGTTTGAATTGAAAACTTTGTAACCAATATTTTAGAGATAACGCCAAAGGAGAGAAATCAAGTAAACACAAATGGAGACATGATTATATTTATATAAAAAAGGTGTTTACATAAATTTCATTTCAATATCACTAGAAATCAGAGGCGTACACAAGTAAATATCTTTTCCTTTTCTATACCGACTTGTATCCCCACAAACCGGTTGGCTTTAACCTATCCTTCCCCGAATAAGGCCTCAAGCCGCTCTATCCAATCCTTCCCCGGATATGGCCTCGAGCACCCCTAGATCTAATCACCTAGAACTAGTCGCCAACACAAGGTGAATTCCTCCCTAAGTCCTACCCAGACCTAGTCGCCAACACAAGGCGAATTAACTAAACGGTTACAAAGAAATATGGAATGAAAATAAATATAACAATAATGAAACTCCCTATATGAGATCTCTGAAGATGAGGAAGAAGGATCGCTGTAGCATAAGCGAGGTTGAAGCGATCGTTCTTCGGATGCAGCGTGGTGGCTTCCTTCTCCTAAAATCCTCTTTGGCTTTGAGTGGGAGATGAACTTTCGGCAGAGTAGCAGCTCTGGAAATATCGCAGAAGTAATCTCTCTGGAAGCACTTACTCAAAATGAAAGAGAGCCCATCATTTTATGGAACTTAATGATAGCGCATGCGTTAGCTCCTAGCGCCTGCGGTAGCGTTCGTGTGGAGCAGTTGCGAAACTGTCGGCGGCGTGGCGCTGTGCACGAACTTGAGATAGCACCTGGCGGTAGCGCTAGCATTGGCGGTAGCGGTTGCGAAACTGTTGGCGGCGTGGCAGAACAAACTTTTGTCGAACGAAATTTTCGTCGAATGGAGCTCCACTTTCGTCGAACGGAAATTTTCGTCGAACAAAATTTTCGTCAAACGGAGCTTCAAGTTTGTCGAACGGAACCTGAGCTAGCGCCTAGCGGTAGCGCTAGCGCTGGCGGTAGTGCATTGTTTGAGATTTTTGAATTCAGCTGCTTTCTACCTATGGAGTATTGCACTTATAGTTCATGCACACTATAAACACTCGACAAGCAAGATCAAATACAATTTGGCATTTGTTATTCTTAAACAAAGGGATGTGATACACATGTCCAACACTAGCGCCTACGCTATTGCTACCGCCAGCGCTATCCCAGATTAGGCAATATTCTCTGGGTGAGAATCCTTCATTTTAAGCAAGCCGGCCGCCTTCCTCTTATGCTTTGCACTACCACCGGCGCTAGTAGATATCGCCTATGCCTGCTACTACCGCCTGCGTTAGATGCTATCGCCTGGCGCTAGCACCTTCCATAACTGTTTCCGATATTTTCTCAAATCAGAGCTAGCGCTAGCGCTAGCGCCGGTGCTAGCGGGCATGTTGGAATTTTGGCTTCAATTTTTGGCGCAACTTTCTTATGTAATCCTTGAGTCATGTGGACTTGTTTTCCTGCACACTTAAACACACAAGATCAAATACACATAGGATTTTCTATTTTCAAACCTAGGAGATGCGGAAGACCATGTTCCAACATCGATCCCTTTCTAAGTGTGAGTTTTGGAGATACAAATTTTGTGCCAACAGAACGAACACGCAACATTCAGATCGTAGTGTACAGATGAAGTCAAAGAACAATCAAGATGTCAGATCGCAATGTTCAGCCCGGTCAGTTCGTCGATGATCTCCCTTCTTCAGGTAGTGCGACCTCCTTAGAAGGCCTTGAGCTTTGCGTATAGCTCCACCTCCCGTAAGCTCGCCGAGAGGCCGCTCAAGCATGCTAGGAGACCACTCGACAGTTTGAGTCCATGAACCAAATGTTGTTCGCGCTTCCCCAGATGTTGATGCCTCAGGCCGAATAGGTCGCGACCCCCTGATCGTATGGACAATGGTCACCCTTTAGACCGTGCGACCCCTCATCCCGCTCCTCCCCTGCGATCTCATGGGGAGGAGTTCGCTGCCCGACAAGCGTTCTTCACGGGAGCAGCTTAAGGATCTCTTGCTCGAGCCCTAAATTTCCAAGAGGATTATGTCTATCCTCTAGCTCCTCCGACTGTGCCTCCCGCTCCTTCCGGTGATTTTGAAACCGAGGATCCTTCCCCTTTTTTTGATAGAATTAGTTGGGATCCAACTCCCCATGTGAAAGTGCACAGTGTGCCTCTGAGTATTCTCTAGAGGGGGAGGGGGTGAATAGAGTTTTAAAACTTTTTCCCTAATTATGCACAAATAATAAAACTACTAAGTACTTATGCAATCAACAATCCCTATATCATAATAAAGTAAACATGATTGCAAGAAATATAAGAACAAAAAAAACTGTTAACAGGGACAGCACAGAAATACTACCACAAAAGACACAAGACTTTTATAGTGGTTCCCCAAAATGTAGGTAGTCCACTCTTCTACCTCCCTGGTAGGATTGCACTAACTGTGCCTGAGTCTTTTGATAAGGAGACTCTTAGAACCAATGAGTCTTTTGATAAGGAGACTCTTAGAACCTCTGAGTCTTTTGATAAAGAGACTCTTAGAACCACTGAATCCTTTGAAAGAGGGATCTATAAAACTCTTTTATAGTAGGTGAATAAGGAAGATGAAAGAGAGTAAGAGGAGAATAGAATTCTGCTTTCAGAATTCTTCAGAAGCTATTTGCTGCTTCTGTTTTTCACTGGATCTACATATAATGAACCCTTGCTTATTATTGTGATGATTGCAATGGTTATTTGCTTGATCCTTATTCTCTGAGCACTTGTAGTAAATTGTGATGTGTGATGTAGAAGAAGAAGCAGCTATCTGTTTTTCCTGTACAAAGAGAAATATATTCTTTTCTATCTTACGGTTGAAGGGGGAAGAAGAGAAAACCCTATTTGACAAGCAGAAAATATGTAATGAATCCCTTTTGTTTTTCTTCTCCTCTCAACATACTTATTCTCCATGATTGAATTTGAATTTCTTTCTTCTTTTGGGCTGTCCTAAAAATAAATTATTATTGTACAGCTGATTTCCCTTTCTTCTTTTGTTCCCGACCCATCCATCAGATTTGAATACATTCCAAGAATATTTTTGCTGTTTCCTAGAATATATTCTATTCTTGGTAATAAACGAGCCGTTGGAGAACTGTCTTCAGCATTGTGGACCTTCTGAAAAGGTATTAGAAGGACAGCTGAAAAAGCTTATATTTCAGACTGTATTTGACACTGCATTGACTTCATCATTCATCTTAACGATGCACCTCTGAGTTCTTATAAGAGTAGTTTTGAATTCCTTCTTATCTCTGGCTGAACTCAGATGTCGACGTTGCGTCGATTTCTTATCGATGTATCCATCGAGTTGAAGGCTCTTTATTTGTACTTCATCTTCTACGTCAAATTGAAATCGAAGTTGCATCGACTTCTAAGATGGCTTCGACATGTTCTTCCTTCTGCTTCGAGTTCCTTTCGACATTGCGTTGACTTGACTTATACTTCGAAAGGATGATTGAGTTGCTTCGACTTTTAGTTAGAGTTACGTAGATAGCTAGTTGAAGTTGCGTCGACTTCTATTCGACGCAAGTTTTAACTCAACTAAATTTATGCTTATCTTGACCTGGTCTTGACACTCTAAGGTGAGTGTGATATCCTAAGACTTCTAATGACCAATTTACCCTTTCTATGCAATGTGGGTAATATAACCTAAAAGATGAAATCACTTTAAGTATTTTGTTAAATAAATCACAATGGTTTTTCCCAATATTCTCCCCTATTTATCATAACAAAATTTACAAAATAGGGTATGTGATTTCAAACATGTTTTGACATAGACTCAAATACAAACAACTATATATAAATATTAAAGACATTAATGAATGGAATCAGAAACCATTTTATATATTTTCAAGTAGTTATATTGTTCTTAACAGCTGTGTCCTCCAGATACTATAATGTAAAGTGTTCATAATTACAGAATACCTAGACTTCACTGTTCTTTGTCAGGAGTTTTCCTCTTCCTTGAGAAGACCAGAGGAATCACCTTTCTTGTAGCAAATACAATAGTCTCATTTTCTTCTTCATCAGTCCTGTCAGCTTCTTGATGGGTTTCATTCTCTATGGGAGGCTCCCCCTGAGAATGTGTATCTTGTTCAGCATTTAGGGAAGCCTCCTTAACAATCATTGCCACTTCATCCAATAGCTGTTCATCTTCATGGAGCTCCCCCTTAGTTGGTGGAAGCTCCCCCTGGGTTACTACAGGGATTTCTAGAGCTGGCTCCCCCTGGATTGATACAAGATTTTTGAAGGATTTGCAAGAGGCTCCACTTGGACTATTCCAGATTGAAAAATAATGAGCTTGTTTGGGTCAAGACCCTCAGTAGTTGGGACACTTGGGGCAACCTCTTCATGCGCATTTTTGTCCTTCTTCTGAACACTCACAATTCCCTGATTAAGCCTTTCATCCTCCTGGATCTTCTCCCCCTTCTGAACTTTACTTATCAGGGAGGTTAAGAACTCTCTATTTACCATGGAGGAGGATATGATTGATTTTAGTGTCAGGAGAGACTCTTGTGATTTTTGCAATGCTAACTCCATCTGGGAGTACTTTCTATTGAACTTTCTTGCTTGAGAGGCCATTAGATTAGCAAAAGTGCTAGCAGGTAATCCTACTGCCTTTGAGATCACTTGCTCAAAGTCAAATCAAGGAGTTGAATGTGTGGCAGTGACAGCAGGTGTTGTTGTGAAGTTCTCATTATAATCTAGAATTTCTTGGTAGATAGGGGAGTGAGATTGATACACTTCTGGAGGGATGTGATAATGTGGTAAGGGAATAGACTGATTATCTACAATTATGGTGGATGGTTGTTGCTATAATTGGAGTGGAATCTGAGGTGTTGGCTCTGAAGCTGTGGTAGATGGAATGGACTGGAGATTTTGGAAGAGAGTATCATCTAGGATGATATCTTGTTGAGTTGATGCAGGGACCTGTGCTGGAATGTCATCCCTTGTGGGATCGGGTACATTTGTCTCTGTGTCTTATAGAGTTGGATAAGGAGGAGATGAAGAGGCAGCTGCCCAGGATTCAGAATTTGCCTGGTCAACTTGTAGAATATTCCTATGTTCATCCTTTTCTCTGGAGGAATAGGCACTCCTTTTGACTTGCACGCCATTGGATAATGGTGGAAGAGCACCTGGCTCATAATTCTCATATAGGAATTTTCTTTGTGTGAATATTTGTGGCCAATCAGCTTCAGGAGGCATCTCCCCTAGTTTATCTTCTTATTAAGGACTAGAACACCCATGATATGCAGCTGCTGCTTGGGGATATCAGCATGTGCAGATATTTTGCATAGCAACACCTTTCCCACTATGTCTGCCAAGAACCTGTATTCTTCAGATACATCATTCTTTTTCAGGTTGATAGCCTTCTCCCTTTTAAAATGCATTATCTGTAATGCCTTTCTAGTCTCTTCCCCTGGTAATTCATCAGAATCACTAACAACTGGTAAATCATATGTTTCAGTCAACATCTCCTCTGTAATGTTATTGGTAGTTTCATATATTATCACATTGATGGAGACATCATCTCCTGTGTGGGATTTATCCTTTAGCTTTGTCAATTTAACATCAAGAATCTTGCACCTTGTAGATATCAGTTTTGTTAATCCAACAGTTTGAAACAAGCCGAGAATGGCTTTAAGGTTTTCAGATACTGTATTGAAGGAGTCGACATCGACATCAAAACCTGAGTTCACCTTAGGCGCGACCATCTTATCTGGAGTACCAGCAAACACAAGAGAAAAGAGAGGGAAAGAGAGAGAAAGTGAAGACAAGAATATGAGACAGAGAGTTGGAGAGAAGGAGAGCACGAGAGCAAGAAAGAGAGAATTCGAAAGCGTAATGAATTCGACGCATATGTTGCTTAAAAGAAGACGATTCGTCGCAACTTAGGGTTTTATTCGACGCACTATCGACAAAGAATAATAGTCAGTGCGCCAAAATGTGTCGAAGCAGCTTCTAGAAGTGAAACTGCGCATGCTTGTCATATCGACGTTGCGTCAATTAGATCTCGGCGCACATTCGAATTTGATGAGCAACTTTTTAATCGGCATATCCGTCGATATGAAGTCAACGTTGCATCGAATTCTATTTAAATCAACTATTGCAGATTGCTCTCGTAGGAGGCGGCGAGTAGAATTAGATGACACGTCGAATTCTATTCGACGCAACTCTGAATAAATAGTTCTATTATTTTAGAAATTTCTTGCTGTTTTTCCCAGCAATGATTTTTATTGAAAATAGCATTTATACTATTACTTTTATGAACTTAAAGAAGATGAAAAAGGGGATTCAAAGAAGGAATCACTCCCTTGTTGGATCTAATTCTTCATTAGGGCCCTAGATCTTCCTTCCCCCTCCATTATCTCTTAGGAGGGATCCTACAAAATCTTGCACAAGTAGCTCAACATTAGAATGAACCCAGGTTACCATGGCCCCTTTGCTTTTACCATTATAAGGTTCTATTAAAGAGTAGAAGGGTCTTTCATGATATACTTTAGGATGACAAAGAATGGGTCTATCAAACTTATGTTTATTATTTTGGTACTTGAAATGTGTATAAAATGTATCCAAATACAATAAGTCAGCTGAGTGTCTAATTCTTCTTCTTTTGACTTTATCCTTTTGATTGTTGTTGATTAATTTCTCTTAATTACTCTTGCCTAGAGATCTCTTTTCCTTTTTTGAATTTGATCTATTAAATATAGTTATTTTATCTGGATTATTAATATCCCGATCCTTAGTGCATTCTTCTCACTTGGTTGATAATCACTAGGTCTAATAAATCTAATTGGATTTTTCCAGGCTGGTCTACTAGTGACATCATTGCTATTGCATGGGTTTGCTCCTAGACCTAGATGCTTAAATCTCATGGAGAGATTTTGTGTAATATTTTTGAGTTTTTGACTCTTCACATTGAGAGAGTCCTCAAAGGTTTTTGCCTTTGTTAGCTCTTCTTTTAATTTTTGATTTTCTATTCTTATCTCAATAAATTCTATTTCATTATCTTGAATTTCATTTCTCAAATCATTATTTATTGAATATAATTCATCTTTCTTGAAGTTTTCTAATTCTTCCATATCTGTTTCTAATTCCTTTTGTATTTTGAGTCAAAATAAAAATTATCAAACAGTGATACATGTTCTTCTTCATCATCTGAGGAGATCCCTAATGCCATCATGCAGGCAGCTTCAACAGCTTCTTCATCACTTTCTGATGAGGAGGAGCTTAACTCTGCTTCAGAATCACTCCAGGTTTAAATAATGAAACCTTTAGCTTTCTTCTTGTCTTTCCACCTGAAAGATTTCTTCTTCTTCTCATCTTTGTTGCTACTCCTGTCCCTTTGATCTAGTGGACACTCAAGGGCAATGTGCCCTGGCTTGTTGCAGGAGAAGCAAATCACCTCCTTCTTTGAAGTCTTATCAAATCTGGGTTTTGAGCGTCTCTCTCATCTGCTTGAGTCTTCTGTCTTGACCCACTTTCTGAATCTCCTTGCTAAGATACTGAACATCTCATCTTCAGTAGTGGAGGGCTCTCCTTCAGCAACCTTAAAAGCAAGGCTCCTTTGGATAGGAGTTGAGGTTGTCTCCTTTGCCTCTGTTTCAGCCCTGCTTTTCAGTATTATCTCATAAGATTTGAGCATTCCTAGCAAAGCATCAGTAGAGATATCTCTATGGCATCTGAACTCTCTGATGGCCCAGATCCTTGAGTTCCATGATCTTGGGAAGCATATGAGGATCTTATCATTGATATCTCCTTGTCCAGACTCTTTTGCTCATTGATAATGATGATGAATCTATCATACATTTCATTAACACTTTCCTCAACTTTCTTTTGAAAGTTCTCATATTGGGATATGAGAAAGGACTTCCTGTCCTTTCTTTCATCAAGCTTCCTTCTACAATTCTGGAAAGGGATTCCCAGATCACTTTTGCTGATTGGCAGTGAGCTACTTTCTGGAAAATGTCATCTGACATTGTGGAAACCAGAATGTTCATTGCTTTGGCATCACATGCCTTCTGCTTCTTCTCAGCCTCTTTCCACTCATTCCTTGGAACATCTTCCAGTATTGAAGATCCACTGACATCTTGTCTGACTGGATCTGGGGACCTGAAATTATAACATCTGAAAGAATATAAGGTTTGTAGTCTAAATCACCTAGAGGAGGGGGGGGGGGGGGGTTAATAGGTCTTTTGAATTTTTACTTGATTAGCTTTAGCGGTTTTTAGAATTAGTTCAAGCAAATCAACAAACACAGAAAGCACACGATAATTTATAGTGGTTCCCCAAAGACAGTGTGTCTATGCATAGTCCACTTTCCCCCTCCATGATGAGTCCCGATTATATACACATATATGGACTCATCTAGGCCGTTTATCTAGTCATTCCACTGCACTTTAGCCTTGTTTTAGCTTATATTTGTTATCACTTGCTATGTGCACTTCTAGGCCCATTTTGGTGTGTTTTCATGTTTATCTTCATTAGTAGTTTTCATGCACTGTTAGGTGCCACTTTCAGTAGCTGGATTAGTGGTTGTACGCTAGAACAGGAGTCGTGCAGGTGCTTCCGGTGCAATTCTGCACAGGAACACTGCGCACGATCACTGGTTCTATTGCGCACGACCACTGGTCGTGCGCCACTGATCGTGTGCACTTAACACTTTTTCATGAGTTCTGTTTGGTGCAGTGCGCACGACCATCTACGATAGTGCGCACGACCACCGGTCGTGCGCCACTGTTCGTGCGCACTTATCATCAATTTCTTGAGTTCTGTTTGAACCAGTGCGCACGACCACCTACGATAGTGCGCACGACCACCGGTCGTGCGCCACTGGTCGTGCGAACATGTTATTTTATAATTTCTGTCTTTGCAGGTTCCGTCCAGGCAGAGCGCACGATCACAGGATTCTAGTGCGCACGACCACTGGTCGTGCGCCACTGACCGTGCGCACTGTTTAATTCCAGCGCCTATAAAATCCGCTGCTCGCGATTTAGGTCACATCGCTCGCCCGACTCTGCCATTTTCTGCTCTCGTCCGCCTGTTTTCGCCCCTCCATCGCCGCCCACCTTAGGGAGGATCTCCGGGCAAGCTTTCAACGCCAAATCTTCGCCGGTGTTTCCTCTCGGCCTCCTCCTTCATCCAAGAGCTCCAAAGGAAGACCTAGCCGCTATCTCCATCGAGCAAGAGGAAGTTTGCAACCTCTACCGGATCGTGACACGAAGAAGACGGGTCCATTGGAGAGTCGTGACAGCTCTCTCTACCCCGGACGTAGTTGTGGACCGAGCTTGGACGCGGATTGACAACCCGGCGATTCCAACCGTGAATCTTCAACGAGCCTTCGGATTCGGTCGATTTCTTGCCTTGTTCTCCTTTTATTGATTGTTGTAATAGCTAGATCTTGTGTATTTTGATGAACAGCACTTAAACTTATCACTATATTTATATATTTCATTTGTGTGAAATACTTTTGTGGTTTATGTGTGTATGAGGAGCGCCACCATCCATTTTCCATCCCACCACCGTGTCCGGTGCCGCACTAGCAATTGCTAGTGGCGTGCTTATCGAAGAGGTGCTTGCGACCCTCATTCTGTTAGCCTACTCGTCCACCCGCCTACCGAAGCGTGGCATAGCGGCCCGTGTATTCCATCCCGCCTAACGAAGCAGCGCGCTCAAGGCCTGCATAGTTCGATCCGCTAGCCTTCTCGTCCATCCGCCTACCGAAGCGTGGCATCGCGGCCCGTATTCCATCCCGCCTAACGAAGCAGCGCGCTCAAGGCCTGCATAGTTCGATCCGCTTGCCTTCTCGTCCATCCGCCCTTGCGACGCAGCGCGCTCAAGGCCTGCCTAGTCTCCATCCCGCCAAGCGAAGCTTTGCATAGCGGCATTGCATAGGAGTAGTTAATAGCTTTTATTTTATTTTCCAAAAGCCAACCCAACTTCCCCGCATTCCATCCGACGTTTAGGACTTCAATCTCAAGTCCTCCTCGAACGTTAACTCCACCTTACTGTGTTCCTCAAGAGATCGATACTTGGGGATTCATTCCCATTTTATATTACTTGAACGATCGGTACACTGCCGTTTCGTGTCGCAGTCGAGCTACCACCTATAGCGGTGTGTGAGATTTGCGCCATCAAGTTTTTGGCGCCGTTGCCGGGGAACACAGTCGTGTGAGTTTTCTGGAGAGGGAGAATTTGAGAGAGAAGCCCTTCCATTTGTAAATTGCATTTCTTTGTTTTATTTCTCTTTATTCCATTTTCTTGTTTTACTTAGGTTGCTTTAGTAATTATTGTTAGGTGTAGTATTTGCACAATAACATTTTTATTTTGAATCGTATTATCTTTACACTATGTGGGCACATCTGAATTTCCGTTGCCGTTGGTGTGGAGCTACCTCCCACTCTAGTGATGAATGCCCTACGGAGAATAGTAGGCATAATTCTTATAGCCCAGCATATGGAGCACCGACTTCGTCTGGCACTCCATATGGTGCGCGTAAGTCTTATGGCTACTCTGCTGAGCCTTTACCATCATACTTCTTTTCGGCTCCAGCCCCCGCTGTGCCAAAGAGGCCCGCTAGGCAGTGCCAGTTTTGTCGGAGCACAGATCATGCCCTGAAGGATTGTGCTGCTTTTCGTCGCCAATTGGATGAGGATGACGAGCCGGATGTCCGGATCGTCCCGAATCCTAACTCTGGCGGCACACCTTCAACATCCGGTTTTGTGTCTTTGCCACCTTCACATCTTGAAGGGTATGGCGTTGACACAGTCACCAGATGTGTGGCTGATCTGGGCACCGATATTGCTGAGCCCATTCTCCCAGTGCATCCACCACCTCTAGTGGATTCGATTCTTTGTGAGGAATCGGTGCTCGACTTTTATCCGAGCACTATTCCTCTCCCTGTTGTGCATACTACACTCGTCTCAGACGACATTGTTGATGATGTGTCGCAGGAGGAGGCGGTTGATCTGAGTGTTGTGCCTATTCCTATGGAGGAGGACAACCTTCTAGGTGAAGAGGAATTTTCCTCAGCACCGGTGGAGGAAGTCCAAATCCTAAGCCTGGCCACCGTTGATCCCGCCGAATCTTGTAGCATTGATGACAATGCAAACATTATTTTACTTCCCCAACCTAATGGGAGTGAGACCGGGACCACTCCCCCGATTGTTGATTATTTATGTCATTCTTCCTTTTTATTTCCTGACCCCCCTTCTTCATCTGAGCCTGTGCAGGTTGAGTCTTCACAGGTACATCAGGAGGACTTGGAGCATGATGCTCAAGTCAATGATGAGAGCATCCTCTCATGTGAGGAGGTTGATCCTCCCTCCGTAGAGGAAGCCCCACTCATTGCCTTTGCCTCCTGCTGCCCCCCTGTTGACGATACCTTGCTAGGCAAGGAGGTGTTTTGTGAGATGAGTGAGGACCAGGCCTCCTGCTCTTCTTACTTTCTTTTCCCTCTACCTGTGTCAAGCAGGTATTATTTATATTCGGGTAGAGGCGTGACTGTTCTTTCGCCGTATCGGTACCCGCTACCGACACGCATATTAGGCCAATTACCTGTCCACTTCTACTTTCATAGGCCCATTAGCTAGAACCGTTTTTATTTAGAATAAGTCATGCTGGGATGACAATAACCCCAGTAGTTATCTTTCTTTTCTGCATTTTTATTTCTTCTAATCATGTTTAGTTAGTAGTACTTTCTTTTCAAGTTTTCTTTTGTCTTTTGTTTTTGCGGAGCTGACCCCTGCAGGTACTTCTTCTGGATGGCGGATGCTGCAGCTTAGTCGTGATTTAAACGCCAATCTTCTGGTGTGCTCATTTCTGAGCACTAGGTACTCTCTTTCCCTAGCTTTTTCTGATTTTCATGTCATATATTCTGTGGATTGTTTAGTTTAAGTCTGGGGGAGAGTAGTTTTGTTTACTCACTCACGTGCACTATTGCACTGCATACTAGAAGATTTCATTTAAATTGTTGTTTATTTTCATTGCACACCACAGCACCCACTTGAGCGCGTACTCGTCTGTATGCGTGCTCTGTAGTGAATTTAATTCTTCTGCTTATTTGGGAAAATCTAGGTGATGGCTTAGGATTATGTAGCAGAGTAAAATGTTGACTCTAGTAGTGCTCCTATTCGAGTGCTCGGTTGCATAAAAATTTGTGTAGATTAGACTTCTCTTTATATTATGGTTTTATATTTTTCTTATTAGTGTAAATGTTGTTTACTCTACTCAAATGGTGAATTCGGTGGAATCAAACGGTAGCATAGGGATGTGTGTAAACGATCGCTAGATTCGTATTGCTTGAGTCGGGAGAAAGGAGATTCTTTCTCGGTGGCTAGAACTTGCCCCAAGCGATTCTTGAAGCATGGGTATACGGTTAGTCAATTGTGTGAATGTGATATAGGCCATCATTTTGGCCCGGTTGAGCCTTTGTGCCTATCCCTACCGCTATATCCTCGCTAGCCCAGTTGTGCCTACCCGTTCTTTGATTCAGCCCCACTTTTATTTCACCAAAGCCCAAAAGCCAATCCTAGTCGCACACCCAAATCTGAGCTTTAGCTGTTATTATTTTCATGAGTTGGGTTGTTGATGTTGTGATACTTTTGTGAAAATGTGGATGTGCATCTTTGATAAATTTGCTGAAAATGTTTTGAAAAGAAAAGAAAAGAAAATGAGAAAAAAAAAGAGAAGTGAAAAGAAAAGAAAAAGATGAGCTTTAATGAAAAATCTGTGTAAAAAAATGTATGTTTGGGAGTAGGCGGTGCACACACCCATGTTGTTAAGTCCAAGTCTGGGGGTGTGATGTACCCGCGAGTTTGTGTGGTGAGCGAGAATAATTTCTGCATGAGCTTATTTGGGTTTAGTGCTCGAGCCGTCGTTTTTATCTTTGTTTATCCTCACCTAAACCCAAGCCCCATTTTAAAACCTAAAGTCCTATTGATTCACGCATTTGAGTCAAACTAGTGCCGTGGAGAGAATGTGACCGGGCAAGCTTATGGTCACCGACACTGATGGATTTCAGTGGAGTTTTTCCCGCATCCCGATCTTGAGCAATGCTCGTCTCAGCGTTTAGTTTACTTTCTCTGTATGCATGACCGAACGATTCACCATAGTTCACCATTTTGAGTAGCTGTAATATGCTTTTACTCTTTTAGAAATATATAGGCTGTTTATATAATCAGAAATCTTCTCTACTATTCTTCTTATGCACGTGAGCATGCGACTTCGCATGGTACTCTATATTGTAGTTTTAAGCCATCTACTTTTCTTTCCCCGTTCGCTTAGAATTTGTTTGCTCGGGACGCGCAAACAGGTAAGTCTGGGGGTGTGATGAGTCCCGATTATATACACATATATGGACTCATCTAGGCCGTTTATCTAGTCATTCCACTGCACTTTAGCCTTGTTTTAGCTTATATTTGTTATCACTTGCTATGTGCACTTCTAGGCCCATTTTGGTGTGTTTTCATGTTTATCTTCATTAGTAGTTTTCATGCACTGTTAGGTGCCACTTTCAGTAGCTGGATTAGTGGTTGTACGCTAGAACAGGAGTCGTGCAGGTGCTTCCGGTGCAATTCTGCACAGGAACACTGTGCACGATCACTGGTTCTATTGCGCACGACCACTGGTCGTGCGCCACTGATCGTGTGCACTTAACACTTTTTCATGAGTTCTGTTTGGTGCAGTGCGCACGACCATCTACGATAGTGCGCACGACCACCGGTCGTGCGCCACTGTTCGTGCGCACTTATCATCAATTTCTTGAGTTCTGTTTGAACCAGTGCGCACGACCACCTACGATAGTGCGCACGACCACCGGTCGTGCGCCACTGGTCGTGCGAACATGTTATTTTATAATTTCTGTCTTTGCAGGTTCCGTCCAGGCAGAGCGCACGATCACAGGATTCTAGTGCGCACGACCACTGGTCGTGCGCCACTGACTGTGCGCACTGTTTAATTCCAGCGCCTATAAAATCCGCTGCTCGCAATTTAGGTCACATCGCTCGCCCGACTCCGCCGTTTTCTGCTCTCGTCCGCCTGTTTTCGCCCCTCCATCGCCGCCCACCTTAGGGAGGATCTCCGGGCAAGCTTTCAACGCCAAATCTTCGCCGGAGTTTCCTCTCAGCCTCCTCCTTCATCCAAGAGCTCCAAAGGAAGACCTAGCCGCTATCTCCATCGAGCAAGAGGAAGTTTGCAACCTCTACCGGATCGTGACACGAAGAAGACGGGTCCATTGGAGAGTCGTGACAGCTCTCTCTACCCCGGACGTAGTTGTGGACCGAGCTTGGACGCGGATTGACAACCCGGCGATTCCAACCGTGAATCTTCAACGAGCCTTCGGATTCGGTCGATTTCTTGCCTTGTTCTCCTTTTATTGATTGTTGTAATAGCTAGATCTTGTGTATTTTGATGAAGAGCACTTAAACTTATCACTATATTTATATATTTCATTTGTGTGAAATACTTTTGTGGTTTATGTGTGTATGAGGAGCGCCACCATCCATTTTCCATCCCACCACCGTGTCCGGTGCCGCACTAGCAATTGCTAGTGGCGTGCTTATCGAAGAGGTGCTTGCGACCCTCATTCTGTTAGCCTACTCGTCCACCCGCCTACCGAAGCGTGGCATAGCGGCCCGTGTATTCCATCCCGCCTAACGAAGCAGCGCGCTCAAGGCCTGCATAGTTCGATCCGCTAGCCTTCTCGTCCATCCGCCTACCGAAGCGTGGCATCGCGGCCCGTATTCCATCCCGCCTAACGAAGCAGCGCGCTCAAGGCCTGCATAGTTCGATCCGCTTGCCTTCTCGTCCATCCGCCCTTGCGACGCAGCGCGCTCAAGGCCTGCCTAGTCTCCATCCCGCCAAGCGAAGCTTTGCATAGCGGCATTGCATAGGAGTAGTTGATAGCTTTTATTTTATTTTCCAAAAGCCAACCCAACTTCCCCGCATTCCATCCGACGTTTAGGACTTCAATCTCAAGTCCTCCTCGAACGTTAACTCCACCTTACTGTGTTCCTCAAGAGATCGATACTTGGGGATTCATTCCCATTTTTTATTACTTGAACGATCGGTACACTGCCGTTTCGTGTCGCAGTCGAGCTACCACCTATAGCGGTGTGTGAGATTTGCGCCATCACTCCACCATTCTAACAGTGTGTTAGACAGGGCCAACTTCTCCAATCTCGGCTCAAAGAGCTTACATCACAAGTTCCTCGGAACTTCTCAGATCAAGAATGATCCTACCCCAGGACACAAGTCCCTACAACTCAGATCTATCACCAGCTCCTACTTTAGGCATAGCTGCCCTACGAACTCAGAGGATAACACCTCCTACAGCTCAGACAATAATGTCCTACAACTCCGGCTGTTAAACCCTACCTCAGATATGCTCCAGATCCTACAGCTCAGACCTCTACCAGGTCCTACTACTCAGAGGACTCCTCCTCCTACAAACTAAGACCAAAAGGTCTTACATCTCAGGCAAAATGCCCTACAGAAAAATGATTTAGAAATATTCTACAGTAGAGGTACTCTCCTGTAGATCCTGCACCATCTGTGCTTCCTGTAGCTGAAGATGTCGATGCCAGCTACTAACATGATCTTCCTCTTCGACAAAGTGATGGAAGATCACCTTGCTCCTTCTTGCAAAGGAGCTAACTTTCTTTCTCCGTTTTCTTCTTCTTCTTTACTGAGCAGGAGGAAGAAGACGAGAGCTTCAGCCGCCAATGTAACAGTTGATCTCTTTTGCATGCAAAGGGTGTTTTTCAATTGTGCCCATCTCTGATCTTCAACGGCTCTTAGCTGATCTGCTGAGAAGTATGGGAGATGCTGGTGGACCCCCACACAGCTTTTCTGCAACTAGTCCTAGCCGCAGGTCCCACCGCCCTTCTTTTCCGTAGAGAAGGACTGCGCTCGACGAATGCGGAACACTCTGCGTTCGACGAACCAGCTGTCCCCTGCGTTCGACGATCTAGCCAGCTCAGCGTTCGACAAACTTTCCTTGTGTGTCTTCTCAGCGGCTCCTTCTTTGATCTCGTCTCAGCGGTCGACGAACGTCGTTCAACGTTCGACGAACGGCTGTCTTCGTTCTACAACCACGCTGATTCTCAGCATATAATAAACTTATCAGCGGAGGCACCTTCTTCTCAGCGGATACACTGAGACGGCTCCTCGTCTCAGCGGTTCAGCTGAGACAAAACTTCATCTTTTGGGAGATGATTTCTCCATATCTACGGCTCCTCATCTTAGTGGTTTTGACCCCTCGTCTCAGCGGTTCAACTGAGACAAAACTTCATCTTTTGGGAGATGATTTCTCCACATCTAAGGGCATGTTTGGCCCTTCCTTTTGAGTCACCTGCACCTGTATATCTTACACAAGTATAGCTCATCAAATACAATATGTCCTTAGCATTGAGAGTGATGCCTCTTCAAATCATGGTACTATTGAGGGCAATATACCCAACAATCTCCCCCTATTTGAAGAAGGCAGAACATCCCCAATGCTAAGGTACATTAACAACAAAAACCATATCACAAAAATGATTTGTGTAACATATGCCCTATCTCCCTCTTTCTAACATCCTAAGCATAGGTTCTTACTTAACATTGGCCCTTTCTCCCCCTTTCTGGTTTCTTCAACTATTTATCTCATTAGGGATTGGGAGGCAACATCTATAGATCCCTTTGGATCAACTTATAGGTTAACCTATACACTCTTGGCATTTGCCATTTCCCCCTCAACCAGAGCAAGGAATTTGCTCCCCCCTAATTGGAGAGCTATTTTCTGTAATAGCTGAACCTGTTAAAATTGAACATCCCATTCTAGCTCCCGAATACTAAAGATAAAGGTACAGAGTACATATACCAATAGTAACAAACACAACATTATGACCAGAATATGAAATATCATTTAAATGTTCAGTACAGATATTTCAAACAATTCAACTGATGATTGTACATTGAATAAAAAAAAATTACAAGGCAGGTTCTTCTTAGATGGACCCTGGGAAGAGCATTCTCCATCTTTGGACTTTCTCTTCCTAGCTTCAGCAATAGCCTTGATCTCCTCCTTTACTTTGAAGTATAGAAGTGGCTTGGGAAGATATCTTGTGAGAATCCTTACAGGAGTTTCCCTTCTCACCATGTTTTCTTTGAGAATCCTTTCCCTTAAGGATTCCCTCCCAAGGTGCTTAATCCATTCAGCAGCTGAATAGACATGGTCAATGTCCTTCATTTGATTGCCATGGCTCACCCAGGTATTGACAACAATTGTGTCCAACTCCAGATTGAAATCTTCTTGGAGTGGATCCTCTAATCTTTCCATTCTTTTCTGGGTCATATATTCTTCAGCAGTTTGAATGCCCTCTGCCCTTCTCCTCTTTGCTGCTCTCTCATCTTCAATCAGATTTGATTGACTTTGGAAGTCAAAGTCTTCATTTCTGCTTGGGTTCAAGATTGGAAGATTCAAAGCAATTCTTGTTCCTTGCAGTACTTTTAAGCTTGAGTCCCACTGATTATCAGTAAGCTTTTTGACCATGGTTAGGATATTTTCATGAATAGCATTGGAAGCATTGTTGACCACTTCGACCACTTGGTTGTTGGCTTCTGCTTGATTGGAGAGTATCAGCTTGTGGGCAGACTCCATGTTGTTATACAGCTTTATGTGAGCACCTTTCAGCTTAGCATGTAGATTGGTAACCTTCTCCTCCCCCTTTTTGCCATTTTCCATTATCTTCTTCTCTATTTCAGAGTGTTGATGTATTATGGATTGGGAGAGAGTTTGAAAAGTGCTATCCACATCATCCAAAATACTTTCCTTGACCTTGTCAATGTGGGTCATGACATGGCTGCTAGATGTGTTAGCCACTTGTGCCATCCTTGCAACTGCCTTCTCCCAGACATTTTGGTTTTTGTAAAGATGATTCTTTACATATGTGATGTCTTTGGTGGAGACCCCATGATGATTAGCAATTTGCTTCAGTACAGTGTGCTGAGTAGCAACTGTGCCTTTGGCCATTTCAAACCATCTTGTCATTTGCTGGAGGATATGATCTGATGCAGTTTTGACATCATTAACTTGGGTATTCAGCTCAGACCTCACTGCAGCCACTCTTGACTCCATTCTTTGCTCACTGGCCTGGATCTCCTGAGTCAATGCAGCTCTTGTTGCATACAACTCATCCCTTATCTGAGCAGAGACATCATGGACCTTTTCAACAACTATCTCTTTCATAGACAACATCTGACCCTCAATGATAGATTTAATTGAGTTCAGCAGATCAGATGTGTCTAGCATAGTAGCTGGCCTTTCCTAGGCCACTTCTTTCTCCATTCCAGGTTCTGGTCTATGCAGATCTTCAGCACTTGGGTTGTGCTCCCCCTCACTAGCACCCCCACCAATTTAACCAAAGAGAGGGCTATGCTCCCCCTCACTTAGAGCATCCCTATATGGAGAATTTTGTCTAGGAGAACCATGGATAGGTGAGTTCATTGGTTCATCTTCAGCAGGGGGAATAGCTAGATCAGTATCAATCTTAGTTGGCTCAGTAGAATCAACTTTTCCTTGGAGAGCACCATCCTCACCAATCCTGGGGACGTCTTCTCCTTCTTCATCTTCCATGAATTCTTGAGGATCACTTTTCTTCTTGGAGGATTCAGCACCTCCTTCTTCACTCTTCGGATCTTTCTTCTTCTTCTCCTTCATCTCTGCCACCACAGAGGGTTGGCTCATGGGGAGAACCCTTGTGGATCTATCTAGAGTCTTAATATCCAACCTTTTCAGGTAATGGATATTAATACCTTTGATTGAGGAGAATTCTCCAGGATATGCCTTCAGCAGGTAGAGAGAAATGATCCTTCCTAGGTTTGGAGCCTGCAGACATTGCTTAATCCTTTGGTACAGGACATTTCCCCAGCATGTCCTTTTCTTTAAAATGACCCTTACAATCAGCTCAAACATGGGTTGAGAGATTGTGTCATGTGAGCTTGGCTTGCACAGGAGTGCCTTTCCCACAATATAACATAACAACTTCCCTTTTTGATTGAAGAATTTCTTCTTCAGTGATGAGGTCTGGGGAGCAATATATTCACACCACTTCAAGGCATGCTCCTTGTCTTCTGCAGATATTTCCTCTTCTTCCACTCTAGGAAGGTGCAGTACTTTTTCCAGTCTCTTCGGGGACAGTTTCACCCTAATTTCACCAACCTTAGATGTTAAGCCATCCATAGAAGACGACTGCTTGGCATTTGCAAAGAACTCTAGCACTTCTTGCTTGAATATCTGAGAGGGTTCAGACAGCGAGAAGTCTAGTCCAGCATCAGAAATAAACGATATAACACTCAAATTCTCTGGTGAGGCATGGAGAAACCCATCCCTCACCAACTCACAAACTTCTTGCAATTCCTTCGCAATCTTGGGCGCCATCTTAGTCGAATGAGAAAAACGAAGACGCTGGGACGGAAGAGTAGAGGTTTTGTCTCGGCGGCTGGGGTGGTGCATGAGAATGCGAAGGGTCATTTAATGCCGACGAGGGTTTATATAGAGGGCCAGAGTGTTGACCTAATCGACTCAGCGGTTCAGCTGAGACGGTTCAACTAATGCTTCAACCTAGGGCTGAATTCGTCGATCATAGCTAATGTTTTAAGGAGTAAGTTTGTCAAACTGAGCTCGACATTTGTCGAACCCAGACTTTACCCAGATTTTAGGCGAAATTTGAAGCTTAGCTAATGCAGATTGTACTGGTTAATTCTATCATCCTATTTTAACACTATTATAAATAGTATTTGATGATAAATTCACAATAGAGATACTTACCTTTAGGATTTAGTCCTCTACTGATGTTGACTTTATGAAGTCAACTTCCTTCCTTTCATGTGCCATGGGCACTCAATGTCCAAGTACCACTTATGTATGAGGCTTGTACTTGAACTATCCTGCAAAACACAGTTTAATATCCCTTAGGAACCCAAGGTGACTTGGGTCCTAGGTTCTTGTTAGCATGATCAAATGACCTAACTGTAGCTGCTCCCTTTACAGGAAGGCTCTTCTTTGCATTAGGTACATTGGGGTTGTACCAACAATCTATGGAAAAGTGTCCCACTTTACCACAGCACCAACATTCATGAATGTTGTATCTTCTCTTCAGAGCATTTCTTGAGGATTGTGCAACACAGTTCTCATGTTCAGGAATAGATACAGCAGCATTCTTCCTGTTCCTCTCATCAATTATTTGACTGAATGTCATTCTGTGTGCTGTCTTGATGCTCTTTGTCCTGATGGCTGATGGCGCAAATCTTAGCACACCGATATAGGCGGTAGCAAGACTGCGGCACGAAACAGTAGTGTACCGATCGTTCAAGTAATATAAAACAGGAGTAATCCCCGAGTATCGAATCTCTCAAGGAACACAGTAAGGTGGAGTTAACGTTCGAGGAAGGACTTGGGATTGAAGTCCTAAGGGTCGGATGGAATGCGGAAACGGGGTGATTTTGCTTTTGGAAAATAAAAGAAAACAACTACAACTACTCCTATGCAATGCCGCTATGCAGTGCTTCGCTTGGCGGGATGGAGACTAGGCAGGACTTGAGCGTGCTGCATCGCAAGGGCGGATGGACGAGTAGGCAAGCGGAGTCGAACTGTGCAGGCCTTGAGCGCACTGCTTCATTGGGCGAATGGATTACACGGGCCGCTGATGAGTCCTGATCATATATACATTTATGGACTCATCCGGGCCGTTATTTTGTCAATATCACGCACTTTAGCCTTAGTATAGTCTATATTTGATAACCCATGCTAGGTGCACATTTAGGCCCACTTTGGTGTGTTTTCGTGTGTATTATCTTTAGTAGTATTCATATGTTGTTAAGTGCCACTTTCAGTGGCTAGATCTGTGTTTGTGCTGGAATAGGAGGCGTGCAAGTGTTTCCGGTGCAATTCTGCACAGGAACACTGCGCACGATCACTTGTTCTAGTGCGCACGACCACCGGTCGTGCGCCACTAATCGTGCGCACTTAACCCTTTTTCACGAGTTCTGTCTGGTGCAGTGCGCACGACCATCGACTCCAGTGCGCACGACCATCGGTCGTGCGCCACTGCTCGTGCGCATTGACCATTAAATTTCTGAGTTCTGTTTGCTGCAGTGCGCACGACCATCGTCTCCAGTGCGCACGACCACCGGTCGTGCGCCACTGGTCGTGCGAACATTGTATTTTATAATGTCGTCTATTGCAGGTTCTGTCTAGGCAGTGCGCCCGATCGCAGAATTCCAGTGCGCACGACCACTGGTCGTGCGCCAATGATCGTGCGCAGTATTCAATCCAGCGCCTATTTAAACACCTGTTGCGATTTTAGGGCGGATCGATCTTCCGGGAGCGAGGTTCCTGTTCCGCACGCCGCCGACCACCGCCCTGGAACGCCCCTACTTCATCTTCCACGCAAGGGGAAGCCTCCTCCATCCATTCCAAGCCTTCCTCCATCGTCCGTGAGTGTTCTCCATTGTCCGCAAGCCTCCAAGCAACCATTTTCGCTTTCCGCCCGGTGAGAGGAAGAAGAGACCTTGAGTCGAAGACGACGGAGCACGTAGGGAGATTGTGACAGCTCTCTACGCCGGAAGCATTGTCCGTCCGAGTCCGGAGGTAGCCCGACAACCTACCATTCCGGCCGTGAACGACCGCTAGTCTTCACCGCCGGTTATTTCCTCCTTCTTTCCCTTCATTGCACTCTTCGAACCATGTACTAGATGAATATTGTGATATTTACTTTGATGCAAATGAATATTTCTTTGTTTTTCTCCATGGTTTGCTCATGATTCATTCCGTTCTCACTCACTCACTCGCACACGCACGCAAGGTGTTTGCTCCGTGTTAGCAAGAGCTAACGACGGTTGTGAAGAGGTGTTTGCGACCCTCACCCTTCCGCACTTGAGTTCACTTCATCCGCCTCACGAAGCACGGCATCGCAGCCGTTGCATCCACCTCACTTTGCGAAGCGGTGTTCTCGACCCGCATCTCTGTTGTTGCTGTTAAAATTAGGAAAACCAACAAAAAAACCCCTCTTTGTGTTTGTGAAACGCTTGTGTAACAATAATCACTGCGCGATTCGTTCACCCATCCTGCATTCCTCAAGAGACCGACATCCGAGGAATTTATTCTCCACAATTATTACTTGACAGCGACCGGTGCACTTGCCGACGCGCATCAGCCGCTATGCCACGCTTCGCTAGGCGGATGGAAGATTAGGCAAGCGGATGGAATGGTTCGCACCGGCGGAGTCGAAATGGATTACATGGGCCGCTATGCCATGCTTCGCTAGGTGGATGGAAGAGTAGGCATACGGATGAGGGTCGCAAGCACCTTGTCGACAAGTACGCCACTAGCAATTGCTAGTGCGGCACACGAACGTGATGGCGGGATGAAAGATGGATGGTGGCGCACCTCGTACACATATGAACAAAATATAACTTTACATAGACATGAAATTAAGATTACAAGCACGATTCATAGTGTTCATCATCCATACATGAGAGATCTAGCTACAAACACATCAATAAGAGAAGAACAAGGCAAGAAATCGACCGAATCCGAAGGCTCGTTGGAGATTCACGGTTGGAATCGTCGGGTTGTCAATCCGCGTCCAAGCTCGGTCCGCAACTACGTCCGGGGTAGAAAGAGCTGTCACGACTCTCCAATGAACCCGTCTTCTTCGTCTCACGATCCGGTAAAGGTTGCAAACTTCCCCTTGCTTGATGGCGATGGCGGCTAAACCTTCCTTGAAGCTCTAGGATGAAGGAGGAGGCCGAGAGGAAGCTCCGGCTCAAGATTGGCGTGAAGAACAAGCCCGGAGCACCTCCAGATGGTGGGCGGCGATGGAGGGGCGAAATCGGAGCTCTGGAGCGAGAAAACGGCGGACTGAAGCGGAAGAAATGCGGAGCTCCAACCTAAATCGCGAGCAGGAATATTTATAGGCGCTGGAATAAACAGTGCGCACGGTCATTGGTGCATGACCAGTGGTCGTGCGCACTAGAATCCTGTGATTGTGCGCCTGCCTGGGCGGAGCCTGCAATGTAAGAAATTTATAATATATAATGTTCACACGACCAGTGGCGCGCGACTAGTGGTCGTGCGCACTGGTCGAGACAGAACTCATAAAATGGAGGTTAAGTGTGCACGATCAGCGGCGCACGACCAGTGGTTATGCGCAATAGAACCAGTGATCGTGCGCAGTGTTCCTGTACAGAATTGTACCGGGAACACCTGCACGACTCCTGTTCCTACAGAAATACTAATCAGGCTACTGAAAGTGGCACTCAACAATACGATAAGGCTATCAAAAGAGAATAAACATCAAAACACACCAAAATAGGCCAAGAAGTGCACCTAGCATAGAATGACAAATATGAGCTAAAATAAGGCTAAAGTGCAGTGGAAAGACTAGAAAAATGGCCCAGATGAGTCCATATATGTGTATATGATCAGGACTCATCACACCCCCAGACTTACCTATTTGCGCGTCCCGAGCAAACGAATTCCTCAAGCGGCTGAGAAAAATACACAGCTGGCATAGAAATTGTAAAGCGGAGTATCATGCGAAGTCGCATGCTCATGCGCGTAGAAATACAATAGACAAAATTTCTAATTGTACATATTAGTTTATACTTTTCTAGGGACGTATTTATATATTACATTTACTCAAAAAGTGAATCATGGTGAATCATAAGGTCGTTCATAGGAAGAAAGTAAACTGAACGCTGAGGCGAGCATTGCCAAAGATCGGGGCTCGAGACAACCCCATTGAAATCCATCAATGTCGGTGACCATAAGCTTGCCCGTTCGCACTCTCTCCACGGCACTGGTTTGACTCAAATGTGTGAATCAATAGGACTTTAGGTTTTAAATGGGGCTTGGGTTTAGGTGAGGTATACAATGATAAAGACGATGGCTCAAATACTAAACCCAAATGAGCTAGTGCAGAAATTCTCCTCATTCACCACACAAATACGCGGGTACACCACACCCCCAGACTTGGATTTGACTACATGGGTGTGTGCACCGCCTACTCCCAAACATACATTTATACACAGATTTTTCAATAAAGATCATATCTTCTTCTTTTCTTCTCACTTCTCTTCTTTTTCTTATTTTCTTTTTCTTTTCACATATTTTCAGCAATTTAAACAATGATGCATATCCGCATTTTCACAAACATATCAGTACATCAACAACCCAATCATGAAAGTAATATACTAGAGCTCAAATTTGGGTGTGCGACTAGGATTGGCTTTTGGGCTTTGGTGAAATAAAAGTGGGGCTGGATCAAAATAATGGGGTAGGCACAACTGGGCTAACGAGGAAATGATGATAGGAATGGCACAAAGGCTCAACCGGGCCAAAATGATGGCCTATATCACACGCAATTGACTAACCTTATACCCATGCTTCAAGAATCGCTTGGGGCAAGTTCTTAGCCACCGAGAAAGATAATCCTTTCTCCCGACTCGGGCAATACGAGGCTAACGAACGTCTACACACATCCCTATGCTACCGTTTGATTCACACCGGATTCAAAAATTTTTGAGTGTAGTAAACAATATTTACGCTAATAGAAAAATATAAACTAAAAGCATAAAAAGAAATTGAATCTACATGAATTTCTATGTGAGACATGAGCACTCGACTAGAAGCACTATCGAAGTCAACATTTTACTCCTACTCACAATCCTAAGCCAGCACAATGATTTTCCAAATCACACAAAAAGAAATGAGTTCAGCTCAAGACGTGCCAACAGCTAAGTGCACGCTCGAGTGGGTGTAGTGGTGTGCGGTGCAAATGAACATCATAACACAATTAATGCTTCTAGTATGCAAATAAAAGGTGCATGTGAGCGGGTAACAACATGTGGCTCTCCCCCCAGACTTAATCTACGCAATACATCATAATGATAGAGCATTGAAAATTAAAATAGAAAGCTGTGGGAGAAGTTACCCAATGCTCAGCAAGTGAGCATACCAGAAGATGCATGAAAATCTGAAGCAAACCCGCCATCCAAAATTTGCAATGAGTACCTGCAGGGGTGAGCTCCACAAAAACAGAAGAAAGCAGAAATGCTAAAACTGAACAGAAATTAACTAACTACTCTAACTAGGAAAATGAAAATGCAATAAAAGTAAGATAACTACTGGGGTTATTGTCATCCCAGCACGACTTATTCAGGTTTTGTACAGTTCTTGCTTATAGGCCTATGAAAAAGAAAATGCACAGGTAACTGTTCTAATATGCGCATCGGTAGCGGGTACCGATACGAAGACAGAGCAGTCACCCCTCTACCTAAATATAGATACCTGCTCCTCACAGGTAGAGGGTAGAGAATGTAAGAAAAGGAGGAGGCCTGGTCCTCACTCATCTCACAAAAAAAATCCTTGCCGAGCAAGGTATCGTCCACAGCAGGTCCGCAGGAGGAGAAGGCAACGAATGAGGCTTCCTTAATGGAGGAGAGATCAACCTCCTCGCATATAAGGACGCAATCATCATTGACTTGAGCAAGAAGCTCCAAGTCCTCCTGGGGCACCTGTAAAGACTCCACCAGCACAAGCTCGGATGAAGAAGGGGGGGTCAAGAAAGAAACGAGAAGAAGAACGTAAATAATCAGCAATCTGGGGAGTGATCCCGGTTTCACTCCCAGCAGGATCCAAGGACAGATCGCTATCATCATCGCAAGTATCATAGCGAGGGGGACCCAAGAACACAAGGGCCTTCGTGGTGGTTTGGACCTACTCGTCCCATGAAGAAGTGCAAACCTCCTCATCAGAGAGAGTATCCTCCTCATCCCACCGAGGTGCACCATCGTGTTCAAAGTATTCATCCTCCCCTTCGGGGAAAACAAATTCCTCATCCCACTTTGGAGCATCCTCCGAGTCAGAAGCATCACCCCACTCCTTCACTTCGATAGGATCATAAAGAATGTGTGTAGAAAAATATTGCAAAGAAACTGGAGGAACAAAAAGGTTTGGTTTCTCCGCAAAAAGATCTGCTAATGCCTCCCCGATGGAAAGAATACTTTCCATATCCCACTCAGGAGCATCTAGGAGCTCCCATTCCTCTCCTTGTTGGCCAACAGATGAGTGATCATCATCACTAGGAGTGAAGCCACACACAGGGAGTGAGGAGTCATTGCACGAAATAAGATCGGGGGTAGAGGGCACGATTGCCTCCATGGGTAAAGAATGAGTGATAGGGACAATGATGTCATGAGTGGAGGAGCGGCGGTCAGGATTGAAAAGACTAGGACAGTCCTTCAAATCATGACCCTCTCCTCGACACAACAAGCAAACAATGTTCCTACACTGCCTAGCATTTAATTCATTCATTTGGTCTATATAATAGACCATCATGTCGTAAGTGCCAGGAGAAATATCCCATGAAGACATTTTCAACAATAAAAGCAGATAAAACGAAACTGAAATTCTTTGCAAGGAAATCTACACAAACTAATAAAACTCCTTGGATTAAACTTGCTTAAAACTTCAAAATAGGAGAGAAGAAATAATAATAAATAATATAAATTTAAAAAGCAAACAAAAATAAAAAGGCGGCTATAAACACTGGAAGAACTACTATCTCTTGACTCTCCCTCTCAAGAAAACTCACACGTCTGTGTTCCCCGGCAACGGCGCCAAAAACTTGATGGCGCAAATCATAGCACACCGCTATAGGCGGTAGCAAGACTGTGGCACGAAATGGCAGTGTACCGATCGTTCAAGTAATATAAAACGAGGAGTAATCCCCGAGTATCGAATCTCTCAAGCAACACAGTAAGGTGGAGTTAACGTTCGAGGAAGGACTTGGGATTGAAGTCCTAAGGGTCAGATGGAATGCGGAAACTGGGTGATTTGGCTTTTGGAAAATAAAAGAAAACAACTACAACTACTCCTATGCAATGCCGCTATGCAATGCTTCGCTTGGCGGGATGGAGACTAGGCAGGCCTTGAGCGCGCTGCGTCGCAAGGGCGGATGGACGAGTAGGCAAGCGGAGTCGAACTGTGCAGGCCTTGAGCGCACTGCTTCGTTGGGCGAATGGATTACACGGGCCGCTATGCCACGCTTCGCTAGGCGGATGGAAGAGTAGGCAAGCGGATGGAATGGTTCGCACCGGCGGAGTCGGAATGGATTACACGGGCCGCTATGCCACGCTTCGCTAGGTGGATGGAAGAGTAGGCTTACGGATGAGGGTCGCAAGCACCTCGTCGACAAGCACGCCACTA
Source organism: Dactylorhiza incarnata (assembly GCA_033032865.1). Classification (NCBI taxonomy): domain Eukaryota; kingdom Viridiplantae; phylum Streptophyta; class Magnoliopsida; order Asparagales; family Orchidaceae; genus Dactylorhiza; species Dactylorhiza incarnata. The sequence continues at coordinate 7,620,715 of JAWHQI010000021.1, read as the reverse complement.
GAAATTGCTAGTGCGGCACACAAACGTGATGGCGGGATGGAGGATGGATGGTGGCGCACCTCGTACACATATGAACAAAATGTAACTTCACATAGACATGAAATTAAGATTACAAGCACGATTCATAGTGTTCATCATCCATACATGAGAGATCTAGCTACAAACACATCAATAAGAGAAGAACAAGGCAAGAAATCGACCGAATCCGAAGGCTCATTGGAGATTCACGGTTGGAATTGCCGGGTTGTCAATCCACGTCCAAGCTCGGTCCGCAACTACGTCCGGGGTAGAGAGAGCTATCACGACTCTCCAATGAACCCTTCTTCTTCGTCTCACGATCCGGTAAAGGTTGCAAACTTCCCCTTGCTTGATGGCGATGGCGGCTAAACCTTCCTTGAAGCTCTAGGATGAAGGAGGAGGCCGAGAGGAAGCTCCGGCTCAAGATTGGCGTGAAGAACAAGCCCGGAGCATCTCCAGATGGTGGGCGGCCATGGAGGGGCGAAATCGGGGCTCTGGAGCGAGAAAACGGCGGACTGAAGCGGAAGAAATGCGGAGCTCCAACCTAAATCGCGAGCAGGAATATTTATAGGCGCTGGAATAAACAGTGCGCACGGTCATTGGCGCACGACCAGTGGTCGTGCGCACTAGAATCATGTGATCGTGCGCCTGCCGGGGCGGAGCATGCAATGTAAGAAATTTATAAAATATAATGTTCGCACGACCAGTGGCACACGACCAGTGGTCGTGCGCACTATCGTTAGTGGTCGTGCGCACTGGTCGAGGCAAAACTCATAAAATGGGGGTTAAGTGCGCACGATCAGCGGCGCATGACCAGTGGTCGTGCGCAATAGAACCAATGATCGTGCGCAGTGTTCTTGTACAGAATTGTACCGGGAACACCTGCACGACTCCTGTTCCTACAGAAATGCTAATCAGGCTACTGAAAGTGGCACTCAACAATACGATAAGGCTATCAAAAGAGAATAAACATCAAAACACACCAAAATAGGCCAAGAAGTGCACCTAGCATAGAATGACAAATATGAGCTAAAACAAGGCTAAAGTGCAGTGGAAAGACTAGAAAAATGCCCCAGGTGAGTCCATATATGTGTATATGATCAGGACTCATCAATGGCATCTGCTTGCAATGACTTGGCAGCCATACAAGATTTGATGGCATCTGACACTGAGCACTCAGACATGTTTACAGAATTGGCACCAGTCATGTTCTTGACAGATCCAACCTTAGAAGGGTTTGCCTTCTCATTCTTGAATGAAGTGGCTGAAGTACCAAAAACAAATGGTCCATGTTGGGCCATTTGAATTTCCTCATGGGGAGCCTTCATGGCACTCAATCCCATTCCCTTTATTCCACTATATGAGGGAGCATTTTCCTTCCTATAACACCTCTCATTCTTCCAGTGACCATAAATGCTTTCATGGTCATACCTGTTGGAGGGAAGTATCACATTTTGAAAGGTGGGTTGAGGCTTAGCCTTCTCCTTGCTCTTAACTCCACTCCCTTCTCCTACTTCCATTTTCTTGAATCCTAGTCCTCTCCTATTGGTTTGAGAGGAGAAGGTGTCAATGATAGGAAGCACAGATCTGGGCTTGGAGAATTGAGCCACCAGGCTCTTCTCCCTCTCAAGCTTTTCCTCAAGGTCCTTGATGACCTTGTTCTTCAGGGAAATAGTGCTTAATTGCACAATAGTTAACCCCTATAAATGACTAATTTGTCTGCTCATCCGAGCCAACAGGGTGGTAGGTTCAGTGTTGACATCCTTAGTCACTTTGAGAGCAACAATTTCCTGGGCTTGCCTCTTGGCAAGCTTCTTGCTCTTCTTCAGAGCCTCCAAAAGAACACCATATTTATCAATCAATTGATTGAGTTCTTCCTCAGCTTCCATCCCCCTCCATGAATTGATGAAGGTGCAACAGATTCTGGTCTAGTCTCACAATCAGAAAATGAAGTGGAATGAGATAGTACCTGAACCTTGTTAGAAGCATTCTGACTCCCTTCCTCATCAGTGAAGGCCATAAGGCCTAGCTGAATAGTGTCTTCTTCATCCTCCTCTTCATCAATATTTGAGTGTGATAGAGGGCCCTGATTCCAACCTTTGCAGCTAGATTGTCTTCATCCTCTTCTGCTGCATATAGCCCAATGTTGGCTTCTTCTTCATTGTCTGAACCTGATGTTGAAGGATCAGACTCACTCCAGCTTCTTTCTTTCTTTGCTAGGAGTGACTTTTCTCCCTTCCTATCCTTGTGGTGATGATGCTTCGTTTCACCACTATCCTTTCTTTTGACTGGACAGTCAGCTATGACATGTCCAGGCTTGCTGCAGCTATAATAGATTATATTATTAGTAGAATGTTTACTGGGTTTTGATTCAGACCTATCACCTTTTGGGTGCAGTCTTTCAGATTTACTGTTGTTCTTTTTGTAGTGTGATGATGAGGAGGGCATGTTCCTCCATGGCTTCCTCTTCATCATCTTCTTGAACTGCCTAAAGAAGGCTGCAAATTCTTCATCAGAGGAAGAGCCTCCTGAGGTGCTGACTTTAGGTTCAACTCTTCTCCTTGGAGGAGACACTATCCTCCCATTGCTTCTCTTGGAGCTGTCAGCTTTGAGAGCTACAGAATTCTCCATTGCTTTTGCCTTTGAAGAGGTGTCCTCTTCCTTCCTTGCAGACAACTGCATCTCATAGGAAAGCAGCTTCCCAAACAGAGTGTGATTTGGGGTCTCACCAAGCTTGGCCACTTCCCTGATGGCACATATCTTTGTGTCCTAGTCTCTTGTGAGAGATCTAAGGAACTTGTCATTCAGCTCATAGTTGGTGAAAGCCCTCTCATAGGTTCTCAGCTCATTGACTATTCTGAAGAACCTCTCATAGCACATGGATATGCTTTCCTGGCTCTGCTGCCTGAAGGCTTCATACTCTTGATTTAGGTGTGACTTCCTGTCATCCCTAACTTCAGTTGTCCCTTGCATATATACTATCAGAGTATCCCACATTTCCTTGGCAGAAGTGTAGTGTACCAAGATTTGAAAGGTGGAATTATCAATAACATTGACAATGATGTTCTGGGCCCTCTTGTCCATGGTGAACAACTCAAGTTCATCCTTGTTCAGATCTTTGAATGGTTTAGCCACTCTTCTTATTGGATCAATAGTGGATGCAGTGTGAAAGGTGAAAGGTCCTTCTTCAACTGTAATGAAGATCCTTGGATCAGATGCTTCCATAAACAACCTGATCCTTTGCTTCCATATGCCAAAATTCTCTTTGTTGCATGTGGGCAACTTCATGGACTTCATTTCCTTTCGCAATCTAGAGGAGGCCATTGGGATTTGATTTGACTAAACCTTTTAGGATCTGGTCAGACTGTTAAGTCCTTTTTGACCAACTGGCTCTGATACCTCTTGAAAGAAAATAAGGTTTATAGTCTAAATCACCTGGGGGGGGGGGTGAATAGGTCTTTTGAATTTTTACTTGATTAGCTTTAGCGGTTTTCAGAACTAGTTCAAGCAAATCAACAAACACAGAAAGCACACGATAATTTATAGTGGTTCCCCAAAGACAGTGTGTCTATGGGTAGTCCACTTTCCCCCACCACCCTTCTAACAGTGTGTTAGACAGGGCCAACTTCTCCAATCTCGGCTCAGAGAGCTTACAGCACAAGTTCCTCAGAACTTCTCAGATCAAGAATGATCCTACCTCAGGACATAAGTCCCCACAACTCAGAGCTATCTCCAGCTCCTACCTCAGGCACAGCTGCCCTACGAACTCAGAGGATAACACCTCCTACAGCTCAGACAATAATGTCCTACAACTCCGACTGTTAAGCCCTACCTCAGATCTGCTCCAAATCCTACAGCTCAGACCTCTCCCAGGTCCTACTACTCAGAGGACTCCTCCTCCAACAAACTCAGACCAATAGGTCTTACAGCTCAGGAAAAATGTCCTACAGAAAAATGATTTAGAAATATTCTACAGTAGAGGTACTCTCGTGTAGATCATGCACCGTCTGTGCTTCCTGTAGCTGAAGATGTCGATGCCAGCTACTAACTTGATCTTCCTCTTTGACAAAGTGATGGAAGATCACCTTGCTCCTTCTTGCAAAGGTGCTAACTTTCTTTCTCTATTTTCTTCTTCTTGTTCAGTGAGCAGGAGGAAGAAGACGAGAGCTTCAGCCGTCAATGTAACAGTTGATCTCTTTTGCACGCAATGGGTGTTTTTCAATTGTGCCCTAACTCTTCCTTTTATACATCTCTGATCTTCAACGGCTCTTAGCTGATTCGCTGAGAAGTATGGGAGATGCTGGTGGACCCCACAGTGCTTTTCTGCAACTAGTCCTAGCCGCAGGTCCCGCCGCCCTTCTTTTCCGTAGAGAAGGACTGCGCTCGACGAATGTGGAACACTCTGCATTTGACGAACCTGCTGTCCCCTGCGTTCGACGATCTAGCCAGCTCAGCGTTCGACAAACTTGCCTTGTGTGTCTTCTCAGCGGCTCCTTCTTTGATCTCGTCTCAGCGGTCGACGAACGGCGTTCAGCGTTCGACGAACGGCTGTCTTCGTTCGACAACCACGCTGATTCTTAGCGTATAATGAACTTATCAGCGGAGGCACCTTCTTCTCAGCGGATAACGCTGAGATGGCTCCTCATCTCAGCGGTTCAGCTGAGACAAAACTTCATCTTTTGGGAGATGATTTCTCCACATCTACGGCTCCTCGTCTCAGCGGTTTTGACCCGTCATCTCAGTGGTTCAGCTGAGACAAAACTTCATCTTTTGGGAGATGATTTCTCCACATCTAAGGGCATGTTTGGCCCTTCCTTTTGAGTCACCTGCACCTGTATATCTTACACAAGTATAGCTCATCAAATATAATATGTCCTTAGCATTGAGAGTGATGCCTCTTCAAATCAAGGTACTATTGAGGGCAATATACCCAACAACATCAAAGATGTCTTCTTCAGTAGAGTTTATGTAAAGCTTTATTCTGTCCTTCCAGAGTGTAAAATTATTTAGGTTACACACTTGCGGTCTTGTTGATGCATAATCCTTAGAATTCATTTTCTTTAGAAAATAGTTTAAATTAATTTAAAATAAAGAAATGAGAGTGAGGAGATCTTTTGATCAAGGTGTTAACCTTTTAATGATCAACCTCCCATTGATACTAATTGAAAGTGCACAGTGTGCCTCTGAGTATTCTCTAGAGGGGGGGGGGGGGGGGGGGTGAATAGAGTTGTAAATTTTTTCCCTAATTATGCACACACAATAAAACTAATAAGTACTTATGCAATCAACAATCATAATAGAAGAATAAAGTAAACAAGATTGCAGTAAATATAAGAACAGAAAAACTGTAAACAAGGACAACACAGAAATCTAAACACAAAAGACACAAGATTTTTTAGTGGTTCCCCATAATGTGGGCAGTCCACCCTTCTACCTCCCTGGTAGGATTGTACTAATTGTGCCTGAGTCTTTTGATAAGGAGACTCTTAGAACCAATGAGTCTTTTGATAAGGAGACTCATAGAACCACTAAGTCTTTTGATAAGGAGACTCTTAGAACCACTGAATCCTTTGAAAGAGGGATTAATAAAACTCTTTTATAGTAGGTGAATATGGAAGAAGAAACAGAGTTAATGGAGAATAGAATCCTGCTTTCAGAATTCTTCAGAAGCCATTTGTTGCTTCTGTTTATCACTGGATCTGAATATTATGAACCCTTGCTTATGATTGTGGTGATTGCAAGAGTTATTTGCTTGATCCTTACTCTATGAACACTTGTAGTAAAATTATTGCTGTGTGATGTAGAAGAAGAAGAAGCAGCTATATGTTTTTCCTGCGCTAAGAGATATCATATAATCTGTCTTAGGGTTGAAGGAGGAAGAAGAAGAAGCACTATTCGACAGACTAAAAATGTGTGTTCAATGCTTGTGTTTTTCTTCTCCACTCAGCATACTTATTCTCCTGAAAAGGAATTCCTATTGGACTGTTGATTTCCCTTTCTTCTTTAATTCCCGGCCCGTCCATCAGTTATTAATACATTCTAAGAATGTTTTTGCTGTCTCCTGGAATACATTCCATTCTTGGCAATAATTGAGATGTTGGAGAGCTGTCTTCAACATTGTTTATCTTTTGAAAATGAATTAGAAGTACATCTAATCAGATTCTATTTCAGACTGCATTCGACGCTGCGTCGATTTCATCATTCTTCATGTCGACGCACCTCTGAGTTCTTATAGGAGTAGCTTTGAATTCCCTCTTAGCTCTTGCTAAACTTAGATGTTGACATTGCATCGATTACTTATCGATGTATCCATCGAGTTGAAGGCTTTGACTTGAACTTCATCTTCTGCGTAGAATTGAAGTCGAAGTTGTGTCGACTTCTAAGATGGCTTTGACATGCTCTTCCTTCTGCATCGAGCTCCTTTCGATGTTGCGTCGACTTAACTTATACTTCGATAGGCTGATTGAGTTGCTTTGACTTTCAGTCAGAGTTACGTCGAGATCTAGTTGAGGTTGCACCGACTTCTATTCAACGCAAGTTTTAACTCAACTGAATTTTCACTTATCTTGACCTGGTCTTGACACTCTAAGGTGAGTGTGACATCCAAAGACATCTAATGACCAATTTACCATTTCTATACAATGTGGGTAAGATAACCTAACAGATGAAATCACTTTAAGTAATTTGTTAGATAAATCACAAGGGTTTTTCCCAACAATCTCCCCCTATTTATCATAACAAAATTTACACAGTAAGGTCAGTGATTTCAAGCATGTTTTGACATAGACTCAAATACAAACAACTATACATAAACAATAAGGACATTAATGAATGGAATCACATACCATTTTATACATTTTCAAGTAGTCATATTGTTCTTAACAGCTGTATCCTCTGTAACATACCAATTCGAGCTAGACCCCTCGGGAATGTGTTGTGCCGTCGAGAGTTGACCCGGGCTCGGTAGAAGCCCTAATACCCTTAGGTGGTCAGGTATAAGTAACGGTCAGCAAGTGATGATTGATTTACACTACTCTAATTGTAATGTTGTATGTATAAGTATGTCCGGGCAGTCCAGAAATAGGCTTTTTGGGTCTTGATTGGTGTTCTGGGTTCTTGATTCCTAATGTCATCCCCTTGGAATCGGGATAGCTTCCTTACCTATTTAGTTATGCTACCAGGTAGTCTGATAAGGCTTCCCTAGGTTTAGAAAAGTTGGCTCGCCCTAAGATCATACAATTTCTTCTTCTTTTATGAAGTTTCCCGTCGACTTGATATAAGTCTTTCTCGTTGACTTTGATGTAAGTCTTTCTAGTCGATTTCTTCGCTTATTCTGAATTGTTTCCTCATATATTTATATATTCTTTTGCCGGGTGTTCCCGGGTATCTTAAGCGATGTTATCAAAACTGTTAAGTCCCTTTGACTGAGACTTTTGATAAAGCTATGCTCTATTCTTTGAGTTGCCCTGTTTTTGGTTAGTGTTCATCGTGGTGTCTTGTCGTGCCTTATTCATCGTACTGCTGCGGGAAGTTCGTTGGGAGTCAAGTTTGGACTCACCGAGTGTTTTCAAATGAATCATTGAGTAGTGTTTATTTCTTTGTGACCCTATTCTTATGGTGTTATGGTGCTGATATCTCGGGTTACGTCCCGTGTCTTAATTGAAACATAATTTGATTATTTAGAACCTTTGTCTTAAGCCTTGCATGGTGGGTAGTTTTGGGTGCCAGTGGATAAAGGACCACCACCCGATTTTGGCTTTTTGGGTGGCAGTGGATAGAGTACCACCACCCAATTTTGGCTTTTTGGGTGGCAGTGGATAGAGTACCACCACCCGGTTTTGGCTTTTCGGGTGGCAGTGGATAGAGTACCACCACCCGGTTTTGGCTTTTTGGGTTGACAGAGGATAAAGGACCGCCACCTGTTTTATTTGAGCTGATTAATCTCAAGTTATTATAAACATATATGCTTATATATATGTATTATGATATTATATATATAACCACCACCTCTGAGCCGCAAAGGCAGACACGTGGTTGGCTTTGATAGTTTTGGCTATTACCTTCTGGTGCAGGCTTTTTCCTCTTACCGAGTGCACTCGTTTGAGCTGGCTCGAGTTGTTGTAAGATTATTGATGTTTATCTACTTAGTTCTCTTTTCTGCAATCTTTTATTTCTGATTGCTGATAATCTTTATTTTCTTGCACCCTTTGGGCTGAGGCATTCTTTTCTTATGAATGTCTCAGGTTCAGGTTTTTAGCTGCCGCAGGAGTTAGAGCGGTGCCATTCAGTTTTCCTGTCGAGGCCCTTCCTCTCTTCTAGGTAAGGGGCAGTTCTTTAGTTGTTGCCCTCTTTTGGATGTTTTCGTCTTTTCTATGGGCTCGTGTCAGTTGTTGACGCCCACAGCTCTAGTTTTCTTGTGCTAGTTTACTTACTGGTTGTTTTGCTGTTACTTTCAGGTTGTTTACCTACTTGCTCTCTGGGAAGCTTTATGCTAGGATGCATTAGTTACTTTATTGGTATAAAAATGTCATTTTTGCATATCATGATTTTTATTAATTGTCACATACTTTGAAGATCGTAGAAAATCCTTTCTTACTATACTAAACATAGACATGTGCATATCATTTCTGGGATGTGGATCTTCATGCTCATGTAGGCTAAAAATGAACCTATTTTCCGCTGCGTATGTATGACATTCTGCTTGTGGAGTAGTGATCCACCGGACCGAGGGACGCGGTCCTAAGCTAAAAATGTAAATTTTCTTTTTATCTCAAACATATATATGTCTTTTATAAATTTATCGTAAGGAGTGTTTTCCTGAGCTTCTGTAGTCGTCCCCTACAGGACGTGGCTTCACGACGCGTATTATCCCCTTGCTCTGAAAATATGTATTAAATTCTTGGGAAAATGCGGGTTGTGACAGTTGGTATCAGATGGAGGTTAGCCGGGTTGCTGGGATAGTCTGGTTGGCTCGGTTAACCGCCTGGTGAGAATCGTTATTCATTGCATACACACACCAAAGGGTCATCAGTATGTCTTGGCTGAAGCATGAACACTACACTCATAGCATGATAAGAAGCATACAGGGCATATTATGTAGTATGGGATGCATAATATGTGTTTGTATATGGATCCTCATAGGTGACAACATACGACTGTTATGTAGTATGGGATGCATAACGTAGGTCGCATGCGTGTCCATTAGCTCGTTTTTCTTTTTTCGTTACATGCGATAATATGTAGTATGGGATGCATAAGATCGCATGTGTACGCCGCTCATTACATGCATTAAGGCCTTTTTAGATTGCATAGCACTGCATGCACATCATAACATAACATTAGATCACGTGCCAAGTTAAAGACATACATGATGACGCTCGTACACACATGATTTGAAATAAAATTTGGCTTTCATGCATTTATATTATATGCACATAAGTTGATAGGATGATGGTATATCATCCTAAGTTACGCATAACATCATTTCATGAATTCCCAGAGCAAGGTAACAGCAAGAGCAAGTATCTACACTTTTCTGATCTGTATCGAGTTAGGAAATTCTAGTTCCTAGTTGTTGTGTCTTAAGCTAGGTGTAGTGAGGTGATTGTTCGTAGTTGCAGTCGATGACTCCAGAGCGTAGTGCGTCGGAGTCGACTCCCCAGTTAGAGGGCGAGTCTTCGGGTGCGCACAAGGTAAAGCGTTTGGTTCTTTAGCCGGACATCGGTCTTTCCTTGAGTGCGTTGGCTTTTCGTGCTAGGTTTTTTTCCTCCGATTCATTCCGCGGCATGTGCTCGTAACCTTTTAGTTCCTGGTAGGTTTGCTTGCCTCGTTTCTATGCTAGAAACCGTTATCAGTTTGTCGTGTATCGAGGTTTTTCCTACTGCGCGGGAGTTCCCTGATGTCTTCCCAGTTAATCCCCCTAGTTTTTCTGCCTGTGAGAGTCAAGGAGTTTGTTTCTGACCTTGAGCCGGGTACCCATCCTATTGCTAAGGCACCATACCCTTTGGCCCAGCGTGTGTTGCGAGAGTTGCGCACTCAGTTAGATGAGTGGTTGTAGTGTTGCTTTTTCCTGGCCTTGTTCCTGGCCCTGGAGTGCTCTCGTCTTGTTTGTAAAGAAGAAAGTTATTTCGGTGAGATTGGGTGTTGACTATTTAGAACTGATCAAGGTGACCGTCAAGAGTAGATAGTCGTTGCCTCAGATTAATGTTTTGCTTGACCAGTTGCGTGGTAGTTCGGTGTTTTCGATGGCTGATCTTCATTTAGTCTTCCTTTAGTTGGGGATCCGCGAGTCAGATGTTCCGCGATCTGCTTTCTGTTCTTGGCTTGGACATTTCGAGTTCTTGGTAATGTCCTTTTCCTTTTGGGTAATCTTACCCACATCTGTTTTCCTAGCCCTTTTCAGTTAGCGTTTCTATCTAGCGAGTGTGGCCTTACCTCTCCCTTTGCTCTTTTCATTCGTTGTTTTCTAAGTTTCGGTTCTAAGTTTCGGGACGAAACTTCCTTCTTGGTGGGGTAACTGTAACGCCCCAGGATTTCTCTTATAATTAATCTAAGCAGGTTTGTGGGGGATGATAGTGGAAAATGTATGGTATTGTTGTTGCAAAGTTTCAGGGCGAAACGTTTTGTTAGGAAGGGTGGTTGTAACGCCCCAGAATTTCCTTGTAGTCTTCTAAGTGGGGATACGAAATTGATAATGTCTTAAATATGAAATTATCGTTGCGTAGTGTAATTGCGAGAGGGCGTTACCTTTTCGTCGTCGTCGCCGTCCGACGAGTTTGATTCTAGGTAGAGGCTTGTATGCAGACATATATATATATTCTTGTATAAAAGTTCGCATACCGGTAAATGTATATGTATATATATATATATATATATATGCTTGCATGAAGATTCATAAACATGTATAGGTAAATCTATACAATTATGCATTCATATATGGAGGTTGGTATGTAGGAGGATATATATACAATCCTGTGTATGCATATATATATATAATCGTTGTATATATATATATATAAGTTATATATATATTAAGTTATATATAAGTTATATAAAAGTTTTATATAAAGGTTTTTTTTCTTCTTTCTTGAGGCCTGTTCAGCAGCAGCCGGGAGTCTTCTTCCCCCCTCCCGAGGCGAAATTTTTGGGTCTGGATCCCGTTTCCAAATTTTAGGTCCGGGATTTAAGAAAAGAGAAGCTCTAACGTATTTTTTTTATCTCTGGATATAGAAATGGATTTTAGGATATCAAAAAAGCCTAAAAGATCCTCTGGAGATCAAATTTGATCTCCTGGAGATCATATTCTGATCTCAAAAATATGGTCTCCAGGAGATCAAATTTGATCTCCTAGAGATTACCCGTAGTCCGGAGTCCGGACCCAAAAATCTTGCCCTCTCGAGGGTTCCAGCTTTTCGAGAGAGAGAGAGAGAGAGAGAGAGAGAGAGAGAGAGAGAGAGAGAGAGAGAGAGAGAGAGAGAGAGAGAGAGAGATAGAGCGGTGGGCTTAGGGTTTTTGCCGGTAACACCGGGCGTCGGAGGTGAAGGCCGTCGCTAAAGCTTTGTTGGGGCTTGTCTTCGGCGTCGGGGCTAAGGATCCAGGCAGCTTCTTCCTTGCTCGTCACGATCCGGCGGGTTCCATGGTTGAGGCAAGAAAACTCTTCCTCTCCCCTTCTCCTGCAACCCCTTTCTAAATTTCTGGTTTCTAGTAGTTATTGGTTTGCCCCTCCAGGAATCTCCTTGACTGGATGTTATTTGCTTGGTTTCGTTTGGGGAAATTTGGGGGCTGTGGCTTGGTTTTTAATTCTCCCATATTTGCTTCTTATATGGGTTAATTGGTGGCTGGTTCTTATTTATTTTATGTTCTAATTGGGGCTGTTGTTCATATACCTTAATTGGGGGCTGCTTCTCACGTTTTGTTCAATGGGGGCTGCTGTATATATATTCCCTAGTTGGGGGGCTGCTATACATATATTTTAATTAGGATTATTTAGGGGCTGACTTACATCTCCATTTCTGAATTTCGTTGGGATGCTGCTTTTGGACCTATTAGTATCGTTTGAGGGGATGGTTGTTATGCTTTAAACCAGTTGGGAGTGTTAATTTCTTTTGGGCTGCTTTGCTCAATCAGTAGGGGTTTTTAGTTTGGGCTGCTATACTTGATCAGTTGGGGTCTTTAATTTGGACTGCTATGTTTGACAAATTGGGAGTTTTAAACTTTTAAATTATGGGCCTGCTATGCTTCAATCAGATGGGAGTTTTAAATTTTTTTTATATGGGGGGTGCTATGATTTGATCAGTAGGGAGTTTTAAAGCCTTTATATGGGGGCTGCTATGATTTGATTAGTTGGGAGTTTCTAAAACCTTTATATGTGGGGGCTGTTATGTATATATGATCTTTCTTATGGGTGTTAGGTTGATGTTTATATAAGCCATTTTAGGAAGCTAGTCTCGTGATTTGTTTAGTTGTTGTCATATTAATTGTGGGTCGGCTTTAGGTTGCAGGCCTCGATAATTCAAGTTGCGTAGTCGACTCATAGCTCGAGTTTCCTCCTGTTCCTGTTGATTCCTGTTTATACCATAGACTTGTTTAAATGTTCTCTCTATGTAGTTCCAGAATTTTTCTAGCCTTTTGTCCAGAATTTCTGTCCAGAACTCCCTGGTTTTTCTGTGTAATCTGTCTTTTATTTTTAGGTATTTTTAAACCCTTCCAGACTCAGTCTTCCATGTTACTTTTTGTGTTAACTTTCTCAGTGAAGGGTAGTGCTTACTCCTCACTGTCTTAGCAATCTGATCGAATGTAAAAATTTCGTTTTTAGTGGTTGTGAGCTGCAAATAGCGGTCCTTCACCTTAATGACTTTATTTCTTGGAGCTTAGTTATACTAGGCTCTCTTGTTGGTCGTGTCCTTCAAGTAGTAGTAGTCCCCTTCGCTTGATTTTGCTGGGTGATTGGATGTCCTTCATTTCAGTCCTTTCTTCTTCCTTGCCTGCCTAACCTGTTGATTTTAGGTTAGTGGTTTTTGTGTTTCCCTTTTTGGGTCTTGATTGGTGTTCTGGGTTCTTGATTCCTGATTTCATCCCCTTGGAATCGGGATAGCTTCCTTACCTGTTTAGTTATACTACCAGGTAGTCTGATAAGGCTTCCCTAGGTTTAGAAAAGTTGGCTCGCCCTAAGATCGTACAATTTCTTCTTCTTTTATGAAGTTTCCCGTCGACTTGATATAAGTCTTTCTCGTTGACTTTGATGTAAGTCTTTCTAGTCGATTTTTTCGCTTATTCTGAATTGTTTCCTCATATATTTATATGTTCTTTTGCCGGGTGTTCCCGGGTATCTTAAGCGATGTTATCAAACCTTTTAAGTCCCTTTGGCTGAGACTTTTGATAAAGCTATGCTCTATTCTTTGAGTTGCCCTGTTTTTGGTTAGTGTTCATCATGGTGTATTTTCGTGCCTTATTCATCGTACTGTTGCGGGAAGTTCGTTGGGAGTCAAGTTTGGACTCACCAAGTGTTTTCAAATGAATCATTGAGTAGTGTTTATTTCTTTGTGACCCAATTCTTAGGGTGTTATGGTGCTGATATCTCGGGTTACGTCCCATGTCTTAATTGAAACTTAATTTGATTATTTAGAACCTTTGTCTTAAGCCTTGCACGGTGGGTAGTTTTGGGTGGCAGTGGATAAAGGACCACCACCCGGTTTTGGATTTTTGGGTGGCATTGGATAGAGTACCACCACCCGATTTTGTTTTTTTGGTTGGCAGAGGATAAAGGACCGCTACCTATTTTATTTGAGCTGATCAGTCTCAAGTTCTTATAAACATATATGCTTATATATGTGTATTATGATATTATATGTATAACCACCACCTCTGAGCCATAATGGCGGACACGTGGTTGGCTTTGATAGTTTTGGCTATTACTTTCTGGTGCAGGCTTTTTCCTCTTACCGAGTGCACTCGTTTGAGCTGGCTCGAGTTGTTGTAAGATTATTGATGTTTATCTGCTTAGTTCTCCTTTCTGCAATCTTTTATTTCTGATTGCTGCTAATCTTGGTTTTCTTGCACCCTTTGGGCTGAGGCATTCTTTTCTTGAGAATGTCTCAAGTTCAGGTCTTTAGTTGTCGCAGGAGTTAGAGCGGTGTCGTTCAGTTTTCCTGTCGAGGCCCTTCCTCTCTTCTAGGTAAGGGGCAGTTCCTTAGTTGTTGCCCTCTTTTGGATGTTTTCCGTCTTTTCTATGGGCTCGTGTCAGTTGTTGACGCCCATAGCTCTAGTTTTCTTGTGCAAGTATACTTGCTGGTTGTTTTGCTGTTACTTTCAGGTTGTTTACCTACTTGCTCTCTGGGAAGTCTTATGTTAGGATGCATTAGTTACTTTATTGGTATAAAAATGTCACTTTTGCATATCATGATTTTTATTAATTGTCACATACTTTGAAGATCGTAGAAAATCCTTTCTTACTATACTAAACATAGACATGTGCATATCATTTCTGGGATGTGGATCTTCATGCTCATGTAGGCTAAAAATGAACCTATTTTCCGCTGCGTATGTATGACATTCTGCTTGTGGAGTAGTGATCCACCGGACCGAGGGACGCGGCCCTAAGCTAAAAATGTAAATTTTCTTTTTATCTCAAACATATATATGTCTTTTATAAATTTATCATAAGGAGTGTTTTCCTGAGCTTCTGTAGTCGTCCCCTACAGGACGTGGCTTCACGACGCGTATTTTCCCCTTGCTCTGAAAATATGTATTAAATTCTTGGGAAAATGCGGGTTGTGACAGTTGGTATCAGAGGGAGGTTAGCCAGGTTGCTGGGATAGTCTGGTTGGCTCGGTTAACCGCCTGGTGAGAATCGTTATTCATTGCATACACACACCAAAGGGTCATCAGTATGTCTTGGCTGAAGCATGAACACTACACTCATAGCATGATAAGAAGCATACATGGCATATTATGTAGTATGGGATGCATAATATGTGTTTGTATATGGATCCTCATAGGTGACAACATACGACTGTTATGTAGTATGGGATGCATAACGTAGGTCGCATGCGTGTCCATTAGCTTGTTTTTCTTTTTTCGTTACATGCGATAATATGTAGTATGGGATGCATAAGATCGCATGTGTACGCCGCTCATTACATGCATTAAGGCCTTTTTAGATTGCATAGCAAGATGTTTTCCCTAGGCCTGCAGAACAATACCAATTGCGAAATTCTAGGCTAAAAGGGGAATTAATTTCCAATAAGGAGCTGACACCTAACTTTGGAGTTCCATGGCATGGCATGGCATGGGAATTTGTTGTCATTAATGCTTATTAATGCAAATCAAATCCCACTCACTCTCCTCTCTTAAGCTATGAGCCCCATTCCTTCACCTAGAAGGGCTGGTCATATTATCTTCTCCTTCTTCCACATCATCTTCCACCCTCATACCTCAAGGAGCTCCAGCAACTTTCCTTGAAGGAGCAAAACTTGGAGAAGAAGATTTGGAGCTTATCTGACCACCACCATGATGCCATGAAGAAAAGCTTGAACCATGGACGAATTAAGGTGACTTCTGACCCCTCTCCCTTGGTGCTAGATCTGTAGATCTAATTAGGAGAGACATTGAGCTCAAAAGAGCTTGATTTAGCGAGATTAATGGAGCTTCGTAGGAAGTGTCCACGCTAGAGCGTATGTTCTAGGACATAGTTCGTCGTGTGTCTGTCTTCGATCAACTCCCTTCTTCAATACGAAGTTAAAGGAGTTGATTTCATGAAGATCGGTGGCCTAATGAAGGAGTATTGGAGGAGACAAGGTGAAATGACCTAATTCTTATTTGGGGAAGATGATGAATAGTCCCTTGTTAAAAAGAGTTTTAATTATAATATTGCACTTGATTAATGAGGTGACACATGAATAGTGGTGAAAGTCCAGCAACTACGAAAATATAGAATTGATCTTGATTGGAGCTGAGAGTTCATTGGAAGAAAATTGGATGTGTTTAACAGAGGAATTGTTCTCTATTAGCTAGCGCCCGGTGGTAGCGCTACCGCCGGCGTTAGCGTGTCAACATGCCAATGGAAAGGGGTAGCTTCCCGTCGACACTTAATGTCGATGGGAAGGAGTGATGATAGAGTCATTAGCGCCCGGCAGTAGCGCTACCACCGTCGCTAGCGTGTCGACTTGTCGACGGGAAGGTCTAACTTCTCGTCGACACCCAATGTCGACGGGAAGGTGTGTCGTCTGGATAACTAGCGCCCTAAGGTAGCGCTACCGCCGTCATTAACAAACAGAGAACTTCAGTTTTCCCCCCTTTGGGTGGTAGGAGATCCTGGGTTCCCATGTCAATTGAGCGAGGCGTAGACGAATGTTATGATTCTGAAATGGGACATTGCGATGCATAATTGAATGAAAAATTTAGAGGACATGTTTATATAAATGCTCACATCACTTGATAATCTATCGGATAATTAAGTTTGTGATGACCTCTCAATATGGGTGATAGCTTCAAGGGTGTTGAAACACGCTGTGAATTGAGCATGTGAATTGAATATTGTTGATAAGTTGGGCTTACTTATTTAGTAGGATTCGAATATGTGGGGGACATGTATGAATTAATATTCATATCACCTGATAATCTATTGGATGGTTTACATTGGTGATAACCTCTTAATGAGGTTGATGGCTTTAATCGTGTTGAAACACGTTGTGATTTGTGCATGAGGATTGAATATTGGTGATATGTCCGGGCTTACTTATTTTGTAAAATATGAAAATGACACCGTACACACAAGTAGTCCTACAGGATCTTGTAGAGTAATTTCCAGGTTATACACACGCCACTACATAAGAGTTATGATAACTCGGTATGGGTAGCACTGATGCTTGGTGTGGATTATAAGATATGGTTATATCATATGGTGAAATGTTAAGGACCCAGTTGTTGGGGGCCTTGGATGCTAATTAGCATCAGTAGAACTTGTATGATGTGATATGTAAGAAGGCTCCATTCATGAGTCCTCGTGTGCTTGATAGCATGGGTTGTGCATGGGAATTACATGAATGTGCATGGGAATTACTTGAATGTGCATGGTTTACACCTGGTTGTGTAATGATCCTGGTTGGAGGATTACTTCTAGCGGGTCCACGGGCTTGGTAGTCGTGACACTGACAGAAGCTGGTAGTTAGACTCTAGATCGGTTGGGTTGGACTCTTGGTCCTCACTTCCCAAAGACCCCTTCTGTGTTATGAAGACTCAGCATGATGCGAGTAGTACGCAGGGTCTCCGCTGTGTGTTGTTAGTGTCGAGGCGTACATAGGCCTAGGTATGGTAGTGTTCATACCCGCCTAGTAGTGGAGGAGCCCATTCCACTATCTCCATCTGGCCACGACGTGAGGTGCCTGAGTGGTTAGCTACCCTTGAAAAGTCGAAAGTACAGGTCTATGTCAACATAGCAAATATGCATGGGTGAGTCATCATATCATAATCATTGCATTACATTCATCCTTTCATGATCATAAGATTGCACCGCATTGAATCCTCATCATATAAACTTGTATGGGCACCTTTATATGATGGGTTACTTTATGTTTGGATCCTTAAATTATAAGCTTGTATGGACATCTTTATAAGTTAAGTTCAATTCAGTTATCTATATACTCTGCTTGCTTATACTATGTCGCTGACCCTACTACTTGTTAGATGTACATTTTATACATTAATATACTGTTGTGATTACATCTTTCATTGCCACCTGCTTTTGCTACTATTGTTTATATTGCAGCTTCTCTTCATTCCCTTCCGCCCGGTGCCTTGGAGTTGCCAGGGGAGAGGATGTGAAGCAACTTAGTCTTTATGACTAACAGTTGTTACAACACTATTTTTAGGATCGCACTCTGGTGGAGCAGCAGCGTACGACACAGGAGGACAACCAAGCCAGGCTGATATGGCCTGCGACGATGATGCCTTCGCTACCGTCAGTGGTAGAGGTGAGCGAGTGTTTGAGATGTAGCCTTGGGGTAAGTTTGTACTCTGATGTTTAACAGGAGCTTTTGCAGCTACCCGTCCTTTTGTACTTGAACGGACATTATTACTTAGTTGTGAATCTATGACTTCTATTTTTTTTTCTATTATTGATGGGTTGGCATGATGATATGTGAGAATAGCCGGTAGGATAGGCGTCGATGGAGATGACTGATTCTTCGGAGAACGCTTGAATCTTGTTCTCTACTTGTTCTTCTTTTTCTCCGCAGAATGTACTGTTGTATTGAGAAGCAACGACGGGATACTTTTTCATTCTTGACTCTCATGAAGAATGTTTCTTTCTAGGGCATCCTCTTATCTCTTTTATAAGAGTGCGAGGCTCCCAATGGTCTTCTGAAAAAGTTCCTTAAGTGTCAGACGCCCCATTCCTTAAGAGCACGCGCTGATTGGACAATCAGGCGGTGGCATTAATTGCTGACAGCGCGTCCGCAACATTTAAATTCCGTCTCGACGATATTTCCAGCTTCATGACGATACTGACAGCATTACGACGATATGGATAATATCTCGATGACAAGACTTTGTCGATGTCTTAGACCTTGGTAGATCTTCAAGTCTTCTAGCGTCTTCCTCTGACATTGTTATCTCGACGATACGAGATCTTCTAGCATTTCTTCATATACGACGATATGCTATCTCTGACTGTGTCATCGTGATCTTCTTTCTTGTAGTCTGTCATCGTAATCACTTTGTTCTTTCGATGACATGAGCGATATCATGTGGACAGACTATGCTTTGGCAACTGCTTGTCTTCAGTTGTCCTACTTCAGTCTTCTCGACGTCATGCCTTCTTTACGACGATGTCTGTTCTTCTCGACGATAAGGCTACTTTGTTGATGTCGAGAATACTACATCTCCTCGATGGCATTCCTTTTTTGATATCTTCATGTCTTCTCTGCGTTCGACGAACTTCATTCTGCGTTCGATGAACAACATTCTGCGTTCGACAAACTTCATTCTTTTATACCGTCTCTGCGTTCGATGAACTTCATTCTTTGTTCGACAAACTTCATTCTACGTTTGACGAACTTCATTCTTCTATCCTGTCTCTGTGTTCGACAAACTTCATTCTTCGTTCGACGGACTTCATTCTGCGTTCGACGAACTTCATTCTGCGTTCGACGAACTTCATTCTGCGTTCGATGAACTTCGTTCGGCGTTCGACGAACTCGCCAAGTCTCAGCGTTTGCTTTGCTCATCATCATGACGACAAGCATACTTTGTCGACCACATCTCCTATTCATCTTGACGATATTGTACTTTGTGAAATAACTAAAGTACATGACATATTGTCTGAACTCTGCAAACATGAACTAGATATGACATTAAATACAACTTGCACTTATCAATGAGCTGAGCACTTCTTCAAATCAGGAACACTGCTGGGCACTGTTCCCAACAATCTCCCCCTATTTGAAGAAGTCATAACCCACTCAATGATAAATGCCACTCAAATAAAAGGTTTAATATTTTAAGCAAATAAGCATATAATGATGACATTGCAGCTATAATTGAGTGAACATAGAATTTGACAAATATTACTTCATTTATAAATAGTGCCAAATGTTTTCAAAAGTTTCGACATTTCTATATTTAGCCCCATAAAGATTTACCCATCTATATCTCTGGTGCCCTCATTTCAGCTTCACCCTTTGCTTTCTTGGCACTGGCTTCCTGTTCCTTTTCAGCTTATCTAATGAAGTACTCAAACGATTTAGGATGATACATTAGAGGTTCAGGAGTGTCAGCTAGAATTCTTCCTGCTTGTTTATTCCTTCTGTATTCTCTCCTTACTTCTTCTTGATCTTCATGCTTAGGCCATTCTTGAGGACTGTATACATTGTATCTTTCACATTTATTAGCTTTCACTTGCTCCCATGCTTTTAGAATGATGGTCCTGGATATGGGACTCCAACTTTCATAGTCATCCTTTTTCTCCATTTCCTCCATGTACTTTATCTTTCTCATTTTTATTTCTTCATCCTCCCGTGCTTACTTTTCTTTACCCTTATCAGTATCAGGAATATCTGTATGTTGCTCTTCAGCAGGCTCGTCATAATGTAGAGGAGGGAGATTCATTGCTTCCCTGATGGTGTTTGTGGTCCAGATGGCATGATCACCACTGGCCTTTATCATTGATCTCTCCCCCTTTACGACTTCTTCAGATATCCCCCTTTGGAGATTCTCCTCAGAGGCCAATATCTTGTTTTTGAGCATGTGAATTCCTGCTTCCAAGTGATTCTTGGTCTCAAGCAGA
Organism: Dactylorhiza incarnata; assembly: GCA_033032865.1. Taxonomy (NCBI): domain Eukaryota; kingdom Viridiplantae; phylum Streptophyta; class Magnoliopsida; order Asparagales; family Orchidaceae; genus Dactylorhiza; species Dactylorhiza incarnata. The sequence continues at coordinate 7,600,416 of JAWHQI010000021.1, read as the reverse complement.
TGACTGTCTAGATCTTTATTGTGCTGCTCTAGACTTTCTTGGAGATCAGTTTTGTGTTCAGCCATCTTCTTAGTGGATGCAATGTAGGCCTTTTCTATGCTGCTGACAATCAATGTCTGATTAACCCCTAGGTTAGATATACCCTTGTGAGTACGGGCAGTGTATTCTTGTAGATTTTTCACAACATTTCTTAGGGTTGCCGTTTCAGCAGACAGTTCCCTTCTTAGCTCATTGGTATTAGAGGTGACATAGCTTTCAAGTTTTAATCTTTGCTCTTCCAGGAGCATCTTTATCTGAGATAATAATGAGAGCTCCACTGGTCTATTCTCTGGAGATGAACTATCTTGTTCCTCTTCTTCATTCCCATCAATTATTGGAGATAGAGATTTTCTTATGGGTGAATGGTTTGGCTCATTTTGCTTTTCAGGACTTTGCTGATCTTTGCTAGTCTCATCAGCAGGGTTCTCTTGGTTGTCCTCTTGCATTGCTGGTTCAAAATGACCAGCATCCTCAGCCCCTATGATCTTATTGATCACTTCTTCCACTTGAGCAGGGAGCTCACTGTTCTTCTCCCCCTCAGTTTCAGCACTTCCTTGATCTGTTCCTGCTGTTATCCTGGATCCTTGACTTAGAGCAGAGGTCTGTAGGGCGATATTCCTTATCTCTACAGGTACCTCAGAGTCAGATGGAGGTGAGCTGTTGCCTGACTCACTTCCTTCAGATGAGCTTTCTTCCTTCCTCTTCACCTCTTCTGCAGTCTTCAACTTCTTGGGAGGCTTAGTCAGAATTTTCTCCTACCTGTCAAGGATCTTGATGTCCATCCTTCTCATGTGATGAATTTTTACTCCATAATTTTTGTTAAAGCTTTCAGGGTAGGATAGCAGAATTCTTCCCAGATTTGGAGCTTGAAAGTTTTCTTGTATCCTCTTGAAAATTTGCTGACCACAGTTGGTCTTTTTACTTACGATTATCCTTGCCATTATCTCGAACATGGGCTTGGATATCCTATCATGCGACCCTACTTTGCAGAGGAGATCTTTACCTACTATATCTACCACAGGTTTTCCTTATAGATTAAAGCTTTTCCTTTCCAGAGACCCATTGGTCTTGCTCGAATTCCCGCACCATGCCAGATCCTTGTTAAGGTCTTCCTGGGTGATCTTTTCATCTCCCCCCCCCCCCCCCCCCTTGGCAGAGCACGGCAACTGAAGAGCCCTGTTCAATCTCTTGGGATTCACCTTGACCTTTCTCCCATTGATTACACTCTTCACAGATGCTCCTTTTGAGCTACCCTTGGCACTCGAGTAGAACTCCAGCACTTCTCTTTTGAGTATCACTGTTCGTTCGGAGAGGTCAAATTCCAGACCGACGTCGTCCAATAGCTTGATAACATTTTGAATCTCTTCTGGTCCTTCCACGAAACCATCCCTCACCACTTCACTTCCTTCAAAGAGGAATCCTTCCTTCTTTGGCGCCATCTTTTTCTTGATCCAGGAGGATTTCAGCACTGTCGACTCGTTCGCTCTTAGAAGGCGTGGAGAACATGACGGCTTTTTAGGGCTAATGTAGAGAGTGTTTTAACCTTAAGACATTTGACCTTATTTATAGTGTCTGAGTTGGAAGTCGAAGTGTCATTTGTTAAATGTCTGATTAACTTGAGTTTAGCTGTAATGATTGGTTAAGCACAAGTTTATTTAAGTGTCCGCTGATGATTGGATATCGTCGTGATGCAGATTCGATGTCGAGGAATCATTTCGACGATACCAATCATCATTTCGACGATATGGTTTTGGTTTACTCTTTTTTATGATCAGTGCAATGTTTTTAGTAGCGCCATACATATGTGCTCCTTGAATGATAACTTTTACTTACTTAAGTGAAAACTACTTTTACAAAATGATAAAGATGAGGTTATGTATTGAGCATCAACATAGTTACATTCACCTTAGATTTTAAGTATTCTTGAGCTAGTAGCTCCCCCTTGATGGGATGTCCACTTATCTTTACTCTTAGCTCCCCCTTGATTAGTGCACCTTGGCATGTGGTGAGTTTTTCATAGTCCAGAGTTGAGCCTGGAGCACTTATTGTCCATTAGCCTTGTTTGCTTTTGATTGGCTAAATAGACTACCCTGCAAGATGTTGGAACATGGTCCTCCGCATCTCCTAGGTTTGAGAATAACAAAACCTATGTATTTGATCTTGTGTGTTTAAGTGTGCAGGATTACAAAGTCCACATAACTCAAGGATTACATAAGAAGGTTGCCCCCAAAGTTGAGCCATCAAATCCAAAACTCGTACTAGAGCTGGCGGTAGTACTAGTGCAGGCGCTAGCTGCCGTTCGACAAACTGTAAGCGGCGCTCGACGAAATGCTCATAACTGCGTTCGACAAAAATTTGCTCGACGAACTGTTAGCTGCGTTCGACAAAATTTTGATTGACGAAATGTTTGCTTAAGCGCAATTCCGGGAGTACTTATAGAAGGAGATAGCGCCTGGCGGTATCCGATAGAGCAGGCAATAGCGCGGAGCACAGTTGGCAAGAGAGAATTGTTTCCTCGGATTGAAGATTCTGCCGCGCAGAATATGTCCTAAAATGGGATAGCGCCGGTGGTAGCACTAGCGCAGGCGCAAGTGCTGAGACTATAAAAAGGACCCCTTGGCTCCGTCTTGATCATCCTCTCGAGATCCAGAATTCCAAAGCTTCGTTCCACAGCATAGAGAGGAAGGTTCAGAGAGATACTCCCACAAATCCATGAAGGCTTAAGGAGATCCGTGGAGAAGATTTCAACACGCATCATCATCATGACGAAAGACCGCATCGACTACGATCATACTCTACGAGTCTTCGTCTACTTCTCCAAGAGATCCACATAGAGGGAGTTTTTATGTTATTGTCTTTTTATTTCACATCTTTTCTTGTAATCATTTAGTAAACTCGCCTCGTGTTGCCGACTAGGTCTGGGTAAGACTTAGGGCTGAAATTCACCTCGTGTTGGCGACTAGGTCTCGGGTGTAGGTCTAGGGGGTGCTCGAGGCCATATCCGGGGAAGGGTTGGCTAGAGCGGCTTGAGGCCGTATTCGGGGAAGGATCGACTAAAGCCAACCGGTTCATGGGGATACGAGTCGGTATAGAAAACAAAAAGAGTCTTTCATATTTCGCTTTGATTTCTAGCGTCATTGAAATCAAACTTTTGTAATCAATTTTATTAATAATAATCATGTCTCTCTTTGTGTAATAAAAGTGATTTGTTCTTCATTTCTCTAAATTGTTTATTATCCTCTCCTTTATTATAAAACAATTTAGATCTTTATTTATAATCACTATTTTGATCTCTAATCATAAGCAAGTATTTCAAAATATAATATAAGTTTTTTTAAAACCCTTATTCACCCCCCCCCCCCACCCTCTAAGGGCGCCTACCGATTCAACAAGTGGTATCAGAGCTGTTTTATTCCAATCACCTTAACAACCGGGAATAATGGCATCTCATGATCTCGCTTGTATTCGTGGGGTAAATTTTTATGAAGAAGAAAAATCTCTTAAACCACCTTTATTCGAAGGGAGAAATTACAAAGGGTGAAAATTTTTAATGGAAAATTTTATTAAAAATTTAGATATCAATGCATGGGATATAGCAATAGTTTGACCAGCGAATGAATCAAATAAATAGGAATGTCATCTAAATGCAAAAGCTTTAAATAGTATTTTCTGTGCTTTATCCCAAGATATTTTCAAGTTAATATATTGTTTTTCTAGTGCATACAAAGTATGGAAATTTCTTGAAGAAATGTATGATTCTCCTTCTACAGGTATGGAACAATCACAAGAACCGGAGAATATGCAAGCTTGCACAAATCTTCAAGAATACTCATCTCATGACGGATCAATGGAGCACACATCAAATGGAAAAGAAGAAGACGTACTGTCTTCGGAAGAGGAGTGCCAAAAAGATGTAAAAGAAACTATATGTTCAAATCATGCCTCTCCCGAAAGCAATGTAAGGAAATCAAATCCCATCTTTTGTACTTCTATTTCTACATTACAATTGCTTCAAATTACAAAGCGTAAAATTAAGAAATTAAAGAGTGCTAATAAACATTTGCGCTTAGAAAATAAAAATTTAAAGGCAAAAATTAATGAAGAATCAAATTCTAATTTATCTAGTTCAACCCAAGGCTCCTTAGTTGAAAACATTACACCTTGTATAGAATTTAATGATTTGAAAGAAAAATGCAAGGAACTTGAAAAGGAACTTCTTTTTATAAAAGAACAAAATAAAATATTATGTTTAGAAAATTCATCTTTGGAAAATGATTGTGCTAAGTGTAAAGAATATAAAATTGAAATTAAAGAGATGGATGAAACATTTGATGAATATAGAAACTACTATCAAGATCTTATTGATTCAATTGTTTCCACTGTTAAAAATAGAACAATCGCTTATAATAAATCTAGACATAATTTAAAGATCAAGAATGATGAATTAAAATCAAAAATCAACTTGCTTATGAAAATTACAAATAGAAATTCACAATATCAAACTACATCTAAAAACAAGTTGAATATGAATATGAACATCTTACCTAAGTTTAAAAATGGGAGTAAGGAACATAAAGGATTTGTAAATCAAAATCAAAATCACCATAATTTACAATATCATGTTTCTCCCAACCTAAAATTAAATGCAAACAAATTTCCTTCAAAGTATAAATTCAAAAACCTTTTTGATCCAAATATTCAAGTAAATGATTATGGAAATTTGAAAACAAAAAATAATGTTTTGCAAAATCATCATGGAAATTTGACAAATAGAAATAATATTAAACCAAGGTTTGAATGGAGGCCCAAAGTTAAAGATAAAACAATAACTCCACTTGAAAGAATTCATTCATTTTTGTCTTCCCAGAAATTATCACGCTATATTTGGGTACCTAAAGGAACCGTTACACCTGGTTCCCTTTGGATACCCAAATCTCTCATCTACTAGTATCATCGAAATGCATGAAGGAGAATATTTTCAAATTGAAATATACAAATTTCTACTTCATGATGTGCTTTAATGTTTTTTCTATTTTTTTCTTTTTTGTTTTATTTTTAAGGCATCATGTCATGGTCATCTAATATAATATATTGAAATTTTGACTTTGTCCCCTAAAGCCTAAATGAAGTGTGCAAATCAAAGTAAAAGTCAAGTATTTTGCTCTCATTTATAAATGACCAATCTATTACTAGTAAAATTATTACCCATAAATATCATATAGTATTCATATAAATTGAACTATAAATTTGCTATAAGATATTTCAAATTAAATTCAGTTATTAGGCTACTAAGTTTTTTAGCCTTCACCAACAAGTGGTTTAGAGGAATAACATGATCTAAAAGAAAGTTCAAGATCTAAATAAAAGCTCAACTTTCAATATGGTTGTCTTTGTTCACAACAAAAAATTATATTGTGTTCACTCCTTGATGTCAAACATGATCTAAACCATCATTATTGTTCACCTATCAAAAATCACATATATATTCAAAATTCATAATTAAAAGAAAATCACTGAAATATATTGAAAGAATTTACCTTCATAATGAATATTGAATTCACAAGCACCACCATGATCTATTGATGTCCTTTGCTAAAATTCTCTAACATCATATATCATGAGTCATATCAAAAGTCTTCTAAAAACAATTATTTCTATCACAATTATGTGAATTATAATTGATATATTAATTGATGACAATTGATATTATAATTACATACAATAGTTGGTGTATTATGTGTGTATTGTGATTTATTTTTAGTTTAGACCTTTGAATCATCTTGATATCAAATCAAATAGAATCTTCACTCCTATTGTGCATCAACATTATTGTTAATCACTAAAATCATGCATATTTGATTTGTTCATTTATGTCCTCTCATGCTTACATTTCCTATCATTTTCAAACTACATTGGTAAATATAAGCCTTAAAAATATTAAAATGGAGATATAATAAAATATATCACTTCCAAAGTTTATTTGGTAAAGTCATATACAAAATCGCTAATGTTTCATGAAATTTGCACTATCTAGACATCTCCTAAAAATCTGAAATTTTAGCATGAAACTACTATTAGGACACTTAATCAAGATCAACAATTAAAAATTTCAAAATCATCAAAAATTGTGTACTGTTTCCGGTGCTAGTGCACTTATGTGTTTTTCTGTATTTTTAAAATTTTGAAAAATCCCTAAAAATATATTAATCTATGTGTACTATTCATTTCTGCACTTTTGCTTTTATTACATTTTTGAAAAATCAAATACAAAAATACAAAAGCCAAATTACAAAAAATATGTTTTGCCTTTTTTGGTTTTTTGTCATTTGCTTAAATTCTATTTCTAAAAGCAAAAATCAATTACAAAAATATAAAAAAAAATAAGTATCAAAAATTATTATTTTGAACTTAACTTTTCTATTTACATGTATCTTGCGAAAGGGTGATTTAGGTTATCATCCCATTACATCACCTAGTACCGGGCGAACCTCTCACAGGGTAGACCTCGGGAAGTCCAAGATCAATCTTATGAGTTCAAACTTTAAATCAAAATTATTCTTCAATAGATCAAAAATACTATATGGACTTCATTGAAAATCAAGCATGATTTAATCTATTATTTAGACCTTCTATGATGTTGCAATTTATCTTTTCAAACTACTTTGAACATTGTTTTCATCATACTTTGATATAACTATTAATATGTGCATCAATTATATTGTAAAAGTTGTGTAGAACTACGCTTAGCATGCCTCTAAGTATGAGTAAATGTTTTATGTTTGATAATGATCTTTATTCACTCACTTATTTTGGCATTTTCTACATATGTGTTTAATCTAAGAATGCTTGTGTATGTTTTGTATTAGTACAATGAATTAAAATTGCACAAGTATCTTACATACACTACTTTTATTTGCACTTTTAAAAGTTAAGAAAAGTGGTTATGTTTTCATAAATTCTATTGGTTTGCAAAACAAGTGTATTCAGAGAACTTTGTACAAAACAAAGATCATAAAATAAAGTGACAAATATAACTCCACCAAGCACTACTTGAACCTCCTGATAAGTCTTAATAAGTGTTGTGAGGTTGAGCACCTTGGAAAGAATAGTAAATTATCTTGTGCAAACCATATCTTTCTTTCAAAATAAAAACCACTTACTCTTAAGTACACCGGATCACTAGTTTCAATATTAAAATAAAATAAAATATGTGATCCCCCAAGCACTACTTTGCACCCTGATAAGTCTTAATGAGCATTGTGTGTGCAAAGCACCTTGGTAGTTGTACATTTTTTGTGCATTGAAGTTTGCGGAAGTAAAACTATTTGTGTTTTATTGTGCTCTTTACCTTACATATCTCTTGTATTTTTGATTAAAACATTTGTTTACTCTATTCAAAATCCACTTATGTGCACATCATTATCTTCCACAACACTTCTTCTCATGAGTATTGGATCCTAATGCAAATTTTATACTACTCTTTATTTATGAAATGCACTAGATAACTTAGCATGCTTTCTACAATGTTTGGTATGTTTTAAAATTGTGAATTAAAGTAACATTGTAGTAGTCTCTTTTTGATAACATTATTTCATGCTTGGTTACTTTATTGTCAAACTTAAAGATTTTAATTGAAAAATGATTTACAAAAACATCTTCTTTTTGAAAATTTAACTCATATATCTTTTTATGGATCATCATTGATTACAATAAGATGTTTCTTGTATTTCTATAAGTCTTCCGCCTCATAACCATATAATTGTTTTACCTTGCACTTTCATGCTTACTTAATGTCTTTTATTTTGTGTGCATCATCACTTGAATCTTAAAAATTCTTTCTTTCAACAAGTGGTAGACTTGAATGGTAAACTTTATATTGGTTACTCTAAACATGAATATTTTTTTTACTAAAACTCTGATTTATTAATTGATTAGCTATGTGAACTTTTATTTAAAAATTCAAAAATTAAAACCCATTGGCTATGAAATTATAATTTGATTTAAAACGCTTAAATGTTTCCAATAATTATTATCCATGACTTCATATCTCACCATAGCGGGGGCGTAGGGTTGTAGACATTATATAACCTTTATCTCTAGTTATGTCTTGTCCTTAACCGGGGAGGGTTCCAGTGGGGCCTTGCGAGGCACTGGGGGGAAAGAGTGCTAGGTTGAGTTTTGTCTAGTGTTTGCATATGGGGCTAACACCCCAACCTACGGCATGTTTGCAGCTCCTCATTCCCATCCGTCACTTAGTACGGGGCTAGGGTGTAGTTATATTGTCTGGGTAGATTGGTTATTTGGAAATCATTACATTTTTTTATGCTTAAAACTCTTATATAAAAAGGGAATGAACCAACATAATAATACTTGAAAATGTTATATTGCTAAAAACTCTGATCTATATCTATAAAAATTATTCTAAAACTCCTTATCATTTCATTCTCTCTAAAAGCTCGATCATGCCTTTATCTTCTAAATCAAAACTTTTCTGTGTTTTGCCTCCTTACCCACTTTTGCTAATAATAAAAGGGGGAGAACTAACATGATAAATATAATCTGCTATCAAAATAGAAAACTAACAAGCTTAATTAAGATGATAGCTTACTTATTAGGGGAGCATTCACTTAGGGGGAGCATGCATTTAGGGGGAGCAATTCTAAATGCTAAAATCAATAATTTTCCTAAGTCATCACTCTCACACACACACAAGCAGTTCATCATGATTATATATATTAATGCTCTGATTTATCATTAATGGTTTTGTTATTATCAAAAGGGGGAGTTTGTTGGAACATGGTCTTCCGCATCTCCTAGGTTTGAGAATAATAAAACCTATGTATTTGATCTTGTGTGTTTAAGTGTGCAGGATAACAAAGTCCACATGACTCAAGGATTACATAAGAGGGTTGCCCCCAAAGTTGAGCCATCAAATCCAAAACTCCTACTAGCGCTGGCGGTAGTACTAGCGCAGGCGCTAGCTGCCGTTCAACGAACTGTAAGCGGCGCTCGAAGAAATGCTCATATCTGCGTTCGACGAAAATTCGCTCGACGAACTGTTAGCTGCGTTCGACGAAATTTTGATTGACGAAATGTTTGCTTAGGCGCAATTCCGGGAGTACTTATAGAAGGAGATAGCGCCTGGCGGTATCCGATAGCGCAGGCGATAGCGTGGAGCATAGTAGGAAAGAGAGAATTGTTTCCTCGGATTGAAGATTCTGCCGCGCAGAATATGTCCTAAAATGGGATAGCGCCGGCAGTAGCACTAGCGCAGGCGCTAGCGCTGAGACTATAAAAAGGACCCCTGGGCTCCGTCTTGATCATCCTCTTGAGATCCAGAATTCCAGAGCTTCATGCCACAACATAGAGAGGAAGGTTCAGAGAGATACTCCCACAAATCCATGAAGGCTTAAGGAGATCCGTGGAGAAGATTTCAACAAGCGTCATCATCATGACGAAAGACCGCATCGACTATGATCATACTCTATGAGTCTTCGTCTACTTCTCCAAGAGATCCACATAGAGGGAGTTTTTATGTTATTGTCTTTTTATTTCACATGTTTTCTTGTAATCGTTTAGTAAACTTGCCTCGTGTTGGCGAATAGGTCTAGGTAGGACTTAGGGCTGAAATTCGCCTCGTGTTGGCGACTAGGTCTCGGGTGTAGGTTTACGGGGTGCTCGAGGCCATATCCAGGGAAGGGTTGGCTAGAGCGGCTTGAGGCCATATCCGGGGAAGGATCGGCTAAAGCCAACCGGTTCGTGGGGATACGAGTCGGTATAGAAAACAAAAAGAGTCTTTCATATTTCGCTTTGATTTCTAGCGTCATTAAAATCAAACTTTTGTAATCAATTTTATTAATAATAATCATGTCTCTCTTTGTGTAATAAAAGTGATTTGTTCTTCATTTCTCTAAATTGTTTATTATCCGCTCCTTTAATATAAAACAATTTAGATCTTTATTTATAATCACTATTTTTATCTCTAATCATAAGCAAGTATTTCAAAATATAATATAAGTTTTTTAAAAACCCTTATTCACCCCCCCCCCCCCTCTAAGGGCGCCTACCGATCCAACACAAGACAGATTTAATAATCCTTACGAACCCAAGGTGACTTGGGTCCTAGATTCTTGTTAGCATAATAGGGAATTCTTCTACTCTCCTCATCCCTTCCAGGAGGTCTCTCCTATGCACTAGGCACACTAGGGTTGTTCCAACAGTCAATGGCAAAGTGTCCCACTTTGCCACATCACCAACATTCATAGATGTTGGACTTTCTTTTCTGAACAGTTTTTGAAGTATGTTCAGCAGAGAAGGCAGTAGCATTCTTCCTATCTCTCTCAGTCAAGAGCTGACTAGCTGCTCTAGTATAATTGTTTCTTCTTGACTTTATCTATTTGTTAGCAACAGATGTTAGCTTGGTAGCTGACATGGTGTTGATGGCATCAGATATGATCAAGTGAGAATTGATTATACTGGGGCTACCAGTCTGCTTCTTATCTGGAAGAGATTGGGAATATGTTCCTCCTTTATCCTTGAAAGTGGGGACTGGGGCACTAAACATAAATGGTCCATGATGGGCCATTTGGATTTCCTCATGGGGAGCCTTTAATGCACTCATCCCCATGCCCTTTCTCTTCCCATAGTCAGGAGCATTTCCATGACTAATGGAGCTTCCATTCATCCAGTGACCATGGACACTGTCTTGATCATACCTATTTGAGGGAAGCACTACCTTCTGAAAGGTGGTATGAGGCTCTGCTTTAGTTTTGCCCCTTTCTCCATTCCCACCATCTATTGCCCCTTCATTGAAACCCAATCCCCTCCTATTTCCATAGGAGGAGAAGGTGTCAATGATGAGCAGTACAGTTTTGGGCTTCGAGAATTGAGCTACCAAGCTTCTTTCCATAAGAATGTCATTCTCAAGTTTCTTGATAAGCTCTTCCCTTTGGCTTCTTTCATCATAAAGCTTGTCTATGATTTTCTTGAGCTCACAGGAGTTGGTGCCCACATTGGGTAACATACCCATTTCCCCATCTAACTCAACCTTAAAAGGTCTGAGTGTTTCTAACTCCCTAGCTTGCTTCTTAACAAGCCTTTTGCTCTTTCTCAAAGCTCCCAAGAGATCACCAAACTGCTCTATTATATGAGCATGGTTCTTATTGTTGCAAGATGAGCAGTCTTCTGCATCATCTTCAGACGATGAACAATCACCTGATGCACTCTTGGTTTTCTTAATTGAAGCAGGTAGTAAAGATGTGTGGTTAATGCATACCTGATCATGATGTGATTCATCATGATATTCTTCATCTGATAGAGCCATCAAACCACAGACTTCCTCATTCTCAGAGTCACAGTCTGTGAGAGTCCAGGGTGCTCTTATTTTTCTTCTGACTATAGAGCATTCTTCATCTTCTGATTCGTTGTCTGAAGTAGTCAGGGGTGCTCTGATGCATACCTCTTCAGGAGAGACATCATCCTGGCTTTCTTCCTCTGACTCAGACAAGGTAGTCAGCCCAAAATAGGAATTCTCTTCTTTTAATCCTTCCATAAGGATAGTTAGAGAGTTCCACATCTCTTTTGCTGTTGTGCAGTGACTCAGCTTCAGGAGTGTTGGTAAATCTACTGCACCAGCTAGAATGCTTCTGGATTCTTTGTCCAAGTTGGCTAGAAGGATCTCATCTTCTGCAGTCATTCTCTTGAGCACTGGCTTGGGGACATATGGCTCTTCTTGAATGATTTGAAATATTCTGGGATCCAATGCCTCCATGTATATTCTTGCTCTTACTTTCCAAAGGGCAAGGTTCTCCCTGGAACAAATAGCTATTTTTGATTCCATAGCTATGATGAATGAACACCCAAGGGCAGATCTTGTTCAAAATGTTAAGCTTTTCTTTGAACAACCTCGCTTTGATATCACTTGTTGTTTATTGGGTGTCAACTTATCACCTAGAGGGGGGGGGGGGGTGAATAGGTTTTGCAAATTATTTTATCCCCTTTAGGTGTTCTTGATTTCTGATTAATAGATCTATAAAGTATAAAACACAACACAGAAAAGCACACAGTGATCAATAGAGGTTCCTCAAGATAGGGTATCTTGAGTAGTCCTCTTTCCCTCTACGCCTACCTAGCAGTATGCTAGGCTCGGCAAACTCCGCCAAATCTTCAGGCCCTCAAGCCTTACAACACGGACCGGCAAGTCCTACAGCCAAGGACCGCAAGCCCCTACTGCACCTGAGCCCTCAAGCTCGACACTCAGGCCCTCAAGCCCTACCTATCTTAGACCCGCAAGTCTAGCCTCTGCCCCGGCCCGCAAGCCTCACAGGTCTCAAGCCCTCAATATTGATGATATAGGACCCGCAAGTCCACTGCCCTGGCCCTCAATCCTCACAGCTCTCCAGCCATCAAGCTAGATGGTGTCGGACCCGCAAGTCCCCTGCCCTGGCCCTCAAGCCTCACAGCTCTCCAGCCCTCAAGCTAGACACTTAGGCCCTCAAGCCTTACAATAATAAAAGGTTTACCGTAATGAACATTGTTTCTTCTGCCTGATGAAGATCGGCAACTTAGACTGATGGATATAGGCTTCTTAAGGTTGAAGAAGATGTTTCTGATAAAGTTCTTGAAAGCTCAGTTCTTCTTCAATCTCTTCTCTTAGCCTAATGAGGAGCGACTTCTTATCAGTCGATGGAGATGAATGATTCTTCTGAGAATGCTTGAATCTTGTTCTCTACTTGTTCTTCTTCATCTCCGCAGAATGTACTATTGTATTGAGAAGCAACGTCGGGATACTTTTTCGTTCTTGTCTCTCACGAAGATTGATTCTTTCTAGGGCATCCTCTTATCTCTTTTATAAGAGTGCGAGGCTCCCAACGGTCTTCTGAAAAAGTTCCTTAAGTGTCAGACGCCCCATTCCTTAAGAGCACGCGCTGATTGGACAATCAGGCGGCGACATTAACTGCTGGCAGCGCGTCCGCAACATTTGAATTCCGTCTCAACAATTTTTCTAGCTTCTTGACGATACTGACAGCATTATGACGATATGGATTATATCTCGACGATAAGACTTTGTCGATGTCTTAGACCTTGGTAGATCTTCAAGTCTTCTAGCTTCTGCCTCTGATATTGATATCTCGATGATACGAGATCTTCTGGCGTTTCTGCATATACGACGATATGCTATCCCTGACAGTGTCATCGTGATCTTCTTTCTCGTAGTCTGTTGTCGTAATCACTTTGTTCTTTCTACGACATGAGCGATATCATGTCAACAGACTATGCATTAGCAACTACTTGTCTTTAGTTGTCCTTCTTCAGTCTTCTCGATGTCATGCTGTCTTTACGACGATGTCTGTTCTTCTCGACGACAAGGCTACTTTGTTGATGTCGATGATACTGCATCTTCTCGATGACATTCCTTCCTTTGATATCTTCATGTCTTCTCTGCGTTCGACGAACAGCATTCTGCGTTCGATGAACAACATTCTGCGTTCGACGAACTTCATTCTTCTGTCTCGTCTCTACGTTCGACGAACTTCATTCTTCGTTCGACGAACTTCATTCTACATTCGACGAACTTTATTCTACATTCGACTAACTTCATTCTTCTGTCTCGTCTCTGCGTTCGACGAACTTCATTCTTCGTTCGACGAACTTCATTTTGCATTCGACGAACTCGCCAAGTCTCAGCATTTTCTTTGCTCATCATCATGACGACAAGCATACTTTGTCGACGACATCTCCTATTCTTCTTGACGATATTGTACTTAGCGAAATAACTAAAGTACATGACATATTGTCTGAACTCTGTAAACATGAACTAGATATGACATTATATACAACTTGCACTTATCATTGAGCTGAGCACTTCTTCAAATCAGGAACACTGATGGGCACTGTTCCCAACAATAACCCTAAGGGCCTAAAGAATGGATTAAGTTCAGGATAAACTCCAAGTCGAGGATGGTATGCCCTCATAATTGTGTGCAATGTAGGGTGATTGTACCATGTTTGTGGTCGAAGAGACTCAACCCAGGAATTCCGGGGGGCTTATCTCTTCGTTTATTGGGCTAGTGGCCTACCGATTGAGGTTTCTCAGGGAATTGAAAATCTTCACAATTTTTCAACACTGGAAAGTCGTAATCCTTTAACAATTAATTCATCTTGAGCAGGGTGGACTGCTAACACCATGTTTTGATCGAGAGAAAACTTCACAATCGGAATTAGAAAATTGAACATTTCAAGGATGAGCATTATTTTTCTATGCTTCCCTGAGTCTTTATGAATAAGTAAACGAGGAGAATAGTATGCTAACCCTTTGGTGTATGCATCTGTATTTGTCTACACGTGAATTTTAATAACATAATCGCCTGGGACTTGATGAAATCTTGTACATACAAAAGGATACAATAAAAATGTTGTATATGGGTGATTGGTATGATGATGACTATATTTAATCAGTAGTAAAGATGTGGTAACGTGAGACTAGGGATTTAAAATGACATTAATCCTTGAGGTTTTGACCTAGAGAGAAGCTATGCATACCTAAGGTACAAAAAAAATAACAGGAACTTACATCTTGAATTCCTCTCTGGATAATTACCCAAGGATTTGGGAGTTGTTGCATATCATCGTACCTGCCTTAGGAAGAGCTCCAGATAGGCGGAGTTGCTGGGGGAGCATTATTCCCTTAAGTTCAGAAGTTTTATAAATAATTGTTCGTGGTGAAGATAACACGATTAGTATGACTTATTTGATGATTTAACATCTCAACTTTATCTTAAAATAAACATGTCTTGGACAATTATTGGCAGAGATGGTAGGGCGCTTGGAATGGATTTGATTTAGTTTATCATATTGTGAAGTATGCCTTACTTTTGGTAGTCTGCGTTGTAAGACTCCTTTTTCTTCTTTTGAAAACCCGTGTCTTATGCCCAGAACCTCCGCTTTGCGGTGACACAAACACACGGGAAGGTCTCCACTACAAAGCGCTGATCTTGCCGGCCATACCGATCACAGAAGAAGAAAAGTATAAATGAACATAAAGAAGTTCAAGTCCACAATCACATGCTATATATAATAAATGTCCACATGATATAACTGTAATAACAAAGTTATAATAATAAAGGGCTCATGCCCTGTACATCATGTCCTCACTACAAGATCACTCGCGGAAGCTAACTACTAATCACTCACTGATCCTGAAACTTGTGCTCATGTACTAGACTAGCCCGCCTCTGTCTGCACCGGCCTCTGGTGCTGCAGTATCTCCTTGGTCCCCTAAAATAATAAGGTCCACAGACCGTTAGTCAAAAGACTAAGCCAATCCCCCACCCCTTCCCCTGTGACTCCTAGGCACCGTACGGGAAGGATGAAGCGGAGGACATCAAGGGATATAAACAATAGCAGGTGACAGGGGCATAATCTATAGGGAATGTTTCTACAACTACACATATGTATATAGATAATTGAAGCAGTAAGTAAAATAGGGTAAAGAACAAGTAAAGAACAGTAAGTAAACCAGGTAGATAATAGAAAAGTAACCATTGATTTATAGGAATGCCCATACAAAACTATAGACCAAGGGGTCGTTTAGCAGGGCCTATCGTATAAGAAGTCCCATAACCGACTTATACGATAGGGGTAGGGGTTGAAATGCAATGTTTATGCCATGACATGCAAAGTTATGCATTTTATTCTATGTTCAAACAAGTGCAACTCACACACTTCGACTCTATGCGCACAGACCTTTAGTTCCCCCCTTTTGGAGCTAGCAAGACTCCCAGGATACTCCCGTAGTGGCAAACGGAAGCGGTGGGTTGTGAAAGTTGAGTTTTAGTTCTTATTTATCTTAAAATGATCTTGCTTAAGTTTTACTTCAAAGTAATGATATTTGTTATATATATATGTGGATGTGCTGAGTGAGTAATTAAAACAAGCAGTAGAGATGCATAAAAGAAATCAGCACAACAATCATGAACAAACAACAAACAACCAGAAGACACAAGATATATAGTAGTTCCCCTCAACTGGGTACATCTACTCTTCTACCAACTAGTAGGAATCCACTAGGAGGTTGTTGATAAGGTGCCCTCACACCAAGGGGTTTTTGATAAGGTGTCCACATACCAAGTGAGCTGTTGATAAGGTGCTCTAACCAAGATGCAGGTTTTTGCTAAGGTGCCCTGTCACCGGGATTAACTTTTGAAGGGAGTTATAACCCTGTACAGGATGGGGTAAGGAAGTAAAATAAAAAAAACAGAAATTGTAATGTTCTTCTCTGTATAAGAAGACACTTGAAAATCCAGATGAGGTGTTGAATGGATCTGATGTTGAAGAGCTCCCCATGTCTGATATGGATTGATGACAGTTCTGGAGGTCTCTCCTTTCAAACACTTCTTTCTTCTGGTGCAGTGATAATCCTGAGCTAGTAGTTGTGATTCGTGTCTCAAGATGTTTGTAATCTGCAGGAAGATGTTTGCAACCAAAAGTGTGCTATTTTTGTTGTGTCTCGTGTTTCTTCTTCTTCTTTTTGTTTCTCTGTTTCTGTCACTTTATAATCTGAGAGCCTTTTCTTTTAATTTGAATTCTTCTCTTGGGAAGAAGGAAAGAGCTAAGGTCTCTATCAATGCTTTTACTCCTCGAGAAGATGACCTGCCGTTTCTTTTTATTAAAGCTATTCTGCAACGGCTAAAATATTAATTGATCTACAACGGCTATGAGGAATAGTCAAAACAAAAGAAAGATAGTGATATAAGATATTAAAATGATTCACAGAGAAATTCGTCAGCTTGACATTCGCCGGCCTGAGCTCGCCGTCTGATGTACTGAACGATTGTCTTTCTCTTGGAATTCGTAGACCGCTGAGAAGGCTGGATTGAATTTGTCGAGTGCCGTTCAGAGAATTCCTGGCCGCTGAGATTATTCTGACTGAATTCATCGAGCGCTGCTCGCCATTTGTCGAACGCTGTTCGGCTGGAAATTTGTCGAGCGCTGGTAGGCTTGAATTTGTCGAACGTCGTTCGACATTCGTCGAACGCAGAGCGCTTATATTATTTTCTTATGTATATTCTCCGATTCAATCGCATCATATTTAATTGATCTAAGTTATGATGTGTTTTAAGATGGAAACTTAAATCTTTAATATGAATCCTAAATCAAATCATTATTATCAGCTCTTCTTATCTTAGTGAGATTTGGTCTAAGTTATTAGATGAATTATTAACAAAAGGGGTGGATCTTAACTCAAATCAAAAGCTAAGGTTCCAACAATCTCCCCCTATTTGAGTTGGGATCAAGATTCAAATTAAAACCTAGTAGTCTGGAAATCTTCTTTTAGTCTAAACAACTTTTGATTGATTAAAATTTTCAAGTGCAACAGCTTATTTCTTGAATTAAAATTTTTAATTGCAGCAACCTATGTAATCAGAGAGATTAAATCTTGTGGTCTGGTAATCTAATCTATTTGGTTAGTATGCTAGCAGTTTTAATTTTTATGTTCTCCTTTTCTCTCTCACTTGGTCTGTTTATTAAAATTATTTGTGCAACTCTACACTCCTAGAATTTAATTTAATAGGATTGTAATTTTGTGAGTTGCTACTGCTTTTAATGAATTTTATCTTAGATCAAAAAATCATTATCTGATACCTTCCTTCTAGAGAATCTCTTAAATCAGAAGAGACTAACACTCAGACACATGATCATTACTGATCAATGTAACTTCAGTAGAATGCTCATCATGATCTTTAGGGAAATCTTGATAGAATATGAAGTTACCTGACAATCATTTCCTAATTAGTGTATTAAAGAATTTGTTTGATTAGGGATGGAGTTTTAAAAAGAAACTTTTTAACTGGGATGGAGTTTAATGGTGAGAAACTTTTTAATTGCATTTGAAAATACATGTTTTAAAAACTTTAGAATTTGATTCTTAATATTTATTGAAAGTTTTCTTTTATAGTCATTAAAGTATATGTTTGATATTATTTTAAAGTTATCTTGACAATTATTAAGCAATTTATCCTTAATTGATTTATTTTGTGCTTTTGATTTTTCTTCAATTTTATTATTATTTTCAGAGATTAGATAATTTATGTTTGTTAACTTCTTTTTAATTTCTTTGTCTATTGTTATTGAATCTGAGTGTTATTTTAAAAACAGTTTTAGAGGTAGAGTTATGATTTGATTTTACCTCATTTACCTTTCCTAACTCTGCTTCTGCATCTGGATTTTGATATTATCCATTTATGGCCATCATGCAGAAAGCTCTAGCTCTGTGCTTTTTTTTCTTCTTCACTCAGATTTATTGATGGTTCTGCATCATAAATACATTTAGTTAAAGTAATGGAAGAAGAGGGTTCATTTACCATCCTAGAGATGGAGTTCGAGATTCCTCTTGCAGAAGTGCAGTCTTCAACTCTTTGAAGAATGTCTTTTGACACTGATTGAGTTAAGATCTGCATAGCTTTTGCATCTGCATCTGTTGAGTAGTCTGAAGATGGGGAAGGTCCTTTATGTTTATCAGTCTGCCCATCATCAGCACCAGCTTTGAATTTATCTGGCTTCATTTTGCAAACACGGGCAGTGGCATCAGTCTCTCTGTTGCCACGTTTTATTTCGGTAGTTTTCTTTGAAGAAGATATATCAGCGCCAGCATAGACAGACCCTTTCATTGCTCTCGAAGGGGACTTGAGACCCGTGGAACTAGGTAATGCATGTGTAACTGCCTTTGATGATATGAGAGGAGGTCCTGTCAAAATAGATTTGTAAATTTCTTCATCTATGGCATTCATATATAGCTTAATTCTAACTTGCCATAAAGAAAAATTATCCAAATTAAATATGGGTGGATCTGAAAACAGAAAGGTTACTTGTGCCATTTTAGAAAACTATTTTTAACACAAATAAGAACAAGGTGATCTTTGTGATTTCAGGTGTTAGCCTGTAAAGAATCAACACCCCTCTGATACCAATTGAAAGTAGAGTTTTAGTTCTTATTTATCTTAAAATGATCTTGCTTAAGTTTTACTTCAAAGTAATGATATTTGTTATATATATGTGGATGTGGTGAGTGAGTAATTAAAACAAGCAGTAGAGATGCATGAAAGAAATCATCACGGCAATCATGAACAAACAAGAAACAACCAGAAGACACAAGATATATAGTAGCTCCCCTCAACTGGGCACATCTACTCTTCTACCCACTGGTAGGAATCCACTAGGAGGTTGTTGATAAGGTGACCTCACACCAAGGGTTTTTTGATAAGGTGTCCACACATCAAGTGAGCTGTTGATAGGGTGCTCTAACCAAGATGCAGGTTTTTGCTAAGGTGCCCTGTCACCGGGATTAACTTTTGAAGGAAGTTATAACCCTGTACAGGATGGGGTAAGGAAGTAAAATAAAAAAACAGAAATTGTAATGTTCTTCTCTGTATAAGAAGACTCTTGAAAATCCAGATGTGGTGTTGAATGGATCTGATGTTGAAGAGCTCCCCCTGTCTGATATGGATTGATGATAGTTCTGGAGGTCTCTCCTTTCAAACACTTCTTTCTTCTGGTGCAGTGATAATCCTGAGCAAGTAGTTGTGATTCGTGTCTCAAGATGTTTGTAATCTGCAGGAAGATGTTTGCAACCAAAAGTGTGTTATTTTTGTTGTGTCTCGTGTTTCTTCTTCTTCTTTTTGTTTCTCTGTTTCTATCACTTTATAATCTGAGAGCCTTTTCTTTTAATTTAAATTCTTCTCTTGGGAAGAAGGAAAGAGCTAAGGTCACTATCAATGCTTTTACTCCTCGAGAAGATGACCTGTCGTTTCTTTTCATTAAAGCTATTCTGCAATGGCTAAAATATTAATTGATCTGCAATGGCTATGAGGAATAGTCAAAACAAAAGAAAGATAGTGATATAAGATATTAAAATGATTCAGAGAGAAATTCGTCAGCTTGACATTCGTCGGCCTGAGCTCGCCGTCTGATGTACTGAACGATAGTCTTTCTCTTGGAATTCGTAGACCGCTGAGATAGCTGGATTGAATTTGTCGAGCGCCATTCAGAGAATGCCTGGCTGCTGAGATTATTCTGACTGAATTTGTCGAGCGCTGCTCGCCATTTGTCGAACGCTGTTCGGCTGGATATTTGTCGAGCACTGGCAGGCTTGAATTCGTCGAGCGTCGTTCGACATTCGTCGAACGCAGAGCGCTTATATTATTTTCTTATGTATATTCTCCGATTCGATCGCATCATATTTAATTGATCTAAGTTATGATGTGTTTTAAGATGGAAACTTAAATCTTAAATATGAATCCTAACTCAAATCATTATTATCAGCTCTTCTTATCTTAGTGAGATTTGGTCTAAGTTATTAGATGAATTATTAACAAAAGGGGTGGATCCTAACTCAAATCAAAAGCTAAGGTTCCAACAGGTTGGGCCTCACCTACATCTAGGTTGGTATTCACACTACCTAACCTAGACCTATCGTACGCCTCAATTCAAAATCGTGGAGCATCTGCATACTCTTACTGGCTGGACCACCAGACTTTTATGGTTAAGTGCAAATTCCACACTTGCCGAGTCAACGTATTGACGTCGGTGTGAACGACCGTCCAATACCGAAGACCCACCAGCTTCATGCACATGCAAACTTGTTCTACTATATCCCGAGCCATAAACTCCCCGGGCTAACCTGACCGTCATCATAACCTTCCGGGCCAACGGCTCGCCGGACCAACCCGTCCGTACCAATAAGCAATACTGAGTCACAAGCTCACCGGACTAACTAGTCCACTACTTCAACCACCGATCCAACCACTCGTACAACCAAACAAACTAACCTCCCGTAACTACGGGGCGTGTGCGTTATTAAGTTAATCTTGTATATCAACTTATCCCTACAATTTATGGCAAATCTTGGACTTCCCGAGGATTACCCTGTTAGGGGCTCGCTATGGTACTAGGAGCTATACTGGGATGACACCCCAAAGCTCCCTTTCTCAAGACACTTAGTGTTGTGGGTATCTACCCATAAGAACACCCTCCTTGTTATTACACTTGGATTACCCCTAAGCATTTTATGACAGGCTAAGGGAAAGACGATCTTTCATCAATCCCGAGCACAACTTTACCCTTAACTCACCAAGCACACCCTCATCACCTAAACTCCTTTTGGTGACCTTCAATCTCTTCAACCTGACCATATACACCAACTATATGCCACTTCCACTTGGCAGGCCCCTAAATATCCAAATTTCACATTTTTACTATATGCAGACCAAACTAACTGTATGAAGCTTGTAAGTAGAGGTACTCCAAATATTCATCCAACTGACTCAAGATATTTACTGGAGATCTATCATGATGTTTCAAAACTAAATCCAGAGAATCATATTTTCCTTAATTATTTGCATTTATTATCATTTCTCCAATATTTGCCAAGTATGAACATGAGCATGAAGTGTAAGGTATTCTTATGATATGGCTCCCATAAAATTAAGATAAATCTATCATGCCAAAATAATAGTAAGTAATGAATATCACAATTTTACAGTAAGGAAATGTCCTCTATTTTAATATTTATCATCTATCCAAATTTGAAGATTTATGAAGAAACTACCAAGAATACTTATGCCAAAATTAGGGAAAATTTACCAGACCTCTATTATGTCCAGAAAAGCTTAATTACAGAGTTTCACAATTTATGGAAATCATTTCCTCACTGAAATAATTAATCTAAATAATTCCTAATATGCACATGTTGTGAAGTAGCCTACTGATAACAATTTCCAAAAATTCTATAAAAATTCATAGAGCTTCTTAGTGTTCTGAAATGTCCTATCACCAAGTTGCACATTTTTCCAGAGAGTTTTGAAGCCTCAATTATATTTCTTGAGATTAAGGTAAAATAAGTGCCTTGTAAATGAAGTACTGGTTAAATCATCTAATAAATTTCACAAAAATTACCAGAGGTCTATAATATAATTATAAAGGCACTACCAAGGTTTCATCATCATCCAAGACCATTTGAGCATGTAAATATCTCTTAAAAGAAGTTTACCTAAAGGGGTTATGACCTAATTTAGGGAGAATAAATTCTCCTAAAACTCTCTCAAAATTCCCTAGAGCATAATCACACCCCATGAACATATCTCCTAAATTCCATGGCCATTCTAGGGCTCTTAACCACATGTCCTTCACAAGGTTATATATGCACCCCAAGGTGTAAAACTAGGGTCCTAGGGCATATCCACCTCTACACCACCCCATCTTACTCATGAAGTTGTTTTAGGTGATCTTAAACCAGTGTCCTAGGTTTCAACTCACGGTAATGAGTTTTGACCACCATACCCCATGATAAACAACATGCCCTAACTTTGACCCAATTTGACCTAACTTGGGCTTGACAAATTACCCAACCAAATCAGTCCCAATTGGGCTGAGATTTTACCAAGGTCATATTGTTACCCCAAGGAGCACACACCAAAACTTGGAGGGCATTTGAAGTCTTTTGACCCACAAATTAATTAATATTTGATTTATGAAATTATTACAAAAACCTTAAAAAAAGGTTCTCCTAAAATTCCCATCTTTGGGTATGATGTGTGGGTAGGTGTAATTAGCCTAGGTTTCAATTTTCAAGTCAATCCCATAACCCAATCAAAAGTTATTCAAGAAATGGTGGCTGTCCTACACTAGGGACCAGTCCCACCAAAATGGACCTACAGGGAGCTATAAAATTTCTTTTGGGGTGAAATCAATTTTAAAACAAACTTGACTCCAAGGGCTACAACTTTTATGTTGGGCACTTTTTCATTTGAGGGGTCCTAGTATTTTTAATAATCTAAATGAATTATTGCAGGAAGTATGACAAAATGTGTTGGAACAAGTCTCTGCGTTCGACGAAATCCGATCTGCATTCGATGAAATCAATTCTACGTTCGACGAACGCCGTGCTTCAGTTAAACGAAATTAGTTCTCCATCCAGATCAGTAGATCATCTCTCAGTTGGACGAACTCCAAATTTAGTTCGACGAACTACAGATTCAGTTCGACGAATTAATTCCATTCGATGAACTCCTGGTTCAGTTCGATGAACTCAACTATCAGTTCGGTGAATTAATTCCATTCGACTAACTCCGAGATCAGTTCGACGAACTCAACTATCAGTTCGACGAACTCCAGAGTGTGTTCGACGAATGAATTCCGTTCGACGAACTCTGGATTCAGTTCGCCGAACTCCCGATTGGGTTTGACGAATTATTTCAGTTTGACAAACTCTAGATTCAGTTCGTCGAACTCCCGATTGGGTTCGATGAATTTTTTTTCAGTTCAATGAACTCTAGATTCCGTTCGACGAACTCAAGTTTCGGTTCGACGAACACAAAATTCAGCTCGACGAATTTCTTCAAAATGAAATAACATTATAACATATAACATAAACACGTAAATCTACGAATAAGTAATCACGGCAGATCTGACGGCTTATGGTCATCATCCTCGATGGATGGACGACGCGCGATAGCCCGTCCTGGGCTTCTTTGCGGGATGATTTCCCAGCCACTTGTGCCTCTTCCCGGCTAGCCAATGCCACCACCACCTCCGTTGAGGTGGTGGCCAACGATAGGGGGTGGTTAGCCGGCCGGAGGTGGTCGGAATCGGGGTTTAGAGGAGGGGAAAGAGAGCTCGAACCGAGCCCTTTCGGAAGCACGATCCGAGCCCAATTGAGCTCGGATCAAGCCCCAAATTATGATAAGATCTAGCACTAAGGGAGAGGAGGCGGATCAGACCTGTGTGGGGGCTTGGTGGTGCAAATTCCGGTGAGTCGCCATGGACGGAGGTGGAGCTTTCGGCGCCATGTCAACCCTAGTTTCTGGTGCTTGATTTCTTTGGGGAAGTTGGGGAAACTGATCCTCCCAGTCCTCTGAAGGAGTTATAAGGTTCAATTGGGGGTGAGGGAGGGTGTAACTCCAAATTGTCATGAATGCCATTAATGGCCAATTTCGGCCAACGGAAATTTCATGAATACAGCCACCTATGTGGCCGACCAAGGCTATTGAATTTCTACAAATTACTGAGGGGAGGAGTACCAAACCATGGGAGATGAAGAGAGGAAGCCTTTGGCCTCCCAAGCCATGAATGGCCATTATTCCTCTCTTTCTCTCTCCACCATTTTTGGGGAAAATGGGGTTTCTCTCTCCTAATCATCATTTATAGAAATTGGATGGCTCTTTGAGTAATTCTCAGCCTCCTAGACAAATGGGCTACTCCAATTGGGCCTAGCCCAAGTAGATTGGGCTTGATTCGGTCAAAATAGGTCATTTTGACCTAAATTTAGGGGGGAGTTGACTTTAGTCAATTTGACCATTTGGGTTGGCCCCAATGGGTGGCTAGTGACTCATTGGACTCCTCTAAGGGTTAGGAAGCTCTAGGTAGGGTCAATTTGGCAAGGTGGAGGCCAATTGTCCCTAATTTTGCTACTTTGACCAATTAGGGGTTAGGGTTGACTTTGGTCAATTTGGCCTCTTTGGTTGACCCCAATGGGTAATTGGTGCTCTAAGCGGACCCCTAAGGGTTAGGTATGCTATGGTGGGGTCAAAGGGTCAAGGTGAGGCCCTTAAGTCCAACCCTATGCTTGTTAACTAGAAATTGCTATTTGCAGACCATTGTGGTTTCGTTCCTCCTGGCTAAGGCCAAGTGGTCTCTTCAAGCTTCCTAGGGTTTTGTCATGACCTAGTCATGACACTACCACTCTATGGGTCTAGTTGTTTGGGGGATGTTACAAATCCCAATAAACAAAAAAATAAGTTCGTCCTCGAAATTCAGGCTAGGCTCGCGGGGTTTTCACCGAGAGTGACTGAACGTAACATTCCCTAAGAATTGAAGTTATTTCTGACTCGAAGAGCACCGACTATCTCTGCCACAGCATTTCTAGTGGCTCTCAGGTGAATCAATTGATCGGAGGCTACCGGGCCATCTATAGTAGAAATTTGCTGCTCCGGCCGTAGTAGAGCTCTCCTAAAGGAGGAGACATGGAAGACGTCGTGCAATCCCGCTAACTACGGTGGCAACTCCAGTCCATAAGCCAACTGGCTGATCCACTCAAAGATCCTGTAGAGCCCCATCTATCTCAGACTGAGCTTCTTCCACCTGCGAACTCGCAAAACTCCCTACATCAGACGTATCTTCTGAAACACCCGGTCTCCAATCTGGAACACTACTTGACGATACCACGCATCGTAATACCTGACCTAGCAGCTCTGGTCCCCAACATCCTAACTCAAATCAGTCGCCCCTGGGTATCTATGTCCTCCATAAATTCTGAGCCGAGTGCCTTGGGATCCTCATGCTTAATCCAAGATGGTGGAGTCTTGTGCCTCCGATCCTCTGAGGGTGGAAGGCGGTGCTGAACGTCAACTAAGAGCCCAGATAAGCCTGGACTGATCTTCACTTTTTGGCCATAAACTGTTCATCCTAATCCGACACGATCGTCCTGGTCACACCATGATAAAAGAAAAATTGCTCAACAAATCCCATCGAACACCTACGGGAGTGTCCTTCCAGCCCGGGGTGACCCTAGCTACCTTGGTCAGTTTATCCTCGATGTTCCAAACGAACTTGTGCCTGGAGTGGGGATGTGGTAACCTGTGTATGTAATCCATAATTGTATCCTCGAGCTTCCACTCTAACACAGGCAGTGACCGTGGTTGTTCTCCAAAGGATTTTGCACTTGGCCTTCATCGAGCATCACAAAACTTATGACGACTTTCTTCATTCTGAGGACATACGTGTTCCGGAATACACCATTTTTCTAGTGACTAAAGCTCTTGTTAATATTTGTAGACAACGCTTCTATAATGTTTTCTCCGCATATTCCGATTTATATTCCTTCACGTACGTCCAAGTAATCAATCAACTCCACTCTATAACTTATCCAGTTCTTACCATTGGTGGAACTGATCAGATCATCAAGCGTTCTAATCATCCTCAAAATTTCAGAGGTTTCACTTGTGAATCTTATGAGTATATGTTAACCAATCTTTATTAGTATTCATGTTTATAAGATGACTCCCAATCACTTTCTATGTGGAGTTTGATTCATAAGGTATACGGGTAAAATTCTTTTGAAACCCTAAGATTATAACAAGTCAATTTCATCATGGAAATATCATCACATTTATTTCACAAATTCCTATTACTTCCACATATGCTAGTCTTGATCACTTTCGGATGGTCCAAAGTAAGATAAACTTAGATTGTTCTTATCATAGTAAACTCAAACACTATATTCTAATTCCAATAAGTTACCGTCTAAGATCTCTGGTTATTCATCATCATAGCTCCAAGGTATAAGGGCAATTATTGTGGTTAAAATTTTCTACCATGATAGGGCGTGATTTATAACGAATCATAAGTAAATCACTTCCGAAAGCCCCAAACTACCAGATCTTTCAATTATAACTAAAGCTTGCACGACCTAATTTCAGTTCCCAACTTCCAGAAAGGCATCTGTATCCCCAAGTGACTAAACCTAGCAACTTTGCATTTCTAATGCTTCAACTAAGGTCAAGTCGTTGCTCGATCTACGATGTCATTTCATTGTCCTGGTAATACTTCAGATCATCATTCCAGACCTACAGTTACACCATCTCATTTTTGCCTGCGTTAAGTCGAATATGATCAACTTCAAAATCATTATGTTCACGACCCAACATTGTTTCTAAATTAAATTTAAAGGGAAACCCAAGTCAGTAACTAATTTGCCCAATAAACAAAAGGTAAGTCCCAATAAACAAAAGATAAGCCCCAATAAACAAAAGATAAGACACTATCTATTTTGGGCTAAGTATCTTTGATATCACCGTGTTATATTCGTCCCAAGTATGCAAACAATCCTTAGGGCACACAACCTTAGACTTGGGGTTCTATCTTGAGACTAGTTAAAATACTCCATACTTTAGACTCTTCAAGGTCACCTTTACGACAACCTTATTAGGGTCAACATGTGTCCCAATCCCAAACGGGTCTCTTCTGAACTTGAATTCTTATCCAACCCTCGCTGTTTGTCGTGGTGGTTGTCTTAATATAATCATGTCACAGATATGAGGGTTAGATCTACGAGTCCCCTACCATTCTGCTTATGTGTCAATCTCTCTTTCTCTAGCCTCTTTGAGGTATTCTCGCACCTTCACAAAAATTATACCTATGGTCTATTTCAGACTAGAGCATGGTGTAAATTGTCATGGTAAGTCACGTGTCCTAGTGGGGTTGAGTCTAACTCATTGACTAAAGGACTATCTAAAGAGATCTTTATAGCCAAAGGTATTCCCTGCTGGGGGCAAGGTTCGTCGCATGCTACAAAGGAATACTTGCTAAAAGGTTCAGTTAAACGTGGACTTTTTCATGTGATTTCAACATATGGGCACACCATTGCTTCCGCTGCTTAGTTTGTCCTCAAACTAAACTCGCGTGGGTTGGCCTAGGGTTTGTGGTCTTCTTTTCTTCGGATCGAGGTTTGTCTCTGATACCACATTGTAAGACCCTTTTTTTTTCTTTTGAAAACTCGGGTCTTATGCCCAGAACTGCCGCTTTGCGGTGACACCAACACACGGGAAGGTCGCCACTACAAAGCGCCGATCCTGCCGGCCATACCGATCATAGAAGAAGAAAAGTATAAATGAACAAAAAGAAGTTCAAGTCCACAATCACATGCTATATATAATAAATGTCCACATGGGATAACTGAAATAACAAAGTTATAATAATAAAGGGCTCATGCCCTGTACATCATGTCCTCACTACAAGATCACTCGCGGAAGCTAACTACTAATCACTCACTGATCCTGAAACTTGTGCTCCTGTACTAGACTGGCCCGCCTCCGTCTGCACCGGCCTCTGGTGCTGCAACATCTCCTCGGTCCCCTAAAATGATAAGGTCCACCGACCGTTAGTCAAAAGACTAATCCAATCCCCCACCCCTCCCCCGGTGACTCCTAGGCACCATGCGGGAAGGATGAAGCGGAGGACATTAAGGGGTATAAACAATAGCAGGTGACAGGGGCATAATCTACAGGGAATGATTCTACAACTACACATATGTATATAGATAATTAAAGCAGTAAGTAAAACAGGGTAAAGAGCATGTAAAGAGCAGTAAGTAAAGCGGGTACATAATAGAAAAGTAACCATTGATTTATAGGAATGCCCATACAAACCTATAGACCAAGGGGTCGTTTAGCAGGGCCTATCGTATAAGAAGTCCCATAACCGACTTATACGATAGGGGTAGGGGTTGAAATGCAATGTTTCTGCCATGACATGCAGAGTTATGCAGTTTATGCTATGTTCAAATAAGTGCAACTCACACACTTCGACTCTATGCGCACAGACCTTTAGCTCCACCTTTTTGGAGCTAGCAAGACTCCCAGGATACTCCCGTAGTGGCAAACGGAAGCGGTGGGTTGGGCCTCGCCCAGCTCTAGGTTGTTATTCACACTACCTAACCTAGACCTATCGTACGCCTCAACGCAAAACCGCGGAGCATCTGCGTACTCTTACTGACTGGACCACCAGACTTTTATGGCTAAGTGCAAATTCCACACTTGCCGAGTCAACGTATTGACGTCGGTGTGAACGATCGTCAATACCAAAGACCCACCACCTTCATGCATATACAAACATGTTCTACAATATCCCGAGCCATAAACTCCCCTGGCTAACCTGCTCGTCATCATAACCTTCCGGGCCAACGGCTCCCCTGACCAATCCGTCTGTACCAACAAGCATTCATGAGTCACAAGCTCATCGGACTTACTAGTCCACTGCTTCAACCACTGAGCCTACCGCTCGTACAACCAAACCAACTAACCTCCCATAACTACAGGGTGTGGGTGTGTGTGTTATTAAGTTAATCTTGTATATCAACTTATCACTACAATTTATGGTAAATCTTGGACTTCCCGAAGATTACCCTGTAAGGGGCTCGCTGCGGTACTAGGAGCTATACTGGGATGACACCCCAAAGCACCCTTTCTCAAGACACTTAGTGTTGTTGGTATCTACCCATAAGAACACCCTCCTTGTTATTACACATGGATTACCCCTAAGAATTTTATGACAGGCTAAGGGAAAGACGATCTTTCGTCAATCCCGAGCACAACTATGCCCTTAACTCACCAAGCACACCCTCATCACCTAAACTCCTTTTGGTGACCTTCAATCTCTTCAACCTGACCATGTACACCAACTACATGCCACTTCCACTTGGCAGGCCCCTAAATATCGAAATTTCACATTTTTACTATACGCAGACCAAACTAACTGTATGAAGCTTGTAAGTAGAGGTACTCCAAATATTCATCCAACTGACTCAAGATATTTACTGGAGGTCTATCATGATGTTTCAAAACTAAATCCAGAGAATCATATTTTTCCTTAATTATTTGCATTTATTATCATTTCTCCAATATTTGCCAAGTATGAATATGAGCATGAAGTGTAAGGTATTCTTATGATATGACTCACATAAAGTTAAGATAAATCTATCATTCCAAAATAATAGTAAGTAATGAATATCACAATTTTACAGTAAGGAAATGTCTGTTTTTAATATTTATCATCTATCCAAATTTGACGATTTTTGAAGAAACTACCAAGAATACTTATGCCAAAATTAGGGAAAATTTACCAGACCTCTATTGTGTCCAGAAAAGCTTAATTACAGAGTTTCACAATTTATGGGGATCATTTCTGCACTGAAATAATTAATCCAAATAATTCCTAATTTGCACATGTTGTGAAGTAGCCTACTGATAACAATTTCCAAAGATTCTATAAAAATTCACAGAGCTTCCTAGTGTTCTGAAATGTCCTATCACCAAGTTGCACATTTTTCCAGAGAGTTTTGGAGCCTCAATTATATTTCTTGAGATTAAGGTAAAATAAGTGCCTTGTAAATAAAGTACTGGTTAAATCATCTAATAAATTTCACAAAAAATACCAGAGGTCTATAATATGATTATAAAGGCACTACCAAGGTTTCATCATCATCCAAGACCATTTGAGCATGTAAATATCTCTTAAAAAGAAGTTTACCTAAAGGGGTTATGACCTAATTTAGGGGGAATAAATTCTCCTAAAATTCTCTCAAAATTCCCTAGAGCATAATCACACCCCATGAACATATCTCCTAAATTTCATGACCATTCTAGGGCTTTTAACCACATGGCCTTCACAAGGTTATATATGCACCCAAGGGGTAAAACTAGGGTCCTAGGGCATATCCACCTCTACACCACCCCATCTTACTCATGAAGGTGTTTTAGGTGATCCTAAACTAGTGGCCAAGGTTTCAACTCATAGTGATGAGTTCTGACCACCATACCCCAAGATAAACACCATGCCCTAACTTTGACCCAATTCGACCTAACTTGGGTTGACAAATTACCCAACCAAATCTGTCGCAATTGGGCTGAGATTTTTACCAAGGTCATACAATAACCCCAAGGAGCACCCACCAAAACTTGGAGGGCATTGGAAGTCATTTGACCCACTAATTAATTAATATTTGATTTATGAAATTATTACATAAACCTTAGAAAAAGGTTCTCCTAAAATTCCCATCTTTGGGTATGATGTGTGGGTAGGTGTAAATAGCCTAGGTTTCAATTTTCAAGTCAATCCCATAAC
This sequence comes from Dactylorhiza incarnata, assembly GCA_033032865.1. Taxonomy (NCBI): domain Eukaryota; kingdom Viridiplantae; phylum Streptophyta; class Magnoliopsida; order Asparagales; family Orchidaceae; genus Dactylorhiza; species Dactylorhiza incarnata. The sequence continues at coordinate 7,569,705 of JAWHQI010000021.1, read as the reverse complement.
CTAATCAAAAGTTTTTCAAGAAATGGTGGTTGTCCTACACTAGGGACCAGTCCCACCAAAATGGACCTACAGGGAGCTACAGAACTCCTTTTGGGGGAAATCAATTTTAAATAAATTAGAATCCAAGTAAATAGACTAGTCAGCTCCAATTTAAACGGGTGGCGGTCCTTTATCCTCTGCCAACCCAAAAGGCCAAGAAAATACCTGGGTGGTGGTACTTTATCCACTGCCACCCAAAAAGCCAAAACCAGGTTGTGGTACTTTATCCACTGCCACCCAAATACATTTAAATTAAGAATTAATAAGGCACGGGTCGTAACCCGAAATAACAACACCAGCAACACCCTAAGAATAGGGTCACCATGAAATAAGCGCTACACAACGATTCATAAGGGTCCAGGGTTCTCGCACAACACAAGAACTTAAAGGAAAAGCAAATGAGAAGAACAAATAAAGAAACAACACAGGTTTCTCGACGAACACAAGACTGTTCGTCGAACGCCGTTCGACTAACACCGGGAAGTTCGTCAAACGCGGAAATGTTCGACGAACTCAAGACCATTCATCGAACGCGCGTTCGACGAACACCAGACCATTCGTCGAACGCCGTTCAACGAACTCAATGTCGTTCGTCGAATGCAGGAAGAAAGGGAAAAAGGCTAGATTTCTCGAGAAGTTCTGATTTCTCAGGAAATTAATTAATGCTACAGGCAACAAAAATCTGAAGGCTGACTTTCTCGAGAAAATAATTACTACAGCAAAAGAAAAGTAGAAAGTCTGAACTCTCGAGAAAATAATCGCTACAGCAAAAGAAAAGTAGAAAAAAGCTGACTTCTCGAGAAATCAAGGAATTCATGCAGATTTCTCGAGATATTAAAGAAATCAGGCAGATAAGACATTACTTCGAGAAATGAGAAGGATTTTTCGAGAAATTTAATCGGACAGCAGGAGAAAATTAAAAATAGAAGGGAAGACTTCAACTATAAGCCAAAACTCAGAATAAAATATACAAGACAAACAAAAACACCTCCAGCACCCATAAACAAGGGAAAAGAGAAAATATCTGGGCTTCAGAATTAAGAAAGGAGGAGAAAGCCACTTGCCTTAAACCTTGCTAACTCGAATTCCACCGCTCCAAAAGCTATGGATCGGCCAAGAACTCTCTCGAGCACGAAATCCTGAAACTTTTTGGGTCAAAAAGAGGTATTAGGTCATTACCAAAACTCCAAAAATCCACGAAATGGGAAAAGCGTACCACTAGAACGAAGATCTCGCCGAGAGATTTCCAAATCTTTTCACCAAACGCGATTTCGACCACTACGACCTTTGAATCGCCGACCGGAAGCTCCAAGACATTCCGCTCTCGCCTCTCTCGCTCAGCGGCTGGTTTGGTTCGACAAAGGAAGAAGAAGAATAGGGAGAGAAATTTTAGGTATTTATATAACCCTAAATTCCATATTTAGATTATTAAATAATTCTCCCCTTTCTACTCAAACAGCGAGGACGAGCAAAACACCTCGGATTTTCATGAAAACCGCACCTAAACTGAAAATCGGGGCTACGAATCCAACGGCGAAGTCAGAATTCAATTCCGACGAGCCAAACCCGAGATAAAGCTTCTAGAAGCTTAAGTCTTGACGACTACATAAAATCTTCTCTACAACTCGAAATGACGCGAAAACTCGCACGCTCGATCTAAATTACATACTTTAACTAAGCTAAGGCCCAAAACTAAAGCTGACGAGCTGACATAACGCCCTTACACCAAAACTACGTCACAGCGGCCACGTAAATAATTAACGAAAATCAGGGGCATTCTAGTCACTCCCCTAACAGGAAGTTTCGTCCCGAAACTTGAAATCCAAAGATCAAGAAAGATATTGAATCAAATCTAAAGGTTACCAGACAGAAGAGTTACCCGAAATCTAAGAGAAAAGGCTAGGATGAGTCTCTCTCATGGCAGACTCCAGCTCCCATGTTGCGCTTTCGACACCCTGATTCTTCCAAAGAACCTTAACCATCGGGATCGTCTTCCTCCGCAACACATGCTCTTGAGTCTCCAAGATTTGGATAGGCTCTTCAACATACGAAAGATTGGGCTGCAAAACGGGCACCGAAACAAGAACAAGCCGATCACTATGCAAACATTTCCTCAACTGGCTCACTTGAAACACATCGTGAACATTAGGGAAGGAAGCAGGCAAATCCAGTCTATAAGCTGACGCTCTGATGCGCTTAGTAATCTGGAAAGGTCCCATATACCGGGGGTCCAACTTGTGATTCCTTCCAAATCTCTTAACGCCCAGCATCGGAGAGACTTTCAAGAACACTAAGTCTCCAACGGCAAACTCAAGATCCACCCTCCTCCGATTGGCATACTTCTCAGACCGCTCCTGAGCAACACGAAGCTTCTCGCGGATATGAGTCACAACAACGCTCATCTCTTCCAAAGCTTCTGGGCCTAACAACATGCTCTCACCAACCTCAGCCCAAAACAAGGGAGTACGGCAACATCTCCCATACAAAGCCTCAAAGGGGGCCATCTGCAAGCTTTCCTGATAACTGTTATTGTAGGCAAATTCCATCAAACCCAGACACTTATCCCAAGCTCCTCCATGATCCAAAATATAGCACCTGATCATATCTTATAAAATTTGATTTACCCTTTCCGTCTGAACATTGGTCTGAGGGTGATAAGAGGTAGAGTATCTAAGGTCAATGCCCAAGGCTCCCTGCAAACTCTGCTAGAAACGAGACATAAACCTGGAATCCCGATCTGACACAATACTCACGGGCACGCCGTGCAATCTGATGACTTCATTCAAATAAAGCTCTGCTATCTTCTCCATATAAAAGTCAGTCTTAAAAGGTACAAAGTGGGCACACTTTGTCAATCTGTCCACTATGACCCATACCGAATCGTGTCCTGCGGGAGATCTCAGCAAACCGATAATGAAGTCCATTGAAATGCTCTCCCACTTCCAGGTTGGAATATCCAAAGGGTTTAATTTACCACCAGGCCTCTTATGATCTGCCTTAACACGCTGACAAGTTAAACATCCAGAAACATACCTTGCTATATCACTTTTCATACCTGACCACCAAACAATCTGCTTCAAGTCTTTGTACATCTTTATGGAGACAGGATGATAGGAAACACTAGAATCATGCGCTTCACTACAGATCTTGGTTCAAATATCCTCAAGCGCGGGAATACAATATCTACCTCGATACTTCAAAGTATCTTTATTATCGATTGAAAAATCTTATAGCTCACCCTTTTTAGTTCTATTCCGGAGATGTTGCAAATCAGGATCTTCCTTTTGATGCAGTCTGGTGAGGGTAATCCAGGAGGGCTCTTCAGCTTCTAAACTCGAAGGCACAGTACTACTACTGACTGAGATATCCATCAACATAAACTCCTCTACTAAGGACTGCACAGAGAGATTGAAGATATGCGCGGTCTTTCTGCTCAGGTCATCGGCCACCACATTAGCCTTACCCGGATGATATTGGATATCAACTTCATAATCCGCCACATACTCCAAACACCCCTCTGCTGGCGCAAATTCAGCTCTTTCTAGGGAAAAACATACTTCAAACTCTTGTGATCCGTATAAATTTTGCATGACACTCCATAAAGGTGTCTCCAAAGCTTTAGAGCATAAATCACTGCCGCAAACTCTAAGTCATGCGTAGGGTAATTCCTTTCATGAACTTTCAGTTGTCTGGATCCATACGCGATCACCTTCCCTTCTTGCATCAAAACACAACCAAGACCAACGTGAGACGTGTCTGCATAAACATCGTACTCAACTCCCTCAGTCGGTAAATCCAAAACTGGAGCACTGCACAAACGCCTTTTTAATTCCTGAAAAGTTCCTTCACAGGAATCGCTCCAAACAAATGCTGCATTCTTCTGGGTCAGCTTAGTCAGAGGTGCTGACAGCACAGAAAATCCTTGCACAAATCTCCTATAATAACCTGCCAACCCTAAGAAACTCCTTATCTCCTTAGGTGTTGTAGGCGTCTTCCAATCCAAGACAGCAGAGATCTTTGCCGGGTCTACGGAAACTCCATCCTTGCCCACTACATGACCCAAGAAAGACACTTGCGAAAGCCAGAATTCGCACTTACTCAGCTTCGCATACAACTTGTTATCTCTCAAGGTAGACAATACTAAGCGCAAATGCGTAACATGCTCTTCAGCACTTCTGGAATATACCAAGACATCATCGATGAAGACCACAACGAAATGATCCAGGAAGTCCTTGAATACTCGGTTCATCATATCCATAAACGCAAAGGGTGCATTTGTCAATCCAAATGACATCACCAGAAATTCAAAATTACCATATCGGGAATGAAAGATAGTCCGAGGGACGTCCGACTCACGGATCCTCAACTGATGGTAACCTGAACGAAGATCGATCCTTTAAAACACCGAACTACCACGCAACTGATTAAACAAATCATCGATTCGCGACAACGGATACCTATTCTTTATGGTTACCTTATTCAACTCCATATAGTCTATGCACAACCTCATAGAACCATCCTTCTTTTTCACGAACAACATTGGAGCACCCCAGGGCAAAGAACTTGGCCTAACGAAACCACACTGCAACAGTTCATCTAACTAGGTACGCAACTCTTCCAGCTCGCGCGGGGCCATACGGTACGGTGCCTTAGCAATAGGATGAGTACCAGGCTCCAGATCAATAACAAATTCCACATCTCTCTCAGGCGGAAGGCCAGGAAGATTAACTGGGAAAACATCGGGAAAATCGCACACCACAGGAACACCCTCGATACTCGGCAAACCGCTAACAATTTCTAACACAGAAACAATGTAAGCAAAACAATCGGAATCTAAGAGTTTTCGAGCACATACCGTAGAAATAATTGAGGAATCCTGGCATGGAAAACCATACACACTCATGTGTTGACCGTTGTCCATCTTGAACTCCAAACGCTTAGCCTTGCATTGGATAACCGCATCATATCTGGACAACCAGTCCATGCCCATAATCACATCGAAGTCTTCCAGGTATAGCACTTTCAAATCCGCAAAATCTAAGAAGTCACCTAGGAGGATAGGGCAATTCTGGATACCCTTGTCCGACACCAAGGAGTTGCCAGAAGGAAACTTAACGCGAAACGCATTGCAAATCTGATGAAGGATCAAATGATGACGTTCTAAAAAAGTCCTAGCCAAGAACGAGTGGGTAGCACCAGAATCGAAAAGGACACGCGCCCAACGGTTCTTTACCTTAAATTCTCCTATAACAATTGGATACATAACTAGCCGAACAGAAATTGAAACTAAGGATAAAGGATGAGAGTTAGATTAAGGCCTAACCTGAAATCACTTGGGTGGAATTCTGAGCTTCTCCCTTAGTTACCAGATTCAACTTGCCGACTCCTCTATCCCGATGCTGCGGCTGCAGCAGCGGCAAAGCCCGAAGTGGCACTGGCTGCAGAGGCTGCAGTAAACGCGAGCATCTAAACTTCATGTGCCCCTTCTGTCCAAATTGAAAACACACCTTATCCTTAAACCAACAATGAACAACATCATGCCCATTTCTCTTGCAAAAGGTACATGTCAGATCTCCTCTGGGAGCGCTCTGTATTGCTGACACTAGCTGCTGCTTCTTAGCTCCCAACCTCTTGAAACATTTCTCGAACGGATGGCCCGGGCGACCACAGAAGCTACAAACTTCACCACTTCTTTTCTTTGGAGCCGGGCTAGATACCTTGGGGTTTTCCCCCTCTTCGACTTTCCTCTTGTCCTTTTTTGCAAACGCACCTCTATTCTTGGCGTTGTCGATAGCCTCGACTTTCAGCGCTGCTTCTACCACTTCAGCTTAACTTTCATATCTATAAGCGCTAGCCAATTGCTGAATATCGCTACGAAGTCCTCCGAGAAATCGCTTCACTCTTCCTGCCTCAGAAGCCACTAAATCTGGAGCAAATCTGCTCAACTTACTGAACTCGATCTCATACTCACTAACCGTGAGTTGTCTTTGCTTCAGGTGCAGAAAATTATTCATTGAACGGTCTTGCTCAACCGACGGCAGGAACTTCTTTAACACCAAAGCCTTAAACGACTACCACGAACATCCGTCTACGAGGCTTTCCCTCTCCCTGATCCACCAGCTCTTAGCAAGACCCTTCAGCTGGTAAGCGGCGACCATCACCTTTTGGTCTGCAGAGATTCCCAAGTATGAAAGCATCTCCTCTATGGCAACAAGCCAATCATCCAAGGCCATGAAATCAGCTCTTCCGTCAAATGTCGGAGGTCCTAGTCGCTGGAAATGAGAAATGAAGTTCATCTCTGGTGGTAGCAAAACTACTGGCACCAAAGGAGCATGAGGAACAGGTACAATCTGACCAACTACAGGGTCCTGTACCACAGGCTTCTGCCAGCGGCGGCAGTCATCAACGTCTGGATCTGCGATTGCATCACGACTAATTGCCTGTACAGAGCCTCATTACTTTGTCGCAAACTTTCGATCATGGCCTCACTCTGTGCACCGAAAGATTCACCCTCCGATTGGGGGGTCAACTTCGTCGCAACACGCCACCGAGACATCTCTGCTAAAATGCATAAACCTATAATTAAAACTTAACCTTACACTAGAACAACGCTGCTTGGTTCAGAACATGCATGTACAGATACTTGCCATTTCCACTACATTTCTCAGGGACATTTTCATGATGTTATGCTAAATTCGGGAATGATTCTACATCGTACCTCTTGACTCATGTTCAAAGGGCATGCATGCATGAATTTTCTATTCATTTTGAAATCATGGGTGTACGTGTGTCATCATATAAGTCTTTAACTTCGCACGTGTGCTTATGCAATGCTATGTAAGGTATGTTGTGCTATGCATTCTAATAAAGGCCTTAATGCATGTTATGAGCGGCGTATACATGTAATATTATGCATCCCATACTACATAATATTGCATGTAACGAAAGAGAAAACGTGCTAATGGGCATCCATGTGATGATGGTTATGCATCCCATACTACATAACCGTCACATGTTGCCACCTATGGTGGATCCATATACAAACACATCTTATGCATCCCATACTACATAATATGCCCCATATACTTCTTATCATGCTATGAGTGTTGTGTTCAAGCTTCGGCCAAGACGTACTGATGACACATCAGTGTATGTATGCGATGAAACAAAAACAACTACTCTATCAAAATTTGTTGCCCAACCGACTTGTCGAACAACCTCCCTCTGATACCAACTGTCACAACCCACATTTTCTCCGAATTTAGGAAAATCAGAGTAAGAGAAAATACGCGTCATGATGCCATGTCATGCAGGAGAAAACTACAGATGCTCAGGCGGAAACCTATTACTTACTTAATCAAAACATGCTTACAGGATAGATCATCATTTGAAATCATTTATTTGAGTTTGAGGATAGGATCTGTGTCTCTCAGTTCGTGGATCAACTAGTCCACCGAGAAAGTATATGTAATTGCAGCGGAAAAACTTGATTGAGTTCACTTGAGGTCCTAAATGCGCGAAATGAGAGGACATAGAGTAAATGATATGCACATATCTAAGCGTAGTATAAGTACAGAAAATATCTTTTAGGCGACTTTAAAGATAAAGATTTCAGTTTAAAAAGAAATGCAATGTGGATGAAAGAAAGCCATTTTATAACTATAGTGCACCTAACATAAATCATTCCCAGGCAGCGAGATACACAAGATCTAAAAGTAGTGGCATTCAACTGGCAAATAAACTATAAGTATAAAAAGGGCACAATGGGAGTCAACAACATGACACTAACCCATTGGCTCCAACTAGTATGTCTGAACGCAAGAAGAAAAACCAAAGACAAATACCTCACAGCAGCGGGGCAACAACTAAAACTCTGAAACTCTGGGCTACTCCGCTAGCCACTATAACTCTGAACCTGAGGCATTCAATAAAACAAAGAACGCCTCAGCAAGGATTTACAAGTGGCAGAAAAACAAGCAGAAAAGTAAATAAGGCATAAGGGGTACCTACCCAAACCAGATTTACCGAAGGAGAAGCTCCAAACAAAGAACTAACATGCACCGAGTGCACTAATGTCATAAAGAGGAACAAGCATAGCTTAATTATCTGGTTACATTATTTAAAGAGACTGGTCAGCACCAATTTAAACGGGTGGCGGTCCTTTATCCTCTGCCAACCCAAAAGGCCAAGAAAATACCCGGGTGGTGGTACTTTATCCACTGCCACCCAAAAAGCCAAGAAAATACCCGGGTGGTGGTACTTTATCCACTGCCACCCAAAAAGCCAAAACCAGGTGGTGGCACTTTATCCACTGCCACCCAAATACATTTAAATTAAGATTTAATAAGGCACGGGTCATAACCCGAAATAACAACACCAGCAACACCCTAAGAATAGGGTCACCATGAAATAAGCGCTACACAATGATTCATAAGGGTCCAGGGTTCTCACACAACACAAGAACATAAAGAAAAAGCAAACGAGAAGAACAAATAAAGAAACAGCACAGGTTTCTCGAGAACAATAAGAGAATGCAGAGGTCTCTCGAGAAATCAAATAGGATCTGAACAAGAATCTCGAGAAATAAAAAGGATCAGTATCAAGGGCTCTCGAGAGATAAATAGGATCAGGACATATAACTCTCGAGAATATAAAGGAAGTAGGCAATACTTCTCGAGAAGAGACAGACGGAAAAATAGTAGAGAAAAAAATAAACAGGTTGTTCGTCGAACGTCGTTCGACGAACACAAGACTGTTCGTCGAACGCCGTTCGATGAACACAGGGACGTTCGTCGAACGCAGAAATGTTCGGCGAACTAAAGACCATTCGTTGAACGCGCATTCGACGAACACCAGACCGTTCGTCGAACGTCGTTCGACAAACTCAAGATTCGTTCGACGAACTCAATGTCGTTCGTCGAACCCAAGAAGAAAGGGAAAAGGCTAGATTTTCTCGAGAGTTCAGACTTTCTACTTTTCTTTTGTTGTAGCAATTCTTTTCTCGAGAAAGTCAGCCTTCAAATTTCTGTTGCCTGTAGCATTAATTAATTTCCCGAGAAATCAGAACTTCTCGAGAAATCTAGCCTTTTTCCCTTTCTTCCTGCGTTCGACGAACGACATTGAGTTCGTCGAACGGATCTTGAGTTCGTCGAATAGCGTTCGACGAACAGTCTGGTGTTCGTCAAACGCGCGTTCGACGAACGGTCTTGAGTTCGTCGAACATTTCTGCGTTCGACGAACATCCCTGTGTTCATCGAACGGCGTTCGACGAACAGTCTTGTGTTCGTCGAACGACGTTCGACGAACAGCCTGTTTCTTTTTTTTCTCTGTTGTTTTCCCTTCTGTCTCTTCTCAAGAAGTATTGCATGCTTCCTTTATATTCTCAAGAGTTATATGTCCTGATCCTATTTATCTCTCGAGAGCCCTTGATACTGATCCTTTTTATTTCTCGAGATTCCTGTTCAGATCCTATTTGATTTCTCGAGAGACCTGTGCAGTCTCTTATTGTTCTCGAGAAACCTGTGCTGTTTCTTTATTTGTTCTTCTCGTTTGCTTTTCCTTTATGTTCTTGTGTTGTGTGAGAACCCTGGACCCTTATGAATCGTTGTGTAGCGCTTATTTCATGGTGACCCTATTCTTAGGGTGTTGTTGTGGTATTATTTCAGGTTACGACCCGTGCCTTATTAAATCTTAATTTAAATGTATTTGGGTGGCAGTGGATAAAGTACCACCACCTGGTTTTGGCTTTTTGGGTGGCAGTGGATAAAGTACCACCACCCGGGTATTTTCTTGGCCTTTTGGGTTGGCAGAGGATAAAGGACCACCACCCGTTTAAATTGGAGCTGACCAGTCTCTTTAAATAATGTAATAAGATAATTAAGCTATGCTTGTTCCTCTTTATGACATTAGTGCACTCAGTGCTTGTTAGTTCTTTGTTTGGAGCTTCTCATTCGGTAAAGATCTGGTTTGGGTTGGTACCCCTTATGCCTTATTTACTTTTCTGCTTGTTTTTCTGCCACTTGTAATTCCTTGTTGAGGCGTTCTTTGTTTTATTGAATGCCTCAGGTTCAGAGGCGTAGCGGCTAGTGGAGTAGCCCGGAGTTTTGGAGTTTTAGTTGTTATTGCCCCGCTGCTGTGAGGTAGTTGTCTTTGGTTTTTCTTCTTGCGTTCAGACATAATAGTTGGAGTCAATGGGTTAGTGTCATGTTGTTGACGCCCATTGTGCCCTTTTTATACTTATAGTTTATTTGCCAGTTGAATGTCACTACTTTTAGATCTTGTGTATCTCGCTCTCTGGGAATGATTTATGTTAGGTGCACTATAGTTATAAAATGGCTTTCTTTCAACCTCATTGCATTTCTTTTTAAGCTGAAATCCTTATCTTTAAAGTCGTTTAAAAGATATTTTCTGTACTTATAATACGCCTAGATATGTGCATATCATTTACTCTATGTCCTGTCATCTCGCGCATTTAGGACCTCAAGTGAACTAAATCAAGTATTTATGCTGCAATTACATATACTTTCTCGGTGGACTATTTGATCCACGAACTGAGAGACACAGTTCCTATCCTCAAACTCAAATAAATGATTTCAAATGATCATCTATCCTGTAAGCATGTTTTGATTAAGTAAGTAATAGGTTTCCGCCTGAGCGTCTACAGTTGTCTCCTGCATGACGTGGCATCATGACACGTATTTTCTCTTACTCTGATTTTCCTAAATTTGGAGAAAATGCGGGTTGTGACGGTTGGTATCAGAGCTAGGTTGTTCGACAAGTCGGTCGGGCAACAAATTCTGATAGAGTAGTTGTTTTGGTTTCATCGCATACACAAATTCTGATTTCTCGGGAAATTAATTAATGCTATAGGCAACTGAAATCTGAAGGCTGACTTTCTCGAGAAAATAATTGCTACAGCAAAAGAAAAGTAGAAAGTCTGAACTCTCGAGAAAATAATCACTGCAGCAAAAGAAAAGTAGAAAAAAGCTGACTTCTCGAGAAATCAAGGAATTCAGGCAGATTTCTCGAGAGATTAAAGAAATCAGGCAGATAAGACATTACTTCGAGAAATGAGAAGGATTTTTCGAGAAATTTAATCGGACAGCAGGAGAAAATTATAAATAGAAGGGAAGACTTCAACTATAAGCCAAAACTCAGAATAAAATATACAAGCCAAACAAAAACACCTCCTGTTAGACCCCCCTCCTGGAACACAAGACACGACCGAGGGGAGTCTTATGCCCAGGACAGCCGCCTTACGGAAGCGCCAGCACACAAGCTAGCCTCCCCCACAAGACGCCTATCCTGCCGGCCAAATAACTAAACAGCGCTAACCCATCAATAAAAGAAAGCATTAAAAGCCATAGATTCACAATAAGTAATAATGTCCAAACAGTAAGTACAAGAAAGACAGAAAGCTACACAAGCACCTGCAAATCATCAGGGTATCAAGCTAAATGCCCCAAGGGCAACATCTCAAAACACTCACTCGCCTCTGTCACTGACGATAGCCAAGGTATCATGGTCTCCAACCCTGCACACATGATCTTTCTGGCCTCCTGTGTTGAACGCTGCAACTCCAACTAAGTGCTCCTAAAAAGAGGGGTGCAACAACTGTTAGTCATAAAGACTAAGTGGCTTCACATCCGCTCCCCCGGCGACTCCAAGGCACCAGTCGGAAGGGAAGAAAGGGAAGCTGCAATATAATTAGTACTAGCAATTATAACAAATATATAATAAAGCACACCAAAAGAGAGCAGTTCGACGACAGTGTATAAGATGCATAATTAACAAGTAGTATGACAATGATAGAGTGTAAGCATGTAATGAAATAGTACAGGAGTAAGCAGTTCATATCGTACCTTAACTTATATGAATGCCCATACAAACTTATAAGTTAAGGTTTCCAATTTGGAACCCATCATATAAAAGAGCCCATACTAATTTATATGATGGACCCGATGCAGTGCAATGCTATGATTATGAAGGAAGAATGCAATGCAATGATTATGATATGATGAACTCACCCATGCATTTTGCTATGTCGACATAGACCTGCAGTTCCCGCTTTTCGAGGGTAGCTAACCACTCAGGCACCTCGCGTCGTGGCCAGACGGAGACTGTGGACCGGGCTCCTCCACAACTAGGTGGGTATGAACACTACCAGACCTAGGCCTATGTACGCCTCAACACAAAGAACACACAGCGGAGACCCTGCGTACTGCTCGCATCAAGCTGAGCCTTCAAGGACATGGAAGGGGACTTGGGTAGGTGAGCACCAAGAGTCCAATCCAACCTGTCTAGAGTCTAACTGCCGGCTTCTGTCGGTGTCACGATTAGCAAGCCCGTAGGCCCGCCACAAGTAATCCCTGAACTATAAGTATTCCTCCAACCAGTGTCATCACAGCTCCAAGTGTAAACCATGCACATTCATGTAATTCCATGCATAACCCGTGCTATCAAGTACCTAAAGACTCGCCGAAAGAGTCTTATACTTTTCACATCATACAAGTCAACTGATGTTAACTAGCATCCAAGGCCCCCAACAACCGGGTCCTTAACATTTCACCACAAGATATAACAATATCTTATAATCCACACCAAGCCATTAATGCTACTCATACCGGGTTGTCACGAATCTAAGCAGTAGCGTGTGTATCACATGGAAATTACCTTACTAGATCCTGTAGGACTACTTGTGCGTACTGTGTCGTATTCATATTTTACTAAATATGTAAGCCCGAACATATCACCAATATTCAATCGTCTTACGTACAAATCACGACGTGTTTCAACACGATTAAAGCTATCAACCTTATGGAGAGGTTATCACCAATCTACACCATCCAATAGATTATCAAGCGATATGAACATTAATTCATACATTTCCTTTTTATGATTCCACATAAACCTACAATTGAAGGTTCATTCAAGGGGTCATTTAACAGAAATAAATCTTAAATCATTATCACAAGCCAATGCTAGCATATACATGATTCATACAAAATTCCGGCCCAAACAGGCTTCACATTCAGCATTTATATCCCTTTCAAGATATGAAATAACACGGCAATAACTTTAATACTACTTAATCATAAATTATGAATTTCAACAGGGATATACATATTGTTATCACCTATGTATCCATCAATTTTCATGAGCATCCAACCAATATAATAAGAGAAATCCAGAAAATACTGAGATTGGAAGTGTTATGACACAGTTTACTAAAACTGGGTTTCTGGGTGCTACAGTTGTCCGAAAATTATGATCCACCCCAATTTGGGAAGCTAACATCAAGGGATACAACATTCATGTTGAGTCCTAAACCCAGTTCCAAGTGGGTCCTACCAAAAATCTGCTCTAAAGTCAACTGCAGAAATCTGGACAGCAAAACAGCTTGCATTGACCACCTCCCAGCTTTCTGGACAGTCCACTGGACTGTGCTTTTAGGGAGCTAAAGGTCACTTTAGAAAACGGATAACCTATCGTCGGAAAGCTTTTTCCGAGGGCTACAACTTTCATGTTGAGCCCGAAGCCTAATTCTAGTGGGGTCAGGCCTAAAAATTGGCATGAACCCAGCTGCGCACAATTTTCCTTAATAACCAAGTGCAAAGTTATAAATTGAAAACTTCTTTAGCAAGGGGGCAATCATCTCATTTATCACATAATTATGTAAATAACAACCCTAATTAATAGAGGGTTATTCATCATCTTCCCCAAACAAAATTAGGTCATTTCAACTTCTAAAAATCCCTAAATAATCATTCCCCTCACTCTCCCTCAACGACCATGGGTTTGCACCAAATCAAATCCCATGTCTTCCTCTTGAAGAGAAGAAATGATTCCAAGAACCTCGCGGCGAACGGTGCCCTAAATTTGAGGTTCCGACTTGGTCTTCCTAAGTAAACTCCATTAAAGCTCACACGAGAAGCTCTCTTGAGCCTTCATCTCTCCTATTGTGATCTAAGAGGCTAGTACCAAGGGAGAGGGGAGGAAGTCACCTTATTTTTCGGCATGGATGGAGCACATCTTCATGGCAGCCGGGTGGTGGTCGGCCAAGCTCCAAATCCCTCTCTAAGCTTGCTCCTTCAAGAACCCTAAGCTAAAACCTTAAGTTGGGAGGGAAGGAGATGAAGAAGAAGAGGAGGAAGAAGATGAAGAGAAGAAGGAGATCAATCGGGTAATCTGACCAGCAGCTCTTTTGTTAAGAGAGAAGAGAGAATATAACATTAATGAGAACTAAATGCAATCTCCTCTTCCAAGACTTGTGTCAGCCATCTATTGACTTTTAATTCCACTGTTAGCCTCAAATAAATAAGCATTCAAGCTTTATCGGAAGACGGCATAAAAATTGCCCAGATTCATCGAATGGAAGACTTCGCTGATCACTGCCTATTTTAGATTCATCGATCGCCGATCGGCTGTAAATTCGTCTACCGCTGAAAGAATATATTTCGTCGAACGCCGTTCGACGATATTTCATCGAACGCCGTTCGACGATATTTAGTCGAACGCAGGCAAACTTCTTTGATCGCAGCTGCAGCAATATTTTGTCGAGCGCAGCTCTCTTATACTTCGTCGAGCGCAGCTGCCCCTTCGACGTTCGTGGAACAAAATCCTAAAAAGTAACGAAAGGTAAAAATCTATGAGCAAAATATTCCAACTTCTAAGCTTTATATTTTTAAGCTTTTATTCAGTCATATAATTTTATTAATTGGGCTTTTCCATTTTTCAAACAAATTTATAAAGTATCTGATATAGAAAGTAATATTGTTATTACAGCAATATTGTCATTCCATTCCCCCAATTAATCCAAATCCGAGCACGCACTGGAAAGCCCAAAACCGGGTAGTCAAAACATCTCTGAGGGGTCTAGCGCGAAATGGGATGTTACAAATCCAATAAACGAAGAAACAATTTCGTCCCCGAAATTTAGGTTGGGGTTACGAGGGTCTTGATCCACATAATTATCCAACATGTAATCAGTCAACATTACCCAAACTAAAAACCCTAGCTCAAGTCTCCCAACAGCACACCAACAGGAAAGAGGAAGGGAAAAGGAATACAATTGCATAGTAGCAGCTATCAGCCATGATATCAGCTCATCAAGAAGGAGAAGAAAAATATAACCCAAAATCATTTAGTATTCCTCAACCATGTTATCAAATATTTGAAGGTAAGCACCATAACTCAGAAAAATTTCCCAGAACTTCAAACCAAACCAATCCAGAATTTTGCTAACCAACAAGAGGAAATACCACATATAGCCCCAAAAATTTAACATAGCCAATACCCAAGTAAATCCCTAGTATAGGGATGCAAAATTTCATAAACAAGAGTTTATCTTAGGATGAAACCAAGGGGGATTCACATAGCTGCTAGTATAAGGCCAAGGAAGTTCACCAAACTTCCCACTAAATCAATAACTGTTAGCATGATTCAAAAATAAATTTATCAATCTCCCCTCTTAATCCATAGCAGCCAATCAATAAGCCAAGAACAAAATAAATTTTCCAAACTCCCCTTAAGATCGGTGACCCCGATACACATGAGGTTAGTAACTCGTGCCTCCAGATAAAATTTAGAATCCTCCACCGAAGGAGTCATGTGCTTTAGATTTGCAAAAATGAATTGATTCCTCCAACCCCAAGAATCGTTATACAAATAACGTGTAGCACTTTCAATATCATCACTTCCGTGCATCCAAAAATTTGCGTTAAACGAGGATGGCCTCAAAGTCAAATGGGTGATCAACCATAAAATTCACGAAGTCATATCCTTGGGTCAAACCTCAAATACCCAAACAGTTATTGTACCCGCAAGATTGCCTCTCTTATGTACTAAAAATGTAGAAGCACGCCTTAATATCGTCTTCTAGCACAACCATCATTATCCACATCATTATTAATCGCTTCCATCAATGTCATCTCGTCCGAGGCAATCATTCATACAACACACATCTTTTACACTTAACACGACATCCACTTGATATTAAGTTTCAACAATCACTAAGATCGCCTAATAATAATTCATGTGCAAGGGAATCCATGCAAAAGCCACCAACCCAGTCCAGTATCAAGTTATGGCAAGATAATTACAATGGTCAAACATCATGGATGTTTACCGCTTTACTTGAAATCCGTATAATAGTCAAGTCCTGCAATCACCCCACCATACATGCCATGACATTATGCCCCTTTCAATCCATCAACTACCCAAAAATGATGTTACTAGCTGAAGGGTTTAAGCTCAGGAAGCTTTTATGTTTCCAATAGTTTCCAAATTCCGCATGTGATCATCTGATAATGCTTATCGATTGGTTCTGGTGTTATTATGAATCGCTAACGAGGCTCAAAGTAAGTTGAATCCATGACTCTACACCTCGCATGGGTTATCATCACATCATTCCCTTCTAATAACACATGACCTTGAGTCAATTGTTACTTTTGTCTACTCCCAGTTCTACTTAGATTTGCACCGGATTCAAAAATTTGTGCTACTTTTATCTCGTGATTTAATTCATTTCATTTAAGGGCTCCTAAACCGTGAACATAAACCTTATCCAATGGTTGGGTTTCGGGACAGAGCCTTTAGAGGGCTGCCTTGTCGAGGCAATACAATTGCACGTACACCTACATGTACGTATAGGGACATATTCATATCTTCTTAAATAAGTAAATGCAACTTATCCTCAATATTCAATTCTCGTGTTCAATTCACGGTGTATCTCAACACCCTTGACGCTCTCACCCGTATCGAGAGGTTATCACAAATCCAATCATCGTCGATCACGTAATATTTAAAAAAATAGGATCTAAGGGAAAACAAAGTCGGTACGTAAATAGACCAATAAACGAAGGGACAAGCCCCCATACATTTTTGGACTAAATTTCTTCCACCGCCCATATGGTACATTCATCTCGCGTATGGGCACAAACCTTAGGGGAATATCTTCCTCGACTTAGAGTTCTCACCCTATAGATTCCCGTATCGATGCACTTATATATCAGTCGTGATGTAGAAATTCAAATTTTTACAGCGACGACAAAGTTGCATCTCATTGTAATGAGAGCATGTGCAAATAACATCCAATCACCTGGTACATTTATATATGTTTGAACTTAACATGAACCAAGGTGCATGGCTCAGGATTATTTCCCTTTGACACGAGTTATGCAGACTACCAAAAGTAGGGCATACTTCACAATGTGATAAACTAAATCATATCCATTACAAGCGCCCTACCATCCCTGCCAATGATCATCCATGGCATGCATGTTTATTTTATAAAAACTTTTAGGATTTTAGATCATCAATCAAGTCATATTAATCTTGTTGACTCCACCGCCTAACACTTATTAATTTCCCAGTGTCAAGTAATTACAACACTAAGGGGATGTTCCCCAAAAATTTCCAAACTCAGGGGTAGTGTATCATCATACCCGCAATGCATGCACAAAATTTCATTAACTTCCCAGTTATAATGTTATCAGAACATAGCTGCATATCCCCAAAGTGTTAATTTACTACTCTCCTCGTTACTTATCCACATAAGCTTAGAACCATATTGAGAAAATTAACATCTTTAAAAATGATTTCCTCTCTTGTAACGCTAATAAAATTTCTATCAACCCAAATATGGCCTTAGCAGTCCGCCTTGCTTAAGGAGAACTAACTTCTCAAGAATCAAAACTTCCAATGTCAAAAAAATTACAAAGATTCTAACTCCTCAAAGGATCCAAGATGACACATGACTAGCCCAATAAACGAAAAGATAAGCCCCCGTATCTCTTCGACAGAGTTTCTTCTGCCACCAATATAACACATTCGTCCCAAAATGAGCCTTCTCTCGATCCGAATTCTTATCGTATCTTCTCCATATGAAACCTTCTACATAAATAGAAGTGAGAGGTATCCACATAGAGTATAAAAGACACACTTGGTGGTCTCTTACAAAGCTGATAATAGACTTCAGGCACCAATCTCATTGAGATTGCCCTAATATTTTGGGTAAGGTGATAATATTACTCCACATCTGAGATAGAAATCTCAGGGTGTGAGTCTCTAGCATCTACACTCACGTTAAACTCTTCCCTTAGTCACTCAAGGTCACTTATTTCCTGGCCTAATCATCCCCAAGATCGGTATAAGGTTAGGGTATGTCACGACATATCCTGCTAATTAGACCAAAATGGTATCCTAGTTAGGTTGGCATCAATCCTATGCCAAACCAACTCTAACTGTTGGAATGGGAATACCAAATATTGTCTCGGAATGAGCCAGCATCTATATGTAAGGGTACGAGTTTGGCTTAGGGTTGCACTTTCTATATGAAAAAGTGGACATACTTAATGTGAATCACACATGGGCACACCACCGCTTCTGCTGCATCAATTTATCCTCAAACTGAGTTAGCTAGTAGGGGTGGCCTAGTGGTTTAATGGACTTCTTTATCTCATGATCGTTGCAAGCTGATACCATTTGTCAGAGGATCGAAACCTCCCTCTGATACCATTTGTAAGACCCCCCCCCCCCACTCCCGGAACACAAGACACGACCGAGGGGAGTCTTATGCCCAGGACAGCCGCCTTGCGGAAGCGCCAGCACACGAGCTAGCCTACTCCACAAGACGCCTATCCTGCCGGCCAAACAACTAAACATCGCCAACCCATCAATAAAAGAAAGCATTAAAAGCCATAGATTCACAATAAGTAATAATGTCCAAACAGTAAGTACAAGAAATACAGAAAGCTACACAAGCTCCTGCAAATCATCAGGGTATCAAGCTAAATGCCCCAAGGGAAACATCTCAAAACACTCACTCGCCTCTGTCACTGACGGTAGCCAAGGTATCATGGTCTCCAGCCCTGCACACCTGATTTGTCTGGCCTCCTGTGTTGAACGCTGCAACTCCAACTAAGTGCTCCTAAAAAGAGGGGTGCAACAACCGTTAGTCATAAAGACTAAGTGGCTTCACATCCGCTCCCCCGGCAACTCCAAGGCACTGGGCGGAAGGGAAGAAAGGGAAGCTGCAATATAATCAGTACTAGCAAAAACAGGTGTCAAAGGTAGATGTCATCATGGCAATTATAACAAATATATAATAAAGCACGCCAAAAGAGAGCAGTTCGACGATAGTGTATAAGAAGTACAATTAACAAGTAGTATGGCAATGACAGAGTGTAAGCAAGTAATGAATTAGTACAGGAGTAAGCAGTTCATATCGTACCTTAACATATAAGAATGTCCATACAAACTTATAAGTTAAGGTTTCCAATTTGGGACCCATCATATAAAAGAGCCCATACTAATTTATATGATGGACCCGATGCGGTGCAATGCTATGATTATGATGGATGAATGCAATGCAATGATTATGATATGATGAACTCACCCATGCATTTTGCTATGTCGACATAGACCTGGAGTTCCCGCTTTTTGAGGGTAGCTAACCACTCAGGCACCTCGCGTCGTGGCCAGACGGAGACTGTGGACCGGGCTCCTCCACAACTAGGTGGGTATGAACACTACCAGACCTAGGCTTATGTACGCCTCAATGCTAAGAACACACAACGGAGACCCTGCATACTGCTCGTATCAAGCTGAGCCTTCAGGGACACGGAAGGGGACTTGGGTAGGTGAGCACTAAGAGTCCAATCCAACCGGTCTAGAGTCTAACTGTCGGCTTCTGTTGGTGTCACGACTAGCAAGCCAGTAGACCTGCCACAAGTAATCCCCCAACCACAAATAATCCTCCAACCAGTGCATCACACCTCCAAGTGTAAACCATGCACATTCATGTAATTCCATGCATAACCCGTGCTATCAAGTACCCAAAGACTCGCCGAAGGAGTCTTCTCCTTTTCACATCATACAAGTCAACTGATGCTAACTAGCATCCAAGGCCACCAACAACCGGGTCCTTAACATTTCACCACAAGATATAACAGTATCTTATAATCCACACCAAGCCATCAATGCTACTCATACCGGGTTGTCACGACTCTAAGCAGTAGCATGTGTATCACATGGAAATTACCTTACTAGATCCTGTAGGACTACTTGTGCGTACTGTGCCATATTCATATTTTACTAAATATGTAAGCCCGAACATATCTCCAATATTCAATCGTCTTACGTACAAATCACGACGTGTTTCAACACGATTAAAGCTATCAACCTTATGGAGAGGTTATCACCAATCTACACCATCCAATAGATTATCAAGCGATATGAACATTAATTCATACATGTCCTTTTTACGATTCCACATACACCTACAATTGAAGGTTCATTCAAGGGGTCATCTTAACAGAAATAAATCTGAAATCATTATCACAAGCCAATGCTAGCATATACATGATTCATACAAAATTCTGGCCCAAACAGGCTTCACATTCAGCATATATATCCCTGTCAAGATATGAAATAACACGACAATAACTTTAATACTACTTAATCATAAATTATGAATTTCAACAGGGATATACATATTGTTATCACCTATGTCTCCATCAATTTTCATGAGCATCCAACCAATATAATAAGAGAAATCCACAAAATACTGATATCGGAAGTGTTATGACACAGTTTACTAAAACTGGGTTTCTGGGTGCTACAGTTGTCCGAAAATTATGATCCACCCAAATTTGGGAATCTAACATCAAGGGCTACAACATTCATGTTGAGTCCTAAACCCAGTTCCAAGTGGGTCCTACCAAAAATCTGCTCTAAAGTCAACTGCAGAAATCTGGACAGCAAAACAGCATGCATTGACCACCTCCCAGCTTTCTGGACAGTCCACTGCACTGTGCTTTTAGGGAGCTAAAGGTCACTTCAGAAAACGGATAACCTATCATCGGAAAGCTCTTTCCAGGGCTACAACTTTCATGTTTAGCCCAAAGTCTAATTCTAGTTGGGTCAGGCCTACAAATTGGCTTGAACCCAGCTGCGCACAATTTTCCTTAATAACCAAGTGCAAAGTTATAAATTGAAAACTTCTTTAGCAAGGGGGCAATCATCACATTTATCACACAATTATGTAATTAACAACCCTAATTAATAGAGGGTTATTCATCATCTTCCCCAAACAAAATTAGGTCATTTCAACTTCTAAAAATCCCTAAATAATCATTCCCCTCACTCTCCCTCAACGACCATGGGTTTGCACCAAATCAAATCCCATGTCTTCCTCTTGAAGAGAAGAAATGATTCCAAGAACCTTGCGGCGAACGGTGCCCTAAATTTGAGGTTCCGACTTGGTCTTCCTAAGTAAACTCCATTAAAGCTCACACGAGAAGCTCTCTTGAGCCTTCATCTCTCCTATTGTGATCTAAGAGGCTAGCACCAAGGGAGAGTGGAGGAAGTCACCTTATTTTTCGGCACGGATGGAGCTCATCTTCATGGCAGCCGGTTGGTGGTCGGCCAAGCTCCAAATCCCTCTCAAAGCTTGCTCCTTCAAGAACCCTAAGCTAAAACCTTAAGGTGGGAGGGAAGGAGATGAAGAAGAAGAGGAGGAAGAAGATGAAGAGAAGAAGGAGATCAATCGGGTAATCTGACCAGCAGCTCTTTTGTTAAGAGAGAAGAGAGAGTAGAACATTAATGAGCACTAAATGCAATCTCCTCTTCCAAGACTTGTGTCAGCCATCTATTGACTTTTAATTCCACTGTTAGCCTCAAATAAATAAGCATTCATGCTTTATCGGAAGACGGCATAAAAATTGCCCAGATTCGTCGAACGGAAGACTTCGCCGATCACTGCCTATTTCAGATTCATCGATCGCCGATCGGCTGTAAATTCGTCTACCGCTGAAAGAATATATTTCGTCGAACGCCGTTCGACGATATTTCATCGAACGCTGTTCGACGATATTTAGTCGAACGCAGGCAAACTTCTTCGATCGCAACTGCAGCAATATTTCGTCGAGCGCAGCTCTCCTATACTTTGTCGAGCGCAGCTGCCCCTTCGACGTTCGTGGAACAGAATCCTAAAAATTAACAAAAGGTAAAAATCTCTGAGTAAAATATTCCAACTTCTAAGCATTATATTTTTAAGCTTTTATTCAGTCCTATAATTTTATTAATTGGGCTTTTCCATTTTTCAAACAAATTTATAAAGTGTCTGATATAGAAAGTAATATTGTTATTACAGCAATATTGTCATTCCATTCCCCCAATTAATCCAAATCCGAGCACGCACTGGAAAGCCCAAAACCGGGTAGTCAAAACATCTCCGAGGGGTCTAACGCGAAATGGGATGTTACAAATCCAATAAACGAAGAAACAATTTCGTCCCCGAAATTTAGGTTGGGGTTACGAGGGTCTTGATCCACATAATTATCCAACATGTAATCAGTCAACATTACCCAAACTAAAAGCCCTAGCTCAAGTCTCCCAACAGCACACCAACAGGAAAGAGGAAGGGAAAAGGAATACAATTGCATAGCATCAGCTATCAGCCATGATATCAGCTCATCAAGAAGGAGAAGAAAAATATAACCCAAAATCATTTAGTATTCCTCAACCATGTTATCAAATATTTGAAGGTAAGCACCATAACTTAGAAAAATTTCCCAGAACTCCAAACCAAACCAATCCAGAATTTTGCTAACCAACAAGAGGAAATACCACATATAGCCCCAAAAATTTAACATAGCCAATACCCAAGTAAATCCCTAGTATAGGGATGCAAAATTTCATAAACAAGAGTTTATTTTAGGATGAAACCAAGGGGGATTCACATAGCTAATAGTATAAGGCCAAGGAAGTTCACCAAACTCCCCACTAAATCAATAACTGTTAGCATGATTCAAAAATAAATTTATCAATCTCCCCTCTTAATCCATAGCAGCCAATCAATAAGCCAAGAACAAAATAAATTTTCCAAACTCCCCTTAAGATCGGTGACCCCGATACACATGAGGTTACTACTCGTGCCTCTAGATAAAATTTAGAATCCTCCACCAAAGGAGTCATATGCTTTAGACTTGCAAAAATGAATTGATTCCTCCAATCCCAAGCATTGTTATACAAATAACGTGTAGCACTTTCAATATCATCACTTCCGTGCATCCAAAAATTTGCGTTAAACGAGGATGGCCTCAAAGTCAAATGGGTGGTCAACCATAAAATTCACGATGTCATATCCTTGGGTCAAACCTCAAATACCCAAACAGTTATTGTACCCACAAGATCGCCTCTCTTATGTACTAAAATGTAGAAGCACGCCTTAATCTCGTCTTCTAGCACAACCATCATTATCCACATCATTATCAATCGCTTCCATCAATGTCATCTCGTCCTAGGCAATCATTCATACAACACACATCTTTTACACTTAACACGACATCCACTTGATATTAAGTATCAACAATCCTAAGATCACCTAATAATAATTCATGTGCAAGGGAATCCATGCAAAAGCCACCAACCCAGTCCAGTATCAAGTTATGGAAAGATAATTACAATGGTCAAACATCATGGATGTTTACCGCTTTACTTGAAATCCGTATAATAGTCAAGTCCTGCAATCACCCCACCATACATGCCATGACATTATGCCCCTTTCAATCCATCAACTACCCAAAAATGATGTTACTAGCTCAAGGGTTTAAGCTCAGGAAGCTTTTATGTTTCCAAATAGTTTCCAAATTCCGCATGTGATCATCTGATAATGCTTATCGATTGGTTCTGGTGATATTATGAATCGCTAACGAGGCTCAAAGTAAGTTGAATCCATGACTCTACACCTCGCATGGGTTATCACCACATCATTCCCTTCTAATAACACATGACCTCGAGTCAATTGTTACTTTTGTCTACTCCCAGTTCTACTTAGATTTGCACCAGATTCAAAAATTTGTGCTACTATTATCTCGTGATTTAATTCATTTCATTTAAGGGCTCCTAAACCGTGAACATAAACCTTATCCAATGGTTGGGTTTCGGCACAGAGCCTTTAGAGGACCGCCTTGTCGAGGCAATACAATTGCACGTACACCTACCTGTACGTATAGGGACATATTCATATCTTCTTAAATAAGTAAATGCAACTTATCCTCAATATTCAATTCTCGTGTTCAATTCACGGTGTATCTCAACACCCTTGACGCTCTCACCCGTATCGAGAGGTTATCACAAATCCAATCATCGTCGATCACGTACTATTTAAAAAAATAGGATCTAAGGGAAAACAAAGTCGGTACGTAAATAGACCAATAAACGAAGGGACAAGCCCCCGTAAGTTTTTGGACTAAATTTCTTCCACCGCCCATATGGTACATTCATCTCGCGTATGGGCACAAACCTTAGGGGCATATATTCCTCGACTTAGAGTTCTCACCCTATAGATTCCCGTATCGATGCACTTATATATCAGTCGTGATGTAGAAATTCAAATTTTTACGGCGACGACAAAGCTGCATCTCATTGTAATGAGAGCATGTGCAAATAACATCCAATCACCTGGTACTTTTATATATGTTTGAACTTAACATGAACCAAGGTGCAAGGCTCGGGATTATTTCCCTTTGACACGAGTTATGCAGACTACCAAAAGTAGGGCATACTTCACAATGTGATAAACTAAATCAAATCCATTACAAGCACCCTACCATCCCTGCCAACGATCATCCATGGCATGCATGTTTATTTTATAAAAACTTTTAGGATTTTAGATCATCAATCAAGTCATATTAATCTTGTTGACTCCACCGCCTAACACTTATTAATTTCCCAGTGTCAAGTAATTACAACACTAAGGGAATGTTCCCCAAAAATTTCCAAACTCAGGGGTAGTGTATCATCATACCTGCAATGCATGCACAAAATTTCATTAACTTCCCAGTTATAATGTTATCACAACATAGCTGCATATCCCCAAAGTGTTAATTTACTACTCTCCTCGTTACTTATCCACATAAGCTTAGAACCATATTGAGAAAATTAACATCTTTAAAAATGATTTCCTCTCTTGTAACGCTAATAAAATTTCTATCAACCCAAATATGGCCTTAGCAATCTGCCTTGCTTAAGGTGAACTAACTTCTCAAGAATCAAAACTTCCAATGTCAAAAAAATTACAAAGATTCTAACTCCTCAAAGGATCCAAGACGACACATAACTAGCCCAATAAACGAAGAGATAAGCCCCCGTATCTCTACGACAGAGTTTCTTCTGCCACCAATATAACACATTCGTCCCAAAATGAGCATTCTCTGGATCCGAATTCTTATCGTATCATCTCCATATGAAACCTTCTACATAAATAGAAGTGAGAGGTATCCACATAGAGTATAAAAGACACGCTTGGTGGTCTCTTACAAAGCTGATAATAGACTTCAGGCACCAATCTCATTGAGATTGCCCTAATATTTTCGGTAAGGTGATAATATTACTCCACATCTGAGATAGAAATCTTAGGGTGTGAGTCTTTAGCATCTACACTCACGTTAAACTCTTCCCTTAGTCACCCAAGGTCACTTATTGCTTGGCCCAATCATCCCCAAGATCGGTATAAGGTTAGGGTATGTCACGACATATCCTGCTAATTCGACCAAAATGGTATCCTAGTTAGGTTGGCATCAATCCTATGCCAAACCAACTCTGACTATTGGAATGGGAATACCAAATATTGTCTCGGAATGAGCCAGCATCTATATGTAAGGGTACGAGTTTGGCTTAGGGTTGCACTTTCTATATGAAAAAGTGGACATACTTAATGTGAATCACACATGGGCACACCACCGCTTCCGCTGCATCAATTTATCCTCAAACTGAGTTAGCTAGCAGGGGTGGCCTAGTGGTTTAATGGACTTCTTTATCTCAGGATCGTTGCAAGCTGATACCATTTGTCGGAGGATCGAAACCTCCCTCTGATACCATTTGTAAGACCCCCCCTCCCGGAACACAAGACACGACCGAGGGGAGTCTTATGCCCAGGACAGCCGCCTTGCGGAAGCGCTAGCACACGAGCTAGCCTACTCCACAAGACGCCTATCCTGCCGGCCAAACAACTAAACATCGCCAACCTATCAATAAAAGAAAGCATTAAAAGCCATAAATTCACAATAAGTAATAATGTCCAAACAGTAAGTACAAGAAATACAGAAAGCTACACAAGCCCCTACAAATCATCAGGGTATCAAGCTAAATGCCCCAAGGGAAACATCTCAAAACACTCACTCGCCTCTGTCACTGACGGTAGCCAAGGTATCATGGTCTCCAGCCCTGCACACCTGATTTCTCTGGCCTCCTGTGTTGAAAGCTGCAACTCCAACTAAGTGCTCCTTAAAAGAGGGGAGCAACAACCGTTAGTCATAAAGACTAAGTGGCTTCACATACGCTCCCCCGACGAATCCAAGGCACTGGGCGGAAGGGAAGAAAGGGAAGCTGCAATATAATCAGTACTAGCAAAAACAGGTGTCAAAGGTAGATGTAATCATGGCAATTATAACAAATATATAATAAAGCACGCCAAAAGAGAGTAGTTCGACGATAGTGTATAAGAAGTACAATTAACAAGTAGTATGGCAATGACAGAGTGTAAGCAAGTAATGAAATAGTACTGGAGTAAGCAGTTCATATCGTACCTTAACTTATATGAATGTCCATACAAACTTATAAGTTAAGGTTTCCAATTTGGGACCCATCATATAAAAGAGCCCATACTAATTTATATGATGGACCCGATGCGGTGCAATGCTATGATTACGAAGGATGAATGCAATGCAATGATTATGATATGATGAACTCACCCATGCATTTTGCTATGTCGACATAGACCTGGAGTTCCGGCTTTTTGAGGGTAGCTAACCACTCAGGCACCTCGCGTCATGGCCAGACGGAGACTGTGGACCGGGCTCCTCCACAACTAGGTGGGTATGAACACTACTAGACCTAGGCTTATGTACGCCTCAACGCTAAAAACACACAACGGAGACCCTGCATACTGCTCGTATCAAGCTGAGCCTTCAAGGACACGGAAGGGGACTTGGGTAGGTGAGCACCAAGAGTCCAATCCAACCGGTCTAGAGTCTAACTGCCTGCTTCTGTCGGTGTCACGACTAGCAAGCCAATAGACCTGCCACAAGTAATCCCCCAACCGCAAATAATCCTCCAACCAGTGCATCACACCTCCAAGTGTAAACCATGCACATTCATGCAATTCCATGCATAACCCGTGCTATCTAGTACCCAAAGACTCGCCGAAGGAGTCTTCTCCTTTTCACATCATACAAGTCAACTGATGCTAACTAGCATCCAAGGCAACCAACAACCGGGCCCTTAACATTTCACCACAAGATATAACAGTATCTTATAATCCACACCAAGCCATCAATGGTACTCATACCGGGTTGTCACGACTCTAAGCAGTAGCGTGTGTATCACATGGAAATTACCTTACTAGATCCTGTAGGACTACTTGTGCGTACTGTGCCATATTCATATTTTACTAAATATGTAAGCCCGAACATATCTCCAATATTCAATCGTCTTACGTACAAATCAAGACGTGTTTCAACACGATTAAAGCTATCAACCTTATGGAGAGGTTATCACCAATCTACACCATCCAATAGATTATCAAGCGATATGAACATTAATTCATACATGTCCTTTTTATGATTCCACATACACCTACAATTGAAGGTTCATTCAAGGGGTCATCTTAATAGAAATAAATCTGAATTCATTATCACAAGCCAATGCTAGCATATACATGATTCATACAAAATTCCGGCCCAAACAGGCTTCACATTCAGCATTTATATCCCTTTCAAGTTATGAAATAACACGACAATAACTTTAATACTACTTAATCATAAATTATGAATTTCAACAAGGATGTACATACTGTTATTACCTATGTCTCGACCAATTTTCATGAGCATCCAACCAATATAATAAGAGAAATCCACAAAATACTGAGATCGGAAGTGTTATGACACAATTTACTAAAACTAGGTTTCTGGGTGCTACAGTTGTCTGAAAATTATGATCCACCCCAATTTGGGAAGCTAACATCAAGGGATACAACATTCATGTTGAGCCCTAAACCCAGTTCCAAGTGGGTCCTACGAAAAATCTGCTCTGAAGTCAACTGCAGAAATCTGGACAGCAAAACAACATGCATTGACCACCTCCCAGCTTTCTGGATAGTCCACTCGACTGGGCTTTTAGGGAGCTACAGGTCACTTCAGAAAACGGGTAACCTATCGTAGGAAAGCTCTTTCCGAGCCCGAAGCCTAATTCCAGTGGGGTCAAGCCTAAACATTGGCTTGAACCCAACTGCGCACAATTTTCTTTAATAACCAAGTGCAAAGTTATAAATTGAAAACTTCTTTAGCAAGGGGGCAATCATCACATTTATCACACAATTATGTAATTAACAACCCTAATTAACAGAGGATTATTAATCATCTTCCCCAAACAAAATTAGGTCATTTCAACTTCTAAAAATCACTAAATAATCATTCCCCTCCCTCTCCCTCAACGACCATGGGTTTGCACCAAATCAAATCTCATCTCTTCCTCTTGAAGAGAAGAAATGATTCCAAGAACCTCGCGGCGAATGGTGCCCTAAATTTGAGGTTCTAACTTGGTCTTCCTAAGGAAACTCCATTAATGCTCACACGAGAAGCTCTCTTGAGCCTTAATCTCTCATATTGTGATCTAAGAGGCTAGCACCAAGGGAGAGGGGAGGAAGTCACCTTATTTTTCGGCATGGATGGAGCTCATCTTCATGGCAGTCGAGTGGTGGTCGGCCAATCTCCAAATCCCTCTCTAAGCTTTCTCCTTCAAGAACCCTAAGCTAAAACCTTAAGGTGGGAGGGAACGAGATGAAGAAGAAGAGGAGGAAGAAGATGAAGAGAAGAAGGAGATCAATCGGGTAATCTGACCAGCAGCTCTTTTGTTAAGAGAGAAGAGAGAGTAGAACATTAATGAGCAATAAATGCAATCGACTCTTCCAAGACTTGTGTCAGACATCTATTGACTTTTAATTCCACTGTTAGCCTCAAATAAATAAGCATTCAAGCTTTATCGGAAGACGGCATAAAAATTGCCCAGATTCGTCGAACGGAAGACTTCGTCGATCACTGCCTATTTCAGATTCGTCGATCGCCGATCGGCTATAAATTCGTCTACCGCTGAAGGAATATATTTCGTCGAACGCCATTCGACGATATTTAGTCGAACGCAGGCAAACTTCTTCGATCGAAGCTGCAGAAGTATTTCGTCGAGCGCAGCTCTCCTATACTTCGTCAAACGCAGCTGCCCCTTCGACATTCGTGGAACAAAATCCTAAAAAGTAATGAAAGGTAAAAACCTCTGAGCAAAATATTACAACTTCTAAGCTTTATATTTTTAAGCTTGTATTCAGTCCTATAATTTTATTAATTGGGCTTTTCCATTTTTCAAACAAATTTATTAAATGTCTGATATAGAAAGTAATATAGTTATTACAGCAATATTGTCATTTCATTCCCCCGATTAATCCAAATCCGAGCACGCACTGGAAAGCCCAAAACCGGGTAGTCAAAATGTCTCTGAGGGGTCTAGCGCGAAATGGGATGTTACACCTCCAGCACCCATAAACAAAGGAAAAGAGAAAATATCTGGGCTTCAGAAATAAGAAAGGAGGAGAAATTCACTTGCCTTAAACCTTGCTAACTCGAATTCCACCGCTCCAAAAGCTTTGGATCGGCCAAGAACTCTCCCGAGCACAAAATCCTGAAACTTTTCGGGTCGAAAAGAGGTATTAGGTCACTACCAAAACTCCAAAAATCCACGAAACGGGAAAAGCGTACCACTAGAACGAAGATCTCGCCGAGAGCTTTCCAAATCTATTCACCAAACGTGATTCCGACCACTACGGCCTTCGAATCGCCGACCGGAAGCTCCAAGACACTCCGCTCTCGCCTCTCTCACTCAGCGGCTGGTTTGGTTCGACAAAGGAAGAAGAAGAATTGGTAGAGAAATTTTAGGTATTTATATAACCCTAAATTCCATATTTAAATAATTAAATAATTCTCCCATTTCTACTCAAACAGCGAGGACGAGCAAAACACCTCTGATTTTCACGAAAATCGCACCTAAACTGAAAATCGATGCTACGAATCCAACGGCGAAGTCAGAATTCAATTCCGACGAGCCAAACATGGGATAAAGCTTCCCAAAGCTTAAGTCTTGATGATTACATAAAATCTTCTCTACAACTCGAAACGACGCGAAAACTCGCACGCTCGATCTAAATTACATACTTTAACTAAGCTAAGGCCTAAAACTAAAGCTGACGAGCTGACGTAACTCCCTTACGCCAAAACTATGTCACAGCGGCCATGTAAATAATTAATGAAAATCAGGGGCGTTACAGTAAGTTTTACCGGCCGGGTCTTAAGTCAACCGTACATAAAATTGTGGGGAGTTGTCGCACGTGTCAATTAGCTAAGGGGAATAAAACGAACGCGGGACTTTATACCCCTCTTCCGATTCCTTACGTTCCTTGGGAGGATATTAGTATGGATTTTATTCTTGGTCTTCCCGTCACGTTTAGGCGTCATGACTCCATTTTGGTGGTCGTCGACCGATTCTCAAAAATGGCTTATTTTATTGCAAGTAATAAACCTGATGATGCGTCGCATATAGCTAAATTATTCTTTAAGGAAGTCATTGGCCATATGGGCATCCCTAAGATGATAGTCACTGATCGGGACATGAAGTTCACTAGTTATTTTTGGAAGACCCTATGGCGGATCATGGGCACTAAGCTCTTGTTTTCCTCGGCCTACCATCCAAAAACGGATCGGCAAATGGAAGTAGTGAATCAGAGTTTGGGTAGTTTACTACGTTTTCACATTGGTGACCACAAGGGTACGTGGGACCTCATCCTTCCCCATGCACAATTGGCGTACAATAATTCAAAAAAATAGGTCCACCGGGTTGTCCCCAAATGAGATCGTGCACGGCTATAAGGCCCCTGTGCCACTTGACTTACTTTTGTTACCTCCAACTTACAAGTCGAGTCAATTCGCAAAGGAATTTGCTGCTCATGTTCATGAATTACATAAACACGTGAAGGACACGCTCGAAACTCAATACGCGTGTTATCAATTGCATGCTAACATACATAGCAGGGCATCTCACTTGAAAGTTTGAGATTTGGTTATGGTGCGTCTTGTCCCTGAACGGATGCCTTCGGGTGCCATAAAAAGTTGGCTAATCGACGAGCGGGCCCATTTCGAATTTTAAAAAAATTAGAAGAAAATGGGTTTCTTTTGGAGTTACCCACGGATTGGGGCATCTCTCCTATTTTCAATGTTTCGGATTTAACGCCGTATGTTTCTCCACCACTTGATTTATCTGTCTGCCTGTTTGGTTCCACTTCTTTGTCTAATGGGTTTGCGGGTGAGGTTATGCCCGGATCGCTCTCTTCTTCGATCCCCACTGGAGGTACATTGAATGTTGATGATGGAGTTAATTCTCCTTATTTGCCTAATGTGTTTCCAAGGTTCCCCCGAACCATTTTTGTTCCTAACAGGATCCTTAGAGATGAAGAGCTTTCCTCTCCCAGTGGTACCATTCGCCGCTACTTGATTCGTTGGCGTGACCGTCCAGCCTCCGATGACTCGTGGCTTCCAGAATCTGAGGTGACCCTTTTAGATGATGCTCTTCTCCGCCGCTACCTGCCCCGACAACTCATCAGTGATGAGTACTTTTGAGTGGTGGAGGATTGATGGCGACGACGGCCCTCAACGTGAAGATGTTGGTGACGGTGCACCTATGGAGGATGGCGCGCTTACGGATGAAGGTGACGCGCCGACCAAGGATTTACGCCATCGCCGTCGCGGCGACAATGATGCGCCCCGTTACAATCTCCGCCCGAGGCGCAAGCAAAACAATTAATAATTATAATAGTCTTATTATAATTATTAATTTTATCTTATTTATATTTTATGTCTTGTTAATGTTTTATTTGTTGGTCATGTTTAATGTTGGACTGCGTTTAGTCAAAACCGCGGAATAGCCTATAAAAGGCCATGATGTCTTATTTTATATTTAGTTTTTTGATGAATAAAATTAGAGAACCCTAACCCTCTTTTAATCTCTCCCTCTCTCTCTCTTGTGGCCGCCCCCACCCTTTCCCTCTCTACAGGATTCGGCCAAGGAGGCCGCCCCCTCCCTTTCCCTCTCTTTCTCACATTCGCCCAAGGAAGGCCGCCCCTCTCCTTCCTCTTCATGCTTGAGGCCAATCCAATCTCAAGCGGGCAACGAACAAACCACTAGTGTGATTTCTTTTTCTTGATTTTTCTTGTGGTGGAATTTTGTGGCGTGATCTTTGAATCACCGAAATTTTCATGGGTTTTCTTCAAATTGAAATCTTGCATATCATCCTTTATTTTTTTAATCTTCGAAGGGGTTTGGCGAGCCCCGCTTTTTTGTTGGGAGAGATCAACCATTTTCTGAATCGATATTTTTCGGTGAATCTCTTTTGGTACAATGCATAGCTTGATCGGATCGGGTGGGTCCATTTCGCGTGTTCGAACATTGGCTTAACACCCTTGGGAGAACTAAAGAGGAGTACCGACCCTTTGTGTGGCAATAGTTTCTCGTTGCCTAGTCCGGTGCACTTGCACTGTGTGGCTTGCATTCACATCATTTTTCTTGAGTTGCGCGTCCCTCCAAAATCTGTCCGTAACGAATGTGTAGGAAAGAGAAGGTTTACATCATCGATGAACTCCAGATTTCGTTCGACGAACTCCAGATTCAGTTCGACGAATTAATTCAGTCCGGCAAATTAATTCCGTTCGACGAACTCCGGGTTCAGTTCGATGAACTCAACTATCAGTTCGGTGAATTAATTCCGTTCGACGAACTCAACTATTAGTTCGACGAAATCCAAAGTGTGTTCGACGAATGAAATCCGTTCGACGAACTCCGGATTCTATTCGCCGAACTCCCGATTGGGTTTGACGAATTATTTCAGTTCGACGAACTCTAGATTCAGTTTGTCGAACTCCCAATTGGGTTCGATGAATTTTTTTTTCAGTTCAACGAACTCTAGATTCCGTTCGACGAACTCAAGTTTCGGTTCGACGAACACAAAATTTATCTCGACAAATTTCTTCAAAATGAAATAACATTATAACATAATCATGTAAATCTGCGAATAACTGATCACGATAGATCCGACGGCTCATGGTCATTGTCCCCGATGGATGGACAGTGCGCGACATCCCATCCTGGGCTTCTTTGCGGGATGTTTTCCCGGCCACCTGTGCCTCTTCCCGGACAGCCAATGCCATCACCACCTCCGTTGAGGTGGTGGCCGGCGATAGGGGGTGGTTGGCCGGCCGAAGGTGGTTGGAATCGGGGTTTATAGGAGGGGAAAGTGAGCTCGAACCGAGCCCTTTCGGAAGCACGATCCGAGCCCAATTGAGCTCGGATCAAGCCCCAAATTATGATTAGATCTAGCACTAAGGAAGAGGAGGCAGATCGGACATGTGTGGAGGTTTGGGGGCGCGAATTCCGGCGAGTCGCCATGGCCGGAGGTGGAGCTTTCAACGCCATGTCGATCCTAGCTTCTGGTGCTCGATTTCTTTGGGGAAGGTGGGGAAACTGATCCTCCCAGTCCTCTGAAGGAGTTATGAGGTTCAATTGGGGGAGAGGGAGGGTGTAACTCCTAATTGTCATGAATGCCATTAATGGCCAATTTCGGCCAACTGAAATTTCATGAATACAGCCACCTGTGTGGCCGGCCAAGGCTGTTAAACTTCTCCAAATTACTGAGGGGATGAGTACCAAACCATGGGAGATGAAGAGAGGAAGCCTTTGGCCTCCCAAGCCATGAATGGCCATTATTCCTCTCTTTCTCTCTCCACTATTTTTGGGGGAAATGGGGTTTCTCTCTCCTAATCATCATTTATAGAAATTGGATTACTCTTTGAGTAATTCTCAGCCTCCTAGACAAATGGGCTACTCCAATTGGGCCTAGCCCAAGTAGATTGGGCTTGATTAGGTCAAAATAGGTCATTTTGACCTAAATTTAGGGGGGAGTTGACTTTGGTCAATTTGACCATTTGGGTTGGCCCCAATGGGTGGCTAGTGACTCATTGGACTCCTCTAAGGGCTAGGAAGGTCTAGGTAGGGTCAATTTGGCAAGGTGGAGGACAATTGACCCTAATTATGCTACTTTGACCAATTTGGGGTTAGGGTTGACTTTAGTCAATTTGGCCTCTTTGGTTGACCCCAATGGGTCCTTGGTGCTCTAAGGGGACCCCTAAAGGGTTAGGTATGCTATGGTGTGGTCAAAGGGTCAAGGTGAGGCATTTAAATACAACCCTATGCTTGTTAACTGGAAATTGCTATTTGCAGACCATTGTGGTTTCCTTCCTCCTGGCTAAGGCCAAGTGGTCTCTTCAAGCTTCCTAGGGTTTTGTCATGACCTAGTCATGACAAAACCACTCTAGGGATCTAGTTGTTTGGGGGATGTTACATGCGTAACCCATGTCGAAGGGAAATCACCTCGAACCTTGTACATTGGTTCTTGTCAAGTTCAAACATATATGAAACGTACCGGTTGATTGGATGTTATTTGTACACGCTCTCATTATAATGAGATGCAACTTGGTTGTCGCCGTAAAAATTTGAATTTCTATATCACGGCTGATATACAAGTGCATCGATACAGAGAATTATAGGGTAAGAACTCTAAGTCGAGGAATATATGCCCCTAAGAATTGTGCCCACACATAAGATGAATGCACCATATGGGTGGTGGATGAAACCTAGTCCAAATGTACGCAGGCTTATCGCTTCGTTTATTGGACTAGTCATGTACCGACTTGGGTTTTCCCCTAAATCATATTTTGAAAAGGTGTGTTGCAGACGTATGACATCAAGGTTTTGTTTAAATAATACGTGAACGATGATGACCACATTTGGTCGGTAATTAAGATATTGTGGAATTTAGAATAGGAATTCACAATAGTATTCATTTTTAGTGTTTGACCTGGAAAGAGGTTGTTGGAACCTTAGTTTTGATTTGAGTTAGGATCCATCTTTAATGTCTAAGTTTCTATCATAACACATCTTATAACTTAGATCAAATCCCATTAAGATAGAAGGCTGAAAATATATATAATTAATAGGCTGAGAAAATAAGAGAAAGATAAAAATTATATATGTTCTCTGCGTTCGACGAACAGCTATCTGCGTTCGACGAATGGCGCTCTGCGGTCGATGAAATTATTCTCTCTGCGCTCGACGAAGAACATCTATCTCAGCGGTCGAAGAAACCCAGCTATCTCAGCGGTCGACAATCCCGTCTCAGCGGTCGACGAAATCCAGCTATCACAGCGGTCGACGAAAAGCTGCGTTCGACGATCTCAAGTTTGCGTTCGACGAATATTCAGCAGAAGCTTAGAACAACGAATGAAATGTTCAGATCGACGAACTTGAAGCTGAGCTCGATGAATTTCTACCAGTTTTATTATTTAGATATTCTCAGTTCGACTAATATTATTATATCTGATTATACAATACTTTGATTAAATTATATATTGCTGCCCTTCTATATCAATTAATAATATAGACGTTGCAAACATTAAGTATTATAGCTGTTGCCAGAAACATTAAATATTATAGTTGTGGCAGAAAAGCTAAAGACGGCAGTTTGTCTGCTCAAGGAAATTAAAGAGACATTATCTCTTTCCTCTCTTGTCGGCAAGAATTCAAATGAGCCGAACAGCTCTCCAGATTATATATTCAGAGAGAAGAACAGAAGAGGAAAGAAGACAAGAGAAGAGAAATACAAAGCAATACAGGAAAGCAGAGGAAGAAGAAGATATATAGAGTTCTTTATAAGAACAATATATTTTATATCTTGTTTTGGCTAAACTCTTCTCTACAGCTCATATTCATCCTGAGACACCTATCAAGATCATTTGCTCAGGATCTTAACTGCAGAAGAAGAAAAAGAGTTACAACACTCAAGAGAAGAAGCTTCACCACCTGAACATTAACTCTAATCAAATCAGGGGGAGCTCTTCAACATCTTCATCAAAGATCTATTCTCAACAACCCATCAGGATCTCTAGTGTCTTCTCAGAAAAGAGAAGAACAATATATATATTTTTGGTTTCTTTATTCCCCTCTTGTACAGGGTTATAACTCCCTTCAAAAGTTAACTCTCGGTGACAGCGCACCTTAGCAAAAACCCGTGACTTGGTTTTTGGGCACCTTATCAAATGCTCATTGGTGGGAGGGCACCTGAACAAAAACCTGTAGTGGATTCCTACCAGTGGGTAGAAGAGTAGATGTACCTAGGTTGATTGGGGAACTACTATAGCTCTTTGTGTCATCTGTGATGCTTGTCTATTTTCTGTGCTTGTACTGTGATTTGTTTTCATTATTCAGTTTCTTATAAATCATTCTTTTTACACACACACACACATATATATATATATATCATTATTTTAAAATAACTTAAAAAAGAGTTTTTAATTTAAGAACTAAAACTCACTTTCAATTGGTATCAAAGCAGGTTGATTATTTATACAGGCTAACACCTGAATCATAAAGATCACTTAGTTCTTTATTTTTATTTTTTTTTTGGTTTCTCTAAAATCTAATGGCACAAGAAGATTTTTTAATCACTAGTCCACCAATCTGTAATTTGGATAGATTTTCTTTATGGCAAGTTAGAATTAAATTATATATGAATGACATAGATGAAGATATTTACAACTCTATTTTGTCAGGACCTCCATCTTCAACTTCTTCAACAGATGATAAAGAGAAGTTGATAACTGCTGATGCAAAAGCCATGGACATATTGGCTCAATCAATGTCAAAAGACATTCTCCAAAGAGTGGCTGATTGCACTTCAGTATGGGGCATCTGAAACTCCCTCACAAAGATGGTAACTGAGCCTTCTTTCACTTACTGTATTTTTGATGTAGAACCATCATCTACTCTAAGTGAAGAAGAAGAAGAAGAACAAAAGGACAGAAGATTCTGCATGTTGGCCATATATGGCTCAAACCACAACTCAGATGCAGAATCTGAATCTAATGAAAATGAGGTAACTGAGGTAACTCCAAATTTTAATTTTACCTCTGATCAATTCAAATCTGTTTTCAAATTACATATACAGATATAATAGAACCTGAGAAAGAAATAAAATCTCTCAGAACAGAGTTAACAAAAATAAATAATTTGACTTCTGAATATAACAAACTTAAAGAAGATTTAAAAATATCAGAAGAACAAAATATTTCCTTGAAAAATAAATTTGAGGAAACTTTTAAGGAAAAAGAAGTAAAAGACTCTGTAGAAATTACTGAATTTTTTTATGTTAAAACAAAATATAGAAATCAGTTCAGTTTTTCAAATTTATATTTTAATGAGATAAAAGGCCAATATATTAAATTATAAGGCATTTTTTAATCTAAACTCTTACAATTAAATAAGCAGTTATATGATTCATTGGAATTTCCTATCTTAAAAACAAAGTCAGATAACTTCACATTCTTACAGATTTTCTCCAAAATCATGTTGAGCATTCTACTTAGATTGCATAGATCAGAAATGATCAGAGCACTGAGTGTGAGTCTCTTCTGATTAAGGGGATTCTATAGAAAGAAGGTATCAGGCAATGTTAGAACCCAGTCTTAATTTGGCTTAGGATCCCAACTCAAATAGGGGGAGATTTTTGGAACCTTAGTTTTGATTTGAGATAGGATCCATCTTTAATGTCTAAGTTTCTATCATACCACAGCTTATAACTTAGATCAAATCCCATTAAGATAGAAGGCTAAAAATATATATAATTAATAGGCTGAGAAAATAAGAGAAAGATAAAAATTATATATGTTCTCTGCGTTCGACGAACGGCTATCTGCGTTCGATGAACGGCGCTCTGCGGTCGACAAAATTATCCACTCTGCACTCGACGAAGAACAACTATATCAGTGGTCGAAGAAATCCAGCTATCTCAGCGGTCGACGATCCCGTCTCAGCGGTCGACGAAATCCAGCTATCACAACGGTCGACGAAAAGCTGCGTTCAATGATCTCAAGTCTGCGTTCGACGAATATTCAGCAGAAGCTCGGAACGACGAATGAAATGTTCAGATCGACGAACTTGAAGCTCAGCTCGACGAATTTCTACCAGCTTTATTATTTAGATATTCTCAGTTCGACTAATATTATTATATCTGATTAAGCAATACTTTGATTAAATTATATATTGCTGCTCTTCTGTATCAATTAATAATATAGCCGTTGCAGACATTAAGTATTATAGCCGTTGGCAGAAACATTAAATATTATAGTTGTGGCAGAAAAGCTAAAGACGGCAGTTTGTCTGCTAGAGGAAATTAAAGAGACATTATCTCTTTCCTCTTTTGTCGGCAAGATTTCAAATGAGCCGAACAGCTCTCCAGATTATATATTCAGAGAGAAGAATAGAAGAGGAAAGAAGACAAGAGAAAAGAAATACAAAGCAATACAGGAAAGCAGAGGAAGAAGAAGATATACAGAGTTCTTAATAAGAACAATATATTATATATCTTGTTTTGGCTAAACTCTTCTCTGTAGATTATATTCATCCTGAGACACCTATCAAGATCATTTGCTCAGGATCTTAACTGCAGAAGAAGAAAAAGAGTTACAACATTCAAGAGAAGAAGCTTCACCACCTGAACATCAACTCTACTCAAATCAGGGGGAGCTCTTCAACATCTTCATCAAAGATCCATTCTCAACAACCCATCAGGATCTCTATTGTCTTCTCAGAAAAGAGAAGAACAATATATATATATATATATGGTTTCGTTATTCCCCTCTTGTACAGGGTTATAACTCCCTTCAAAAGTTAACTCTCGGTAACAGGGCACCTTAGCAAAAACCTGTGACTTGGTTTTTGGGCACCTTATCAAAAGCTCATTAGTGGCAGGGCACCTGAACAAAAACCTGTAGAGGATTCCTACCAGTGGGTAGAAGAGTAGATGTACCCAGGATGATTGGGGAACTACAATAGCTCTTTGTGTCATCTGTGATGCTTGTCTATTTTCTGTGCTTGTGTTGTGATTTGTTTTCCTTATTCAGTTTCTTATAAATCACACTTTTTACACATATTTATATATATATCATTATTTTAAAATAACTTAAAAGAGTTTTTAATTTAAGAACTAAAACTCACTTTCAGAGGTCAAACATGTTGAAATCCTCCAGGGATAATTACCCAAAAGATGTGAAACTTGGTACATACCTTCAAGTATACCTTAGGAAGGGCTCCAAAAATTTGGTGTAATTATTGGAGCACAGTTTTCTGAAAATTAGTATAACTTGTTGGATGATATAAATCCCCACGTTTTAGTATGGGATAAATATGACATGCACATCAACGATATACTACTCACAAAGAGACAATAGGGGTTGTCTCAGATGTGTATGTTGGAGAAAGTGGTAATTATTTAACTCCACATGAGATAAAGTTATGACATATTAATGCGCGATGACCCCCCTTGTGTAAGGAGCGGTTGCAAATTTAGCAAGAGATGTAGCCAATTGCCTCTAAAGCTTCAAAAATTCAGGAGAATGCATAAACAAGTAAGAGTACATGTAACATTTTACCTCGACAAGGTAGATTTCTAGAGGCTCTGTATCGTAACCCAACTGGTGAATAAGGTTTTTGTTCATGGTTGAGGAGCCCTTAAATTAAATGATCTAAATCACAAGAGAAAATTTGCACGACTTCTGAGTTCGGTGCAAGTCTAAGTAGGACCTAGATTAGACAAGTAGTACTCGACTCAGGTCCTCTTGTCCTTGGAAGAAAATGATGTGATTATAACCCATGCGAGACATGGAGTCAAGATTCACATCCTATTTGCTCCTTAGATAATGGTTCGTACTATCATCTGGTCAAATTGCTAAATATCAAAGGTCGGACAAATAATGATTTTTGGGATCATTGAAAACATAAAATTTACTAATCTTGAACTTTAAGGCAATAACATTATGTTCCAGAGTTTGTGGCTTGAAATGAGATAATGACATGAAAATGAGGTGGTGTGATTGCGAAACTTGATTGCTATGTGATTAGAAGTCAAAAGGTGAAAAATCATTTTGTTTGAACAATTATGATTATTTTTCCATATCATGAGATTGGGAGTGTATTGACCCCCAAAAATTGAAATCAAGCGAGTGCCATTTTAAGTTCTAGGAGATGTGTAGAACATATGTGATCCTTTGGATATGGACCTGATGGTATCAAGAATCAAAGCGCATTTGTTTGACGATATTACGATCATCCTTATTATGCTTCAGAATTGCTGTGCTTATGTTTGTTGGGAATTTGTCAACCATAAAATATAAATTTATCGATCATAAATAGTTGTTGTGAAATCAGATGAGCTTGAAGTGTGATGAAGATGTTGCAGATATCAAATTACGAGCCGTGATACAAATTTCAAGGGGATCTAATTTGGAATGATCCCTTATTAAAATATGTCCTAATAAATTGATGTGATGGATAGAGAATGGTATTATGCCCATTAAGATTGGTAATATAGAAACATGTGTATGGTGTGATTTACGATTGATCATGAGTTCAATTATATTCGAGGCCTGTTGTGACTCTTGTATGAGGTTGGAAAGGGCTAGTAAATATAGTTGGGCAAGCCTTAGTAGTGAACCTAAACGTATCACTAACTACGCGAATAGTCCTAAAGAGGATCATAGAGAGTAATTCCATGACTTCTACATTTCATTGCGTTAGAGTTATGGAAACTCATTATTGGTAGCAGTGATGGTTTGATGTAATTGGAATGATATGGTTATATCCTATGGTATATGGTAAGGACCCGGTTGGCAGGTCCTTGTGTTGGTGTTTCCATGGTGATCTGGAAGTGGTCAAATATATAGTCTCACTGCCACGCGATATGAGCCTATGGGGTTGCACATAAGTGTGTTTGGAGAAATTGGAGGAAGAATCCTGTCGGTTAAGTGTTGAATAATATCGTCTTGATTGTCAAGACGATGTTTTGTCTTCTCGACGATATATGTATATCCTCTCGACGAAATATATGTCTTCTCGACGATATATAAATATATATATATATATATATGTCTTCTCGACGATATATATGTCCTCTTGACGATAAATGTCATCTTATCGACGATATACATGCCTTCTCAACGGCTAGCGTATCTTGTTCATCGAATGGTTCGTCGAACGACTAGCATAGTGCGTTCGTCGAACGAATAGCGTAGCGTGTTTGTCGAACGGTTCGTCGAATGGCTAGCGTAGCGTGTTCGTCGAACGGTTCATCGAACGGCTAGCATAGCGCGTTCGCCAAACGGCTAGCGTAGCGTGTTCGTCGAACGGTTCATCGAACGACTAGCGTAGCGTGTTCATCGAATGGCTAGCGTAGCGCGTTCGTCGAACGCCTAGCGTAGTGCGTTCAATGAATGGCCAGCACGTTCGATGAACGCTGGCTAATTCATCGAGCGCAGTATTCGCTGGGTGTATAAAAGAATACGATTCTTTTAACCTATAGACCCCGATCTATTTTGGCGATCTATTTTGAGAGAGAGAGAGCGATGGAAGAGTTCTGCAAGGCTTCGACGGAAGTGTTCCGACCGGTTGATCCCGCCGCCGCCTCTCCTTGTAGTCGAACCTAGCAGTCCGTGGGAGACGTAGAGAGCAGTTCTTCTCTGACCTAGATCTTGTGCGACAAGAGGCTAAGGTTCTCCAGCACTCGTGTGGATTTCCTGTAGAGGCGCGGATCTATTTCAGCACTTAGAACTCAAGTTTTGTTCTCTAGATCTGCCATTGGAGCATCTCGGTTGAGTATAGACTCAACCCCCTTCAGGTATTATTACTGCAATGTGTTGTGGCTGTTATTTAATTTCTTGAATCTATGAAATCGCAAGTTACATATAATTGTTTAGGGTTGTTCTAGTTATTTTATTCTGCTGCGCATATATGATATGTTGTATTATCATTTCTGAAATGGTATTAAGAAAACTAAACAGTGGTATCAGAGCCAGGTTTGCGATCTAATGCGTGTAAATCAGAAATTTAGAAGTGTTCTAAATGTCTGGATTTCTTCCTTGGTGTTTGGATTTCGATGAAGTGCTCTAAATTGGAACCCCGCCAGGAACGCATATGATTGCGTTGTGATTTCATTGTTTCAGAAATTTTTTCTCCTTTGCAGTAACCGTCCCTCTAATTGGTTTGTGAAACCAAATGTCTTAGATTTTGAAACTGACATTGAGAGACGAGCTTATCAACTGCATAAGTTGAGTTGATTTTGCCTGTGTCAAATGCATGTAAATCTGGAGATTTAGAAGTGTTCTAAATGCTCAGATTTAGCCCTTTTATCAAAGCGTTGATAATTTTATTTTGTGCACATCTGGGATGTATTTGGTTGTGAATGTTGTAATTTTAGTATGTGCACGTTGATTAATTGTTAATCAATTTTATAAATAAAATTCCTTATTAAATATTAAG
The DNA here is from genome assembly GCA_033032865.1 of Dactylorhiza incarnata. Taxonomy (NCBI): domain Eukaryota; kingdom Viridiplantae; phylum Streptophyta; class Magnoliopsida; order Asparagales; family Orchidaceae; genus Dactylorhiza; species Dactylorhiza incarnata. Next base: position 7,527,147 of record JAWHQI010000021.1, on the reverse strand, counting down.
TATACAGATGCCTTCCGATGGATGACACTCTTCCTGCCTCGATCGATGAAGTGTGGGCTTGCCAAAGCAAGGTGCATTAATCTATCTTGGAAAGGGTGCGAGCAGATAATTGTGATATCCCACTGTCAACATCGGGTCCAACTTAACTAGGTGACCTCAAATGTGGAGTGCCTAAAGGCATTGGGTTGGCATACGCCCTATGATGGATGTGAATAAAGAGTTATTCACCAACCATACAAGAGTTGCATAGTGATGCAATTGTCAAGTGTTGCCTACCTAAATAACCGCATTATGAGAGGAACGCCAAAGCGGACTCATTGTGTTGGTGAAATACAGATCTTGTCCACTAAGAGAGTAGCTCGCATAAACTCTTCGAATTAATATTAAGGGTTATCAATTTGAATAAAATAGTGGGAGTATTTAATAAAAGACCTTATTAAAATAAAAATGTATTTTGAAATATAGTACTAAAATATATTTTGCATTATTTTGTAGAATTTCCATGTCAAATACTTCCCACTCCACGTTGTCCCTGAGAGCCATCCTTGAGAAGGACAAGCTCAATGGGATGAATTTCCTAGACTGGTTGAGGAACCTGAGAATTGTTCTCAGGCAAGAGCGTAAGCTCTATGTCCTTGAAGAAGATCCCCCGGAGGAGCCAGCCTCTACTGCACCTCATGTAGATAAAGATGCTTACAAAGAAGTATGGAGATGAATCCTTCGATGTTGAATGTTTCATGCTCACGACCATGAACTCTGAGCTTCAGAAGCAATATGAGAACATGAGTTGTTACGAGATGGTCGAGCACCTGAAGAAAATGTTTCAAGGGCAAGCTCGCCAAGAGAGGTTTAACATATCCAGGGCGTTATTTCAGTGTAAGATGGGAGCTTGGGACCCAGTAGGAACTCACGTACTCAAGAGATTGGGTATATAGAGAACCTTGAAAGACTGGGGTTTCCGTTGGGCCAAGAGTTGGCCACTGACCTGATCCTGCAATCGTTGCCGGACAAACAATATGAATGAAATTGACAAGACACTGCCCGAGCTCCTAGGCATGTTAAGAACTGCCGAGATCAATATGAATAAGGTCAAGCCTGCTAGCCCCATATTGATGGTGCATAAAAGCAAGGGCAAGACCAAGGGATTCAAGAAGACTAAGGTGGGACCTAAGTCGTATCTTGATCCCAAGTCTTCAACACTAAAGAACAAGGGCTTGGCTAAGGAAGGGAAGTGCCACCATTGTGGTAAGGCAGGTCATTGGAGGAGGAACTGTCCCCTCTATCTTGAAGATCTGCAAAATAAGAAGTGAAGTGTGACTTCCACTTCAGGTATTTTTGTTATAGAAATAAACCTTTCTGCTCCTTATCTTGGGTATTGGATACCGGATGTGGTTCTCACATTTGTACGAATGTGCAGGAACCGACAAGGAGAAGAATGCTGGGTAAAGGAGAGGTAGACATGCGCATTGGAAATGGAGCAAGAGTTGCTACTGTTGTCGTTGGTGTTTATCTTCTTTCTTTGCCCACTCGGCTTATAATAGAATTAGATAATTGTTATTATGTTCCAGCCATAACTTGAAACATTATATCTGTGTCATGTTTAGACATCAGACGATTTTCTTTCATTATTAAGAACAATAGTTGTTCTATATTTATGAATGATGTTTGTTATGGTATAGCCCAACTGTTTAATGGTTTATATGTTTTGAACTTAAACCATCTGATCTATAATGTAGAAAATACTAAAAGACTAAAAACAAATGACTCGAATCCTACATATCTCTGGCATTGTCGTTTAGGCCATATAAATGAGAAACGCATATCTAAGCTCCATAAAGATGGATTATTGGACTCATTTGATTATGAATCATTTGAGAGATGTGAGTCATGCTATTAGGCAAAATGACTAAAGCCCCTTTCACTAGTCATACTGAGAGGACTGATGATCTTTTGGGTGTAATACATAGTGATGTATGCGGACCCATGAGTTCTATGGCTAGAGGTGGGTACTACTACTTCGTTACATTTACTAATGATTTCAGTAGATACAGATACATGTTTCTTATGAAGAACAAATCCGAAACCTTTGAAAAGTTCAAAGAGTTTAAAAATGAAGTAGAGAACCAACTGGGAAAAAGGATAAAAGCACTCCGATTTGGCCGAGGTGGCGAATATCTGAGTCATGAGTTTCGTGATCATCTGAGAGAGTGTGGCACTGTATCACAACTCACTCTGCCCAGAACACCACAACATAATGGCATGTCTGAGAGGAGGAATCATACTTTGTTAGACATGGTACGGTCGATGATGAGTCATGCAAATTTGCCCATTTCCTTTTGGGGATTTGCTTTAGAGACTGATGCTTTCACATTAAATCGTGCTCCAATGAAAATGGTTCTAAATACATGATGAGTCCTGATCATATACACATTTATGGACTCATCCGGGCCGTTATTCAGTCATTTCACCGCACTTTAGCCCTGTTATAGGTTATATTTGATAATCCATGCTAGGTGCACTTCTGGGGCCACTTTGGTGTGATTTCATGCTTATTGTCATTAGTAGTTTTCATGCGCTGTTAAGTGCCACCTTCAGTGGCTGGATTTTTGGTTGTGCCAGAATAGGAGTCGTGTAGGTGTTTCCGGTGCAATTCTGCACAGGAACACTGCGCACGATCACTTGTTCTATTGCGCACGACCACTGGTCGTGCGCCACTGATCGTGTGCACTTAACCCTTTTTTTCATGAGTTCTGTTTGGTGTAGTGCGCACGACCATCAACGCCAGTGCGCACAACCATCAACGCCAGTGCGCACGACCACCGGTCGTGCGCCACTATTCGTGCGCACTTATCATTAAATTTCTGAGTTCTGTTTCGTCTAATGCGCACAACCACCGACGATGGTGCACACGACCACCGGTCGTGCGCCACTGGTCGTGCGAACATTTTATTTTATAAATTTGGTGTCTTGCAGGTTCCACCCAGGCAGTGCGCACGATCGCAGAATTCCAGTGCGCACGACCACTGGTCGTGCGCCAATGATCGTGCGCAGTATTTATTCCAGCGCCTATTTAAACGCCTGTTCCGATTTTAGGGCAACATCCACTTCCGGGGAGCGGAGTTCCTGTTCCGTACGCCGCCGACCACCACCTTGGGACGCCTCCACTTCATCTCCTACGCAAGGGGAAGCCTCCTCCATCCATTCCAAGACTTCCTCCATTGTCCGTGAGTGTTCTTCACCATCCGCAAGCCTCCAAGCAGCCATTCTCTCATTTCGCCCGGTGAGAAGAAGAAGAAACCTGAAGTCGAAGACGACGGAGCTACGTAGGGAGATAGTGACAACTCTTTACGCCGGAAGCATAGTCCGCCCGAGTCCGGAGGTAGCCAGACAACCTACCATTCCGGCCGTGAACGGCCGCTAGTCTTCACCATCGGTTATTTCTTTCCTCTTTCCTTCATTGTACTCGTTGAGCCGTGTAAACTTGAATATTGTGATGTTGTTTGTTGAAATGAATGTTTCCTTGTTGTTCTTCATGGTTTGCTTGTGATTCACTCCGTTTTCCACTCACTCACTCACGCACGCACGCAAGGTGTTTGTTCCGCGTTAGCAAGAGCTAACGGCGGTTGCGAAGAGGTGTTTGCGACCCTCACCTTCTCGCACTTGAGCACGCTCCATCCACCTCTCGAAGTACGGCATCGCGGCCGTTGCATCCATCTCACCTTGCGAAGCGGTGCTTTCGACCCGCATTTCTTTTGCTGTTGTTAAGACTAGGAAAACCAACCAAAAACCCCCTCTTTGTGTTTGTGAAACGCTTGTGTAACAATAGTCACTGTGCGATTCGTTCACCCAACCTGCATTCCTCAAGAGACCGACATCCGGGGATTCCATTCTCCACAATTATTACTTGACAGCGACCGGTGCACTTTCCGACACGCATCAAGTTTTTGGCGTCGTTGCCGGGGAGCACAGTCGTGTGAGTTTTCTGGAGAGGGAGAACCTGAGAGAGAAGCCCTTCCATTTGTAAATTGCATTTCTTTGTTTTATTTCTTTTTTATTCCATTTTCCTATTTTAATTAGGTTGCTTTAGTAATTTTTGTTAGGTGTAGTATTTTGCACAATGGCATTTTTATTTTTGAATCGTTTTATCTTCGCACTATGTGGGCACATCTTAATTTCCGTTGCCGTTGGTGTGGAGCTACCTCCCACTCTAGTGATGAATGCCCTACGGAGAATAGTAGGCATAATTCTTATAGCCCAGCATATGGAGCACCGACTTTGTCTGATACTCCATCTGGTGCGCGTAAGTCTTATGGCTACTCTGCTGAGCCTTTACCGTCTTACTTCTTTTCGGCTTCAGCCCCCGCTGTGCCAAAGAAGCCCGCAAGGCAGTGTCGGTTTTGTCGGAGCACTGATCATGTCTTGAAGGACTGTGCCGAGTATCGTCGCCAATTGGACGAGGATGACGAGCCGGATATCCGGATCGTCCCAACTCCTAACTCTGGCGGCACACCTTCAACATCCGGTTATGTGTCTTTGTCACCTTCACATCTTGAAGGGTATGGCATGGACATGGTCACCGGATGTGCGGGTGATCTATACACCGACATTGCTGAGCCTATTCTCCATGTGCATCCACCACTTCTAGTGGATTTGATTCTTCCCCTGTTGTGCAAACTACTTTCGTCTCTGACGACATTGTTGAGGATGTGTCGCGGGATGAGGCTGGCGATTTATGTGTTATGCCTGCCCCTATGGAGGAGGACAACCTACTAGGTGAAGAGGAGCTTTCCTGAACACCGGTGGAGGAAGTCCAAACCTTGGGCATGGCCACTGTCGATCCCGCTGAACCTTGCGGCATTGATGACTGATGCGAGGATTCAGCAAGTGCACCGGTCGCGCAAGTAATAATAATGGGGAAAATCCCCGAGTGTCGGTCTCTTGAGGAACACAGTAAGGTGGAGTTAGGTTTCGAGGAAGGACTTGAGATTGAAGTCCTTAAATCGGATGGAATGCGGGGGAGTTGGGTTGGCTTTTGGAAAATAAAATAAAAGCTATCAACTACTCCTATGCAATGCCGCTATGCAATGCTTTGCTTGGCGGGATGGAGACTAGGCAGGCCTTGAGCGCGCTGCGTCGAAAGGGCGGATAGACGAGTAGGCAAGCGGAATCAAATTGTGCAGGCCTTGAGCGCACTGCTTCGTTAGGCGGGATGGAATACGGGCCGCGATGCCACGCTTCGGTAGGCGGATGGAATGGTTCGCACCGGCGGAGTCGGAATGGATTACACGGGCCGCTATGCCACGCTTCGCTAGGCGGATGGAAGGGTAGGCATACGGATGAGGGTCGCAAGCACCTCTTCGACAAGCACGCCACTAGCAATTGCTAGTGCGGCACCGGACGTGACGGCGGGATGGAGGATAGAATGGGGCGCACCTCAAGCACACAAATAAACAAAAAAGGGTATTTCACAAAGACATGAAATAACTTTAAATAGCAAGGTCTATAGTGTTCTTCATCAAAATACAAAAGATCTAACTATTACAACAATCAATAAGAGGAGAACAAGGCAAGAAATCGACCGAATCCGAAGTCTCGTTGTAGATTCACGGTTGGAATCGCCGGGTTGTCAATCCGCGTCCAAGCTCGGTCCGCAACTACGTCCGGGGTAGAGAGAGCTGTCACGACTCTCCAATGGACCCGTCTTCTTCGTGTCACGATCCGGTAGAGGTTGCAAACTTCCTCTTGCTTGATGGCAATGGCGGCTAGGTCTTCCTTTGGAGCTCTTGGATGAAGGAGGAGGCCGAGAGGAAACTCCGGCTCAAGATTGGCGTGAAGAGCAAGCCCGGAGCACCTCCATATGGTGGGCGACGGTGGAGGGGCGAATCTGGACGAAACCGGGCGGAAAACGGCGGAAGAAAATCGGGGGCCGACCTAAAATCGCGAGCAGGTCATTTTATAGGCGCTGGAATAACCAGTGGTCATGCGCACTAGAATCCTGTGATCGTGCGCTCTGCCTGGACGAAACCTGCACAGACAGAAATTATAAAATAACATGTTCGCACGACCAGTGGCGCACGACCGGTGGTCGTGCGCACTGGAGTTGATGGTCGTGCGCACTACAGCAAACAGAACTCGGAAATTAAATGGTAAGTGCGCACGAGCAGTGGCGCACGACCGGTGGTCGTGCGCACTAGCGTAGATGGTCGTGCGCACTGCACCAAACAGAACTCATAAAAAGGGTTAAGTGCACACGATCAGTGGCGCACGACCAGTGGTCGTGCGCCATAGAACCGGTGATCGTGCGCAGTGTTCCTGTGCAGAATTGCACCGGAAACACCTGCACGACACTTGTTCCAGCGTACGACACCAGTCTAGCCACTGAAAGTGGGACTTAACATCGCAAGAAAACTAATAGCAAAGAAAGATACGAAATAACACCAAAATGGGCCTATAAGTGCACCTAGCATAGAATGACCAATATGAGCTAAAACAGGGCTAAAGTGCAGTGAAATGACTAGATAAACGGCCCAGATGAGTCCATATATGTGTATATAATCGGGACTCATCACACCCCCAGACTTAACTGTTTGCGCATCCCGAGCAAACAAATTCTAAGCGAACTAGGAAAGAACAGTAGATGGCTTAATGATTATACTACAGAGTACCATGCGAAGTCGCATGCTCACGTGCATAAGAAAAATAGTAGAAAAGATTTCTGATTATAAAAACAGTTTATAAATTTCTAAAAGAGTAAAAGCTTATTACAACTACTCAAAATGGTGAACTACGGTGAATCGTTCGGTCATGCATACGGAGAAAGTAAACTAAACGCTGAGATGAGCATTGCTCAAGATTGGGGTGTCGGATAAACTCCACCGAAATCCATCGGTGTCGGTGACCATAGGCTTGCCCGGTCACATTCTCTCCACGGCACTGGTTTGACTCAAATGCGTGAATCAATAGGACTTTAGGTTTTAAATGGGGCTTGGGTTTAGGTGAGATATACAATGATAAAGACGATGGTTCAAATACTAAACCCAAATGAGCTAATGCAGGAAACTATCCTCATTCACCACACAAACACGCGGGTACACAACACCCCCAGACTTGGACTTAACAGCATGGGTGCGTGCACCGCCTACTCCCAAACATAAATCTATACATAAAGATTTTCAATTAAACATTCCTTCTCTTTCCTTTCTTTTTAACTTCTTTTCTTTTTCTTATTTTTTTTTTCTTATCATTTTCAGCAAATAAACAAAAGGACACATCCACAACTTCACAAACATATTACCACATCAACAACCCAACTCATGAAAATAATAATCAGCTAAAGCTCAAATTTTGGATGTGCGACTAGGATTGGCTTTTGGGCTTTGGTGAAATAAGAGTGGGGCTGAATCAAAGAACGGGTAGGCACAACTGGGCTAGCGAGGATATAGCGGTAAGGATAGGCACAAAGGCTCAACCGGGCCAAAATGATGGCCTATATAACATTCACACAATTGACTAACCGTATACCCATGCTTCAAGAATCGCTTGGGGCAAGTTCTAGCCACCGAGAAAGATTCTCCTTTCTCCCGACTCAAGCAATACAAATCTAGCGATCGTTTACACACATACCTATGCTACCGTTTGATTCCACCGAATTCACCATTTGAGTAGAGTAAACAACATTTACACTAATAAGAAAAATATAAAACCATAAGTATAAAGAGAAGTCTACTCTACACAGATTTCTATGCAACCGAGCACTCGACTAGGAGCACTACGGGAGTCAACATTTTACTCTGCTACATAGTCCTAAGCCATCACCTAGACTTTCCCAAATAAGCAGAAGAATTAAATTCACAACAGAGCAAGCAAACAGATGAGTACGCGCTCAAGTGGGTGATGTGGTGTGCAATGAAAATAAACAAAACATTTTAAATGAAATCTTCTAGCATGCAGTGCAATAGTGCACGTGAGCGGGTAAACAAAACTACTCTCCCCCAGACTTAAACTAAACAATCCACAGAATATATGACATGAAAATCAGGAAAGGCTAGGGAAAGAGAGTACCCAGTGCTCAGAAATGAGCACACCAGAAGATTGGCGTTTAAACCAAGACTAAGCTGCAGCATCCGCCATCCAGAAGAAGATACCTGCAGGGGTCAGCTCCGCAAAAAGAAAATAGAAAACTGAAATAAAGTGCAATTAACTAAATAAAATTAGCAAAGAAATGAGAATGCAAGAAAAATTAAGATAACTACTGGGGTTATTGTCCTCCCAGCATGACTTATTCTAAATTAAAACGGTTCAAGCTAATGGGCCTATGAAAAAGAAAATGCACAGGTAACTGCTCCATTATCCGTTTCGGTAGCTGGTACCGATACGGAGATAAGGCAGTCACCCCTCTACCTAAATAATAATACCTGCTCCTCACAGGTAGAGGGAAAAGAAAGTAAGAAGAGGAGGAGGCCTGGTCCTCACTCATCTCACCAAAACTATCCTTGCCTAGCAAGGAGTCGTCAACAGGGAGGCAGCAGGAGGCGAAGGCAATGAGTGGAGCTTCCTCTACGGAGGGAGAATAAACCTCCTCACATGAGAGGATGCTCTCATCATTGACTTGAGCAAAAAGCTCAAAGTCCTCCTGAAGTACCTGTGAAGATTCAACCTGCACAGACTCAGATGAAGGAAGGGGATCAAGAAATAAAGAAGACGAAGAACATAAATAATCTAAAATCGGGGGAGTGGTCCCGGTCTCACTCCCATCAGGTTGGGGAAGTAAAAAAATGTTTGCATTGTCATCAATGCTACAAGATTCGGCGGGATCAACGGTGGTCAAGCTTAGGATTTGGACTTCCTCCACCGGTGCTGAGGAAAATTCCTCTTCACCTAGAAGGTTGTCCTCCTCCATAGGAGTAGGCACAACACTAAGATCAACAGCCTCCTCTTGGGACACATCATCAACAATGTCGTCGGAGACGAATGTAGTATGCACAACAGGGGGAAGAATAGTGCTCGGATAAAAGTCGAGCGCTGATTCCTCACAAAGAATCGAATCCACTAGGGGTGGTGGATGCACCGGGAGAATAGGCTCAACAATGTCGGTGCCCAGATCAGCCACACATCCAGTGACCGTGTCCATGCCATACCCTTCAAGATGTGAAGGTGACAAAGACACATAACCGGATGTTGAAGGTGTGCCGCCAGAGTTAGGATTCGGGACGATCCAGATATCCGGCTCGTCATCCTCATCCAATTGGCGAAGATAAGCAACACAATCCTTCAGGGCATGATCTGTGCCCCGACAAAACTAGCACTGCCTAGCAGGCTTCTTTGGCACAGCGGGTGCTGAAGCCGAAAAGAAGTATGACGGTAAAGGCTCAGCAGAGTAGCCATAAGACTTATGCGCACCATATGGAGTACCAGACGAAGTCGGTGCTCCATATGCTGGGCTATAAGAATTATGCCTACTATTCTCCGTAGGGCATTCATCACTAGAGTGGGAGGTAGCTCCACACCAACGGCAACGAAAATTAAGATGTGCCCACATAGTGCGAAGATAAAACGATTCAAAAAGAAGAACACTATTGTGCGAAATACTACACCTAACAAAAATTTACTAAAGCAACCTACTATAAAACAAGAAAAAAAAATAAAAAGAACAGAAATAAAATAAGATATGCAATTTACAAATGGAAGGGCTTCTCTCTCAGACTCTCCCTCTCCAGAAAACTCACACGTCTGTGTTCCCCGGCAACGGCGCCAAAAACTTGATGCGAGGATTCGGCAAGTGCACCGGTCGCGCAAGTAATAATAATGGGGAAAATCCCCGAGTGTCGGTCTCTTGAGGAACACAATAAGGTGGAGTTAGGTTTCGAGGAAGGACTTGAGATTGAAGTCCTTAAATCGGATGGAATGCGGGGGAGTTGGGTTGGCTTTTGGAAAATAAAATAAAAGCTATCAACTACTCCTATGCAATGCCGCTATGCAATGCTTCGCTTGGCGGGATGGAGACTAGGCAGGCCTTGAGCGCGCTGCGTCGAAAGGGCAGATGGACGAGTAGGCAAGCGGAATCAAATTGTGCAGGCCTTGAGCGCACTGCTTCGTTAGGCGGGATGGAATACGGGCCGCGATGCCACGCTTCGGTAGGCGGATGGAATGGTTCGCACCGGCGGAGTCGGAATGGATTACACGGGCCGCTATGCCACGCTTCGCTAGGCGTATGGAAGGGTAGGCATACAGATGAGGGTCGCAAGCACCTCTTCGACAAGCACGCCACTAGCAATTGCTAGTGCGGCACCGGACGTGACGGCGGAATGGAGGATGGAATGGGGCGCACCTCAAGCACACAAATAAACAAAAAAGGGTATTTCACATAGACATGAAATAACTTTAAATAGCAAGGTCTATAGTGTTCTTCATCAAAATACAAAAGATCTAACTATTACAACAATCAATAAGAGGAGAACAAGGCAAGAAATTGACCGAATCCGAAGTCTCGTTGTAGATTCACGGTTGGAATCGCCGGGTTGTCAATCCGCGTCCAAGCTCGGTCCGCAACTACATCCGGGGTAGAGAGAGCTGTCACGACTCTCCAATGGACCCGTCTTCTTCGTGTCACGATCCGGTAGAGGTTGCAAACTTCCTCTTGCTTGATGGCAATGGCGGCTAGGTCTTCCTTTGGAGCTCTTGGATGAAGGAGGAGGCCGAGAGGAAACTCCGGCTCAAGATTGGCGTGAAGAGCAAGCCTGGAGCACCTCCATATGGTGGGCGACGGTGGAGGAGCGAATTTGCACGGAACCGGGCAGAAAACGGCGGAAGAAAATCGGGGGCCGACCTAAAATCGCGAGCAGGTCATTTTATAGGCGCTGGAATAAACAGTGCGCACAGTCATTGGCGCACGACCAGTGGTCATGCGCACTAGAATCCTGTGATCGTGCGCTCTGCCTGGACGGAACCTGCACAGACAGAAATTATAAAATAACATGTTCGCACGACCAGTGGCGCACGACCGGTGGTCGTGCGCACTGGAGTTGATGGTCGTGCGCACTACAGCAAACAGAACTCGGAAATTAAATGGTAAGTGCGCACGAGCAGTGGCGCACGACCGGTGGTCGTGCGCACTAGCGTAGATGGTCGTGCACACTACACCAAACAGAACTCATAAAAAGGGTTAAGTGCACACGATCAGTGGCGCACGACCAGTGGTCGTGCGCCATAGAACCGGTGATCGTGCGCAGTGTTCCTGTGCAGAATTGCACCGGAAACACCTGCACGACACCTGTTCCAGCGTACGACACCAGTCTAGGCACTGAAAGTGGGACTTAACATCGCAAGAAAACTAATAGCAAAGAAAGATACGAAATAACACCAAAATGGGCCTATAAGTGCACCTAGCATAGAATGACCAATATGAGCTAAAACAGGGCTAAAGTGCAGTGAAATGACTAGATAAACGGCCCAGATGAGTCCATATATGTGTATATAATCGGGACTCATCAATGACAATGCCAACATTATTTTACTTCCCCATCCTGCTGGGAGTGAGACCGGGACCACTCCCCCGATTTCTGATTATTTTGTCCTTCTTCCCTTTTATTTCTTGATCCCCTTTCTCTATCTGAGCCTGTGCAGGTTGAGTCTTCACAGGTACCTCAGGAGGACTTGGAGCATGATGCTCAAGTCAATGATGAGTGTATCCTGATATGTGAGGAGGTTGATCCCCCCTTCGTAGAGGAAGCTCCACTCATTTCCTTCTCCTCCTGCTGCCTCCCTGGAGATGATACCTTGCTGGGCAAGGATAATTTTGGTGAGTTGAGTGAGGATTCCTCCTCTTCTTATTTTTTATTCCCTCTACCTGTGACGAGCAGGTATTATTTATATTCGGGTAGAGGCGTGACTGTTCTGTTGCCATATCGGTACCCGCTACCGACACGCATATTAGAACAGTTACCTGTGCACTTCTCTTTTCATAGACCCATTAGCTAGAACTGTTTTCAATTTGAATAAGTCGTGCTGGGAGGACAATAACCCCAGTAGTTATCTTACTTTTCCTGCATTTTTATTTCTTCTAATCATGTTTAGTTAGCTGTAGTTTATTTTAGTTTGTCTTTTTCTTTTGTTTTTGTGGAGCTCACCCCTGCAGGTACTCATTACAAATTCCGAATGGCGGGTTTGCTTCAGATTTCCACGCACCTTCTGGTATGCTCACTTGCTGAGCATTGGGTAACTTCTTCCCTAGCTTTCGATTTTGATTTTCACTGTCATATCATTATGTTGTATTGTTTAGATTAAGTCTGGGGGAGAGCCGTTATATGTTACCCACTGCACGTGCACATCTCATTTGCATACTAGAAGTATTTTAATTTCAGTTATTTAGTATTGTTCATCTTCACTGTACACCACTGCACCCACTTTAGCGCGCACTCGCTTGTTTGTATGCTTCCGTATATTCAATTCTTGGATGTGATGTAGGAAGTGTTGTATTAGCCAAAATAATTTCAAGATGGAGTGGAATGTTGACTCTTGTAGTGCTCTAGTTGAATACTCGTGTTTGCATAGGGATTTGAGTAGAATTAGTTTTTGTTTATGCTTCTAATTTATAATTTGTAGATTTGCGTAGATTTTAATTTATTTTACTCAAAATGGTGAATGTGGTTGAATCTTGCGGTAGCGTGGTATTGTGTGTAGGGGAATGTGAGGTTCGTGTTGCTCGAGTCGGGAGGAAGGATTACCTTTCTCGTGGGCTAAGAACTTGCCCCAAGCGACTCTCGAAGCATGGGTGAGAGCTACTCGTCGAGTTAAACATGATGTAGGCCACCCTTTGGCTAGTTTGAGCCTTGCTATTCCCTGTCCTTTTCGTTCACCGTTGCAAGCCAAATTTGTGCCTACCAATCCTTTGTTCAGTTCCTCTTCATCCACCAAAGCCTGAAGCCTATCCTACACCCGCAACCAAATTGTTTTTAACTGCGCTCATAATTCTCAACTTGTGTGGTGTGTGGAATCATTGTGTTATAAAGGGAAAATAAAGTCCATCTGCTGATTTTGAACCAACCGGAGGATACATAAAAGAAGTAAAATATGTTAAAAGAAAAAAAAGAAAAAAAAAAGAGCGTATTTTGAAATGAGATCCTTCCGAGCTAAATAGAAAATCTGTTGGTATTTGTGAAGTAGGCCGTGTGCACACCTGGTTTTCATGATAAGTCTGGGGGTGTGTCACACGAGCATAGTTTGTTGGTCTTGTGGGGTGCAGCGTTCTGTTAGCTCACTTGGGTTGCGTAGCCATCGTGTTTAACTTTGAATATCCTACCGTGACCTAAGCCCCATTTTAATCCTAAAAGTCCTACTGATTTGATTTGCGAGTTTGCTAGCGCTGTGGAGAGAGTGTGACTGGGCAAGCGTATGGTTCACGACGTTGATGGATTTCAGCGGAGTTATTCCTAAGCCCCGATCTTTTGCAACACCCGCCTTAGTGTCTCGTCACGTTCATACCGGGCATGATCGTTCAAATTCTTCATAATTCACCAACTGAGTACAACTAAATCTTTACTTACGCTTTAATACTTCTGTAAATTAGTTAGCATAGTTAGAATCTTCTTCTACTAGAATCTCTAGTCGCATGCGTATGTTACTTCGCACCGTACTCCTTTGTGTAATTCTCTATGTTAATTATCGTTTTCACACTCCGCCGGATTCGTTTGCTCGGGACGCGCAAACAGTTAAGTCTGGGGGTGTGATGAGTCCTGATCATATACACATTTATGGACTCATCCGGGCCGCTATTCAGTCATTTCACCGCACTTTAGCCCTGTTATAGGTTATATTTGATAATCCATGCTACGTGCACTTCTGGGGCCACTTTGGTGTGATTTCGTGCTTATCATCATTAGTTGTTTTCATGCGCTGTTAAGTGCCACCTTTAGTGGCTGGATTTGTGGTTGTGCCGGAATAGGAGTCGTGTAGGTGTTTCCGGTGCAATTCTGCACAGGAACACTACACACGATCACTTGTTCTATTGCGCACGACCACTGGTCGTGCGCCACTGATCGTGTGCACTAAACCCTTTTTTTCATGAGTTCTGTTTGGTGTAGTGCGCACGACCATCAACGCCAGTGCGCACGACCACTGGTCGTGCGCCACTGTTCGTGCGCACTTATCATTAAATTTCTGAGTTCTGTTTCGTCTAATGCGCACGACCACCGACGATAGTGCGCACGACCACCGGTCGTGCGCCACTGATCGTGCGAACATTTTATTTTATAAATTTCCTGTCTTGCAGGTTCCACCCAGGCAGTGCGCACGATCGCAGAATTCCAGTGCGCACGACCACTGGTCGTGCGCCAATGATCGTGCGCAGTATTTATTCCAGCGCCTTTTTAAATGCCTGTTCCGATTTTAGGGCAACATCCACTTCCGGGGAGCAGAGTTCCTGTTCCGTACGCCGCCGACCACCACCTTGGGACGCCTCCACTTCATCTCCTACGCAAGGGGAAGCCTCCTCCATCCATTCCAAGACTTCCTCCATTGTCCGTGAGTGTTCTTCACCATCCGCAAGCCTCCAAGCAGCCATTCTCTCATTTCGCCCGGTGAGAAGAAGAAGAAACCTGAAGTCAAAGACGACGGAGCTACGTAGGGAGATAGTGACAACTCTTTACGCCGGAAGCATAGTCCGCCCGAGTCCGGAGGTAGCCCGACAACCTACCATTCCGGCCGTGAACGACCGCTAGTCTTCACCATCGGTTATTTCTTTCCTCTTTCCTTCATTGTACTCGTTGAGCCGTGTAAACTTGAATATTGTGATGTTGTTTGTTGAAATGAATGTTTCCTTGTTGTTCTTCATGGTTTGCTTGTGATTCACTCCGTTTTCCACTCACTCACTCACGCACGCACGCAAGGTGTTTGTTCCGCGTTAGCAAGAGCTAACGGCGGTTGCGAAGAGGTGTTTGCGACCCTCACCTTCTCGCACTTGAGCACGCTCCATCCACCTCTCAAAGCACGGCATCGCGGCCGTTGCATCCATCTCACCTTGCGAAGCGGTGCTTTCGACCCGCATTTCTTTTGCTGTTGTTAAGACTAGGAAAACCAACCAAAAACCCCCTCTTTGTGTTTGTGAAACGCTTGTGTAACAATAGTCACTGCGCGATTCGTTCACCCAACCTGCATTCCTCAAGAGACCGACATCCGGGGATTCCATTCTCCACAATTATTACTTGACAGCGACCGGTGCACTTGCCGACACGCATCAATACACCATATGAAATATGGACTGGGAAGCGTCCTAGTATGTCTTTTATTAAGATTTGGGGTTGTGAGGCATAAGTGCGACGTCAAATGCCTGACAAGCTGGAACCCAAGTCAGATAAGTGTTATCATGTAGGATATCCTAGGGTAACCAAAGGGTATTATTTCGACCTACCGTCCGAGGGCAAAGTGTTTGTCGCAAGGACTGGCGTCTTTTTGGAGAAAGAGTTCTTATCCAGAAAGACTGCAAAGGTGGAACTTGAGGAAGTTCAAGAACCACAAACAATAGCTGAACCAATTTTAGAACCTGAGCAAGGACTACAATATGTTGTAGCTAGAGAGCCTGCTTAAGAAACACAAGTCCTGCGTAGATCTGATAGACCAAGATTTGAGCCTGAGAGATATGGATTTCTCGTGTCTCAAATAGGTAATGTGTTGCTTATGGATCATGATGATGAGCCTGCAACCTATCAAGAGGCTATGTGTGGATCTGACTCCGAGAAGTGGCTTGAGGCCATGCAATCTGAAATGGACTCCATGTATGCTAACCAAGTTTGGACCTTGGTGGAACCACCTGAAGGGTTACTGATGAGTAATTTATTTACTCATTTTATAGTTTAGGTTTATGTTTTTTATATAAAATTATGTTATTTTATGGAAGTTTATCATTTAAATCCTTCCATTGTTACTTCATAAAGCTAACTTAAGTTTATTTGGTGTCTTCAGGTTTTCTGGGCTGTTTCAGGCAAGAAGTCAAAATTACACGCCCCAGGTCACGGGCGTGACCATGGGCGTGTAGCCTGCGAAGTATTCCAGACCTGTTTCTGCCACTCCGGGGATGTTCCGTGAAAAGTTCGCAAAGTACATGCCCTCGGTCACGGGCGTGGCCAAGGGCGTGACCCAAAGTCACGGCCACGACCCGCCACAGCATCTGAAGCTCGCCGCCACGTCAACTAAAATTACACGCCCTCGGTCACGGGCGTGACCAAGGGCGTGACAGAATGTCACGGGCGTGACTCGTCCAGCGCGCCTTCCCGCCAAAGCTTCCCGCCAGCAGCACTTAATTGAGATTACACGCCCTAGGTCACGGGCGTGACCTAGGGCGTGACACGTCCGTAACGCCTGCATTGAAGCCAGACGGCGCCTTCTCCGCCCGCAGCAAATCACGCCCCTTACACGCCCTTGGTCATGGGCGTGACCAAGGGCGTGTAACACAAAATTTTCAGCTATTTAAAGGGTGTCTTTCCAGAAGTTAGGGGCCGAAGTTTGGGAGTTCTAGCTTGTTTTCTTGCACTGTTTTTGTCATTCTTAAGTATTGTAATCTCCCTTCTTAGCTTGCACTTTTAATTCCTAGTTGTAATTTCTTTTTGCTAATCAATAAAATTAGTTATTTTTCCTCTTATTCTACTCTCTCTCTTCTCATCATGCATCTCTCTTATTGTATTGTTTCCGCCATCTCTATGAGTAGCTAAATTCTATTAGTACTCGACCGAGATGATCCAAGGGAAATATAGCTCTTAATTTTAATTCTAGTTTCTCTTTCTCTTCCTTAGAATACTTTAGATTTATTCTTGAACTACTTTTTGGATTGAGATTATATTGTTGATATATAATTCTCATCTCTGTTTTCGCAATCTAATAATCGAGAGGTTTTGATTTCGAATCGATCATTTCAAGAATAAAGAGAGTTGAATGCATTCCTCAAGCGATGATGACATAATTCTCCCGGATTGGAGTCAAATCCAATATAGGGGTTCACTACGATAAGGCGAGTTTTAGATTTTGATTCTAGAACGAAAGTTCGTTTGATCAACTAAACTCAGTTGAGCGTATCCTCGAGAGAGGTGTGTTCATAAATCGGGAACCTCCACGGTCAAGTATTTTCTTAAGAGATTTAGAAGTTGTTCTTTTTATATTTTATTTTCCCAAGGTGATTCAAGGTTGAGTACTAACCTTCCTCTCATCTGTTTAATAAGTTATTTCTCTTTCTTCGCATCAAACCAACCACAAGTTTTATTCGATAAAATAATAGAGGTTTTCCAAAGTAAGAGTACTCAACCGCCCCGAGTCTAATACGACCTTGGTTTTATAACCTATACTACATTCGATACGGTACACTTGCCGTTATCGGTTGCGGATATAGTTTTTGCGCACCAAGTTTTTGGCGCCGTTGCCGGGGACTACGGTTGATATTTCGAAAAGCGAAATATCTATTAATTTTATCTTTTATTTTTCGTTTTTCTATTAAGGTGTAACTAAATTCCTGGAAAGGACGCTTTGGGCTTGAATTCCCATCACAGCCTCTAGTACCTTGCAAGCCCTTCACCGGGTAGATCTTGGGAAGTCCAGGACTAATTTAAATCACCTAAATAAAAAAAAATATAATAAAAAAAAAAAACTCTATTTTTTTTATTTTCTCTCTTTCTTTCCTTTTCTTTTGGTTTATGACCCGAGGAAACTCTTCAATCGATTTTGAATTTGGTTTTGATCCGGAAATCGAGCGCACCTTGCGGCGACGTCTCCGATTTAGTGATCTACCAATAATTCTTGAAGAGTCAGTCGGAGAAACTAACGAAGATATAATGGGTGACCCCGACCATAATGAGGATCCGCTACGGACTATGTCCTATTATGCGAAGCCAACTTGGGAGGGAACACGATCTAGCATTATTCGCCCGACTGTGGCGAATAATAATTTTGAAATAAAAACAAGTATCATTCAGTATGTCCAGCAATCCGTCATTTTCGACGGCTTACCGGATGAAGATCCTAATTTGCATTTATTTAATTTCTTAGAAATTTGCGATACTTTTAAAATTAATGGCGTCACTGATGACGCCATTCGTTTGCGTCTATTTCCTTTTTCTTTGCGGACTAAGGCCAAGCAGTGGTTGGCCACTCTCCCTAGTGGCTCTATCACTACATGGGCCGGAATGGTGGAAAAATTCTTAACAAAATATTTTCCTCCGGCAAAGTCCGCTAAATTACGTACGGACATTCTCTCGTTTACGCAAATAGACTCGGAGTCTCTCTATGACACATGGGAGCGCTTCAAGGAATTATTGCGGAGATGTCCTCACCACGCCCTTCCCTTATGGCAACAAGTTCAAACATTCTACAATGGTTTGAATCTCCAAACAAAGCAAATGATCGATGCGGCAGCCGGGGGAACTCTTAATAAAAAAACCCCGGAGGCCGCTCAAGAGCTTTTTGAGGAGATGGCCATGAATGCTTATCAGTGGAATGCGCCACGGTCGCGTCCTAACAAACCGACCGGACTCTTTGAAGTCGAGGCCACACCGAATTTAGCACAACAAGTAGAATGGCTTACTAAGCAAGTGGCGGAGATGTCTGCTTCCTCCGCCACTAACGGGGCCAATAACTATAATAATAATAATTATAATTATAATAATAATTTTAATCAAGAGCAAGTAGATTATATGGGGAACTCCTACCGTCCTCCTTATAACCCAATTAATAATCTTCCTAATGGTTATAATCCGGGTTTAAGGAACCACCCAAACTTTTCATGGAGCAATCCCAATAATGCTCAACGCCCCCCACAAGCGAATCCCCCCGGATTCGTTTCACCACAACCACCAAAGGCCCCTTCATTTGAAGAGGTCTTCACCAAATACGCCGCCTCTAATGATTCCAATATCCGGAACCTTTCCGGATCAATAAAAAACTTGATTCCGCGCATTCTTAAAAATCCTACTATTCCTTATCCTTCACGATTGAAAGATGAACGCAGCGAGGAGCAATATAAAAAATTTCTTGAAATGCTAAAACAAATTCAAATAAATGTGCCATTTTGCGAAGCGATCGCCCAAATGCCCAAATACGCGAAATATCTAAAAGATCTTCTTTCTAATAAAAAGAAACTTGAAAATTTTTCGCGTATATCTCTAAACGCAGATTGCTCGGCAGTTTTATTAAATAAATTACCGCAAAAATTAAACGATCCGGGACGGTTCTCCATCCCGTGCTTGTTCGGTAATTTCTTAATAAAACACGCCTTGGCAGATTTGGGCGCTAGTATTAATTTGATGCCTTTTTCTTTGTTTAAAAAGCTAGGTTTGGGCACCCCAAGCCCAACCAATATAAGCATCCAACTAGCGGACAGATCAATAAAATACCCGATAGGGGTCATTGAGGATGTGCTTGTCAAGGTTGACAAATTTATCTTCCCGGTAGATTTTGTCATCCTAGACATTGAGGAAGACGCCGAAGTCCCTATTATACTCGGACGCCCTTTCCTCGCCACCTCTCGGGCAATTATTGATGTTAGTAATGGCAAACTTCTCCTACGAGTTGGGGAGGAAGAAGTAACTTTTAACGTAAACGACTCTATGAGAAATTCTTTTTCTAATGACGACTCTTGTTTTACTTTAGAATCAAATTTTGACGAGGAAATAAAGTCATTTGCTGAATTAATCTCACCTTTATTTGAGAATCCGGAAATTGAAAATTTATTTTGTCTAAAGGAAATAACTCGGCCGCTCAAATTTGAAGAAGTAAAATCGAATATTTCTAAAACAAAAACATCTTACGAGGAGCCACCAAGTTTAGAATTAAAACAATTGCCGGAACATTTAAAATATATATTTTTAGAAAAAGATTCAAAATTGCCTGTGATTATATCTTCCGCGCTTAACGATTCGGAAATTTCCGAATTAATTAAAATATTAAATAATCACCGCCATGCAATTGCATGGCAAATTTCAGATATTAAGGGGATTAACCCCTCATTTTGCACGCACAAAATCAATTTAGAAAATAATTCTCGCAGTACTATTCAGCCTCAACGACGGCTTAATCCAAATATGAAAGACGTCGTTAAGGCCGAAATTATAAAATTACTAGATGCGGGAATTATTTACCCGATTTCTGATAGCACTTGGGTTAGCCCAGTGCAAGTCGTGCCTAAAAAGGGTGGAATAACTGTAATCACTAATGAAAATAATGAGTTGATTCCAACCCGTACTGTTACGGGTTGGCGAGTATGCATCGATTACAGAAAATTAAACGATGCTACCCGCAAGGATCACTTTCCGTTACCCTTTATTGACCAAATTTTAGAACGCTTATCCGGTCATTCACACTATTGTTTTCTCGATGGTCTCTCGGGATATTTTCAAATCCCAATTGCGCCTGAAGATCAAGAGAAAACCACCTTCACCTGTCTGTTCGGCACCTTCGCATATCGGAGAATGCCGTTTGGTCTTTGCAACGCGCCGGCTACATTTCAACGATGTATGTTGGCAATCTTTAATGAACTTGTAGAAGACATCATGGAAGTATTCATGGATGATTTTTCTGTTTTTGGTGATTCTTTTATAAAATGTTTAAATAATCTTGATCGTGTTCTTCAACGCTGCGAAGACATGAATTTGGCACTCAACTGGGAGAAGTGCCACTTTATGGTCCAAGAGGGATTAGTCCTCGGACATAAAGTTTCTAGTAAGGGGATCGGGGTCGATAGGGCCAAGATCGAGGTCATAGAAAAACTCCCCCCTCCAACTAATATAAAATCTATTAGGAGTTTTCTAGGGCATGCGGGTTTTTATAGGCGGTTTATTAAAGATTTTTCAAAAATTACAAAACCGCTAACTCATCTTTTAGAAAAAGAATCCGCATTTCATTTTGATGAGGAATGTTTAAAAGCATTTAATAAAATTAAAAACGAACTTATCAATTCTCCTATTTTAATCGCGCCAAATTGGTCTCTTCCGTTTGAAATCATGTGCGATGCGAGCGATTTTGCTGTAGGGGCAGTTTTAGGCCAACGGGTGAATAAACATTTTCACCCAATTTATTACGCAAGCAAAACGCTAACATCTGCGCAAACAAATTATACAACAACGGAAAAAGAATTTTTGGCAATAATTTTTGCGTTTGATAAATTTCGTTCATATTTGACGCTTTCAAAGGTTATTGTTTTTACAGATCACTCCGCTCTCCGGTATTTACTACAAAAAGGAGATGCAAAACCTCGACTACTAAGGTGGATCCTCCTACTACAAGAATTCAATTTGGAGATCCAGGACAAAAGAGGAGCGGAGAATGTTGCGGCCGACCACCTCTCCCGGCTAGAAAATCCGGCTACAGGAGCGCTTGTGGAGGCCGAAATTGACGACAAATTCCCTGAAGAGCGCCTCCTCTCCATCGTAAAGGTAACGACTTCTTCCACCCCTTGGTACGCGGACTTGGCCAACTACTTAGTGGCCCGGGTCCTACCAAAAGATTTTTCAAGTCAGCAAAAGAAGAAATTCTTTTCGGATTTGAAAAATTATTTTTGGGAGGACCCATTTTTATTTCGTGTCTGCGCGGACCAAGTGGTAAGAAGGTGTATTTCGGGCGATGAATGCGTCAAAATTTTGCGGCACTGCCACGAAGGACCAACCGGTGGTCACTATCAAGCAAACCGGACCGCAAGGAAGGTGCTAGAGGCGGGCTTCTATTGGCCCTCCTTATTCAAAGACACTCACAATTTTGTGAAAAATTGCGATCGGTGCCAACGGTCTGGTAACATTTCTAACCGGGACGAAATGCCCCAAAATATATTTTTAGAATGTGAAATTTTTGATTTATGGGGCATAGATTTCGTAGGACCCTTACCCTCCTCCTGTCATAATAAATATATTCTTGTTGCGGTCGATTACGTGTCAAGGTGGGCGGAAGCACATGCTTCTCCCACTAACGACGCGAGAGTCGTTGTGCATTTTTAAAAAAAATTATTTTCACGATTTGGCACACCCCGAGCACTAATTAGTGATCGGGGCACTCATTTCTGTAACAACCAACTTGCTAAAATTTTAGCAAAATATGGAGTTACACACAAGCTATCTACCGCCTACCACCCACAAGCAAATGGCCAAGTGGAGGTGGTGAATCGTGAAATTAAAAGAATTTTAGAAAAAACCGTGTCCGTTAATAGAAAGGATTGGGCTTTAAAATTAGACGACGCACTCTGGGCCTATCAGACAGCTTACAAAACCGCCATTGGATGTACGCCGTACCGGTTAGTCTATGGTAAAGCTTGTCATTTGCCAGTAGAATTAGAACATCGCGCTTTTTGGGCGCTAAAATTTTTAAATTTGAATTTGGATCTATCCTCCGAACAAAGAAAATTACAACTTAATGAACTAGATGAATGGCGCGCGAACGCCTATGAAAATAACAAATTTTATAAGGAGCGAACTAAATTCCATCATGATAAAAAAATAAAACATCCAAAAACTTTTTCACCGGGAGATTTTGTCCTACTTTTTAATTCTAGACTTAGGCTTTTCCCAGGGAAATTAAAAACCCGATGGTCCGGTCCCTTCAGAGTAAAAGAAGTTTGGCCATACGGGACCGTGCTCATAGAGCACCCAGAAAAAGGATCTTTTAAGGTTAATGGACAACGGTTGAAATTATACCACCCCGGCGACCCAGCGACCGGAAATATCGAAACAATGCACTTAACGAATATTTAAGAAAGCGCCACTTAGTCAAGCTACGCGACGGTAAACAAAGCGCTCTTGGGAGGCAACCCAATGTTAACCCTTTTTTTTCTCTTTTCTTGTTTGTTTTTCTAATTTAACTCTGCAGGTGTTTGACCAGCAACCCCGACTACAGGGAAGCCCTCTTTACACCTTAGTAATTTATCTTGATTTTTCTTTAATGTCATTTTTTTCAGTTAGTTTTATCTTTCATACTTATTTTTAAACATTGGGGACAATGTTTAATTTTAAGTATGGGGGTGTCGCATAGCTTTCTTTATAGTTTTACTTGAAAAAAAAAAAAAACAAAAAAAAAAAAAAAAAACCCAAAATTAAAAATTATAAAAATTTGAAATTAAATTTCTTGGAAAGGACGCTTTGGGCTTGAATTCCCATCATAGCCTCTAGTACCTTGCAAACCCTTCACAGGGCAGATCTTGGGAAATCCAAGAACAAAAAAAAAATCTATTAGAAAATGTTCTTTTTATTCATCAAAACCCCCACTTGCTAAATTGCAAGTTCTAAAGTAGACTGTTCTTCATATGGACTAAAAATAATTTTGTGCTAGAATAGTTTTTGAAACTTTTGAGTAAAATTGTTGACTCATGCAGTGCTCCTAGTCTTATGCTTGTCTTGAGTAGTTTTGGTGTAAAATTAAATTCTTGACATAGATCTAAAATTATGTTTTATTAATTTGCGTAGTAATAATTTATTCTACTTTTAAATTCGAATCCGGTCTTATCCAAAAGTAGTTTTGGTGAGTGTGTAGAAGATTGTTAGAAAGCTATTACTCGAATTAAACAAAAGGGTGTCCTTTCTCGATGTCTAGAACTTGCCCCAAGCTATTTTCAAAACATATGCACTTTAGACAAATTAACTTTATGGAAATGATTTAGGCCTTTCTTTGGATAGTTTGAGCCTTTGCACCCAACCTAGATTTACCACCATTGTTCACACAAATTTGAGCCTTACACCTTTATTTGATCCACCCTCATCATTTCGGCTCCAAGACTAAAATGCCCAAAACCCAAATAAACACTTTGAGATTTTGAGCTAAAATGAAAAATTTTTGGGTACGATTCTATGAAAAAAAAGACAAATATGGGTATCAATTCAAAAAAATGTTTAAATCTCAAAAAGTAATAATCTCATAATGATATGTGGCCTAGGTATGTACATGCATACTTGGAATGATCCCAATTATGAAGATTCTTGATTTAAATAAAAGAGTATGAGAGTGTTTCCCCGTTAAAAAAATGCAAGTATGGGGGTAAAGCTTCATTATTTTGTGGTGGCAATCATTCTCTTTTAGCTCAAAAATCTTGTTTAAGTGAAATGCGCCTTCATGTTTATCATTGTTACCTCACCCTTAAACCTAAGCCTTAAAATGTACCCTATTTAAGTCCTAAAGATCCATAGAGTCGATTTAGTTCGAAGTGTAGTGGAGAAAGTGCAAACGGGCAAGCCTATGGCCGTCGACATTGATGGATTTCTTTGGAGGCCACCCCAAACGTCTACATCTAGTAATTTAAATCTCAGCAATCACGCTATTTTCTCCCTTCACATAACTTTTTGATTGACCGTCGACTCATTTTTAAAAATATTGATAAATAATTATAACGCATTTTTGAAGTATTTCATAAATTAGCATTTATGCCAAGAACATCTTTTTACTAAAATATCTACACATGCGAGCATAATACTTCGCATTTTACTCTCTAGTCTTCACATTCTATCTTGCATTATTTTTTCACCCTTGTGAAAAATGGATTGCTCGGGACGAGCAATGAGCAAGTATGGGGGTATTTGATGAGTAATTTATTTACTCATTTTATAGTTTAGGTTTATGTTTTTTTATATAAAATTATGTTATTTTATGGAAGTTTATCATTTAAATCCTTCCATTGTTACTTCATAAAGCTAACTTAAGTTTATTTGGTGTCTTCAGGTTTTCTGGGCTGTTTCAGGCAAGAAGTCAAAATTACACGCCCCAGGTCACGGGCGTGACCATGGGCGTGTAGCCTGCGAAGTATTCCAGACCTGTTTCTGCCACTCCGGGGATGTTCCGTGAAAAGTTCGCAAAGTACACGCCCTCGGT
The DNA here is from genome assembly GCA_033032865.1 of Dactylorhiza incarnata. Taxonomy (NCBI): domain Eukaryota; kingdom Viridiplantae; phylum Streptophyta; class Magnoliopsida; order Asparagales; family Orchidaceae; genus Dactylorhiza; species Dactylorhiza incarnata. The sequence goes on along the minus strand of JAWHQI010000021.1, from coordinate 7,502,334 downwards.
CACGGGCGTGGCCAAGGGCGTGACCCAAAGTCACGGCCACGACCCGCCACAGCATCTGAAGCTCGCCGCCACGTCAACTAAAATTACACGCCCTCGGTCACGGGCGTGACCAAGGGCGTGACAGAATGTCACGGGCGTGACTCGTCCAGCGCGCCTTCCCGCCAAAGCTTCCCGCCAGCAGCACTTAATTGAGATTACACGCCCTAGGTCACGGGCGTGACCTAGGGCGTGACACATCCGTAACGCCTGCATTGAAGCCAGACGGCGCCTTCTCCGCCCGCAGCAAATCACGCCCCTTACACGCCCTTGGTCACGGGCGTGACCAAGGGCGTGTAACACAAAATTTTCAGCTATTTAAAGGGTGTCTTTCCAGAAGTTAGGGGCCGAAGTTTGGGAGTTCTAGCTTGTTTTCTTGCACTGTTTTTGTCATTCTTAAGTATTGTAATCTCCCTTCTTAGCTTGCACTTTTAATTCCTAGTTGTAATTTCTTTTTGCTAATCAATAAAATTAGTTATTTTTCCTCTTATTCTACTCTCTCTCTTCTCATCATGCATCTCTCTTATTGTATTGTTTCCGCCATCTCTATGAGTAGCTAAATTCTATTAGTACTCGACCGAGATGATCCAAGGGAAATATAGCTCTTAATTTTAATTCTAGTTTCTCTTTCTCTTCCTTAGAATACTTTAGATTTATTCTTGAACTACTTTTTGGATTGAGATTATATTGTTGATATATAATTCTCATCTCTGTTTTCGCAATCTAATAATCGAGAGGTTTTGATTTCGAATCGATCATTTCAAGAATAAAGAGAGTTGAATGCATTCCTCAAGCGAGGATGACATAATTCTCCCGGATTGGAGTCAAATCCAATATAGGGGTTCACTACGATAAGGCGAGTTTTAGATTTTGATTCTAGAACGAAAGTTCGTTTGATCAACTAAACTCAGTTGAGCGTATCCTCGAGAGAGGTGTGTTCATAAATCGGGAACCTCCACGGTCAAGTATTTTCTTAAGAGATTTAGAAGTTGTTCTTTTTATATTTTATTTTCCCAAGGTGATTCAAGGTTGAGTACTAACCTTCCACTCATCTGTTTAATAAGTTATTTCTCTTTCTTCGCATCAAACCAACCACAAGTTTTATTCGATAAAATAATAGAGGTTTTCCAAAGTAAGAGTACTCAACCGCCCCGAGTCTAATACGACCTTGGTTTTATAACCTATACTACATTCGATACGGTACACTTGCCGTTATCGGTTGCGGATATAGTTTTTGCGCACCAGTTACGACCCATAGGGTGCAATTGGGTCTTCAATTAGAAGACCGACATGGATGGGAATGTACAGACATTCAAAGTCCGGCTGGTGGCTAAAGGTTTCAGGAAAATTCATGGTGTTGACTATGATGAGACCTTTTCCCATGTAGCCATGGTCAAGTCAATCAGAATTCTACTTGCTGTTACTGCGTATTATGACTACGAGATCTGGCAAATGGATGTCAAAATGGCTTTCCTTAATGGAAACCTCCTTGAGGAAGTGTATATGACACAACCCGAGGGTTTTGAATTTCCAAATGAAGCCACTAAAATATCCAAGTTGAATCGATCCATTTATGGATTGAAACAAGCTTCTCGAAGTTGGAATCTTCATTTTGATGAGAAAATCAAAGAGTTTGGTTTCATCAAGAACGAGGATGAACCTTGTGTTTACAAGAGGATTAGTGGGAGCTTTGTTGTTTTCCTGATATTGTATGTGGATGACATACTGTTGATCAGAAATGATATTCCGACCCTGCAAGTTGTTACGAACAGGCTAGGGGACTACTTTTAAATGAAGGACTTGGGTGAAGTGACTTATATACTTGGTATTAAGATCAATAGAGATAGATCGAAGAAGTTGCTGGGTTTGACCCAGAGTACATACATTGAGAAGGTGTTGATACGGTTCAACATGCTTGAGTCCAAGAAAGGATTCTTACCTATGTCACATGGTGTGAGTCTCTCTAAGGACCAGTGTCCAAAATCTTTGGAAGATAAGGACCGCATGTAGTTGATTCCATATGCTTCGGCAATTGGATCAATCATGTACGCAATGTTATGTACTCGACCCGATGTCTCTTATGCTTTGAGCATGACTAGCAGATATCAGTCTGATCCTGGTGAGAGTCACTGGATTGCATTCAAGAATATCTTAAAGTACTTGAGAATGACTAAAGATGTATTCTTGGTGTATGGTGGAGAACAAGAGCTCGTCGTAAAGGGTTACACAGATGCTAGCTTCCAGACTGATAGGGACGACTCACAGTCCCAATCAGGTATTGTATTTTGCCTTAATGGAGGAGTTGTCAGCTGGAAGAGTTCCAAGCAAGAGACAGTTGCTGATTCTTTGACTGAGGCCGAGTATATCGCTGCAGCAAATGCAGCGAAGGAGGCTGTATGGATTGGGAAATTCATCGGTGAGCTAGATGTAGTTTCTAGCATTGTTGATCCCGTACTTCTCTACTGTGACAACAACGGTGCTATTGCACAAGCTGAGGAACCTAGATCTCATCATCGCTCCAAGCACATACTTTGGCGGTTCCATCTTATTCGAGAGATTGTCGATCGAGGAGATGTGAGCATATGCAGAGTACCGACTGAAGAAAATATTGCGGATCCACTGACGAAGCCTCTTGCACAGAGAAAGCATGATGGTCATACTAGATCAATGGGTATTAGATACCTGAATGATCGTCTCTAGTGGGAGTCTTGTGGATTGTATTTGTGGTTGTTGATTATTCATGTGATGAATAGAGTACTTTATATTTTATTTTACATTTATGCCAAGTTCTTTTATTATGTCAAATGTTTCTACTGATAGAGTAATTAGCATAATAAATGCCCTTAGAATGTTTGCTTCCATAGGAATTCAAGTACGTGACTTGAATGTGAGGGCCTATGTTTTTCTAGAAGCTTTATTCTTAAATGGTCCCTAGTCGGAGAATCATCTTTGAAGATAAAGGGCAATGACGATACGTTAAGACTAGCATGTGAGTTGAGTGATGACCGGTTCTCACAGGTCATGATATTGTGATAACAAGTCATCACATGGGTACTTGTTAGTGAACAAGTTGTACTGGACAGATCCACCTTGAGACTACTTTGTGGATTGTTATATGAACGTGTCAGAAGTAGGTCTCAACTGACAATGCTATTTGTGGTTCTTCGACCTGAAGTCACAGCATTCATCAAGTGAGGAAGAGCGTACTTTGATGCATCTAAAGTCTTCCTTGAGAAAGATTGATGATAAGGGTGGTTATTGGGTATGTTAAGATTTATTTGGTTGTTTGTGTGTGAGAAGATATGGGATTTGTCCTCCTATATGACAGGAGTTACATCCATTGGCCCCTTGATAAATGCATGGCCATGCTTGGTTGAGTCAATATATGATATTGAGCTCACCATTTTCAGACAGTCTATTATAGATCAAGGAATTAGGATTGAACAATTATGAGGGTGACACGGTCCATGCCTCTAGTTCTATCAAGATGTAAGGGACAAAGGGACATGACAACACTGATACATTGGTCAAGACAGGCTTGTTGAGTTATGAACTCTTATTGCTTGGGTAGCAATGATGCATTGCTAGATGCCGCTCATTGTTTGTGAGACTTTTAGTTGATACGTTCAAGATCAAGTGGGAGACTGTTGGTGTTTCCATGGTGATCTGGAAGTGGTCAAATATCTAGTCTCACTGCCAACGCGATATGAGCCTATGGGGTCACTGTTGGTAATAATGCCCTCAATGTTCCCTTGATTTGAAGAGGCATCACTTCCAATACTAAGTACATATTGTATTTGATAAAGCTTTGTTTTTGTAAGTTAAACGGGCTTAGGTGAATCAAGAGAAAGGGTTAATCAAGACCTAAAGTTATGAGAAATCTTCTCCTATGTAGATAGAAGAAATTGTCTTAGCTGATAGATTCGTCGAACCTAGAGTGTCGTTCGTCGAACACAGGACTCAATTCATCGACCGCTGAGACAAGACCAGAGAAGGAGCCGCTGAGAAGGCACAAAGGGCGTGTTCGTCGAACGCAGAGAGCCGTTCGTCGAACGCGGAATCCTGTTCGTCGACCACTGAGATGAGATAGAAGAAACAACTGATAATTGTCATGTTCGTCGAATGCAGAGTGCCGTTCGTCAAACGCAGAGACAAGGCAAATCGTTGAACACAGAGCTTGGCGTGTTCGTCGAACGTAGAGTTTCGTTCGTCGAACGCAGAGACAAGGCAGTTCATCGAACGCAGAGACGATGCAGATTGTCGAACGCAGAGACAAGGCAGATCGTTGAACGCAGAGTTTGGCAAGTTCGTCGAACACAGAGTTTGGAAAGATCATCGAACGCAGGATGCAGCCGGTTCGTCGAGCGCAGAGTGTAGCGCGTTTGTCGAATGCAAACCTTCTCTACAGATAAGTAGGGCGGCGGTACCTGCAGTTAGGGCAAGTTGCAGAAAAGCTACAGGGGACCACCAATGTCTCCCATAATTCTTGGGAGATCAAATTAGAGCCGTTGAAGATGAAAGAAGTATAAAAGAAAGAGTTAGGGTACTTTTCTTACCCCGACCGATTGCTTGCAAAATCTCGATTCGCCATTGACGGCTGCTGCTCTCGTCTTTCTTCCTGCTCACTAAAAGAGAAGAAGAAACAGAGAGAAGAAGATAGCTCCTCCACCATAAGGGGCATGGTGATCATCCATCATTCTATTGAAGAGGAAGATCAAGTGGTAGCTGTTATCAACATCTTCAGCTATAGGAAAGCACAGACTGTGCAGGATCTACAGGAGAGTATTTCTGCTGTAGAAAAGTTCTATTATATCTTTTTATGTAAGGCTTTTTGCCTGAGTTTGTAGGGCTGGTTTGCCTGAGCTTGTAGGGCAGGTTTGCCTGAGTTTGTAGGAGCTGGTGACAGCTCTGAGTTGTAAGGCTTATTGCCTGAGGTAGGACCAGGAGATGGTCTGAGATGTAGGAGGTGTTTTCCTCTGAGTTTGTAGGGCAGCAGTGCCTGAGGTAGGAGCTGGTGTTAGCTTTGAGTTGTAGGGACCTTTGTCCTGAGGTAGGATCATCTTTGATCTGAGAAGTTCTGAGGAACTTGTGCTATAAGCTCTTGGACTTGAGAATTGGAGGAGTTGGCCCTATCTAACACACTGTTAGAAGGGTGAAGGGGGAAAGTGGACTACCCATAGACACCCTGTCTTGGGGAACCACTATAAACACTTGTGTGTTTTTCTGTGTTGCTTGATTCTCTGATTAGAATATTTTAACAGGCCATAATAATCAAGTAAAACTCGAAAGACCTATTCACCCCCCCCCCCCTCTAGGTGAATTAGTTAGCATACCTATATTCTTTCAAGTGGTATCAGAGGGAGGTTGGTCAAGAAGGACTTAACAGTCTGACCAGTTCCTAATTAGGTATTGCTGATTCAAAATCAAATGGCCTCTAGTAGAATGAAGAAAGAGTTGTGGTCAATGAAGTTGCCCATATGCTCCAAAGAAAACTTTGGCATATGGAAGCAAAGGGTGAGGCTGTTCATGGAAGCCTCGGACCCAAGGATCTATTTAACAGTAAAAAATGGTCATTATACCTTTGATAAGGCCTCCACTATTGACCCTACTACAAAGTACTCAAGGTATTTTCTGAGTTGACCAATGATGAAATTGCACTGTACACAATGGACATAAGGGCCCAGAACATAATTGTTAATGCAATTGATGACACTACATTTCAGAACTTGGTACAATGCACAACTGCCAAGGAAATGTGGGACACATTGGTTGTATATATGGAAGGAATAGCTGAAGTGAGGGATGATAGAAAGTCACTCCTCAATCAGGAGTATGAAGCCTTTAGACAGCAGAGCCAGGAGAACATCTCCATGAGCTATGAAAGGTTCTTTAGGATAGTAAATGAGCTAAGAACCTATGAGAGGGTGTTCTCTGATTATGAGCTGAATAACAAGTTCCTTAGATCTCTAACTAGGGATTGGGACACAAAAATCTGTGCAATCACGGAAGGGGCTAGGCTTGGAGAAACCCCTACCCATACACTATTTGGAAAACTGCTCTCATATGAGATGCAACTAACTGCAAGAAAGGAGGAGGATACTTCCTCCAAGGCTCACACAAAGGAGAGAACTATTGCTCTCAAAGCTGATAGCTCAAAGTAGAGCAAGAGCAGGTTGCAGTCACCCCCAAGAAGGAAGGCTGAATCTGAGAAGTTTGAGAGCTGCTCTCCAGACTGCTCTTCTTCTGATGAAGAGTTTGCTGCCTTCTCTAGGCAGTTCAAGAAGATGATGAGGAGGAATCAATGGAAGAGCAAGCCTTCCTCCTCATCACACTCCAAGAAGGATCACTGTAGATCTGAAAGGCAGCACCCCAAAGGGGACTGGTATGATTCCAAAACTAGTAAACATGCTTCAGATAACATTGTTTGCTTTTGCTGCAGCAAGCCTGGGCATGTCATTACTGACTGCCCAGTCAAAAGGAAAGAAAGAGGTGAAAAGAAGCCTCATCACAAGAAGGAGAGGAAGGGAGAAAAATCCCTTCTAGCCAAGAAAAGCAAGAGCTGGAGTGAATCTGAATCTTCCTCTTCAGATTCAGATGAAGAAGAGAAAGCTTACATTGGGTTGTTTGCTGCTCAGGAGGATGAAGACTATCCTGCTGTTAGTATAGGAATCAGGGCCCCTCTATCACACTCAGATAGTGATGAAGAGGAGGATGAAGAAGACTGTATTCTGATAGGCTTTATGACCCTCACTGATGAGGAAGGCAGTCAGAATATGTCTGACAATGATCAGGTATCAATCCATTCCACTTCTATTTCTGATCATGATGTATGTCAAGAATCTGAAGCACAACCAACACATGATGAAAGTGTTTCAGAAGCTTAGGTAAATGTCAATCAATTGATTGATAAATATGATGCCTTGGTTATTGCTCTGAAAAAGAGCAAGAAGCTTGTCAAGAGGCAAGCCCAGGAAATTGCCTCCCTTAAGAAGACTGAAATTGACTACACTGGACCTACCTCCCTGGTGGCCCAGATGAGTAGACCAATAATCATTTAAAGGGTATGACAAGTGCTCAATGGAGCACTATTTCCTTGAAGAACAAGGTCATCAAGGACCTTGAGGAGAAGCTGGTGAAAGAGAAGAGCCTGGTGGCTTAATTCTCCAAGCCCAAATTTTTGCTTCCCCTTATTGACACCTTCTCCTCTCAAACCAATAGGAGAGGACTTGGATTCAATAAGATGGAAGTAGGAGAAGGGAGTGGAGTAAAGAGCAAGGAGAATGCTAAGCCTCAAACCACCTTTCAAAAGCTACTACTTCCTTCCAACAAGTATGACCATGAAAGCATTTATGGTCAATGGAAGAATGGGAGGTCCTATAGGAAGGAAAATACTCCTTCCTATAGTGAAAGAAAGGGCATGGGATTGAGTGCAATGAAAGCTCCCCATGAAGAAATACAAATGGCCCAATCTGGACCATTTGTGTTTGGTGTCTCAGCACCTCCAGTCAAGAACAAGGATGCAAGAACTTCCAAATCAGCTTCAGCAAAAAGCAAGACTGCTGTCAAATCTGTTGACAAGGCCTGCTGCCCAGTGTCTGATTCCATCAGATCTTGTATGGCTTCCAAGCCAAAGCAAGCTGAGGCCATCAGGACAAAGAACAGCAAGAATGTCCACAGATTATCCTTCAGTCAGATTATTGCTGAAAGAAACAGGAAGAATGTTGCAGTCTCTTCTGCTGAACATGTGCACAGTGCTGTACCAATTCAGAAAAATGTTCAGAAAAGGAGATACAATATTCATGATTGTTGGTGTTGTGGCAAGGTGGGACACTTTGTCATAGATTGTTGGTACAATCCCAATGTACCTAATGCAAAGAAGAGCTTTCCTGCTAGGAGTGTAGCTAGTGTGAGAGTATCTCATCAAACTAACAGGCACCTAGGACCCAAAGCATTTTGGGTTCCTAAGGATAACTAAATCTTTCTTTGCATGGTAGTTCAAGTACCAGTCCCAACCAAATATGGTACTTGGACAGTGGGTGCTCAAGGCACATGACAAGAACTACGAGTCTTCTACAAGATTACAAGCCTGTGAAGAATGGACCCAAAGTTATATTTGGGGGAGGTGAAACAGGAGTCACCAAAGGCTATGGTATGATCTCCAATGGCATAGTTACAATCACAAGGGTAACTTATGTTGAAGGGTTGCAACACAACCTAGTAAGCATAAGTCAACTATGTGACTTAGGCTATGCAATTGAATTCCATAATGACAAGTGCTTGATCAAAAAGTCAAATGACTTAGAGACTATTCTCTCAGGCACTAGGAGTGGAAATGTTTATTGCTTAGATTTCATTTGCAGTAATTCTTTTACTTATGTTTGTCTTGTAGCTAATGAGAATGAGTTTCTTTGTGTTCAATGGCACAAGTGACTTGCTCATATTAACTACAAGACAATGTATCGACTTTTCTCTAAAAATCTTGTTAGGAATAGTCCAAATTTAAAATGTATTAAAGATGGCCCCTGTCATGCATGCCAAATGAGTAAGCAAACTAGGGCCACCTTTAAAAGTATTGGCTCCAAAGACACTGAAAGAGGTCTTTATCTCTTGCATATGGACTTGTTTGGTCCTTTGCCAATTCAGAGCCTAGGTGGGAAGTTGTATACTTTGGTGATTGTTGATGATCACTCAAAATATACATGGGTATTCTTCCTTAAGAAGAAATCTGATACTTTAAATATCTTTATCAATCATGTCAAGGCAATTCAGAATGTCTACAATGTGTTGTGGTCAGGACTAGGACTGGCCATGGCACAGAATTTCAATCTGATGCAATGATAAGATTTTGTCAAGAATTTGGTATCACCCAAGAGTTCTCCTTCCCAAGGATTCCACAACAAAATGGTGTAGCTGAGAGGAGGAATAGGACCTTGATATAAGCTGGGAGAACACTGCTTAGTGACTCCTCACTCCCAGAATATTTCTGGGCTGAGGAAGTCAATACAACTTGTCATGTTCTCTATAGAGCTTCTATCAATAAGGTTCATGGGAAAACCCCCTATAAAATTCTGAAAGGCAAACAACCTATAATTTCATATTTTAGAATCTTTGGCTCCAAATGCTACATTCTAAATAATGGAAAATCCTAATTAACAAAGTTTGCAGAGAAATGCAATGTAGGTGTTCTTGTTTGCTATTGCTCACATAGTAGAGCTTATAGAGTATACAACAAGAAAACTCATGTTGTAGAGGAGTCTATGCATGTTGTTTTTGATGAGACCAGCCTAATATATAAAGGATGGTCTAGATCTTCTGTTTTGACAGGAAATGAACAGGAATTGGAAAGGATGTCTATACAAGACACTCCCAGATGTAGCAAAACAATTTCTGATGCTGCCATCCCTGAAGAGGAAGAAGTCAACCTTGATGAAGAAGCTACTAAACCTGCAAAAACAGCACAGCAAGCTGAGAACAGAATGACTGGAGCTACGAGACATCTAAGGGATCATCCCATTGAGCAGATAATAGGGAATGTTCAGCAAGGTGTAACAACTAGGAGCAGGGCTCACAATGAGGCCTTGTTCCTCAGTTTTCTGTCACAGGTAGAGCCTAAAAAGTTTGAAGAGGCCATCTTGGATCCATTCTAGATTCAGGCTATGCAGGAAGAGATTTTGCAATTCAAAAGATGCAAAGTATGGAAGTTGGTGCCAAGACCAGAAGGACACAATATCATTGGCACCAAATAGGTTGGATGAGAATGGGACAATCATAAAAAACAAAGCAAGGTTGGTTGCAAAAGGGTATAGGCAAGAGGAAGGAATAAACTTTGACCAAACCTTTGCCCCAGTTGCAAGGTTGGAGGCCATAAGACTATTCCTTGCAAATGTTGCTCACAAGGGCTTCAAAGTCAACCAGATGGATGTCAAATCAGCAATCTTGAATGGAAATCTAAAAGAGGAAGTATATGTAGAGCAGCCATCAGGTTTTGTACATCCTACTCTTAAATCTCATGTCTATTTTCTTAGGAAATCCCTGTATGGTCTAAAGCAAGCTCCAAGATCTTGGTATGAGACTTTGTCCAGCTTTCTCCTCAAGAACAAGTTCATGACGGGAAAGATTGATAGCACATTGTTTCTTAGGGAAACAAGGGGCAAGTGTCTATTAGTCCAATTTTATGTTGATGACATATTTTTTGGGTCTACTGATGACAACCTCTGCAAGAGATTTGCTAATCTAATGCAGGGGGAGTTTGAGATGAGTAGTATGGGTGAGCTCAAATATTTCCTTAGGCTCCATGTGAAACAGTCTGATGATGGAATTTTCATCTGCTAGACCAAGTACACTACGGAGCTCATCAAGAAATTTTGGATGGAATCTGCCTCCACCATGAGAACACCCATGGGATCTAATGTATCATTAGACAAGGATGAAAAGGGAAGGCCTTTGATGAATCCTTGTACAGGTGTATCATTGGATCCCTATTGTACTTGACTGATAATAGGCCAGACATTATGTATTGTACATGTGTTTGTGCTAGGTATCAGGCCTATCCTAAGGAATCTCACTACACCTCTATGAAAAGGATCTTGAGATACCTCAAGGGAAGCCTAAATCTTGGCCTTTGGTACCCTAGGAACAATGATTTTGAACTGATAGGCTACTCAGATGCAGATTTTGCAGGATGCAAAGAGGACAGGAAAAGCACAAGTGGCTCCTGTCAATTCCTAGGGAGGAGGCTGGTCTCATGGAGCAGCAAAAAGCAAACCAGTGTGTCAATGTCCACTGCTAAGTCAGAATACATTGCAGCAGGTAGCTGTTGTGCTCAAATTCTGTGGATACAACTGTTGTATCGGTAGGCGCCCTTAGAGGGGGGGGGGGGGGGTGAATAAGGGTTTTTAAAAACTTATATTATATTTCGAAAAGCTTTGAAATAATGCGAGATTACGACAATAAGAAGTCAAGTAAAATAATTGAAATAAAGTAGAGACATGCTTTATTAATATCAAATAAGGTTTTACAAAAGTTGATTTCTATAACGCTAGAAATCGGCGGCGATGAATAGTAGACTCTTTTTGTTTTCTATCCCGACTCGCATCCCCACGAACCGGTGGCCCTAGCCTATCCTCCCCAGATTCGGACTCAAGCTGCTCTAGACAACCCTTCCCTGGATATGGCCTCAAGCACCCCCTAGACCTAGCCTAGATCTAGTCGCCAACACGAGGCGAGTTTTCTCCCTAAGTCCTTCCCAGACCTAGTCGCCAACACGAGGCGATTTCACTAACCGTTTACAAGAAATAAGAAATGAAAATAATTAAAATTTCCCTCTTGATGAACTTCTGAAGTTGGAGACGAAGATCCGCTGTAGAATAAGCATTGTAGAAGTGGACTTCGTTTGGATCCGGCGTGAAGAGATTCTCCTTCAGAAGTTTGCAGAACTTTGGTAGGAAATCAACTTTCGGCCAAGGTAGCCTCTGGATTTCTAGCACTCAATCTCTCTCTCTGATGTCCCTCTAAAATGAGAGAAGAGGGGTCCTTTTTACATCCACAGCGCTAGCGCCTGCGCTAGTGGTACCGCCGGTGCTATCCCATTTTAGGACATATTCTGCGCGGCAGAATCTTCAATCCGAGGAAACATTTCTCTCTTGCCTACTATGCTCCGCGCTATCGCCTGCGCTATCGGATACCGCCAGGTGCTATCTCCTTCTATAAGTACTCCCGGAATTTGCGCTTAAGCATTCTTTTCATCGATCGAATTTTCGTCGAACGCAGCTTACATTTCGTCGAGCAAATTTTCGTCGAACGCAGTGATGAGCATTTCATCGAGCGTAGCTTACAGTTCGTCGAGCGAAAGCTAGCGCCTGCACTAGGACTACCGCCAGCGCTAGTAGGAGTGTTGGATTTGATGGCTCAACATTGGGGGCAACCTTCTTATGTAATCCTTGAGTCATGTGGACTTTGTTATCCTGCACAATTAAACACACAAGATCAAATACACATAGGATTTGTTATTCTCAAACCTAGGAGATGCGGAAGACCATGTTCCAACAAATTCCCCCATTTGATAATAACAAATCCATTAATGATAAATTAGAGCATTAATATATAAGCATGATGAAACTTACTTGTGTGTGTGTGTGAAAGTGATGACTTAGGATAATTATCGATTTTAGCATTTAGAATTGCTCCCCCTAAATACATGCTCCCCCTAAGTGAATGCTCCCCTAATTTGTAAGCTATCATATTAATTAAGCATGTTAGTTTTATATTTTGATAGCAGACTCTATTTATCATATTAGTTCTCCCCCTTTTGTTATTAGCAAAAGCGGGTAAGGAGACACCACTTAAAAGTTGACAATAAGATAAAGGCATGATCGAGCTTGTAGAGAAGGAAATGATAAGGAGTTTTAGAATACTTTTCATTAAAATTGATCAGAGTTTGAGTATTACAACATTTTCATAAATCAGAGTTTGTAGCATAAACAAATACAAGGTAAATGTAAAGTTGCGGAAGACTTAGAAAAATACAAGCAAACATCTTTTGTAAGACATGATGATTCAAAAAAAAAGATATATGAGTTAAGTTTCATAAAGAAGATGTTTTTGTAAATCATTGTTTAAGTAAAATCTTTAAATTCAATAATAAAGTAACCAAGCATGAAATAATGTTACCAAAAAGAGAGTACTACAATGTTATGTTAATTCACAATTTCAAAATGTACTAAACATTGTAGAAAGCATGCTAGGTTATCTAGTGCATTTCCTAAATAAAGAGTAGTATAGAATTTGCATTAGGATCCAATACTCATGAGAAGAAGTGTTATGGAAGATAATGATGTGCACATAAATGTATTTTTTAGTTGAGTAAACAAATGTTTTAATCAAAAATACAAGAAATATGTAAAGTAAGAGCACAATAAAACACAAATAATTTCACTGCCACACACTTCAATGCACAAACAAAAATGTACAACTACCAAGGTGCTTTGCACACACAATGCTCATTAAGACTTATCAAGGTACAAAGTAGTGTTTGGGGGATCACATATTTTATTTTTAATGTTGAGACTCGTGATCCGGTGTACTTAAGAGTAAGTGGTTTTTGTTTTGAAAGAAAGATTTGATTTGCACAAGATACTTTACTATTCTTTCCAAGGTGCTCAACCGCACAATGCTTATTAAGACTTATCAGGAGGTTCAAGTAGTGCTTGGTGGAGTTATCTTTGTCACTTTATTTTATGATTTTTGTTTTGTACAAAGTTCTCCGAATACACTTGTTTTGCAAACCAATATAATTTATGAAAAATAAAACCACTTTTCTTAACTTTTGAAAGTGCAAATAAAGGAGTGTAGGTAAGATACTTGTGCAATTTTAATTCATTGTAATAATACAAAACATACACAAGCATTCTTAGATTAAACACATATGTAGACAATGCCATGCCAAAATAAGTGAGTGAATAACGATCATTATCAAACATAAAACATTTACTCATACTTAGAGGCATGCTAAGCTTTGTTCTACACAACTTTTACAAGATACTTGATGCACATATTAATAGATATATCAAAGCATGATGAAAACAATGTTCAAAGTAGTTTGAAAAGATAAATCGCAACATTATAGAAGTTATAAATAATAGATTAAATCATGCTTGATTTTCATAGGAAAGTCCATGTAGTTTTTTTTATAGTTGTAATGTTGTATATTGTTGTATTAGATTTTTGCATAAAAAATAGACTGTAAACAAATGACAAAAAAACAAAAAGGCAAAACATATTTTTTGTAATTTGGCTTTTGTATTTTTATATTTGATAAAAATAGACTTTAAACAAAAAGGCAAAACATATTTTTTTTGTAATTTGGCTTTTGTATTTTTGTATTTGATTTTTGCATAAAAATAGACTTTAAACAAAAAAAGGCAAAACATTTTTTTTGTAATTTGGCTTTTGTATTTTTGTATTTGATTTTTCAAAAATGAAATATAATCAAAAGTGCAAAAATAAATAGTACATATAGATTAATGTATTTTTACGAATTTTTCAAAATTTTAAAATATAGAAAAATGAATAAGTACGCTAGCGCCGGCGTTAGCGCTAGCGCGGGAAACAGTACACGGTTTTTTAGGATTTTGAAATTTTTAATTGTTGATCTTGATTAAGTGTCCCAATAATAGTTTCATGCTGAAATTTCATATTTTTAGGAGATGTTTTAGATGGTTAAAAATTACAAAAATTGCGTTTGTGAATGTGTTTTAACTCGGAAGATCTAGGACACCTAACTCAAGTCGTAATAATCGAAATCTTGCAACGGGAAGAGGTTTAGTAAATATGTCAGCGAGTTGAGAGTCCGTGCCAATGAAACTTACTTTTACATGCTCTTTCTTAATGTGATCCCTAATGAAATGATGACGAACATCGATGTGTTTGGATCTAGAGTGGTGTACGGGATTATATGTGAGGTCAATGACGCTTTTGTTGTCACATTTAAGATCAATGTTTTTGAGGTGAAATCCAAAATCCTCTAGTGTTTGGCTCATCCATAACGATTGTGCACAACAACTACCAAGTGCGATATATTCGGCCTCCGTGGTGGAGAGTGCAACAGAAGATTATATCCTACTAGACCAAGCTACTAAAGAGGGTCCTAGAAAGTGACAAGTACCGCTAGTGCTTTTTCGATCTAGTGAACAACTGGCGTAGTCCGAATTGGAATAGTCGTGGAGTGTGAATGAATCATTGTGTGGGTACCATAATCCTAATTTAGATGACCCTAATAGATAACGAAAAATACATTTTACCGCTTTTAAATGAGATTCTTTTGGATTGGCTTGAAAGCGAGCACATAAACATACGACAAACATTATATTTGGTCTAGATGCACTTAAGTAAAGAAAGAGATCCTACCATTCCTCTATATAATGTTTGATCAATGGAAATTCCGGATTCATCTTTTCCTAGTTTTAAAGAAGCACTCATAGGAGTAGAAGCTTGTTTAAGATTTTCAAATCCAAATCGTTTAAGCATATCGTGAACATATTTTGTTTGACAAATAAAGATACCATCAGTTCGTTGTGAGATTTAAAAACCAAGAAAATATGATAGTTCTCCTACAAGACTCATTTCAAATTCATTTTTCATTACTAAGACTACTTCATTACACAACTCTTCATTAGTGGCTCCAAAAATGATATCATCAACATATATTTGTAAAATAATTAGATCATTATTATTTTGCTTAATGAAGAGTGTGTTGTCGGCACTTCCCATAATATAACCGTGCTTTAACAAAAACGATGTAAGTCGATCATACCATGCATGGGGTGCTTATTTTAAACCATAAAGCGCTTTTTCTAATTTGTAAACATGATTAGGAAATTTTTCATTTATGAAACCGGGGGGTTGTTCTACATAAACTTCTTGTTTTATAAACCCGTTTAAAAAGGCACTTTTGACATCCATTTGAAATAATTTTATTCTTTTAAAACTCGCAAATGCCAAAAATATACGTATTGATTCTAAGCGAGCAACGAGTGCAAAAGTTTCTTCAAAATCTACCCCCTCGATTTGAGAATAACCTTGAGCAACTACCAAGTGCTTTATTTCTTATAATCCTAGATTCACCATCTAATTTATTTTTAAAGATCCATTTTACGCCGATAATCTGATGATTAGATGGTCTATCTAGTAGATTCCAAACTTTATTTCTTTCAAATTGACCTAACTCTTCATTCATAGCCAAAAACCAAAATTCATCATTTAAAGCGGTGGAAACATTTTTAGGTTTGATTTCGGAAACAAAGCAAATATTTGAAAACGTTTCATGAAGAGAGGATCGAGCTCTTACCCCAGTAGAAGGTTCCCCAATGACTAGCTCTTTTGGATGATTTTTTGAGAAGTACAAAATGCTTGGAGGTACATATTCATCTTCCTTGGACTTCTCCTCCTCTTCTTTGGAAGGTTCCTCTTCGTCGTGCTCCAACGATGGCAAAGGTTCATCATTTGTACCTGCAGGAAGCTTCTCTGCACACGAAATAAACTCATCAAATTTAATATTAATTGACTCTTCAACCTTACTTGATCTTTTGTTAAATATTTTATAGGCTTTACTGGTTGAAGAATATCCAAGAAATATTCTTTCGTCACATTTTTCATCAAATTTTCCTAAAGAATCTTTTGTATTAAGAATAAAACATTCACATCCAAATACTTTAAAATATGATACATTAGGTTTCTTTTGATAATATTGTTGGAACCTTAGGTTTGATTTGAGTTAGGATCCAACTTTAATGTCTAAAGTATATATCATAATATATCTTATAACTTAGATTAAATCAGATTAAGTTAATAGGCTGAAAAGAAATATACAGCTAATATAAATAATATATATATATATAAATAATATACTAAGAAATATATATATATATATATAATAATAGGCTGAATAAAATAAGAGAAAATAATATAAGAGAAAATATTATAAGAGAAAATAATATAAGAGACAATAAGAGAAGAAATATATTTCATATATTCAATGCGTTCGACGAACGTCGAACGACGCTCAGCATTCGTCGGATGGAGCTCGATGAATAGATTTCATTATAGCAGCGCTCGACAAATTATCAAGGAAGCTGCGGTCGACGAAGTCCGAACAGCGGTTGACGAATTCCAACCAGAACAACGGTCGACGAAAAGAGGAGCTCGACGAATTATTATAATATGTTCAGTTTGATTATTTAATCATTCCGTTCGAAGAATGAAATTAACAGGTCGACAAATTAAGATGAGATCGACAAAATATTGTCAGCAATATTATTATATTCTTATACACCTCGACTAACATTATTATATATACTTTTCTGAAATAGTCGTTGCAGCATTAATTAATACAGCCGCTGCAGACATTAAATAATGTAGCCGTTGCAGCAAAGCCAAGAAGGAAATTGCTCTGCTCGAGAAACTGGGAAATGAAAGATATATTTATTATTATTCCTTTCTGGTCGGCAAGGATTCAAACAGATAAATATACAATAGATAATATATATCAGAATAGGTATATAGCTGTTATCTCTCGACAGAATAAATATATACAGATCATACATATATTGTTGTACAGATTTTCATATTACACATAGAATACTTTAACATCTTCTGTACAGGAAAAAGAGAAGAAGAAGAAGAAGAGAAAAGGAAGAACAGGAGCAAAAAGAAGAAGCAGATCATGTAACGGCCCAAAACTGCTAAATGAACCAAAAAGAGAAGTAAGATAATTAATAGAATTCCCGATGATGAAATAATAATAAGCAAAATCAGTGTCGAGACGACGTCGCACTTTAAGTTTTGATGTTTTGGATTTTTCGATGATTTTGCGACGCTCGTTTCGTTTGAAGTTTTATTTGTTTATGTTGATTTATTTTTATGCTATTGGCACCATTATTATGTTTATATTGGTATTACGACAGTAAAGGTGGCGGAATTGATTTCCTGTTGGTATGGGGCTATTTGGACTGCTGCTACACTTTTTGTATAATGAGAATTTGGCCGGTTTTGGGCTGTACAGGACTGTACTAGTTATTGTCCTTCATGGTTGCTGTTGATTTGGTTTAATTAAGCTTAAGAGGAGGATTATGAGATGATGGTGGCTGGTGGTTTGTGTTGACTGTGGATTAGTTGGCTAATTCCATTTGTTTTGGGCTGGCTGTTTGGACTAGCTGAGCCTTGCTGTGTTATGTGCGGGCCATTACTATTGATATATAATTAATATTAAATTGCCTTAAGCAGTGGAATCTCTTTATCTTGCTGCTGGTCATCCCGTACTGCTCCTCTACTCCTCTTAGCCGCATGCTGTAACCTTGCTGCTCCTCTATTGCTGCTCTGCTCCTTCTTCTTGGTCGACAGTCTTGGGGCTTTGGGAGAGAGAGCTTGAGGCCTTCTCCTCTTTGTGACGCCACTCTCCTTGTGCCTTGTTGATTGCTGGATTGACTGGTGGGCTCTTGAAGTTGTGACCTAGTGTTGTAAGCTTTCTTTCCTTCTTCCCCCTCCTTTTATTATTTTGATATAAAGAAATTAGGGGATGGGGTTAATGGCTGGATATGAAATCTGAGTTGAAAAATTAAGGTTTTCCCTCTTTTATTCCCTTGGTTAGGTTGTGAATTCGAGTACTTCTATTCGTCTTGATATTGGGGAGATTACGTGGCTGTTTTTCCCCTGTTGAAATCCCTTTTACCCTAGCTGTTGCTGTTCCTGTTTGCTGATTTCTGTCAGCTGGCTGCTATTCCTCTTGGTCAGATGCTTGGCTGGTGGTTGGCCGGCTGTTTGGCTGGTGGTTGATCGACTGTCTGCTTAGTCTGTTTTTGGGCTGTTATTTATCTGATGCCCTTGCTAGTGTAGTAACTGTTTTTGGACTGTAATGACAACCCTTGGGGCTGCTGTTAGCAACCCTTGTTATTGTCATTATCAGCCCTGAAAATGCCCACTTAAGATCTTATATTGGCTGAATTTTGAAAAGTCTAGTGGCTGATTTTGGGAGTTTCATAGCATTTAAAATCTGATTTTTACGCTTTTCGTTTGAGTCACTAGGCTTGTCTTTCCCTAGACAACTCCTATCGAGTCGTAGTTTAAATCGTAGTAGGAGTAGATCGTAACTATTTCGCGACGCAACCCTAAAGTAAATGATTTCACTGATACTGCAGAGGATGGCGTCCGGAGATAGACCCGATGAAAATCCTGGTACGATTAAAGGCAAAGGAAACATAGTGAGTACTTATTTCTTTAATTATGCATATCTTTGAATTATTTTGATTATACATATGATAGAGTTTTATACATAAAGTATTTTAGTGAATGTGCATTGACATGAAATTGAAATTATTCGATTTTTAATCACTGATAATCCAAGAATCGCTGGAAAATATTGAATTGGCAATGTAAGCGATGAATAAATTCTGAGGGAAATATTTTAAATAAAACTACTACATAAGTGAATAAGAAGATTGCATCGATGCATATGAAAATTTGAAATGATATGGGTTAACCCAGTAGCCGTAGTGGGGGTGTGAATACGCTACGGCGGAATGTGTTTTTGAAATTATTTGAGGCCGTTGAAGGCCAAGAGGTCGTTGAAGACCAAGAAGGGATGAATCTACAGCAACCCTTATGATTTCCGAATTAAAGTAAACTAAAGATAAACGAGAAATCTACTTCAGATAGTGTAAATAAATTGAATGAGCTATGATGTGAAAGAATATGAAATCTGATTCTGAAAGTGAAACTGAATTGCTGAAATGTTTGATACGAATGAATGAAATGATTGTTAATTAAAATAGATCGAATACCAGAAATTGAAACAGAAATCATTATAGTACGAACACTGTAGTTACTGATATTGATTGTTATTGAGTATGCACTGAAATTGAATACCTTACTATTATTACTTATACAATGAAATTGAATATTTATGCATATTGCTACTGACGTTTGTTGCTTGCATGTACAGCAGTTAAAGAGGTATGTTACTCACTTAGTCATATTCTTTATGACTAAACCTGTCATGGTTTATCTTTTTAGGTAGCAGATGCGATTCCGAGTGCTCCGAGAAAAGCTAGACTGACTCGAACTGAAGAACGAGCAAAGGTATGAGTTTAGTTTATGTATTTTCATTGTACTCATATTTTACTATGCTGCGATAAATGCTTATAAAGAGACTCACATACAGAATTTCTGTGAGGTCTGGCTCGGGGCCTCACAATTTGGTATCAGAGGCAGGTTTATCAAGCAAGTAGATAGCTATGAGTACATAATACCTAAACGATCTCAAAAATGTTTATGAAATGCTAATGTCATTGTGTTCCAAGGACCCCGTCCATGTTTATGCAAGTAAGCGAGTCCGTGAAGGTCGAGACGAACAAGAGGTAAATAAAGATACGTTGTCAGCGGAGAGTGATAATGGAGATCAGCCGCGTCCCCCAGTGAATGACCTTACCCAAGCTCTTGCCGAAGCTTTAAAGCTGGTCTTGCCAACCCTACTTGCACCTGGTCCAGCTGCCCCTCATGTTGATCCTGTACCCCCACCCGTGCATTTGACTCCTGGGATCGTGCCTTCCGTGAATCCAATTCCTGTTCAGTTGCTGATGGTTCCTGTCACTCCGGCAGTACCTGCAGCCCCGCCTCAGCATCGTCAATTAGATGTGGATCTGAAATAATTCTTAGAATTGAAGCCGCAGCCATTTAGAGGAGGTTTACCCCAGCTCGAAACCGAAGATTGGATTTTGCAAATGGAAACAATTTTCAAAGTAATGGAGTTCCCTAAGAATAGGAAGGTGAGTTTAGCTGTGTTTATTTTGGAAGGGGAGGCTAAACGATGGTGGACAAGTATTATGAAGAGAAAGTATGAAGTTCGTGGTATGCCAGTCATTACTTGGAGAGAATTCCTGCAAGAGTTTACGTCGTGGTTCATTCTGAGATCTGAGAAAAGGTTGTTGCACGATCAATTCCTCCGTTTAGTTCAAGGAAGTAAATCCGTACTGCAGTATGAAGCAGAATTTACCAAGTTAGGTTATTATGCAGACTCCTTAATTGCAACCGAAGAAGATAGGTGTCGTCAATTTCAGCAAGGTCTTCGCGATGAAATTCGTGCTCTCTTGGTACCTTTGGATAT
This sequence comes from Dactylorhiza incarnata, assembly GCA_033032865.1. NCBI lineage: Eukaryota > Viridiplantae > Streptophyta > Magnoliopsida > Asparagales > Orchidaceae > Dactylorhiza > Dactylorhiza incarnata. The sequence goes on along the minus strand of JAWHQI010000021.1, from coordinate 7,481,645 downwards.
CCTTGAGTATGGAAAATTAGTGGAAAGAGCCAGACTTGTGGAAATAGATGCAGAGAAATCTCGGTGGAGACGTGAACAAGCTAGAAAGAGGTTTATAGACGGCTCGAATAAGGAAGTGATTGAAAATGTGAGTGAGTCGCAGTGGAAAGAAAGGAAAATATCGCAAGCTACGCCTGCAGCAAGTAACAATGTATCCCAGGCATCTCAGACATCTCAGGTATCCGTACAATGTATAAAATGTGGGAAGATTCATAAGGGAGAATGTCTTGCAGGCGTTTGTTTTTATTGTCGTCAACCAGGGCATAGGCGAGACGATTGCCCAAAGCTGAATCAATCGAAAGAAGGTAGAGGCGCTCCAAGGCCTCCGCAGCAGAAACTATTCCAGATCGGAGCTAAATCGTTAGCATCCACCCCAGCACAAGAAGAAGCAGCTCCAGAAGAACGTCGTATCGAGCCCCGAGCATTTAACTTAGGGCAACCTTGGGAAGGACGGAAGGAAGGAAGGAAGTGAGACCATCTCGTTTTATGATGTATAAAGAATGTTCTAATCCTAGTACGGTTTTGTTTAATGTTGCTATGTAAATTATGCGTACTCTGAACTCGCTCTATGGTTTCAAATGAATGTGTTTTTGTGGTTTTGCTAAAAGTAATGTTATGTTGACGGCATTTTCGAGGACGAAAATTTCTATTAGAAGGGAAGAGTTTGTAACGGCCCAAAACTGCTAAATGAATCAAAAAGAGAAGTAAGATAATTAATAGCATTCCCGATGATGAAATAATAATAAGCAAAATCAGTGTCACGACGACGTCGCACTTTAAGTTTTGATGTTTTGGATTTTTCGATGATTTTGCGACGCTCGTTTCGTTTTAAGTATAATTTGTTTATGTTGATTTATTTTTATGCTATTGGCACCATTATTATGTTTACATTGGTATTACGACAGTAAAGGTGGCGGAATTGATTTCCTGTTGGTATGGAGCTATTTGGACTGCTGCTACACTTTTTGTATAATGAGAATTTGGCCGGTTTTGTGCTGTACAGGACTGTACTAGTTATTGTCCTTCATGGCTGCAGTTGATTTGGTTTAATTAAGCTTAAGAGGAGGATTATGAGATGATGGTGGCTGGTGGTTTATGTTGACTGTGGATTAGTTGGCTGATTCCATTTGTTTTGGGCTGGCTGTTTGGACTAGCTGAGCCTTGCTGTGTTATGTGCTGGCCATTACTATTGATATATTATTAATATTAAATTGCCTTAAGCGGTGGAATCTCTTTATCTTGCTGCTGGTCATCCCGTACTGCTCCTCTACTCCTCTTAGCCGCCTGCTGTAACCTTGCTGCTCCTCTACTGCTGCTCTGCTCCTTCTTCTTGGTCGACAATCTTGGGGCTTTGGGAGAGAGAGCTTGAGGCCTTCTCCTCTTTGTGCCGCCACTCTCCTTGTGCCTTGTTGATTGCTGGATTGACTGGTGGGCTCTTGAAGTTGTGACCTAGCGTTGTAAGCTTTCTTTCCTTCTTCCCCCTCCTTTTATTATTTTGATATAAAGAAATTAGGGGATGGGGTTATTGGCTGGATATGAAATATGATTTGCAAAATTAGGGTTTTCCCTCTTTTATTCCCTTGGTTAGGTTGTGAATTCGAGGACTTCTATTCGTCTTGATATTGGGGAGATTACGTGGCTATTTTTCCCCTGTTGAAATCCCTTTTACCCTAGCTGTTGCTGTTCCTGTTTGCTGATTTCTGTCAGCTGGCTGCTGTTCCTCTTGGTCAGATGCTTGGCTGGTGGTTGGCCGGCTGTTTGGCTGGTGGTTGATCGACTGTCTGCTTAGTCTGTTTTTGGGCTGTTATTTATCTGATGCCCTTGCTAGTGTAGTAACTGTTTTTGGACTGTAATGACAATCCTTGGGGCTGCTGTTAGCAACCCTTGTTATTGTCATTATCAGCCCTGAAAATGCCCAATTAAGATCTTATATTGGCTGAATTTTGAAAAGTCTAGTGGCTGATTTTGGGAGTTTCATAGCATTTAAAATCTGATTTTTACGCGTTTCGTTTGAGTCACTAGGCCTGTCTTTCCCTACACAACTCCTATCGAGTCGTAGTTGTAATCGTAGTAGGAGTAGATCGTAACTATTTCGCGACGCAACCCTAAAGTAAATGATTTCACTGATACTGCAGAGGATGGCGTCCGGAGATAGACCCGATGAAAATCCTGGTACGATTAAAGGCAAAGGAAACATAATGAGTACTTATTTCTTTAATGATGCATATCTTTGAATTATTTCGATTATACATATGATAGAGTTTTATACAGAAAGTATTTTAGTGAATGTGCATTGACATGAAATTGAAATTATTTGATTTTTAATCTGTGATAATCCAAGAATCGCTAGAAAATATTGAATTGGCAATGTAAGCGATGAATAAATTCTGAGGGAAATATTTTAAATAAAACTACTACATAAGTGAATAAGAAGATTGCATCGATGCATAAGAAAATTTGAAATGATAAGGGTTAACCCAGTAGCCGTAGTGGGGGTGTGAATACGTTACGGCGGAATGTGTTTTTGAAATTATTTGAGGTCGTTGAAGGCCAGAGGTCGTTGAAGGCCAAGAGGTCGTTGAAGACCAAGAAGGGATGAATCTATAGCAACCCTTATGATTTCCAAATTAAAGTAAACTAAAGATAAACGAGAAATTTACTTCAGATAGTGTAAATAAATTGAATGAGCTATGATGTGAAAGAATATGAAATCCGATTCTGAAAGTGAAACTGAATTCTTGAAATGTTTGATACGAACTAATGAAATGACTGTTAATTAAAATAGATCGAATACCAGAAATTGAAACAGAAATCATTATAGTACAAACAATGCAGTTACTAATATTGATTGTTATTGAGTATGCACTGAAATTGAATACCTTACTATTATTACTTATACAATGAAATTGAATATTTATGCATATTGCTACTGACAATTGTTGCTTGCATGTACAACAGTTAAAGAGGTATGTTACTCGCTTAGTCATATTCTTTATGACTAAACCCGTCGTGGTTTATCTTTTTAGGTAGCGGATGCGATTCCGAGTGCTCCGAGAAAAGCTAGATTGACTCGAACTGAAGAACGAGCAAAGGTATGAGTTTAGTTTATGTATTTTCATTGTACTCATATTTTACTATGCTGCGATAAATGCTTATAAAGAGACTCAGATACAGAATTTCTGTGAGGTCTGGCTCGGGGCCTCACAGATCATATATACTTATATCTTCTTTTTGCCTAACTCTTCCTTGCAGATCTTATATATATATATCCTGAGACACCAATCACTATCATAGCTCAGGTTCAAAACTGCAAGAAGAAGAAGAAAAGAGGATTTGCAATTTAGAGAAGAAGCTCCATCCACAAGCTGTCATCTATTCTAAATCAGACAGGGGGAGCTTCCTTCAACATCATCATCAAGATCCAAACACAACTACCAATCAGGATCTTCATCAAGAGTCTTCTCAGCAAAAAGAGAAGAACAATAAATCATTTCCCTTTCTCCTTCCCATCTTGTACAGGGTTAAAGCTCCCTTCAAAAGTTTACCTGTTGGTGGCAAGACACCTGATCAAAAAATCTAGTTGGTTTATAAGCACCTGAACAAAAGCTTATAGGTGTGAGGGCACCTGATCAACAACCTCCAGTGGATTCCTACCAAGGGTGGTAGAAGAGTAGATGTACCCGGGTTTTGGGGAACTACTATATATCTTGTGTCATCTGGATGTGCTTTGCCTTCTTTGTTTATGTTTTTATTTGTGTTGTATTTATGCTTATTAACTGTTTGATTTTATTACAGCAATCAACACTCATATATATTTATATATATCATTTATTTTGAAAGCAAAGTTAAACAAGAGTTTTAATAATAAGAATAAGAACTAAAACTCTCCTTTCAATTGGTATCAAAGCAGGTTGATTTTATCAATCACCCTCATCAGAGGATATCAATTGTCCCTTTCAATTGGTATCAGAGGAAGTTGATTTTTCACATAGGCTAACACCTGAAATCACAAAGATCACTTAGTTCTTATTTTGTTTTGTTGTAAGAAGGTTTTTCAAAAATTTGATGGCATTAGCAGATTTCTCTTTTTCAAATCCACCTTTATGTAATTTGGATAGTTTTAATTTATGGCAAGTTAGAATCAGATTATATATGAATGCAATAGATGAAGATATCTACAAATCTGTTTTGACAGGAACTCAATCTTCAATCTCTTCATCTGATGATCAAGAAAAGTTGATCAGTGGTGATGCAAAGGCCATGGAGATATTAACTCAATCAATGTCAAATGACATTTATCAAAGAGTTAATGATTGCACTTCAGCAAGGAGCATTTGGAACTCCCTCTCAAGGACGGTAAATAAACCATCTTCTTCCTCTTCTACTAACATCATTTTTGATGCAGAACCTTCATTCAGTCTAACTGAAGAAGAAGAAAAAGAAGAACAACAAGCCAGAAACTTCTGTTTAATGGCTATATATGGTTCAGATTACATACCAGATGCAGAATCTGAACAAGAAAAGGTAAAAGAGGTAACATCATTTCCTAATTTAACCTCTGAAAATTTCAGATATGTTTTCAATTCACCTTGTGCAGGTTTAAAAATTTCTGAAAATAGAATCAGTAAAAAGCTAATAATAAACAAATTAATTTCTGGTAAAATTAAAGAAGATTTTAAAATAACAGAAAAACAAATTATCTGTTTAGAAAATAAGTTCATTAAGGCTGAAAACTTTAAACAATTAATTAAAGCTAAAGAAAAAGAAATTTCTTATGATCAACAAAATAAAAATAAGTTTACAAAGTTATACTATAATGAAATAAAAAGGCCAAAATATCTATCTATCAGGCAAATCTTTAAACTTTTTAATATTTTAACTCAGATTATAATTAAACAGCAGTTTTAAGATTTTTTTTGATTTTTTTATCTTAAAGACAAGTCAGATAACTTTACATTCTTCCATATTTTCTCCTAAAATCATGTTGAGCATTCTACTGTAGTTGCATTGATCAGGAATGATCACGGCATTGAGTGTGAGTCTCTTCTAATTAAAGGGGATTCTATAGAATGAAGCTATCAGACTTTGTATTTATGATTTTCAAATTCTTTTAATCTATAACAGCTAGCAATTCACATTTTAAAATTTCTATTTAAAATCTAGGAAATCAGAAATTGCTTAGTTATAACAGAAATTTAAAAATAATCTCTAACCCTTAAGCAATAAGTTATTCAAGTCTTTTTATGATTAGGAATCATAAACCAAATATGGGGAGATTGTTAGAACCTAGTTAATTTGGATTAGGATCCTAACTCAAATAGGGGGAGATTGTTGGAACCTTAGGTTTGATTTGAGTTAGGATCCACCTTTAATGTCTAAAGTATATATCATAATATATCTTATAACTTAGATTAAATCAGATTAAGTTAATAGGCTGAAAAGAAATATACAGCTAATATAAATAATATATATATATATAATATACTAAGAAAAATATATATATAATAATAGGCTAAAGAAAATAAGAGAAAATAATATAAGAGAAAATAATATAAGATAAAATATTATAAGATAAAATAATATAAGAGAAAATAAGAGAAGAAATATATTTCATATATTCAATGCGTTCGACGAACGTCGAACGACGCTCATCATTCGTCGGATGGAGCTCGACGAACAGATTACATTATAGCAGTGCTCAACAAATTATCAAGGAAGCTGCGGTCGATGAAATTCGAACAGCGGTCGATAAATTCCAACCAGAACAGCGGTCGACGAAAAGAGGAGCTCGATGAATTATTATAATATGTTCAGTTTGATTATTTAATCATTCCGTTCGAAGAATGAAATTAACAGGTCGACGAATGAAGATGAGATCGACGAAATATTGTCAGCAATATTATTATATTCTTATACAGCTCGACTAACATTATTATATATGCTTTTCTGAAATAGCCGTTGCAGCATTAATTAATACAGCCGCTACAGACATTAAATAATGTAGTCGTTGCAGCAAAGCCAAAGAAGGAAATTGCTCAGCTCGAGGAACTGGGAAATGAAAGATATATTTATTATATTCCTTTTTGGTCGGCAAGGATTCAAACAGATAAATATACAGCAGATAATATATATCAGAATAAATATATAGCAGTTATCTCTCGACAGAATAAATATATACAGATCATATATATATTGCTGTACAGATTTTCATATTACACATAGAATACATTAACATCTACTGTGTAGGAAAAAGAGAAGAAGAAGAAGAAGAGAAAAGGAAGAATAGGAGCAATAAGAAGAAGTAGATCATATATACTTATATCTTCTTTTTGCCTAACTCTTCCTTGCATATCTTATATATATCCTGAGACACCAATCACTATCATTAGCTCAGGATCAAAACTGCAAGAAGAAGAAGAAAAGAGGATTTGCAATTTAGAGAAGAAGCTCCATCCACAAGCTGTCATCTATTCTAAATCAGACAGGGGGAGCTTCCTTCAACATCATCATCAAGATCCAAACACAACTACCAATCAGGATCTTCATCAAGAGTCTTCTCAGCAAAAAGAGAAGAACAATAAATCATTTCCCTTTCTCCTTCCCATCTTGTACAGGGTTAAAGCTCCCTTCAAAAGTTTACCTGTTGGTGGCAAGACACCTGATCAAAAAATCTAGTTGGTTTATAAGCACCTGAACAAAAGCTTATAGGTGTGAGGGCACCTGATCAACAACCTCCAGTGGATTCCTACCAAGGGTGGTAGAAGAGTAGATGTACCCGGGTTTTGGGGAACTACTATATATCTTGTGTCATCTGGATGTGCTTTGCCTTCTTTGTTTATGTTTTTATTTGTGCTGTATTTATGCTTATTTACTGTTTGATTTTATTACAGCAATCAACACTCATATATATTTATATATATCATTTATTTTGAAAGCAAAGTTAAACAAGAGTTTTAATAATAAGAATAAGAACTAAAACTCTCCTTTCAATTGGTATCAAAGCAGGTTGATTTTATCAATCACCCTCATCAGAGGATATCAATTGTCCCTTTCAAATATAGTTCATACGGTGTGAGATTTAGTGATGGGCGAAGCAAAACTCTATTCATTACATAGCATGATGTGCTTACGGCTTCGGCCCAAAAAGACTTAGGTAATTTATATTCAGATAACATGGTGTGTGTTAGTTCTTGGATTGTCCTATTTTTTCGTTCTACAACACCATTTTGTTGAGGTGTGCGTGGAGCGGAGAACTCATGCTTAATACCTAACATTTCACTAAAAGATTTAAAATTTTCATTTTCAAATTCACCTCCGTGATCTGAGCGAATACATTTTATTTTTAAATCTAGTTCATTTTGAATACGAGTACATAATTTTGAGAATTCGCAAAATGCATCAGATTTGGAAGAGAGAAATAAAGTCCAGCAATATCTTGAGAAATCCTATATTAGAACGAAAGTGTATATTTTACCACCAAGACTTGCAGTGTTAACGGGACCAAAGAGATCCATATGAATTAATTGCAATGGTTTTGAAGTAGAAATTTCATTTTTGCTTTTAAAAGATGATTTTGTAAATTTACCATTTTGGCATGAAGAAAATAGTGAAGATAAATTTCCATTCAACTTAGGCAATCCTCTAATCAATTACCTTTTTGCTAGTTTTAAAATGAGCTTTTACTAGCATGACCTAAACGTCTATGCCATAGTTTTAATTCATCATTTTTGGTTATAAAACATTTTATAGATGATTTGGAAAGATCATGAAATGAAACTATGTAAACATTATGAATTCTAGGTGCAGTTAGTAACACATCTTTTGTTTTAGAATTAACTATTTTGCAAAGATTAGTGGAAGATTCAAATAATGCGTCTAATCCTTTATCACACAGTTGACTTATAGATATTAAGTTATGTTTTAATCCTTTTACATAAAGAACATTTGAGATAAGAAAGGATTCGTTACCCACTGTACCAACTCCCATGATCCTTCCTTTACCGTTATCACCAAACGTTACGATCCCTCCTTTCTTCTTTTCTAGGTTAAGGAATTTTTCTTTGTTGCCCATCATGTGCTTGGAGTAGCCTGAGTCCAAGTACCACACATCCTCCGTTTCCTTAGCCTTCCTGCAAATCTAGAGAGTAGATGAGAGTAAAGATCGAGATACCCAAGAGGTACCACCCATGGAGTAAGTGGATTTCTTAGGTGCCCAAATTTGTTTTAACGATCGTTCATTTATATTCCTGCAAGAGCTAGACGTGTGTCCAAACATAAGACAATTGGCACATGGAATAAAGTGGGTTGAGACCCTTTTCTGAGTTTCTACGTTGCTCTTGCTGGATGATGTTTGAAAATTAGAGAAAACAGAAGATTTTTTAACAGTTGAGCTACCGCCGGCGTTGGTGGCTAGCGCTGGGCGGTAGGGTTCACTTTTATATCCGACCCCATATTTTCCAGAACCATAACATTGGTTTCCCAAAATCATATCCAGGGATTTTTGTCCAATCCCGAATTTTTTTATGGTTATATTGAGGTCATGATTTTGTTTTTAAAGAAATGTATTTTCTTGTACAATCATAACACATTTATTTTCAAATCCCTTTTTGTTATTTTCAATTTGTAAAAGAGTGGTTTTTAGTTTTCTCTCTAAGTCCCCCTTTTCTTTTGCAATAGTTTTGTTTTGTGAGAGGGCCTTAGAAAGAGAAACATCAAGTTCTTTTGTCTTAAATAAAGAGTGCTCACACTCTTGACATGAAACCTTTATCTTTTCAAGGGAAATCACTTTTTTGTGAGCTTATGATTTTATTTGATAATAGATTCATTTTCACGATTTAATATAATATTATCTTTTATACTTTGATCATAGGATTTGCAAGTTAGAACAAATTCATCATAGAGTTCTTCGAAAGTAGGAGGAGTTACCTCAATGTCGCTAAGAACACTGGTTTCGTCATCGTTGCTTTTTTCCATTAAGCATAAGTTTGCTTCCTCCTCGCTACTTGACTCAGACTCGTTTGATTCTTCAGAGGAAGAATCATCCCAAGTTGTGGCTTTCAGTACTTTCTTCTTCTCTTTTGCTTTGTGTTGTTCTTTTTGCTCTTTTTGATACTTTGGGCACTGGCTCTGAATGTGCCCAGTCTTTCTGCAGTGGTAGCACTCTGGTGGTGGTCTTTCTTCTTCATCTTCGTTTCCTTTTTCTTTCCTTGATGAAGAGGAAGATCCCTTTCGTCGAGTAGCCTTTTGGAAGTATTTTTGGAATATGTTCCTTCTTTCCGGATTCCTGATGAACTTCCTGAAGTTCTTCACCAGGAGACCTTCTTCATTTTCATCATCATCTTCGATGCTCTCCTTCTTTGATTTTAGTGCTAGCGCATTTTTCTTTGGCTCTTTGTTGTATTCATCATTTTGAATCTGGAGTTCTACCTCATGGGTTTTGAGATTCCCAATAAGGTTCTCAATCTTTAGCGTTCTTAAGTTGTGCAACTCCGAGATGGCTGTCACCTTTGGATTGAACCTTGGAGGTAAGGAGCGAAGAATTTTCCTCACCAAGTCCCCGTCTGAGTAGTTCTTTCCAAGTGCCTTTGAAGCGTTGACGATCTTGGTGAAGCCATTGAGTTGATGTCCTCTTCGGTATCCATCCTGAATGTTTCATATTCAGATTCCAGTTGGAATAACTTTGCATCTTTCACCTGCGATGTACCTTCATGAGTAACTTCCAATTGATTCCAAATATCATAAGCAGTTATGCATGCAGAAATTCTATTAAACTCAGTCCTATTTAAAGCGCAATATAAAGCGTTCATTGCTTTAGCTTTATTTTTACACCTTAGTTTATCGTTATCATCCCATTTATCTTTAAGTTTTAGTAATGTCGCCTCTCCCACTACAGTTGTAGGAGGAGAGTACCGAACTTCTACCATGTTCCATACTTCTACATCCATGGTCATAAGAAAACACATCATTCGATTTTTCCAGTAGTTAAAATCTGACCTAGTAAAGAGAGGTGGTCGACTAACCCCTTGAACCTCCGGAAAAGCGAGATCATGAGACGCCATTATTCCCAGTTGTTAAGCCGATTGGAATAAAACCTAGCTTTGATACCACTTGTTGGATCGGTAGGCGCCCTTAGAGGGGGGGGGGGTGAATAAGGGTTTTTAAAAACTTATATTATATTTCGAAAAGCTTTGAAATAATGCCAGATTAAGACAATAAGAAGTCAAGTAAAACAATTGAAATAAAGTAGAGACATGCTTTATTAATATCAAATAAGGTTTTACAAAAGTTGATTTCTATAACGCTAGAAATCGTTGGCGATGAATAGTAGACTCTTTTTGTTTTCTATCCCGACTCGCATCCCCACGAACCGGTGGCCCTAGCCTATCCTCCCCGGATTCGGCCTCAAGCCGCTCTAGCCAACCCTTCCCCGGATATGGCCTCGAGCACCCCCTAGACCTAGCCTAGATCTAGTCGCTAACACGTGGCTAGTTTTTGCCCTATGTCCTACCCAGATCTAGTCGCCAACACGAGGCAATTTCACTCACCGTTTACAAGAAATAAGATATGAAAATAATTAAAAACTCCCTCTTGATGAACTTCTGAAGTTGGAGACGAAGATCCGCTGTAGAATAAGCGTTGTAGAAGCAGACTTCATTTGGATCTGCCGTGAAGAGATTCTCCTTCAGAAGTTTGCAGAACTTTGGTAGGACATCAACTTTCGGCCAAGGTAGCCTCTACATTTCTAGCACTCAATCTCTCTCTCTCTCTCTGATGTCCCTCTGAAACGAGAGAAGAGGGGTTCTTTTTATAGCCACAGCGCTAGCGCCTGCGCTAGTGGTACCGCCGGCGCTATCCCATTTTAGGACATATTCTGCGCGGCGGAATCTTCAATCCGAGGAAAAATTTCTCTCTTGCCTACTGTACTCCGCGCTATTGTTGAATTTTTGAAGTGAAGTGGAGGATACCGGGCGGTCTGTTTTGGGAGACCGCAGAGACCGCGCGGCTTGTGTATGTTATCTGCCGGTCTGGCTCTGCCGGTTTGTTCTGGCGATCTGCTGGTTGTTCTGGTTTGTTCTTTGTAGCTGCGGTATGTTCCCGGGCTGGTGTGCTGGTTGGCTTGTCTTCCTAGTTGGAAGACCGGGCGGTCTATTCCTAATGTGTGACCGCCTGTCCGGGCGGTTTGTACTTGGCGATCTGGCGACTTGTTCTAAGTCGGCCAGATGGTTCCTGGTTTGTTCCTGGTGGTCTCGTGTTCACGCGACCTGTGCTCGTTCTTATCTACTGATCTACGTCTTGGTCGGATGATCGTCCAAGAGGTCTGATCGCGCGGTCTTCCTTATGAGACCGCTGGCGATCTGACGGGTGGTGATTGTATCTCTCCTGTGCGGTGATGACATCCGTCTACCCGCCTATAAATAGAGGTGCAGGGCCCGTCATTCCTAACGAGAACTGTAAGAACTGAGCCTGGGTTAATTCGTGCGGTCTCACTTTGAGGTCGGGCGGTCTCGGAAGCGAGCTGACTGTTTGTTGTGTTCACAGGTTTGCGATCAGCAGGTTGCGGTCTTCTTCCTTGGTGATTCCCAGCGGCTTGAATAAACAGCTTGGCAGCGGTCTGTCTGCGAACTGGTTTATGTTCATTCTTGTGCTGTTCGCAGCGAGCTCAGCGATCAAGCGACCTTCAACGGTTAGGCGATCTGAGTTGCGGTCTGGCAACAGCTTCAGTTCTTCGTTCCAATAAAGCTCCAGCTCGTGCGGTCTGAGGTGCGGTCTTGCAGTGCTGGAAATCTGTCTGGTTTCTGTTCGTGTGATCTCAGGTCAAGCCAGGTGACTTTTGGAGTCGAGCGGTCTGTGTTGTCTCAGCTTGTCTAGCCGCCAGATTTGTTTTGGTGTGTTTTGTTCTTCTCGTCTCCGTGATTCTCATGAATCATGTCTCGCCATGTATGCCTAACAATATAAATGAAGATTGTGTTTCAATAAAGTTTCTTGTGTTGCTGTGTGACATTGTGGTTGTTTGGCTTTAACTCAGTTGATGCAACTCCTGCTTACTCCTAAACGATTCAAATAAAAAATTTTAACATGGTATCAGAGCTAGGTTGTTGGAGTGGATAAGCAGTGATCAACTTGAGTTGTCATCGTCTTTGTGAAGAAGAGACCATATAGATTGCCATGGAAGGCGGATTCGCAAGAGGGCTTGGTATTGAACTCCTTACATCGACAAACTATAAGAAATGGAGGTCGTGTATGGAGAGCTATTTACTTGGCGAGGATCTATGGGAGATAATTGGAGGAGAAGACACACAAGAGGTGTTTCTAGCAGGAGATAATATGGCACAGGTGAGACTTTGGAGGAGGACGAATGCTAATGCAGAGTTCACTCTCAAGAGGGCTATCTCACCGGAGCAGTTTGATCACATCCTCGGATGTAAATCTGCTGCTGAAATTTGGACGTCTTTGGACGGGTTGTTTAATAAGAAGAATGTAGCTCGGCTACAGTTTCTTGAAAATGAGTTGGCGAAGGCCTCTCAAGGCGATCTTTCTATTTATACCTTCTTTCTCAAGAAGAAGAACCTCACAGCAGAGATTTCTGCATTGGACCCTGATGAGCCCATCTCGGAGGCAAAGCTGAAGAGGCATATCATCCGCGGGTTGCGGAAGGAGTATCTTGCCTTTGTGACTTCAGTTGAAGGTTGGGCGAATCAACCATCTCTGTTGGAGCTGGAGAACTTACTTGCTTCGCAAGAAAGTTTGGCAAGACAGATGGCGGGGACTTCTATCTCTGGGGGAGATAGTGATGTGTTGTTCTCTGGGAAGAAGAAGAAGAAGAAGTGGGAGAAGAAGAAGCCAGGTTATGATGGACCCTCTACTTCAGGTCAGTAGGATAGGGGTTATGCTCCTAAGTCTGATGGGAATAAGAAGGGAGATGGACCAAGGTGCTTCAGGTGCAATAAGACCGGCCACTTCAAGAAAGATTGCCGGGTTAATCTTCAGTCAGGACATGTAGCAGAGAAGGAGAAGCCAAAGTATGATGAAGCTGGATGGGGAGGAGCCTTTGCGGCTAATATGACCGCGATGCCCGTTAAGGCCTTGGCTGCCATCAACTTCGAAGAGGATTGGATTGTTGATTCAGGGTGTGGACATCATCTCACCGGGGATGAATCAAAGTTCTCTTCTTTGGCGCCTTACTCAGGTAACGATGCTATCATTACGGCTGATAATTCTGTTCATGCAGTAGAACAAGAAGGTGTTGTCTCCCTGAGCAGTGATAAGGGTCCACTCACTTTGAAGAGTGTTTATCACGTGCCTGGTATGAAGAAGAATCTCTTCTCTGTGACCAATGCGGTCGATGTCGGTTATCACGTTCTGTTTGGCCCAACAGAAGTGAAGTTTCTTAAAACTCAACCGGAGATAAGGGGGGATGTTATCCATGTTGGAAAGAGGGTGAAGGACTTGTTCGTGTTATCGACAAGTACTTATTTTGATAAGATGAAGACCAACGATAGCGCGGCTATCTGGCATGAAAGGTTGGGGCATGTTGGCATGGACAAATTGAAGGCCTTGGCAGTGAGGGGCCTTGTCAAGGGCTTGCCTAGCTTGTCCTCTTTTGGAGACGGTCATGTTTGTGCTGGATGTCAGTTTGGTAAGTCTCATCGACTTCCATTTGATAAATCACAAACAAGATGCAAAGCGCCATTGGAATGCATTCACGGTGATTTGATGGGACCGACAGCCACCCCAAGCCTTGGAGGCAATAGATATATGTCGGTGTTGATTGACGATTACACCAGATATGTCTGGGTGTATTTTTTGAAATAGAAGTCTGAAGCCTTTGTAAAGTTTGTGGAGTTCTAGGAGCTGATGGAAGGTCGGTTAGGCATGCGGGTGAAGAAATTGAGAACTGACAATGGTGGGGAGTTCACCTCTGGTGAGTTCTCAAGTTTTTGCAGGAAACACGGCGTTCGGAGAGAGCTCACTTGTGCCCAGACTCCACAGCAGAATGGCATTGCAGAGAGGAAGATTCGTCATCTGACGAAAACCTGCAAATGCTGGCTTCATGCCAAGAGTATCCCAAAGTCCTTTTGGGTGGAAGGAATGTCTTGTGCGGCTTATGTCATCAATAGAATGCCTCTAAGTCCTATCAACATGAAGACCCCTCACGAACTGATGTTCAAAGAGAAACTGAGTGTTGCTCACCTTCGGGTGTTCGGGTCAACCTGCTATGTGCATATTCCTGATGCTCTTCGGACAAAGCTAGATGCGAAAGCAAGGAAGCTAGTCTTTGTTGGGTATGATGGGCGGAAGAAAGGATGGAGGTGCATGGATCCTGAGACATGGAGATCAGTGGTATCTCGGGATGTGGTGTTCGATGATGTGACTTCCTACAAGGGGAGTTCAGGAGTTGAACTACAGGAGAGCAGGGTTGATGAAGCAAGGAAAGCTGCGGGAAGTCTTCAAGTGGAGTTGCCTATTTCACCAGGAGCTCCAGCTGTGTCAAACTCTGAGACAGAGGCTTCAGGTTCTGGAAGCAGGGGGAGCGATGCTCCAAGTTCGTCTGGAAGAGGAGCTTGCACAGAAGAAGCAGCTGAAGAGGTGGTTAGTTAGGTGCAACCTCTTAGGAGGTCGAAGAGGACTATCAAGCCACCAGATCGATATACAGGAGGAAACATGGTGAGCTTCGTCTCATGTTTCTTTGCTGGTCCATTGGATGAAAGGGATCCGTCGAGCTTTGAGAAAGCCAAAGGCGTGAAGCAGTGGGATATTGCTATACAAGAAGAGATGGATGCTCTTAAGAAGAATGAGACTTGGTCTCTAGTGCCCAGGCCTAAGGGCATTGCCCCTGTAACATGCAAATGGGTTTACATGCTCAAGAAGAAAGCTGACCGCACGATCGAGCGATACAAGGCTCGCCTTGTAGCTCGCGGGTTCTCACGGCAGTATGGTGAAGATTATGATGAGACATTTAGTCCAGTGGCAAAGATGACTTCGGTCCAATTTGTTATTGCTTTGGCGGCATCTTGTGGATGGGAGATTTGGCAGCTTGATGTTAAGAATACTTTCTTATACGGAGAGATTAATAAGGATATCTTCATGATCCAGCTGCCGGGTTTCATTTCGGAGGATCGTCTGGACTACGTCTGCAAATTGAAGAAGGCCTTATATGGGTTGAAGCAAGCGCCTCGGGCGTGGTATGGAAAGATCGCGGAGTATCTCTTATTTTGCGGGTTCTTTGCTTCAGACTCTGATTCTAGCTTGTTCGTCAAGAAGGCGGGGGCTCTTCGGGTTATTGTGCTGCTGTATGTGGATGACATGATTGTCAACGGGAACTCGAAGGAGGTGGTAGCAAGGCTGAGAGCTGAGCTTGCTATCAGGTTCGAGATGAAGGATCTTGGGGAGTTCACCATTTCCTTGGACTCGAGGTCTAGAGGCGGGAGAGCGGAGTGCTCATTTCTCAAGAAGGATATGCGGAGCGGATCGTTCCACGATTTGGCATGGAAGAAGGGAAGAGCAGCTCTATACCTCTGGAACAGCATCATAAACTTCGGAAGGATGAGGGAAGAGTTCTATCTGATCCGTTGGTGTTCCGAGCTCTGGTTGGGAGCTTGATTTACTTGACCATCATGAGGCCTGATATTGCTTATGCAGTTGGCAAAGTGAGTCGGTACATGGCGGAGCCATTGAAGCCTCATCATCTAGCGGCAAAAGGGATTCTGAAATATGTGAAGTCGACCTCTGATTTGGGTCTCCTATTTAGGAGAGGGTCATGCTTGGAGTTGCATGGATACATGGATGCTGACTACGGGGGAGATGTGGATGATCGGAGATCAACATCTGGTTATGTCTTTATGACGGGCCCCACAGCTATCTCTTGGTGCAGCAAAAAGCAGGACTCGGTGTCGGTATCTACCACAGAAGCGGAGTACAAGGCTTCGGCCTTGGCTGCTCAAGAAGCCGTTTGGCTCAGTAGGTTGGTGTAGGACGTTCATGAGGAGGTTCGAGGTCCCACTATGCTACGCGGGGACAATGAGAGTGCTCTCAAACTGGTTAATAATCCAGTCTATCACGCGAGGACCAAGCATATTGAGATTGAGCACCATTTCATTCGTGAAAAGGTGTTGGGAGGATCTCTTATGGTCGAGCATGTTCAGAGTGCAGACAATGTCGCAGACATCTTCACAAAGCCGCTGGCAAAGGGACCGTTTACACGGTTGCGGAGTTTACTCGGGCTGGTCTCCACTTCCCACTTCAAGGGGGAGTGTTGAATTTTTGAAGTGAAGTGGAGGAGACCGGGCGGTCTGTTTTGGGAGACCGTGGAGACCGTGCGGCTTGTGTATGTTATCTGCCGGTCTGTCTCTGCCAGTTTGTTTTGGCGTTCTGTTGGTTGTTCCGGTTTGTTCTTTGTAGCTGCGGTCTGTTCCCGGGCTAGTGTGCTGGTTGGCTTGTCTTCCTTGATGGAAGACCGGGCGGTCTGTTCCTAATGTGTGACCGCTTGTCCGGGCGGTTTGTACTTGGCGATCTGGCGACTTGTTCTAATTCGGCCAGATGGTTCCTGGTTTGTTCCCGGTGGTCTAAGGAAGGAGTAACTTTGTGACCGCGCGACTTGTGCGCGGTCTCGTGTTCGCGCGACCTGTGCGCGGTCTTATCTACTGATCTGCGTCTTGGTCGGATGATCGTCCAAGAGGTCTGATCACGCGGTCTGCCTTATGAGACCGCTGGCGATCTGACGGGTGGTGATTGTATCTCTCCTGTGCTGTGACGACATCCGTCTACCCACCTATAAATAGAGGTGCAGGGCCCGTCATTCCTAATGAGAACTGTAAGAACTGAGCCTGGGTTAATTCGTGCGGTCTCACTTTGAGGTCGGGCGGTCTCGGAAGCGAGCTGACTGTTTGTTGTGTTCGCAGGTTTGCGATCAGCAGGTTGCGGTCTTCTTCCTTGGTGATTCCCAGCGGCTTGAATAAACAGCTCGTCAGCGGTCTGTCTGCGAACTGGTTTATGTTCGTTCTTATGCTGTTCGTAGCGAGCTCAGCGATCAGGCGACCTTCAGCGGTTAGGCGATCTGAGTTGCGGTCTGGCGACAGCTTCAGTTCTTCGTTCCAATAAAGCTCCAGCTCATGCGGTCTGAGGTGCGGTCTTGCAGTGCTGGAAATCTGTCTGGTTTCTGTTCGTGCGATCTCAGGTCAAGCCGGGTGACTTCTGGAGTCGAGCGGTCTATGCGGTCTCAGCTTGTCTAGCCGCCAGATTTGTTTGGTGTGTTTTGTTCTTCTCGTCTCCGTGATTCTGATGAATCTTGTCTCGCCATGTATGCCTCGCAATGTAAATGAAGATTGTGTTTCAATAAAGTTTCTTATGTTGCTGTGTGGCATTGTGGTTGTTTGGCTTTAACTCAGTTGATGCAACTCCTGCTTACTCCTAAACGATTCAAATCAAAAATTTTAACAGCTATCGCCTGCGCTATTGGATACCACCAGGCGCTATCTCCTTCTATATGTACTCCCGGAATTTTGCGCTTAAGCATTCTTTTCGTCGATCGAATTTTCGTCGAACGCAGCTTACAGTTCATCGAGCGAATTTTCGTCGAATGCAGTGATGAGCATTTCGTCGAGCGTAGCTTACAGTTTGTCGAGCGAAAGATAGCGCCTGTGCTAGGACTACCGCCGGCGCTAGTAGGAGTGTTGAATTTGATGGCTCAACATTGGGGGCAACCTTCTTATGTAATCCTTGAGTCATATGGACTTTGTTATCCTGCACACTTAAACACACAAGATCAAATACACATAGGATTTGTTATTCCCAAACCTAGGAGATGCGGAAGACCATGTTCCAACACCAACATCAGCTGGAAGATTACAACATAAAGGTAAGACAATCTCCTCTGCTGTGTGACTCATCCAGTGCAATTTCTATTGCTAAAAATCCTGTTTCCCATAGCACGACCAAGCACATAGAAATTAGGTATCATTTTATTAGAGAGCATGTAGAGTGTGAAGATATGAAACTTGAATATGTCTCTACAGACAATTAAGTAGCTGATATCTTCACTAAGCCACTGGATGAGGCCTAGTTTAATTCTTTTAAAATTGACTTAGGCATGTTGAATTTAGAATGAGTACATTTCTGAATATATATTATGTGTTAAACTGCTTATGCTGTTATTTGTTCAATTTAACATAAAATGTAATGTTATGATATATTAATATCTGAATTGATCTTCCCTCAATAGGCATAATCCACTGATAGGATAGACAATCTCCCTAAGTTGTTAATTGTATAATAGATTAAAGTGATCAGCTGGATCAGAAACATCCGGATCAGCTGAAATTCCATTTTCTGTTAATCAGCAGGGAATTGTCTGGGTAAATACAGGTGCTCCAATTAAGGGGGAGCAAGCTCCTGCTTAAATTGAGGGGGAGTTGGCTATAAGTTGAGGGGGAGATAGCTAATGCTCAGTAGGTCATAAAGGATGTAGGTTGTCCTAAAAGAGGATTTGGAAAATGCCTTCTAATCTATCTTAGGATTTGTTAGAAGTATCCAGATAAGTGTAGGGGTTGAAGAATCCTATTCCCTAATGGGAAAGAGGTTGAAGAACGCATAAAAGGGGAGATGGACAATGCTAAGACCAAATTTGGTCTTGCTAGATGCAAATAGGAGATGGAATGCTAACTGCTAAGATCAAAGTAATGTTAGCCCTCTATGTTAGTTATCATGACATGCTACTCAATCTGAGTTAATAAGGGGGAGATGAGTTCATCCAAGTCCACAAGTGTCGAGACACCACACATCGCTCGACGCCTGTGACCAAAAAGTGTCAAGCCACCACACATCG
Organism: Dactylorhiza incarnata; assembly: GCA_033032865.1. NCBI lineage: Eukaryota > Viridiplantae > Streptophyta > Magnoliopsida > Asparagales > Orchidaceae > Dactylorhiza > Dactylorhiza incarnata. The sequence goes on along the minus strand of JAWHQI010000021.1, from coordinate 7,462,786 downwards.
CTCGACGCATGTGACCAAAAAGCGTCGAGACGATGACCATGTCTCGATGCCTTGTCAAATACAAAAGTCATTGAGGATCTGACGTCATGCTGACATCCCTCTAAGCTAGTCAAAGCTTTATATAATCAGTCATGAAATTGTTAGCTTAAACAATGTTGTTATTTAGAAGCTATGTCATCATGTTTATCTCATAGATAATTTAAATAATATGCCCTTCAAATGGTATCATGATATGTTTTTGTTGGCTATGTACCTTAGCATTGGGGATGTTCTGCCTTCTTCAAATAGGGGGAGAATGTTGGGAATATTGCCCTCAATGTTCCCTTGATTTGAAGAGGCATCACTTCCAATACTATTTACATATTGTATTTGATAAAGCTTTGTTTTTGTAAGTTAAACAGGCTTAGGTGACTCAAGAGAAAGGGTTAATCAAGACCTAAAGTTAGGAGAAATCTTCTCCTAAGTAGATAGAAGAAATTTTCTCAGCTGATAGATTCTTCGAACCCAGAGTGTCGTTCGTCGAACGCAGAGTGCCATTCGTTGAACGCAGGACTCAGTTCGTCGACCGCTGAGATGAGACCAGAGAAGGAGCCACTAAAAAGGCACAAAGGGTGTGTTCGTCAAACGCAGAGAGCCGTTCGTCGAACGCAGAATCCTGTTCATTGACCGCTGAGACGAGATAGAAGAAACAACTAATAATTGGCGTGTTCGTCGAACGCAGAGTGCCGTTCGTCGAACGCAGAGACAAGGCAAATCGTTGAATGCAGAGCTTGGCGTGTTCATCGAACGCAGAGAGCCATTCGTCGAACGCAGAGACAAGGCAGTTCGTCGAGCGCAGAGACAAGGAAAATCATCGAACGCAGAGACAAGGCAGATCGTTGAACGCAGAGTTTGGCAAGTTCGTCGAACGCAGAGTTTGGCATGATCGTCGAACGCAGGATGCAGCGGGTTCGTCGAGCGCAGAGTGTGACCAAAAAGCGTCGAGACGATGACCATGTCTCAACACCTTGTCAAATACTAAAGTCGTTGAGGATCTGACGTCATGTTGACATCCCTCTAAGCTAGTCACAGCTTTATATAATCAGTCATGAAATTGTTAGCTTAAACAATGTTGTTATCTAGAAGCTATGTCATCATGTTTATCTCATAGATAATTTAAATAATATGCCCTTCAAATGGTATCATGATATGTTTTTGTTGGCTATGTACCTTAGCATTGGGGATGTTCTGCCTTCTTCAAATAGGGGGAGAATGTTGGGAATATTGCCCTCAATGTTCCCTTGATTTGAAGAGGCATCACTTCCAATACTATGTACATATTGTATTTGATAAAGCTTTGTTTTTGTAAGTTAAACTGGCTTATGTGACTCAAGAGAAAGGGTTAATCAAGATCTAAAGTTAGGAGAAATCTTCTCCTAAGTAGATAGAAGAAATTGTCTCAGCTGATAGATTGTTCGAACCCAGAGTGTCGTTCATCGAACGCAAAGTGCCGTTCATCGAACGCAGGACTCAGTTCGTCGACCGCTGAGACGAGACCAGAGAAGTAGCCGCTGAGAAGGCACAAAGGTTGTGTTCGTCGAACGCAGAGAGCCGTTCGTCGAACGCAGAATCCTGTTCGTCGACCGCTGAGACGAGATAGAAGAAACAACTAATAATTGGTGTGTTCGTCGAACGCAGAGTACCGTTCATCGAACGCAGAGACAAGGCAGATCGTTGAACACAGAGCTTGGCGTGTTCGTCGAATGCAGAGTGCCGTTCATCGAACGCAGAGACAAGGCAGTTCGTCGAACGCAGGGACAAGGCAGATCATCGAACGCAGAGACAAGGCAGATTGTTGAACGCAGAGTTTGGCAAGTTCGTCGAATGCAGAGTTTGGCAAGATCATCGAATGCAGGATGCAGCGGGTTTGTCGAACGCAGAGTGTAGCACGTTCGTCGAACGCAGACCTTCTCTACAGATAAGTAGGGCGGTGGGACCTGCGGCTAGGGCAAGTTGCAGAAAAGCTACAGGGGACCACCAATGTCTCCCATACTTCTTGGGAGATCAAATTAGAGCCGTTGAAGATAAAAGAAGTATAAAAGAAAGAGTTAGGTTATTTTCTTACCCCGGCCGATTGCTTGCAAAATCTCGATTCGCCATTGACGGCTGCTGCTCTCGTCTTTCTTCCTGCTCACTGAAAGAGAAGAAAAAATAGAGAGAAGAAGATAGCTCCTCCACCAGAAGGGGCAAGGTGATCTTCCATCATCTATTGAAGAGAAAGATCAAGTAGTAGCTGTTATGAACATCTTCAGCTACAGGAAAGCACAGACTATGCAGGATCTACATGCGAGTATTTGTGTTGTAGAAAAGTTCTATTATATCTTTTTCTGTAAGGCTTTTTGCCTTAGTTTGTAGGGCTGGTTTGCCTGAGCTTGTAGGGCTGGTTTGCCTGAGTTTGTAGGAGCTAGTGATAGCTCTGAGTTGTAAGGCTTATTTCCTGAGGTAGGACCAGGAGGTGGTCTGAGCTGTAGGAGGTGTTTTCCTCTGAGTTTGTAGGGCAGCAGTGCCTGAGGTAGGAGCTGGTGTTAGCTCTGAGTTGTAGGGACCTTTGTCCTGAGGTAGGATCATCTTTGATCAAAGAAGTTCTGAGGAACTTGTGCTGTAAGCTCTTGGAGCTGAGAATTGTAGGAGTTGGCCCTGTCTAACACACTGTTAGAAGGGTGAAGGGGGAAAATGGACTACCCATAGACACCCTATCTTGGGGAACCACTATAAACACTTGTGTGTTTTTCTGTGTTGCTTGATTCTCTGATTAGAATATTTTAACAGGCCATAATAATCAAGTAAAACTCACAAGATCTATTCACCCCCCTCTAGGTGAATTAGTTAGCATACCTATATTCTTTCAGTAGCACACAAGAGTGTTTGGAGAAATTGGAGGAAGAATCATGTCGGTTAAGTGTTGAATAATATCGTCTTGATTGTCAAGACGATGTTTTGTCTTCTCGATGATATATGTATATCCTCTCTATGATATATATGTCTTCTCGACGATATATATATATGTCCTCTCGACGATATATGTCATCTTCTCGATGATATACATGCCTTCTCAACGGCTAGCGTAGCGTGTTCGTCGAACGGTTCATCGAACAGCTAGCATAGCGTGTTCGTCGAACGACTAGCGTAGCATGTTCATCGAATGGCTAGCATAGTGTGTTCGTTGAATGGTTCGTCTTACGGCTAGCATAGCGCGTTCGTTGAACGACTAGCGTAGCGTGTTTGTCAAACGGTTCGTCGAATGACTAGCGTAGGACGTTTGTCGAACGGTTCATCGAACAGCTAGCGTAGCGCGTTCATCGAACGACTAGCATAGCGCGTTCAACAAACGGCCAGTGCGTTCGACGAACATTGGCCAATTCGTCGAACGCAGTATTCGCTAGGGGTATAAAAGAATACGATTCTTTTAACCTAACGACTCCGATCTATTTTGGCGATCTGTTTTGAGAGAGAGAGCGAGGGAAGAGTTCCGCAAGGCTCCGACGGAAGTGTTCCGACCGATCGATCCCACCGCCGCCTCTCCCTGTCGTCGGACCTAGCAGTCCGTGGGAGACGTTGAGAGCAGTTCTTCTCCGACCTAGATCTTGTGCGATAAGAGGCTAAGGTTCTCCAGCACTCGTGTGGATTTCCCGTAGAGGCGCAGATCTATTTCAGCACTTGGAACTCAAGTTTTGTTCTCTGGACCTGCCATTGGATCATCTCAGTTGAGTATATACTCAACCCCCTTCAGGTATAATTACTGTAATGTGTTGTGGCTGTTATTTAATTTCTTGAATCTATGAAATCGCAAGTTTCATATAATTGTTTAGGGTTGATCTAGTTATTTTATTCCACTGCGCATATATGATATGCTGTATTATCATTTATGAAATGGTATTTAGAAAACCCAACACCTTGGGTGCTAATTAGTACCGGGTGTACTTATAAAATAAAGAATTGGGTAAGGACTTGGTTGAACAATGTTGTTATCTAGAAGCTATGTCATCATGTTTATCTCATAGATAATTTAAATAATATGCCCTTCAAATGGTATCATGATATGTTTTTGTTGGCTATGTACCTTAGCATTGGGGATGTTCTGCCTTCTTCAAATAGGGGGAGATTGTTGGGAATATTGCCCTCAATGTTCCCTTGATTTGAAGAGGCATCACTTCCAATACTAAGTACATATTGTATTTGATAAAGCTTTTTTTTTGTTAGTTAAACTGACTTAGGTGACTCAAGAGAAAGGGTTAATCAAGATCTAAAGTTAGGAGAAATCTTCTCCTAAGTAGATAGAAGAAATTGTCTCAGCTGATAGATTGTTCAAACCCAGAGTGTCGTTCGTCGAACGCAAAGTGCCGTTCATCGAACGCAGGACTCAGTTCGTCGACCGCTGAGACGAGACCAGAGAAGGAGCCACTGAGAAGGCACAAAGGGTGTGTTCGTCGAACGCAGAGAGCCGTTCGTCGAACGCAGAATCCTGTTCGTTGACCGCTGAGACGAGATAGAAGAAACAACTATTAATTGGCGTGTTCGTCGAACGCAGAGTACCGTTCGTCGAACGCAGAGACAAGGCAGATCGTTGAACGCAGAGCTTGGCGTGTTCGTCGAATGCAGATTACCGTTCATCGAACGCAGAGACAAGGCAATTCGTCGAACGCTGGGACAAGGCAGATCATCGAACGCAGAGACAAGGCAGATTGTTGAACGCAGAGTTTGGCAAGTTCGTCGAACGCAGAGTTTGGCAAGATCGTCGAATGCAGGATGCAGCGGGTTTGTCGAGCGCAGAGTGTAGCACGTTCGTTGAACGCAGACCTTCTCTACAAAAAAGTAGGGCGGCGGGACCTGCGGCTAGGGCAAGTTGCAGAAAAGCTACAGGGGACCACCAATGTCTCCCATACTTCTTGGGAGATCAAATTAGAGCCGTTGAAGATAAAATAAGTATAAAGAAAGAGTTAGGTTATTTTCTTACCCCGGCCGATTGCTTGCAAAATCTCGATTCGCCATTGACGGCTGCTGCTCTTTTCTTTCTTCCTGCTCACTGAAAGAGAAGAAAAAATAGAGAGAAGAAGATAGCTCCTCCACCAGAAGGGGCAAGGTGATCTTCCATCATTCTATTGAAGAGAAAGATCAAGTGGTAGCTGTTATCAACATCTTCAGCTACAGGAAAGCACAGACTGTGTGCAGGATCTACATGAGAGTATTTCTGTTGTAGAAAAGTTCTATTATATCTTTTTCTGTAAGGCTTTTTGCCTAAGTTTGTAGGGCTGGTTTGCCTGAGCTTGTAGGGCTGGTTTGCCTGAGTTTGTAGGAGCTGGTGATAGCTCTGAGTTGTAAGGCTTGTTTCCTGAGGTAGGACCAGGAGGTGGTCTGAGCTGTAGGAGGTGTTTTCCTCTGAGTTTGTAGGGCAGCAGTGCCTGAGGTAGGAGCTGGTGGTAGCTCTGAGTTGTAGGGACCTTTGTCCTGAGGTAGGATCATCTTTGATCTGAGAAGTTCTGAGGAACTTGTGCTGTAAGCTCTTGGAGCTGAGAATTGTAGGAGTTTGCCCTGTCTAACATACAGTTAGAAGGGTGAAGGGGGAAAATGGACTACCCATAGACACCCTGTCTTGGGGAACCACTATAAACACTTGTGTGTTTTTCTGTGTTGCTTGATTCTCTGATTAGAATATTTTAACAGGCCATAATAATCAAGTAAAACTCAAAAGACCTATTCACCCCCCTCTAGGTGAATTATTTAGCATACCTATATTCTTTCAGTCGCACACAAGAGTGTTTAGAGAAATTGGAGGAAGAATCATGTCGGTTAAGTGTTGAATAATATCATCTTGATTGTCAAGATGATGTTTTGTCTTCTCGATGATATATGTATATCATCTCGATGATATATATGTCTTCTCGACGATATATATATATGTCCTCTTGTCATCTTCTCGATGATATACATGCCTTCTCAACGGCTAGCGTAGCGTGTTCGTCGAACGGTTCGTCGAACGGCTAGCATAGCGCGTTCGTCGAACGACTAGCGTAGCATGTTCATCGAATAACTAGCGTAGTGTGTTCGTTGAATGGTTCGTCGAACGGCTAGCATAGCGCGTTCGTTGAACGACTAGCATAGCGTGTTTGTCAAACGGTTCGTCGAATGACTAGCGTAGTACGTTTGTCGAACGGTTCATCGAACAGCTAGCGTAGCGCGATCATCGAACGATTAGCATAGCGCGTTCAACAAACGGCCAGTGCGTTCGACGAACATTGGCCAATTCGTCGAACGCAGTACTCGCTGGGGGTATAAAAGAATACGATTCTTTTAACCTAACGACCCCGATCTATTTTGGCGATCTGTTTTGAGAGAGAGTGAGGGAAGAGTTCCGCAAGGCTCCGACAGAAGTGATCCAACCGATCGATCCCACCGCCGCCTCTCCCTGTCGTCAGACCTAGCAGTCCGTGGGAGACGTAGAGAGCAGTTCTTCTCTGACCTAGATCTTGTGCGATAATAGGCTAAGGTTCTCCGGCACTCGTGTGGATTTCCCGTAGAGGCGCAGATCTATTTCAGCACTTGGAACTCAAGTTTTGTTCTCTGGATCTGCCATTGGATCATCTCAGTTGAGTATATACTCAACCCCCTTCAGGTATAATTACTGCAATGTGTTGTGGCTGTTATTTAATTTCTTGAATCTATGAAATCGCAAGTTTCATATAACTGTTTAGGGTTGATCTAGTTATTTTATTCCGCTGCGCATATATGATATGCTGTATTATCATTTCTGAAATGGTATTAAGAAAACCCATCACCTTGGGTGCTAATTAGTACCGGGTATACTTATAAAATAAAGAATTGGGTAAGGACTTGGTTGAAGTCCTTGAGTGCTTGTTAGCACGACTTGGTCATGGGAATTACTTGTATGTGTATTGATGATTAATTTTGGAGAACTTCTTTTGGTTTGCGCAACCTTTATATGATGAGATTAAAATTAGGCGGGTGTTTACGAAGAGTATTGCAAGTACTCCTACTTTGAGAAACTAACCGTTATCCTATCGAAAGATAGAAGTAATGATTTTATTTCCTTTGAAGAATTGACAATTACGCCCCGACTACGACGCCGAATTCTATTGATTTTTTTAAATACCAAAGGAGAGTTTTGCACTAAATGGGTTTGGAAAGCTTTTTTTTAATTTTTATTCCAAACTAATCATTTGATAAAGGCAAGTATACCTTATCACGTGTAATACATGATATTTTGTTTTAGAAAATATCGAGGTCGTATATTTCCGAGGATCTTGTTGATTACTTCTACTTTTAAAGAATAAACTATTATTTTATCGGAGTAATATTTTGAGTTGAAATTATATTTATAAAGAACGATAATAAGCGTATAACTAGAGTTCTAAACGATGATGAAGATAGCGCCCGATGTTGAATTACCTTGAGATGAAAATAGTGTTTTTAGAAGTAAAAGATATGACTTTTCAAAACATTAAAACGGCTTGGCTGTGGAGGTTCCATAAGTATGAACGCACCTCTCTCGAGGGTACGCCCACCTAATATTACGAATATTCGACCGAACTCTCATTCTTTAATTGAATCTCCTTAATACTCACTTTAAGTTATGAACCCCGCTATTGGGTTTCTATTTCGAATTCGGGAGACTTACCTAATCCTCTCTCGATGGTAGAGCGCACTTCTCTTTACCCGGGAGCAATCAGTCCATACGCTCGAGCCTCTTGGCTAACTAGTCTACGAAAACAGAAATGAAAACCACATATCGATTATATGGTTCCACTCAACGTGTTTCTCGAGTAAACCTTAAGCTCGTTAATTATTTTAGAAAGAGATGTTTTAACTTTTTAGAAAACCATTTATTTTTCCCAATGCTCTTCGACATCGTGCGCTAAAGGAAATTAGACACGGAGATGGCATTAATAATTATAAAATACATGTTTAATAATTTAAGCGAATATAAGCGTGAAAGAAAGATTTAAAGGCTTATATAAAAACAAAAATAGTATCTGTCCCAACCGTCTTAATCAAGCGCTAATAAGTACTAAGTCTCTCATACGGGACGGGGTGGTATAGAAATGAAATACTTATAAAAGTGCAGAAATAATATCCGTCCCAACCATCTTAATCAAGCGCTAAAGAAAATTAGCCTCCCATCCGGGATGGGGGTGCTATAAACAGTTATATAAAGACTGAAAATTAAAACTGAAAAGAGTGTTACACACTCAGAACACAAAATAGGATTTGGAAAACATTACTCAGAGACTACTTCTAAACATTATAAGATAATGTTGAGATAAGAAAACAAACTATTTTATTACCAAAATGAAGATTACAACTATACTAGAAAAGAGAAAGTGGCTACTTAGAAATGCAGAAAATAACTCAAATACAAGTCCTAAACTACTCCAGAGACTAGCTAACACATAAAATTTTGGATTCCTTTCCTTCAGCCGAGCCCCTCTATTTATAGGAACAATTTTATTTTTACACGCCCTCGGTCACGGGCGTGACCGAGGGCGTGACTTTTGCGCGTGTGATTGTAGTCGCTTCAGCCGCCTTCTAGAAGCACTTGTCTGGGAAAATGGCTGTGCATGCCCATTACTTGAGGTGTCACGAGCGTGACCGTGGGCGACACACATTTAGGGCGTGATGGCTGGCGAGTACGCTGGCTTCTGGAAGGAGTTCACGGGTCACGGCCTCTGTCACAGGCGTGACTATGTACACGGGTGTGATCTTTTTATTCGTCGAGACAGCAGCTGATTCGTCGAGATGGCGTGGTACGTGAATAGACAAGGGGTACACGGGCATGACCCATGTACACGACCTTAGTCACGGGCGTGACCGAGGGTGTGACTCATCAATTCGCCGAGTTTGCTCTGAATTTGGCCGGGATCATTGAGATTGGCCGTTTTAATTTACACGCTCTTGGTCACGGGCGTGACCGAGGGCGTGACTTGACAAAAGTTGCCAAAATCTACAAAAATAGAAATAAAACCGAGTTAGTAAGGAAATAATAAAAATAAGCAATTTATTCATTAATTTACATAGAAAATTTACAATATTAATTAAAATCATACTAATAACTATACTAAAAATACGAGTATTTTACTACAAATCAAATACCCCCATGTTTAAGCTTTTGCTATTCCAGACCAAAAGTAAGATAGATCTATACGGGATTAACATAAGTTCTAATTTTTAGCTATCATTTTATTTGATCATAAGTGACTGAAAAATAAAAATTTGGAGTAATAAGAGTTAAGTCATAAATTATGCAAATGATTTAAGTAGAAAGAAATGTCTTAGCCAAAAGACTTCTTAATTAACCAAACAGCAAGCAAAATTGCAATCATTAGTAAACGAGATTAGATCAAAATTATAAGAACCTTTGTTTAAAGAAACGTGGAGGAAAAATACAAGTTACTAATAATG